>JAYJMM010000106.1:0-1313796 GCA_037349105.1 Limnomonas spitsbergensis
ATCGGCATCGGCATCGGCATCGGCATCGGCATCGGCATCGGCATCGGCATCGCATCGGCATCGGCATCGGCATCGGCATCGGCATCGGCATCGCATCGGCATCGGCATCGGCATCGGCATCGGCATCGGCATCGGCATCGGCATCGGCATCGGCATCGGCATCGGCATCGGCATCGGCATCGGCATCGCATCGGCATCGGCATCGGCATCGCATCGGCATCGGCATCGGCATCGGCATCGCATCGGCATCGGCATCGGCATCGGCATCGGCATCGGCATCGGCATCGCACGGCATCGGCATCGGCATCGGCATCGGCATCGGCATCGGCATCGGCATCGGCATCGGCATCGGCATCGGCATCGGCATCGGCATCGGCATCGGCATCGGCATCGGCATCGGCATCAGGGCATCGGCATCGGGGCATCGGCATCGGCATCGGGACATCGGCATTTGCATCGGCATCGGCATCGGCATCGGCATCGGCATCGGCATCGGCATCGGCATCGGCATCGGCATCGGCATCGGCATCGGCATCGGCATCGGCATCGGCATCGGCATCGGCATCGCATCGGCATCGGCATCGGCATCGGCATCGGCATCGGCATCGGCATCGGCATCGGCATCGGCATCGGCATCGGCATCGGCATCGGCATCGGCATCGGCATCGGCATCGGCATCGGCATCGGCATCGGCATCGGCATCGGCATCGGCATCGGCATCGGCATCGGCATCGGCATCGGCATCGGCATCGGCATCGGCATCGGCATCGGCATCGGCACATCGGCATCGGCATCGGCATCGGCATCGGCATCGGCATCGGCATCGGCATCGGCATCGGCATCGGCATCGGCATCGGCATCGGCATCGGCATCGGCATCGGCATCGCATCGGCATCGGCATCGGCATCGGCATCGGCATCGGCATCGGCATCGGCATCGGCATCGGCATCGGCATCGGCATCGGCATCGGCATCGGCATCGGCATCGGCATCGGCATCGGCATCGGCATCGGCATCGGCATCGGCATCGGCATCGGCATCGGCATCGGCATCGGCATCGGCATCGGCATCGGCATCGGCATCGGCATCGGCATCGGCATCGGCATCGGCATCCATCGGCATCGGCATCGGCATCGGCATCGGCATCGGCATCGGCATCGGCATCGGCATCGGCATCGGCATCGGCATCGGCATCGGCATCGGCATCGGCATCGGCATCGGCATCGGCATCGGCATCGGCATCGGCATCGGCATCGGCATCGGCATCGGCATCGGCATCGGCATCGGCATCGGCATCGGCATCGGCATCGGCATCGGCATCGGCATCGGCATCGGCATCGGCATCGGCATCGGCCGCATCGCATCGGCATCGCATCGGCATCGGCATCGGCATCGGCATCGGCATCGGCATCGGCATCGGCATCGGCATCGGCATCGGCATCGGCATCGGCATCGGCATCGGCATCGGCATCGGCATCGGCATCGGCATCGGCATCGGCATCGGCATCGGCATCGGCATCGGCATCGGCATCGGCATCGGCATCGGCATCGGCATCGGCATCGGCATCGGCATCGGCATCGGCATCGGCATCGGCATCGGCATCGCATCGCATCGGCATCGGCATCGGCATCGGCATCGGCATCGGCATCGGCATCGGCATCGGCATCGGCATCGGCATCGGCATCGGCATCGGCATCGGCATCGGCATCGGCATCGGCATCGGCATCGGCATCGGCATCGGCATCGGCATCGGCATCGGCATCGGCATCGGCATCGGCATCGGCATCGGCATCGGCATCGGCATCGGCATCGGCATCGGCATCGGCATCGGCATCGGCATCGGCATCGGCATCGGCATCGGCATCGGCATCGGCATCGGCATCGGCATCGGCATCGGCATCGGCATCGGCATCGGCATCGGCATCGGCATCGGCATCGGCATCGGCATCGGCATCGGCATCGGCATCGGCATCGGCATCGGCATCGGCATCGGCATCGGCATCGGCATCGGCATCGGCATCGGCATCGGCATCGGCATCGGCATCGGCATCGGCATCGGCATCGGCATCGGCATCGGCATCGGCATCGGCATCGGCATCGGCATCGGCATCGGCATCGGCATCGGCATCGGGCATCGGCATCGGCATCGGCATCGGCATCGGCATCGGCATCGGCATCGGCATCGGCATCGGCATCGGCATCGGCATCGGCATCGGCATCGGCATCGGCATCGGCATCGGCATCGGCATCGGCATCGGCATCGGCATCGGCATCGGCATCGGCATCGGCATCGGCATCGGCATCGGCATCGGCATCGGCATCGGCATCGGCATCGGCATCGGCATCGGCATCGGCATCGGCATCGGCATCGGCATCGGCATCGGCATCGGCATCGGCATCGGCATCGGCATCGGCATCGGCATCGGCATCGCATCGGCATCGGCATCGGCATCGGCATCGGCATCGGCATCGGCATCGGCATCGGCATCGGCATCGGCATCGGCATCGGCATCGGCATCGGCATCGGCATCGGCATCGGCATCGGCATCGGCATCGGCATCGGCATCGGCATCGGCATCGGCATCGGCATCGGCATCGGCATCGGCATCGGCATCGGCATCGGCATCGGCATCGGCATCGGCATCGGCATCGGCATCGGCATCGGCATCGGCATCGGCATCGGCATCGGCATCGGCATCGGCATCGGCATCGGCATCGGCATCGGCATCGGCATCGGCATCGGCATCGGCATCGGCATCGGCATCGGCATCGGCATCGGCATCGGCATCGGCATCGGCATCGGCATCGGCATCGGCATCGGCATCGGCATCGGCATCGGCATCGGCATCGGCATCGGCATCGGCATCGGCATCGGCATCGGCATCGGCATCGGCATCGGCATCGGCATCGGCATCGGCATCGGCATCGGCATCGGCATCGGCATCGGCACATCGGCATCGGCATCGGCATCGGCATCGGCATCGGCATCGGCATCGGCATCGGCATCGGCAATCGGCATCGGCATCGGCATCGGCATCGGCATCGGCATCGGCATCGGCATCGGCATCGGCATCGGCATCGGCATCGGCATCGGCATCGGCATCGGCATCGGCATCGGCATCGGCATCGGCATCGGCATCGGCATCGGCATCGGCATCGGCATCGGCATCGGCATCGGCATCGGCATCGGCATCGGCATCGGCATCGGCATCGGCATCGGCATCGGCATCGGCATCGGCATCGGCATCGGCATCGGCATCGGCATCGGCATCGGCATCGGCATCGGCATCGGCATCGGCATCGGCATCGGCATCACGGCATCGGCATCGGCATCGGCATCGGCATCGGCATCGGCATCGGCATCGGCATCGGCATCGGCATCGGCATCGGCATCGGCATCGGCATCGGCATCGGCATCGGCATCGGCATCGGCATCGGCATCGGCATCGGCATCGGCATCGGCATCGGCATCGGCATCGGCATCGGCATCGGCATCGGCATCGGCATCGGCATCGGCATCGGCATCGGCATCGGCATCGGCATCGGCATCGGCATCGGCATCGGCATCGGCATCGGCATCGGCATCGGCATCGGCATCGGCATCGGCATCGGCATCGGCATCGGCATCGGCATCGGCATCGCATCGGCATCGGCATCGGCATCGGCATCGGGCATCGGCATCGGCATCGGCATCGGCATCGGCATCGGCATCGGCATCGGCATCGGCATCGGCCCGCATCGGCATCGGCATCATCGGCATCGGCATCGGCATCGGCATCGGCATCGGCATCGGCATCGGCATCGGCATCGGCATCGGCATCGGCATCGGCATCGGCATCGGCATCGGCATCGGCATCGGCATCGGCATCGGCATCGGCATCGGCATCGGCATCGGCATCGGCATCGGCATCGGCATCGGCATCGGCATCGGCATCGGCATCGGCATCGGCATCGGCATCGGCATCGGCATCGGCATCGGCATCGGCATCGGCATCGGCATCGGCATCGGCATCGGCATCGGCATCGGCATCGGCATCGGCATCGGCATCGGCATCGGCATCGGCATCGGCATCGGCATCGGCATCGGCATCGGCATCGGCATCGGCATCGGCATCGGCATCGGCATCGGCATCGGCATCGGCATCGGCATCGGCATCGGCATCGGCAGGCATCGGCATCGGCATCGGCATCGGCATCGGCATCGGCATCGGCATCGGCATCGGCATCGGCATCGGCATCGGCATCGGCATCGGCATCGGCATCGGCATCGGCATCGGCATCGGCATCGGCATCGGCATCGGCATCGGCATCGGCATCGGCATCGGCATCGGCATCGGCATCGGCATCGGCATCGGCATCGGCATCGGCATCGGCATCGGCATCGGCATCGGCATCGGCGGCATCGGCATCGGCATCGGCATCGGCATCGGCATCGCATCGGCATCGGCATCGGCATCGGCATCGGCATCGGCATCGGCATCGGCATCGGCATCGGCATCGGCATCGGCATCGGCATCGGCATCGGCATCGGCATCGGCATCGGCATCGGCATCGGCATCGGCATCGGCATCGGCATCGGCATCGGCATCGGCATCGGCATCGGCATCGGCATCGGCATCGGCATCGGCATCGGCATCGGCATCGGCATCGGCATCGGCATCGGCATCGGCATCGGCATCGGCATCGGCATCGGCATCGGCATCGGCATCGGCATCGCGGCATCGGCATCGGCATCGGCATCGGCATCGGCATCGGCATCGGCATCGGCATCGGCATCGGCATCGGCATCGGCATCGGCATCGGCATCGGCATCGGCATCGGCATCGGCATCGGCATCGGCATCGGCATCGGCATCGGCATCGGCATCGGCATCGGCATCGGCATCGGCATCGGCATCGGCATCGGCATCGGCATCGGCATCGGCATCGGCATCGGCATCGGCATCGGCATCGGCATCGGCATCGGCATCGGCATCGGCATCGGCATCGGCATCGGCATCGGCATCGGCATCGGCATCGGCATCGGCATCGGCATCGGCATCGGCATCGGCATCGGCATCGGCATCGGCATCGGCATCGGCATCGGCATCGGCATCGGCATCGCATCGGCATCGGCATCGGCATCGGCATCGGCATCGGCATCGGCATCGGCATCGGCATCGGCATCGGCATCGGCATCGGCATCGGCATCGGCATCGGCATCGGCATCGGCATCGGCATCGGCATCGGCATCGGCATCGGCATCGGCATCGGCATCGGCATCGGCATCGGCATCGGCATCGGCATCGGCATCGGCATCGGCATCGGCATCGGCATCGGCATCGGCATCGGCATCGGCATCGGCATCGGCATCGGCATCGGCATCGGCATCGGCATCGGCATCGGCATCGGCATCGGCATCGGCATCGGCATCGGCATCGGCATCGGCATCGGCATCGGCATCGGCATCGGCATCGGCATCGGCATCGGCATCGGCATCGGCATCGGCATCGGCATCGGCATCGGCATCGGCATCGGCATCGGCATCGGCATCGGCATCGGCATCGGCATCGGCATCGGCATCGGCATCGGCATCGGCATCGGCATCGGCATCGGCATCGGCATCGGCATCGGCATCGGCATCGGCATCGGCATCGGCATCGGCATCGGCATCGGCATCGGCATCGGCATCGGCATCGGCATCGGCATCGGCATCGGCATCGGCATCGGCATCGGCATCGGCATCGGCATCGGCATCGGCATCGGCATCGGCATCGGCATCGGCATCGGCATCGGCATCGGCATCGGCATCGGCATCGGCATCGGCATCGGCATCGGCATCGGCATCGGCATCGGCATCGGCATCGGCATCGGCATCGGCATCGGCATCGGCATCGGCATCGGCATCGGCATCGGCATCGGCATCGGCATCGGCATCGGCATCGGCATCGGCATCGGCATCGGCATCGGCATCGGCATCGGCATCGGCATCGGCATCGGCATCGGCATCGGCATCGGCATCGGCATCGGCATCGGCATCGGCATCGGCATCGGCATCGGCATCGGCATCGGCATCGGCATCGGCATCGGCATCGGCATCGGCATCGGCATCGGCATCGGCATCGGCATCGGCATCGGCATCGGCATCGGCATCGGCATCGGCATCGGCATCGGCATCGGCATCGGCATCGGCATCGGCATCGGCATCGGCATCGGCATCGGCATCGGCATCGGCATCGGCATCGGCATCGGCATCGGCATCGGCATCGGCATCGGCATCGGCATCGGCATCGGCATCGGCATCGGCATCGGCATCGGCATCGGCATCGGCATCGGCATCGGCATCGGCATCGGCATCGGCATCGGCATCGGCATCGGCATCGGCATCGGCATCGGCATCGGCATCGGCATCGGCATCGGCATCGGCATCGGCATCGGCATCGGCATCGGCATCGGCATCGGCATCGGCATCGGCATCGGCATCGGCATCGGCATCGGCATCGGCATCGGCATCGGCATCGGCATCGGCATCGGCATCGGCATCGGCATCGGCATCGGCATCGGCATCGGCATCGGCATCGGCATCGGCATCGGCATCGGCATCGGCATCGGCATCGGCATCGGCATCGGCATCGGCATCGGCATCGGCATCGGCATCGGCATCGGCATCGGCATCGGCATCGGCATCGGCATCGGCATCGGCATCGGCATCGGCATCGGCATCGGCATCGGCATCGGCATCGGCATCGGCATCGGCATCGGCATCGGCATCGGCATCGGCATCGGCATCGCATCGGCATCGGCATCGGCATCGCATCGGCATCGGCATCGGCATCATCGGCATCGGCATCGGCGGCATCGGCATCGGCATCGGCATCGGCATCGGCATCGGCATCGGCATCGGCATCGGCATCGGCATCGGCATCGGCATCGGCATCGGCATCGGCATCGGCATCGGCATCGGCATCGGCATCGGCATCGGCATCGGCATCGGCATCGGCATCGGCATCGGCATCGGCATCGGCATCGGCATCGGCATCGGCATCGGCATCGGCATCGGCATCGGCATCGGCATCGGCATCGGCATCGGCATCGGCATCGGCATCGGCATCGGCATCGCATCGGCATCGGCATCGGCATCGGCATCGGCATCGGCATCGGCATCGGCATCGGCATCGGCATCGGCATCGGCATCGGCATCGGCATCGGCATCGGCATCGGCATCGGCATCGGCATCGGCATCGGCATCGGCATCGGCATCGGCATCGGCATCGGCATCGGCATCGGCATCGGCATCGGCATCGGCATCGGCATCGGCATCGGCATCGGCATCGGCATCGGCATCGGCATCGGCATCGGCATCGGCATCGGCATCGGCATCGGCATCGGCATCGGCATCGGCATCGGCATCGGCATCGGCATCGGCATCGGCATCGGCATCGGCATCGGCATCGGCATCGGCATCGGCATCGGCATCGGCATCGGCATCGGCATCGGCATCGGCATCGGCATCGGCATCGGCATCGGCATCGGCATCGGCATCGGCATCGGCATCGGCATCGGCATCGGCATCGGCATCGGCATCGGCATCGGCATCGGCATCGGCATCGGCATCGGCATCGGCATCGGCATCGGCATCGGCATCGGCATCGGCATCGGCATCGGCATCGCATCGGCATCGGCATCGGCATCGGCATCGGCATCGGCATCGGCATCGGCATCGGCATCGGCATCGGCATCGGCATCGGCATCGGCATCGGCATCGGCATCGGCATCGGCATCGGCATCGGCATCGGCATCGGCATCGGCATCGGCATCGGCATCGGCATCGGCATCGGCATCGGCATCGGCATCGGCATCGGCATCGGCATCGGCATCGGCATCGGCATCGGCATCGGCATCGGCATCGGCATCGGCATCGGCATCGGCATCGGCATCGGCATCGGCATCGGCATCGGCATCGGCATCGCATCGGCATCGGCATCGGCATCGGCATCGGCATCGGCATCGGCATCGGCATCGGCATCGGCATCGGCATCGGCATCGGCATCGGCATCGGCATCGGCATCGGCATCGGCATCGGCATCGGCATCGGCATCGGCATCGGCATCGGCATCGGCATCGGCATCGGCATCGGCATCGGCATCGGCATCGGCATCGGCATCGGCATCGGCATCGGCATCGGCATCGGCATCGGCATCGGCATCGGCATCGGCATCGGCATCGGCATCGGCATCGGCATCGGCATCGGCATCGGCATCGGCATCGGCATCGGCATCGGCATCGGCATCGGCATCGGCATCGGCATCGGCATCGGCATCGGCATCGGCATCGGCATCGGCATCGGCATCGGCATCGGCATCGGCATCGGCATCGGCATCGGCATCGGCATCGGCATCGGCATCGGCATCGGCATCGGCATCGGCATCGGCATCGGCATCGGCATCGGCATCGGCATCGGCATCGGCATCGGCATCGGCATCGGCATCGGCATCGGCATCGGCATCGGCATCGGCATCGGCATCGGCATCGGCATCGGCATCGGCATCGGCATCGGCATCGGCATCGGCATCGGCATCGGCATCGGGGGCCGGCATCGGCATCGGCATCGGCATCGGCATCGGCATCGGCATCGGCATCGGCATCGGCATCGGCATCGGCATCGGCATCGGCATCGGCATCGGCATCGGCATCGGCATCGGCATCGGCATCGGCATCGGCATCGGCATCGGCATCGGCATCGGCATCGGCATCGGCATCGGCATCGGCATCGGCATCGGCATCGGCATCGGCATCGGCATCGGCATCGGCATCGGCATCGGCATCGGCATCGGCATCGGCATCGGCATCGGCATCGGCATCGGCATCGGCATCGGCATCGGCATCGGCATCGGCATCGGCATCGGCATCGGCATCGGCATCGGCATCGGCATCGGCATCGGCAATCGGCATCGGCATCGGCATCGGCATCGGCATCGGCATCGGCATCGGCATCGGCATCGGCATCGGCATCGGCATCGGCATCGGCATCGGCATCGCATCGGCATCATCGGCATCGGCATCGGCATCGGCATCGGCATCGGCATCGGCACATCGGCATCGGCATCGGCATCGGCATCGGCATCGGCATCGGCATCGGCATCGGCATCGGCATCGGCATCGGCATCGGCATCGGCATCGGCATCGGCATCGGCATCGGCATCGGCATCGCATCGGCATCGGCATCGGCATCGGCATCGGCATCGGCATCGGCATCGGCATCGGCATCGGCATCGGCATCGGCATCGGCATCGGCATCGGCATCGGCATCGGCATCGGCATCGGCATCGGCATCGGCATCGGCATCGGCATCGGCATCGGCATCGGCATCGGCATCGGCATCGGCATCGGCATCGGCATCGGCATCGGCATCGGCATCGGCATCGGCATCGGCATCGGCATCGGCATCGGCATCGGCATCGGCATCGGCATCGGCATCGGCATCGGCATCGGCATCGGCATCGGCATCGGCATCGGCATCGGCATCGGCATCGGCATCGGCATCGGCATCGGCATCGGCATCGGCATCGGCATCGGCATCGGCATCGGCATCGGCATCGGCATCGGCATCGGCATCGGCATCGGCATCGGCATCGGCATCGGCATCGGCATCGGCATCGGCATCGGCATCGGCATCGGCATCGGCATCGGCATCGGCATCGGCATCGGCATCGGCATCGGCATCGGCATCGGCATCGGCATCGGCATCGGCCGCATCGGCATCGGCATCGGCATCGGCATCGGCATCGGCATCGGCATCGGCATCGGCATCGGCATCGGCATCGGCATCGGCATCGGCATCGGCATCGGCATCGGCATCGGCATCGGCATCGGCATCGGCATCGGCATCGGCATCGGCATCGGCATCGGCATCGGCATCGCATCGGCATCGGCATCGGCATCGGCATCGGCATCGGCATCGGCATCGGCATCGGCATCGGCATCGGCATCGGCATCGGCATCGGCATCGGCATCGGCATCGGCATCGGCATCGGCATCGGCATCGGCATCGGCATCGGCATCGGCATCGGCATCGGCATCGGCATCGGCATCGGCATCGGCATCGGCATCGCATCGGCATCGGCATCGGCATCGGCATCGGCATCGGCATCGGCATCGGCATCGGCATCGGCATCGGCATCGGCATCGGCATCGGCATCGGCATCGGCATCGGCATCGGCATCGGCATCGGCATCGGCATCGGCATCGGCATCGGCATCGGCATCGGCATCGGCATCGGCATCGGCATCGCATCGGCATCGGCATCGGCATCGGCATCGGCATCGGCATCGGCATCGGCATCGGCATCGGCATCGGCATCGGGATCGGCATCGGCATCGGCATCGGCATCGGCATCGGCATCGGCATCGGCATCGGCATCGGCATCGGCATCGGCATCGCATCGGCATCGGCATCGGCATCGGCATCGGCATCGGCATCGGCATCGGCATCGGCATCGGCATCGGCATCGGCATCGGCATCGGCATCGGCATCGGCATCGGCATCGGCATCGGCATCGGCATCGGCATCGGCATCGGCATCGGCATCGGCATCGCATGGCATCCGGCATCCATCCATCGGCATCGGCATCATCGGCATCGGCATCGGCATCGGCATCGGCATCGGCATCGGCATCGGCATCGGCATCGGCATCGGCATCGGCATCGGCATCGGCATCGGCATCGGCATCGGCATCGGCATCGGCATCGGCATCGGCATCGGCATCGGCATCGGCAGGCATCGGCATCGGCATCGGCATCGGCATCGGCATCGGCATCGGCATCGGCATCGGCATCGGCATCGGCATCGGCATCGGCATCGGCATCGGCATCGGCATCGGCATCGGCATCGGCATCGGCATCGGCATCGGCATCGGCATCGGCATCGGCATCGGCATCGGCATCGGCATCGGCATCGGCATCGGCATCGGCATCGGCATCGGCATCGGCATCGGCATCGGCATCGGCATCGGCATCGGCATCGGCATCGGCATCGGCATCGCATCGGCATCGGCATCGGCATCGGCATCGGCATCGGCATCGGCATCGGCATCGGCATCGGCATCGGCATCGGCATCGGCATCGGCATCGGCATCGGCATCGGCATCGGCATCGGCATCGGCATCGGCATCGGCATCGGCATCGGCATCGGCATCGGCATCGGCATCGGCATCGGCATCGGCATCGGCATCGGCATCGGCATCGGCATCGGCATCGGCATCGGCATCGGCATCGGCATCGGCATCGGCATCGGCATCGGCATCGGCATCGGCATCGGCATCGGCATCGGCATCGGCATCGGCATCGGCATCGGCATCGGGCATCGGCATCGGCATCGGCATGCGGCATCGGCATCGGCATCGGCATCGGCATCGGCATCGGCATCGGCATCGGCATCGGCATCGGCATCGGCATCGGCATCGGCATCGGCATCGGCATCGGCATCGGCATCGGCATCGGCATCGGCATCGGCATCGGCATCGGCATCGGCATCGGCATCGGCATCGGCATCGGCATCGGCATCGGCATCGGCATCGGCATCGGCATCGGCATCGGCATCGGCATCGGCATCGGCATCGGCATCGGCATCGGCATCGGCATCGGCATCGGCATCGGCATCGGCATCGGCATCGGCATCGGCATCGGCATCGGCATCGGCATCGGCATCGGCATCGGCATGCATCGGCATCGGCATCGGCATCGGCATCGGCATCGGCATCGGCATCGGCATCGGCATCGGCATCGGCATCGGGGCATCGGCATCGGCATCGGCATCGGCATCGGCATCGGCATCGGCATCGGCATCGGCATCGGCATCGGCATCGGCATCGGCATCGGCATCGGCATCGGCATCGGCATCGGCATCGGCATCGGCATCGGCATCGGCATCGGCATCGCATCGGCATCGGCATCGGCATCGGCATCGGCATCGGCATCGGCATCGGCATCGGCATCGGCATCGGCATCGGCATCGGCATCGGCATCGGCATCGGCATCGGCATCGGCATCGGCATCGGCATCGGCATCGGCATCGGCATCGGCATCGGCATCCATCGGCATCGGCATCGGCATCGGCATCGGCATCGGCATCGGCATCGGCATCGGCATCGGCATCGGCATCGGCATCGGCATCGGCATCGGCATCGGCATCGGCATCGGCATCGGCATCGGCATCGGCATCGGCATCGGCATCGGCATCGGCATCGGCATCGGCATCGGCATCGGCATCGGCATCGGCATCGGCATCGGCATCGGCATCGGCATCGGCATCGGCATCGGCATCGGCATCGGCATCGGCATCGGCATCGGCATCGGCATCGGCATCGGCATCGGCATCGGCATCGGCATCGGCATCGGCATCGGCATCGGCATCGGCATCGGCATCGGCATCGGCATCGGCATCGGCATCGGGCATCGGCATCGGCATCGGCATCGGCATCGGCATCGGCATCGGCATCGGCATCGGCATCGGCATCGGCATCGGCATCGGCATCGGCATCGGCATCGGCATCGGCATCGGCATCGGCATCGGCATCGGCATCGGCATCGGCATCGGCATCGGCATCGGCATCGGCATCGGCATCGGCATCGGCATCGGCATCGGCATCGGCATCGGCATCGGCATCGGCATCGGCATCGGCATCGGCATCGGCATCGGCATCGGCATCGGCATCGGCATCGGCATCGGCATCGGCATCGGCATCGGCATCGGCATCGGCATCGGCATCGGCATCGGCATCGGCATCGGCATCGGCATCGGCATCGGCATCGGCATCGGCATCGGCATCGGCATCGGCATCGGCATCGGCATCGGCATCGGCATCGGCATCGGCATCGGCATCGGCATCGGCATCGGCATCGGCATCGGCATCGGCATCGGCATCGGCATCGGCATCGGCATCGGCATCGGCATCGGCATCGGCATCGGCATCGGCATCGGCATCGGCATCGGCATCGGCATCGGCATCGGCATCGGCATCGGCATCGGCATCGGCATCGGCATCGGCATCGGCATCGGCATCGGCATCGGCATCGGCATCGGCATCGGCATCGGCATCGGCATCGGCATCGGCATCGGCATCGGCATCGGCATCGGCATCGGCATCGGCATCGGCATCGGCATCGGCATCGGCATCGGCATCGGCATCGGCATCGGCATCGGCATCGGCATCGGCGGCATCGGCATCGGCATCGGCATCGGCATCGGCATCGGCATCGGCATCGGCATCGGCATCGGCATCGGCATCGGCATCGGCATCGGCATCGGCATCGGCATCGGCATCGGCATCGGCATCGGCATCGGCATCGGCATCGGCATCGGCATCGGCATCGGCATCGGCATCGGCATCGGCATCGGCATCGGCATCGGCATCGGCATCGGCATCGGCATCGGCATCGGCATCGGCATCGGCATCGGCATCGGCATCGGCATCGGCATCGGCATCGGCATCGGCATCGGCATCGGCATCGGCATCGGCATCGGCGGCATCGGCATCGGCATCGGCATCGGCATCGGCATCGGCATCGGCATCGGCATCGGCATCGGCATCGGCATCGGCATCGGCATCGGCATCGGCATCGGCATCGGCATCGGCATCGGCATCGGCATCGGCATCGGCATCGGCATCGGCATCGGCATCGGCATCGGCATCGGCATCGGCATCGGCATCGGCATCGGCATCGGCATCGGCATCGGCATCGGCATCGGCATCGGCATCGGCATCGGCATCGGCATCGGCATCGGCATCGGCATCGGCATCGGCATCGGCATCGGCATCGGCATCGGCATCGGCATCGGCATCGGCATCGGCATCGGCATCGGCATCGCGGCATCGGCATCGGCATCGGCATCGGCATCGGCATCGGCATCGGCATCGGCATCGGCATCGGCATCGGCATCGGCATCGGCATCGGCATCGGCATCGGCATCGGCATCGGCATCGGCATCGGCATCGGCATCGGCATCGGCATCGGCATCGGCATCGGCATCGGCATCGGCATCGGCATCGGCATCGGCATCGGCATCGGCATCGGCATCGGCATCGGCATCGGCATCGGCATCGGCATCGGCATCGGCATCGGCATCGGCATCGGCATCGGCATCGGCATCGGCATCGGCATCGGCATCGGCATCGGCATCGGCATCATCGGCATCGGCATCGGCATCGGCATCGGCATCGGCATCGGCATCGGCATCGGCATCGGCATCGGCATCGGCATCGGCATCGGCATCGGCATCGGCATCGGCATCGGCATCGGCATCGCATCGGCATCGGCATCGGCATCGGCATCGGCATCGGCATCGGCATCGGCATCGGCATCGGCATCGGCATCGGCATCGGCATCGGCATCGGGCATCGGCATCGGCATCGGCATCGGCATCGGCATCGGCATCGGCATCGGCATCGGCATCGGCATCGGCATCGGCATCGGCATCGGCATCGGCATCGGCATCGGCATCGGCATCGGCATCGGCATCGGCATCGGCATCGGCATCGGCATCGGCATCGCATCGGCATCGGCATCGGCATCGGCATCGGCATCGGCATCGGCATCGGCATCGGCATCGGCATCGGCATCGGCATCGGCATCGGCATCGGCATCGGCATCGGCATCGGCATCGGCATCGGCATCGGCATCGGCATCGGCATCGCATCGGCATCGGCATCGGCATCGGCATCGGCATCGGCATCGGCATCGGCATCGGCATCGGCATCGGCATCGGCATCGGCATCGGCATCGGCATCGGCATCGGCATCGGCATCGGCATCGGCATCGGCATCGGCATCGGCATCGGCATCGGCATCGGCATCGGCATCCATCGGCATCGGCATCGGCATCGGCATCGGCATCGGCATCGGCATCGGCATCGGCATCGGCATCGGCATCGGCATCGGCATCGGCATCGGCATCGGCATCGGCATCGGCATCGGCATCGGCATCGGCATCGGCATCGGCATCGGCATCGGCATCGGCATCGGCATCGGCATCGGCATCGGCATCGGCATCGGCATCGGCACATCGGCATCGGCATCGGCATCGGCATCGGCATCATCATCGGCATCGGCATCATCGGCATCGGCATCGGCATCGGCATCGGCATCGGCATCGGCATCGCATCGGCATCGGCATCATCGGCATCGGCATCGGCATCGGCATCGGCATCGGCATCGGCATCGGCATCGGCATCGGCATCGGCATCGGCATCGGCATCGGCATCGGCATCGGCATCGGCATCGGCATCGGCATCGGCATCGGCATCGGCATCGGCATCGGCATCGGCATCGGCATCGGCATCGGCATCGGCATCGGCATCGGCATCGGCATCGGCATCGGCATCGGCATCGGCATCGGCATCGGCATCGGCATCGGCATCGGCATCGGCATCGGCATCGGCATCGGCATCGGCATCGGCATCGGCATCGGCATCGGCATCGGCATCGGCATCGGCATCGGCATCGGCATCGGCATCGGCATCGGCATCGGCATCGGCATCGGCATCGGCATCGGCATCGGCATCGGCATCGGCATCGGCATCGGCATCGGCATCGGCATCGGCATCGGCATCGGCATCGGCATCGGCATCGGCATCGGCATCGGCATCGGCATCGGCATCGCATCGGCATCGGCATCGGCATCGGCATCGGCATCGGCATCGGCATCGGCATCGGCATCGGCATCGGCATCGGCATCGGCATCGGCATCGGCATCGGCATCGGCATCGGCATCGGCATCGGCATCGGCATCGGCATCGGCATCGGCATCGGCATCGGCATCGGCATCGGCATCGGCATCGGCATCGCATCGGCATCGGCATCGGCATCGGCATCGGCATCGGCATCGGCATCGGCATCGGCATCGGCATCGGCATCGGCATCGGCATCGGCATCGGCATCGGCATCGGCATCGGCATCGGCATCGGCATCGGCATCGGCATCGGCATCGGCATCGGCATCGGCATCGGCATCGGCATCGGCATCGGCATCGGCATCGGCATCGGCATCGGCATCGGCATCGGCATCGGCATCGGCATCGGCATCGGCATCGGCATCGGCATCGGCATCGGCATCGGCATCGGCATCGGCATCGGCATCGGCATCGGCATCGGCATCGGGCATCGGCATCGGCATCGGCATCGGCATCGGCATCGGCATCGGCATCGGCATCGGCATCGGCATCGGCATCGGCATCGGCATCGGCATCGGCATCGGCATCGGCATCGGCATCGGCATCGGCATCGGCATCGGCATCGGCATCGGCATCGGCATCGGCATCATCGGCATCGGCATCGGCATCGGCATCGGCATCGGCATCGGCATCGGCATCGGCATCGGCATCGGCATCGGCATCGGCATCGGCATCGGCATCGGCATCGGCATCGGCATCGGCATCGGCATCGGCATCGGCATCGGCATCGGCATCGGCATCGGCATCGGCATCGGCATCGGCATCGGCATCGGCATCGGCATCGGCATCGGCATCGGCATCGGCATCGGCATCGGCATCGGCATCGGCATCGGCATCGGCATCGGCATCGGCATCGGCATCGGCATCGGCATCGGCATCGGCATCGGCATCGGCATCGGCATCGGCATCGGCATCGGCATCGGCATCGGCATCGGCATCGGCATCGGCATCGGCATCGGCATCGGCATCGGCATCGGCATCGGCATCGGCATCGGCATCGGCATCGGCATCGGCATCGGCATCGGCATCGGCATCGGCATCGGCATCGGCATCGGCATCGGCATCGGCATCGGCATCGGCATCGGCATCGGCATCGGCATCGGCATCGGCATCGGCATCGGCATCGGCATCGGCATCGGCATCGGCATCGGCATCGGCATCGGCATCGGCATCGGCATCGGCATCGGCATCGGCATCGGCATCGGCATCGGCATCGGCATCGGCATCGGCATCGGCATCGGCATCGGCATCGGCATCGGCATCGGCATCGGCATCGGCATCGGCATCGGCATCGGCATCGGCATCGGCATCGGCATCGGCATCGGCATCGGCATCGGCATCGGCATCGGCATCGGCATCGGCATCGGCATCGGCATCGGCATCGGCATCGGCATCGGCATCGGCATCGGCATCGGCATCGGCATCGGCATCGGCATCGGCATCGGCATCGGCATCGGCATCGGCATCGGCATCGGCATCGGCATCGGCATCGGCATCGGCATCGGCATCGGCATCGGCATCGGCATCGGCATCGGCATCGGCATCGGCATCGGCATCGGCATCGGCATCGGCATCGGCATCGGCATCGGCATCGGCATCGGCATCGGCATCGGCATCGGCATCGGCATCGGCATCGGCATCGGCATCGGCATCGGCATCGGCATCGGCATCGGCATCGGCATCGGCATCGGCATCGGCATCGGCATCGGCATCGGCATCGGCATCGGCATCGGCATCGGCATCGGCATCGGCATCGGCATCGGCATCGGCATCGGCATCGGCATCGGCATCGGCATCGGCATCGGCATCGGCATCGGCATCGCATCGGCATCGGCATCGCATCGGCATCGGCATCGGCATCGGCATCGGCATCGGCATCGGCATCGGCATCGGCATCGGCATCGGCATCGGCATCGGCATCGGCATCGGCATCGGCATCGGCATCGGCGGCATGCATCGGCATCGGCATCGGCATCGGCATCGGCATCGGCATCGGCATCGGCATCGGCATCGGCATCGGCATCGGCATCGGCATCGGCATCGGCATCGGCATCGGCATCGGCATCGGCATCGGCATCGGCATCGGCATCGGCATCGGCATCGGCATCGGCATCGGCATCGGCATCGGCATCGGCATCGGCATCGGCATCGGCATCGGCATCGGCATCGGCATCGGCATCGGCATCGGCATCGGCATCGGCATCGGCATCGGCATCGGCATCGGCATCGGCATCGGCATCGGCATCGGCATCGGCATCGGCATCGGCATCGGCATCGGCATCGGCATCATCGGCATCGGCATCGGCATCGGCATCGGCATCGGCATCGGCATCGGCATCGGCATCGGCATCGGCATCGGCATCGGCATCGGCATCGGCATCGGCATCGGCATCGGCATCGGCATCGGCATCGGCATCGGCATCGGCATCGGCATCGGCATCGGCATCGGCATCGGCATCGGCATCGGCATCGGCATCGGCATCGGCATCGGCATCGGCATCGGCATCGGCATCGGCATCGGCATCGGCATCGGCATCGGCATCGGCATCGGCATCGGCATCGGCATCGGCATCGGCATCGGCATCGGCATCGGCATCGGCATCGGCATCGGCATCGGCATCGGCATCGGCATCGGCATCGGCATCGGCATCGGCATCGGCATCGGCATCGGCATCGGCATCGGCATCGGCATCGGCATCGGCATCGGCATCGGCATCGGCATCGGCATCGGCATCGGCATCGGCATCGGCATCGGCATCGGCATCGGCATCGGCATCGGCATCGGCATCGGCATCGGCATCGGCATCGGCATCGGCATCGGCATCGGCATCGGCATCGGCATCGGCATCGGCATCGGCATCGGCATCGGCATCGGCATCGGCATCGGCATCGGCATCGGCATCGGCATCGGCATCGGCATCGGCATCGGCATCGGCATCGGCATCGGCATCGGCATCGGCATCGGCATCGCATCGGCATCGGCATCGGCATCGGCATCGGCATCGGCATCGGCACATCGGCATCGGCATCGGCATCGGCATCGGCATCGGCATCGGCATCGGCATCGGCATCGGCATCGGCATCGGCATCGGCATCGGCATCGGCATCGGCATCGGCATCGGCATCGGCATCGGCATCGGCATCGGCATCGGCATCGGCATCGGCATCGGCATCGGCATCGGCATCGGCATCGGCATCGGCATCGGCATGCATCGGCATCGGCATCGGCATCGGCATCGGCATCGGCATCGGCATCGGCATCGGCATCGGCATCGGCATCGGCATCGGCATCGGCATCGGCATCGGCATCGGCATCGGCATCGGCATCGGCATCGGCATCGGCATCGGCATCGGCATCGGCACGCATCGGCATCGGCATCGGCATCGGCATCGGCATCGGCATCGGCATCGGCATCGGCATCGGCATCGGCATCGGCATCGGCATCGGCATCGGCATCGGCATCGGCATCGGGAGCGGCATCGGCATCGGCATCGGCATCGGCATCGGCATCGGCATCGGCATCGGCATCGGCATCGGCATCGGCATCGGCATCGGCATCGGCATCGGCATCGGCATCGGCATCGGCATCATCGGCATCGGCATCGGCATCGGCATCGGCATCGGCATCGGCATCGGCATCGGCATCGGCATCGGCATCGGCATCGGCATCGGCATCGGCATCGCATCGGCATCGGCATCGGCATCGGCATCGGCATCGGCATCGGCATCGGCATCGGCATCGGCATCGGCATCGGCATCGGCATCGGCATCGGCATCGGCATCGGCATCGGCATCGGCATCGGCATCGGCATCGGCATCGGCATCGGCATCGGCATCGGCATCGGCATCGGCATCGGCATCGGCATCGGCATCGGCATCGGCATCGGCATCGGCATCGGCATCGGCATCGGCATCGGCATCGGCATCGGCATCGGCATCGGCATCGGCATCGGCATCGGCATCGGCATCGGCATCGGCATCGGCATCGGCATCGGCATCGGCATCGGCATCGGCATCGGCATCGGCATCGGCATCGGCATCGGCATCGGCATCGGCATCGGCATCGGCATCGGCATCGGCATCGGCACATCGGCATCGGCATCGGCATCGGCATCGGCATCGGCATCGCGCATCGGCATCGGCATCGGCATCGGCATCGGCATCGGCATCGGCATCGGCATCGGCATCGGCATCGGCATCGGCATCGGCATCGGCATCGGCATCGGCATCGGCATCGGCATCGGCATCGGCATCGGCATCGGCATCGGCATCGGCATCGGCATCGGCATCGGCATCGGCATCGGCATCGGCATCGGCATCGGCATCGGCATCGGCATCGGCATCGGCATCGGCATCGGCATCGGCATCGGCATCGGCATCGGCATCGGCATCGGCATCGGCATCGGCATCGGCATCGGCATCGGCATCGGCATCGGCATCGGCATCGGCATCGGCATCGGCATCGGCATCGGCATCGGCATCGGCATCGGCATCGGCATCGGCATCGGCATCGGCATCGGCATCGGCATCGGCATCGGCATCGGCATCGGCATCGGCATCGGCATCGGCATCGGCATCGGCATCGGCATCGGCATCGGCATCGGCATCGGCATCGGCATCGGCATCGGCATCGGCATCGGCATCGGCATCGGCATCGGCATCGGCATCGGCATCGGCATCGGCATCGGCATCGGCATCGGCATCGGCATCGGCATCGGCATCGGCATCGGCATCGGCATCGGCATCGGCATCGGCATCGGCATCGGCATCGGCATCGGCATCGGCATCGGCATCGGCATCGGCATCGGCATCGGCATCGGCATCGGCATCGGCATCGGCATCGGCATCGGCATCGGCATCGGCATCGGCATCGGCATCGGCATCGGCATCGGCATCGGCATCGGCATCGGCATCGGCATCGGCATCGGCATCGGCATCGGCATCGGCATCGGCATCGGCATCGGCATCGGCATCGGCATCGGCATCGGCATCGGCATCGGCATCGGCATCGGCATCGGCATCGGCATCGGCATCGGCATCGGCATCGGCATCGGCATCGGCATCGGCATCGGCATCGGCATCGGCATCGGCATCGGCATCGGCATCGGCATCGGCATCGGCATCGGCATCGGCATCGGCATCGGCATCGGCATCGGCATCGGCATCGGCATCGGCATCGGCATCGGCATCGGCATCGGCATCGGCATCGGCATCGGCATCGGCATCGGCATCGGCATCGGCATCGGCATCGGCATCGGCATCGGCATCGGCATCGGCATCGGCATCGGCATCGGCATCGGCATCGGCATCGGCATCGGCATCGGCATCGGCCGGCATCGGCATCGGCATCGGCATCGGCATCGGCATCGGCATCGCATCGGCATCGGCATCGGCATCGGCATCGGCATCGGCATCGGCATCGGCATCGGCATCGGCATCGGCATCGGCATCGGCATCGGCATCGGCATCGGCATCGGCATCGGCATCGGCATCGGCATCGGCATCGGCATCGGCATCGGCATCGGCATCGGCATCGGCATCGGCATCGGCATCGGCATCGGCATCGGCATCGGCATCGGCATCGGCATCGGCATCGGCATCGGCATCGGCATCGGCATCGGCATCGGCATCGGCATCGGCATCGGCATCGGCATCGGCATCGGCATCGGCATCGGCATCGGCATCGGCATCGGCATCGGCATCGGCATCGGCATCGGCATCGGCATCGGCATCGGCATCGGCATCGGCATCGGCATCGGCATCGGCATCGGCATCGGCATCGGCATCGGCATCGGCATCGGCGGCATCGGCATCGGCATCGGCATCGGCATCGGCATCGGCATCGGCATCGGCATCGGCATCGGCATCGGCATCGGCATCGGCATCGGCATCGGCATCGGCATCGGCATCGGCATCGGCATCGGCATCGGCATCGGCATCGGCATCGGCATCGGCATCGGCATCGGCATCGGCATCGGCATCGGCATCGGCATCGGCATCGGCATCGGCATCGGCATCGGCATCGGCATCGGCATCGGCATCGGCATCGGCATCGGCATCGGCATCGGCATCGGCATCGGCATCGGCATCGGCATCGGCATCGGCATCGGCATCGGCATCGGCATCGGCATCGCATCGGCATCGGCATCGGCATCGGCATCGGCATCGGCATCGGCATCGGCATCGGCATCGCATCGGCATCGGCATCGGCATCGGCATCGGCATCGGCATCGGCATCGGCATCGGCATCGGCATCGGCATCGGCATCGGCATCGGCATCGGCATCGGCATCGGCATCGGCATCGGCATCGGCATCGGCATCGGCATCGGCATCGGCATCGGCATCGGCATCGGCATCGGCATCGGCATCGGCATCGGCATCGGCATCGGCATCGGCATCGGCATCGGCATCGGCATCGGCATCGGCATCGGCATCGGCATCGGCATCGGCATCGGCATCGGCATCGGCATCGGCATCGGCATCGGCATCGGCATCGGCATCGGCATCGGCATCGGCATCGGCATCGCATCGGCATCGGCATCGGCATCGGCATCGGCATCGGCATCGGCATCGGCATCGGCATCGGCATCGGCATCGGCATCGGCATCGGCATCGGCATCGGCATCGGCATCGGCATCGGCATCGGCATCGGCATCGGCATCGGCATCGGCATCGGCATCGGCATCGGCATCGGCATCGGCATCGGCATCGGCATCGGCATCGGCATCGGCATCGGCATCGGCATCGGCATCGGCATCGGCATCGGCATCGGCATCGGCATCGGCATCGGCATCGGCATCGGCATCGGCATCGGCATCGGCATCGGCATCGGCATCGGCATCGGCATCGGCATCGGCATCGGCATCGGCATCGGCATCGGCATCGGCATCGGCATCGGCATCGGCATCGGCATCGGCATCGGCATCGGCATCGCATCGGCATCGGCATCGGCATCGGCATCGGCATCGGCATCGGCATCGGCATCGGCATCGGCATCGGCATCGGCATCGGCATCGGCATCGGCATCGGCATCGGCATCGGCATCGGCATCGGCATCGGCATCGGCATCGGCATCGGCATCGGCATCGGCATCGGCATCGGCATCGGCATCGGCATCGGCATCGGCATCGGCATCGGCATCGGCATCGGCATCGGCATCGGCATCGGCATCGGCATCGGCATCGGCATCGGCATCGGCATCGGCATCGGCATCGGCATCGGCATCGGCATCGGCATCGGCATCGGCATCGGCATCGGCATCGGCATCGGCATCGGCATCGGCATCGGCATCGGCATCGGCATCGGCATCGGCATCGGCATCGGCATCGGCATCGGCATCGGCATCGGCATCGGCATCGGCATCGGCATCGGCATCGGCATCATCGGCATCGGCATCGGCATCGGCATCGGCATCGGCATCGGCATCGGCATCGGCATCGCGGCATCGGCATCGGCATCGGCATCGGCATCGGCATCGGCATCGGCATCGGCATCGGCATCGGCATCGGCATCGGCATCGGCATCGGCATCGGCATCGGCATCGGCATCGGCATCGGCATCGGCATCGGCATCGGCATCGGCATCGGCATCGGCATCGGCATCGGCATCGGCATCGGCATCGGCATCGGCATCGGCATCGGCATCGGCATCGGCATCGGCATCGGCATCGGCATCGGCATCGGCATCGGCATCGGCATCGGCATCGGCATCGGCATCGGCATCGGCATCGGCATCGGCATCGGCATCGGCATCGGCATCGGCATCGGCATCGGCATCGGCATCGGCATCGGCATCGGCATCGGCATCGGCATCGGCATCGGCATCGGCATCGGCATCGGCATCGGCATCGGCATCGGCATCGGCATCGGCATCGGCATCGGCATCGGCATCGGCATCGGCATCGGCATCGGCATCGGCATCGGCATCGGCATCGGCATCGGCATCGGCATCGGCATCGGCATCGGCATCGGCATCGGCATCGGCATCGGCATCGGCATCGGCATCGGCATCGGCATCGGCATCGGCATCGGCATCGGCATCGGCATCGGCATCGGCATCGGCATCGGCATCGGCATCGGCATCGGCATCGGCATCGGCATCGGCATCGGCATCGGCATCGCATCGGCATCGGCATCGGCATCGGCATCGGCATCGGCATCGGCATCGGCATCGGCATCGGCATCGGCATCGGCATCGGCATCGGCATCGGCATCGGCATCGGCATCGGCATCGGCATCGGCATCGGCATCGGCATCGGCATCGGCATCGGCATCGGCATCGGCATCGGCATCGGCATCGGCATCGGCATCGGCATCGGCATCGGCATCGGCATCGGCATCGGCATCGGCATCGGCATCGGCATCGGCATCGGCATCGGCATCGGCATCGGCATCGGCATCGGCATCGGCATCGGCATCGGCATCGGCATCGGCATCGGCATCGGCATCGGCATCGGCATCGGCATCGGCATCGGCATCGGCATCGGCATCGGCATCGGCATCGGCATCGGCATCGGCATCGGCATCGGCATCGGCATCGGCATCGGCATCGGCATCGGCATCGGCATCGGCATCGGCATCGGCATCGGCATCGGCATCGGCATCGGCATCGGCATCGGCATCGGCATCGGCATCGGCATCGGCATCGGCATCGGCATCGGCATCGGCATCGGCATCGGCATCGGCATCGGCATCGGCATCGGCATCGGCATCGGCATCGGCATCGGCATCGGCATCGGCATCGGCATCGGCATCGGCATCGGCATCGCATCGGCATCGGCATCGGCATCGGCATCGGCATCGGCATCGGCATCGGCATCGGCATCGGCATCGGCATCGGCATCGGCATCGGCATCGGCATCGGCATCGGCATCGGCATCGGCATCGGCATCGGCATCGGCATCGGCATCGGCATCGGCATCGGCATCGGCATCGGCATCGGCATCGGCATCGGCATCGGCATCGGCATCGGCATCGGCATCGGCATCGGCATCGGCATCGGCATCGGCATCGGCATCGGCATCGGCATCGGCATCGGCATCGGCATCGGCATCGGCATCGGCATCGGCATCGGCATCGGCATCGGCATCGGCATCGGCATCGGCATCGGCATCGGCATCGGCATCGGCATCGGCATCGGCATCGGCATCGGCATCGGCATCGGCATCGGCATCGGCATCGGCATCGGCATCGGCATCGGCATCGGCATCGGCATCGGCATCGGCATCGGCATCGGCATCGGCATCGGCATCGGCATCGGCATCGGCATCGGCATCGGCATCGGCATCGGCATCGGCATCGGCATCGGCATCGGCATCGGCATCGGCATCGGCATCGGCATCGGCATCGGCATCGGCATCGGCATCGGCATCGGCATCGGCATCGGCATCGGCATCGGCATCGGCATCGGCATCGGCATCGGCATCGGCATCGGCATCGGCATCGGCATCGGCATCGGCATCGGCATCGGCATCGGCATCGGCATCGGCATCGGCATCGGCATCGGCATCGGCATCGGCATCGGCATCGGCATCGGCATCGGCATCGGCATCGGCATCGGCATCGGCATCGGCATCGGCATCGGCATCGGCATCGGCATCGGCATCGGCATCGGCATCGGCATCGGCATCGGCATCGGCATCGGCATCGGCATCGGCATCGGCATCGGCATCGGCATCGGCATCGGCATCGGCATCGGCATCGGCATCGGCATCGGCATCGGCATCGGCATCGGCATCGGCATCGGCATCGGCATCGGCATCGGCATCGGCATCGGCATCGGCATCGGCATCGGCATCGGCATCGGCATCGGCATCGGCATCGGCATCGGCATCGGCATCGGCATCGGCATCGGCATCGGCATCGGCATCGGCATCGGCATCGGCATCGGCATCGGCATCGGCATCGGCATCGGCATCGGCATCGGCATCGGCATCGGCATCGGCATCGGCATCGGCATCGGCATCGGCATCGGCATCGGCATCGGCATCGGCATCGGCATCGGCATCGGCATCGGCATCGGCATCGGCATCGGCATCGGCATCGGCATCGGCATCGGCATCGGCATCGGCATCGGCATCGGCATCGGCATCGGCATCGGCATCGGCATCGGCATCGGCATCGGCATCGGCATCGCATCGGCATCGGCATCGGCATCGGCATCGGCATCGGCATCGGCATCGGCATCGGCATCGGCATCGGCATCGGCATCGGCATCGGCATCGGCATCGGCATCGGCATCGGCATCGGCATCGGCATCGGCATCGGCATCGGCATCGGCATCGGCATCGGCATCGGCATCGGCATCGGCATCGGCATCGGCATCGGCATCGGCATCGGCATCGGCATCGGCATCGGCATCGGCATCGGCATCGGCATCGGCATCGGCATCGGCATCGGCATCGGCATCGGCATCGGCATCGGCATCGGCATCGGCATCGGCATCGGCATCGGCATCGGCATCGGCATCGGCATCGGCATCGGCATCGGCATCGGCATCGGCATCGGCATCGGCATCGGCATCGGCATCGGCATCGGCATCGGCATCGGCATCGGCATCGGCATCGGCATCGGCATCGGCATCGGCATCGGCATCGGCATCGGCATCGGCATCGGCATCGGCATCGGCATCGGCATCGGCATCGGCATCGGCATCGGCATCGGCATCGGCATCGGCATCGGCATCGGCATCGGCATCGGCATCGGCATCGGCATCGGCATCGGCATCGGCATCGGCATCGGCATCGGCATCGGCATCGGCATCGGCATCGGCATCGGCATCGGCATCGGCATCGGCATCGGCATCGGCATCGGCATCGGCATCGCATCGGCATCGGCATCGGCATCGGCATCGGCATCGGCATCGGCATCGGCATCGGCATCGGCATCGGCATCGGCATCGGCATCGGCATCGGCATCGGCATCGGCATCGGCATCGGCATCGGCATCGGCATCGGCATCGGCATCGGCATCGGCATCGGCATCGGCATCGGCATCGGCATCGGCATCGGCATCGGCATCGGCATCGGCATCGGCATCGGCATCGGCATCGGCATCGGCATCGGCATCGGCATCGGCATCGGCATCGGCATCGGCATCGGCATCGGCATCGGCATCGGCATCGGCATCGGCATCGGCATCGGCATCGGCATCGGCATCGGCATCGGCATCGGCATCGGCATCGGCATCGGCATCGGCATCGGCATCGGCATCGGCATCGCATCGGCATCGGCATCGGCATCGGCATCGGCATCGGCATCGGCATCGGCATCGGCATCGGCATCGGCATCGGCATCGGCATCGGCATCGGCATCGGCATCGGCATCGGCATCGGCATCGGCATCGGCATCGGCATCGGCATCGGCATCGGCATCGGCATCGGCATCGGCATCGGCATCGGCATCGGCATCGGCATCGGCATCGGCATCGGCATCGGCATCGGCATCGGCATCGGCATCGGCATCGGCATCGGCATCGGCATCGGCATCGGCATCGGCATCGGCATCGGCATCGGCATCGGCATCGGCATCGGCATCGGCATCGGCATCGGCATCGGCATCGGCATCGGCATCGGCATCGGCATCGGCATCGGCATCGGCATCGGCATCGGCATCGGCATCGGCATCGGCATCGGCATCGGCATCGGCATCGGCATCGGCATCGGCATCGGCATCGGCATCGGCATCGGCATCGGCATCGGCATCGGCATCGGCATCGGCATCGGCATCGGCATCGGCATCGGCATCGGCATCGGCATCGGCATCGGCATCGGCATCGGCATCGGCATCGGCATCGGCATCGGCATCGGCATCGGCATCGGCATCGGCATCGGCATCGGCATCGGCATCGGCATCGGCATCGGCATCGGCATCGGCATCGGCATCGGCATCGGCATCGGCATCGGCATCGGCATCGGCATCGGCATCGGCATCGGCATCGGCATCGGCATCGGCATCGGCATCGGCATCGGCATCGGCATCGGCATCGGCATCGGCATCGGCATCGGCATCGGCATCGGCATCGGCATCGGCATCGGCATCGGCATCGGCATCGGCATCGGCATCGGCATCGGCATCGGCATCGGCATCGGCATCGGCATCGGCATCGGCATCGGCATCGGCATCGGCATCGGCATCGGCATCGGCATCGGCATCGGCATCGGCATCGGCATCGGCATCGGCATCGGCATCGGCATCGGCATCGGCATCGGCATCGGCATCGGCATCGGCATCGGCATCGGCATCGGCATCGGCATCGGCATCGGCATCGGCATCGGCATCGGCATCGGCATCGGCATCGGCATCGGCATCGGCATCGGCATCGGCATCGGCATCGGCATCGGCATCGGCATCGGCATCGGCATCGGCATCGGCATCGGCATCGGCATCGGCATCGCATCGGCATCGGCATCGGCATCGGCATCGGCATCGGCATCGGCATCGGCATCGGCATCGGCATCGGCATCGGCATCGGCATCGGCATCGGCATCGGCATCGGCATCGGCATCGGCATCGGCATCGGCATCGGCATCGGCATCGGCATCGGCATCGGCATCGGCATCGGCATCGGCATCGGCATCGCATCGGCATCGGCATCGGCATCGGCATCGGCATCGGCATCGGCATCGGCATCGGCATCGGCATCGGCATCGGCATCGGCATCGGCATCGGCATCGGCATCGGCATCGGCATCGGCATCGGCATCGGCATCGGCATCGGCATCGGCATCGGCATCGGCATCGGCATCGGCATCGGCATCGGCATCGGCATCGGCATCGGCATCGGCATCGGCATCGGCATCGGCATCGGCATCGGCATCGGCATCGGCATCGGCATCGGCATCGGCATCGGCATCGGCATCGGCATCGGCATCGGCATCGGCATCGGCATCGGCATCGGCATCGGCATCGGCATCGGCATCGGCATCGGCATCGGCATCGGCATCGGCATCGGCATCGGCATCGGCATCGGCATCGGCATCGGCATCGGCATCGGCATCGGCATCGGCATCGGCATCGGCATCGGCATCGGCATCGGCATCGGCATCGGCATCGGCATCGGCATCGGCATCGGCATCGGCATCGGCATCGGCATCGGCATCGGCATCGGCATCGGCATCGGCATCGGCATCGGCATCGGCATCGGCATCGGCATCGGCATCGGCATCGGCATCGGCATCGGCATCGGCATCGGCCATCGGCATCGGCATCGGCATCGGCATCGGCATCGCATCGGCATCGGCATCGGCATCGGCATCGGCATCGGCATCGGCATCGGCATCGGCATCGGCATCGGCATCGGCATCGGCATCGGCATCGGCATCGGCATCGGCATCGGCATCGGCATCGGCATCGGCATCGGCATCGGCATCGGCATCGGCATCGGCATCGGCATCGGCATCGGCATCGGCATCGGCATCGGCATCGGCATCGGCATCGGCATCGGCATCGGCATCGGCATCGGCATCGGCATCGGCATCGGCATCGGCATCGGCATCGGCATCGGCATCGGCATCGGCATCGGCATCGGCATCGGCATCGGCATCGGCATCGGCATCGGCATCGGCATCGGCATCGGCATCGGCATCGGCATCGGCATCGGCATCGGCATCGGCATCGGCATCGGCATCGGCATCGGCATCGGCATCGGCATCGGCATCGGCATCGGCATCGGCATCGGCATCGGCATCGGCATCGGCATCGGCATCGGCATCGGCATCGGCATCGGCATCGGCATCGGCATCGGCATCGGCATCGGCATCGGCATCGGCATCGGCATCGGCATCGGCATCGGCATCGGCATCGGCATCGGCATCGGCATCGGCATCGGCATCGGCATCGGCATCGGCATCGGCATCGGCATCGGCATCGGCATCGGCATCGGCATCGGCATCGGCATCGGCATCGGCATCGGCATCGGCATCGGCATCGGCATCGGCATCGGCATCGGCATCGGCATCGGCATCGGCATCGGCATCGGCATCGGCATCGGCATCGGCATCGGCATCGGCATCGGCATCGGCATCGGCATCGGCATCGGCATCGGCATCGGCATCGGCATCGGCATCGGCATCGGCATCGGCATCGGCATCGGCATCGGCATCGGCATCGGCATCGGCATCGGCATCGGCATCGGCATCGGCATCGGCATCGGCATCGGCATCGGCATCGGCATCGGCATCGGCATCGGCATCGGCATCGGCATCGGCATCGGCATCGCATCGGCATCGGCATCGGCATCGGCATCGGCATCGGCATCGGCATCGGCATCGGCATCGGCATCGGCATCGGCATCGGCATCGGCATCGGCATCGGCATCGGCATCGGCATCGGCATCGGCATCGGCATCGGCATCGGCATCGGCATCGGCATCGGCATCGGCATCGGCATCGGCATCGGCATCGGCATCGGCATCGGCATCGGCATCGGCATCGGCATCGGCATCGGCATCGGCATCGGCATCGGCATCGGCATCGGCATCGGCATCGGCATCGGCATCGGCATCGGCATCGGCATCGGCATCGGCATCGGCATCGGCATCGGCATCGGCATCGGCATCGGCATCGGCATCGGCATCGGCATCGGCATCGGCATCGGCATCGGCATCGGCATCGGCATCGGCATCGGCATCGGCATCGGCATCGGCATCGGCATCGGCATCGGCATCGGCATCGGCATCGGCATCGGCATCGGCATCGGCATCGGCATCGGCATCGGCATCGGCATCGGCATCGGCATCGGCATCGGCATCGGCATCGGCATCGGCATCGGCATCGGCATCGGCATCGGCATCGGCATCGGCATCGGCATCGGCATCGGCATCGGCATCGGCATCGGCATCGGCATCGGCATCGGCATCGGCATCGGCATCGGCATCGGCATCGGCATCGGCATCGGCATCGGCATCGGCATCGGCATCGGCATCGGCATCGGCATCGGCATCGGCATCGGCATCGGCATCGGCATCGGCATCGGCATCGGCATCGGCATCGGCATCGGCATCGGCATCGGCATCGGCATCGGCATCGGCATCGGCATCGGCATCGGCATCGGCATCGGCATCGGCATCGGCATCGGCATCGGCATCGGCATCGGCATCGGCATCGGCATCGGCATCGGCATCGGCATCGGCATCGGCATCGGCATCGGCATCGGCATCGGCATCGGCATCGGCATCGGCATCGGCATCGGCATCGGCATCGGCATCGGCATCGGCATCGGCATCGGCATCGGCATCGGCATCGGCATCGGCATCGGCATCGGCATCGGCATCGGCATCGGCATCGGCATCGGCATCGGCATCGGCATCGGCATCGGCATCGGCATCGGCATCGGCATCGGCATCGGCATCGGCATCGGCATCGGCATCGGCATCGGCATCGGCATCGGCATCGGCATCGGCATCGGCATCGGCATCGGCATCGGCATCGGCATCGGCATCGGCATCGGCATCGGCATCGGCATCGGCATCGGCATCGGCATCGGCATCGGCATCGGCATCGGCATCGGCATCGGCATCGGCATCGGCATCGGCATCGGCATCGGCATCGGCATCGGCATCGGCATCGGCATCGGCATCGGCATCGGCATCGGCATCGGCATCGGCATCGGCATCGGCATCGGCATCGGCATCGGCATCGGCATCGGCATCGGCATCGGCATCGGCATCGGCATCGGCATCGGCATCGGCATCGGCATCGGCATCGGCATCGGCATCGGCATCGGCATCGGCATCGGCATCGGCATCGGCATCGGCATCGGCATCGGCATCGGCATCGGCATCGGCATCGGCATCGGCATCGGCATCGGCATCGGCATCGGCATCGGCATCGGCATCGGCATCGGCATCGGCATCGGCATCGGCATCGGCATCGGCATCGGCATCGGCATCGGCATCGGCATCGGCATCGGCATCGGCATCGGCATCGGCATCGGCATCGGCATCGGCATCGGCATCGGCATCGGCATCGGCATCGGCATCGGCATCGGCATCGGCATCGGCATCGGCATCGGCATCGGCATCGGCATCGGCATCGGCATCGGCATCGGCATCGGCATCGGCATCGGCATCGGCATCGGCATCGGCATCGGCATCGGCATCGGCATCGGCATCGGCATCGGCATCGGCATCGGCATCGGCATCGGCATCGGCATCGGCATCGGCATCGGCATCGGCATCGGCATCGGCATCGGCATCGGCATCGGCATCGGCATCGGCATCGGCATCGCATCGGCATCGGCATCGGCATCGGCATCGGCATCGGCATCGGCATCGGCATCGGCATCGGCATCGGCATCGGCATCGGCATCGGCATCGGCATCGGCATCGGCATCGGCATCGGCATCGGCATCGGCATCGGCATCGGCATCGGCATCGGCATCGGCATCGGCATCGGCATCGGCATCGGCATCGGCATCGGCATCGGCATCGGCATCGCATCGGCATCGGCATCGGCATCGGCATCGGCATCGGCATCGGCATCGGCATCGGCATCGGCATCGGCATCGGCATCGGCATCGGCATCGGCATCGGCATCGGCATCGGCATCGGCATCGGCATCGGCATCGGCATCGGCATCGGCATCGGCATCGGCATCGGCATCGGCATCGGCATCGGCATCGGCATCGGCATCGGCATCGGCATCGGCATCGGCATCGGCATCGGCATCGGCATCGGCATCGGCATCGGCATCGGCATCGGCATCGGCATCGGCATCGGCATCGGCATCGGCATCGGCATCGGCATCGGCATCGGCATCGGCATCGGCATCGGCATCGGCATCGGCATCGGCATCGGCATCGGCATCGGCATCGGCATCGGCATCGGCATCGGCATCGGCATCGGCATCGGCATCGGCATCGGCATCGGCATCGGCATCGGCATCGGCATCGGCATCGGCATCGGCATCGGCATCGGCATCGGCATCGGCATCGGCATCGGCATCGGCATCGGCATCGGCATCGGCATCGGCATCGGCATCGGCATCGGCATCGGCATCGGCATCGGCATCGGCATCGGCATCGGCATCGGCATCGGCATCGGCATCGGCATCGGCATCGGCATCGGCATCGGCATCGGCATCGGCATCGGCATCGGCATCGGCATCGGCATCGGCATCGGCATCGGCATCGGCATCGGCATCGGCATCGGCATCGGCATCGGCATCGGCATCGGCATCGGCATCGGCATCGGCATCGGCATCGGCATCGGCATCGGCATCGGCATCGGCATCGGCATCGGCATCGGCATCGGCATCGGCATCGGCATCGGCATCGGCATCGGCATCGGCATCGGCATCGGCATCGGCATCGGCATCGGCATCGGCATCGGCATCGGCATCGGCATCGGCATCGGCATCGGCATCGGCATCGGCATCGGCATCGGCATCGGCATCGGCATCGGCATCGGCATCGGCATCGGCATCGGCATCGGCATCGGCATCGGCATCGGCATCGGCATCGGCATCGGCATCGGCATCGGCATCGGCATCGGCATCGGCATCGGCATCGGCATCGGCATCGGCATCGGCATCGGCATCGGCATCGGCATCGGCATCGGCATCGGCATCGGCATCGGCATCGGCATCGGCATCGGCATCGGCATCGGCATCGGCATCGGCATCGGCATCGGCATCGGCATCGGCATCGGCATCGGCATCGGCATCGGCATCGGCATCGGCATCGGCATCGGCATCGGCATCGGCATCGGCATCGGCATCGGCATCGGCATCGGCATCGGCATCGGCATCGGCATCGGCATCGGCATCGGCATCGGCATCGGCATCGGCATCGGCATCGGCATCGGCATCGGCATCGGCATCGGCATCGGCATCGGCATCGGCATCGGCATCGGCATCGGCATCGGCATCGGCATCGGCATCGGCATCGGCATCGGCATCGGCATCGGCATCGGCATCGGCATCGGCATCGGCATCGGCATCGGCATCGGCATCGGCATCGGCATCGGCATCGGCATCGGCATCGGCATCGGCATCGGCATCGGCATCGGCATCGGCATCGGCATCGGCATCGGCATCGGCATCGGCATCGGCATCGGCATCGGCATCGGCATCGGCATCGGCATCGGCATCGGCATCGGCATCGGCATCGGCATCGGCATCGGCATCGGCATCGGCATCGGCATCGGCATCGGCATCGGCTTCGGCATCGGCATCGGCATCGGCATCGGCATCGGCATCGGCATCGGCATCGGCATCGGCATCGGCATCGGCATCGGGGCGGCATCGGGGCGGCATCGGGGCGGCATCGGGGCGGCATCGGGGCGGCATCGGGGCGGCATCGGGGCGGCATCGGGGCGGCATCGGGGCGGCATCGGGGCGGCATCGGGCGGCATCGGGGCGGCATCGGGGCGGCATCGGGGCGGCATCGGGGCGGCATCGGGGCGGCATCGGGGCGGCATCGGGGCGGCGTCGGGGCGGCGTCGGGGCGGCGTCGGGGCGGCGTCGGGGCGGCGTCGGGGCGGCGTCGGGGCGGCGTCGGGGCGGCGTCGGGGCGGCGTCGGGGCGGCGTCGGGGCGGCGTCGGGGCGGCGTCGGGGCGGCGTCGGGGCGGCGTCGGGGCGGCGTCGGGGCGGCGTCGGGGCGGCATCGGGGCGGCATCGGGGCGGCATCGGGGCGGCATCGGGGCGGCATCGGGGCATCATCGGGGCATCATCGGGGCATCATCGGGGCGGCATCGGGGCGGCATCGGGGGGGCATCGGGGCATCGGGGCTGCATGGGGGCGGCATGGGGGCGGCATCGGGGCGGCATCGGGGCATCGGGGCATCGGGGCATCGGGGCATCGGGGCAACGGGGCATCGGGGCATCGGGGCATCGGGGCATCGGGGCATTGGGGCATCGGGGCTGCATCGGGGCGGCATCGGGGCGGCAACGAGGCGGCATCGGGGCATCGGGGCATCGGGGCATCGGGGCATCGGGGCATCGGGGCATCGGGGCATCGGGGCATTGGGGCATCGGGGCATCGGGGCATCGGGGCACCGGGGCATCAGGGCATCGGAGCATCGGGGCATCGGGGCATCGGGGCATCGGGGCATCGGGGCATCGGGGCATCGGGGCATCGGGGCATCAGGGCATCGGGGTATCGGAGCATCGGGGCATCGGGTCATCGGGGCATCGGGGCATCGGGGCATCGGGGCATCGGGGCATTGGGGCATCGGGGCATTGGGGCATCGGGGCATCGGGGCATCGGGGCATCGGGGCATCGGGGCATCGGGGCATCGGGGCATCGGGGCATCGGGGCATCGGGGCATCGGGGCATCGGGGCATTGGGGCATCGGGGCATCGGGGCATCGGGGCATCGGGGCACCGGGGCATCAGGGCATCGGAGCATCGGGGCATCGGGGCATCGGGGCATCGGGGCATCGGGGCATCGGGGCATCGGGGCATCGGGGCATCGGGGCATCAGGGCATCGGGGTATCGGAGCATCGGGGCATCGGGGCATCGGGGCATCGGGGCATCGGGGCATCGGGGCATCGGGGCATTGGGGCATCGGGGCATTGGGGCATCGGGGCATCGGGGCATCGGGGCATCGGGGCATCGGGGCATCGGGGCATCGGGGCATCGGGGCATCGGGGCATCGGGGCATCGGGGCATCGGGGCACCGGGGCATCGGGGCGGCATCGGGGCGGCATCGGGGCGGCATCGGGGCATCATTGGGGCATCATTGGGGCATCATTGGGGCGGCATTGGGGCATCGGGGCTGCATCGGGGCGGCATCGAGGCGGCATCGGGGCAACGAGGCGGCATCGGGGCATCGGGGCATCGGGGCATCGGGGCATTGGGGCATCGGGGCATCGGGGCATCGGGGCATCGGGGCATCGGGGCATCGGGGCATCAGGGCATCGGGGCATCGGGGCATCGGGGCAATGGGGCACCAGGGCATCACCCTGGCCTCCACGTTACGCGTATCGCCCAGCAAGATTTCTGGTCACACAATTGCCTGTTAACGTGTGTTCGACATTCAGTTTCCATCAAAACGTGGATGTTCCTCTCTGCCAGCTGCATCCTGCTGCGCCCGCTCAAATGTTGCATCAACTAGCGCTACCTCCTCTGTGAAAGGTAGTGGACTTGCGGCTGCATGTAAGACGCTGTTTGACATAGTTTGGGGATCGCTGATCCCAGATCCAGCTCCTTTAAAGCATTTAGCAAGTCCCTGCACCAATTGCGCCCGCCGGTGCCCTGTCGGACAGCGAGCTCCATGCTGGCCGCGGCCATGGCTGCGGCCATGAGTGGGCTGTCTTGTTGTGTTGCTGGTGCGACCGCGGCGTTGTTGAAGCGAAGTACAAGCTGCCACCAACTACGCTGTAACGGCGGCATCTGCAACACCCTCATGACCCCCCAAATGGCAGTGGACGGAGGTAGCCCTGCTGCATTGCGCAGATTCTGGAGGAAGCTAGGTTACATCATACATGTGTCAATGACGTTACTCCTTTGGCCCTTGCTCAAAAAGGCTTGGCCGCGTGGGGCGCCCGACTAAGAAGAGTTGGGAGGAAAGATGGAAACAACCCAAGGGGGCAGGACAAAAGAAAAGAGGGAATTGGGAAAGAAGGAGAGGAACACAAAGGAAGGAAATACCCCCCCCCCGCCCCAAAAGGAAAAAGGCAGCCCGAAGTACCCTTGCCCCTCTCAAGCCTATTCCCCAAGAAGGCAAGGAAAAGCAACAAAACTATGCCACATTTGTAAACTTTACACTCGTATAATCATATGTGGCACTCGTATAACGAGGCACGGTTGTGAGGTGTGAGGACTGAATACGGCTAGTACGGCGGGTAAAAAAAGTACGGTAATCCTAATTCAATAGCGTACCGAACTTTTTGGTGCCCACTAACAGCCCGTTTCCGACAGACCCCGAAAAACAAGGCAAATCGATCAATGGACCTCGGAATAATTCCGGGGTGGTCGTTTCCGACTGACCTCATGAGACAGAATCTAGCGACTCCCTTTTCTGTACGGCTTAAGGCGCGCACATTTGAACTTCCCGAGCTCCACTACCGAGCAAGATGATAGGCTTGATTTGCGAAGCTGCTCTTCAACCCATTCGTTACAAACTGCGCATCTTGAGCCTCTCTGATGCGTCCTTTGCCTAAAATCGGCCACATACAAGATCGTCGCAACGATCATCTCCCCTACTATACAACGTCGCCCAGATGAACCATGTAAAGCAACTACAGCAATGCGCGCGCTATATCAACGTGACGATTCGAACTTTCGAAGGATTATGCCAGGTGGACAATGCAAAGACCCCGGAATTTCCCGGGGAGGTGGGGAAGTCCCCGGAAAAAAGCTGGTTTTCAGGGTAAATGTACGGCATCGAAGCACCCCGGAACTTTTCCGGGGTGCCCGTTTCGGAAACGGGCTGTAAGGGCCAAATTCCACTTGGGCGCTAGCTAGCTAAAGAAAGAAAGAAAACTACGCCCCGTGGGGGGCGTGAGAGTTAAGGAAACAGCGCAGCCTGGGCCGAAGCCACATCCGCGCCGTTACCGTGAGAAAAATAAGACACATCATAATTAGTTACGGCGGCTTGCGGGTTTGATTAATTTTTCCACCGATTTGAGCAGGTCCAGTGGGGCAGTATTCAATTCTTCGCCTGGTCTGCACAATGCTATGTAGGTATTTAATAGCTTGCACATGCATTTTCTGTGCACATTTTTTCGCATGGTAGGTGGACAAGCCCAATTGTTGCATGCTCTGAAGGGTGTGCTCGAGATAGACTGTGCCTGACGTCCCGATTAAGACGGGGACAAGCTTGATATTGCATTGCCTATATCCACTTTGCATGAGTTTCTCAATGAGGAGGGCATGCTGGTTTTTGCAAGCTACAAGCTGGGTTTCTGGCAGGGTATCTCTGGAGTATTTGAACTCAACGACATAAATGGTGGTGTCTGCTTTGTTAGCTTTGTGTTGTACAAGCATGATGTCGGGTTGCAGCTTCTTTTTCTCCCCAAGCTCCGTTTTGAGCCCTAGTAACATGTCTTTCGGGACCCTGTTGCAGGCCATTACAGGTGCGCCTGCCTTTTCACATTTGTGTGCTGATCCAAGGTCAGCCATTACGAGGTCTCCCCCCATGCTGCCCTTCGAAATGGCCCTTAGCAATATCCGTCCAGTGTGGTGATGCCGTTCAGTGTACATTTTCCCCATTTCTGGGTGTTGGCATCCCCCAGTGATCTGTCCAGATGTCCGCACAGGGGGCACTGTCCGGATGTCCGCACAGGGGGCACTTGTCTGTGTTGCTTTTGCCATACCTGTGCGCCAGCTTGTTATTCCATAGACAGCCATGCCTCCACTTCAGCGTGTTCTTCCGTTCGGATTGAGTGATGGCAGGATGATACATGAAGCTGTTGCTGATTGCACCATCAGCTTTGGCCTTTATCTTTTGCCAGCCCTGGAAGTACACGCCAGTCGTGTCGGACTGCCCCAGTCTGCGTCTCTCATGCATGTGAGTGTGGAGTGCCCCCCTTAGGTTTTCAAGGCTCTGGGGCATTGTATCAGTGGTTTCCTCGATAGACTGGCTGGGCCTGCTGAACAGCCAGTAACTGTTTTGGAACGAGGGTTCGGGGGAAACATTCACCGTCATGTCGCACTTTCCTTCGAGCGTTGCTGCTTTCTTTGCGTCTGCGTCCACTGTCTCGTTTCCGATGTCCCCATTATGTGCCTTTACTTTATAGAACTCAACCGGCACATTTTCACGCGTCAGTTCGCGTAACCTCTTCGCGATGTCTTCAAGCATGTCCCTATGTTTGTGATAGAGCAGCCTATCCGGGAATCTGATAGCCGTTCGGACTTGATACAATGCTGTGGCGCTGTCGACCGCAATTTTATGCTGCTGCTTTTCCAATGCTCCGGAAATCCCTGCGAGCTCGGCCCTTGTGATCGTGTTAGTTGGTCCTTTTCCTGCTGGGTCGATCGTGAAGTTTCTCTGGCCTTCTGCCGCATCAGGTATAAAGAGGCCGGCGCCAGTCTTCTGAATTTTTCCTGTGGGGAGGGTGACGTCGATGCAGCTGCCGTCTGTGTAGGCAATCTTCCTCCAGTCGTGCCTCAGTTGGCTGCTATCACAGCCGAAGTCGCGAGAGATGCCTTGTGTTGTCATGACTGCTTCTGCCCAGTGTGGGAGGATCTCATCCGAGGGCATTTCGAGGAAGGAGCGAGGTGCTTTAAAATGGGTCCCGTCTGCTTGCTCGGTTGGGTCAGCTCTTGCATGGGCCCAGCATGTTCCGAGGTCCTGAGGGGTGGTGTTGTTTTCTCTGTGGCTTGTTAGTCGGGGTTGATGTTTTGCCGCCTTGTCTGAGGTATGTGAGGCTTCAAGCGCTATCTTCAGGTCCTCTGACAGTCGTTGAGTCGTGTGGTGATCCCATGTTGTGGCACATTTTGGATTTGGGGATCTGGCCGAGGAGTTCCACACGAGGATGATGTCCATGCGGCACTTCCCTTTAGGCTGGGGTGTTGCTCCTTGCGTCCATTGCTCGTCTTCTGATAGGGGGAAGGGTGAGCCAGAGGTGCTGGCAATGTGCGTGCAGTATTGCGGATATTTGTCAAGCCATTTCTGAAATGCTGGTTTTCCTGGTGATCACAATGTCCTCGGCAGGAACATGACGGTGGCTGTTGGGGACTCTGCATGGTGGGCAGACCAGAGGGCCCAGCGTACAGCTTTGTCTAGTGATGGATCGTCGTGGTCGGGGAACGCATGTGAGTAACCGGTCCACTTGTGTTTGTATGCATCAATTTGTGCCCCGAAGGCTTGGTCTCTTTGGTGCAAGCTCCAGTACCTGGTTTTATGGCCTCTTACATTTAGTGGACTTGCAAATCTTTCCTTGTCTGTATTAAAATATGAGTCTATCACTGAGCGGAGGGGGTCCGGTATGCTCCATTGGTCATGTTGTTGTTTGGTCTGGGCCTTTGTCCCTTGCTTGTATCTAATGATCAAGTCTATTATCTCCTCTTCAAATGAGGAGGGAGGGGGGGTCATGTTGTTGTGCATGTCCATGCGCTCTGCTTTGTCGTATAACTGTCTAAGGGTTATCAGTCTGTCTAGGGTGATCGTGCCTACGCATTTGCCATTGCCCTTATAGACACATGCCATGTCGGTCTCACGCGTCTGCGTTACGCTTTCCTTGTCCCATACCTCTATCTTCCTTATCTCTATTTTGCATTCTCCCGTCGGGTGGATGTCAAGCTGCGGGTTAGCTAGCTGGGACATGTTCCGCATTACGGACACGAATTGGGCCCTCAATACTGGTAGCCTTTCAGCCTTTCTCCGTCGAAAGGAGAACCCATGTCTGTACCCAGGGTAACACGGTACGGCCGTATTGGCGAAAAAACCCGTACCGTATCCGTACCGTACCGTACCGTTTGGCCGTACCGTACCGCTCGGAACTACCGTATTGTCCATTTTCTGACTAGCCCATCCAAAAATCCCGTACCGTACCGTACCCGTACCGTAACGTATGACCGTACCGTATTTCCGTACCGGGTTATCCTGTCTGTACTGGAAGTGGCCGTTGCTACGTCCGGGCTGTTTTGCAGTTGGCGGAGCCATTGTAGCAAGCAAAAGCTGTAAGCTGCAATGCCAAAGTGAAGCTGTGCGGCACCCTTTTGTGGAACTTGATGTCCGACTAGGATTTGGCCATCAACATATCTAGTCGTGACTCGTGAGAGTGCCAAAAACCTCTAACCGTTGATACGATGCAGAAGAGCCAGCCGTTAGCGGTTTATTACTAAATATTTCTACTACTACACTACGCTCTACCATTACTGATATGATATACACACGTGTGCACAGAAAACTGGCAGTTGACAAACCTCACCGTGTTTCTTATTTTGTTCGTTTGTCCCCCCTGCCTGATTTGTTCGGTATCACCCTCCGCGCACAGTGCACACTCTCAAAACAAACACCACGGCATATATTTTTCCGCCGCTCCTATAACGTACGCTTGATAGCCTCCAACCCATTCGCTCTGAAAACTATTACAAAATCTCCCGAAATATCTATCCCGCCGGAAGTTTCCCGTGAAGCAAGCTAGACACCAGCGGCATCCCTCTCTCTCTCCACCATCCCAGCAACATGCCCACTTTCAGCTTATTTTCGGCTTGCTTTCAAAGAAATCGAAGTCTTCGCGTTATGCACGACGGCACCGAGGAGGCCCTGGACTGCTGGCAGCGCGAGTATGGCTTCATGTCGACACCACCGGCCCCTCCCACAAACGCGCGGAGCAGATGAGGTCGACGCTTCAATGCCCGATTCGTCCCACTCCCTTATATTTTATTCTCCTGATGGATACGAACTCGCTGACTTGTTCTCACTAAAGCGGGATTGCTTCGAATACCTCATCCCCGTGGCAACACCCGACGCACCTCGTGAACCCTGCGAGGTGCGAGGCGGCCATCCACTACTCTTCTGTCTCCACTTCCTAGAAAGTTTGAGAAGATCATGCTTTAGCTTTCTTTAGCATATCTGGCTGCACCTCCTGTTTGCTCCACCTGGCCTCTTCGGAAACGTCGTTTGCCCTAATGCCCTGGCTGCTCGACCTGTTCTTCATTGCATGGTCGCAGTCGATTTGAGAAGTGATTGCCTCATGCCCTCAGCCTTGCTCTAGTGCTCTCAGTGTACCAGACTCTTGCAGACAATTCTACTACTAAATAGTATGTTACCACGTTGGAAACACAATGCATGCACAATCTTCTTGGATTTGTTTGCCTAGACGTGGATTTGTGATGCCAAAGATTATTCGATCACGCCTCGTACCTGCCGGGAGTATGCATCAGTTTGTTTAAGTTGAGCGGCCTCAAGATTCATTGTTCACACAATGTTGACCTTCTTGAGGCAGCACAGCTGACATGGTGAATTGGTGATCCCATGCACGCTGGCCAGAACTCGTTGCATGCCCGCCACAGATGTGCCGCTTCTTCACAACCTGCCCACATGCATGCTGTTCAATTCATTCCGCGGCGCAGACGCTTTGCAGAGTCTGGATCCGGTGCTATACATGATATCATCTCCGCCGTGTTGGCGATGTCATCGGCCATAAAAGCAATCGACGACCGCATCCAGCAGCATCTGAAACATCCTGACAGCCGCATATGCCGAAACGAATGCTCACCGCAATCCATCTCTGAAGGCATCCCTGCCCTGCCTCGCTTCATCCCTGAAGCATGGCAGTATAGACAAGAATGCCCTTACTTGTATCTCTTATCTGTCAATGCTGGGAGAGCAAGCGGAGACCGGGGAGACGGGAACACGGTGGAGAATCGGCTGGTTACTTTTTGATACAATCGTAGAGCAAGAGAGTCGGCATACAATAACATCTCGAATCAATAGAGTCTCAGCATAAGAAGACTGGGCAGACAAGGCATGCCCTAATAGTCTATGACAAATCAGAATTACTACCATGCATGGACATAGTCATAATGATATGGCTACCGTATCACTAGTCATGGCAACTAAAGTAATTATCACTAAACTGCGAAAAGAAGTTATAGAGAACAAACACACGGAAACGAGCTTCAATCCGCACAGAGTAATATGCGAACTAGCATGACTAAAAGCATGGCATCCTAGCTACCATCTCTGGCAGGCATTAGCATGGCACTTACTGGGTGCCAGCTCTGTTACAATCGCACCTTGCATCGCAGATGACCTGCTGGGGTCGACATTCCCTTGGAAGCAGGACATAGTGGAGGAGGTTGGACCCACTGACTGGCAGCGGGGTGCAAACACTGGAGCCAAGATGGTAAGGCAGCTGGGCAGAGCGATTCATACTGGTGTCATCACACTCTCTGGGTGTCATACAATGAAATGGCAACAAGATAAGAAAATAACCTGTCAATGCTGAGCGTTTTTAATGGCTCTAAGCATGATAAAGTATCAGAATACCGGATTTGTAATGATCAAGTACGGTGTGCATGATTAAGTTCTGGGATACTAGAGCCGCAAGAGAAAAACTGTTGCATTAGGAAAAAATCTGATCATACCGTTACTGTATACTCCAAAATCAGCGTCTGCATATTTGCGTATGTGATTCATCCACTCAACCCTTCCACTCACTCACCCCATCCACCCTCCCGTTGGCCCCTGCTCGTAGATGCTGTGCGAGAGGCAAGGCACGTCAGCCCCTTTGGAGAGGATAGGCTCATGGGGCTACAACTTTGACCGAGAGCTGCTACAACCGTCGCCGTCACGTGGGACCCTTGAGGGGGACAAGGAGCGCACCCTTGACGGACATTCAACCAAGGATGCACTGCCCAAAAGGCTCAGCAGCGGCAACAACTTCTGCTTTCGGCACGGTGGGCTACGAAAGTAACAATTCATCCATGATGTAGGGGCAACAGCCTGTGTACGCACGCCGGGCAGCAGTCAATGCGTTGTTTTCCCCAGCTACGAGCCAGTATGGGCACCACCACCAAGGGCCTGAATGGGATCAAACCTAGGAACAAGAATGGGACCACCTGGGACTAAACCTGGGTCGGCCAGCAGCCTAATTTGCACTATCTAGCTTTGTCAAGAGACAGAAACACCGGCAGAAGTGTGCATGAACAACGTGTCTAAAATTTGGCGATAGAGATGTGCTGTTGGGCTTGTTGTACCTCTGTTACAATGGACCTTCCTGTCCGATGGACTTGAATGGCCATGTGCATCGTTTCTGTTGCTGAGGACATGTCAGATATTGCGTTTCAGTCAAAGCAACTTATGATGCATGCCAAGCAAGTTTCATGCTCATGACAGCTGAGTGTCCCTTGGCAGCTAGCCCCTACAATTTCATTTGCGGCTGTGCATGCATGCTCAGGTACGGTCTCGGAGGTAATTCGCAGGAGGGATATTTGCTTTATTTAATCGAGGCATGGGAAGAGTGTTTTAGAGTGTGGATATGCATCCTGCATCCGACATGACCTGATGCCAGGACATTTAAGACGTTTTGCTTTCATGTTTGGATATCACATGCCCTCCCTTTGTTTCATGGTCTGTCAAAAGCCTTAGGACCAGTTGGGGAGGAGCACGTATTCCCTAAATGAGGATTCAGATAAGGATGATTTTTTCTTCATCTGGCCTGTGAGTGAGGGTGTGGCAATACTTATATTTTCAATTGTGTTGTGGCAGATCCTGGGGTATCTGCCCCTCACCAACACAAATATGTTAGGCCTTGCCCTGTCGGAGTATTGAACTGCATCTGCTTGTCTAGGGTTCACATAAGCGTTGAATGGGGTGCAACTCGTACAATGCACGTGTGGGCAGTGTTGCTGTAAGAAACGTATCAAGTCAGGGAAATGCCAAATCGTTTTATCGGGCAGTGTGCTGTACCGGTACACGTAATTCAATTGCCGCAACGTAATATTCTTGTAGGTGCTGACTCCTCTTGTGTTAGCATTGTCTTCATGCAACATCCTGCATTTTGCTGTTGCTCGAATAAGTTATGTTAATGATTCAAGCGTTACAAGTGGACAGCTGAAATATTGTTGCCTTGTAGTCGTTTTTATGTGAGGGACGATAAGTCAGTTAATTGCCCGTCCTTTTCTTATTCCGATGAGGTCAATATTTTTGACCTGGACATCAAGTTTTTGATAAATCATTAGACCTTGGGGAAATAACAGTTACTTGGTAGTTGTTGCCAGATTTTGCGCCTCCTTTTTACGGTTGCAAGATACTGCATACCTCTAGCATGAAACGTTTCTTGAAAGCTATTTAAATGGTCTAGCCACGTATTCTTCAGTGTGAGTGTCTTGGCCCACATTGCGTGGGTCACCTCATAGTTTGTTCTCCATTTAATGCGTACCGTATATGTCTGTTGCATTTACGGCAATTAATTGTAGTTATTTTAACCGCATGGTCGGAAAGTAGTTGTTTTACCCAAATGGACCATCAATAGCTTAATGATGCCCGTACGCCGTGAAGCCTCTTCAATGGAAAACCGGCGCTACAAACAAAGGCACGGCTACATCGGCGCCCAACTGACACATTGAAAGTATAAGGCAGAAAGGGTGAGAGAAGTAAGAGGACAGTAATCGAACGTCATAACATCCTACTATAAATAATAATGTCTGCCCTGAATTGGATAGCACTTGTTAAATGTTAACCGATGACCCAGCCGCTTGTGAGGACTTGAATCATGCAAGGCTGTCAACGCCAGCATGATCAGAAGTGGCTGGTTTGCTGAGACATACATTCCTACCACCAACACCTTCTACACATTTTCCATTTGCATACAGTTTGCAATGAAAAGCAGCCAAAGAGGCAAGTCCAACAATCACCGTTTGGAGGCCCCCCTGCCATATCCCACGTGTCACGATGCAAAAATAGCAAACAAGACAAGCACACCCGAAGCAAGGGAGTCTGAAAGGGGTCGAATAGGGGGTAACCACGCCCCAAGGGTGTGAGCCCTTGGTGTGCGGCTGTGAGCTTCGAAATGAACATCCGTTTCTATACAAGCACTCCCGGAAAACGTTCCGAAAACATCCTTCATCGTCGCGATGCAGAAGTACGGCTAGGATTCTGCTGAGCTCATGTCAGCTTCATGCGTCCAACCGTTTCCGCTGCAAAATCAGGGTGGCACTCGAAGGGGGGACAAAAAAAAGCTGGGGACCCCCCCCCCCCCCCCAAAATTGAGCACCCTAGCCTACCCCCCCCCCCCCGTCTCCGGAACCCATTGAAATTCAAATATATCATTTACAATTCAAAATTACAGGGCGTGTAGGGGGTGTTTTTTGATCAGCGCGGCAAGGCGCTTCTACTGGTTTATTTCAATTTCTTAGGTGATGACCATTCATGCCAAATTTCCAACAGTCAATTTTGTTACTGGGCTCAGTCTTGCTACTGCTGAGTACCGACCTATGCTCGCTCGCGATCACAATTCATAAGAACGGTCAATTTGGGGACTAAGCTCAGCCAGCCAGCTCAGCCATTGACTACCGACTACTTCTTGCTAGCGATCACATGTTTCCTGAAGGCAGATGGCCCTGATGCCCCTCTCCTCGAACGTGACGGGCAGCGGTGCGCGCGGAATGTGTGCAGCAAATGCCCAATGCGCTGCAAAAGGCTGGCCGACGGGAGGTGAATAGCCCTGGCACTTCGAGCCCTCTCGCAATGGCGCAACATCAGTCTGACGAGGGAGGCGACGCCGTTGCAACCTCATTCTCAGCCGGAGATGGAGAAGGAGAGGCTGGCGGGCTCGCGGGTGTTGGCTCAGCTGGGGCAACAGCTGGGGTAGCTAGGGGTGGAACGGGAGCTAACCCGGGCGTTCTCTGCCACTTTGAATCTCGTGGTATCGCGGAAGCTACCATGCACTCCCTCCCATTCTGGTGGCGTCTGACGTATGCAGGATTAGCGGATTGGAGGACCTTGCCACAAGTGATCTGTTCATTCATGATCCACCAGACCAACACTACCACGTGCTGCATGTAATACATCTCTGTCTAAGGCTGGCTCAGCTGGTTTCGGGGTGTGTCCGATGGATCCTAAACCTCAGGGTGCAGGGGGTCATGTAGTCATTCAATCAACCATTTAGGAAGTAAACGGACTCATGTTGGCAAGACGAACACAGAGGTGCCGCTGCCAGCCTCAACAGACCTCAAGAAAAAAGATACGAAGTTTTGGGGGAAAACCAAATATTGGATTTTTGGGGAGACCACTCACCCATCCTCCCCTAAACTTTGCCCCCCATATCTCCCATCCCCCTGGGCCAAAACATATTTTAAAAACAGCCATGGAACGCTTTCGTTAAGCTGAACAAAAAGGGGGATGGAGTCGTTTTTTTGTTTTTGCCCCCCTCTCGGTGGCACTAGCGATTTCCCATCCTCAGACCGACAACCCCAAATCTGTTTTCAACAGTATCGCTCATGGAGATGACGATTTCGCGATGTAAAAGGTTGAGAGATATTGTGAGACCGTGTGAGCTGTACCTTTCATTCCCGGCAAGTTCATACCTGGCGTTCTTGACAAGGGTTGTCATCACCTTTGGAATGGACCCGCACAAACGTGAGCTGGAAGTTAGTGAGCTATTCTCCCTGCATCTCTCTTTTGACGATAACATCCACACATGCACTCCATCTGTCGATTGTGGACACTGCCTAGTTGCCGCCGGTTCAGAGGATCGCCGCAGTTGCGAACTGAGGCGATAATGTTCGACCAAAATAGATTCGTCGATGCGCTGGATCTTGCGGAAGCTTGCAAAACGAGCGAAAATGCACACATAATGAATCAGAAGAACGCAACACGTGTATCATTTCGAGATCACCGCTCGGGATGATAAGTTGCCCCATATGAACCCAACCAGTGACAGCAACCCTCGGGCATCCGGTGACCTTCGCTCGCTCAGGGCAGAGATTTTTTTTGCGCTTTAGGTTTTTATTAGGTATGCCTTTAAATTCGTCTTATGGGCTTCTGCAAGAGCCTCGAGATGCTTCTTTGAGATCGTCAATGCGTATCGCCACGACAACTGCCACGCCTGATCCTGCATCCTAATTGATAAACGGCACCCCGAAAACAGGCCTGAAAATCTGGAATGGGTCATCTACTTCACATTGCTGCCAAGTAGCTGTCTTGGTGGATGTAGCCATATGTAGGAGGTGCGTTCATCTGTTTGCTGATGCATGCTGGAGAGACACACAACTGACGCAACCTGGAAAAGCCATGGATGAATGGCGGCATTGAAGCATCATCCACATGAATCCACACCAATGTACGGTATCAGATCCTGCCCTGCACCCTCGCCCTCGCCTCTCAACTTTGCAAGGAAGTACAATGTGGGTGCGTAAGTGACAAAAATAGCTAGTCAAGAACTTCAGAGCTGCAACTGAGAAACGGCGCCCCATAAACTGTTCAAATATCTACCTCTCAAACCGCAAAGTCGACCCTTCCGACCAGGCGTTCTGCATGCCCACTTCAACACACTGTTTAGTCGAATCCACATTCTGCTTCTCCGTAAGCAATTGTTCCGAGACCGTCTGGCTTGCGGGTGTGGGCAGAGACAGACGTTGCAACGCTCATACTTTACCACTCTGCTCCTGAACTCGCTATGTTCGTTTCTATACCTATACATAAAGATCGTTTCACCCGCCTTGTAGATACATTTGACCGCCATAACACCCGTCTGCGGCAACAATTACAAGACCAGTTTCATGTCAATGGCCAGCCCGTGCCATACTATCCACCTGACAAACCATACAAATACCTTGGTGTCTACATCACCATGACGCTCGATTTCCGCCACCATCTCCAACATCTCAGCTCCTCTATTTATAATAAAGGCCGACAACTCATCAATGCCAATCTACCGCCCCAACAAGCTCTAAACATCCTTGAACATGTCCTTAAACCCAAGATCACATATTGCTTCCCAATTGCCCCCTTCTCGTTGGCCGACATTGCTACCCTTGATCAACAACTTGCCCAAATTGCTCGGCTCGTCATGAACCTTGGTCCCTCTTTCCCCACAACCCTCATCCACACACCCCTCGATCGTGGAGGGGTTGGACTCACTTCCTTACTTGTCGATTACATCCAGATCTCAGCCCTCACTACTACTCAAACCCCCTGTTTTGGTAGGCAGAAAACCTACCAGTTTCAAGGCAAATGCATCATTTGGACAAGGCCCCTAAAATGATTATGGTAGGTATATTGGTAGGTTAAAATCGGCCGAAAACGCGACATCTACCGATTTGCATTTTGGTAGGTTTTAATTTCGGTAGGCCCAGAACCTACCGAAATAGGTACTCCTTGGCTACCATTTTTGCCCTGGTTGGCCTACCGATTGCCCTACTGTCGCTACCATATTTACCTACCAGTTATCATCATTTGGTCGACCATTTGTTGCTCTGATTGGCCTACCGATTCCTCTAATGTCGCTACCATATTTTCCTGCCAATTAGTATGATTTGGTCCACCAGGCGTTGCCCAGACTAGGCCGATTCATTGCGCTCCTTTTGGTATTAATTGGGATCGGCTTGCTGTACCCCCCTATGTAGGTGGGGCTGACTAATGATGTGCTGGCTATTTCAATAAACTGGTTTGCTCATCGCTTGCTGGAGGAATCAATTTGCAATGAAACAATTGCCAGGAGATCTATACCGGTAGAAATTAAATCAATATTTGACAGCTGTGGAATCTATACCGGTTGAAAAATTAAATCAATCTTTGACGGCCAGGAGATCTATACCGGTAGAATAATTAGATCAATATCAACGGCCACGAAATATATGCTGGTAGAATAATTAAACCAGTATTTGCTAGCAAGCAAGGAAATGCATGGCAAAGGAAACGAATAAATCATAAATAAGCGACCATTGTCAGACCATATCAAGCATTCTCTTGTCATACGTGTCTTGATCAAATTCAAGAACAATCTGCCTAAGACAAAACTGCCATTGGCGCAACACCCCTTGCAGCTCCCTTGACACTTCATCAATGTCCTTCTGGGCCAGCCCCTGAAGGGGCTGGATCTCGTCATAGCCCAAGGTGACCAAGCTGCTCCAGGTTTTGGGGGTGCACCACGCCTGCGATTGGGAAATTAACACTTGATTTAAAGCATGGCTGCCGAGCAATGCATGGAATACGGGCTCATGAAATACGGGTAGGCGGGAAGGGCACCAAGAAACCATCTTCAAACAACGGAGAGGCCTCTCCCTCACCCGAGCTCTCAATGACAGCGGTGACCTCGGACCTTTAACTCGAGGCGTATTGCACTCTCAAATTCACTTCCATGGCTCACTCCCCATCCCCTTGCAACGCACCCCTCGTAGTTTCTATATTCACCCCCTCCCCATGCGCCAACTTTCCCTCTTACACAAAGCCGACATCACACTTCACCAAAACACTTCCGGCATCATCCCACTCCTCGGCAACGATCTCCTTCAACAACTCATCCTCATCCTACACCCAATACATCATGGCGGCGATACCCTGCCGGTCTCTATCAGTGACTATACTTTCCTTTCCCCCCTTTGGCATGTCGGCATAGTCTCCCTTGCTTCTCTTGTCACCACCATAAGAGGCCACCCTTACCTTATCCCAGCAAACACTCTTCGTGACGCTTTCTTAAACAAAGCCCGGACAGAGGATCTTGCCAAAGCACAACGGGCCCTCAATCAGTTGACCCTCCTTCTCCACGGCATTGCTCTGCCACTTGCCAAACAACACACCCACACCTCACCCCTTCATGAAGATACCCGTCGGGTTACTATCGCTCATGACTTTGCCCATATTCCGCAGGGAACACATCATTCCCTTCAGCAAATTGCATCCTCTTTACTTTACACGGACCCTACCACACCCACCCATACATCACCTCCTACGCGTATAACCCCCCCAATCTTTCCACCGCCTGTCCCCTCCCGCCGTACCCCAGTCGCTCCCAGTCCATCCCATGCCACACTTCCTCGTCCCCTTCCAACACTGCTTGGTCTAGCATGCACAATGACTCGTATGTCTACCTCCCTCCCGCCCATCCTACGGCCACTCATCATGCCTGCTTTCACACGCTCACTCCTGGCACAAACGTTCCAATCCTTGCCTCCCCCCCCCCACTCCTTACCCATACCAACACTTTCCCCACGCCATACCACAACTCTCCCTCCCCTTCCACCTCCACCAACCTCCCACTTCCTCACGCTGCATCCTCCAACCACGCTCAATGTCCTCCACATGCTTGACACTGCGCTTGAACCAGTCCATCCCCTCGACACACATCTCACCAATCTCCAACAGCAAGGCACATGGTCTAGGGATCCCTTTCCCCCGGTCACCCCTTTCCCCCCGCCTCCGGGTGAAGACCCCAACTATCTACTTGACCAATCACTCCTCGATTCCCACCTCGTCATCCATACCTCACCAGTTCACCCCGATTACGACATCCTCCCACCCCTCTCCTTCACTATCCAAATTGGACTCCGTTATCCTTCCACACACACACCCTTCCCTACGCCGACCCTCTCCACCTCTATGGCCCATACTCATCTCGATCAGGCATTCGTCTACCGACCCAATGGCACTTATGTTGGTCACATTCCTGACCGCCGCCTCCTCTGGCTACGTGCGTGCTATGACCGCATCCGCACCACACACCCCATTGACTTCGCACGCCTCACTGACGGGTCCTTCGCACACGATCTTGCCTCCTTACTCATCCGATACCGCATCTCCATTACCTCTCCCAAGCGCCCCAACATTACCTCACGCACCGGCAAACATTGACCACTACTCCCCCCCCCTGCCATCAATGTCCATTGGGTCACTCTTGCAAGCCTCCACACTGATATCTCTGCTATCATGCCCCTCACGGTCCATCGTTTTTCTTCACCCCTTTCTGTCCCGTTTTCAGCCCTTCAATATTCCTCACTTCGCGAGAAAGACTGCTTATTTGGGGCATTTTATCAACCTTACTCCACCCCTTGGACAGGCACCTCCTTGGTTGAGCCTCCTTTTTCTGGTCCTGCACTGCTCAAGGCTATTCGATGGTCGTTGGCATCCCTCCAAAAACAACCCCACATACCTACATCGACCTTCATCGTTGTTCCCAATTGGAAACAAGCCAAATTCATGACCCTCCTCAACTCTGGCAACCGCCATATCTCTTACACCAACCTCCACCACACCCATTTACCTTTTCTTCCCCCCGACCATCTCACAACGGCCGATATTGCTAACGCAGGCATGCCGAAATTTGAACTTCTCCTCCTCCTCATCTCAAACACTCTTGGAGATACAACCCGTACTTTCCCATATGTTGCCCCCACCTTGGCCCCGGGCTCCTCCCACCCTTCGCGCTCCTTACTCCCTCCCGGTTTTGGCCAGGCAAATCTCCTTCATCTGCCCACCACAATCCTTGCACCTCCACCCTCAACCCCGCCAAGCCCGGCAACCCTTCCACCGTACGCACCCTCCTACCCCCTCCGTTGGCACGATATACCAGCTTACTACACCGATGGCTCGGCCCTATCTACACCTGGCAAAGGCACAGCCACGGGTGCGGCCTTCTATTGTACTCAAGACACCACGACCTACACAGTCCACCCCGATGGCCGGGCTGAAACCAACACTATTACACGGGCTGAGCTTGCTGGCATCCATGCTGCCCTCACCCATGCCGCCATACACCACACCGGTGATCTTACCATTTTCTCAGATTCCTTGGTTTCTCTCTATGATACGCAAAAGGCCCTTCGCTACCCGCACACTTTGCTTGAATGTAAACACGCCCCCCTTCTCCTCGACATTCGTACTCTTATCCTTACCAGGCTACGCCTCGGCCACCATTTTCACCTCTACAAGGTCAAATCTCACATCGGCATCATTGGCAATGAACTCGCGGATAAGGGTGCTGCGCTCGCCCTCCAAACCCCCGACCAGTGCGACTTCACATGCTCCTCAGATGTCCAACACTTCGCACACCTACCTGCATGGCCATGCCTCCCTCCCCCCCATGACACGGACGAACCGTGGTTTGCATCAGACCTAACTCATTCTTTGAAGGAACACATGTCCCGTAACTGCCCCCTCCTAACAGATGGCCCTACTTCTCCCCCACTGCCTTTGCGCTATGTCCGCATGCAAGTCCTAGTTGCCTCTGCCCTCGCCTCCTACCTTCCCGTCTCATGGCACATGGGTCTGCCCTTTAGTGGTATTCGCAACATCCTCAAATCGCGCACCAATACCTTGTGGACTGCATCTACAGCCATGCATATGAACCGCCCTTACAAAACAGCTGTAGGCACTCGCACCACCTCCCACTGTCCCATATGCTCCCATCCCAATGACACCCCTGGCCATCTTTTAGGCGGTTGTGCTCATTCCTCCATGTCCGCTTCATACATTGCTCGACACAACCGAGCTGTCTGCATCATCCAAACTGCCATTGCTAATGGCTCCCTAGGCTCCTCCTTTACTATCATGGATGCCACTTCCCGAGCTAACCTTCTCTTCGGGGTCTATGACACCCGTCTTCCACGTTGGCTGGTGCCCCGACGACCCCCCACTTTCCCTGACACCTTCGATTACTGTGACAAACTGCGACCGGATTTGCTTATAATACAAGGTCTCCCACATTCCGAATTCCTTCGTCTTTACCGCGCTGGTCAACTCTCTAGTTCACAAACTATGTCTCGCCTCCAGAGGACCTGCACTGTACACGTAGTTGAAGTCGGTTACACCTCCGAATTTTCTTTCGAACAGTGCCATGCCCGTAAATCAGAACAACATTTACAACTTATCCTTCTCCTCAAACATAATGGCTGGACAGTTTCCGTGGCGCCCGTTCTCCATCCTGCCCTTCCACATGATCCTTCGCCGAACGTGCCCCCCCCTCATCCTTCCCCGCCTCCTTCTCATACACATATCATCCTTCTGGGCACCGCCGGCTTCCTCTTTCGTCCTGCCGATGAAATCCTCAGAATGCTCGGTGTCTCAAAACGCGACATCTCCTCCGTCCTCAGCCGTCTCACCAAGCATACCATACGCTGCCATATCAACATCCTTCGTCAGCGTCGTCATCTGGAAAACTCCCTTGCCCATTATTGTCCTATCCCCCTTGACGACCCTCCTTAACCACCTGGTTTCTTGTCTCCCGGTGTACGGTGTTTAAAATCCCGTATTCCTCAAGCCACGCTCAGGCGTTTTCTTTCTTTCTTTCTATACCGGGTTTCGTCATGTTCGGGACTGTTGTGACCCTGCTCGCGCTGCTGGGCTCCGTGGCGAGCTTCCCAATTTGCCTCATCCAAGTGCGTTTGCGTTCTCTCGCATCTTCTTACTTGCGCTCGCTGAACGCACACCATGCATGTCGCCTATTTGCATCAGCATTAACTCGCTAATTTCAAGCCGCGCCTCGCACCCAATTGCTGCATCGCTTGTATGACCCTGTTTGCGCTTCGGGGATGGCAGCAGGTCACCGCGACCTCACAGGAGTCAGAGCAATGTAGTAACCTTTGCCTGTCTTGTTTTTCCATCCATCTAGCAGAATCCAGGCTTTGCAGACTGCAACCCCAACGCTAGCACGGCAACCTATTCAGGTAACAGCTTCAAATTTTCAATCACATCCGGCCAAGGTGCCCCGGTAAGGGCACAGGGTTACTTAGAAGCAACAGAAACGGGAACGGCACGAGGAGGATCAGGATCTGATGTCCGCCGGGCTCTGCATGAGGAGCATCAGGATCTGATGTCCGCAGGGCTCTGCAATGACAGCATCTTAATTTCATGTCTGCATGGCACTGCATGTCTAGTGTCTGGACCCCCATGCAAGCCATGCAGTGTCACCCATGAACAGCAGCTATGTGCAAAGTTTCAACGTTACCCAAACTCCTCATGTGACGTAATGGCAGTCATCGATTCGGCATCAGCTGGCGAGCATGGGGTTAAGGAACATATGCAAGCAGCGCATAAGGGCCTTCCGGGCCAGATGACCAGATGCTGACTGTGCCCTAAAGGCATACTGGTTTTCATGTGTTGTCTTGTTCCTGAACCTCATGCTTTGCCAGCTTTTGTCACGGGCTGACGCATAGAGCCTTCTGCATCAGCATTCTCACCCTGGCCTCTTTGCTGGCGTGTCATTGGAGGGCACAAGTGTGATTGAGTGTGAAAGCGTAACCGCGAGGTTAAGGATGTGGTGGAAGCATTGCTAACAGATCTTTACATTGTAAACAGCTTACGAATTGCCTGTGAGCGTCATTTCTTCTGATGTGATTCTGTTAGGCCCCATGCTCCCATGGCTCAATTGACAGTGGCGTCCGTTTAGCTCAAACAGATATGCCATGCCTTAGGGAACATGATGGCATGGCAGGAGCAATGTGAAACACACACGAGCTGGCTAGGCCTCAATCTGCATGAAGCAGGCAGCGGTTTTGGATCGTAGGACCGGCTCTAACGCCAAGCTGTAGACGTCGATGGTTCTTCAGAGCCGCTCTAACCCACGTCATTTAAACCGTGCTTCAAACCCTCCATGTTGTCAGTCCACTGGTTCCACTGTCAGCCTCTGTTGCTAGATGGTGCACTTGCTTTAAACTTCATTTAAACCCTTTCCCTGCAGTTTCAGTCGGCAGGTTTCGATATGTGCCCTGGCGGTTGGATAATTGAATTGCGTGCCAGTTTGTTTCCTCTCCGCTTCCTCTTTTCCCCAAACCTGACGGAATGGCAGACAAACACCTCTGCAGGTTTTCGACGCCAGCCTCAGCCCAACCGCTGCCTAACCCTCATTAAACCCTTGTTTTAAATCCTCTGCCTGCTCAGGTTTTGATGCTAGCTTCATTCTAAGCGGTTAACCCTGATTCTAACCCTCTGCCTTCTCAAATTTTAATGTCAGCCTCCCCTCCAGCGGATACCCCTAATTTGAACCCTTTTTCAAAACCCTTTGTCTGCTCGGATTTCGATGAGAGCCTCAACCTAACCGCCTACCCCTGATTCAAACCCTCTGCCTGTTCAGGTTTCGATGTGAGCCTCATCAGTTGGATTGCTCGTCAGTCCGGCTGGAAGGAGGTGATCGGCGTGGCACCTTTTAACGACAGGCTGGGGCCAGAGGCGCGACAATTCCATTTTGTGTGCACGCCTCTTCGGGTGCGTTCAGTTGGGTTCAGTTGAGGCTATGGGCTTATGCATGCATGCCCCTGCAATGGGATCAGTTGAGGCTTGAGGGCTACCTTTGGCGCGTGAGCACAGCGGCATGTGGAGGTATGGAACGACACCCTGGCACCATGGGCGCGGTAGTTCCACTCTGTTCGCACGCCCATGCGGCCTGGTTTGGGGTCAGTTGGGGCTCCAGGATTTCCCAAGTCCTCTGTGTGCTCGCCCCTCCCTGCCCGCCCTCAAGCCCAGCCGATTTTCAGACTTCTGATTGCCAATCTCACCATTGATTGGCAACCTCCATGGGCAGCAACCCCAGGCTCTATCATGCTTAGGCAACCTCTATGTTGCTCAGCCCCCTCCCTCCCACAGTCCCACTCATGCCCGCCCTCTTGCTCACCCCCCCCTCCCTCCTCCTCTGCCTTCATACCTCCCCCCCCCTCTTGCTCACCCCCCCACACACCGCTGCCTTCATACCTTCCCCTAGGTACGGCCGATCATCAGTCTTCTGATCGCTAATGACACAATGGATGAGTGCGCCATGAATGCGGGCTCCATCGTCGTTTCTGCGGCCCGCCTGGACAGCGGGGTGCGCTTCAGCTACCCGTACCACCGCACCGGCCTGGGCATCCTCATCGCCCTGCAGCCCATGGCAACCTCATACAACACATGGGCCTTCCTGATGCCGTGAGTGTTCTTATTTTTGTTTGCTTTTGTTGTTTATGTTTTGCCTCGTTGTTTTCTTTCTTTCTGGGGAGCGTGGAGACAAAGGGTGCGAAAGCACAGGCATAATGTGTGGACAATCTGATGGACTCCTTGTAGCCTTTGAATGTCCTTTGATCCCGGTCGGACTGGGATATTGCGCTTGCCTGAGGAGGGGCCTGTCTGGTCTAATCTCCCAGGTGACAGGCCCCTTCTCCTGACTTCCTGAGTGCTGACAAAGCACTCTTTCGTTTCAGGCAATACATTTGAAACAAGAAATTGCTGTCTTGCATGATGAAGGTTTGACTGGAGTATCAAGCTTTCCTTTGTGCTGACGTAAATATATGGTACAGGCAAACAATTGCTCATCAAGAATTGGAATTGAAACAACCTGCGTGTCCTCAGGTTTGACTGGAATATTTGGCTCTCGCTGGCGCTGACGCTGCTGTTCACGCCCATCCTGATTTGGACGGTGGAGAATCTGGTCTTGGTGAGCGAACATGAGGGTTGGGGGTCAAGTGTATGATCAGGTTCGGCAAGCGCAGATCAGGGTTGATGGTTATACCTGGTTTGGGTGGGCATACAGATTAGGGTGAAAGGTCAAGGATTGAACCTAGTTTGGGTGAGCAAATAGGACCCACTTGCATTGCCTTGTAAAGCAGTGCAAATGACATGTGTAGACACACATTGTTCAGGACAGGTTGTTCATCATCTGGTTATTCAGCACTCATCCACACATTGTTCACCCTCTGTCACGCACCCGCTGCCACCCAGCGCTCATCTGCACACCCTCCACACGGCATATATAGCTGTCATTGTTGAACCTCTGCATTATGCACTCATCTACACATGGTCCACCCGCTCTCTATTCAATCTGCGGCTACTGTTGATTCTCCCCCATGTGGCTGGTTTCGGAGCTTCCCCTGAACTGCATGGTCTGTCCAGCAGCTGGGGCCTGTGGTAAGCTGTGCCGCACCCACCCCCACTGTGCTATAAGCTGCCACGGTGTGTCTGTCTGTCCTCAGACCAGCTTTATCCTAATATTTAAGTTTGGTCGCATCTGCATTGGAGTCGAGCAGCATAGCCCCCCAAAAAGATTTTAACCCTGAACCCAAAATACTTGTTTGAGTTTAAACCCTGTTAATATTAAATCCAAAATACCTGTTCCAGACACCCCATCCAGCAGCTAAAGAAGCTTCTCATGTCTTGATGTGTCTGTGTATCCAGCCTGGCCCAATTTAAGCCTCCCCCATGCTGCCCATGTTGAAGCTGTGCTCCAAGTGCGCTACTAAGCCCCCCTGACCCTGCTTCATGGCCTCAAGTGTTTATATGTTTATATGCAAGCAGACTGGATCCATTCCAATTTCCAAAGCTGCCATCCATGACTGGTGAGTAGATGCGCGCCAACCCTCTTGTGAGTTCATACCGACCACACATGTTAGAAGTTCATACACTTCACACATCATCTCCATTATATCAGCACCAACACCTGTGCCTCATTTCAACTGGCCTGTGCCCAGTATGGATGTACCCAGTGGCCTGTCCACTGGCCTGTGCCCAGTATGGATGTACCCAGTGGCCTGTCCACTGGCCTGTGCCCAGTATGGATGTACCCAGTGGCCTGTCCACTGGCCTGTGCCCAGTATGGATGTACCCAGTGGCCTGTCCACTGGCCTGTGCCCAGTATGGATGTACCCAAACTCCATTTCTTGGTCTCGCTTACCGCACGTGGAGCGCTTTGCCTCTTTAGCATTTCAGGGCGTTAGAAATACTATTTGCATTCACGTCTGAGAGGGCAGCAAGACCTCTGTTTTACAATTGCTTCGCTTTGGGAAACAGGGAAGGCTATCATTTCACGGAGGAATGGGAAATGCGGCCTTGGGTTACCCTGAAGCCTAAACCCACCTGACAGCATGGGCCACGCAGTATGCGCAATTGCGCACTTATGCCAACCTTCTCTTCCTGTTCCGATGACGGCCGTACGGTAGCTGAATTGCGTAGCTGAGTTCCAGTCATCATAATTGAAGGCAAATTCAGCTATTTTACCTGCATGGGACCGTTGTGACTTGCACGATTTCTGAATTACGGCGCAATGGCACTGCCCTCCGCACTGAGTAGGTACTGTGTGTGGGAAAAAATCTTTCCCTGCCGTTACTATGAATACTAATGAGTCATCACTGGCCAGGTACTACATGTGTCACTCACCCTCTCCCTGTTCTTTCCCCCCCAGGCAACACGCCATCTACACCACAATCCTCTCGGTAAGACGATAAGCAGCAGCTCACCGATATGCGCACATCAGCCTTCAGATCTAGATCCTGGGCCTGGACCCTTTTTGCCCTCCCTGGTGCCACCCAAACCTTAAAATTAAGATTCTGGATCTGGAAGTGTGGCCTCATATACCCCCTGGATCTGGATGTAGAAAAGTGGCCTCATACCCCCTGGTACTTTCAGATCCAGATCCTGGATCTGGACTGGTACATTCCTGCCTCTGGTGTCCCTCATGTGCCGATGAGGTAGCGCCACTTCCCTCTCTTTCATACACATTGTTGGCCCACCAGGCCTGCATAGCTCTAGGCTTGCCATGCGGGCTTCCCTCTTCCCGGCCTCTGTCCTCCCTCCTCGCCCTCAGTGCGTGAACATTGTCTGTTGCAAGGGTGCCGCATGTGTCCCCTGCAGCTTATGAGGTTTGCTGGTAGGGGCTAGTGATCCTTTTAGTATTATTGCCATTAATTGTCCGATGCTATGTTTCACTCGACTAATTTAATGACGGATACGGTATGGTGTCCTTCCTGCAGGTGTTCAACTTGACTGTGCTGTCCGTCAAGACGTTTGCCGCTCAGCTCATCATTGTCTGCTTCTGCTTCCTGACCCTCGTGGTGGTAAGTCCTGCAAAGCGCGCTCATGTTGCCCGGGGGGGTGCTCATTGCTTGAGGCACTCATTGGCTTTGAGGGCACGAGTTTGGAAAGGGATGAGACCTGCAGAGTGGATGGGCAAGGGCCACGGAAGGGGTGGTCAGGGGGGGGAAGAGGGGAAACGCATGCCCTCTTCCTTCTTGTATCTCCTCAAACCTTGGGTTGCTTTGAAGTTAGTACCCGCAGTGACACGATGGGGATGTTCACGCGTACCTAGAGCAGCATTATGCATGTGAATGTGGCCCAGCGGGTTGTGCGAAGGCTTGTCTGTGGGGGGTGGGGTCAACATGTGTGTGCTGGGGCGCCATTTGCACACAATCTCACACCGGTACTCTCACGCAGATTGTGACCTACGCCGCCAGCCTGGCAGCACCGCTCACCTCTGCAGTCACCTGTGTTTCACACCACGTCACTAGGTCACACCTTTGTTCCCCTATTATTTCGAAACTTGCGCAGATCGCCACCTCAACCGCCAACCTAGCTGCAGCGCTGACCTGTGCGACTGTCGCATGCATCCACACCTGGTCACACGCTTTCACACCTTGCGCACATCGCCACCTACACCGCCAACCTAGCGGCAGCGCTGACCTCTGCGGCCGTGTCGGGTGGAATTGCAGCCATCAGTGATCTCCGCGGACAGAATGTGGCCACTGACAGTGAGTGCTGCTGATGAGGAATATTAGACATCAAGCAGGTAGTGATGTCGCTGCTTACACCCTCATCTAGACCCTGAGCTAGACCCTGAGCTAGACCCTCATCTAGTCCCTGAGCTAGACCCTGAGCTAGAAAGGCGTCAACCAGAGAGTGATGTTGCTTTTGAGACCCTCATATTCGGCAGCAGCTGGGAGTGATACCGCTGCTGCTGCTCGACTAATGTGTGACAGGAGCAGTAACTTATGCTGTTTTTAATTTGCTCCGCTCAAATGGAAAAAAAATGCTGCTACTACTCTCCTTCTCTGCAGCAGCCGCAGCAGCTACTATTGATGTATTAATTGCTGCTGCTCCTACCCTAATCTGTGGCAGCATCAGGTACTATTGCCGCAACCCTTACCTGAGGTGTGGTCTCAGACAGTGAGTGTTGCTGCTTCCCAAACTTGAAATCCAAAACCAGTTGAATAATGGCCACAGACGGTATGTTCAGCAGTTGCCCCATCTGCTACTGCACTCCCTCTGCAACCTGCTACCCTGAAATGTGATATGGCTCCAGGCATCGAGCCAGAGCCGTGTTGGTTGCAGCAGGGGCGATAGTCCCGCCCAGTTTTGGTAGCAATGCGGCCTTTTGCAGCCGACTGGCGGCCCGCTCGAGGTGGACTGGTGGATGAAAAATATACACATGCCCTCATGCCCTGATGCACATGCCCTGCTTATTCCGCTCATCACCGGGTATTTAGCCCCGGGTATTAAGCCAGGAGAGAGTGACTGACAAATCCCCCCGTTCATGATTTGGTTTTCCAGCCCCACTCACCCAACCGCCTGCCCACCCATGTGTTTAGGCGACTATCTGGATCGACTTGCCCAGAACGAGTTCCTCACAGCCAATGTCCTTAACTTGGAGGGCTATCAGGTGTGGATTATGTGTGAACCTTGGAACGTCTTCCAGACAAGCTCGGGCTGTGTTTTGAATGTTTTGGTTGGATTGCTTTAAGATATGTATTCTTATGGGAAAAAGGATGGTCGCGCAGGGACTAGCTTGGCATTGATGATGTAGCCGCTGTCCCTTGACGCACACGACTGATTGAAAGTCTCGTTCTTAGAGCATTCGATGAATCCTTTGCATGCAGGACCAGTGTTGGGCATTTCCAACGCAAAAGGGACAAAAGGTGTAACGTTAGACTTTGTGTGACCTTGAAACAGTCAAATGCTGACTAGAGCCGTTTCATACTTGTGGCATCGTCAATAGTCCGATCGTCACAGCCGTCAATGTCAATCGCCTAACACTGGACCGGACGCAGTTGGCCCCTCTGCTGGACTGGGTCCGTACATATGTGTTCGGTACCTCTCTCATGGCTTTATTCGCCCCACATCTGCCCTCTCCTCACCTGCTTGACCCCTCCCCTCCCGGTTCCCCTCCCTCCCAGACATTCATTGACGTGGAGAGCCAGCTGACTAGCGGCATCATGGCCGCGTATATCTTGGACACAGCTATTCTGCGGTATTGGAGGAACACGCTGTATCCCCTTTGTGAGTGTGATCAGTGTGAAGTGTGAAAGGCCCTGGATCCTCCTTGTGAATGTGAGAAGGGTTTAGTGCCCTGATCTCTCTGTGTGAGTGTGATGAGGGGAAGTACCCTGGACCCTCTTTGTGAGTATGCTAAGGGTTTAGGGTTTCGTGCCCTGAACCCTCTATACGAGTGTGGTCAGCGTTCAGTGCCCCTAGATGAGAAAGCGAGAGTTGCGCGCCCTGGCCTACCAACTAGAATGTTAGGTTAGGTAATGGCGCTCTGGACTCCCTGAGAAGGCTAGGGTAGTAGGGTCACTTGCCTTGGACCTTCTTTGTAAGAAGAACCAGGGGGGTTCCAGCACAGCACCCTAAACCCTCTCTTTGAGCATGACCAGCTTTTAGGGTGCAGTACCTTGGGCCGCTGTGTGAGTAAGGCCCGGGTTCAGTTTAATATGCCGCTGACACGCCACATAAGTATGCTCAGTGTCTGATGACACACTCATGTGGCTGAGTCTGATGCCCCAGGAGACCTGATGACCTGGAACCTTGAACCCAGATGACTTAAAGCCGTGAACCCCTATGCCCTGAACCTCGATGAGCTGGAGTCCTAAACCAGATTTCTTGGAGCCCTGAACCCCAATGACCTGGAGCCTCGACGTCTATCAACCACCCATAGACTAGGTCAAGGGGGGAAGACTGCGAGCACTGTAACTGAAGATGATACCTGGACACAGCTGGATCTGACACTCTTCCCATGGACCTCTCAACTCTGTTTCAACACGCTAGCTTCGCAGCCGGGGATCTTAGCCTCCGAAGGAGTAGACGGTTGACTAGTGGCACTTCGTCATGTCCTCATGCTTTGGCATGCGTGCTCGCTGTTCTATGACCCTGTCTAACCTCACTACTTGTCTGTCCATCTCTTCTACCTCACTCTTCTATTTCACGCTTCTGCCTTGCAGAATATGCCGATAGAGATCAGACGAATTTAACTTGGGCATCCTCAGTGCCCAGATGAGGGTTTAAGGGTGCTCCCGGGGTTCATGCCTTTAACTGAATGTTCAGTTCTAAGCCAGGCTTGGGTGGATGTACCTTTGGCTCAGGTCTTCCTCACTAGTTCCCTCCGTTTGGGCCAGGCATGGGTTCGTCCGTAGACTTTATGCTGTTCCAGGCCACCTCCCTGCTCCCTACCAATCCCTCATTCCCCTCTCCCTGCCTGTCCTCCGATCACCTCCTGATCAGGCCTCCTACCTTCAATCCTTCCAATCCCTTTCCCTCCCTGCTCTCCTTCACTTTTTTGATGCCCTTACCCAGCCTGCTCCTCCTATTTTGGTGTCTACGTAGCACTCCCTGACACGCTCGGAAGCCCCGACCTTCTACTCCCAGCACGCCTCCTCTCTGAAGAGGGAGGCAGAGGCAGAGGCGCACTACCACCGCATGATCCAATCTGCTTCGCTCGGGTCGCTGGCAGCGCGCTACCCGAGCCCGCTGGCCACTGCCTCGAACTCCTCGCTGGCTCTAGCACCGATAAACTCAATGGAGCCGCTGAGTCAGCTGCAGCAGGGGGAGGACTCCCCCGCTGGCGTTAAAAATCGCTCAACCTCGCTGCCCTTCGTGGGCGAAGCAACTGCCGGCGCATGGGCTGCGGCGGCAGTTGGGAGCTCTGTGGCAGTTGCTGCGCAGCGGTTGAGCGGCGAAGCCTCTCATGACGCTGGCAGCGCCCGAGCCGCGGCGACGGCTGACTCCAGAACCAAAATGCCGCCTGCTCTCATAGCACTCGGGGCTGCCCCTGGGCTGCATTCGCCGCAACCCCTGTTCTACTACCCCGGTCAGCTCGTGCCGGTGCCGGCCTCAATCCGACCCCATTCGCCACAACTGAATAACGGGGCATCGGCTCCCTTGACGCACCACCACCATTTGCAGCAGCAGCAGCCACAGGCAGTGTGGGTGAGGGAGCAGGGCGGGCGGACGGTTGCCGCGCCGCAGCAGCAGGTGCAGTACTACTACGCGCCTGCACCTGTGCCTGGCACAGGCCGGCCGAACTCGCCTCACACAGGCGCGGCCGCAAGCGGGGCCAGCGCAGATCTGACGCCCCCGCAGCAGCAGCGGCTCCAGCAGGCGCAGTATTACTATCAGCCTCAGATAGTCCCGGCAGGACAGCAGGTCGTCCTTGCGTCGCAGCTGCCCCAGACGCAGTACCTGCGGGGGCTGGCCTCCGAGAGCTTGGAGCACCCGGACATGATGTCCCCGTTTGAGCAGGCAGGCAGGGCCGCTAATCCAGCGCCCGTTGCAGCGGCGGTGGGGCCTGCGGCTCCCACGCGGTTCTACATGCCGAGCCAGGCGCCGGCGGGCAGCCGCGCGTTAACCAGCCAAATGAGCAGCAAGCCACCTAGCCACAGACGACAAGGCTCTAGCTCCCAAACCCCACAGCAGCAGCAGCAGACGACTCCGGGGCAAAATAAATGAGCGAGTTCTTCTTGGCTTGCCTCGTTGAGGTGCCGGGGCAGGCGTTTAGTAATGTACCCAGCACGCACAGAAGCTTGGAGAAGCCTCCGTACATGCCTGTGCTTTTATTGAAGCTGGATTATTAGCAGCTTGGCCTGACAGCAGCAATAAGCAAGGTTAGCATGTGTGTGGTTCTTGCGTTTGCATTCACCACATACGTGACAGCCCGGTCCTAGTTTGGGGGATCATCAATACAAGCAGCTGAGCAGGACGATAGATTGTGTTCCTAGTGTGATTCTTCCTCGTATTTCGCGGTGTCTTGTGATATTTCTGTGATCGCCTATTTTATTTTCTGTGATGGCTACGCCTCATTGGATTTCTGGTTCAGGTGCACATCGACTGACGCTGACAAGCTGTCTTCCGATTGCAAGCTACCAGGCGTTTGCACACATAAACCATATAAACGGTGATAAGTTGCCGCGGCCGAGCCATCTGAGCAAGGCCCAGAGGTGTGACATCATTGACATAAATGGTGCATGGCTTTATTTCGGAGTTTATGCAGGTAGATCTCGAGCATACTTCAGTATTGTTTTGTAGTACGGTACGTGTGATTATAGTCCATTGGATGACAAAAATGACATGTTGAGGCCCGCAAATGAGATGTGCTTGGGTGAGCTTCATACCTTCCCATGTGGGAAACCTCATAGTGGGAACTCAGGGATGGTTGGACCCACGCTCTATGACCCCTCTACGTAGACCAGGCATAGTTCTTCCACACATGTTACCGGTATACCGTACCGTATACTACATGGTTAAACCACTATTATCATGCGTGGCGAACCCACCGTGGGTCGACCATATGTCCACATCATGTAAACCCATTCATGTGCTCTGGACATGGTAGTCCTACCGCAACACCACTGTCATGGGGTCCATGGCTTAGGTCTAGGGTTGAGGGGCTAGTTCAGGGTTTATTAGGCATAGGGGTCAGGGCCCAGGCCTTAGTTCAGAATTGAGGGTTGAGTGCCTAGTTCAGGGTTTGGGGTGCAGTAGATGTGGCCTTCTAGTAACCATAGAGAACATGGGGCTTATGAGGAAGCACAGAAACCGTTACGCCAGACAGGATCAACGACATGGACGGTTTGGCCCGACGCCACTTTGAAGCAGCAAGAGCTATTGAAACTCAATGCTTTTTTGTTTGCCGACGTGGCCGAGCATGGCGAGGAAGAAATCCTGCGAACAACCGGCAGCAGAGGGAATGATTGTTCCTGATGAAGGTCAGTTATCAGGGACACAAGTTGCAGGGTGTGGAGTGTTCAACTTAGCGCTAAAATAGCATGCGGTCTTTAGGAGTCAGATATAAAACAGCAAGTCCCCCAAAGAGGATTAGGTGCGGTTGTCAAGCGATTACAAAACAAAGTCAAGCGATTAAAAACCAAGCCATCAAGCATCATTTCGAGTATTTCAAGTAAACAACGTTACACATATGGGCCGGGTCGCACCAGCAGCACGACAAGACAGCCCACGCATGGCCGCAGCCATGGCGGCCGACATGGAGCTCGCTGTCAGACAGGGCACCGGAGGGCGCAATTGGTGCAGGGCATTGCTAGGTGCTTTGGAGGAGCTGGAGCTGGGATCAGCCATCTCCAAATTGCGTCAGACAGCGACTGACATGCAGCCGGTACCCTTTTACCAGAGGTCCTAGCGCTAGTAGATGCAGCATACGAGCGGGCGCAGCTTAATGCAGCTGGCAGAGGGGACCCCAGAGATCCAGCCACTGGACACAGGTCTACGGCGGCCTACCGCACGTGGTTTTAGTCTACGGCGGGTGCTAAACCCTAAGCGCATGCCAGGGACCGCACTAGTCAAAGGGAGTGTGCTTGCGTGCGCACAAACTTAAGGCTGCAGCTCGGCGCCGTCACTCGAGGACGGTGCAGCGGTCAGCAGCGTGAAGGACGGTGCTGCCAACGGTGTTGGGCTAGGGGAGATGGCGAGCATGTGGAGGATGCGCTACATGTCTGCTTCCAGTGCCCTAGCGTGAAGGAGACGCTTAGGGAGAGAGGTTGGGCAGGCCCTGGAGGGCGCCACAGACTTTCAACAGTTGTACCGGGGCAGGCCTGGATGGGAGGCTCTAACTTTTTTTAAACGTACAAGAACGTCGTTTTGTTTATGCCTAGTAGTGTTGCTTTTCTTTGCCTTCTTGGGGAATAGGCTTGAGAGGGGCAAGGGTACCTTGGGCTGCCTTTTCTTTTTGGGGGGGTATTTATTTCTTTGGTGTTCTTCTTATTCTTTCCCTCTTACCCATTTTTACTCTTTTCTTTTTTCCTGTCCCCTTGTCAACAACGTTACACCTCTGGGCCCGCTCAAAGCTCGGCCGCGTGGGCGCCCAGCTGTTCAGAAGGGAGAAAAAGAAGAAACTAAAAGGAAGAGGGGGGGAAAGGAACAAAGGTGAGGCCATGAAGGCAAAGAAGACCAAGTCCGACACCTGAGTTCCACTGAGAGAGCCACAAAAACCTTAACCCACTTGATCCACTGTGTGCAGCTCCAGCCACTACAACGAGACTGGTGGCACCGGCGGCACAGCAATACAGCCTTCTCATGGCTCAAGCCATGGCAGCAGATATGCAGTTTGTAGTCAGCCAGGGCACTGGCGGCCGCACCTGGTGCTCTGATCTGGTGGGTGCATTAGAGGAGCTGGAGCGGGGGGCAGCCACCCCCACCTTGTTCGAGGCAGCAGCTGCCCTACAACGCCTACCCGTCACAGAGGTGTTGGCACTCGTTGACGCAGCCTACGAGCAATCACGGCTGGACGCAAGCGGCGGTGAGGACCCCAGGGACCCTACCACCGAGCACTGACTATATGCGGCAACATACCGCGCATGGTTCCAGTCCACGGCAGGTGCCGTGCTGGCGCAAGCCGAGAGCCGCACTAGCCAGAGGGAATGTGCTTGTGTGCGCATAAATTTGCGATTGCGGCTTGGCGCGATCAGCACGGCTGATACCAGAGGACGGCGCAACGGTCAGCGGCGAGAGGCACGCTGCTGCCAACGGTGTTGGGCACGGGGGGATAGCGAGCAGGTGGAGGATGCACTACATGTGTGCTTCCAGTGCCCTAGTGTCAGGGAAATTAAGGGAGCGGGGGTGGGCAAGCCAGTCCTCAGGGCGCTGCCACGAACTTCCATTGGCTGTACCAGGCTGAGGAGGGGTGGGATGCACTTGCTTTTGTGGACTGTGCTTTGTGCATTGTTGAGGGTTAGTCTCTAGGAATCTGAAGCGCCGGTGTCGTTTTCCTTTCCGGCCTTCTCTTTTGGTCATTTTTGTTTGTTGTTGTGGTTGTATGCCCACTTTTTAGTTTCTTCTCTTCTCCCTTCTGATCAGTGTGGCGCCCATGCGGCCAAGCAGGGGTGGGATACGCTTGCTTGTGTCGCCTTTTTTGAGAGGCTTTGTTCAAGGCTACTCTCTAGTGGAACTCAATTGTCGGACAACAACAAAAAGGACCAAACGAGAAGACCAGAAAGACAAACGACACCGGCGCCTCAGAATCCCTAGAGACTAATCCTCAACAATGCCCACAGAACAGTCCACAAAAGCCAGTGCATCCCACCCCTGCTCAGCCTGGTACATCTGGTGGAAGTTAGTGGCAGCGCCCGGAGGACATGCCCACCCCCGCTCCCGTAACTGCTCCTTGACACTAGGGCACTGGAAGCACACATGTAGTGCATCCTACACCTGCCCCCTTGTGTTGTTTCGATCTTTCCTCCCAACTCTTTTCACGTAGGCACCCACGCGGCCGAGCCTTTTTGAGCAGGGCCCATAAGTGTATTATCATTGACTTATGGGCCATGCTCAAAAAGGCTTGGCTGCGCCGGCGCCTAACTAACAAGGGCAAGGGGGAAAAAGGAAAAGGAAGAAATACATTGAGGGAACAGACAAAAGGCTGGAATAGAAAGGCAGAGGAAGTTACAGCCTCATAGAACGTCAACGCCTGAACGATATCTGCCAAGTCTTCCACATAGAGGGGGAAGCCGGAAAGGCAGGGTCATAGGGGTAGACAGGAGGAGGTGGCGGCCACCCCACCTCACTTCTGCTCTGCTGCTCCACCGGTCCGGATCTCCAAGGCTGTGCTCCTCTGTCCGATTCTGCCTGCCCCCTGGGCGGCCCCTGGTTTTGCCAACCTTGCTGCGCTGCTCCGCTGTTTTCAGCCTGCCCCTGGGCGGCTCCTGGCCCTGCCAGTTTCGCTGATCCGCGCCGTCTGCCTGCCCCCTGGGCGGCTCTTGGTTCTGCCGATCATGTTGCTCTCTGCTGCCTGCCTGTTCCCTGGGCGGCTCCTGGCTGCGGTATCCACCTGGCTGTTCCGTACTGCCTGCCTGCCCCCTGGGCGGCGCCTGGTACTGCCTGCCTGGCTGTGTTCCACCAGTATAGTCTCTGGCATAGGAGTCTGATCGCGTCTCCTCCCTGGCCTCCTGCCTTCTGGGACCGCTGCTCCTGGTGCTGCCTGCAGGTTCAACCTCCTGCAGGGTTCCCCTTGCTGGTCCCACTTGTCTGTTCCTCAAGAACTCCTCGATGTGGTCCACTTGCACCTCTTGGCAAATATTCTCCTTGCCTTCCACTATGCGCAGCAGCGTATATGACTCCTGTCTGTTGGCTCTGCGCGTGTCTACGCCATGCTCTGCCATCCTGGCGAGCGATCGGCTAGTCAGCTCTGACCTTTCACTGGCAGCTGGGCTGCTGGCCCTGGGCGCTTCCCCGCCTCTTGGCCGCCTCCTGAGGCTTGGTTCACTGCTGATCTCAAAAGCTTCTGATCTGGGTATCGGTGTTGGCGCGGCCTTTGCCTGCTGCTGCCACCTGTGGACCTCTCTGAGTTCCTCAGGCCGCTGCGCCACTGTTTCAAATCCTTCCCACTCTTGATCCTCCTCATCCTCAGGCTCAGATCCAGGTTCCTCCTGATCTCCTGTCACGCCGTTACACCATTCGTCTGCGAAGGTCTTAACAGCCAGGGCCGCTTCGTGCTCCGCCCCTCCCTTGGACACCTGTCCAAGGGCGGCTAACAGCGTCGCCCTGTCCTGGCCTGTATGGGGAATACCCATCATGGCCTTTGTCGCCCACTCCCTCAGGTGATGGGCCTTGAACTCCTCAATTGCTGTGACCTGGTCACTGAAATGAGCAAACGTCCTGGAGCAAATCTGCTTCCACAGGTGCGTTGCCCACAGCAAGATTCTTGCCCAGCCAAACGGCTGCGGCTGTTCCTCAATTGCCTCTTCCACCTTCACCACAGTCCTGGCCTTGGATCTCTCTGGATCTCCTGAGCTTTCCTCCTGTGCCCAAGCTGGGTTGTGGAAGAATCCATACATGCTGCCCTTCTTGCTGGTGCTTGCCCGGATCCTGCTGCCCGCTCCTGCCTTGGATCGCTGCACCGGTTTACCCACACTGGGTGGAAACCTGGACAGTGGCGTTCCGTAGACCGTGGAACCTGCTCCTCTTCTAAACAGCATTCTGCGCTGTCGCAGTTGCTGCACATGCCTCATCCCTGCCTTGGATTGCTGCACCCTTTCCTCCTGGGCTGGATCTGACATCTCCTCCTCGGATATCAGGTCAGCCCAAGGCTTTCCCACCGGCACCGCTGAATTTTTAAATGCTGCCAGCGGCTCTGCACTGGCCTGCCAAACTTGCCTGGTCACCGCTGGCTGGGCACCTGCCCCCTCGCGCTTGACCACTGCAGGCACTCGCCTGCTTCCCATTTCCTTTCCACCTGGCTGTAATCTGTCATGGCCTGCTAGCCCCTCTGGGTCTGCAGCGATCTCTGCAATGTGAACCGGCTGGCAGGAATCCACCAACACCCGCCGCGCTGGGCGGATTCTGTTGCGCAGCGGTGTCTGGACCACTGTCTCGCCGTATGCCGCTGCTCTGAGACACCTCAGCCACCTGATCCAAGATCAGGTCTGGGGTTCCCGCCTGCGTCGGACCCTGCTCAAATTCCAGGCTGCTCCTGGAATCAGCGGGCAGTGGGCCTCCTCGCCCAATGCCTGTCCTTGTTACGCACACAGCACCATCGGCCAGCATTCCTGCCTCTCTGGGCAGGAAGCTGTCAGGTCCTGATACCATGCAGGCCTCTGCGGCCGGATCCACTGGCCCTGCCAGTTTCTCCGCCATCCGCAGGGCTTCCTCTGCAATTAGTGAATCAGCCACCTCTGTCAGGTCTTCACCTGGCTCCAGCCCCCGCACGCGCCCACTTCGGCGTCGGGCGTAGGGGTGCTGGTGCCTATCAGGATGCAGGTTACACTCTGCCATTCCTATAGACAATTATACGATCCACACGATCCTGCAATGTGCCGGCAACACCAGAACAGGATCTGCTAACGCTCAGGCTTCTGCCTCTCGTACCCACTGCAGCCTGGTGAGGGTCTGCCAGTCAGGTCAAGATGACAGGTACAGCAAAAACAGGACAGGCCCTGCCTTCCTGCTTTTCTTGCTAATTAATCAGAATCTGGCGGAATCCTCCGTTGCCTTCAGCACTTCCCACCTTTCTGGCTGGGCAGCTTCTAGGTGTCACACGCCCTGCGTGGATGTAGCTTCTTGCGTGGTGTTCGCTCAGCTCTGTGGTCCTGCGGGGATGCTTTGGCCCACCAAAAACAAAATTCAACCTTGGATCTTCTATCCACAAGTTCACTTCTGTCAATGATGACAGATTGGATCCACCTGATCACAATCTTCAATCACACAGGTACAAATTGCTGGGTGTATAAATCCACAGCCAATTCTTCAAGCCTCTCCTGGACCCAGCACTGTGTTGCCACACACAGTGATTCACAGGGTTAAACTTGGCAATCTCTCTCTGGAGATTACCTCAGCCAAATTGCAGTTCAAGCACCAAATTCCAGGCTGTTTGCTGACAAGCAAAATTCAAATCTTTGAAGCACAAACACCTTCTGCAGGAACTGGCAAATCAGGCTGATCAGGCTCAATCTACTTCGTCCCTTTCAAAAGGACACGCGATGTGCGCTTCAGGTCCGTGGCGGACTTCTCCCTCACGACAGTGATGGGCGCCTACGGGCAGACTTCGTGACTACTCACTGGCTGCGGGTGCTCAACGAGTTAAGCTTCTTGATTTGTATTTGTGTGTCAGGCAATGGCTAGGGTTGGCGCAGGCCTTCAGGCCGTCTGGTCGCGATCCAGCTAGGCAATATCAGGTGCACTTACCGCGACACACGCGGTGAGGGTACGGGATCGTAGACTGCAAACTACTGTTCTGCAGGGATCTCGTTCCTCAACTGAGGTCTTGTAATCTTGTTCTCCTGCTATCTCAGCGGAGGCTGATCTAGTCTTGACTTGATGTAGGTACTGACGTTTGGAACACCTCGGGTCTCATGCACTGGGTGACGGCCGGAGCTTGTTACAGAAGAGGTCTGTCCTTTTGAAAGGGACGAAGTAGCTAGTTTGGCTATTGCCGAGAAATATATTGAATCGGTAAACCCCAATTCAGAGTACGGGAAAGCTAAACCCCTATAGCGTTAGCGGGTTTCTATGTTCCTGTTCAAATAAGGAGGATCCGCAGGGAAGCTGCGAAGTCTCCGTGGTCGCTAACTGCGGCCTAAACAGTTCTGGCACGTATACTGTAATATACCGTGACAAGAGCTCTACCTGCTGATTCAAAAAATAAAATGCCAGCCACTCAGCCAGATGAAGGGGCCAAACAAGGTAGGTCGTTGTAGAGAGTCATGTACGGGTTTCAGCCTACCAGTCAGCCAGACCCCTGTTAAATCCACACATCAGCAAAAGGACGGAGGGACATCAAGTGGTGGCTGGAACGGTGGGGTACCAATTACATGAAGGAGGTACAAGATGTTCACATAGAAATTGCCAGAGGACCAAGATCGATACAACGGATACGTACAACCTCTGGGAGTCCATCCGAGCGGGGGCACCCTCCGGGCGGGCGGGGGTGCTGACTGCCGATTGGGTGGGTCGGGGAGGGATTTGCGTCGAAGGCTGTTGACGACGTGAACCTATGGATGATGAGGAAATGGGTGGGCTCCGGGCAGCAGGTAAGGAGAGGTGGTGAAGAGGAAAGAGATAGGGCGGGAGAGGGCGGGAGCGAGAGCACCCAGAGCAGCAGTGGTAGCAGGTGGTATGGACGTATAGTGCGAGGGTCCGGGGAAGGGTGGTTAGTTCCATCCAGCAGTGCGAAAAATCGTACCAGGCCAGCATGCTGTATGGATGTGTCTTGTGGGAAAGGCGAATTGAAGTTAATTTACCTTGGTACTTGCAAGGAAGCCCAAGTTCAAGAATATGGCTTGTGCAACGTTGTCGAATGATAATGCAACGTTGATCAGTAGCATGTGCAACATGCCTCGATTGCACCACCACGTTTACGACGAGTCGACGACCCTCTCACGCGACCCTCTGTCAAATTCTTTTATGCCCTCGATTACTCCACCCGACCAGTGTGAAACAGTGTGAAAATGCAAATTGCTGGGAAGGGAAAAGGTTCCCATTGCTGAGAGCAGGATTGAGAGTAATCACAACGGAAGTGATAGCTGATTTCTTCTCTCTTTCATCGAGTCTCCATCTCTTATTTTTGCCCGGCTTGCTTTGCTTTCGGGCATTTTGTCTTGTCTTTTGAGGCCACTGAACCTCAGCAGCGATATCTTCTAGAATAAACGTAGAGGATATAATGGCGTTTCAATGAATTCTCATCCAGGCCTCCTGTTCCTGACAGTTTGGGCATTTGCCAGCTTGGTTACTGCATGCGGTCAGTCCTGTCAGGGCAAGCTCTGCATGACGTCCAATGATTACGCCACCATACCTTGGTTCACCGTCTTCATATGCTCACCTGCGGCAGTCCTCTCTGTCATCCTTGGTGCTTTTGGTGAGGCCAGGGCGGTGGTCCAGAGGCAGTTAGTCAGACGGGGCACCGCGGCCGCTATTTTCAAGCTGCACGCGCATAACACATCATCTGCGATGTTGGGTGTATCCGCTCGGTAGTTGCGCATCAATTTCCATAGTGTTCCTATCAACTCCTGTCGCCGTCCGTCCAACTCTTCAATGTGACGCACAAATCGCAGGGATCCTAGAGCTAAGAGGCTCATCATTCTACATGCACTGCTCCAGCGCCCTCCTGTTGTGGACCAACGCCCTTGCTGGCCTTTTCTGGTTGCTGACCTTGGTGCTCACAGCCTACCTCGTGGCCCAGCAGCAGATGGTCATGGTTGTGTTCCTGGTATTTGCTTTAATAGCGATGCTGGCGCACGGAACTATATTTGCGCTCTGCGTCTGGAAGAATTCGTGCATGGCGCATTCGGACCAACCGAGGCAGCAGCTGCTGGTGAGATGCGCTGCGGCTGGAATGGTGCCGACTCTGGACACTCGACAGCAGGGCAGGACAGCTTTTCTTTCACTGCAAGAGCTGCAAATTAGCTACATCATGGTATAAAGCCTAACTGGTCTGCCTTGCGGGGCCCTCCTGCTTGGGCCACTTACCATAGGCCTGTCCAGGCTTAGCCCCCCGTCGGCCTTGTAGTGCCTGCCTAGCAGCCTGCCAAACGTGCTCTCCTGCGCGCCGTAATAAAGACTGGGAAGGATGGAGAAAAATACGACAGGATGGAGGGGGTGGGGCTGGGCTGGCTTAAATGGGGTACGCCTTTTATCTCTCAATAATCATCCTGGTACCGGTATCCTGAGCAGAGCTAGTGGTGCTTGAGCTGTAGTGCCTATTCATCTGCTTTGTACTGCCTTCAGCCGGTAACTTTTTGTGTGTCTTATGTACCGCAGATCTGTAACCCCTCAGCACCCAAGGCGCCAAAGCAGGACGTTGAGGTGTGTGAAATGTTTTACCTCCACCTGCCTGAACTAGTGTCCCAGTCTAAGTCACACGTCTGCCACTAGCCTGGAGAGAATCTCCCTTTCTTCCCTCTTCACAGCGTATGCTGACTTGCAGTCCTGTCAGGGATTCATCAAGCGCTTTGAATTCGTTGTAGCATTGCAGCTTCCACAGCATACTCGCTGCTTGCTTCCACAGCATACTCGCTGCTTGCTTCCACAGCATACTCGCTGCTTGCTTCCACAGCATACTCGCTGCTTGCTTCCACAGCATACTCGCTGCTTGCTTCCACAGCATACTCGCTGCTTGCTTCCACAGCATACTCGCTGCTTGCTTCCACAGCATACTCGCTGCTTGCTTCCACAGCATACTCGCTGCTTGCTTCCACAGCATACTCGCTGCTTGCTTCCACAGCATACTCGCTGCTTGCTTCCACAGCATACTCGCTGCTTGCTTCCACAGCATACTCGCTGCTTGCTTCCACAGCATACTCGCTGCTTGCTTCCACAGCATACTCGCTGCTTGCTTCCACAGCATACTCGCTGCTTGCTGACGACTGTGTTCCTGCAGTATCACTTGAAGTAGGATCACCATACCACCTTCTGGGAACTACTGGGCTGCGCCCACTGGGCCAGTTGGGACCTAATCATGGCTGACCCTTTGGGTGGCACCAAGCTACAGGGCATGATGCACCAGGGTGGTAGGGTCCCTTTGAGGCAAGCCATGATTCTGTGACGTTGCTAAATTTTCGCTGAAGTGTACTCAAAACAAAACAACCGTTACATGCAGGCTCCCCACAACCCTTTTGGCGATCCCACCCTGGGTGTCATCCCCGGCACATCCAACACGGGATACATCCTGTGGCTGCCCGAGGAGAGTCAAGTGCCGTGGGAGGAGCAGCAGCCGAGCCAGAAGAGCACGCAGGGGGGAAGCCGGGCAGGAGGAGTGGAGGTGAAGGCGTTGCCAGGGGTAGCTGCCGGGGTGGCTAAAAAGGAGGGAGGCGGCAAGACACCTCTGTTCCCGCTGCATCAGCCTGCATCTTCCTGACCAGCAGAATGCAATGAAGCTGGGCCTTGCCAAAAGGCTGGGCCGCGTGGCCGCCCAATTGCCCACACTCTCCATCGCCCATGCAGTTCACGCTACCCTTAGCCCTTGCAGAGATTGTGATGTAACTCGAATCCAAGGCATCCTAGTACTTAAGCTTATAAATTGGTGTCGGTGCTGAATCAGGTACCGCAAATTGCGGCTGAGTGGTCGCAGGTTGTGTCCCTCCCTTTCCTAGGTGTGTACTTTGAGGGTTGAATTCTTTCCGAGAAGGCAACTAGGTGGGCTCTTCCACATTTGTCAGCTGTTGTTACGTAGCATGGCATGTACATTAATGTGCATAGATGATCCTCGTCAGCACCTATGCCCGTATTATTATTTGCCGTATTATTTTTGTAGGCTGACTGTTAGGGTTCAGGAGGGTCCTAGGATGAGTACAGCAGACAGGTTTGACTGCGTGACCAAAAACACATTGTGGTCGCATTTTCATCTGCTGGCTTGCTTCTGCTTGGCTTGCCCGGACTGGACCCACCGATGCTTTTGTTTCACAGAATCAACGACTCCCGACACATACCGGTATTATGGGGTAGCTAGCAGTTTGACAGATTTTGCAGGATTGAATGTTTCCTAGATGTTGGATGCAAATTCTGATGACTGAATGTATTAAATCTGGCCCTTGGGCCACTGTTGTTTAGGTATATCGTGGCAGGAAGACAGGGACCTTGTAATCCAGTGTTTTTAGTAGGTCGCGTCGCATCACCTATGGGCAACCGCTGCTGGGCGGCCACGACTGGGCTAACCAATGAAGGCCAATGCTTGCCTGGCCTACTGCCGATGGCCCAAGCATGCGGACTCGAAGCACCATGTCCCCTAGGCCGATGACTGTGAAGCATCTTAGTCGTAGCCGAAGCACTCTTGACACAAACATATATCATGTTCGTGCCGTTATATCTCTGGTCTCTCAACTAAAAATGCTTGGCCGGGCGGGCGAAGAACTTTTCGGCGGGGGGGGATCATGGAAAGAAGATGAGGCTTGGGAATAAGGGCAGGCGAAGGAATCTCAAGCCTCTGACACCTCACCGACATTTACCACATCTTTAAGAAAATGGAGGCAATTTACCGGATATTGACCCATGTCTGTCCGGGCAAATGTGGCGGGAGTCTGCGACACTGTCAAGTGGGCCTGCCCATCCCTGGCACCTTAGCTTTTCATGGACTTTACGGCATTGGAAATAGAACAGAGATCATGCAATCCATCCTCTTACGATGCATGTAACGCCTCAGCAGATTGGGACACAAAATAAGAGACCACCATGTGGCGCATGCAATCACGGACGGTCGTGCTGGAATGACGCCCTGGTTCAAGGTGGACGGGAGAGATTACGGTGAAAATGTGTTTTTACTTCCCTGTCACTGCGGCTTTTCCTGCCATATCACTCCTCCAAATTCATGTCACAGTATAAACCCGTATACGTGACAGAAAGGTGAAATCCGCGGATTGCGGCAGCATAGACTCCGTAGCTTCACCACGGAGTCTCCGAGACCCTGCATTTAGCCCAGCACCCACACTTTGTGGGTGAGCGGGGGCATAGTTCATACTTATCCATAGGGCTTGCAGAGGTGCCCAAGCTCTCGGCTGCACCTCGTGGACTTTACTTCGTATCTTTGATGTTAGACAGTCCATTGTAATCAAGCAATACCGGCTATATCCAAGATACTAGCCCGTTGATACAAGACAATACCAACCCTAAGAGAAGACAGGCTTGCTCAGCAAGCCAGGCGGAAAGTAGTAACCGGCAACAGGCAACCCAACAGGAATACTCCTGAAGGTCGTCCTAGTCAGCCTACGCAATCTGCGGTAAGCCTGTCACGACGTATGGGTGCACCGCACGTATGGGTGGCTTGTACCGCTTTTTGGTTTCGGATTTCGACTGTTTGTGGTACTTAGAAGATGCCTGGCTAACTCCAGGCATACTTCTCTTCTTACTCAAGTAACATACCGAAGTTGAATCACCCTGCTATCTGTAAACTGTTCTGGGATTAACGTCCAACTGTGATATTTCGGCCTCTTATCAAGGCCAGGACACTGCACTAATAGGAGATCTCTAGTTTACACTACACTGATCCTATTTCTCCAAGACCACATCATTCAGTAATAGGCCCTGATCGTTACACTGATCGAATATCTCTAGTTAACCACTACACTTATTCGTGATCTCTAGCATCAGCTTCTCTACTTCATCCATCTCAGCTCTATCTCTCGATTATACCCTACACTGTGAGCTTCAACAGTTCTATCTCTAGGCTATAATTCGACACTGTGAGCTGCTACCCAGGCCTTTTCTGGCTACCAAGTTGATTTACTGCACCAGCAGCCGATCCTCCTCATCAAAGAGTCGCCTCTTCGGCTCCTCCTTTCTCATCACTTCGGCTGGATCGACTCTCAAGTCCGTTCCACACCATTTCCTACTGTCAACAGTCGGCTTCAGTACAACTAGCCCCAGCAGGAACGAGTTCACTTCGCTACTTTTGTCAACAGTAAGAGAGGAATCATCAAAGGTTAGTGCAGTAACCCGAGGATTAGTCGAGGATAAACTGTCTGCCAGCAGTTTATCGCTCCTGCACACGCTAGTTAACCCCTATAAAGGGCACTTAGCACTCCAATAAGAAGAGAAGAATCCAGGTTCGCATCACTTCGAATCTGCTGGCGAGTAAAAACCGGAAGTAAGGTTCCTGATCGTGTTCTGTTGCCGAAAAGTGAGCGATAACAGCGAACAGATACCAATTTCGTGTTCAACCCCTGGATGAATTCCCATTCTACCCAGGGGAGGGAACCTGCTTTACAGGAGGCTAAGCCTCTCACTGAGGCCGAGCAACGCATTCGGCAGTTGCTAGCCCAGGATCAGGCTGTGCTAGCTAACCAAGCTCACATGAGGTCAAAGGCTCAGGCAAGGAAACTCGCTGCCGCGGAAGTACTCCATGCCGAACAAGTCCAGCAGCGTCAGCGCGAAATATGTCGCCTTGATGCATTGCGGCGTGCGGCTGAGGCGCAGGAACAGGCCAAGCAGGCTCAGGCCGAGCAGGAAGCTGCGGATGAAAAAGAAGTGCAGCGCGCTGAAAGAGAAGTGCAGGCTCACATGATTCGTAGTGCGGATGAGAGGCTGGCACTGACCCCTTTGAAGGTGACCCGGACTCATTACGAGGGCCTGCAGCGGTTTGACCAGCTAGTCGATAACCCTGCATACCTTGATGCACAAGACGATTGCTGCAGCGCACGCTCGTCACCTGTACCTGCACCGGTCCATGTTGCACCCTTGCCCGGTGGGGATCAGACTTCCCTCCCAGCAATGACCTTGCAGGAGTCCCTGATGATGGCTGGATTTCATCAGTCCGGTAAAGTAGCTTACCGGATCAACTCAGCCGTCGCTGACCATGTACCCAAAGGCTTCAAGTATGAGGTGAAGCATGCATCACCCACGGTGTCACGCCCGTCGGCTGACATGGTTGCTCCTGAGTGTACCCCCACCCCCTCGTTCGTGAGTGTGGTGTCAGGTGAGGCTATGCAATCATGGGGACCTCCAGGTGGGGCTGTTTCTGGCAAGGAAACAGGGCGGCATGACCCCTCTTGTCATCAGGGTAAGCAGCTGAACATGGACCACCGCTTAGCCGTCGTTCCCGTTGCCTCTGAGGCCAACGACGTCGTCACAATTGGTGAGATGAGGGACCTGCTGCGAGACATGCTAGGACGTGTGCATCAGGGACACACGCCACCACCAGTAGTGGAGCTGCAGGAACAGCCAGTACAGCATGCACAGCAATACCTGGGTTTTGGTAGAGCTCAGTCAGGGGAGGACCCTCCATGTGATCATCATCACCAGGGGTGGGAAGGCTTCCCGCAGGACACCGCGCCACCAACACCAGTATACGGTGTGCAACTTCAGGTGGGTGCATGCCGGGTCTCAGGAGAGGGTCAAGAGATTGGATCCGGAGCTGGTACGGCACGTTGCTCTGCCTTCATCCCCGACAACGAGTCTTCTGATGGCTGGTCTTTTCTGGCACAAAAGGTGAAGGGATTGCTTGGGGGGGGCATGGACAACACCACTGACGTGAGTCAGACCCCTTACCGAGGTTCCCATCAGTATGACCCGGGTGGAAGCATGCAAATCCCCAAAACATATACTGGAGTCCCCGCCGATGAGAACCCGGTAAGGAATGAGCTGTTCAGGGAATTACGGGGGTCCCGTGGGGTCACCTCAGATCTAGCCACAAGGTTGTGTGGCTTGCGCACCGAAGGTGAGGTGTCGATCACAACTGTGGGGGGGACCCCCACAAGTTCTCAGACAGGTGAGCCGTGGTTTGAATGGCAAAACCCCCTCTTTGAGGGTCATGGTCTAGTGCCGCACGATATGGCTCTAGCGCCCGGGCCCCGCAGCGAGGACCATCACCGACCATGTGAGTCGGCAGATCAGGTTGAGCATGATGCACCCCGCTTCGTGCTGTTCACCACACACGTGATTGGGGAATGGGAGATTCGGCAGATGTGGGCTGACACAGGCCAGGCCGCAAGTGAGCGTGGCCAGATAATCCCATGCTCTGCCCTGGCCATGCTGACTGACCACGACCATGAGCTTGTCCCTTTTCTTGCCCAGAGCCAGGGTGCCCTCGACCAACATGATGGACAGGGCAGTCTGAGCAAGAAAGACCAGAGCAACCAGCGTCACAGATGTGTGCCTTCTGCCCCCTTCAAGGCATGGTCTCCCCTTCCCCATGCGGGACGAGACGTCCTGGCCGCGGGTGATCGACGCAAGCCGCACCTCCGGTAATGTGGAAAGCCGATGCTTTCTATGGTTTAAGCAAGTTCACTGCCAGCTTGAGGTATGTGGGTTCTCCAGGTTCCCTGCCCCAAGCGTGGCTCATGATCAATCCATTGAAAAGGACTTCAGTGGTGGGTTCCGCATGTCACACCTAGTTATTGAAAAGATCTCCCCGATATTTTGCTCTTCTACCCATCCTATGCGGGAGCACACACCTGTCTTGCAGTGCAACCATCTAGATCACCTGCCACTTAACACTTGTGGTGCAACCTTGTTGTTCACAGTTCACACGTGTCGGTGCTTGCTCGGTGATCTGTCATATCATATTTCTGGTACACCTGTCAGCATGCGCCTAGTCACGCGCCAGTCCCACCGCTATACACACCTGTCAGCATGTGCCTGACTGTTTGCACATGCGATACGGAGTGTAGCTTTTATTTTATTTCCAGGAAATCCGTCTTGCCCTTATTGCTTGCAACCCTCTCCAACGATGTGCTTGGCTCAGGTTGGGGGGGGACAGTAGGTCTGTCCTGATTTCTTGTCTACTTGCATTTTATTCTGGAAGAAAAAAAAATGAAAAAAAAAAATGTGTTGCTCCCATGCACAGAGCCAACTGATCAGCGGACCTACTGCTGGTTCGGGATCTTGCACAACGGACGTGGCAGCTACGGGGGCTGGTGCCATCATGGTCGTCACGGTCAACTGAGGAGACAAGGTCATCAGCGCCGGCGCAACGGCGTGTGGCGCTGACTATTGGTCGTTCACCATGATCGGTATTGGCGTAGCCACTAGCCACCTGAGTTCTGCTCGCATGCTCACCAAGAGTTCCGAGTCTCCCGTGATTTAATTGTTCGTATCTTCACACGCATGCCTTGAGCGCTTCCGGACCTGACTTGCATGTCCTGATTGCATGGTGCAGATCTGGCATTACAGATGCCCAGTGTTGCAGATCTGGACCTACAGATCTTGAGCGATGTAGATCTTCAGTACAGATCTTGATCTGCAGATCTCGAGTGATGTGGATCTCGAGTGCTGTATATCGCAGTCTTGCTGTTTGCTTGTGCTGGATTTTCTGACTTGCAGATCTTTAATGATGCAGATCTTGACCCGCATGTTATGACTTGCAGATCCAGATAAGTAGATTTGCAGTGATTCAGATCCTGACTTGCAGATCATGCATTGCCGATCTGCTGAATTGCCGATCTGCTGTGTTGCAGATCTTGACTTCGCCGGTAAACTGCAAATCTGTTGTGGTGCAGATCTTGACATTGCCAGTAAATTAAATTCTGACTTGCAGGTCTTGACTTACAGATCTGCAACGATGCAGATCTTGACCTGCAGGACTTGACTTGCAGCTCCTGATAGTAGACCTGTTGTGATACAGATCTTGCCTTGCAGATCGTTAATTATGAAGATCTTGACCCGCATGTTATGACTTGCAGATCCAGATAAGTAGATTTGCAGTGATTCAGATCCTAACTTGCAGATCATGCATAGCTGATCTGCTGAATTGCCGATCTGCTGTGTTGCAGATCTTGACTTCGCCGGTAAACTGCAAATATGTTTTGGTGCAGATCTTGACATTGCCAGTAAATTAAATTCTGACTTGCAGGTCTTGACTTACAGATCTGCAACGATGCAGATCTTGACCTGAGGGACTTGATTTGCAGCTCCTGATAGTAGATCTGTTGTGATACAGATCTTGCCTTGCAGATCGTTAATGATGCAGATCTTGACCCGCATGTTATGACTTGCAGATCCAGATAAGTAGATTTGCAGTGATTCAGATCCTGACTTGCACATCATGCATTGCCGATCTGCTGTATTGCAGATCTTGACTTCGCCAGTAAACTGCATATTTGTTGTGGTGCAGATCTTGACATTGCCTTTAAATTATATTCTGGCTTGCAGATCGTGACTTGCAGATCTGCAACGATGCAGATCTTGACCTGAGGGACTTGACTTGCAGCTCCTGATATTAGATCTGTAGTGATACAGATCTTGCCTTCAGATCTGCTGTGATGCTGATCTTGACTTGCAGATCTCAAGGGTTATAGATGTTCCGTGTTGTAGACCCCCGTCCCACTCCGTGTCGTGCGCTGCTATGTCTGACATGTTCTTCTTCAACAGTCCCACAGCCTGACTAGCGCTCTGAGCGCTTTTAACCCGACATGTATTTGGACCACGCTTTCAGGAAATAGTGTCCCAACCGCCAGCAGTTGGTCTGGGCGGCCTTTGGCAGGTTGCTTAGATGGAGTGGAGCTCCAAAACCTCACCATGTCCATGACCAGGCTGTGTCCACATGGCTCATGTTTAAATAATCTTATGAGTCTTGACTCAAGATATGTCCCCGGTTCATCCCTTCCCCGCAGATCTCGCGTAGAGCGATCGAGTGCTACTCCAAGTGGGTGGCAGTGTTTCCTTGAAGGACGACTTTGCTGCTGAGCACTCATGGGCTTACAGCGCACCTGGAGCGCTCGGCCCTGCTGGTCAGGGACTGGTAATTGACAGTGACCGCGGCCTATCTGACCTCACTATTTTGGAGAGAGAACGCTGCATGGGTTACATGGATAATTGCACTGCTGCGCCATGTATTTCTTTTGCCGCCAGACACAACCTGACTGGCAGTGCATTTGACGCGAACTCGGTGAGTCACTTGATAGCAACTGGTCTTGCCATCCGTCTCACCTGTGACCGCGGGCCCTTTTCTTTCACGACTTCGGTTGAAGCCATGCCTGGTCCTGAGCTGGGGGGGGAGAGCAATCAGGAGCATCAGGAATTGCATGACAGGATCTGTGCATGATCCTCCCTGATTTTTCAGTCAGCCCAGGCCCTGGCAGCTGAGGACGAAGAGTTGTGTAACTGCCCTGACCCCTTGAACCATCTAGATGTCTGGCTGGACTCTGCTGTCATGCAGTACTGGCAGCACCCTGACCCAAATAGTCTAGACCAGAGTACGGCCACTGAACGCCGCAGGATCTTAAGGCGATCATCGCATTTTGAGCGGACTGTCAATCAACAGTTGCACAAGCGCATGCCTGGGGGGGGACTTAAGCGCGTACCGAGAGGGCCGTCTTTGCAATACCTGCGCCCTTCTTTGGATACGCCGTGTGAGGTGTGCCTGCTGCCGGATGCTGACAGGCTGCTTGTCCTTTGTGATTCATGTAACCGAGGTTGCCCTACTTACTGCATGAATCCACCTTTGAGCAGGGTTCCGAAGGGCAGTTGGGTCTGCGAGCAGTGCAAGGCACTTGGTGCTGGCACCCCAGCCCTACTGACGCTAAGGGAGCAGGCCATGACCGAGGGGAAGCCCAGAGCCAAAAGGGTGTCGCTCAAGCCGCAGAAGGTCAGCCCATTGCCACCGCTGCCAGCGCCACGGCCGCCAGCTGCACCTTGGCTGAGCCTTGCGCCGCGGCCGGCCCTACGGCCGCGGCCGCCATCAGAACCACGAGCACTTGCAGCAGTTCCGCCCTCGGGCCGGACCAGCCGGCAACTCAACGTTGCGCAGGCTCGCGAACCGCCATCACCTCCGCGGGTGATGGTAAGGCCGCCAGAGGATCACGCGTCCTATCCGGGCGGTGAATCCTCTCAGTCAGCGGCACCCGCCACGGCAACCGTTCCACCGAGACCTCCGAGTAATCGGCCAGCCCGGGACCGATGGCCAAGTGTCATCACCAACTGCAACGACCCAGCGGGCAGGGCGGATTATCATTTGGATCCTATGCAGCCCGCCTCGTATCGATTCATGAGGAAGCATCACGGCCTCCACGTCATCATTGTCCACCCTGCGGCAGCACTAGCGGACATTGTGCTCGCCGTCGCTGTACACGCAGTCCCACACGTGGTCTGCTGTTTGGTGGCAGTTAGTTTCCTGAGGTGCTCTCCAGCGAGATTTGAGTGGCTCTGGCAACTACAGTTGCAGGGGAGGGTGGCCATTAAAACGGTGTCTGGAGGGTCTGGGGAAGGAAGTGGGGCTGGAGCTAGGGTGTGGATTCTGATCTTTGCTTCAAGGGAAGTCATGGGGCGCATGCTGCGATAGTGGGTGGTAGACGAATCTGTGAGTTGGGTTAGTCAGCGGGATTAGAGGGGAGTTCGGGGACTTGGGAGGAATTGGTGTGAGAAATCTGCGCAACAGAAGGGAAATGAGGAGACCGAGTCGGGGCGTTAACGCTGGCAGGTCTAGTGTATCAGAGAGTTGAGTGCAGGGGCAATGGGGAGTGTCCGGGGCGCATAAAGCGAGGTGTGAAAAGGAGATTTGGGGGTTGGTATGCGGATGTGCAGATTGAGGTTTGGGACGCATAATGCGTAGTTCTGAGGTGATAGTTACGGGCGCATAATGCGGAGGAAAATGGGAAGTGTCAGGGTAGGTAGGCTTGCCAATAAAGGACGCGTCGTGGAGCATGGGGTCTTGGAGCCATGACAGAGAGGATCATCGCAGTGGATCATCGTAGATTTTCTCAAGACCTTACAAGGTTTCCCCACGAGGGTTTTCATCCTGTAATTGGTCCACTCACGGCTTATCCGTGTAAGAATCCTTGAGGTGCTAGAGTGGAGGGCACAGAGGCATTTTGACGTGCATGATATGTCAAAACATCAGCCGTCATCTCGCATGGCTGTGCCCACCTCAAGGATTAAGAGGGTCTTTTTACAGTCCTCTATTAATAATTGCTCCGCCTTCTGAATTTCGGACTGGGGGGGGAGTGTCTTCTGTGCGCAGTGAAACTTCACGTTCACTGCTGCCTCGTGACAAGCCCCTAGATAACGTGCTGACGAGGCAGGTGATCTGGCGCAACCGCGCAAGTCGGAGATATCAGAGAATAGACCAGACTCCTCTCATCTTAACGCGTTGCGCGCTCGTGGCCAGTGAAGCTATCATTCCTGTAGAAGTGATAGGCTCTGCTGAGTCCGCCCATAGTGGTCCGTACTGCGTAGTCGGAAGAAGTCCCACTTCGGTCATGAGGCAACCCTCTAGTGTCTAACATCAAAGATACGAAGTGAGCCAGACTGGTCGGCTGTGCCCACCGAAAATCCGTGAAGGAGCTTGTGAGGAGATTGAGAATTTCGTCTTGACCTGAAAAAATCTGCCTTGGATTGCCTAAAAAGTGCTGAGAGCACAGTTAAAGGTGTTGTACCAAATGAGGACCTGTTAGAGCTGCGGAATTGGCAATTTCTGAGCAACCCAACAGGGGTAATTTGAAGATATGGCTGGAATTTATACACCTAGCAGATATTTGCCTGCGTGAAAGAAACTGCGGAGTGGTGCACCCGTGGATGATCTGAGACCGCAGAAGTGAGATCTCGGACCAGCATGAAGCTTAGTGCCGGATTTTTAAAAGTGACCCAGTTGCCGTACGCAGGATGCAAGTGAGCAAGTTGCAGGGGAAGCTGCAGGAGTGTTAGAAGTGCCGAGCTACGGGTCGGGAGGAGGCAAGGAAGACTCCGACAACCGGGAAGGTGAGGAGTGTGCCGTTAAGGGGTCTAGGTTCGGCCTGATCTGGAGGATCCGAAAAGAATTAGCTGAGGCTGGGAAGGTACGCGTGTGTCACCAAGTGAATTTAGGAAAAAGGAGGAGCGGGATTTAATTCAAAAAAGAATCCGTAGGTACCTGCAGTTCCTCCCTAGGTTGCAAATCCTAACCAGGTTACAATAGGCAAGGAAGCAGAAGAAAATCCGTTAGGCAGACGTGGAAAGCTGTGCGTCAGAACAGTGAGCGTAGGGGCAAACGGTGGTCCGGCTGTGAGCAGCGGATCTGAACAAGTGTTAAAAGCCGGGGGCTGGCAGCGTGTTGAGGGGAACCTTGGACGGAGGTTGGCCTAGAATCGGGAGAGAAATGGATCCGGATAGATATCAGCACCCTGGAGTAGTGAGGCATAGCGCGCGAGTAAGGGGGTGTGAGCCCGAGGAGGACAGGGAGGTCACACCCGAGATATTGCAGGAGGCTATGCAAATCGCTGTGGAACTGTCTGTCAATGAGGGCCCGGATGGGTGCGGTGGCGGTGTTAGGACAGACAACGCAGCACCGGGAGCCACGGCTGAATTGCCTGATGAATATGTGAAAGTCCAGGTGACGCAGAAGGGGATCGGTCGAGGGGGACCAGTGCCCAGGGAAGTGTCACAGACGCTAGGGCGTGGCCTAGATTACAACCAGTTGTTGCGGCTGGCTGAAGGTGAGCCAGCTGAGTACCAAGGACCTTGCTTTTCTGGATTTATCTTTTTTTTAGAGGCTTTGTTGAGGGTTAGTCTCTAGTGGAAGGTGTCGGACTTGGTCTTCGTTGCCTTCCCGGCTCTCCTTTTGTTCCTCCCCCCTCTCTTTTTTGATAGTTCCTTCTTTAATCCCTTCTGAACAGTTGGGCGCCCACACGGCCGAGCTTTAAGCGGGCCCAGAGGTGTAACGTTATTGACCAAGGACAGAGCGCTGGATCTGATCCGCCCGGTGGGGCAGTTACAAGCGAGTTGCGAGGCGACTTAGCTTAAATGATCAACGCAACAAGGAGTGCATGTGATCAGTCAACTGCACCAGTCGAGGAGGTCAAGGTAACAGGGAGTGGCGAGGTAAATCTGGGAGGCTGGAGAGATCAAGCGGCAGGAAATGCCAGCCAGGCAGGTAAATGTTGCGCAAGATCCAAGGCCACAACAGTCGGGCATGTCCAGTGGGCACGCCGCTGGGCCACAGCCAAAGCGAAACCGCAAGGCAGATATGGAAGAAGAGCCAGACCCAGGAGGGGGAGAGGCAAGGATGGAGCGCAGGCCAGAGGTGCAAGAGCCAAACCCCGGATGGGGAGAGGCAAGGATGGGGCACCGGCCAGAGGTGCAAGAGCCAAACCCCAGATGGGGATAGGCAAAGATGGGGCACATGCCAGAGATGCAAGAGCCAAACCCAGGATGGGGACATGCAAGGATGGAACGTTGGCCAGAAACGCGAGAGCCGGACCCAGGATGGGGCAGGCAAGGATGGAGCGCAGGCCAGAAGCGCGAGAGCCCAACCCCGGAGCGGGGGAGGCAAAGGTGGCACATACCGGAGGTGAACGCGCCGAGGGGGTTGCCACCCAGAGCAAAAGGACCCCATTGGAGCAAGGGCGCGCCAATATGGGAACCTGCGGCAGAAGGACCCGGATCAGTAGGACCCGGACCATCCAGGTTCCCAGAGAACCCAGAGGGACAGCAAAGCAAGCTAGGAGAGGGACCAGCAGAGCCCAGGAAATGGGAAAGCGCGGGAAGAAAGTTGTATGAGACAGGCGGTAACCCAGCGTGGGAAAGCGAGGCCAGCCCATACGGTGGGGGTCCGGAGGGATCTGAGATCGAGGTAGGAAAGTACAGGGTCGATGCCGAGGTGATGGAGCTAACAGGACCGCCCGGATGGGCATGGGCCTTGCAATGGACAGCCATGACATGGCTGGAGGTGTGTATGAGGTGTTTTTCGCACTGGGCCAGTCAAGCGGCAGCGGTGGAGGAGTTCACAAGGCACCATCTGATAACATTGGGAATTCCTGGCGTACGAAGGAAGGCCACACACGCAGGCAGACAACGCGGGGTTGATGGAGTGCCTCGGGCGCGTGTCCAAGGGTGAAGCCGGCCAAGAGGCGGCAAGGGCAGTACGAGCGTTCATGGACTAGTGGCCCATCAGAGCGGAGAACCCGGAGGCAAGGGGCTCTGCAAGAAGGGAGTAGGTGTCACACTCAGAGTGGGGAGGATTCAGGAGCCGCGGCGCTGAGGAGCAGGATAGCCCGGTAGAGACCACTACATGGCGGACAGAGCCGAACAAGGCAGCCCAGGGGGGCAGAGCCAGAACTGAGACGCAGATGGGGAGCAGTGAGCCCGACACCGGAGACCGCATGAGACCAGCAGAAGGCCACGAGTTGCCAAGGCCGTGTAGCCCAGCAGCGAACGAGAGACAGCCGTTGACCAATCGGGTGCTTGCCAGGGTGGAGGAACTGAACAACGGACCAGGCGGGTTAGGCGGAGGCGGCATGTATGAGAGGTTCAGGATAATGCGCAGCAAGGAGGAAGTGCGGCCAGCGGGCCAGGTCGATGCCATCCAGAATTTTTTGAATAAGCAAAAGGAGGATGACGCAGTTCGAGCCAGAAGAAACCAGTACAAAGAAAAGGCATGGCCCAGGGTGCAAGAGGTGGAGCCAAGGGGCCTCAGGAAAGAGGAACCCGGAAGCAGAGCCAGGGCCCATGAGGAGTGGACCAGATCAGCCAAGCGGGGGACCGGGCGGCCAACAGTCAGAACACAACGGCCGGGGGCGCGCCGGAGGGGCGCACCAGGCGTATGAAGGCACCGGAAGGAGACAGGCGGTGAAGCAAGGAGGAGCCGCGAGGGATCCATGCACGATGGACGCGAGCAGTCAGGCGACAGGGACTGCAGGCATGAGGAAAACACAAGCAGGCAGCCGTCAGAAGCAGGCAGGAGGCCTCGAAGTGCGGCAGGAGGACGACGGGCAGGCAGCGAGGCGTCACGCGATGAGAGGAGAGAAGGAGGCAGGGAATACAGACCTAGCCAGGGCCCGACAAGTGGCGGAGGTGGTGATGGCAGCCCAAGCCCTGACTCCAGTCGCGAGGATTCAGGATCGGATGAGCCAGGCAGGCGGGGACCCAGGCAAAGAGAAGCGCAGTGGCAAGAAAGAACCGACATGGCGTTGCTTGAGATAGAAGCCAGGAAACTGCAGCTGCTCCAACAGATGGCGGGCGGCCAAGGGGGAGCCAAGTACGCCAAGATCCCAGCCATCAGGGACAACATCCCCACGCTAGATATGTCCAATCCAGGGGCGGTGGCCACCATGAAGTAATGCCAGGGGTGCAGCTAGTGGGGTCGCACAAGAGGATCGCCCAGTCGGATGAGCCGCCAGCACTGTGGCAGGGGAGATAGCGGGGTCGTGCCAGTCGGACTCGGCCATGAGCATACTGCTGCGGGCATTGCCAAGAATCTGAACGGATAAGCCGGAGGCTGTGGGACCCATGGTGGAGGCCATCAGGGCAGTGCCAAACGCAGGGGTGACGGTGTACGACGAGCTAGCAAGGATCAGGGGAGGATGGGTACCACCAACCGAGCCAAGGGGCGTTGCTGGGTCATTGCTGGCAATCTGGATGCGAGTGGTGCAGAAGGAGGTGGGGGAACCAACCACGGAGGAGAGAGGGTCAGTGGTGGGGCTCAGGAAGGGAGTCAAGTCAGCATTGGACCCATACGTCAAGCATGATGAGTCGGTGGAGGCGTTCGCGCACAGGGTGCATGCCACAACAGAGCTGTTGGGAATCTCAAGATATGCAGAGAATCACTTCGGCAGGAGCCATTCAGTGTCACACATGTTCTTCGATGGGCTGCCCGCGGATGTCAAGTCAAAGTTGAGTGACTATGTGCTGACAAGGCTGGATTACCTGGGAATGCAGGACAGGGAGAGGGTCCAGTTGCTGGCGCATTATGTGGTGGGAGAAGCTCAACCAGGAACTGACAGAGCTCACCATCACGCACCAGCCAGAGGGTGGCTAGGCTGGAAGCACAGCAAGGGCCCGTTGAGTTATGGCCAGGAAAGGGCAGGAAAGAACGCAGCTGTGCATGGGAACAGAAGACCAAGTGGCCCGGACCCAGTGTGGCAACGGCGCAGGCCAGCGGGCAACAACCACGACCAGATAAGTCCAAGGGGGTAACCTGGCAGGACCAGCAGGAAGGTGCAAGCGGAGGGGTCATTGTCGACAGGCGGGGCCCCAGAGAGTGTTTCAATGGTGGTAGCACGGCGCACCTGGCAAGAGAGTGCCCGCAGCCGGCAAAGGTCCGAGATAACCCCAGGATGGGCTACAGGGTCAACGCCAGGGACCAAGCCAGGGATGGCCGCAAGGACGACCCCGGGGAGCACGTCATGGACAACTCCAGGGACCACGCCAGTTACAACCGCAACAACGACCGCAGGGACGATCGCATGCAGGCGCCCCTAGCCACGGATGTCGCTATGGGGCAAGCCAGACCGCAGCCTCAGCCAATGCAACCGAGGGCCCATGGTGGGCCGGTGGTGAACACGCCGTACGACAGGAACTAGGGTGGCAAGCCGTACCAAAGGCCAGGACAAAGCCAGGGCCAGGGCCAACAGGCGGCCCACATGACCCACCTGGCGCAGCCAACGGAGGAGGTTGACCCGCCATGATGGTAGGAGACTGTAGAGGATTTGTACATGTAATCGGTGGCGCTGATGACGCACGTGGGATTGCCGGCTACGGAAGAGGAATTTAGGCAGGCACCCCACAATGTCAGGCCCAAGTCTTTCAGGCCAGGCCCGAGTGAGGAGGATACAGAACCCATAGCCGACAGGGGGGAGCGGGGCTTCAGGGCAGTTTCAGAAAGACAAACCCTGGCTAGGTTGACTAATGGGTTGTGTGCCATCCGTGTGCAGGTGGAGGAGCTGAACGACGAGCTGACAGATATGGCACCCCAGGCGCTACCGCTGAACCCGGAGGAGGGGCGTACGTAGGGTAAGAAGGGAAAGGCGGAAGGGGGGAAAGGAATCGTGTCGATCGACCCCAAGCTGATGTACTTTGAGAACGACCAGGCGAAGCCTGACGCGTGTGTGGGCCTGATGGTCAAAGGGAAGGTGCTGGTAGCAAAGAGGGCGTTGATGGATTCAGCATGCTCATGCCATGTGGTCACAAAGACGTAGCCAGAAGGTTGGAGGCTATGGGGGCCACACTGGTCCGCACCACTGAGAAGATACGGACCACAGACAATGCGGCGGCACCCTTGTATGGCATGCTGTTCATCCATGTGGTGTATGGCCACGGGAGCCCCAATGTTGTGATTGAGAAGACGGTGGTCAGGGTCATCAACACGGGGTCCGATGCATATGAGCACTTGGTGGGGAACCCAGAGTTCCTCAAGTATAGAGGGGTTTTGGAAGCTGAGGGGAGGTTCACGCCGGCTCAGGTCACAGGACGCGGCCACGGGAAGGGAAAAACCTTCACCCTGCCGTTGGAACTGGCGCCACTCACAGGGATGACACAGGCTGCCGCCATGACGGTGGCTCAGGCAAGGCAAGTATGCCTTATGAACTTTGGGAATGTTGTGACCGCATGTGAGGAGGAGGAGAGCAAGCGGCACATGTACAACTTGGCGGAAAGGGCCATGTAGCTGAGGGTCGACACCAGGGAGATGGTCAGGAAAGGCATGAGAAGGGAGAGTCATGCCAAGTGCCCATTCTGCGACCAAGATGCCGCGCACCCTAACCAGGACTGTGAGGATGCAATCCGGGAGACGATCGTCACATGGGTGGGACGCGGGTATTGCGTCGAGTAAGGCATCCGGGCGATCTGGGCGGGAAAGGATTTCAGCCTGGCACCGGAGGCGGGGACAGCCGCGGCTAAAGACCGCCGGGCGCAGTAGGCACGGAAGGAGGACACGCCCAGGGAGCCCAAGCAGGGGCCAGCGCCGGCGCAGCAGCTGGGTGCAGCAGCAAGGCCAAACCAAGAGGGGCAGGCGAGGGAGAAGCCGAGGGAGGACGCATGGGCCGTTGCGGCAGCTACCCCGGATGGGGTCAAGGTCGGCAGAAAGTCGACACACGTCGTCCAGTTCCCAGGAAAGGGGGCGGCAAAAGAGCAGGAGCCCCAGGGGGGCACAAACGCAACGGATGGCGGGGCCACCAGCAGAGAGAACACGGGACAGAGGAAGAGATCCAGAGTCGCAGAGAACAGGCAAGAAAGCCCCGCATTGGAGCAGGGCAGCCCCGCGGAGGCCAGCCCGGCCGCCTTGGGAGGAGGACTTACAGGTCCCGATATCGTGGACCCGGTGCTAGCCGCGCTGATCACCTACGAGCGCTCCGCGCAGCGGAGGAGGGAAGGCAAATGGTGTTCCGGGCCGCAGAGCTGGCCGGAATATTGGAAAGGGGTCATGGCGACAGAGGCGAGGCTGATAGATGTTGTCAGGTCAGCGGTCAGGCCAAGGAGGCAGGCGGAAGCCTACCACCGCGGCTTGAAGCAGTACCGATGGATGAAGGAGATGCTCGACAGTGTCAGGGAGTTACGGCGGCGCAAAGGAGATGCCAGAGAAGGAACCCCCACGGCAGAGGAGTGGAGCAGTTTGGCAAAGGCACGTGGGGCCAAGCAACCCCTCGGAGAGGGTGGCCCAAGCGCCGTGGCGCAGGAGGAGCTACTTGAGCAGGTGGAGCCAATGGGGCAAGGCGCACAAGTGGGGTCAGATGGGCCTCCAAGCCAAGCAGGAGGTGGCCAAAGCCAGGCCCAGGGCCCAAGGGACGTGCTGGACCTACTGAAGGAGGTGGACCAGGTGGACAGCCCAACCGGAAGCTGCGTTGATAACCCAGTGAAGAGCGACCGTAAAAGACACGCGGCGGCCATGACTGGGGCGGAGCAGAGCAGGGGGCACCCCGGTGACATAGGCGCGAAGAGGAGGCTCCAGAGCGGGAGCGCCAGTGAGGGAGGAGCCAAGGAGGAGGAGCTCGACACTGGGCACACGCCAGCCAGGCAAGAGGGCAGGCAAGGCCTTGGAAGACGGCAGTCGTAAGGGTCAAGGCTCCCGGGGCAGGCCGAGCAGCATGGAGCGCAAGCCCACCAGATGGCACAGGTCCCCCAGCACCGACGGCGGCAGGATCCGCGGGCCAGGGAGGCGCCGCCAGGAGAGAGGGCCAGGAGAGCAAGGGGGCAGGCGAGAGGACGGGCTCCCGCGTAGGGAGCAGCCGTCTGAGCAAAGGGGCGAGTAAGGGGGTGTGAGCCCGATAGATATTAGCACCCTGGAGTAGTGAGGCATAGCGCGCGAGTAAGGGTGTGTGAGCCCGAGGAGGACAGGGAGGTCACACCCGAGATATTGCAGGAGGCTATGCAAATCGCTGTGGAACTGTCTGTCAATGAGGGCCCGGATGGGTGCGGTGGCGGTGTTAGGACAGACAACGCAGCACCGGGAGCCACGGCTGAATTGCCTGATGAATATGTGAAAGTCCAGGTGACGCAGAAGGGGATCGGTCGAGGGGGACCAGTGCCCAGTGTCAGAGACGCTAGGGCGTGGCCTAGATTACAACCAGTTGTTGCGGCTGGCTGAAGGTGAGCCAGCTGAGTACCAAGGACCTTGCTTTTCTGGTTTTATCTTTTTTTAGAGGCTTTGTTGAGGGTTAGTCTCTAGTGGAAGGTGTCGGACTTGGTCTTCGTTGCCTTCCCGGCTCTCCTTTTGTTCCTTCCCCCCTCTCTTTTTTGATAGTTCCTTCTTTAATCCCTTCTGAACAGTTGGGCGCCCACACGGCCGAGCTTTAAGCGGGCCCAGAGGTGTAACGTTATTGACCAAGGACAGAGCGCTGGATCTGATCCGCCCGGTGGGGCAGTTACAAGCGAGTTGCGAGGCGACTTAGCTTAAATGATCAACGCAGCAAGGAGTGCATGTGATCAGTCAACTGCACCAGTCGAGGAGGTCAAGGTAACAGGGAGTGGCGAGGTAAATCTGGGAGGCTGGAGAGATCAAGCGGCAGGAAATGCCAGCCAGGCAGGTAAATGTTGCGCAAGATCCAAGGCCACAACAGTCGGGCATGTCCAGTGGGCACGCCGCTGGGCCACAGCCAAAGCGAAACCGCAAGGCAGATATGGAAGAAGAGCCAGACCCAGGAGGGGGAGAGGCAAGGATGGAGCGCAGGCCAGAGGTGCAAGAGCCAAACCCCGGATGGGGAGAGGCAAGGATGGGGCACCGGCCAGAGGTGCAAGAGCCAAACCCCAGATGGGGATAGGCAAAGATGGGGCACATGCCAGAGATGCAAGAGCCAAACCCAGGATGGGGACATGCAAGGATGGAATGTTGGCCAGAAACGCGAGAGCCGGACCCAGGATGGGGCAGGCAAGGATGGAGCGCAGGCCAGAAGCGCGAGAGCCCAACCCCGGAGCGGGGGAGGCAAAGGTGGCACATACCGGAGGTGAACGCGCCGAGGGGGTTGCCACCCAGAGCAAAAGGACCCCATTGGAGCCAGGGCGCGCCAATATGGGAACCTGCGGCAGAAGGACCCGGATCAGTAGGACCCGGACCATCCAGGTTCCCAGAGAACCCAGAGGGACAGCAAAGCAAGCTAGGAGAGGGACCAGCAGAGCCCAGGAAATGGGAAAGCGCGGGAAGAAAGTTGTATGAGACATGCGGTAACCCAGCGTGGGAAAGCGAGGCCAGCCCATACGGTGGGGGTCCGGAGGGATCTGAGATCGAGGTAGGAAAGTACAGGGTCGATGCCGAGGTGATGGAGCTAACAGGACCGCCCGGATGGGCATGGGCCTTGCAATGGACAGCCATGACATGGCTGGAGGTGTGTATGAGGTGTTTTTCGCACTGGGCCAGTCAAGCGGCAGCGGTGGAGGAGTTCACAAGGCACCATCTGATAACATTGGGAATTCCTGGCGTACGAAGGAAGGCCACACACGCAGGCAGACAACGCGGGGTTGATGGAGTGCCTCGGGCGCGTGTCCAAGGGTGAAGCCGGCCAAGAGGCGGCAAGGGCAGTACGAGCGTTCATGGACTAGTGGCCCATCAGAGCGGAGAACCCGGAGGCAAGGGGCGCTGCAAGAAGGGAGTAGGTGTCACACTCAGAGTGGGGAGGATTCAGGAGCCGCGGCGCTGAGGAGCAGGATAGCCCGGTAGAGACCACTACATGGCGGACAGAGCCGAACAAGGCAGCCCAGGGGGGCAGAGCCAGAACTGAGACGCAGATGGGGAGCAGTGAGCCCGACACCGGAGACCGCATGAGACCAGCAGAAGGCCACGAGTTGCCAAGGCCGTGTAGCCCAGCAGCGAATGAGAGACAGCCGTTGACCAATCGGGTGCTTGCCAGGGTGGAGGAACTGAACAACGGACCAGGCGGGTTAGGCGGAGGCGGCATGTATGAGAGGTTCAGGATAATGCGCAGCAAGGAGGAAGTGCGGCCAGCGGGCCAGGTCGATGCCATCCAGAATTTTTTGAATAAGCAAAAGGAGGATGACGCAGTTCGAGCCAGAAGAAACCAGTACAAAGAAAAGGCATGGCCCAGGGTGCAAGAGGTGGAGCCAAGGGGCCTCAGGAAAGAGGAACCCGGAAGCAGAGCCAGGGCCCATGAGGAGTGGACCAGATCAGCCAAGCGGGGGACCGGGCGGCCAACAGTCAGAACACAACGGCCGGGGGCGCGCCGGAGGGGCGCACCAGGCGTATGAAGGCACCGGAAGGAGACAGGCGGTGAAGCAAGGAGGAGCCGCGAGGGATCCATGCACGATGGACGCGAGCAGTCAGGCGACAGGGACTGCAGGCATGAGGAAAACACAAGCAGGCAGCCGTCAGAAGCAGGCAGGAGGCCTCGAAGTGCGGCAGGAGGACGACGGGCAGGCAGCGAGGCGTCACGCGATGAGAGGAGAGAAGGAGGCAGGGAATACAGACCTAGCCAGGGCCCGACAAGTGGCGGCGGTGGTGATGGCAGCCCAAGCCCCGACTCCAGTCGCGAGGATTCAGGATCGGATGAGCCAGGCAGGCGGGGACCCAGGCAAAGAGAAGCGCAGTGGCAAGAAAGAACCGACATGGCGTTGCTTGAGATAGAAGCCAGGAAACTGCAGCTGCTCCAACAGATGGCGGGCGGCCAAGGGGGAGCCAAGTACGCCAAGATCCCAGCCATCAGGGACAACATCCCCACGCTAGATATGTCCAATCCAGGGGCGGTGGCCACCATGAAGTAATGCCAGGGGTGCAGCTAGTGGGGTCGCACAAGAGGATCGCCCAGTCGGATGAGCCGCCAGCACTGTGGCAGGGGAGATAGCGGGGTCGTGCCAGTCGGACTCGGCCATGAGCATACTGCTGCGGGCATTGCCAAGAATCTGAACGGATAAGCCGGAGGCTGTGGGACCCATGGTGGAGGCCATCAGGGCAGTGCCAAACGCAGGGGTGACGGTGTACGACGAGCTAGCAAGGATCAGGGGAGGATGGGTACCACCAACCGAGCCAAGGGGCGTTGCTGGGTCATTGCTGGCAATCTGGATGCGAGTGGTGCAGAAGGAGGTGGGGGAACCAACCACGGAGGAGAGAGGGTCAGTGGTGGGGCTCAGGAAGGGAGTCAAGTCAGCATTGGACCCATACGTCAAGCATGATGAGTCGGTGGAGGCGTTCGCGCACAGGGTGCATGCCACAACAGAGCTGTTGGGAATCTCGAGATATGCAGAGAATCACTTCGGCAGGAGCCATTCAGTGTCACACATGCTCTTCGATGGGCTGCCCGCGGATGTCAAGTCAAAGTTGAGTGACTATGTGCTGACAAGGCTGGATTACCTGGGAATGCAGGACAGGGAGAGGGTCCAGTTGCTGGCGCATTATGTGGTGGGAGAAGCTCAACCAGGAACTGACAGAGCTCACCAGCACGCACCAGCCAGAGGGTGGCTAGGCTGGAAGCACAGCAAGGGCCCGTTGAGTTATGGCCAGGAAAGGGCAGGAAAGAACGCAGCTGTGCATGGGAACAGAAGACCAAGTGGCCCGGACCCAGTGTGGCAACGGCGCAGGCCAGCGGGCAACAACCACGACCAGATAAGTCCAAGGGGGTAACCTGGCAGGACCAGCAGGAAGGTGCAAGCGGAGGGGTCATTGTCGACAGGCGGGGCCCCAGAGAGTGTTTCAATGGTGGTAGCACGGCGCACCTGGCAAGAGAGTGCCCGCAGCCGGCAAAGGTCCGAGATAACCCCAGGATGGGCTACAGGGTCAACGCCAGGGACCACGCCAGGGATGGCCGCAAGGACGACCCCGGGGAGCACGTCATGGACAACTCCAGGGACCACGCCAGTTACAACCGCAACAACGACCGCAGGGACGATCGCATGCAGGCGCCCCTAGCCACGGATGTCGCTATGGGGCAAGCCAGACCGCAGCCTCAGCCAATGCAACCGAGGGCCCAGGCATGGTGGGCCGGTGGTGAACACGCCGTACGACAGGAACTAGGGTGGCAAGCCGTACCAAAGGCCAGGACAAAGCCAGGGCCAGGGCCAACAGGCGGCCCACATGACCCACCTGGCGCAGCCAACGGAGGAGGTTGACCCGCCATGATGGTAGGAGACTGTAGAGGATTTGTACATGTAATCGGTGGCGCTGATGACGCACGTGGGATTGCCGGCTACGGAAGAGGAATTTAGGCAGGCACCCCACAATGTCAGGCCCAAGTCTTTCAGGCCAGGCCCGAGTGAGGAGGATACAGAACCCATAGCCGACAGGGGGGAGCGGGGCTTCAGGGCAGTTTCAGAAAGACAAACCCTGGCTAGGTTGACTAATGGGTTGTGTGCCATCCGTGTGCAGGTGGAGGAGCTGAACGACGAGCTGACAGATATGGCACCCCAGGCGCTACCGCTGAACCCGGAGGAGGGGCGTACGTAGGGTAAGAAGGGAAAGGCGGAAGGGGGGAAAGGAATCGTGTCGATCGACCCCAAGCTGATGTACTTTGAGAACGACCAGGCGAAGCCTGACGCGTGTGTGGGCCTGATGGTCAAAGGGAAGGTGCTGGTAGCAAAGAGGGCGTTGATGGATTCAGCATGCTCATGCCATGTGGTCACAAAGACGTAGCCAGAAGGTTGGAGGCTATGGGGGCCACACTGGTCCGCACCACTGAGAAGATACGGACCACAGACAATGCGGCGGCACCCTTGTATGGCATGCTGTTCATCCATGTGGTGTATGGCCACGGGAGCCCCAATGTTGTGATTGAGAAGACGGTGGTCAGGGTCATCAACACGGGGTCCGATGCATATGAGCACTTGGTGGGGAACCCAGAGTTCCTCAAGTATAGAGGGGTTTTGGAAGCTGAGGGGAGGTTCACGCCGGCTCAGGTCACAGGACGCGGCCACGGGAAGGGAAAAACCTTCACCCTGCCGTTGGAACTGGCGCCACTCACAGGGATGACACAGGCTGCCGCCATGACGGTGGCTCAGGCAAGGCAAGTATGCCTTATGAACTTTGGGAATGTTGTGACCGCATGTGAGGAGGAGGAGAGCAAGCGGCACATGTACAACTTGGCGGAAAGGGCCATGTAGCTGAGGGTCGACACCAGGGAGATGGTCAGGAAAGGCATGAGAAGGGAGAGTCATGCCAAGTGCCCATTCTGCGACCAAGATGCCGCGCACCCTAACCAGGACTGTGAGGATGCAATCCGGGAGACGATCGTCACATGGGTGGGACGCGGGTATTGCGTCGAGTAAGGCATCCGGGCGATCTGGGCGGGAAAGGATTTCAGCCTGGCACCGGAGGCGGGGACAGCCGAGGCTAAAGACCGCCGGGCGCAGTAGGCACGGAAGGAGGACACGCCCAGGGAGCCCAAGCAGGGGCCAGCGCCGGCGCAGCAGCTGGGTGCAGCAGCAAGGCCAAACCAAGAGGGGCAGGCGAGGGAGAAGCCGAGGGAGGACGCATGGGCCGTTGCGGCAGCTACCCCGGATGGGGTCAAGGTCGGCAGAAAGTCGACACACGTCGTCCAGTTCCCAGGAAAGGGGGCGGCAAAAGAGCAGGAGCCCCAGGGGGGCACAAACGCAACGGATGGCGGGGCCACCAGCAGAGAGAACACGGGACAGAGGAAGAGATCCAGAGTCGCAGAGAACAGGCAAGAAAGCCCCGCATTGGAGCAGGGCAGCCCCGCGGAGGCCAGCCCGGCCGCCTTGGGAGGAGGACTTACAGGTCCCGATATCGTGGACCCGGTGCTAGCCGCGCTGATCACCTACGAGCGCTCCGCGCAGCGGAGGAGGGAAGGCAAATGGTGTTCCGGGCCGCAGAGCTGGCCGGAATATTGGAAAGGGGTCATGGCGACAGAGGCGAGGCTGATAGATGTTGTCAGGTCAGCGGTCAGGCCAAGGAGGCAGGCGGAAGCCTACCACCGCGGCTTGAAGCAGTACCGATGGATGAAGGAGATGCTCGACAGTGTCAGGGAGTTACGGCGGCGCAAAGGAGATGCCAGAGAAGGAACCCCCACGGCAGAGGAGTGGAGCAGTTTGGCAAAGGCACGTGGGGCCAAGCAACCCCTCGGAGAGGGTGGCCCAAGCGCCGTGGCGCAGGAGGAGCTACTTGAGCAGGTGGAGCCAATGGGGCAAGGCGCACAAGTGGGGTCAGATGGGCCTCCAAGCCAAGCAGGAGGTGGCCAAAGCCAGGCCCAGGGCCCAAGGGACGTGCTGGACCTACTGAAGGAGGTGGACCAGGTGGACAGCCCAACCGGAAGCTGCGTTGATAACCCAGTGAAGAGCGACCGTAAAAGACACGCGGCGGCCATGACTGGGGCGGAGCAGAGCAGGGGGCACCCCGGTGACATAGGCGCGAAGAGGAGGCTCCAGAGCGGGAGCGCCAGTGAGGGAGGAGCCAAGGAGGAGGAGCTCGACACTGGGCACACGCCAGCCAGGCAAGAGGGCAGGCAAGGCCTTGGAAGACGGCAGTCGTAAGGGTCAAGGCTCCCGGGGCAGGCCGAGCAGCATGGAGCGCAAGCCCACCAGATGGCACAGGTCCCCCAGCACCGACGGCGGCAGGATCCGCGGGCCAGGGAGGCGCCGCCAGGAGAGAGGGCCAGGAGAGCAAGGGGGCAGGCGAGAGGACGGGCTCCCGCGTAGGGAGCAGCCGTCTGAGCAAAGGGGCGAGCACCGGCACAAAGAGCGGTCCTCGAAGCAAAGGGGAGAGGACAGGCGCGGGCGCGGCGCGGTACAGTGGGCGCCCATACCCCGCGGCTACACAGAGGACTGGGACAACCTCCCAAGGAGCAAGCAAGTTGAACTGGCGCGTTTGCACAACCTGTGCTTCGTGTGCGGAGGCGAGGGGCATAAGGCGGACGTGTGCAAGCAGATTCGGCAGGGCCGGCAGGCGCCACCCAAGGGCCCTAGCCTTCACGAGGCGGGTTGTGCCCAGAAGCGGCCAGGAGAGTCAATGGAAGCCCACTACGCCAGGCTCCTGGAGGGGGCGCGGACACCCCTGACAGGGCCATCATCATGCAAAGGAGCGCCTGACAGCTGCGACACACCCAGGTGGGGTGCTTTGGAACGGGCAGGCTGGGGGACACGGCGCCCAGAGGAGCCACGTGGGGGGCAGAACCACCAATGACGGGTAGAGCACGTGATGTATCAGGCCATCCCATGCGGGCTTTACGGGGAACTTAGGCCAATGGGGCTGTACCAGATAGCGTTCCTGGGGCTGGCATCCAACCTATTCGGAACACGCTCAGAGGGCGGTTTACTTGGGAAAGGCTTTAAAGGCTTTAAAGGCTTTAAAAGCTTTAAAGGCTTTGGCCCCTGCAAAATCTTATTTTTTTCTTTAGTCCCTCTTTCGATTTTTCAACATCGGTCGGTTCGAACCTCCACAAGGTGTTACCCAAGCTTCATTCTGCAGCCAGTCATGCCATAAAGGTTCTGCGCAGTCTCCAGCTCAATGGGCCCCCACCCCCAGGGCAGGGGTGGAGCAGGGGTATGCTCGAGTGGCAGGTGGCTGTGGAGCGAGGAGGGGCCGCACGGCAAGAAGATAGAAGAGCAAGGGCTCGGCGGAGGAGGTTGGCAAGAATGGCCCTCGCTGAGGGAGAGTCGGACACGGAGGCGGGAACTGAATCAGGGTAGGGAAGCCAGCCTGAGGAAGGGGTGGCTCAGGCCGCCACCCCTTCCATGTCAAACCCAGGTACCCCGAGGGCGGTGGACGTCGCTCCGGGGCAGGAGGAGCCCGAGGTCGCGGCAGGGGGCGCCGATAGCTATCAAGAGGAAGTCAGCAGCGCCGGGGCGGAGCCCGGGGAGGAGGAGGACAGAAGAGCCGGGATGATGCAGAATAAGCCATGGTCGTCATGACCAGTGGCGAGGGCAGGGTAGCCAAGCAGCAGCGGGGCCAGGCTCTACACAGGGCGGCAAAAGCAGTTGGGCACCGGTAGGAGCCCAGAGCGGCAGGGACGCGGGGGCAGAGGGACCCAGTAGCCCGGCATGGGGCAGGCGTAGGAGGTTCAGTGAAACCAGGCCCGTAGCAACGAATGGGATGGAGCATGTGCCGTTTGTGCAGTGGTGTGGGCGCGGGGAGATGCCAGACGTGTCGACCACAACTGCAGCGCTTGCAATGATCCCTGGAACTGACGGAGTCTGCATGATGCAGAATCTGGTTTGCATGAGATCCTCTTATGTGGAATGTGTGAACAAGGACGCGGCCATGCAGTGGGTGGCCAGGGTTGTATTCCCTAAAGACATTGTGACGGCTATGTTGCTCATGTTAGCCCTGAGTGAGGGCATCACACCCAGCACAAACATGAAGGACTTTGTGGCAGCATGGTGACATGACGAGATGCCCGCGTATTGCATGAACCAGTTGGTGGAGTTTGTAAGCCGGGAAGGGGTCACGGCGGCAAGCATCAACAGCAGGCATGCGCTGGAGATGTCGTCAGGGCTGAGCAGCGATGGGGTCTGGAGGCACGCAGAGACCGGGCTCATGAGGGGCATTTGGGCGGCTAACTGTGTCCATGGCTTTGGGGGGTACGCGCGCATGGTCGACATGGCGTTCTTCGCGCCCACCAACACCGCCGACTCCATGACCTTAAACATCCAGGAGGCAGTGGAGGAAGGATTCTACAATGGGATGGGGTTGTTCAGAAGTGATTGCCCCAAGAGGGACGACATTCAGGTGGCAGCATCATCGGGGATCCGCAAGTGCATAGAGGGTCAGGCGGTGCCGTGGGGATTCCAACAAGCAGAGCAGTGGACGGCTGTGCCGGCCGCAGCCTTGGTGACGTACTACGATAGAGGCCCGTGGGTCATGACCAATACCGCGCAGGAAGGCATGGGGTACTACGTGCACATGCATGCTGCCAGCGAGGGCGAGCCGGTATGGGGCACAGCCAGGGACGGAGCACGGGCAGCGGCGAGGCCATGCACATCAGTAAGCGATGCGGTAAGCGTGGCCACGCGACTCTCTAAGGGGTCAGACCCGGTGGCATGGGCGGCCTCAGTGCTGGCCCTGCACAGGACAATACGGCCCGGGCAGAGAGCGGTGTCTTGGGGCGACGTGTAGGCAGTGGAAGAGATGTGGGGAGCGGAGAGCGCCACTTACCCAAGAGAGGCACCAGACTATGAGCACGCAGAATCCAATTGGGGCAATGAGGGACGCATGTACGTATCAGAGTTCGCAGTGGTGATGCTGGAAAGGTGTGTGGCGCAGTGGACAAGGTTGGAGCAATGGACACGGGAGCGAGGCCAGGTACAAGAGCTGGAACCATACTGGGTGGCGCCAGATGCCACAGTGAGGATATGGCAGGAACGCCACCCAAGGGGGGTGCACACAGGGCACCCGCAGTTCAGGGGGCCAGCATACGTGTCGTATAGGCACCCCCAACTGGCAGCCAGCTTGACCGAAGCCCACTGGGAGCCGGATGGCTCAGGGCAGATGGACGCCATGAACCCAACATGCGTAGAGCGGGCAGGCGCTGCCCTGGCAGAGCTAATGCAGCCGCACACAGAACATGTTAAAGACAGGCCGCGGATGAAGAGGATGTGCAGATGGAGGAGGAGCCCTATGAGGAGAACCCGGGGGCAAGCATTTGGTCCAGCGGGGAGATGGCCGAGGCCGAAGAGGGGATGCAAGGGCACGGCGCCTTCGACACCATCATGGGAGCTGAGAAAATGGATATAGCATGGTCAGATTTCGATGAGGCAGGCTCGGGGGAGAAGAGCGACCCCATGGGCGAGGTGCCAGACTTGGTGCGCAACACAGCATCCAGCGGGACAGAGGAGGAGCAACCACCAGAGCTGATCGAGGACTCAGACTCATGGGGCGGAACTCCCAGCGCAAGCAGGCCAGCGGCGACAGCCCAGTGGAGCAGTGCGGCCAGTAGCGCTGAGGACAACGAGGGGGCTGCACCACCGGAAGCAACAGCAGAGGGCGGTGCGAGCGAGCCGCCACAACAAAGACTGGCGAGACACGAAAGGGTTCAACTGCCGTTGGAAGATCAACTTTCAACTTCTAACTACCGAAGGAAAGTCTAGTCGACAGGTTAACTACAGAACGACCGGGAAGGGTGAAACCCTTACAATCAAGAACATCCAGGAAGTAATGGGTTTGTTGAATTTTTACCGGTGCTACATCCCGCACTTCTCCAAGAAAGCAGCATGCATCAACGCGCTGCTGCCTGCTGGTCAAGGGGGTCAGAGCAGGCCAACGCCTTCCAGCTGCTCAAGACTGAGATGTGTGAGGGGGGCCAGGTGCTGAGGCGGCCGGATTATAGCGGGATGGGCCGGATGGCAAGGGCCTGCCCCGCCCGTTCCTGTTGTACACTGATTTCTCTACTAAGCAGGACATTGGTGCGGTATTGGGGCAGTGTGACAATAGTGGCAGGGAATACATGGTGGCGTGCACCTCCTGGTCGCTGAACAAGTGTTAGAAGAATTATTCATCCTTCCAGGGGGAGATGTTGGCGGCAGTATATGCAGCACGCACGTTCAGGCACATGCTGTTCGGGTGCAAGGTGTATCTCATCATTGACCATGAGCCGCTTACATACCTCATGGACAACGAGACGCTGGTAGGGCAGCACGCCAGGTGGGCACTGATGTTGCAGGAGCTAGACATCAACATTGTTCACAGGTCAGGGGCATGCCACCAGAACGCAGACATGCCGTCCAGGGCGCCGATGGCGACCACGGAGGACCGCACCGGGGCACGCATGGATCGAGCCAGAAAAGCGTAGTGAGCAATCCGTGCAGCATGTGGCCATGTTCACGGGCCTGGCCAGGGTCAACCTGTGGCATTCGGACCAGGTAGTCAGGCTAGCGCAAGAGGGAAGGAGGGGAGTCCAGAGGTTGAGGGCCGCGGAATGTGCGTTTATCACGGCACCTCTGGGACATACCATTTCCAGTGCCATGGTTGAGGATGACGAGAGGGCTCAGCCAGCTAGCCTAGCCGAGAGGGCGTACAGGAGTAAAGCGCCGGCAAAGCAGATCAATGGGGATGTGATAGACAGGTTACCCATGCACACGGTGCCCCGCATGCGCGCAGGAATGGCAACGGAGTGTCTGACCAGCGAAGCCGTCCAGGCGTTCGAGAAGGAGGGAGTGGTCATGTTCGACCCTTTCGGAGGTATGTGCACATGGTTGGAAATGGTGCTGAGGGCAGGTATCCCGGTGATCCGGTATGTGTACGCAGACACCAGCGCTGGAATGAGGGAGATCGCAGGGGGACGCTTGAAGCAGTTGCACAAGCAGTACCATGTGTTGCTGCCAGTTGGGGCAATAGAGGGTGCATTCAGAGCGCTGCCTCAGGACGTGTACCTTATCATGAGGGAACATTTGGAGGCAGCAGGGGCCAAGGACGGGAACCAGTGGTTATGGTGGCAGGCTGGGAGTGTCAGAACATGTGGCTTGCGGGGAAAGGGAAAGGGTTGAACGGACAGCGCAACAAGTTTTTCTTCCTGCTGGTCAGGTTGCTCAGCACTCTCCTGTCCATGCAATGCAATACCACCCGCATACCTGATCGAGAACGTGGCCTTGCAAAAGAACATGAAAAGTGTGGCGGCCAGTGTGGACGCATTTGCAGAAGTGTGTGGAATTCTGGGGGAGCCGGCGCTGTTCGACGCCGCGCAAGTACGGTAGGGTCGTATGCCCATAGGTTGAGGAATTTTTGGGGCAACCTGGCACCAGCTAAGGATGTAGAATATGTCATTTGCGCGTCTCAGCGCCCGCACAACGGGGTGGTTGACGACATTCTGGATCAGGGCAGCATGGCTCAGGAGGTGGCATGTCCAGACGGTGGGGAGTATGCACTCAATGTGACGGGGCAGCCGGCCGCAAAGCGCTCCCGTGCCTCATGGCTACCGGTACGACAGGGTCCTATGTTTTCAAGAACGGCAAGAAGGGCATGGTGCACATGAGCAGTGGGGAACTCCAGGAACCTAACGCAGATGAAAGGGAAAGGGCCATGGGTTATGCGGTGGGGTCCTCCTTGCCGCGACCGGACTTTCCGGAGGTCGAGCGGAGAGCCGCTCTAGGCAGATGTATGGATTCATGAGCGTTGGAAGCGTGGTTCAATGTGTCGTTGGGCTAGCCAAGATCATGCCGGGCGAAATGTGTCGCCGGGATGGGCCTGAGGACATGGCTGCGGTGATTGAAAAGGCGCATGTCAGGACGGGTCATTTTGGGAGCCACCGCACGGCCTACATTGTTATGCATCAACACTGGTGGAGGGGGCTGCGAGTGGCAGTTAAAAAGGTAGTCTAGAAGTGCATGGTGTGTGATAGGGCCAGGGGCGCCACATTCAACCAGTCGCAGCCGGTGTTGCACCTGCTGCCCATTGAGGGCTTGTTTTTCCGGCGGGGAGTGGACATGTGTGGCCCATTCGAGACTACACCGAGGGGGACACATTTGTTATGGTGTGTGTGGAGCACTACTCAGAATATCATTGCCATGTTCGGGGGATGTGCAGAGGTGGTCACGAACCAAGGTACGGAGTTCCAGGGGGAGTTTCAAGACATGTTGCTTGATTGCTTCATCGACCACTGCACCACCACCCCGGGGCACCAGCAAGCAGATGGATTGTCCGAGAGGTCGGTGCAGACGCTCAAGTCGGTACTCCGCAAGTGCTGCGAGAAGGGAGCCATCGACACAAACTGGGACATAATGGTGCCGTGGATAGCACTGGGCTTCATGTGCTCGCCACAACAGTCCACGCGCATGTCCCCCTACGAGGTGCTCTACGGCCAGAAAGTGGTCTTCCCGTCTAAGATGGGGGCAGACCTGTAGGGAACGGCAGAGGTGGCCTCTGAGGAGGAGGCCGCGGACCATTTTCTAGCCAGGTTGGCTAGGATCAAAGAGGCGCTCCCAGTCGCGGGAGAGCACCTGAAGATTGCGCATGATAGAGATAAGCTGCGGTATGCTAAGATCAGGGGAGGTGGCTATGTACCCAGGATCAGGAGGTTCGCTGAGGGGGGCTACGTTTACGTCGAATATGCATCGGAGAAACGCAGTGTGGACCCCAAGACCAGGCCAGAGATCCTGAGGGTCAAGCACCTGGGCATGCTGGGCACGTTGGTATCGGAGGGGTCGGACGGGGTCACGGTCTTAGAGAACGCTGTGATTTGTGCGCCGTGCCACTTGCCTAATTTGAAGGGGGATCTCGATTTCAGGACCGCCATGCCCAAGGCTAGCCTGCCGTGCGAAGTTTGCCATATGCCAGATCGCGGTGACGTCATGCTCCTGTGTGATTTTTGCAACTCAGGATGGCACATGGACTGCTTGACGCCGGCACTCACGGAGGTGCCTCAAGGGGACTGGGCGTGCCCGCGATGCCAGTCCATGGAGCCCCAGCCAGGGGCGGTGGAGCAGAAGGCAGCAGGAGAAGATTTGAAGAAGGCAGGCCCTAGCACCGCAAGGCAGGAGGCTGCGGGAAAGGGGCTGACCATGATGGATAGGCCGGAGGTTGAGGTGCTTTCCACCAACCCAGCAACGAGGCAGATGGAGCGGGGTATGCTCGGCCCAGGGCGCACGGCAACTACGACATCTCGTTCACTACGGGTCGCGACCAGGCAGGTTAAGCGGAGGGCCACGCCATGTGGGGAAGCTACGACGAAGACAAAGAAGGCGGCCGTGGAGGCCGCAGCCATGAAGAAGGCGGCAGCGGCAATCAGGATGGCGGCTTCAGAGGCAGCAATGGCAAAGTTGAAGACACCCCGCCCATAATTGCCGCGAGCACCGCGGGATCGAGCGGCCAGTATGTGACCGTACTCATGCCGTACCTAGTGGAAAGACTCCGACTAGTACGTCTGGGGGAACACCTCCGGGCCAGGAACGGGGAGCCCAAGTACGCAGCAGGCAATGGGCCGGCGGCAGGCCACCACAACATCCATGTAGGCAGTAAATGATCGCTTAAGAAAGTCTGGATGAAACAACAGCGGGCTACGGGAGTCAGCCCTTATATGGAGAACTTTGTAGATGATAGGTGATAGTTGCTGAGAGGGCCAGTTGGGCCTAGGTGCTGCTACTGCGCGCGTCTCCTGTGTCCTTGCGGGCCAGGTGTTAACGGTGCAGTGGGGCGAGAGCAGCATGAGAAATTTCTGTTTTTTTACTTCTGGCACTTTCACGTGCAGGAGATGACGCTATGATGTACATGTTGAGTCGAGTTATAGGGTAGGCTGGAACAATTCTGTGCTCTGATCAGGCCAGGGTTAGTTGCCAGGCCTTCGGCTTTGGGCCTAGTTTTATATCCGAACCCTTTGTGAACAGGGTAGATCTGCGGTAGTTTCAGCTCCAGTTTGGGAGCACGTACATTTAGAGAAGTACCACCCCCAAGATTCAGGCTCTCCACACTGGCCTAGCGGCCAGGGTGTGGGGAGCGGGGGGACGAGTGAAGATCAGGGGGCGGTACCCGCATGAGGACCACACCAGTTGAGCATGTCTAGGGCAGCAGTCCTGAACGGAGGCTGGCTGACCCCCTTTACGGTGTATGATAGTCAGTACAGTCTTATATTACAGCACAGTACCAAGTTGTGAGTACTGTGCTGTAATATCGGGTGCCTCTCTAAGTATTTACCCCGCCCTTTCTAAGTATTTACCATATTATCTCACTATAGGAATATGGTGCGACATTCACCCTTGCTTCACGGGTCAATGACGTCACACCTTTTGACCTCTGGGCCCTGCTCAAAATGGCTCGGCCGCGATGGCACCCAAGTAAGAGGGGCATACAAATAAGGAAAAGGGGTAAAAAAGTGAAGGGACAGACATAAGGCTGGAAAGGAAGGCAAAGGATGTTCCATTCTCTGAGAACGTCTACGCCTCGATTTCTACCTCGTCTTCCACAAAAGCCAGGGCATCCCACCCAAGCTTTCCCCGGTACAACTCAAAGAAGTTTCTAGCAGAGATGAGTGGCTAGGCCGTGTGTTTCAGTGACGACAATAAGTTGCCGAGGCTTTGACACTAGTTGGGTCCTAATCGAGCATGAGAACTGGTATGGGTTACCAGTATTTTCTCTCCCGAGGCCATCATCTTTCTTAGCCTTAAAATGAGTGGTCAGACCTTCTCTTTCCCATACATCACAGCCAATGACGTTAAACCTCAAAACCCTGCTCAAAAGGCTTGGCCGTGTGGGCGCGCAAGTGCCCATGCATGTGTCGGATGGTACATAACCGCTGGGCCCTGGCAGTGGTGGCAGTGATGCAATTAGTTCAATATGTGTTCGATGGCCCTGTCACCATGCAAGTAGAAAGTCTCGACCAAAGGGGACAAAGGCTCAACAATGCATCTCGTGCCGAAACATGGCCATAGTGAAAGAATCGGGTCAACAGCTTAGGTCAGACTAGCCAAAGTATAGATAGACTTTGACCTGGGGAAAGGGGAAATAGTCCAGGCACGGCCACAGATAAGTTCGGATTAGGTTAAGTCAAATGAGATACTAATAACCCATCATCCGTCAAAAATGCCTCATTTCACCAAGACAGCATCGCCTAACCCTTTTAAGAGATTCAAACAGGGTAGCCACATACTATGACAGGAGAATAAGGATGTTGCTGAGCAGGTCTTGGTCAAGTGGTTCATCATGTCAAGCCGGCTATCGTTACATTCACAAGTATGACGGAGATACATCCTCGAGGGAGATCACGTAGCTGAGTGCGGCCCCCGGAGGGATTTTGAGGCCAACCGCCAGCAGCCTTCCCTCGGCTCCGAAGGCGAGCTTGGGCGGGACCAGCAGCTCGCGCACACCGCCGCGACGCATGGTTGAGACGCCCTCCTCCACTCCAGCGCACATCACGGACTGATACGGCCTGGATTCAATAAGCAGACCAGAGGGGTACATGAGCATACCGTAGAACCTCTAAGACTTCACTCATAATGAAGTAATTATTGTGGTTCGCAGACATGGCTGCGCGCTAATATTAAATCAAAAATTGCTGGTGCGCGGAGTGTCAGTCAGGTGCCCAAACAACTATTTTGGGGGTGCACGCTTTGAATTAAAACAGCAAATGTAAAAACAAACCGCGCGCTTGTGCGCGACTGTTTGACATCCGTCGCGTTATCCTTCGCTAATGCCCGTAGCGAAGCTTGATCCTGGAGGCAGAGACGGGTGCTGACGGCTGCTAACGTTTCGGGGCTGCAACAGCCATACATTTCCTGAGGCCAGGAACCGGCGGAGGAGGGGGATGACGAATATGCTGAGTATTGCTGACCGTGTACTATCCTTGCTAGCATCAAACGAGGTTTTTAACAGAGTTTTCCTGTACTGGCCGAAAGTGCTGCGTGGAAGGAAATGTAAATTATTTTCAGTGATAAGCGGCGTTATATTAAATTAAAATTTGCCGCTGTGCCGCCGTTGTTTAAATTCTTCTTGGCTGGGCTGGGCGAAGGGAAAACAAATCTATTTTAGGTGTGCGCAACTGCAGTTCTACGGTATACCGGTATACACGCGGCCGAGCTTCTTAAGCATAGCCCAGATGTGTAACGTCATTGGCATGCATAGCCTGAGGGCATGCGCACTTGTGAGCCCTAATAAGGTCAGACGGGTTGTGCTTGGAGCACTCAAGGGCACCATTGTATATTTCAGAGAAAGACAGACCACATGGGCAGGCTGCTAGTCAACCGCCACCTAACCCAGCCTTCACCACCCTAGGGCCAGAGGCCCGGGTAGCAGGTTGTGTTGCACCAGGTTCACCTTCCCATAGGCCGTGATACAGCTTAAGTGCAGCGGAAGCACCGTGAAACAAACAGTGGAGGACAAGGCTCCAGCCCCGCGCATCAAAAGAACCAGAGATAATCAACTTGAAGCTACGCAGGGCCTGCTACTTATTTGTGGTACACCAAGTTTTACATCCCCCAGGAAAGGACTCCAAACCACAACCCTCGACCCGCATCTCACTTGCGCCCCAGGGAGAAAGCAAGGGGCTTGCTGCCGGCTGCCCGCGTGTCAAGGAATGCGTCCCCCGTGGCGACTCCATCAGCACCCTGCTGCCTGACCAGCATGTGTGCCCCTATAAAGTCGCCCTGGTTGGGGGACCGGCCACCGCCCACCTGCAGGAGGCACAGCAGGGAGGAAGGTTTCATCCATACACTTCAGCTACATTTCAGAAGCTCAGCTATCATACATCCCGGCTGTGGGCAAGGGGACCTAGTGCAACCAACCTGTTGCTTGGGTCTTCGGCTGGAGGTCAATGAAGGTTTGGTTCCCATTGGTCCAGCCGCTGCCCACACAAATATGTTTGGTGCGAGGGTTTGGTGCGAGGGTTTGGTGTGCTAGAAAGCACAAAAATGCAGTAACCCTCAAGTAACGGTAGAGATAGACAGCAATGTGGGAATACCAGAAGTGTTCAGTGTAAAGATTTAGGGGAGATGCAACGAAGTAGCAAAATCAATGTTATGGTTCTGCTTTTATGCACATGTTGAGGGGCCGCCAGTTGTGAGATCTAGTGTGTCAAGTGCCTATGCGCCATTTTGAGTCCAGGCCCGCCATGAAGCTAAGTGTTACCCTATCATACACTTTCACACTGGTGGCGCTTGAAAATCAACTGCCCAGAGGTGGAAGCATTCACTGATGTTAACAAGCTTCTTGGCTTTTGGGTGCGAGCCAGATGCACAGTTTGGGAACAAATCCAAAGGAATTGAAACCAAAAACGAATCCGAAAATCAACTGCCCAAGAGCAAACTGCATTCACTGATGTTAACAAGCTTCGTGGCTTTTGGGTGTGAACTAGATGCACAGTCTGGGAACAAATCCAATAGGAATTGAAACCGAAAACGAGTCTGAAAATCAACTGCCCAAAAGCAAACTGCATTCACTGATGTTAACATGCTTCGTGGCTTTTGGGTGCGAGCCAGATGCACAGTCCAATGGGAACTCAAAACCAAAACGAATCTGAAACCAGGACTTCCGACTTTCCGAGGCCCAACCCAGACTCAAGGTCGCAGCCGGGCTGGTCTATGTGCAACACAGCCAGCACGTTCATCAAGCTAGCTTACCGTGCTTGGCACATTTCCACATGGTCTACCGCGCATGGGGCGCATGGCGTCCACATACATAGTACATGCCCATGCGCGGAACACAGGCATGCGCTGGTTCTGCCCAGAACCTATGGCCAACCATGCATGCAACATCTTGCACCTCCCTCAGCCTAGTGCCTTTTACACCACTGACCCCATGCATAGAGTCAGCATGCCATCCATATTCCCTCACTCACAAAATATTTGATTCAGAAGCTGCCCTCGTGACAAAGTGTTATACCTTAATATCCCGGTAAGACAGGCCTGACGGAAGCGTCACCAGCTCCCCGTTCACAACATCGACGTCCTTCTCCAACGCTGCCTTGATGATCTCCCAGCCCTCCGTCGAGGCCAGCAGCGCAACCAGGCCGAGGCCGCCCACGATGCCGAATCTTCGGGTCAGGAATCGAGATGCGGTGGCCGCGGGATCGAACAGATTGACGCTGCCTCCAGGCAGCTTCTTGGCTTTCGCGGTGGCTGCTGGCGGGGGGGGCTTGACGGGATCGGTCGAAGCGGTGGCAGGGGCATCCTGATCTTCGCTGCCGGATCTCACCACCGGCAAGGCGCGTCGCTGATTGTTAGTGCCGACGTCTACGATGGAGAGAACGGGTTTTGATACACGGCACGATCGCGGGGCCCTATTGTCGATATTGCTACAGATTTTTCTTGATTGCAGCTGCATAATGCCTACCACGTCTGTGTCAGGGAATAGATCAGGGCCGTGTACAATGGGTTATTAATGCGTGAGATAAGGCCTGGTAATTATATCCCCACCCACCCCTGCTTTCACATTGACCTCAGAATCAAACCACCACAATAATCCAACTGCCAAATATTAGGGTTCGGGCCCGCGGGCTCGGGTTACCGTTTCAGCGGGTTCGGAATCTAGGGATGCCATGGGCACGCTTCCCTTGTTTCCTGTTCCATCGTTTCCCTGCAAGCTCTGTGTAACTTCGGCTGAGCTCCCTAGCCGAGATAGCGTTGCAGCCATTATGCATCGCAGCAGTAGGCACGGCAAGATGTATACCGTATAACCAGTTTCACTAGTTACACTCCACTTTTGATTAATTATTTTGGGGGGTGCGCGAACAGCATGCGCGATAAAAATAATAGAAGAATTCATGCTTCGAGAACTTGTCAGTCACAGAGCAAAAAAACTATTTGAGGGGGTGCGTAGACCAATTTCCGGTATGAAGTAAGATATATAAGATATTTCTGCCAATATTACTTGGCCCCGACTCCCGACGTCAAGTCAAATTTTGCGAGTTCGAATCTATGTATTCAATTCTTAGTTTAGTCCCCAAGCGATGTTTTCGATTGAGTTGACAGTACGTACTGTCTATCTGCCTTGCGCGAAGTTGGTTTGTTGTACTAGCATCGCGGACATTTATTAATGAGATCTTAAGGGCTGAGTGCGCACTCAGGAAATAAGACCATTTGCTGAAAATGGCTGATGCGCGGTAAAAGCGCTGCGCGGACAAATGCCTTTTTGCTGCGCGGACGATTTGCTAAAATATTGAAATCAGGGGTGCGCGAAGTCGCGAACTCTATTCGGTTCTGCAGTATACGGATTACCGGTAGGTAGGTATGACTCGGCATATGAGGCAGATGCGAGCCCCGGCCATGCATGCATGCATGCATCATTGCATCCTAATCAGAGCAAGCCATTGAGCTGCTACTGACTGTTGCGTTGTCCTATACGAACGGCTGGTGCACACCCATTTCAACATTTTCTGTTTCATCAGGGTTCTGACCTTGTTTGGAAATACTGTTCAGTGAAATGGTGTGAACATTTAAATATGATGTGGAACGGACATGGTGCAGACAAAGGAGGCAATATTTTGTTGGATGAGGTCAGTGGTGTCCACTAGGTACATATATGGGCCTAGACACACGTAGTCCACACCAAATCAGGCGCATCCGATCTATGAAGCAGTGCACGATTCAGCACGCAAGACAGTTCAGCCCCCCAATTTGAATATCAGTGTGTTTTATTGTGCATTAAATACACCTGGCCCCGCCATCAAATATCACGAATCACCAAGCAATGTGCACCATGCTCCAGTGCTGCCATTTCATATCTCAAGTAGTTTCAAAATTCATTGGGCCTTTGGGCGCCAAGAAGTCACATGGGACCCACACTGTCTTAACTGTCCTAGCTTGTATTGGACTTATGCAGGATTACCCACATATTTGAATGAGGTGCATAATTTACACTTTAGGTCATTCAACTCTATGTCTCTCCAAAAGTCCAAGTCTCTCAACTCCATGTCACTCAACTCCATGTCTATCAATGTCTCTCAAATCAATTCGTTTCAACGCCATCCATGTTAAATTCATGTCAATCCTGTAATCCCTGCCACTTAGGTCACTCCGGTTCACTACAACTTGAGGCCACTCCAGATACGAGGTATGTTGTCATGTTGAGCGATTTCAATGCATGTGTTCAGGCATGTTGCACAGCACGAGCGCTCCATGAAGGCGCAATCTACACGCTCTCATACCTCACAGGACGTCACACAAGTGCTGAACCTGTGTCTTGCTCTACTATGGATCAGGCAGGGCAGTCGTTGAATCCTTTGCTCACGAGCTTCTACGCTACGTCAGCGACCTAGCTACATGGCATGCTCGCAACCAAGTGCCATGTAGAGGGCGCTGTGCTAGGGGCGGGGCAGCGGCAAAACTGGTTGCTTGCTCTATGCAGACGACCTCTCCTTGATAGTCTTACGCACCGCAACATAACTGCAAAGCATGCTGGATTTGCTTCATGACTACGCAGCGAGAAAATATCTCCCAATCAACGTCAGGAAGTCAGAAATCTAGGAGCTGCTAGCCGCTAAGCAACACAGCGACAGCCCGCCCAAAACACATTATTCTTCTCGCTCTACAATGCAGTAGTGACACCGGCAATACAGCATGATAGCCACTCTTGGCGGCCGACATGCAGCTCGCGGTCTGACACAACACCTGTAGGTGCATCATGTGATGTGGAACCGGAGTAGAGAGCAGCCGTCTCCTAACTGCACCAGGCAGCAGCTAACATGCAGATGCTACCAGCCACAAAGGTGATGTCGTTATTAGACATAACTTCTGAGCAAGCGCAACCGGATGCGATTGGCTGGGGTAAACCCATGGACCCCACTACCGAAAACATGGCTGATCCAGCCTACCGCTGTTGGCCATAGCTGACGGCGGGTGCCGTGCCGATGCAATGACTCCGGATTAAGGCCGCATGGCAACAATGCAGCAACCTCTTTACGGCTGACAGTGCCACTATCAAAGGCTGCTTCCTGATTGCCGCGAAATGCACTGGACGAAAATACTGGCTTACATACATCACAATTCACAACATGGCAGCAAGCATGGCTTTTCCATTCATTAGATATCAGCATGGGCCAACTTAGTTAGCCAACCAGCACGGGCTTGCGAGCTGCCAACTATGCCAACTACCCATCATGGGACAGCCAACTTCTAGCATCATGGTTCAGCCAACATGGACAAGCCAATAAGGGCAAGTAAGCACAGGCAGGTTACCATGGGCAAGCCAACATGGGCTTCTTTGCCAACATGGCAAGCATTCACTTACATGCCATACCATATTGCCATTCAATGCAGACAAATGTGTTAAGCATGCATGGCTTGCTAGTTGCTAATGCTTGCCTATGGTGACGCAAAGTCGACCTTGCTTCATTATAGTAATGTATGCTTGGACGCACGAAGCTGAATGAATGGCGGAGTGTGTGTCAGTGTGTGCATGCGTGGCAGCCTACAATAACGTTAGAGATTAGTTATTAGCATGTCGTCCGACCAATGGCCATACCGTGTCAAGTAAAGCCACTTCTATTAAATCATGCAAGGTCTGCGAAAGAGTATGATTTCCAATTTATTTGGCAAGTATATGTGAGGAGTGGATCTTCATATTAACAGCCCGTTTCTGATTGGTGGAGGAAACAAGTGTGGAGGGAAAATGCTTAAGTTCCGAAAGTGCCTCCGAAAGTTCCTCCACCCATGTTCCATGAGGCGTGAGATGGAGGAAGAATGGCCATGGTTGGAGTTCTGTACGGGAGATCTTCGCAGCGCTCTTTCCTACCACCCGTTTCATTTCTTTAGTGCATTCTACCTTGTAGTGTATTTCATATCTGCACTAGACCAGTGCCCGATCGCTGTGAAGTGGCCAGAAATTGAACGTGTATTTGTGGTACCTTATTGTGAAGTGCCGTAGGCATTATTTATTAGCCTTCAGTCACCCCCAGGGGGAAATAGTCCAGTGGTACAAAGCTAGTGGTAACCAAAACCCAAAGTTGAGGGATCAAACCCGCCACACAATCTTCTCCCTCCCCCGGTTTTGATCATTGGGTTCCATGTTCATACTTCCCCACATAGTCATAGGGTGGCAAAGATGCACCATGGTCATGGCTGTGCATGGTAGCTTGTAACAAGTTAAGTCATTCTTTACCAGCCAAGCGTTTGGCATAGCCTAACGGGAATATGCACCGTTTTCCACCCCCCAGACAATAATTAATCGGAATCGCAGGTTTCAATAGTGCATGACAAAACGAATTTACGACCTCTTCGTACATTACAAAATTTGAATCGGTAGCGCAACATAAATTTGTTGCGCATGCATCATCGTCATAAGCCATCTCTTGTGGTATGATTTTTTTTTGCCAAGGTTCATCAACAAGTGTTTGCGCAATTAATAAAGTACCAGCGGTTGTTTCGTTTGGCAGAGCTTTCTGGCTTCGTACCATTGTTTGATCGCAAATCCCGTACTACCAGCCCATCGCCGTACGATACCGAACTCTGTTAACACACCATACATACCATTTTTCACCTTTCTGCCATTTTCGCGGTTTAGCTGGTTCCTCCTGGACTTTGGCGTGGCAATCGTGTGATATACTGATTTTGCATCTCCGATTGGCATCATATCCCATTGTAGTAAGATGAACAACGAGAAGAACATTATAGTATAGAAGAAGGCATTAATGAAGAAAAACATGAATTCAAGGGATGTCGAGATAAATATGAATTCAACACGTAAATTCAAGAGATGCGTGAGAGGTACAAATGTCTAAAGAGAGTGGGCATTTTCAAGCTTCATTAGGAGAGTATGTTATGCGAGAGAGGATTGCGAGGTTTACAGATGCGAACATAGCAAAGAATCAATGAGGAAGGGAAGAAATCATTTTCCGAACTCAACTCGGTCAAAGAAGAGGGGATGAGACAAACTAGTATAAAAATACAGAAAATTTGTGGCAACACTGAATGCAACAAAGATAAGAGAATGAATGGTGGAAAATAAATTAAAAGGGCAAACATAGATACGAAGGACAAAAGAAGAATGAGCAAATCAAATAAAAGGATAGGGAAACAACATGGAAGGGACGAAAGGAGTAAATGGGTGGGAGAGAAAATTGAATGTAGCGAAGGAGGAGGAGTGAGGGTGGAATAGAAAAGGAGAGGTGTAGTGAAGGTGGAATAGGGAGGAGAAACACTATGGGCTTCCACACTCGAGGTTTCCATATTGAAAAGGAGAGGAGTAGTGAGGATAGAAAAGAAAAGGAGTGAAGGTAGAATAGGGAGGAGAGACACTCTGGGCTTCCACAATCAAGGTTTCCATGTTGAAAAGGAGAGGAACAGTTACTGGGTAAAAGGAAAGGAGTAGTTAAGGTAGAAAAGGGAGGAGAGACACTATGGGCTTTTCCTCACTCAAGGTTTTCATCATGAGCAATTAACTTTTCGAGGCAAAGCTCACAAAATTCAATGGCGTTAGCGCTTGAGCGGGCATATAATGGCAGAACTTTGAGCTGGTTCCTCATCGTGTTGAAAGAAAGATAAGGCATTCAGACATGGGAGTTTCACCCAAATATCTATGCAATGGGCCCACTTGCGTCTGGCATGCCCCACCTGTTGAAGCATTCATTGCAACCTTGTTCAACCAAGGGCAGCATGGGAGCATGAAGCCGCCGCTGGTGCCTCGACGTGCTGAAAGAAGTGTCACTTATACATGGTTATCGCACTAAAAATCTACCGGTTCGCAAAAAGAGTCATTCATACATGATGGAATCCTAAAATCTCCCGATACTTAAATCTACTATAGCGCTCCCACTGAGTTTTATCTGGCCTGCCTTGCTCGTTGGGGCGTTCGATGCAACCTTGCTCAATGCCCTCACATGGAGGAGAGGCAAAATGCCAAATCACAGGCCATTCCGCACCTTCGGCCTTTCCTAATCCGGTGGAATAGCTAGCAGTAAATGAGGCTTGTCCACTTGAAGATCATTTTTTAGTAAGATCATGCTTGAGTCAGCAGAAAAGTGCAAGCAAGGCCAACATGCCCAATCGCAAGCCATTATGCAGGCTAAATTGCAGGACAATATCTTGAGCAATGGCCTTTACGCAGGCAACAGCCATTAAAGCAATTACGCACCTTGTGCACTTCCTCGGCCGTTGGGGCAGCGCCCGTTGAATCAGGCTCATCCGCCTGAAGAACATAAATTGAGAGGAGCCATGACAACATGCCCAATCGTTCGCCGAAGCACATGCAAATCACCATTAGGATTACAAATCGCACCTGAAGGCCACGAACAGATTAACCAGGCAATCACACCTTCAGGGTCAGAGAGCTCCTTACGCCAAGCACTCGCACGGTCAGTGGCAAGACCCGTTCGATCTGTCGCCAAGTCAAGCAACTATGGAAACAGTGAAGAGAAGCCGCTGCCATTGGACAATCAGGAAAAAAGAAGAGGCAATCCGTAGGATAGGTGCGCACCTGCGGCTCTGAGGCAATCGCGACAGCTGCAGGGGCAGCGGGCTTCTTGGAAGAAGGCGCAGGCCAGGAAAAGTCTGCGGCAAGAAGTGCCTGGAAAGAAAAGCAACACCAATCAAATAAATTGAACACGACCAGGGCAGATTACAAAACACACCTCCTCGTCGACGCCGTGCACATGCAGGCCTTATAGAGCGGGTGGGTAACTCATCGTGGCATCCAACGGATTGCCGTCCTTGTCGAACAGGGCTTCCATCTATACAAATGGAAATACTACTTTCTGATTGTTGACACGCTCCTAATGAAAGCTCGCAGGGTCCACAAACAAAATGCTGTACAGATGGTGGATACGCTGGGATAAGACCATCCGCCGGCCCTTCTGTGTGGCTCAGAACGCTATTCCAGGGGGTGGGCCCAGGTGTCAACAGCTTCCAGTCGAGGACCCTCGTTTGAAAGCCCGAAAAGCGACAGCACCGTGGAGTTATCCTTACGCATTTAATAGTATTAGATATTGTTCGGTCACTCTACCTAACAGACCGACTATGGAAGTAACACATTTTGTGTGGCTGTAGATCGCTCGCTGTTTTGTGTGACTGTAGATCGCTCGCTCCATCATCGAAAGAGCCGTCGTTTGCTGCCCCCATCCACGCCAAGTCGCCGGGAAAGATATCACAAGTTAAAGAACGAAATTACGATGAACGTCTTATAGAAAGAAAAGGACGCGGAAACTATCTCGGCCTCGCTGGCAATGAGCTCAATAGTTCTATAGTTCTGCGGACCCCCCCACTCCGCGGAAAATAATGCGTTCCTCCACCCTTTCGGAAGTTCCTCCACCCGTTCCTCCACACCTGTTCCGCAAGATCGGGTGGAGGAAAAGTTCCTCCACGTAGGAAACAAATTCCTGCACCAATCAGAAACGGGCTGTAAGACATACAGTGACGAAATGAACAGGCAAGCTTCATCCGCAAGCGAGCAACTGTTTAACCGCTCCATCCACAGCGCAAGTGGTCGTGGTCAAAATGCTACATGACTAAATGGCACATCGTGCGATGAGCTGAATACTCCCACCCCATCCACCCACCCCGTGCACCCACCCGTCCTCCACCACCATATCCCCACCCGACGAATACTTGAGAAAGCACTCATTTGAGAGCCCCCGTCATAAGCGCCTGTTCAGCGTCCAGTTGCACGCCCTCTGTTGCTGTGCAGCTGCCATGTTTGCCCTTTTAACTTTCGGCAGGAGGGATGCAGCACGGAAATATGAAGGGTCCATCGCATACAGGGCCGCCGCAATTAATACGTCAGCCAGGGTTGACGCCCCTGTCAGCAGAGGCGATTTCGGTGCTTTCCAGACTTCACAGTGAACTGTCATGATGACGCAGACCTTGGTCCCTGCTTATCACCTCCATGCGGATTCTGTCGTACTTCCAAATCGACCTCACACAAATGCTTCATTGTGAAATAACGTTATATCCACACCATTGCGATTCACCATATGCAGCTGCAACATGTGCTGAACTGCTGGCACCAATACGCACGCATGGGTGCTAGGGAAGATGAAACAACCCCCGGATGTACGAATAGCCGTAGCTTCCATGCCCGGAATAGGGTCAGTTTACGACAGAAAGGCGCCCCTGAAGGCGCCCGAACTCGACCCTTCAGATTGACTAAGTTGATTGGTCACGAGACAGCTCTGCTCAGAATTTTCTCAAATCCTCCACGTTCTAGGCTGGTACGCCATGTTGTCCTTCGTTGCTAGGAACATCCGACAATTGGACTAAAATACTTGTCAACCTACTGACCATCCGTCTGTGGGGCACGACTTATTAGTGCCACGACTTTCATTCGTTGATACATGTCAGCACCACAGATGCCTTGGGACACCTAGAGGCACTGCTCCCTTGACAACCGTGCGCCCCCCAACCACAGCGACATCATTGTCGTCGACCGTGTTGTAGAATCCGGTTGTGAAAGGCAGCTGCTGATGCAGAACGATCCCAGTCGCTTGGACGCGAGCAACATGCCTGCGGTATCGCCACCCAGCGAGCTTTCGCGCGTAGCGCTGCTGTCCTCGATCCAGTCGAGGCATCCCCAGCAGCATCTCCAACTGGCCGGTGCCGCACCCTCCAGACAAATCTCCCTGGACCTCTCGAGGGCCCCGATTGTCACGACCACCAAGAGTGGCGCACTCTGCTACTCGGATGCGCCCGTCCCCACCGCAGCTGCTCACAGCCAGAAGCTTCACAATCCACCGCGCTCCGGGCTGCTTCGGCCGCCCAACAGCCTGCTACAAGACCCGTCGGGCGGGGCCGGACAGGGCCGTGCCGTCCAAGCTGCACCGCCGCACTGGAACCCGACGACCAATATATCCCTGGCACAGCTGGTCAACCAGCAGCAGCAGCAGCCTTCTGCCCCCACATCCCCCTACGCAAGGCACCTGACCACTGCTGCAGCGGCTCGGGACAACAAGAGCTTGCAAGGCGCATCATACAGCCAGCAGCAGCAGCAGCCCCACCCATCCATGCTGTCCATGCATGCAGCTGTGAACCCTGCAGGAGCTGGCGGCAGCGGTGGCGGTGGCGGGCTCCCGTTATTGTTTCAACAGCCTCATGGCGGCCAAACCACATACTACATTGTGGACCCAACAATTCAACAACAGCCGCAGCACCCGCACATGCACGTGCAACACCTGTCGTACATGCCGCACCAGCAGCTGCAACAACAGAGTCTGCAGCCAGGAGCCAGTATCGGTGGACTCCAACAACAAGGCGGGTTCTATACGATCGCCAGGGCCGCTCCGATACCGGGGGGCGGCAGTATTGGCAGTGAGTATGTCCTGAACGCGACAGGGGGCGGCGGCGGCGGCGGTAGCTACCTGGCACCCACCAACAGCAGTGGGAGCGGCGGCGGCAGCGGTTTGGGCCAGCAACAGCAGCAGCAACAACAAGTACTACACGCTAGAATCCAGCAGTTCCCGAACAGTGTGCCCCCTCAGCAGCAGCCGCAGCAGGCGGTACCGGACCTTGCGCGATCCGCCAGCAGTCCGACCGCGCCCTATGGCAGTATGATGGTCCCAGGGATGCCAGGTGCTACATTGCAGCTGCAGCACCAGCAGCCGCAGATGGGACAGCAGCAGTTTCCTACGTTTGATGCTCAGCAGGCGATGCACTGCCGGGTGCAGAGCGTCCCCGGGGTTGGACCTTCCCTGGACTTGCAGTACGCTAGCATTGCCGCCTCAGAGCCGCCGAACATGCCTCGTTCGAGAAGCATGTACTCTAGGTGGGCTTGCGCCATTGTCTTGCTTCCTTTCTCATGGGGCGTGATCTGCGCTGCACCCTGAACACTCACGCTGCAGTTATTGTAAATCCTTTTAATGAGGCTGATGGGTGCTAGTTAAAATAAGTACATCCTGGGGCTGGTGAGATGGGATAAACTAAAACGCAAGATGCAGTGTACACAAGCTATAGGGTTCAGTAGTTCAGGGTTGGGAGGGGTGCCTGCCGAGGAAGCGTAATGTACATCAATGATCAGCAGCTGCTATATCAATAACTACAGAGACATACGGTAATCACACAACTGTTCACATGTGCACAGAGCATTCATTCCAGGTGCCTCAATTCAGGACGGAGACATGAATTTGTAACTACTAATTTATCACTGCGTATCGTAACAACGACCTAAATGGCAGTGTCAGACTGTCCGCCCTTTGATTGCTGTAAGTGATAGCTGGCTGGCGGTAAAAGTGTCAGTGGAGCGATTATATTTTTTTGCGATTAAGATATGCGGCAGTAGCATGCATGATAAGCTTTCTGGTGGCTGGGAGAGGGGAGGGAATGAAGGGAAATAGAGGAAAGAAATGCAGTGATGTACCGCCTGGATTTCAGCCAGATTGGAGGGTGCAGCTAGAGCAGCCACCATGTAATTGCTCACCTATCCTCTGCTCATCTGCTATCACCCGCTATCATCTGATCATGTGATCATCTTATCATCTGCTATCATCTGCTATCACCTGCTATCACCTGCTATCATCTGCTATCATCTGCTATCATCTGCTGTCACCTGCTATCACCTGCTATCATCTGCTATCACCTGCTATCATCTGCTATCATCTGCTATCATCTGCTGTCATCTGCTATCACCTGCTATCATCTGCTATCATCTGCTATCATCTGCTGTCATCTGCTATCATCTGCTATCATCTGCTATCATCTGCTATCACCTGCTGTCATCTGCTATCATCTGCTATCATCTGCTATCATCTGCTGTCATCTGCTGTCATCTGCTGTCATCTGCTGTCACCTGCTGTCACCTGCTGTCACCTGCTGTCACCTGCTATCATCTGCTATCATCTGCTATCATCTGCTGTCACCTGCTGTCACCTGCTATCATCTGCTGTCATCTGCTGTCACCTGCTATCACCTGCTATCATCTGCTATCACCTGCTGTCACCTGCTATCATCTGCTATCATCTGCTGTCACCTGCTGTCACCTGCTATCATCTGCTATCATCTGCTATCACCTGCTATCACCTGCTATCATCTGCTATCATCTGCTATCACCTGCTATCATCTGCTATCACCTGCTATCACCTGCTATCATCTGCTGTCACCTGCTATCACCTGCTGTCACCTGCTATCACCTGCTGTCACCTGCTGTCACCTGCTATCACCTGCTATCACCTGCTATCACCTGCTGTCACCTGCTATCACCTGCTGTCACCTGCTGTCACCTGCTATCATCTGCTGTCACCTGCTGTCACCTGCTATCACCTGCTGTCATCTGCTATCACCTGCTATCATCTGCTATCATCTGCTATCACCTGCTGTCACCTGCTGTCACCTGCTGTCACCTGCTATCACCTGCTATCACCTGCTATCATCTGCTGTCACCTGCTATCATCTGCTGTCACCTGCTATCATCTGCTATCATCTGCTGTCACCTGCTGTCATCTGCTGTCACCTGCTGTCACCTGCTGTCACCTGCTATCATCTGCTGTCACCTGCTATCACCTGCTGTCACCTGCTATCATCTGCTATCACCTGCTATCATCTGCTGTCACCTGCTATCATCTGCTGTCACCTGCTATCACCTGCTGTCACCTGCTATCACCTGCTATCATCTGCTATCACCTGCTGTCACCTGCTATCACCTGCTGTCACCTGCTATCATCTGCTGTCATCTGCTATCACCTGCTATCATCTGCTATCACCTGCTGTCACCTGCTATCACCTGCTGTCACCTGCTATCATCTGCTGTCATCTGCTATCACCTGCTATCACCTGCTATCATCTGCTGTCACCTGCTATCACCTGCTGTCACCTGCTATCATCTGCTGTCACCTGCTATCATCTGCTGTCACCTGCTATCATCTGCTATCATCTGCTGTCACCTGCTGTCATCTGCTGTCACCTGCTGTCACCTGCTGTCACCTGCTATCATCTGCTGTCACCTGCTATCATCTGCTATCACCTGCTATCATCTGCTATCACCTGCTGTCACCTGCTATCATCTGCTATCACCTGCTGTCACCTGCTATCACATGTTATCACCTGCTGTCATCTGCTGTCACCTGCTGTCACCTGCTATCACCTGCTGTCACCTGCTATCATCTGCTGTCATCTGCTATCACCTGCTATCATCTGCTATCATCTGCTGTCACCTGCTGTCACCTGCTGTCACCTGCTATCATCTGCTGTCATCTGCTATCACCTGCTATCATCTGCTGTCACCTGCTATCACCTGCTGTCACCTGCTATCATCTGCTATCATCTGCTATCACCTGCTGTCACCTGCTATCATCTGCTATCACCTGCTATCATCTGCTATCACCTGCTATCATCTGCTATCACCTGCTGTCACCTGCTATCATCTGCTATCATCTGCTGTCACCTGCTGTCACCTGCTATCACCTGCTATCATCTGCTATCACCTGCTATCATCTGCTGTCACCTGCTATCATCTGCTGTCACCTGCTGTCACCTGCTGTCACCTGCTATCACCTGTTATCACCTGCTGTCATCTGCTGTCACCTGCTGTCATCTGCTGTCACCTGCTGTCATCTGCTATCATCTGCTATCACCTGCTATCATCTGCTATCACCTGCTGTCACCTGCTATCATCTGCTATCATCTGCTATCATCTGCTATCACCTGCTATCACCTGCTATCATCTGCTATCATCTGCTATCACCTGCTATCATCTGCTATCATCTGCTGTCACCTGCTATCATCTGCTGTCACCTGCTGTCATCTGCCACAATCACCTGCTATCATCTGCCACAATCACCTGCTATCACCCTCTATCATCTGCTATCATCTGCTGCTATCATTTGCAAGACGATTCCTGATTGTTTACTAATCAGGCATCTGCAAAACGATTCCTGATGGTCATTGTTTACCGTATTCATCAGGCTATATCTTCATGCCCAGCCTGCCCCCACTGAAAGGCGTCAGTATCTTGCTTTATTGACATCGTGCCCCTTGCTTTGCTCCACCCTGCCAATGCAGCTCTCAAAGCCTTTCCACGCAGTCGGACTCGGAGATGTCGCCCGGCAGCGCGCGGAAGATGCAAGAGCGGGGGCTGGCCGGCACGGGCGGCAGCGGGATTTTCCCCCAGACGCTCACCGATGGCTCAATAGGTCATCTGCAGCGGAAGCGCAGCCGGCACCCCCTTGGCAGCGGTGGGCAACTGGGGTTCGACCACTCTGAGGTGCAGCTGGTGAAGACGGAGTCCATGGCGGCAGCGGCGGTCACGGCGGGTCCTTCGGATGCAGCGGCTCCTGTGACGGTGGTTGAAGGATGGAGGGAGAAGAACCGAACGGCACAGCAGCGGTTCAGAGAGCGGCAGAAGGCGACGATCGTGGGACTCAAGGAGGAAGTCAGGGCGCTCCGGAACCAGGTGTGGAATGGATGGATGGGGTGTGGAAAGAGTGGATTGCGTGTGGAATGCTTCAGTGGAGCAGCAGTGTCGACTGCCGGGGCATATGCATGAGGTTGGCCTAGATAGACTGCAACACTCAGCCCGTCTGATTGCTTGCTGATGCTTCAAGGGCCAGGCAGCGTGAACGGGAAGAAGTGAGAGATCGAACATTTAGCTAGATACATCAGGTCAAACTCTGGGCCAGCGGGAGCCAAACCTTGACCAGCGTACTAGCCATAGGCTGAGTTGGAAGCTGCGACGTAGATGAAGCAACTTCAGTAAATACCTCTCTGGACCCTGTCAACCCTGCCCTGTCGCTCCCTGCCCTGGTTATGGCCTACCGGCTTACAGAGGATTCGAGGGCCTGGACTCAAGACTCCTCCTGCCCTGCCCTGCTCAACCTTGTGATGCCCTACCCGCTTACAGGGGACTCGAGGGCCTGGACTCAAGACCCTGCCTACCTTACCCTGCTCTACCCTTTGATCTCCTGTCCTGCCAATAGGGGCTTGGAGGACACAAAGGCAAGATCTGCTCCCTGATATCAGACGTGAAATCCATTTCAGATAATTAAATAAATATATCAATAATACGCCATGCAGTGATGACTGAGGAAACCGCATGTTCGGCTGTAGCTCTGGGTAGGCGACCATGGGCCATCCCCGATTCAGAAATCCAGCATGAAGTGTTGTTGTCCTGCTGATTCCTGCCTGACCACTCCTGCAGCTTTAAGACACTTTCACCATGCTGTAAGTGGCACTGCTGTTCGAACACTCATGCTGCCCCCTGCTTGACAATCCCAGCGGCGCACGGGTACAGCAGCATGCATGTTATATTGCAATGTACATTACATGTTATATTGCAGTTTTTGGCTTAAACCGCCTGCCAGATTCAGTCTATGCCAGGAGGCAGAAAGCCACCCTGCCCCCTTCCCCGTTAGCCACCTGCTTGTGCCGCTTCCACTCGCGCTTCCATACAGCAACAACAGTCATGACGTAACCCTGCCCTGGTGCACCCCGTTTGACCATTCCAGCTGCCCTGGTGCACCCCGTTTGACCATTCCAGCTGCAGGACTCTAACCCCATGCAGCATCATTCCGAGGTCCAGATCTCATCCTCCTGCGATCCCTGCTTCACATTTGTGACGCGCGGTAATCTTGCTTTGCCAAACTCTGACCATTTCACGATTCCAGCTTTCAAAACAATTACTTTATGGAAGGAGCAGCACTCAAAACGCTTGGGATACTCCCCGGACGTCTTACACTGCAAACCCAGCCTTTCATACGTTTGACACACATGAACCCTGCCCTGCTGCCCCCTGCATGACCCTCCAGCTCCAAGACTCTAACACAATGAAGCAGCACCTGGAGCGCCAGAACATCCTCCTGCGCTCGCGGCTGGAGGCCATCCGGGAATGCAGCAACGCCGCCACTCCATGACAACTAAGGGGACACCCACAGGCGTCCCAGGGCATGCAAGAGCAGCCCCTGCCAAACGGGCCGCCGCAGATCCAGCGGATCCAACAGGGTGGCCTTGCGCAATCATCAACAGCCATGATTACATGATAAAGACGGCTGCAAATTAACCGCTGCGTGCATTCTCGACACTTGCGGATGTTACCAGAATGCATGCCGGCAGTGAGTTCTCACCACGCACGCACCCGCTGCACCCTGTGGGCCACTCGGTCCATTGCGACCGAGCGTGCAGCCGATTAACGGGATTATGGACAGGCGCTTCACAATGAAAAGAAATTGATTCCCAGCCCCACACCCGATGACTCTGAATCTTGCATGAGCAAAACGGATGTGGCCCAGGCCTCGAGCGGTGCTGTTCCCTTGACCTGCACGCCCTTAAAGAGGCGCAGTTTTCATTATCCTCTCTTTTGCCGTTATCCAGCACTGCAGTGTGCAGAATGCACGGGTGGTGATTGCGACTATTGGGAGGTGACCTTTTCCTCCTAGTGGGTGCAGCCTGGAGTCCTTTCACTGTGGATTCAGTCTGAAAACGTGTCATGGTGCATACACCAACAATAGTGCCAATTCGCATATGATTACGAGTTTTCTTTGTATAAGTGAGGGTTTTATTGAGGGTTCGACAGGTTTGATCCCCCTTTTGACAGCTATGCACGGACACTCGCCCCTCAAGACGCACCAGTGGACCCCTTCCTCCCTCCCTCCGCTTATTACTGCCTAACTCAATATTCACACTGGTGCTTTGCTTACCAGGCCATCAGAGCAACTGAGCAACTGCCCGTTTCGTTTTCTTGGTACGGATAAATTCAATTGTATTGCGGTGTTTTGCTGGTACAGGTCACAGCCTGTGAAAACAGTTTTTGCCTAGTTCCGGATACTGCGATAAAGATGTTGATGGTATACATAAGGGATTGAAGGGAGTCATCAGCTTCTGTGGATAGAGAAGCAGCACTAGGATGACTTTGTCATCAGGGCCTGGGTGGTGGGTTTTAAATGAGAGCTTATATATAGGCTTAAGGGCTGAGTGCTTCTTCAGGGTCGAGGCATGGCTGCTAGGTTGGCTAGCTACCTTTCATTTTCTCTGTCCTCTCTATCCTGATGGTAATTAGTTGGCCTGCCTCGTTAGGGCCTGTCGATGGCGCCCATGGATTTTCCTCCAGAATTTTCGTGTTGCCCTGTACTACCAGTGCTGGCCATGTGCGATTGCATGATCTCTGGCCTTGCGTCCACTTGCTGCGTTTCTTGTATCTCTTATAAACCTCTTTAGGGGCCCTCCCTAGTGAACAAATTGTTCGGGAATTCTAGAAGGGGGGCGTTCCCCCTTCTATTTGGGTAGAATATGTATAAGTGTTTATGTTTCAGTATGAAAAGAAAAAATGTCCTGGTGGCCCCCTGTCCTCGGCGGCAAAAATCTGTTACCCCACGTCACGGCTTTCGGTGGTGATGGGTATACAATGCAGGGGGGATACCAGGGTGGCAAGGCCCGGCGGCTTTTTCTTACGCTTTCTTCTTACCAATTGGTTATCGGATTTAGGTGCTGTATGTCCTTTAGGGCACCGGATGGCATGACAAATCGGAAATCTGAAATGTTGAGCTTGTCAAGGTTTTTCTATAATCGTCACTGAATCAGTCACCCCTGTTGGAGAGTTGCTTGAAGCTGATGAGCGCTGGTGACTCCTGACCAATTCAGCCGGATTATGGTCTGTCGCCGAAAAGTATGGGGCCTGGTATAGCAAGCATTGCTGCTTGGGGCACTGGTCGTAGGAAGGTCAAAATCGATCTTCTTAGAGTAGTGATGAAGAGTCGGATGGCTCTTGATTTGAAACACTGGTCTAGACTGAAAATATGAGAACTGCCCGGTGCACCTCCCAGCTAAAACATAATATTCCATAAGCTCCCCTAAACCCGGACCCCTAGATTGAGGCAAACACCCCCTAAACGATCAACCCAAACATTCCACAAGCTCTATGAACATTAAATTGCTACACGCTTCCCTAAACGCAACACCCTACAATTCCAAAAGCTCCCATTAACCTTGGACCCTAAATTTATACAAGCTACCATAAACATTCCAAAAGCTCCACCACAACCCTGGAGCCCAAATGTCCTCTGGTTCCCCTTAACCCTGAATCCACAAAGTCCCCTCAACTCGTAAACCTGCATTTCCACAAGCCCCACTAAAACCCCGAACTCCAACTTCTCACATGCCCTCAAACCCTGAACCTAAATTTAGACAAGCTCCCATGAGCCTAAATTAACAAAAGCTTCCACACGTGCTCAGCCCAAAATTTCCACATGCTCCCCTTAACCATGTGCCCTAAACTTCCACGAGCTCCCCTTAACCCTGAGCCCCTAATTTACGCAAGCTCCCATGAACCCGAAACCCTAAATTTCCACTTGCTCCTAGAAATGCTGTGCTCTAAATTTCCACCAGCTCCTTTAAACGCGCAACCTTCAATTTGAAATAGCTCCCCTGAACCCTCAACCCTAAGTTTCCACAAGCTCCCATAAAACCCTGCACCCCACTCAATTGTCCACTAGCTCCCCATGATTGCCCAAATTTCCACAGGCTCCTAGAAACCTAGGCCCCAAACTTCCACAAGCTACCTAAACGCCGAACCTTTAATTTCCTCTAGCTTCCCTACATCCTAAATTTCCACAAGCTCCCCTTAACTACGCCTTCAATATGGATCCCACAATTCCAAATCCGACCCTGAACCCTCAAAATTCTAAATTTTATGTAGTTCCCATAAATCAGCAACCCTAACATTCTACTAGCTCCGCTTCCCCCTTAACCCATAATTTATACAAGTAAAGATTAACCACCGACGAGGGCAGATCACTCGAATAAACCGTTGATATATAGAGTATATACAGGTCGAGCGGGCCTTGGCCGGCTGTCCGAGCGTTGGGCCCTGGAGTGGAGCCAGGTGCGTAGCACCGAGATGGCCTTGCTCATCTCGAGGTCAGGGCCAATGCCCGCGAGACCCGTGTATCGAAGGTTTATTCGAGTGATCTGCCCGCTTATCCCACAGGAGGCGACGCAGGCTGCATGTGAGCGATGCGATGGTTACGGCTCATGAACCGAGGTCACGGTTTTAGTTTGAGATGTTTTTCGTTTCGAAGGATTTCATCCCGGTCTCACTAGGCCTTCTCTCTGATGGCGTTTATCTTTTTCAGCTTTGCGAGCCTTGATCTTGGCGCGAACCAGCTGGGTGGGCGAGCTTGGGTGTGTGTCCCAGTCCCACTCAAGATCAAGGCGGCCCACGTCAATATTTCGTCACTACAGTGCCTCTAGCTTCGACCAGTGCAAATTTCGACATCATTGGCTTTGTTAATTTGGCTAATTTAACCTAGAAACGTGCGGGGTTGATTATGGACGAAAGATCCATTTCTGGCCCATAGGTTGAGGAGAGAAGGTCATTGCCACGTTTTCGGCACTGCCCAACCTCTCTTGGATAATTTCGAATGCCGATCTTACATTTCCACTCTATAATTTAACCAAGAAACTCACGGGGGCATGGGTTATTTGGCTACGCGTCTTTGCCCATGATGTCATCTTTCGTCACTGCATGCCCCTGATTGTATTAAGGCATGTCTATGGTTTGATCAAGGCACTCCCATGATTTGGGCAAGGCAGGCCCAGGATCTTTCAAATCAGGGCCAGGATTTGATTAAGATATGCGCAAGATTTGGTTATGCCGGGCCCTTTGTTTACTACTGCCTTGGATAGACAGGCCCCCTTTTCTATGTAGGGCATACCCGTGATTTACCAAGGCATACCCATGATTTAATAAAGGAATGCTCATGATTTGGTTGGACATGACCATGTTTTAATGATGGCTTGCTTGTCATTTGATTGAGCAGACTCATCATGATTCACTTCAGATTTAATTGAGGCATGCCCGTGATTTTTGCTCTGAGGGTGCCTGCCTGACCTTGCTGATCGGTGGTATCAATGAGTACGTACTGCTGTCACCTGATTTCACTTGCCCCCACCGGCCAGGAGGGGAGGAGCATGCGACTGTATTGCATGCCACAGTTAACGGCAAGTGGTACTGGGGTGGCACGTTCCTACTCTGGAACCTTGAAGTGGTACGGGTTGGGATAGACCTTCTCTGAAAACACAAGGATCAAGTGTATCGAGGTGGGCTATTCCTATCTTGGAATCAGGCGTCGTTACTGGGGTAGTGGCAATTTCCTGCTCTGGAACATTGAAGTGCCTAATCTGAAATCTGCATGTGATACTGGGGTGGCATAGATCGAGCGTACTCAGCATAGGTCTGCGGTCGCCTACCGCGCCCGGCTTCGGGCGTGCTTCGTGGCGAGATGGCGCAGGCAAGGAGCCACAACAGCAAGAGAGAGTGTGTTTGCGTGCGCACAGACTTCAGGCTGCGGCTCAGCGCAATCAGCACGGTTGACACTAGGGGAAGGCGCAGCGGTCAGCAGCATGAGTCCCGCTGCTGCTAGCGATGCCGCTGGGCTACGTTGACTATGTTCAGGACACAACACATGCTAGCTTCTAAAGCCCCAGCGTGCAAGATCACCTTATGGGGATGGTCTGGCCCCCCATACGGTGCGGAAGACTTCCACGCTTTGTACCAAGGCAGGCTGGAGTGGGATGCTCTGACTTTGTGAAGGATGTGGTAGCTTTGGCTCAGTGTCAGTCGTTTCAGAGGCCGGTTTATTATTCCTCGTATGTTCAGTGGTACTAAGTTGCCTGGCAGTCCACCCTGAGGTCTGCGGTTCGAATTTTGAGCGGGGACAACGTCTGGTCCTTCGTCTAATGCACCCCGCAGAATGTCGTGAGAGGGCTATCGTACCACCTAGATAGAGCTGATGTGATTCGAGCGGTTCATTTATCGTGTTCCAGGTGTAAGCGGGGAAAACGACTGGTGCTTCGTTAAATGCACCCCGCAGAATGGCGTGAGCGGGCTATCCTACCACCTGGATAGAGCTGTTGTGGGTCGAGCGGTTCTCACGCCTCCTGCTTCGGCGGAGGAGTAGTCTTTCTTTCTTTCTCGTATGTTTCCCCGAGGGGCAAAATCAACTGGAAACACCTCATCCTCAAAAAGTATAGAGCTTGACGAGAGCTTTCCATATCTGGTCTTATACTGCGTTTTGGCCCAACGGTAACTCAGGTACAAAGAGCCAAACAATGAGGATTTCGTGGATTTCACAAAAAGCTTATATTGCAAATATCACCTCAACCCCGAGAAAACTGCATGATACGAAGATCTCATTGCATAGGGTAGGGCTAGGGGTTTCCAACTTCCGCCTCAGCATGGTCGACGGTCAACGCATGTCAAACTAGGACGGGGGGGAGGGTCCAAGCCTCTAAAAAGGTTTCCTTTTTTCTTGAAGCCGAGATACCCTCCCAAAAGTCCTTAGGTGCATCTCCCATACCCAACGGATGGGTTTTGGAGAATTAGGGGGTATGGGGGCCCTGTTTTTTTTCTGCCCCCCCCTCGCATTTCCCCCCTAGCTATTTTTGTGTCCCTTCACTTTGGTAACCCTTTCCTGGTTCTCCTGACAACCTGCCTGATATGTTTATTTCTTTCCTTTTCTGAGGGCTATGATCTGGACGGGCTGGGGATTCTTCGGACTTCCTTTCTTTTCGTGATTGATTGATGGTCTGTTCCTTCTCCTTTTTCGGCAGAGCCCAGACCGGCGGCCGAGGGCCAATGGGGCTCTGCCCCCGGAGTTACTCACGAAATAAGGTACCCCTTCAGAGTACCCCCTGAGAGTGCCCCTTCAGTTGGGTCCCGGCTCCTGGCTCCCAGAGTTGGCTCCCGGCTGTCCAAGGAAACTAGCGTGGGAAACTAGTGCGCTGCAGCATGTCGCTTTCATCCTACTTGTACATATATTGTTTTTACCCCAGTCAATGATTCGGAGCTGAAAGAGAAAGTATTGAGCTACTGCTATGAGCTACAGAGGCAGAGGTTGCACAGGCAGAAGTTGCAGGCGCAGAAAGTTCATGCGCTACTGTGCATCGGAATCGCCTTGATTTATAAACGACCCTCCTGTCAAATCTTCAAGCGGAAAGCTGGCAAAAACTGTCAATTGAAGAGTTCGGCTGATCGCGATAGGTCGTACGTGGCAAGATTCAAATCGTGACACGTCAGCGTAAGGGCGTAAGGTGATCACTTAAAAGTAATGCAGCGCAGCGCAGCCGAGGCGCCAAAAATATGCATCGAGATTTAGGATCCCTGAGCTCCCTGTATAGAAAATTGACAAATGCTTATCCTCTGCCGGTTGTGCCTCTGTCCCGACAGTGGCTACCCAGGCAAAGCACTCACAGAGCATGATGCAAAGTTGCAAGGTGGTCATATGCCCATGCATGTTCCTGACGAACTGAGTTTTAAACATTGAAATCAAGCTATGCCTTTCATTGCGTGCATGATATGTTTTGTGTTGCTGTCATGCACATGGTGCGCGACTGCGCGGTGACTTCACTAATGAGGCCGCGCCATGACTTGCGCATAGCAAGCATTGACAGCAGTTGCTTTTGTCTCAAATGGAGACTTGGCTCGATTCGTGACTTTTTACGGCCATCTCTTTGTTGGATTTAGAGGGTGTGACCACTGACCAGTGCATGTAGCCATGCAAATAAAGAATGGAAGAGATTTCGGACTAGCAGGCAGTGATTTTTTTAGTGATATCCGCAATTAATCGTTGGGTACTGAAATATTCGGATTGAGCGCCGCAAGCGCGAAAAATCTCGATTCCCAGCTGTTTTTGCTCGTATTCAATGTATTTCGGGATATTTTCGGTGATGAGGGAGTGCGTTGATGTCAAGACCAGTAATTGTTCGATACCGAATTTCGGTACAAGTCGTACCCGGTTTACCCGGTATTGACTAAAAAATCACTGCTAGCAGGGAATGCCTTCACTTGGTATCTCCTAGCAAGATAATTTTTGGGGTGGATAATGCATCAAGCCCAACTACTAATCCGTCATGCAGACATTATTTCTTGAAGACGGCGCGCGTGACGCTCTGCTGTTTTACGTGCTGCGCAGCAGCACCTGTGATCACTTGTCTGTCTGTTCCTTTCCTGTCCCCTAGCCATAAGTTTATTTTCCTCTTTTCAGCATGGCCCAAAGGTGTAATGTCATTGACTGGGGTGGCAAGTTTCTGCCACTGGTAATCTGGTATGTCCCTCTGCGCAGTTTGCTACAAATTGTTGTTGTGTTTAATTTTTCTTTCCATCGGGGCATGACACTGCATGTACGGGTATGAGACTGGTGAAGGGGTGTCATGGGGATCAAGGAAGGAGGGGCCAGATGCAACGCTACAAATTTGGGGTCGAGAACTACAGCGAGGGAAAAACAATCCTTTCTCTTACGTTTGCCTACAGTTATGTTGGAGGACGGCGCCAGTCACATGCTTTACGTCATCGTGTTTCAGATTCCTTTCCATGCATCATGCGAAACGTATTCCATGTGGAGACAGTGCCGCAACCCCATGGCACTCATTGATCCCATTTGCACTTTTCAGGTCTTGCAAAGTGGCTGGCCCAGAGCTGTTCGCCTTGCGTCGTTTCAGTTTTAAAACTACACGATGGTTGGGTGATCTGTCAATAGCCAGGTCACCAGTAGTCTGCACATGATGCGGGCTAATAAGGTGTAACGTCATTGACACATTGCGGGTCCATGGTGTTCCACATCAGAGTCTGCCGGAGAGGCCCGACCTGGGGATGGAATGCCTGATTTGAGGTTACATCTCCATGACAGACAGTCGACACACATGCATTCCTTACATAGTTACATATGCAGGCCAACAGGCTAAAAACGCGCCATGCATGGCTGGGACGGCAGAGTTACAAGAGTTACAAAATGGTCCGAGTCACAAAAAATGTGTATTCGCTAAACAGGGGTCGAGTATGTTCTCACCAGGAGATATTCAAATGTATGAACTCAGAGCACTCATACATGGTTTTGTATAAGCCTAACACGCAAAGGACAGGGTAGGATCAAACAGTCACACCGGACCCCAAGATGGCCTGCAACTTCTCGTCTCCTACCTCTGACTTTATTTTCGTATCGCATGCAGATTCACGTCACCCCCATATATTTGGGATTGGCAGCCAACCCAGAGTGTACACTTGAAGGAAAACCCATCATGAACCCTGGCCCTAAACTTGCAACCAGCGCTGTGCCGATTACGGTCCTTACGGTGGCTGAATTACGTAGCTGAGTTTCAGTCACCGTAATTTCCAGGCAAATCCGGGCAGATGCAGCTACTTTTATCAGCAAAGGACCGTAATCACCAGCAAGATTTTCTGAATAACGGCGCGATTGCAAAGCACTGCATGCAACTTAAAACCCCCAGACCATGCCCATGCCTCCGCCCCAAGCAGGAGAGCTCGGTCCATCGGTGGCAGTTTCAACCAGCCCTTGTTGTGAAAGCATCCACCAGCCGCTCCAGCGCAGCAATCAGTGGACATCCGACCGAGCTGCTAGTGTCACAAACTGCTGCGGCCTGTCTGCCCGTACCCAGCGGGCAGCTCCAAACCACTCGACGAGGTGTTTCAGCCGGCCCAACTTTTAAGGCAGGCAGCCCTCAGATATGTTCCGTGCATGGTCGCAAGGTCTCACAATGTCACCAGTCAACAGCCCACTATTTGGGCGGGCTGCGGACAGGGATCATCTGCCGCGCCTCATTCCCGCGTGCTCTGCCAACCGATCCCAGCTGCTCCAAAAGCAAAATTACAGCCGGCCCAGATATTAAGTCAGACAACACTCAGCTCTCCGTGCAGGGCTGGCAGGTGGACGATCTGCACCCTGCTGTGCAGTAAGACAGTGCTCATCGACATGCAGTCAGCAACTGCCCGCTCAGCTCTTGGTGCAGGGCTGCAACATGGACAGTCTGCAGCCTATTGTTGAGGCGGGCAGTGCACGCCTGTCAGCAGGTAGGGTTGCCTGCGAAAGAGGCTGACAGCGTTCGGCTGTCAGTGCATAGCTGCCAGGGCTGCCAGAGTGACAGTCTGTTGCGCCCCTTCTCCCCGTCCCCTGCGAGCCGATCCCAGCCGCTCGATGAGGCATTGCAGCCGGCCCAGCTCCTCGCGGGACTCTGCCAGCTCCTGAGTGCATCATACAGCCAGGGGAGGGGGACACGGGGCCAGTAAAAAAAATTAGAAGACTCTGCCAGCTCCTGCGTGCAGCAAATAGCCAGGAGGGGGACACGGGGCCAGTCTGTGTTATGGGATGAGTGCAGAACTGCAGCCCAGGGACTGCCATCTCCTGAGCTCATGATACAGCTAAGGGAGGGAGGGACTTTGGGTTGTTGCGAAGTATGAGGTGCATGCATGAATTCGGTGAAGGCTTACAATGGACTGAAAATAGCCAGGGGGGGGAGGCTGGGGAAGTCTGTGTTATGGGATGAGTGCAGAACTGCAGCCCAGGGACTGAATGCTCCTGAGTGCATCATATAGCCAGGGAGGGACATGAGGCGCTTGCGTATAATGTGGTGCGTCCAAGCGTGCTTATACTCGGCGACTGCCTACTTTGGGAATTTCGGGCAATTGCTAAGTATTGGGTGCTTGCATTAACTCCGTGAACGCTTACGCTGGATTGCAACCCCTTTGCCCCTATGCCCTCCCTCCCCTACGAGCGGGAGAGAGGTGACTGCTAACGATGGCCTGCAACCTCCTGGGCACACCTCGCTTAGAGTAGGACCCTAAACCCTGACCCCCCCAGCACCCATACCCTATTTTCACCCCTCAACACTTGCTACGAGAGGAAAAGAGGCCCACCTCGTTGTTCTCTGCCTCGCCCTCTCCTGCCTCATCAATGACTCGTCACTCCCCACCCTCTCCCCCCCACCCCGGGCACCCACGTCCTACCTTCTCTGTCAAATGCTAAAACAGGGGAAGAGGTGCACCTTATCGGTCTCTGCCACACATCTATGGTATAAGGTCGAGGGTGTAGGGTATAGTAACTTAAAAGGGCACACCTCGTTGCTCTCTTCCACTAGTTTCGGGTTAGGGGTTAAAAACAAAAAAATACACACCTCGTTGAACTCTGCTGTAAGTTTAAGGAGTAGGATTAAAACACTTTACCCTAAACCCTAAAAATACGCACCTCGTTGTTCTCTGCCACGCCCTCCCGTCTCATCAGCGCCTCGTACATCCTTCTCAACTCGGCCACCAGCTCCTCCACATGGCTATCAAACGAGCTGCTGACCCCGGCCATGCTGCCGCCGCTGCCGTTGCCTGCGCTTTCGCCAGCAGCAGCTTCATCCAACCTCACCCTCACTGCACCGCCCTTGACCCGGGGCTGCTGCACCGCCGCCGCTTCAGCAGCAGCAGCAGGAGCTTTGGCTCCCGCCGCCTGGCTGCCTCCGGCGTCTCCCCCCGCCGCCCGCTGCGCCTTCGCTGCTGCCGCGTCCAGCGCCTCGTTGACCGTATTGCTGTAGGCCTGAGCGAGCTTTGTGATGGACCACAGGAGCCGAGTGGCCGGGTCGTGTGAGAGCAGGAGGCCGGACCGAGCTCGGTCTAGGAAGCGGCGATGAAGGTCCACGACCTTATACAACAGATGAGGGGGGGCAGAGACTCTATAACAGATTGGGGGTGGGGGGCGGGCAGAGGCACTATAACAGAGGAGAAGGCAGAGGTTCTGAACAGAGGAGGCAACAGAGGAGCAGGCAGCAGAGGAGGAGGCAACAGAGGAGGAGGCAACAGAGGCAGAGATTCTGCAACAGAGGAGGAGGGTTCATGGCTGATAATCTAAATGATGGCGAGTTTTGTAATGGACGACAGCAGCTGGGTGGCTACGTAGTGAGAGAGGATGAGGTCGGACCAGGTACGGTCAAGAGAGTGAGAGAGGAAGAGGCCGGACCAAGTACGCTCAAGAAGATAGTGGTGGTTGAGGCCCAAAGCCTGATTGCACAGAGACAGATGATTCAGGGATGGTCAAGGGTTAAGAGAGGTTTAGGCTCTAGACAGCGGTTGCGGTTAGCCACCTGGCAGAGGCGAAGGGGCTGGACTTCAGAGAGGGCTAAACCCTTAACCACTCAAACCTACAAATAATACAGAGAGAGGGCCATGTAGGGGTCAAGCTGTGAGGGAAGGCACTGAGGGCCACAAGTACAAAATGTAGTGGCTTCGGCCCCCCGTCCCTCTGGCTATAACCTCCTCCCTTACCTGGCTAGGACCTCCTCCCCCACCTGGCTAGGACTTCCTCCATCACCTGGTTAGGACTTCCTCCCTCACCTGGTTAGGACTTCCTCCATCACCTGGTTAGGACTTCCTCCATCACCTGGTTAGGACTTCCTCCCTCACCTGGCTAGGACCTCCTCCCTCACCTGGCTAGGACCTCCTCCCTCACCTGGCTGGGACTTTCTCCCTCACCTGACGAGGACTTCCTCCCCCACCTGGCTAGGACTTCCTCCCTCACCTGGCTAGGACTTCCTCCCTCACCTGGCTAGGACCTCCTCCCTCACCTGGCTGGGACCTCCTCCCTCACCTGGCTGGGACCTCCTCCCTCACCTGGCTGGGACCTCCTCCCTCACCTGGCTAGGACCTCCTCCCCCACCTGGCTAGGACCTCCTCCCTCACCTGGCTAGGACTTCCTCCCTCACCTGGCTGGGACCTCTTCCCCCACCTGGCTAGGACCTCCTCCCTCACCTGGCTGGGACCTCTTCCCTCACCTGGCTAGGACCTCCTCCCCCACCTGGCTAGGACCTCCTCCCTCACCTGGCTAGGACCTCCTCCATCACCTGGCTAGGACCTCCTCCCTCACCTGGCTAGGACCTCCTCCATCACCTGGCTAGGACCTCCTCCCTCACCTGGCTAGGACTTCCTCCCTCACCTGGCTAGGACCTCCTCCCTCACCTGGCTAGGACTTCCTCCCTCACCTGGCTAGGACCTCCTCCCTCACCTGGCTAGGACCTCCTCCCTCACCTGGCTAGGACCTCCTCCCTCACCTGGCTAGGACCTCCTCCCTCACCTGGCTAGGACCTCCTCCCTCACCTGGCTAGGACCTCCTCCCTCACCTGGCTAGGACTTCCTCCCTCACCTGGCTAGGACCTCCTCCCTCACCTGGCTGGGACTTTCTCCCCCACCTGGCTAGGACCTCCTCCCTCACCTGGCTAGGACCTCCTCCCCCACCTGGCTAGGACTTCCTCCCTCACCTGGCTAGGACCTCCTCCCTCACCTGGCTAGGACTTCCTCCCTCACCTGGCTAGGACCTCCTCCCTCACCTGGCTGGGACCTCCTCCCTCACCTGGCTAGGACCTCCTCCATCACCTGGCTAGGACCTCCTCCCTCACCTGGCTAGGACCTCCTCCATCACCTGGCTAGGACCTCCTCCCTCACCTGGCTAGGACCTCCTCCATCACCTGGCTAGGACCTCCTCCATCACCTGGCTAGGACCTCCTCCCTCACCTGGCTAGGACCTCCTCCCTCACCTGGCTAGGACTTCCTCCCTCACCAGGCTAGGACCTCCTCCCTCACCTGGCTAGGACCTCCTCCCTCACCAGGCTAGGACCTCCTCCCTCACCTGGTCAACGTTTGCAGCCTTACGCATGCCCCCCTCCATGCGGCTCCACATGGGCTCCAGGACGTCGAACGTTGCGTACCGCAGGTACTCCTGCAGTACAGCGGTACAGCCAATGAGAGGAATGAGTGCATGCGGACGCAGTAAAGCGGAAGGCCCCACAAGATCAAGAGTGCTGACATGCAGAACACTTCAACGGTGGTGTACCACTTTTTCACATAACGCATCAACGCCCAACGCAAAGAGCAACAGTGTCATGTGAAAGCCCCCTGGCAACAAAAAGTACCCCTCAGGACCCGTGACCAACACAAGGCCGTGCATGACCACAAATAACAGGAAACGCTGCCACACCTTCTCCTTGGGCATGAGGGGAGCTGCCACCTCAACCATGCACCCCTGCTCCACCTGCCACCTCAAACATTCACCCGTGCCCCACCTGCCACCTCAAACATCCATTCTTGCTCACCTGTCACCTCAAATAAGTAAGAAGTAAGAACTACGTGTCGTTTCCAATCGTTCGTGAATCTGACGGATCCCTAGGTATAGGCGACCCGTAGGTAAACCTGCCCGTTCGGGATACGCGCACCCTCCCCCGAGTCATAGTAACTGTGGATCAGTCACTCGTCGGTACCTCTTTTACTTTGCGATTTCCCCCATGACTGGCTACGGCGCTTACGTAAACGCACACATATCGCCGAGAGGTTTTACCAGTCTCTCAGGTAGCTCCAGTGGGATTCGGACCTGTCACCTCAAACATTCACCCCTTATTCACCACTCTCACCTGCACGAAGAACATGAAGCGCTGTCCGAGGCCGTACACGCAGTACAGCTCCTCATCGTCCCAGGGCACCTCGGACCCGGCTCCGGAGCCAACACGTGCTTCCGAGACCGCACGTCGCGCAGCGCCACCCCGTACGCGGGGGTTGCTCGCGATGGCGGCCTTGTCTCGCGCCCTGCGGCCACGCAGCAAGCATAACGAGGTCAGCGTGGAAAATGTTACGGGAAGCTTCATCTCTGCTACCGGGCAATAGGCAGAACTGAGGTGATTGTGGTCTAGGTCCTAAACTTGAGGATAAAAAAGAAATGCTTCAATCGTGTCCTTTCAAAGAAGTACGGCAGGGGTACCTGACGCACAGCAGTTATTGAAATTTTAAGGTTACTGGACGATTTATCTCTGCAGCGGGGACAGCGGGCAGCAACAATGTCGTTGTGGTTTAGGGCAAGGGAGAGTTAAAACCCTGCAGCTAGCAGAACGACGCCTGCCTGGTTCAGGCCTTCAGGGTCGAGGAAAACTCGAACCCTAAACATGTGCAACAGGCAGAACGTGGTAAAAAGCTTAAGCCTTTAATTGATTCAGACCAGTGTTACAGGCTTCAAGCCAAGAAAAAAAAAAGTGAATGAGTGGTACAGGTAAACGCGTTTTTAATTCAGTGTTAATTTCAGTGCGCACCCGACCCCCCTAAGGGAGCTGCTGGGCCTTGCCATCACAAGGCCGATGAGGATCAAGCTTTTACCTGCCGACGGCCGGCGAACCAGGCAGCAGCCAGCTGTACTAGTCAGCCTTTCCACACTCGCCTACCTGATCACTTGCCACCCACACTCAAGCCCAAGCCCTCTGCTGCCACACATCCGCCCACCAGCCCTGAAAGGGTCTGCAGGCGCTTGCTATCTCAGGTTACAAGATTGGAGGTCGTTGTACCCAAGAAGGCCCCCCAAAATAGGAACACCCACCTAAGAGCCTTGCACGCCCACACATTTAGTCACACTTCAGGAACTAGAGAGTCACAGAAAGTCACAACAAGACACTCCAATCAGAACACAAATCCCTTACAGGCTCCCATGGCACCCACCTGCTCCCATGCAGCCCGAATCCCATGCTACCCACCCGCTCCCATGCCACCCACCCGTTTATGCCACACACCCACCAATGCAGCCCGGCGCCCATGCCACCCACTTGCCTACCTGCTCCTATGAGCCACTCGATGCCAAGCGATGCCCAGCTGGCGTTCTGTCAGTTTCATGGTGAGCAGCAGTTTGAATACTAGCTGGTAGTGTGATAGCTGGCTGGGAGGGACGACAAGTGTGAGCGGCCAGGACACCCTGGCAGGAGTGGAAGGAGAGCAGTTTGATTTTGAATATGAGTTGGTAGAGCGACAGCTGTCTGAGAGGCATGGGAAGGCAAGGCTGTTTAAAATGCTAAAGGGCGGTTTGAAACGTTGCAAGGGTCGGTTTGAAACGCTGCAAGGGTTGGTTTGAAACGTTGCAAAGGGCAAATCTAAAAACGTTACAGGGTGATTTTAAACATTGCATGAGTCAGTTTGAAACGCTGCAAAAGTCGGTTTGAAACGTTGCAGAGGCATTTGCACATCCTGGCAAGGAGACTCCGAAGCACTCTGCTGCCATCCTCTCCACCTATCCAGTCAGGATAACCGCCCTCCTCGCCGTCGCTAAAATTGGCGCTTTGCAGTGGGGCCTTGCCCCGCTGCACCGCGTGAAGGAGGCATAGCTCTGTCACAGTTGTGGTGGGGCTTCGCCCTCCGTATCCAGCAACGAAACTGCCATACGGTATCCCACTCCCCATGGCCATTCATCCGGTCGCATGCATAAACCGCCGAACAAAAAACCTTTGCAAGAAAAGCAAGAAAAACGTACAGGGGTCATGATGCCATTCACAGCATAGTCCTGATATATTTACATGTATTTTCTAATTATGCACCAGTTTTTATTTTGGGGCATACCAGAGAATCTTTGGGGGGCCGCCGGGCAGCCATTACAGGGCCAATCGGGACCAACCTTGACCCGCCTACGGCGGGTGGCCCTGCTGCACCAGGCCCCACGGCCAATGGCCGTCTAGTAGCTGAATTGTAGCTGAAGTGTCCTAAAATAATCACTGTGATATGCACCCTTCTGCCTGCACACCTGTAGCTGAGCACGAAGAATTCCCATGCCGGCCGCTCCTCCTTGTCCCTCTGTTGCTGCTGGGGCTGGCGTTGGAGCAGCTTGCGCACGTTGGACGTGACACTGGCAGGTGTGCTTGGAGCCTGCAGGGGAAGGAGGGGGTAGGGGGGGGGAGGGTTTAGGGGAAGGAGGGTTAAGAGGGGAGGGGGGTCGAGGGTTTAGGGAGACGGAGGGTTTAGGGTGGAGGGGGGTGGAGGGTTTAGGGGGAAGGAGGGTTTAGGGTGGTGGGGGGTGGAGGGTTTAGGGGGAAGGAGGTTTAGGGTGGAGGGGGGTTGAGGGTTTAGGGTGGAGGGGGGTTAAGGGTTTAGGGGAAAGGAGGGGGGAGGGGTGTTGAGAGTTTAGGGGAAGGAGGGTTGAGGGTGGAGGGGGGTGGAGGGTTTAGGGGGAAGGAGGTTTATGGTGGAGGGGGGTTGAGGGTTTAGGGTGGAGGGGGGTTAAGGGTTTAGGGGAAAGGAGGGGGGAGGGGTGTTGAGGGTTTAGGGGAAGGAGGGTTTAGGGTGGAGGGGGGTGGAGGGTTTAGGGGGAAGGAGGTTTATGGTGGAGGGGTGTTTAGGGTTTAGGGTGGAGGGTGGGTTTAGGGTGGAGGGGGGTTCAGGGTTTAGGGGGAAAGGGGGTTTAGGGTGGACTATGGCTTAGGAGGAGGAGTGCTGGACGGGGGGAGGAAGCAGCTTGCCCACATTTACCGTTATGCTGGTAGGTGTGCTAGGGGCCTGCATGAGGAAGGGGGGTTCAAGGTTTAGGTGGAGGAGGGTAGGGTGTAAGGCTTGGCCTGCTGTGTGCTAGGGCTTCCATTGTGTGCTGGAACCCTGCAGGGTTGAGGGTTGAGTATGGGGTCCACTTGGTGTATACGCTTAGGGTACCAGATGATGAGGGAGTCAAGCCAGTGCCTAGTTACCTGTGCATTTACCCTAGGACCCTCATCCACCCTAGGACCCTCATCCACCCTAGGACCCTCATCCACCCTAGGGCCCTCATCCACCCTAGGACCCTCATCCACCCTAGGACCCTCATCCACCCTAGGACCCTCATCCACCCTAGGACCCTCATCCACCCTAGGACCCTCATCCACCCTAGGACCCTCATCCACCCTAGGACCCTCATCCACCCTAGGGCCCTCATCCACCCTAGGATCCTCATCCACCCTAGGACCCTCATCCACCCTAGGACCCTCATCCACCCTAGGACCCTCATCCACCCTAGGACCCTCATCCACCCTAGGACCCTCATCCACCCTAGGACCCTCATCCACACCTCGCCCGGAAAACCGCCACAGGTCGGGTCTGCTAAGCGGCCACCCAAGGGCTTTCATCCACCTAACCAGCAAGGACAGACTCGTCAAGAGCGCCGACCTTGGGTCCACACTTCATAGCATCTGCCTATCCACCCCGTCTGGCCAGCGTCGCCAGCCAGGTCAGCCTAGCAGCCACCCAAGGAGACTTCATACACATACCCAGCAAGAAGAGACTCACCGAGAGCCCTGACCTAGGGTCAACAGCATCTGCCCATCCGCCTCGTCCAGCCAGCGCCGCCGCTCGGGCCTGCCTGGCTGCCACCCTTGCGAGCTCCACGACGCTGCGAGGGTCCATCTCAAACGAAAGGTTGTCAGAGAGGGGATCCGTCGCGGCGCTGGAGGTCTTGACGGCCATCTCCAGCAAGGACTGGAGGGAGGGGAGGGGAGGCAGGACAGACCGTGTAAAATAAATAAGTACGATATAAATAACGTCAAGGGTCACAGAATAACGTATTGTTCATTTATTTCAGTAAGTGGGCACGACCAAATTCGGGCAGACCGCCTTTGGGGTGCCACATCTGACCACCTTCGGGGGGCCACATCTGACCGCCTTCGAAGGGCCACACCTGACTGCCTTCGGTGGACCACACCTGACCGCCTTCGGGGGGCCACACCTGACCGCCTTCAGGGGGCCACACCTGACCGCCTTCGGGGTGCCACATCTGACCGCCTTCGGGGGGCCACATCTGACCGCCTTCGGGGGGCCACACCTGACCGCCTTCGGGGGGCCACATCTGACCGCCTTCGGGGGGCCACACCTGACCGCCTTCGGGGGGCCACACCTGACCGCCTTTGGGGTGCCACATCTGACCGCCTTCGGGGGGCCACACCTGACCGCCTTCGGGGGGCCACACCTGACCGCCTTCGGGGGGCCACATCTGACCGCCTTCGTGGGACCACACCTGACCGCCTTCGGGGGCCACATCTGACAGCCTTCGGGGGCCACATCTGACCGCCTTCGGGGGGCCACACCTGACCTCCTTCGGGGGCCACATCTGACCGCCTTCGGGGTGCCACATCTGACCGCCTTCGGGGGGCCACATCTGACCGCCTTCGGGGACCATACCTGACCGCCTTTGGGGGGCCACATCTGACCGCCTTCGGGGGGCCACATCTGACCGCCTTCGGGGGGGCACATCTGACCGTCTTACAGAGGCTGCTGGTCTACCACAACTGACGACCTTGAGGAACCCATCGGGCAGCCGGGCGCGACTGCGACCAGACTTCGATTGGCCTGTGGGTAGTGGTCAGAGCGGGTCATGCTGCACCAGGCCCTCCCGGCCTGATGCCGTAATATACCTGAACTATATCTGATATGTAGTTGAACTGTAGCTGATCAGTAGCTAAAATGTATCTGAAATCATTTATAAGACCCAGTGGAGCCTGAGAGATAAAGTAAAGGAGGGTTGAGGGAACCAGGGTCATTCCAAAGCGTCCTGAGTGACCCTGGCTTCCCAAAAACACCAATTGGAAACATATCCGGCAATATTAGCTGAGGGACAGGCCCCTTGTCACCCCATCTAGGCAATATTAGCTGGGGGACAGGCCCCTTGTCACCCCATCTAGACAATATTAGCTGGGGGACAGGCCCCTTGGTGACAGGCTCCTTGTCACCCCATGTAGGCAATATTAGCTGAGGGACAGGCCCCTTGTCACCCCATCTAGGCAATATTAGCTGGGGGACAGGCCCCTTGTCACCCCATCTAGGCAATATTAGCTGAGGGACAGGCCCCTTGTCACCCCATCTAGGCAATATTAGCTGGGGGACAGGCCCCTTGTCACCCCATGTAGGCAATATTAGCTGAGGGACAGGCCCCTTGTCACCCCATCTAGGCAATATTAGCTGAGGGACAGGCCCCTTGTCACCCCATCTAGGCAATATTAGCTGGGGGACAGGCCCCTTGGTGACAGGCTAGGCAATATTAGCTGAGGGACAGGCCCCTTGTCACCCCATCTAGGCAATATTAGCTGAGGGACAGGCCCCTTGTCACCCCATCTAGGCAATATTAGCTGGGGGACAGGCCCCTTGTCACCCCATCTAGGAAATATTAGCTGGGGGACAGGCCCCTTGTCACCCCATCTAGGCAATATTAGCTGGGGGACAGGCCCCTTGTCACCCCATCTAGGCAATATTAGCTGGGGGACAGGCCCCTTGTCACCCCATCTAGGCAATATTAGCTGGGGGACAGGCCCCTTGTCACCCCATCTAGGCAATATTAGCTGAGGGACAGGCCCCTTGTCACCCCATCTAGGCAATATTAGCTGAGGGACAGGCCCCTTGTCACCCCATCTAGGCAATATTAGCTGAGGGACAGGCCCCTTGTCACCCCATCTAGGCAATATTAGCTGGGGGACAGACCCTTGTCACCCCATCTAGGCAATATTAGCTGAGGGACAGGCCCCTTGTCACCCCATCTAGGCAATATTAGCTGAGGGACAGGCCCCTTGTCACCCCATCTAGGCAATATTAGCTGAGGGACAGGCCCCTTGTCACCCCATCTAGGCAATATTAGCTGGGGGACAGGCCCCTTGTCACCCCATCTAGGCAATATTAGCTGGGAGACAGGCTCCTTGTCACCCCATCTAGGCAATATTAGCTGGGGGACAGGCCCCTTGCCACCCCATCTAGGCAATATTAGCTGGGGGACAGGCCCCTTGTCACCCCATCTAGGCAATATTAGCTGAGGGACAGGCCCCTTGTCACCCCATCTAGGCAATATTAGCTGGGGGACAGGCCCCTTGCCACCCCATCTAGGCAATATTAGCTGGGGGACAGGCCCCTTGTCACCCCATCTAGGCAATATTAGCTGGTTGGCAGGCCCCTTGTCACCCCATTTAGGCAATACTAGCTGGGGGACAGGCCCCTTGTCACCCCATCTAGGCAAAATTAGCTGGGGGACAGGCCCCTTGTCACCCCATCTAGGCAATATTAGCTGGTTGGCAGGCCCCTTGTCACCCCATCTAGGCAATATTAGCTGAGGGACAGGCCCCTTGTCACCCCATCTAGGCAATATTAGCTGGGGGACAGGCTCATTGTCACCCCATCTAGGCAATATTAGCTGGTTGGCAGGCCCCTTGTCACCCCATCTAGGCAATATTAGCTGGGGGGCAGGCCCCTTGTCACCCCAGCTAGGCAATATTAGCTGGGGGACAGGCCCCTTGTCACCCCATCTAGGCAATATTAGCTGGGGGACAGGCCCCTTGGTGACAGGCTCCTTGTCACCCCATCTAGGCAATATTAGCTGGGGGGCAGGCCCCTTGTCACCCCATCTAGGCAATATTAGCTGGGGGACAGGCTCCTTGTCACCCCATCTAGGCAATATTAGCTGGGGGACAGGCCCCTTGGTGACAGGCTCCTTGTCACCCCATCTAGGCAATATTAGCTGGGTGGCAGGCCCCTTGTCACCCCATCTAGGCAATATTAGCTGGGGGACAGGCCCCTTGTCACCCCATCTAGGCAATATTAGCTGGGGGACAAACCCCTTGGTGACAGGCTCCTTGTCACCCCATCTAGGCAATATTAGCTGGGGGGCAAGCCCCTTGTCACCCCATCTAGGCAATATTAGCTGGGGGACAGGCCCCTTGTCACCCCAGCTAGGCAATATTAGCTGGGGGACAGGCTCTTTGTCACCCCATCTAGGCAATATTAGCTGGGGACAAACCCCTTGGTGACAGGCTCCTTGTCACCCCATCTAGGCAATATTAGCTGGGGGGCAGGCCCCTTGTCACCCCATCTAGGCAATATTAGCTGGGGGACGGGCCCCTTGTCACCCCATCTAGACAATATTAGCTGGGGGACAGGCCCCTTGTCACCCCATCTAGGCCATATTAACTGGGGGACAGGCCCCTTGGTGACAGGCTCCTTGTCACCCCATATAGGCAATATTAGCTGGGGGGCAGGCCCCTTGTCACCCCATCTAGGCAATATTAGCTGGGGGACAGGCCCCTTGTCACCCCATCTAGGCAATATTAGCTGGGGGACAGGCCCCTTGTCACCCCATCTAGGCAATATTAGCTGGGGGACAGGTTCCTTGTCACCCCATCTAGGCAATATTAGCTGAGGGACAGGCTCCTTGTCACCCCATCTAGGCAATATTAGCTGGGGGACAGGCCCCTTGGTGACAGGCTCCTTGTCACCCCATCTAGGCAATATTAGCTGGGGGACAGGCCCCTTGGTGACAGGCTCCTTGTCACCCCATCTAGGCAATATTAGCTGGGGGACAGGCTCCTTGTCACCCCATCTAGGCAATATTAGCTGGGGGACAGGCCCCTTGGTGACAGGCTCCTTGTCACCCCATCTAGGCAATATTAGCTGGGGGACAGGCCCCTTGTTACCCCATCTAGGCAATATTAGCTGGGGGACATGCCCCTTGGTGACAGGCCCCTTGTCACCCCATATAGGCAATATTAGCTGGGGGACAGGCCCCTTGTTACCCCATCTAGGCAATATTAGCTGGGGGACAGGCCCCTTGTCACCCCATCTAGGCAATATTAGCTGGGGGACAGGCCCCTTGGTGACAGGCTCCTTGTCACCCCATCTAGCAGCCCTGGATCCCTTTACAGCCATCTCCAGCAACGGCGGAGGCAGATGTGCACAGATTTAAGATAACACACTACCATCTCTGCAAAACGCGAACTTGGCAACATGCAGCACTGAGCAGTACACGTCCACCTCTACAGTACACACACATCCAGCTGAGCAGAACACTTACTTGCAGCCGCGTCGTGCTTATCTCGCGGGTAGGCTTGTTCAGCTCCTCGTGAGCCGTCTCTATTAAGTGAACGAGCACATCACCCTGTACGAGGAGCAGGTGACATAATTAAATAGCTCGAATGGTGCTGGTCCTGACAAGATCACAACAGTGTGCGCATTAGGTTAGCCAGCAGAATAACATGGATAAGGACTTAAGGGAGCAGGGCAGGAGTTGAAGCAGTTGCCAGGGTTCAGGGGTTGGGGTTAACATTCCCCTGTCCCTCCTGGTCAAGCTGGAATAAGTTCCGGATGAACCTTGGCAGTGCCCAGGGTAAAGGGATCAGAGGAGATACGGGCCTGGGGGTGTAATATTTTGAACTCCCCTTGCACCTGATCCAGCAGGACATAGTGTGGAATAGTGTGGAAGATACCATCCTGTGCCATGGCATAGCGGTAGCATATCCGCAGATTTCAGGATTTACGTCTGCCCCCCCCCCCACCTGATCCAGCAAGAAGTAGTGCTTGATGGACCGCAGGAGCGCCATGAGATCGCGTTCACCCACCAGCAGACGGAGCAGGGAGGTGCTGGCTGCACCATGAGCAGTTGTGATCTACGGGGGTTGGTGTGTATGAACAGGGTTACAGGCTTTTGCGAGAGGGCAGAGGAGGTGCTGGCTGCACCATGAGCAGTTGTGATCTACGGGGGTTGGTGTGTATGAACAGGGTTACAGGCTTTTGCGAGAGGGCAGAGGAGGTGCTGGCTGCACCATGAGCAGTTGTGATCTACGGGGGTTGGTGTGTATGAACAGGGTTACGGGCTTAAGCGTGAGGGCAGAGGAGGTGCTGGCTGCACCATAAGCAGTTGTGATCTACGGTTGTCGGCCTTCAAACAAGGGCAGGGCAGTGCTGGCGACGCTGCGGGCTGATTATTTTCACGGCACAGCTGTTAAAAGCAGTCACACCGTAGTAAAGCCACCATAGCGAATTACAAGTGTTCAAAGTGTTCCTGTGTCGGTCAAACAGGGGACGGCCGAGGCGGAAGACCTGGACACGCACACATGTTGGGATAGCAGAGCGGCAACACACCACACACACGGCCTACGTCCTCTGTTAGGACACCACTCAAACATGGTACAGCCCACCTGCTACAACATGACTCCAACACAACACACACACGGCTTCCCTCGACTCATTGGGACGAGACACCAACATAGCACAATATACCTCACCACACCTGTGTGAGAAGTTGCCGTGAGGGTCATCCTGAAGAACAGGCTTGGCGGAGGCGCTCAGCAGCTAGGACACGACATCAACACAACACACACACACGGCCTAACTCACCCTTTGGGACAATACACCAACATAGCACACCACACCTGCTGGGAGAAGTTGCCGTGAGGGTCATACTGAAGAACAGGTTTGGCGGAGGGGCTGGAGGTGCGCATGGTGCTCTGTCCGCACTCCCGGATGATGTTGAGGTACTTGCCTGGCAAGTGAGCGAGGACTGGATTCAAACTCGAATTCCGAAACGTTTAGTTTGAACGTTTCAATTCATGAGATGGAAATTGTGAGACGGAGATCTGAAGGATTGCGCCGTATAACTAAAATAAAATGTTTGGTTCTGATCCATCCAACCGCAACTGCCCGGCCGCCGCCCAAAAGGCATTCAGATGCAAAAACAAAAGAATTACTTGAAATGATGAAACGACACTGGTAAGCGGGGGGCGAGCTGTCAGGGGGGAGTAATTGGGATCCGCCCGCATTGGGATCAATGGTTACATGAAATGGCAATGGTAAACAGGGGGCACGAAAGCGGGGAGGGAGTTCCCTGCTATCCTGCCCCCTGAAGGGAAGAGTCCCTTTCCCTCTTGCATCAACTGCTACCGCTGCCACCCTGCACCGAGCCCTGCTCAGGATGGCCCCCAAGCAAGCCAGGAAGAGCACGGGGATAACCAGCCCCACATGCTGTTAGAGCCTAGCTCAGGCTTCATGATGTACCCCTCCCCTCCTCCCCCTGCTGCTGCTGCCGCTGCTGCCACCCACACTGACCTGTTGTCAGGATGGCCTCTGAGTGTGCGATGAGAAACACGGGGATGTCCAGCCCCTGCGGCTGCGGCTGCTGTCGGGTCCCAGGGGCTGTTGGGGTGGCTGCGGCGGGGGGCGAGCAGGCGGCGTCCTTGCTGCCGGCCGCTTTCCGCAGGGTGTAGCGGCTGTACCAGAATGCCAGCTGGCCATCAGGGGTCAAGTCGTCACGACCCACAGCCTACAGAATGTGAGAGGTGTGGAAAGTATGAGAGCAGTGTGTAGCGGCTGTACCAGAAAGCCAGCTGGCCATCAGGGGTCAAGTCGTCACGACCACTGCAACACATGGACAGGGTGTGAGAAGTGTGAGAGGTGTGACACATTGACAGGTAAGAGAGGGGAAGGTATGAGTCTATAAAACCAAGGGGGGGGGGGGGTCTTCGCCACCATGGGCCGGTAACATACGCAGGTTTGAACAGTTTGAATGGTATGAAAAGTACAACTAAGCATAAGAGGCTATGGGGATGTTCACAGGGGGGCATCATGAATAACGACATGTGAAACATCAGCAGGGAGTGAAAAGTGTGAGAGTTATGGGGGGAATAGATGACGGGGGTCACGTCAACATGGTCTGTGACCCACAAGGTGTGAGGAGAGGGGAGGGGTGTGGGCAGGAGAGAAGAGGCATGAAGGCATGAGCAGGAGGGTGATAGCATGAAAGAGGGAGAGTTGAACAGGGGTGAAGAGGGGGGGCGGGGGGGGGGGGGGGGGGGCTAAGAAGGGGTATGTTAATGCTACGCTGCTCTGCCTACCCCCTGCTGCTTTCACAATCCACACACGTATGACCACACATGTTCACACACACACACACACATGTTCACACGCACAAGTTAACACACACAAGTACACACACATGTTCACACACACACACACACACACACACACACACACACACACACACACACACACACACACACACACACACACACACACACATGTTCACACACACAAGTTAACACACACAAGTACACACACATGTTCACACACACATGTTGACACACGCATGTTCACACACACATGTCCACACACGCACCTGGTTCTCCTCCACCATAAACTCTGAGTGAGGATCGTCCAGCACGCCCTCCAGCAGCCAGCGCTCAAGGATCTGATTGGGTGGGTGGGGGGAGGTGTGGATCTGATTGGGGGGGGGGGTATGGATCTGATTGGGTGGGTGGGGGGGGGGGCAGGAATCTGAACCTCAACCAGGCAAACCACCTCAACCAGGCAAACCACCTCAACCAGGCAAACCACCTGAACCAGGCAAACCACCTCAACCAGGCAAACCACCTGAACCAGGCAAACCACCTCAACCAGGCAAACCACCTCAACCAGGCAAACCACCTCAACCAAACAAACCACCTCAACCAGGCAAACCACCTCAACCAAGCAAACCACCTCAACCAGGCAAACCACCTCAACCAAGCAAACCACCTCAACCAATAATTATGAACGGAAACCAAGACCCCCCCGACGAACCGTACAGATAACACCCGTCTCATTTGTATACATGTTCACCCCAATCAGTGCTGTGCCATTGCAATTCAGAATTCGTGTCGGTAATGATGGTCCATTACCGGAAAAGTGGCTGAATTTGCCTTGAAATTACCGTGACTGAAACTCAGCTACGTAAGTCAGCCACCGTAAGGACCGTAATTGGCACAGCACTGACCCTGATACTCCTACCTGGAAGTAGGGCACACAGCCTGCAGTCAGCAGCCGGTGCAGCAGCGCCCTCCCTGCCTGGTCCCCTCCCAATGAAGAGGCCTTATCGTGCAGCAGGTTCAACAAGCCTAGGTAAGGGAGGAGAGGGGGGAGAGGGGGGAGTGAGGGGGGAGAAGCTTCGGTAGGGAAGCGGCAGTAGCGCTCTGCCTGCCTGGTCCCCACCCAATGAAGAGGCATTGTCAAGCAGCAGGTTCAACAAGCCAAGGCAACAGGGGGGAGAGGGTGGAGAGGGGGGTAGAAAAGCTCCAGGAGGGGGGCGGTAGTAGCGCCCTGCCTGCCTGGTCCCTGTCAAGTAAAGGTGCCCTGTCATGCAGCAGAGACTCCCCCGTCGCCTTCCCCAGCCACTCACCTGCCTGTCTGGGTAAGGAGGAGGTGGGCAGGGCCTACTCCAGCGACTCACCTGCCCCCGTCGCCTACCCCAGCCTCTCACCCGCCGCAGTCAGCCTGCTGGCTGCCGCCTCAGCCGCCACAGTTGCCAACAGCTTGAGGGAGGCTGCCGGCCCTTGACAGTGGAAGGTCAGGGCCTGCATGTTGAGCTGGCCCAGGCGGAGCTGGTGCTCAAGCTGAGTCACCAGCAGCATCCAGTCACCCAGCAGGCCGCGCAGGGAGGCGGTGACGGCATGAAACACCAACCTGGGCGTGGGGGGGTGAGTGGAGGAGGGAGGTTGGAAGGAAACGTTGTGGAGGTGAGTGATGTTTGTATTGGGAGGGTATGGATTGATCGGAGCAAGGGGCTTAAGCAGAGTCACCAGCAGCATCCAGTCACCCAGTAGGCTGAACAAGAGGCAGTGACGGCATGGATTACCGGCCTGGGCGGGGAAAAGGGGGTAGGGGGAAGATTGAATGGGGTGGGGAGGGGGTGGGGAGGAGTGATGTGCGTGTTTGGAGGGTGACAGATTGTCCGGGTGCGCACGGCAACCTGATCAAGCAATCACCCTGATGCTGAGTCACAAGCTGCGTCCAGATGCCCAAAAAGCCAGGGTAGGGAGGCGGTGTTTCCCGCGTTTCCCCAAGTTCCGGGGCCAAGCCGTCGGCCAGGCCAGGGGAATCTACATTAAGCCTTGGGCGATGAGCGTACCTAATTTGACGATATCAATTATTTAGATTTCGCCCGAATCATCGCCAACAGCGATGCATCGCCAAAAAGGTTTTCGCTGGGCAGTGACGGCATAGAACACAATTCCGGCGGGAAAAAGAGGGGGGGAGGGAGATTGGAAGAACTTGGGAGGGGGGTGAGAGGAGGGAGATTGGATGGGGTGGGGGTGGGAGAAAATGTCAGCTGAGAGGGTTTTGCAATGAGACCAAGCTCTCGTCAGAGGAGTCTCCAGGGTATGGGCCATGAAGGCGGGGAGCAAGGTTTCCAGGGAGGGCCTAAATGTGACCAGAATACGCCCGCGGTGCATGGCAAGGCCCGCGGTGCATGGCAAGGCCCGCGGTGCATGGCAAGGCCCGCGGTGCATGGCAAGGCCCGCGGTGCATGGCAAGCCATCAAATACGGTATTCTCTCCATCTCTCAGCACTAAACAGTCCTCTCAATACCAGCAGTCCTTCTAGATCATCGGATGTCCTTAGTTCCTCCTAGATCCTCACAGATATTGGTAGATCTGATAGATAGATCCTCGTACTGCTTCCCATTTCCTCCTAGATCCTCGCAGATTCTCTCTGCTCCAGGCTTCCTCCCAGATTGTCTCAGAGTGTCTCAGTCCCTCAGATTCTCGTAGATCCTCCTAGATTCTTGATTTTCTTTGCAGATCCTCTGAAGTCCCCTCAGATCTTCCCCAGTCCAGACTGCCTTCCAGCATGTTTCAGATTTTCTCGCCCCTCAAATCCTCTTAGATCCTGTCCACTCCACTCTTCCTCCCAGCTTCCACCGAAGCATTCCTTCCAGTAAGCTGCCTTGCATTTGCTAAATTCCTGCTTCCTGGTGCGACAAAGTCTCACACAGTCCTGCAGATCCTGCCAGTCCCGTTTAGGCACTCACGGATAGCTGTACGATGACCGGGTCTCAATGAAGCGCTGCAATACCACCACGTACTCACTGCAGCAAGGAGGGGGCCATGGGAAATGTAAGGAGATCAGGAGAGGTCAGGAGGGGTCAGGAGGGGTCGGGAGGGGTCAGGGGGGTCAGGAGGGGTCAGGAGAGGTCAGGGTGGGTCAGGAGGGGTCAGGAGGGGTTAGGGGGGTCAGGAGGGGTCAGGAGAGGTCAGGGGGGGTCAGGAGGGGTCAGGAGAGGTCAGGGGGGGTCAGGAGGGGTTAGGGGGGTCAGGAGGGGTCAGGAGAGGTCAGGGGGGGTCAGGAGGGGTCAGGGGGGGTCAGGAGGGGTCAGGGGGGGTCAGGAGGGGTCAGGAGGGGTCAGGAGGGGTCAGGAGGGGTCAGGGGGGGTCAGGAAGGGTCAGGAGGGGTCAGGAGAGGTCAGGGGGGGTCAAGAGGGGTCAGGGGGGGTCAGGAGGGGTCAGGAGGGGTCAGGAGGGGTCAGGAGGGGTCGGGAGGGGTCAGGGGGGGTCAGGAGGGGTCAGGAGGGGTCAGGGGGGGTCAGGGAGGGTCAGGAGGGGTCAGGGGGGGTCAGGAGGGGCCAGGGGGGGTCAGGAAGGGTCAGGGGGGTCAGGGGGGGTCAGGAGGGGTCAAGAGGGGTCAGGGGGGGTCAGGAGGGGTCAGGGAGGGTCAGGAGGGGTCAGGGGGGGTCAGGAGGGGTCAGGGGGGGTCAGGAAGGGTCAGGGGGGGTCAGGAGGGGTCAGGGGGGGTCAGGAGGGGTCAGGAGGGGTCAGGAGGGTTCAGGGGGGGGTCAGGGAGGGTCAGGAGGGGTCAGGAAGGGTCAGGAGGGGTCAGGGGGGGTCAGGAGGGGTCAGGAAGGGTCAGGGGGAGGTCAGGAGGGGTCAGGAGGGGTCAGGAAGGGTCAGGAGGGGTCAGGAGGGGTCAGGGGGAGGTCAGGAGGGGTCAGGAGGGGTCAGGAGGGGTCAGGAGGGGTCAGGGGGGGTCAGGAGGGGTCAGGAGGGGTCAGGAAGGGTAAGGAGGGGTCAGGGGGAGGTCAGGAGGGGTCAGGAGGGGTCAGGGGAAGGTCAGGAGGGGTCAGGAGGGGTCAGGAGGGGTCAGGAAGGGTCAGGAGGGGTCAGGAGGTGTTCAGGAGGGGTCAGGAGGGGTCAGGGGGGGTCAGGAGGGGTCAGGAGGGGTCAGGAAGGGTCAGGAGGGGTCAGGGGGAGGTCAGGAGGGGTCAGGAGGGGTCAGGAGGGGTCAGGGGGAGGTCAGGAGGGGTCAGGAGGAGTCAGGGTGGGTCATGAGGGGTCAGGGGGAGGTCAGGAGGGGTCAGGAGGAGTCAGGGGGGGTCAGGAAGGGTCAGGGGGGTCAGGGGGGGTCAGGAGGGGTCAAGAGGGGTCAGGAGGGGTCAGGGAGGGTCAGGGGGAGGTCAGGAGGGGTCAGGAGGAGTCAGGGGGGGTCAGGAAGGGTCAGGGGGGTCAGGGGGGGTCAGGAGGGGTCAGGGGGGGGTCAGGAGGGGTCAGGAGGGGTCAGGAGGGTTCAGGGGGGGGTCAGGGAGGGTCAGGAGGGGTCAGGAGGGGTCAGGAGGGTCAGGTGGGTCAGGGGGGGGGGGGGGGGGGGGGGGGGGGGGGGGGGGGGGGTCAGGAGGGGTCAGGGGGGGGGGGGGGGGGAGGGGGGGGGGGGGGGGGGGGGGGGGGGGGTCAGGAGGGGTCAGGGGGGGGGGTCAGGAGGGGTCAGGAAGGGTCAGGAGGGGTCAGGAGGGGTTCAGGGGGAGGTCAGGAGGGGTCAGGGGGGGGGGTCAGGAGGGGTCAGGAGGGGTCAGGAAGGGTCAGGAGGGGTCAGGGGGAGGTCAGGAGGGGTCAGGAGGGGTCAGGAAGGGTCAGGAGGGGTCAGGGGGAGGTCAGGAGGAGTCAGGAGGGGTCAGGGGGAGGTCAGGAGGGGTCAGGGGGGGTCAGGAGGGGTCAGGAAGGGTCAGGAGGGGTCAGGAGGGGTTCAGGAGGGGTCAGGAGGGGTCAGGGGGGGTCAGGAGGGGTCAGGAGGGGTCAGGAAGGGTCAGGAGGGGTCAGGGGGAGGTCAGGAGGGGTCATGAGGGGTCAGGAGGGGTCAGGGGGAGGTCAGGAGGGGACAGGAGGAGTCAGGGTGGGTCAGGAGGGGTCAGGGGGAGGTCAGGATGGGTCAGGAGGAGTCAGGGGGGGTCAGGAAGGGTCAGGGGGGTCAGGGGGGGTCAGGAGGGGTCAGGAGGGGTCAGGGGGGGTCGGGAGGGGTCAGGGAGGGTCAGGAGGGGTCAGGGGGGGTCAGGAGGGGTCAGGGGGGGTCAGGAAGGGTCAGGGGGGTCAGGGGGGGTCAGGAGGGGTCAGGGGGGCTCAGGAGGGGTCAGGAGGGGTCAGGAGGGTTCAGGGGGGGGTCAGGGAGGGTCAGGAGGGGTCAGGAGGGGTCAGGAGGGGTCAGGGGGGGGGGGGGGGGGGGGGGGGTCAGGAGGGGTCAGGGGGGGGGTCAGGAGGGGTCAGGAAGGGTCAGGAGGGGTCAGGAGGGGTTCAGGGGGAGGTCAGGAGGGGTCAGGGGGGGTCAGGAGGGGTCAGGAGGGGTCAGGGGGAGGTCAGGAGGGGTCAGGAGGGGTCAGGAAGGGTCAGGAGGGGTCAGGGGGAGGTCAGGAGGGGTCAGGAGGGGTCAGGGGGAGGTCAGGAGGGGTCAGGAGGGGTCAGGAAGGGTCAGGAGGGGTCAGGAGGGGTCAGGAGGGGTCAGGAGGGGTCAGGGGGGGTCAGGAGGGGTCAGGAGGGGTCAGGAAGGGTAAGGAGGGGTCAGGGGGAGGTCAGGAGGGGTCAGGAGGGGTCAGGGGGAGGTCAGGAGGGGTCAGGAGGGGTCAGGAGGGGTCGGGAAGGGTCAGGAGGGGTCAGGAGGGGTTCAGGAGGGGTCAGGGGGGGTCAGGAGGGGTCACGAGGGGTCAGGAAGGGTCAGGAGGGGTCAGGGGGAGGTCAGGAGGGGTCAGGAGGGGTCAGGAGGGGTCAGGGGGAGGTCAGGAGGGGTCAGGAGGAGTCAGGGTGGGTCAGGAGGGGTCAGGGGGGGGTCAGGGGGGGGGTCAGGAGGGGTCAGGGGGGGGTCAGGAGGGGTCAGGAGGAGTCAGGGTGGGTCAGGAGGGGTCAGGGGGGGGTCAGGGGGGGGTCAGGAGGGGTCAGGAGGGGTCAGGGGGGCGTCAGGAGGGGTCAGGAGGGGTCAGGGGGAGGTCAGGAGGGGCGGGGTGGGTGGGGATGATGAGACGCTGCAGAACCACTATGTACGCACTGCAACCGGGGTCAGAGGGAGTCAAAGCAGTGTATGATGAAGGTCATGAAGAGGCTAAACAGATGAAGAGAATTGGGGGGCAGAGAGAGATGGGGGGCAGGGGGGGATGAGGAGGCAACTAGGCTAAGGAGATGAGAACAGACGGGGAGGTAGGGGCCACAGTTCACCCACCATATTGGCAGCATTCTCTCCACCATCTCTAGCAGACTTGGCTCCAGATCCGCCTCAACCACGAAAGTCAGTGTGGGCCTGCCCTTGGCCTGCCCACCGCCTAGGGACGCAGCAACAGGCGTCGCGGATGGCTCTGTTGCCTCCGCCGCCACAGCGGGCCGGGCGGCATCAGTGACGGCTGAAGGAGCGGGGAGGGGGGGTCCCGCGGGGACCAGGCGGGCGCGGATGTACGTGCCTCCCTGGCCCATGAAGGCGTACAACAGGTCGTTCATGACTGTGGGGACAGGGAGAGGGTGGTGGGGGGACGGGGAGAAGTGTGGGAGTGGGCGGGGAGGAGGAGTGTGAAAGCAAGCGGCAGGATGTGCGTGCCTCCCTGGCCCATGAAGGCGTACAACAGGTCGTTCATGACTGTGGGGACAGGGAGAGGGTGGTGGGGGGGCGGGGAGAAGTGTGGGAGTGGGCGGTGAGGAGGAGTGTGAAAGCAAGCGGCGGGATGCACGTGCCTCCCTGGCCCATGAAGGCGTGCAACAGGGTAGTTCATGACTGTGGGGACAGGGAGAGGGTGGTGGGGGGACGGGGAGAAGTGTGGGAGTGGGCGGTGAGGAGGAGTGTGAAAGCAAGCGGCGGGATGCACGTGCTTCCCTGGCCCATGAAGGCGTACAACAGGTCGTTCATGACTGTGGGGACAGGGAGAGGGTGGGGGGTGGGGCGGGGAGAAGTGTGGGAGTGGGTGGTGGGGAGGAGTGTGAAAGCAAGCGGCGCCCATAAAAAGTACAACAGGTCGTTCATGACTGACAAGAGGGAGAGGGTGGCGGGGAAAAGTGTAAAAGAGGGAAGTGGGGGGATATGAGAACGGGCGGGGCAGTGTGGAGGAGTGTGAGAAGGGTCGGGGAAACAGGGAGAAGTGTGAAAGCCGGCGGCAGCAGGTAGGGGCTGCCCTGGCCCATGAAGGCGAAGAGTGGGTCGTTTGTGACTGCGGGGTCAGGGGCAGCGGGGAGAGGTATGAGACTGGGCGGGGAATGGGGGATAAGTGTGAGTGTGGGCAGGGAGGCAGGTTGGAGTGCGAGGGTGGGCGGCCCGGGAGAAGTGTGAAAGTGGGTGGGAAAGCGGGAAGGAAGTGTGAGAGTGGGCAGGTCACCAGGAGAAATATAAGTGCATGAAGCGGGCGGTGGGGAGGGAGTGTGAGGGGGGGCTGGGCAGCAGAGGGGATTTTGAGTGTGGACAAAGCTGCAGGGCCAGCCACAGGGCCAGTCACAGGGCCAGCCACAGGGCCAGGGAAATCTGGTCGGGGTTGCAGGGCCAGCCACAGGGCAAGTCACAGGGCCAGTCACAGGGCCAGGGAAATCTGGTCGGGGTTGCAGGGCCAGCCACAGGGCCAGTCACAGGGCCAGCCACAGGGCCAGGGAAATCTGGTCGGGGTTGCAGGGCCAGCCACATGGCCAGTCACAGGGCCAGTCACATGGCCAGGGAAATCTGGTTGGGGTTGCAGGGCCAGCCACAGGGCCAGTCAAAGGGCCAGCACACACTTCAATGCCGTCCACAAATCAGGGTTACCCAGTACGAAAATACGGTACGGTCAAACGTTACGGTACGGATACGGTACGGCCAAAATGACCGGACATGTAAGAAAATGGCCGTTAACACGGTACAGTATTATCAAACGGTTTGATACGATACGATAAACGGTACGGGATTTGGACCCAAAGGGTCGTGCTGGGTAACTTTGCCCCAAATGCGTTTGCCAGCAGGGAGAGCACGTCCATCCCTCCAACCTGGTTCAGAACGGATTGAATATTGCTAGATTGGGATTTAAAGGATTGAATATCGCTAGATTGGGATTTAACGGATTGAATAATGCCACAAATATAAAGTGCGGCCTCGTGACGGCTGCTTCTCCATGGCGTGTGTGTTTAGCTGGGACTCACTCTCGGCATGCACAGGTCTCACAGCAAATACCTCTCCCCTTCACTTTCACCTGTAATAATGACCCCCCCCCCCCCCCCACCCCCGTCCACCTTTCACCCCTCACAGCAAATACCTCTCCCCCTCACTTTCACCTGTAATAATGACCCCCCCCACCCCCACCCCGTCCACCTTTCACCCCTCACAGCAAATACCTCTCCCCCTCACTTTCACCTGTAATAATGACCCCCCCCACCCCACCCCCGTCCACCTTTCACCCCTCACAGCAAATACCTCTCCCCCTCACTTTCACCTGTAATAATGACCCCCCCCCCCCCCCCCCCCCCCCCCCCGTCCACCTTTCACCCCACACAGCAAATACCTCTCCCCCTCACTTTCACCTGTAATAATGACCCCCCCCCCCCCCCCCCCCCCCCGTCCACCTTTCACCCCACACAGCAAATACCTGTCCCCCTCACTTTCACCTGTAATAATGACCCCCCCCCCCCCCCCGTCCACCTTTCACCCCACACAGCAAATACCTCTCCCCCTCACTTTCACCTGTAATAATGACCCCCCCCCCCGTCCACCTTTCACCCCTCACAGCAAATACCTCTCCCCCTCACTTTCACCTGTAATAATGACCCCCCCCCCCCCCATCCACCTTTCACCCCACACAGCAAATACCTCTCACCCTCACCTTCACCTGTAATAATGCCCCCCCCCCTGTCACCTCCCTCTCCCCTTCATCCCTCCCCCTCCCCCTCACCTCCCTCTCCCCTTCATCCCTCCCCCTCCCCCTCACCTCCCTCTCCCCTTCATCCCTCCCCCTCCCCCTCACCTCCCTCTCCCCTTCATCCCTCCCCCTCCCCCTCACCTCCCTCTCCCCTTCATCCCTCCCCCTCCCCCTCACCTCCCTCTCCCCTTCATCCCTCCCCCTCCCCCTCACCTCCCTCTCCCCTTCATCCCTCCCCCTCCCCCTCACCTCCCTCTCCCCTTCATCCCTCCCCCTCCCCCTCACCTCCCTCTCCCCTTCATCCCTCCCCTCCCCCTCAACTCCCTCTCACCCCATCCCCTTTACCCAACACAAACCACCACCACTCATCCACATTATGACGCATTCCTGGCGGCCGATTGCCCCATCTCTCCTCCCCCCTCTCTCCCCACCACCCCACCCACTGCTCTCATCCCCAACCTTTCACCCCCCATTCCTCTCGCCCACCCCCTGCCCTTCACCCCCCCACCCCCACCCACCCACTGCTCTCCTCCCTCCCCCAGCCCTCTATCCTCCCCACCCTGTTCCCTCATCTCCCTCTACCACCCACCCTGCAGCCCCATCACCCACTCCTCCCACTCTTCACCCCTCCCCCCCCACACTCCTCTCACCCCTCCCCCCACACACACTCATATCACCCCCCCCACACACACACACCCCACAAACACACTCCTCTTACCCCCCCCCCCCCCCACACACACTCCTATCACCCCCCCCCGCACACACTCCTCTCACCCCTTCCACACACACACTCATATCACCCCCCCCCGCACACACTCCTCTCACCCCTTCCACACACACACTCATATCACCCCTTCCCCCCGCACACACTCCTCTCACCCCTTCCACACACACACTCATATCACCCCTTCCCCCCGCACACACTCCTCTCACCCCTTCCACACACACACTCCTATCACCCCCCCCCACACACACACACTCCTATCTACCCCCCCCCCCCCGCACACACACACTCCTATCACCCCCCCCCCCCCGCACACACTCCTCTCACCCCTTCCACACACACACTCATATCACCCCCCCCCCCCCCGCACACACTCCTCTCACCCCTTCCACACACACACTCATATCACCCCTTCCCCCCGCACACACTCCTCTCACCCCTTCCACACACACACTCCTATCACCCCCCCCCCACACACACCCCCCCCCCACACACACACTCCTCTCACCCCCCCCCATCCCTGCCATTCACACCCCCCCCCCACACACACACACACTCCTCCCACACACACCCCTCCCTGCCATTCACCCCACCCCAAACACACTCCTCCCACCCCCACCCCCCACACACACACACACACTCCTCTCACCCCCCCCCGCACACACTCCTCTCACCCCCCCCCCCGCACATACTCCTCTCATCCCCCCCCCCGCACACACTCCTCTCACCCCCCCCCCTCGCACCCCCCCCCCGCACACACTAATCTCACCCCCCCCCCCCCCACCCCCCCCGTACACACGCCTCTCACCCCCCCCCTCCCTGCCATTCACCCCCCCCCCCTGCCATTCACCCCCCCCCCTCCCTGCCATTCACCCCCCCCCCAAACACACTCCTCTCACCCCCCCCCTGCTCTTCACCCCCCCCTGCCATTCACCCCCCCCCCCCCCTGCCTTTCACCCCCCCCCCTCCCTGCCATTCACCTCCCCCCCCAAACACACTCCTCTCAACCCCCCCCCCCTCCCTGCCATTCACCCCCCCCCCAAACACACTCCTCTCACCCCCCCCCCCTCCCTGCCATTCACCCCCCCCCCAAACACACTCTTCTCACCCCCCCTCCCTGCCCTTCACCCCCCCCCCAAACACACTCCTCTCACCACCACCCTGCTCTTCAACCCCTCTACCCCCCCATACACACTTCTCCCACTCCCCCCCCCCTGCCCTTCACCCCCCCCCCCCCCCCACACATACACACATTTCACCCCCACCCCCCACTAACACACTCCCCTAACCCCTGCTCCATACACACTCCTTACACACACACCCTGCCCCTCAACCCCTCCCCCCCCCACACACACTCCTTTCATACACATACACACACACACACCCGACTAACACACATTCCTCCCCCCTCCTGCCCTTCACCCCCTCACCGGCAACCTCCTGCATCTCAGGTGGCAGCATGCTGAGGCCGTCCCTCGCAGCTGCTGGTGACGAGCCTGTGGTGGCATTCTGCAAACAAACGACGACCACAAGGTGAACAAGGGCAGCAAGAAGGGGTAGAGGGGCAGCAAGGAGGGGTAGAGGGGTAGCAAGAAGGGGTCAGGTACAGACTGCAGGGAGATCCTAGGGGTAGCAAGGAGGGGTAGCGGGGCAGCAAGGAGAGGTAGAGGGGTAGCAAGAAGGGGTCAGGTACAGACTGCAGGGAGATCCTAGGGGTAGCAAGGAGGGGTAGAGGGGCAGCAAGGAGGGGTAGAGGGGTAGCAAGAAGGGGTAGAGGGGTAGGAAGGAGGGGTAGAGGGGTAGCAAGGAGGGGTCAGGTACAGACTGCAGGGAGATCCTAGGGGTAGCAAGGAGGGGCAGAGGGGCAGCAAGGAGGGGCAGAGGGGTAGCAAGGAGGGGTAGAGGGGTAGCAAGAAGGGGTCAGGTACAGACTGCAGGGAGATCCTAGGGGTAGCAAGGAGGGGCAGAGGGGCAGCAAGGAGAGGTAGAGGGGTAGCAAGAAGGGGTCAGGTACAGACTGCAGGGAGATCCTAGGGGTAGCAAGGAGGGGTAGAGGGGTAGCAAGGAGGGGTAGCGGGGTAGCAAGGAGGGGTCAGGTACAGACTGCAGGGAGATCCTAGGGGTAGCAAGGAGGGGTAGAGGGGCAGCAAGGAGGGGTAGAGGGGTAGCAAGGAGGGGTAGAGGGGCAGCAAGGAGGGGTAGAGGGGTAGCAAGGAGGGGTAGAGGGGTAGCAAGAAGGGGTCAGGTACAGACTGCAGGGAGATCCTAGGGGCAGCAAGGAGGGGTAGAGGGGTAGCAAGGAGGGGTAGAGGGGTAGCAAGGAGGGGTAGAGGGGTAGCAAGGAGGGGTAGAGGGGCAGCAAGGAGGGGTAGAGGGGTAGCAAGGAGGGGTAGAGGGGCAGCAAGGAGGGGTAGAGGGGCAGCAAGGAGGGGTAGAGGGGTATCAATAAGGGGTCAGGTACAGACTTCAGGGAGATCCTAGGGGTAGCAAGGAGGGGTAGAGGGGCAGCAAGGAGGGGTAGAGGGGTAGCAAGGAGGGGTAGAGGGGCAGCAAGGAGGGGTAGAGGGGTAGCAAGAAGGGGTCAGGTACAGACTGCAGGGAGATCCTAGGGGTAGCAAGGAGGGGTAGAGGGGCAGCAAGGAGGGGTAGAGGGGTAGCAAGGAGGGGCAGAGGGGTAGCAAGGAGGGGTCAGGTACAGACTGCAGGGAGATCCTAGGGCTAGCAAGAAGGGGTAGAGGGGCAGCAAGGAGGGGCAGAGGGGCAGCAAGAAGGGGTCAGGTACAGACTGCAGGGAGATCCTAGGGGTAGCAAGGAGGGGTAGAGGGGCAGCAAGGAGGGGTAGAGGGGTAGCAAGAAGGGGTCAGGTACAGACTGCAGGGAGATCCTAGGGGTAGCAAGGAGGGGTAGAGGGGCAGCAAGGAGGGGCAGAGGGGTAGCAAGAAGGGGTAGAGGGGTAGGAAGGAGGGGTAGAGGGGCAGCAAGGAGGGGTAGAGGGGTAGCAAGAAGGGGTCAGGTACAGACTGCAGGGAGATCCTAGGGGTAGCAAGGAGGGGTAGAGGGGCAGCAAGGAGGGGTAGAGGGGTAGCAAGGAGGGGTAGAGGGGTAGGAAGGAGGGGTAGAGGGGCAGCAAGGAGGGGTAGAGGGGCAGCAAGAAGGGGTAGTGGGGTAGCAAGAAGGAGTAGAGGGGTAGCAAGAAGGGGTAGAGGGGTAGCAAGGAGGGGTCAGGTACAGACTGCAGGGAGATCCTAGGGCTAGCAAGAAGGGGTAGAGGGGCAGCAAGGAGGGGTAGAGGGGTAACAAGATGGGGTCAGGTACAGACTGCAGGGAGATCCTAGGGGTAGCTAGGAGGGGTAGAGGGGCAGCAAGGAGGGGTAGAGGGGTAGCAAGGAGGGGTAGAGGGGTAGGAAGGAGGGGTAGAGGGGCAGCAAGGAGGGGTAGAGGGGTAGCAAGAAGGGGTCGGGTACAGACTGCAGGGAGATCCTAGGGGTAGCAAGGAGGGGTAGAGGGGCAGCAAGGAGGGGTAGAGGGGTAGCAAGGAGGGGTAGAGGGGTAGGAAGGAGGGGTAGAGGGGCAGCAAGGAGGGGTAGAGGGGTAGCAAGAAGGGGTCAGGTACAGACTGCAGGGAGATCCTAGGGGTAGCAAGGAGGGGTAGAGGGGCAGCAAGGAGGGGTAGAGGGGTAGCAAGAAGGGGTCAGGTACAGACTTTAGGGAGATACTAGGGGTAGCAAGGAGGGGTAGAGGGGCAGCAAGGAGGGGTAGAGGGGTAGCAAGAAGGGGTAGAGGGGTAGCAAGAAGGGGTCAGGTACAGACTGCAGGGAGATCCTAGGGGTAGCAAGGAGGGGTAGAGGGGCAGCAAGGAGGGGTAGAGGGGTAGCAAGAAGGGGTCAGGTACAGACTGCAGGGAGATCCTAGGGGTAGCAAGGAGGGGCAGAGGGGCAGCAAGGAGGGGTCAGGTACAGACTGCAGGGAGATCCTAGGGGTAGCAAGAAGGGGTAGAGGGGCAGCAAGGAGGGGTAGAGGGGTAGCAAGGAGGGGTCAGGTACAGACTGCAGGGAGATCCTAGGGGTAGCAAGGAGGGGCAGAGGGGCAGCAAGGAGGGGCAGAGGGGTAGCAAGGAGGGGTCAGGTACAGACTGCAGGGAGATCCTAGGGGTAGCAAGAAGGGGTCAGGTACAGACTGCAGGGAGATCCTAGGGGTAGCAAGAAGGGGTAGAGGGGCAGCAAGGAGGGGTAGAGGGGTAGCAAGGAGGGGTAGAGGGGTAGCAAGGAGGGGCAGAGGGGTAGCAAGGAGGGGTCAGGTACAGACTGCAGGGAGATCCTAGGGGTAGCAAGGAGGGGCAGAGGGGCAGCAAGGAGGGGCAGAGGGGTAGCAAGGAGGGGTCAGGTACAGACTGCAGGGAGATCCTAGGGGTAGCAAGAAGGGGTCAGGTACAGACTGCAGGGAGATCCTAGGGGTAGCAAGAAGGGGTAGAGGGGCAGCAAGGAGGGGTAGAGGGGTAGCAAGGAGGGGCAGAGGGGTAGCAAGGAGGTGTAGGAAGGAGGGGTAGAGGGATAGCAAGAAGGGGTACAGGGGCAGCAAGGAGGGGAAGAGGGGTAGCAAGGAGGGGTCGGGTAATGAGGGGGCAGCCTGGGGTAGGGTATAGATCATATCATTTTAAGGAATCGGCCAAAGCCTCATTCAACCCCTCCATGATAATTGGACCAATCCTGAGGTGACTTGTTACCACTCAGAGGTGCGGAGAAGCAGCGCAGGGGGACCCAGGGGGCAAAGCAACGCTTGGGGGATTGGGGGGGCGGGGGGGCACTGGTGGTCTGGGGGCGAAGCAACGCAGGGGGACCCAGGGAGGGGGGAGGACTGGTGGTCTGGGGGGCGGGAAAGCACTGAGCCACTGACCCCCCGCTTCGGGGTTTGGGGCCAACCCCCGCTTGGGGGTCTGGGGGCCACCCCCTATTTGGGGGTTCGAGGGCAAAGCCCCTAAAGCTCAGAAACAACATGACATTTAACAAGTGATTCTTCACTGGAAGCAAGTATTTTCAAGAATGACAGGAAATATATTTGTGATACTGGTATTCATGCAACTCCCATGCCTAGTCTGAGGTAGTACCTCCCTAGGGCAGCTTTCGCACCACTGCCCTGAACAGCGCAGGCAGCCCAGCATTGACATCCAGCTGTTCCTGTTGACGCTCATGCCCTAAGATGAAGGCTGCTGTCCCTGGCCTTGAATCCCTCCCAGCACCCACCGTGATGAGCGCTTGGCCGGTCAAGTACGGCCGCTCGTAGTTCCACAGAGGTATCCGCTGCAGCAGCCCCGCCAGCTCAGCGCAGGGCTCCGGGCCTGCCACGCCCCCCCGCGAAGACGCAGGCATGCCGCGTGCGCTGGCGCCGCGGACCGGCGTGGTCGGCTCCGAAGCCGCAGCAGCGCCCCATCGACCACGCGGAGCGTCGCCCGCGCCGCCGCTGCTCGCCGGAGGAGCGGCGGCGGCGCGCGGGGGGGAGGCGCCTCCGCTGCCGCTGCCGCCTGCTGCTCTGCCCAGGCCGCTGGTGGGGGTGGGCTGCTGAAAGAGATCTCCAGCTAACGGTACGGCGGGTCGAGGGTCATGCAGCCGCCTGCTGCTCATCCCGCTACATTCAGGATGGCAATTGAGGGGGGCAGAGGGACAGGAGGATGGGACGGAAGGGGGGGGGACGGAAGGGGGGGGGACGAGGGAAAGGGATAATGGTACAACGGTACGGCGGGTCGAGGGTCGTGTAGCCGCATGCCGTCCATCCCGCTGCATTGGCGATGGCGGGAAGGGGGCAGGGGGGCGGGGGACGGGGGACGGGGGAATGCGGGACGGGGGACGGGGGAAAGGGATAATAGTGTGGGACGAGAGGACATGGGGTTTCCCTGTGGAGGGTATAAGGGTAGGGTTTAGGGGTATAAGGGTAGGGGGGCCCGTGGGAGGGTATGAAGGTATATGGGACATGGGGCTAGACCCCCCGCTTGTGTAGCGATTTCCGGGGCAGGGGGGGCAGGGGGTGGGGGAGGTCATTGTGAATTGGTGTTGTTTTTCAAAGATAAATTGCCCCCGGCAGTGAATGAGTGTCATGCAGATAATTGTATAGAAGTCCAGATTCATACCTTCAGCTCGTAAGCATTCACCCATCAGCTTTTACCCAAAAGGCGCCCTCCATCGTACCTTTCGTAACTTGTCCTGGATTCCGTCATCCTAAGCTATGCATCCACTCTGCATGCCCCTGATCCCATCCAGTCATCCATCTTCAGCCTACTTTTGAATACAAGCCACCAACCATTGCACCTTTCTTGTGTTGTCATAGAGACTGTCATCAACCACACGCGTCCACCCCTAAACCCTTTTTCAAAAGATGCCACCCACCCTAGGACCGGTCCTGTGTCATGATGGGGTCCGTCAGCAAATACAGGTGAGATGGGTAAGAGGACAGCGTAAGACGTCTAACGGGTTAATGGGTTTCAGGGTCCATAGGGGCGCCAGCCGAGGAAGAGTGACAGACTCCTCGGGAATATGGAGCTGGGACAACGAGTAAAACACACAAGGACCCTTATGGGCATTCATCATACCCATCAGTCCATACCCCATCCACCCATCAGCCTTTATATATCCGGCGCGACCATCATGCCTGCCATGTGTATAACAAATAAATAAACAATACACCCTGAGGCGTGGATAAAGGAAGCCACCCGATTGGCCGTAGCACTAGGTGAGCTACCATGCAACAATTGCAGATTCACCCGGGCTTCCCGCTCCTTCCTTGGTGGCTGGTGCGCTTTTGGTGGTGGCGTGCGCTTCCCATGCCCGCCATCTGCTGTCATCAGGCCAGGCATCACAGTCTATGCATCCACCTTCATACATCCAGCCACCCACCCGTGCAACACATCCACACTTCATCGTACTGTTTGGCCGTACGGCGCCACCCTCGCACCTATTGTGTGTTGTCATTGAGTCGGTCAGCGTGGGTGTGTAGTCACGCTGACGCACCATTGGCGAGTCCACCTCCTCCTGTCGACAAAGGGATGGAATCGCGGTTTAATAGAGGGTGATTCAGCTACACGTCAGCACTTCACCTACACTTCAGCTACACTTCAGCACTTCAGCTACAACCCGGCCACCCAACCGTCAGCTGTATCAATTTATACATTCAGGGCTCATTATAAAAAGGGGGCATTCTTGGAGAATGCCAGCAGGCGTTTGTGGCGGAGGCCAACACCACATTGATTTAGTGGTGCCTCAGCTACATTTCGGTCGCCAGTAGATCATGGCCCCAGCCGTGGGGGCCGAGTCAAGCATGCTCATCTGCTAGGGCCGTAGGTCGGTCAGAATTAGATCCACATCGGCCCCCATCAGTGGCCGCCTTGCGGCCCAGCCGGGAGTGTCTGAGGCGGAAAACAATACAACAATGGATGAAACCTACCTTTCCGCAAACATGAATCTTCCTGAATGATTTGAATGGTTGAGATGAAGCTTGACCCTGGGCACCGACAACTCTAAATGTGATTTTTCCACAGAACCAACCTCACCCACCCACTCCTCCCAAACGGGGTCTTTCCCATAGTACACCTAGTCAAGGGTTCAGGGTTCAGGGTACATCACCCTTAACCCACCCATCCACTTCACCTACCACTCTTCACCCACCACTCTCCACTCCCCAACCCACCCACCACCCTTGACCCACCACTCCAAACACAGGGTTCTTCCCGTAGTACACAGGCTTCCCTTGCAGCCCAGACAGCAATGGCTCCAGAGTCGCAGCTGCAGCAGTAGACGCCGCGGTAGCAGCCCCTCGCGCCGGGGCTGCCCTGCCCTGACTCAACGCAGCATCTGGAGTTGCAGCTGACGCGCCATGCGCCGCCGCCGCAGCAGCGGTTCCCCGCGCTGGCACGGCCCTGCCTAGCACAAGCCTCGCCAGCGCGGCCGCAGCAACGGATTCGGTACGGCTCCTCGGGGATCCAGCGACCGCTCCTGCCGCAGCGAGTGCCGCACCTGTGGCCGAGGCAGGTGGGGCTGCTGATGGCGCGGCGCCGCTCTTAGCAGCAGCTGTCGTGTTAGTGATGTTATGAAGCGTCTGCTGTTGTTGCTGTTGCTGCTGTTGGAGGGTGGTGTTGGCTGCAGCTGAGGTGTCTGGTCTTGCCCCGGGACCCTCAGCCGGAGCCCGATGTGAAGACAAAGTGAGGGCAGGCCGGCTGCTGGCTGCCACTGGCTGGGAAATCCCGGGCTGGCGGGCCTGTCCGGGAGCTGCAGCAGCAGCAGCACCTCCTACAGGGCCCCCGGGCGCCTGCATCCGCCGGAGAGCCTCCAGATCTGGGTCTGTCGCTAACACATGGAGCATGGCCAGGAACTGCTTGTGCTTGGTGTCCCTGAGTGCGCGAGCAGGCGGGTACAGGGCATAAAGGGAGGATCACGTGTCTCCGTGCCTGTCTGCACGAGGAGGGTATGCATGCCTTATTTCCTGTTAATAGGCTTTACGCAGGTAAAGCATCGCACGAAATTGCGCATGATTGGAGTCCTTGAGGGCACCAGGAGAGAGGCATAGAAACGGACGCATGAGGGGGAAATGCATGACGGGCAAGCCCATGCCCGGATGCCTGTGTGCCTGCATCACGCAGGCAGGGCTCAGCCATGCTAGAACGATCCAGGGCTTGTCCATGGGTCGCTTCTGCTGATGCGGCTGCTGCAAAGGCACGGTTGGCGCATGCAATCATGCATGGTGGCACTCAAGCCCCAACGATTCACACATGAATGACATGAGGTGCATCGACGGTTGAGAGAGCCATGCACCACGATGCAGCCAACTGCATGCGCCCAACTCCATGCGCCCAACTGCATGCGCCCAACTCAATGCGCCCATCTGCGTGTCTCTTGTCTGCATGCGCCCAACTGCAAGACTCTTTATTGCACGCACTAAGTGCATGCGCCCATCTAAATGCATGTATCTGCGTGCGCCTAACTGCATGCGATAAACTGCATGTGCCAACTGTATGCCTTTTATCTGCATGCGCCCATCTGCATGCCTCTTATATGCATTCACCAACAACATGCGCCCATCTGCATGCCTCTATCTGCATGCTCTCATCTGCATGCCTCAATCCGCATGCGCCCATCTGCATGCGCCCATCTGCAAGCTCCCATCTGCATGCGCCCATCTGCATGCGCCCATCTGCATGCGCCCATCTGCATGCCTCTATCTGCATGCACCCATCTGCATGCCTTTATCTGCATGCACCCATCTGCATGCCTTTATCTGCATGCGCCCATCTGCATGCGCCCATCTGCATGCACCCATCTGCATGCCTCTATCTGCATGCGCCCATCTGCATGCTCCCATCTGCATGCGCCCATCTGCATGCGCCCATCTGCATGCGCCCATCTGCATGCGCCCATCTGCATGCGCCCATCTGCATGCGCCCATCTGCATGCGCCCATCTGCATGCACCCATCTGCATGCGCCCGTCTGCATGCGCCCGTCTGCATGCGCCCGTCTGCATGCGCCCGTCTGCATGCGCCCGTCTGCATGCCTCTATCCGCATGCGCCCATCTGCATGCGCCCATCTGCATGCGCCCATCTGCATGCGCCCATCTGCATGCGCCCGTCTGCATGCGCCCGTCTGCATGCGCCCATCTGCATGCGCCCATCTGCATGCCTCAATCTGCATGCTCCCATCTGCATGCGCCCATCTGCATGCCTCTATCTGCATGCACCCATCTGCATGCGCCCACCTGCATGCGCCCATCTGCATGCGCCCATCTGCATGCGCCCATCTGCATGCCTCAATCTGCATGCGCCCATCTGCATGCGCCCATCTGCATGCGCCCATCTGCATGCCTCTATCTGCATGCCTCTATCTGCTTGCGCCCATCTGCATGCGCCCATCTGCATGCACCCATCTGTATGCGCCCGTCTGCATGCGCCCATCTGCATGCGCCCATCTGCATGTGCCCATCTGCATGCCTCTACCTGCATGCGCCCATTTGCTTGGGACAGCTGCATGCACCAATGTGAGGACTCAGCTCACCCCCGTGATTGCAGCCTGGTCAGAGAGGACTCAAAGGCACTGGGGTTGGCTGCTTGCTGAGAAAAGAAGCTGCAGGCCTGGTTGTACTCGGCCTGACGGTGGCAGCGAGAAGGAGGCATGTGAGAGAGGGGGCAGGTTTCAGGCACCTTGACAGGCGCGCTCGTTACTGAGAGGAGATGGTAGCCCCAAGTGAGCGCACGCTTCCGAATGGCCTGCACGTATCGCGGGTCGGTGTTGCAGGTTCCGGCCTCACCTCGCCCGACTTGTTCACATTGTTCACGAGCTGCCGAACTTTAAAGCCTTTGAGGACCCCCGAAGGCCGAGCCTTGCCGAGTTGGTCGCAGATGTGTGTTTCCAGCTCATCGGCCAAACCTTGAATTTTTTGGCTGGACGCCGTCATGTTCACTGTTCACTTGCTGGGGTGCGTGGTCGCACAAATTATGGAACAACAAATTCAAACATGTCGTTGAAGTGATTTACACGTTCATACTTCAGTCACACTCCCCGCTGGGGGCTCGCTTCACACGCGCCCACGAGGCACTCATGATGGGCTGTGTCTGTGACCGGTTCAGTGTTTCCTGTTGTCTACTTACTGTACCTACCGTAAAACAGTATATAACTGATGCTTTAGCGATTTCCTTGATGAGGCTCTGCATCAGCAAAGCAAGAGTGTAAGTACCGTACCGGCAAGGCGGCAAGCTTGTTTTTATTGAAATATGCACAAATGTGTTTGGTTGGATCAATGTTGTCGGGTGAAGTCATGCTGTAACACTCAGTCCACCGGTATGTTAGGCGCTATTCAGCTACTATTCAGCTAAACCACGCCATTCGGCCGGAACCTGGTGCAAAAAGCCCAAGCGTACAAAATTGTGGCCCCCATTAGACCATCGGTACCGGTGTGATATAATTTCTCAAATTGCACGTAGCGTGATGCGACAACTGACATTGGTGAGGTACAGACAATATCCCCTCGGCCAATGGGGATATACCTGTGTCTCAATTTTTGATTTGTTTCCATATACCTTACTACAGTAAACAGTTTTTGAGCCCAGAGGTCAATAAAACACTGCGATGCAGAAAACAGGTTATTTCAGTAGATGTGCTTTGCCTTTCTGCCTTTACTCCTTTATTTCAGAATTTTCGACAATCGGCTGTTTCATCTGTCCAGGAGATGAGCCCTACCCAGTCACTCATGTAAGAGAAAACTGGGTAATTTATGTTGGTTAGGGGAGAAGGATTTACATCTCAATACGATGAACCTAGTGTCGAAAGTCGAGACTTTGGTGGTTTGGGGGGGGGCAGCATTACTGTAAATAATTAATTGCTTGGTGCCTTGGAGGACTTGAAGCAGCGAGCAGCCGTCCCAAAAGTGTGTCAGACAGCGACTGCTATAAAGCCTCCACCCGTCACATAGACTTTGGCGCTAGTGGATTCATGCTACGAGCGGGCGCAGCTGGAGGTGACCGGCCGAGGGGATCCCAAGTACCCCAGCCACAGAAAATAGGTTAATGAAATTGCACCTCTGGGCCATGCTGAGATGAAGCTCGACCACGTCGGCAAACAAAAAGACAGCTAGGAAAGTCAAGGGAGAAGGCATACGAGGAAAGAGAGGATAGCAAGTTCATCCACCAAACAAAAATAAAACAAAAGTCGGGCAAACTGTATTCCCTGCCAATCCCTGCCCCTGAAGAGACTACGGCAGCCTTCAAAAATGTAACAGAGTTGGCACCTAGTAAGTGCCATGCTAATGTCTGTCAGAGATGGTAGATTGGTAGCTAGGATGCCATGCTTTTAGTCATGCTAGTTCGAATATTGGTCTGTGCGGATTGAAGCTCGTTTCTGTGTGTGTTTGTTCTTAGTAACTTCCTTCCGAAGTTCAGTGATTACTTTAGTTGCCATGACCATTGACACGTTAGCCATGACACTCTGACTGTGTCCATGACTCTGCTATGCGTGGTAGTAATTCTGATTTGTCATAGACTAGGGCATGCCTTGTTTGCCTAGCCTTCTTACACTGAGACTCTTTAGATTTGTGATCTTTTGACCAACCGATCTGATGATCACTGGTATGACTTCTGATGTAACAAGCGAGATGATGCCCGCCGACTGTCCCTGCCTCCCGGTCTCCTCTCTGCCCCGCGCATCATGAGCTACACGCCAGGAGCAGCTTTGTAGAGATACGCTCCTGTTATAAAATAGCTCAGCTGAAAGTACAAAATCCAGGTTCTCACACCCCTGCCTGCGGGCTCTCCGACGTCATGTCTGGTTGGTAGGAAAAGGAAAGGAAGCAAAGGCTAGAAGAAAGACAGAGAGGCGCACAAAGGGCGAAGAAAACACCCCTCCAGAAAACGGAAAGGCAGACCGAAGGATCCCTGCCTCTGAAAGCAAGAGAGAGACTAAAATGGCCGGTCCCCATGGAGGCAAATAGAAGACAGCATGCTAGCCCTCAACAAAGTTTATCGCGTCCTCAACAAAAGCCAGAGCCTCCCACCCATGCCTGCCCTGGTACAACTGCTGAAAGTCCGTGGCGTCCTCTTGGGGGCCTGCCCAACCTCTCGCCCTCGGCCTCTCTTTCACGCTAGGGCATTGAAAGCACACATGCAGCGTATCATCCACATGTTAGCCGGGTCCCTCAGCCCAGCACCGTTGGCAGTAGCGTGTGTCACGTTGCTGATCGCTGCGCCGTCCTCTAGAAAATAGGTATGCGGCCGCCAACCTAGCCGCCAACCTGGTCTCAGTTTACGGGCTTGCCTTGGGAGTACCCTGAAGGACCGGTAGTTGGGAAAGTGACGAAAACAGCATTTGCAATGCCGTGCACCGGCCTCTCTTTCAGTATGTTTCTGGGTACCACATTTCAAGTCGGGAGTCGCACTTGCAAGGGAGTGTACTTGTGTGCGCATGAGGTTAAGGCTGCGGCTTGGCGCAATTAGCATGGCCAGTGGAGGACGGTGCGTTGGTCAGCGCTGTGAGGCATGCTGCTGCCAGCGATGCTGGGCTAAGGGTGGCAAGGGTTGTTGGCCCTGGCTTTTGTGGAAGGTGTGACAGATATTGTTGAGGCGTAAACGTTTCAGAGTTCGGGGCTTCCGTCGACCTACTTTTCCCCAGCCTTTTTTAATCCCTTGACTTCGTGTTATCCTATTTCCTAACCAACGAACCGGTATGTTTGTCTTGTACCTCCTATCCAATCAGTCGAATGCCCACGCAACCGAGCCTGTCAGCAGGGCACAGTGGCCAATGACGTTACACCTCTGGGCCCTGCTCAAAAGTCTCGGCCGCACAGGCGCCTAACTAAAGAGTTGGGAGGAAAGAACAAACAAGGGCCCAGATGTATAACATCTTTGTCTTAATCACACGAACGCCCAGAGAAAGGCCATTCGAAGTGACTGTGGACTAGCAACCAGGCCTCCTCGTATTGAATCACCAATGCAAAATCATGGGACATGTTTTATTCCTCCAGTAAGAGCTATCCCACGGAGCTATCCTTTCTTTCCTCTTGTGCCCTCTCCCTTGAATTTCCTAGCTGACTTTTTGTTTGCCACCGTGGCCGAGCTTCATTTCAGCATTGCCGAGAGGTCAATGACATAACACCTCTGGGCCTTGCTCAAAAAGGCTCGGCCGCGTGGGCGCTCGAATGTCCAATTGGAAGAAAATAACCTTGAGGTAAGAGGGAAAGGAAGAGAAGAACACGAAGGGGAGAGAAATACTCCCCCCAAAAGGAAAGGAAGCCCGAAGTATCTTTGCCCCTCTCAAGCATATTCCCCAAGAAGGCAAAGAAACGCAGCATATCTAGGCCTCAACAATGCGTACAACGTCCTCAACAAAAGTCAGAGCCTCCCATCCAAGCCTGCCCCGGTACAACTGTTGAAAGCCTGGTCCAGAGGTGTGACGTCATTAACATTCCTCTATTCAGAGCTATTTTCTGTATTCAAGGGCTGGGATCTACTTCCTGGCCGGAGGCCCTGAGCCCCCTTTTGTCATAGATTCCGGGGATTTGGGCAAGCAAAATGCTACGTCGTCTCATCGCAAGCATGGTGTACAATACATTACAGATTGCTCTACACATTTAAGCTTCAAAGCTTCAACATAGTAGGCCTAGGGGCCAACGGGATAAAAATTGCAACCAAACTGGGCTGCGACGCTGCAAAAATACAAGCCCGGACGACTCCTGTCACCTGCCCCGCCTTTTAGTACCACTCCTCTGTATTCTAGCCTGAGTGCCTGACGACATGAAACATCGAAAAAATTGTGGTGACTCTCAGCCCCCAAATTTATCAGATCCAACAGCTGAGCCACACATTAAGAGGCACTACTGATGGTCCGTGACCACTCAGTGTACAGTCAATGACGTTACACCTATGGGCCCTGCTCAAAAAGGGTTGGCCGCGTGGGTGTCTACCTACTACTCAGTGTACAGTGTGTTGGACTGTTCCACTAACCGCACCACCATACCGGGCAGATCTGGGCCGATGCCTGATCTTGGGCCTTCGTATTCGTAGGTATGACATCCAACAAAGATCCGACTAACAACACCTGGAGAGCTTGACTCTCAGACAGTACTCGATCCTCAACACCTCATGTTATCAATTGAGTGTCTTACTCCAAAAAGACATTTCTACCTGTACCGGTTTACAGGCACATGTCCCATGCATCAAATGTGATGCTCTGTTAGACTGTACACATCGGCACCGCTTAAAGCGCCTTGGCATATCCTCCCTGCAAATATCCTACTCAAACAACAAACAACTTCAGAACAGGGCCGTACAATTCACTATACGCTCGTCCTGCGATCCCTTGCTGATCCACTTACCTCCTCCCTCTGGACAAGGACAACAGCACCGCTCAGGGCGTCACGTATGCCCTCCCCAAGAAAAGGCAAAAGCACCATTGACCACATCATGGCTCTTCCGAATCACAACCAACGAGCAGCTCGTGGAGATAGCTTCCTTTCCCGGCTAGGCTGTCCACCTTCGACGGCCGCCATGCGTCCGCAAAAGGCCCGATAAGGACCAAACCTAGACCAGCCTACGGCTGGTGGCTGGGGCAGCAAGGCTGACGCAAACCAGCGGCCTGAGTGTAGCCAACATGTAGCTGTATCCAGAAAAGAAACCCTACGACAGCGCCGCTTGAAGTATCATAACTGCTGCAGAGCCTTTGACGACAGCAGTCAACTCTCAATCCCTCGAGTCAATCCCTCCCTCCGCTCAAAGTATCATGACCAACGAGAAGCCCAATCCCTTGTGTCATTCCCTCCCTCCGCTCAAAGTGTCATGACAGACGAGAAGCCCTTGAAAACCACGTACATTGCGGTGGCCAGCATCAAGAAGGTGATCATGTCGTTTTTGTTGTCCTGCTCCTCGTTCATTTGAAAAAACTGGATGAGGAAAAGGGGCGCAAGGAGAGGGTAAGGCAAAAAATAACTCGAGCCATTTCAGATGACACTTCCCCCCCGGCTTCAGCGAAACAGCCCACCCAAACGGGCCTCGCACATTACACAGCCCCACAAACTTTCCTTGTAGGCTACCATCCCTTGTAGCAAATAATCAGGATATTTTTAACTCCTCCTGGTAAAGCATTCACTTCCCAGCTTTTGTTTCAATGTTTAGCGCACTTCCCCCCATAATCTTGCCCTGCAAGCAATCACGGGTTCCTTGCTCACTTGTGACAGCCATGACACCATCGTGGCTCCTTCATCGAACCTGATACTGGCGCCAAGGGGCCTGTCACTTAGGGGGTCGGACGAGTCCCCCCCCCAAACAACTAAGGGGTTTCGGCTGGGACGGAGCCTGTCCACCCAAAATGTTTGACAGAAAAACAAAATGAAACCATCCTTCCGTATTAAAAAGTTGAAGTTCTGGACGCCAGTCAAACTTTCCGCATGCAAAGACCCCATCTCAAATTCGATTGCCGTTGACAAGGGATTTGTCCGCCCCCCTAACTGACAGGCCCCTAGTGGCGCCCAATGAACAGGAAAAAATCATAAAAACAAAGACTGAGGGGATTAAATTGTAACAACAATTTAAATATAGACCCGTTGATGTAGAAGCACCATGAGATTCTAGGCACAATTATAGGCATGACTCTAGGTAACATATACCTCTAGGTAACATATGACTCTAGGCAACATTCTAGGCAACATTCTAGGCACACTTCTAGGCAACATTCTAGGCGTCCACCTTGGTTGGATCGCTGGGGTCCTTGTAGAGAGTCCCGCCATCGTCCTCCAGCGTAGAATCAATAGTTGCAGTCACGGTGTCTGCAGCTTCCCCCAGCTTCTCCCGTGCATCCAAGCTCGCCTGCTTCGCCGCCCACATAACCCTGCTGGCCATCACGACGGCTGAGATGGGGGGAGATAACTTGCTGGTGTCCCAAGAATCCCTGTGGACAAGTGTGAACGCAGAGGGACAACTGTGAATTGAAGGAATAAAACAAATCTGTCTGCTGGCCATCTCCTTGGTTGCGATGGGAGGGAGATGCCTTGCTGGTGTCTCAACAATCCCTGCAAACAAATGTGAAAGCAGCGGGACAAGTGTGAAGCAGAGGATGGAATGAAACACAGGACTCTGATAGCTGCGAGCATCACCTGATATTGGGGTCGAAGGCTTGCTAGAATCCCAGGTGCACCTGGAGAACACTTGATAGAGTATAAGGTGGAGGAGGAGTGAGGAAAATACACAACTCACATCAACACGGGACATCATTTCTTTCTTCGGCTACGAGCGCACATTCAGCAGGCTGCCCCACGGCCGCCAAAGGTTCGATTTGGACCAAACGTAGACCGGCCTATGAGTGGTGGCCAAAGCAGCATGGCTGGCTACAAATGGGGTCACCAGCCAGAGGCCGGAGTGTAACTGACATGTAGCACACACGTTGCTGAGACACAAAACAAACAAATAAACACTGAAACTGGGGTGACATGGAGACGGAAAGTGTACGGGGGTCACAGTGGTCCCTGCCAATGAGGCATGGAAAGGGAGGGCATGACAGGGAAAGGGGAGACACAAGTGTGAAGGAAAACACATGTCCCTAGTGCCTCTCAAGGTGCTGAGGTTGGGGCAAAAGGCTTGAGGAAACTCCTGCAAAAAGTAGGAAGGTATTCAACAGAACAGGAAAAAGAAAATAGACCTGGGGTGGAAAGCTTGCTGGCAGCACAGCATTTCATGAGACACACGAGAAAGCGGAGGGAAAGGAGGAAGGAAATGAAACTGGATTGGAAAGCATGCTGGATGTCCAGGCTTCCTCGAGACACATGAGAGGAAGCGGAGGAAAAGGAGGAAGGTAATGAAACTGGAGGGAAAACCTTGTCGGTAGCCCATGATTCCCTTCTACCTACACACACATACACAAGTGAAAGGACAACCAGGACAATGATAGGAGAGGGAAAACGTGGTAGTGTCACAGGAATGAAAACATGCCCGGCTTTGTTGGCACCCGGCAGATTCTTTATCTTTTGATGCATGCTTGGTGCTTCTTTAAGGAAAGGAGGCATGGAATGTGATCGACGGAAAGGGCCAGCAAGAAGAAAGAGGAAACTATAAGGGCATGTGTGCAGAGACTTGGAGAAGGTGTCACCCATGACCAGAGAGTCAGCCATGCTTCTGCATGGAGGACAAACACCCCATGAATCTTTCAATCATCTTGAAGCTAAACTACTGGAGCCGGTAGAACATAGCAAAGAGATAGCTTCCTGGCTTTAAAGTAGAACAGAGGGAACGAGGGAAATAACCAGCCTTTTGAGATTTTTCTTTCGGAGCCGAACATCAGAGGGGGTGAATTTACCTGTACGCCCGCGCCCGCGGTGGTGATGAGAAGGGTGGTCGGACCCCCCAGGTGGGAACAGGCTGAAAGGGAGTGGGAAAACGCGAAAAATTTGAAACTTTTTCGACAGGCTGGAGGAGGATCATAATTAAGACGATGAGTCCCTAATGTAGCTAGCGACCGAGGTTGTGAGGACTGAGAAGTGACAGCGCTGCAGCCTGTGAGAATTGAGTGACAGGGCTCCAGGCTGTCACTTCTCACACATTTTCAAGATTCCATCGCGGATACTCTTCACGGGGGTCACTGCGCTCGACTGCTTGACCGCTGTCACTCCCCCGCCCGCGAGCAGAAGGCCACGAGCACCGATGTGTTACACTGCATCACCCTGACAGAGTTCAGTCCTGCGCGGCCTCATTGTTGCAAGCCCGTGCGCTCCGGCTGCGCAAACAGATAGGGCCGACACTCAGCGTCACGACGCAAATTTCGCACGATCGCAACATGCGCCACAGCCGTGACACTTCGCTTGCGATTGATACACACTCCAAGTGAAGCACATACCGGTATGTCCACCCCCTAGCCCTGTAAATAGAATACCAGTGAGCCTTCCAAATGCTGAAAAGAAGAAGCGTGCAGAAGCAGCTCGTCTCCTGGCTATTTCCAGCACTAGGGGGTCAAAGGGGCCACATTATTTCGACCATATGCACGCCTTGCAAGGCCAGCATACATCTCTGGCATAAATGATTGTTGAAGGGGGCATGCTGGTAACGGGAGCCAGCCATTAATGGTAGCCTAGTCGTGGCATTGGAGCTGAATGCTGAACTCGCAGCCCACCCTGCACCTGTGACTAGTAAGCACCTTCCCGCACCCTTCCACACATATGACTTTTCACCTTCCCACACCCTCCCGCACAGGTGAATCAGCACGTTCACACACCCTCCCATGCATGTGACACAGCACCCTCTCACACCTCAACACACTCCTCTTACCTCAACGCATCTTCTACTCAGCATTCGCGACACCATACTTGAACCTTCCCACTCATTCCCGCACCTGTGACTCAGCACCTTCCCGGAGATCAGGTTCATCTCGATGACTGATGTGATGGAGATATCGACAGCTCCTGCACCAACCAGCCCTGTAAGCTGCCAGTCCACCTGTGAGGCAGTACAACACCTTTCAGTCCACCTGTCAGGTAGTACAATACCACTCAGTCCACCGGTCAGACCGTACAACAGCACTCAGTCCAGCTGAGGAACACAACAGAAGTACCAGCTAAGCCCACACCGTACAACACCACACATTCCAGGTCAGGCTGGCAACAGAGGTCAGGCTAGTCTCGCACCATACAAGTAAACAACACGCCAACACAATTCTAGTCAGTACCGCATTGTGGTCATTCAACCTGTCAGGCAGTACAACACTCAGCCCAGCTGAGAAAAGCAACAGCAGTACCAGCTATAACTGCACCAAACACCACCACCCATTCCACAGCTGAGGAGGGCAACTGGGCTACCGGGAAGTCCCACATCTTACAAGTACACACCACCCCTCAGACCAGCTGAGAGGAGCGAAACACGTGCTGGTCAGCAGTGTTTATTTTCTCGACTGCGAGGCCACCATCAGCAGGCTGCCCCACGGCCTTCAGAGGCCCCATTGGACCAAACCTGGACCGGCCTACAGCCGGCGGCCTAAGCAGCATGTCTGGCCAAACCTGGGGCCTGTGGGGGAGGGCCGGTTTGTAGCTGATGTGAAGCTGAGTCAAGAAAAAAGAAACACTGCTGATCAGCCCTGCATTCTGCCCATTCTCGTTGAGCTGGGCCACAGTGGCACTGGCCAGTCCCACATCATACAACATCACAGAGTCCAGACAGATAAGCCGAACAGCCCCGAGCAGCGCTGTTCCCTTAAGTTGCACACCCCTAGGGGGGCGTGGTTTTCTTTCTTCTTCAAGCCGAACACGTGTTGGTCAGTCTCCATTGTAAAACCCTACCAAGTCCAGCCGAGAGTGGCTGTGAAGGACAGGCCTGTGCCACACGCCCACACCTCAAGCCAACCATACGTGCTCTTCTCCCCTGCCCCTGTCTAGATCGCCGGGCTCCATGTTCCTGCCCCCTCTCCCATGTCAGGGTGGCATGGCTCCACCATGGTCTTGGCTGTGTATGGTAGCTGGAATTAAGCTTCCTCATCTCCTACCAGCCCCACGCAACCAAGCGGTCAGTAGGGCCCAGCGGGTATGCACCGATCTGAACATGCTCTTCATGACACCCTTCACCTGGCCCCAGGAACCTGTCCCCTGTCCCCCATCACCTGGCCCCCGATGTACACCCGTCACCTGGCCCCAGGCACCTGTCCCTGCCCCCCAGCACCTGGCCCCAGATGCACACCCTTCACCTGGCCCCAGGCACCTGTCCCTGTCCCCCAGCACCTGGCCCCAGGCACCTGTCCCTGCCCCCCAGCACCTGGCCCCAGGCACCTGTCCCTGTCCCCCAGCACCTGGCCCCAGGCACCTGTCCCTGCCCCCCAGCACCTGACCCCAGGCACCTGTCCCTGTCCCCCAGCACCTGGCCCCAGATGCAAACCCTTCACCTGGCCCCAGGCACCTGTCCCTGCCCCCCAGCACCAGGCCCCAGACACCTGTCCCTGTCCCCCAGCACCTGGCCCCAGATGTACACCCGTCACCTGGCCCCAGGCACCTGTCCCTGCCCCCCAGCACCTGGCCCCAGGCACCTGTCCCTGTCCCCCAGCACCTGGCCCCCGATACGCACCCTTCACCTGGCCCCAGGCACCTGTCCCTGTCCCCCAGCACCTGGCCCCAGGCACCTGTCCCTGCCCCCCAGCACCTGGCCCCAGGCACCTGTCCCTGTCCCCCAGCACCTGGCCCCAGGCACCTGTCCCTGCCCCCCAGCACCTGGCCCCAGGCACCTGTCCCTGTCCCCCAGCACCTGGCCCCAGATGCGAACCCTTCACCTGGCCCCAGGCACCTGTCCCTGTCCCCCAGCACCTGGCCCCAGATGCACACCCTTCACCCGGCCCCAGGCACCTGTCCCTGCCCCCCAGCACCTGGCCCCAGATGCACACCCTTCACCTGACCCCAGGCACCTGTCCCCTGTCCCCCAGCACCTGGCCCCAGATTCACACCCGTCACCTGGCCCCAGGCACCTGTCCCCTGTCCCCCAGCACCTGGCCCCAGATGCACACCCTTCACCTGGCCCCAGGCACCTGTCCCTGCCCCCCAGCACCTGGCACTCAGCGCCTGGCCCCAGATGAACACCCAGCACCCCTGTCCCCAGGCACCTGGCCCTCAGCACCTGGCCTTTGACACCTGGCCCCTGGCTCAAGACATACAACCAGTACCAGGGTTACAGCGTCCCCGTCATAACATCTGCGGCTCTGTGCATGCTCTTCTTGAGGATAACTACAGCCATAACTGTTTGCCATGTTCCGTATATATATCAAGGGCAACATCATGGCCAGACCCACCCTTTTCCCATATATATACATTACAGACATCATTTTGGCCATACCCAGGCTGTTCCAGTTTGAATTTTGAGAGACCAGGGCTCCCCAACGACTACTTTCATGCATTTCTCAGGATAACAAACATCAGTCTGGGCGCAACATTCCCATGCAGATAATGAGGGCTTTGTTTATCATGGCACGTGTAAGTGTGAGCAGGGCAGCTAGCCAGCTACCGGTATGGTATGAACAGCTTTGACGTGGCATTAGCTATGAGGGGTCATCATCACTACCTGAGCTGTGCCTTGGGCGAGCATCTGCAGCCTCGACACCGTCTGCGATACAGAAGCAAAGATGGGAAGGTGGGGCATATGTAGGACACGGATAAGAACGTTAAGGAGGCGGCATGAAGGCGAAGTTAGATGTGTTAAAGTCGGATACATCAAGGCGAGGACAGAGACATCAATGATGCGGCAGGAAGGCGAGGACAGAGACATCAATGATGCGGCAGGAAGGCGAGGACAGAGACATCAATGATGCGGCAGGAAGGCGAGGACAGAGACATCAATGATGCGGCAGGAAGGCCAGGACAGAGACATCAATGATGCGGCAGGAAGGCCAGGACAGAGACCCTAAACCTTAACCCAAGAACCCTAAACCTTTGAAACCCTAAACCCGACATCAAAGATGCAGCATGAAGGCGAGGATAGACGGGACAAGGGCATCAATGCATGAATGTATGATTGGGAAGGATAGCCTGTCCAATGCTACGGCTCAACATGTGGCTTCCTTGATCCACGCCTCAGTGCATACTTTTTATTTATTTAACACTTGTGTTTATATAATCCAAGGATCTGTAGTTATGACCAACTCTGACCCGGCCAGGCCACACGGATTTTGCACAGGTCACGCTCAGTGGAATTATAAATATGCTTGACAAGCAAGGGACTACCGTAGATTTGATTTGCCTTCCCTTGGGTTAGAAAACATGATTTCTTTTTATGCTGCCCTCAGGGCAAACTTTCGACCAAAACTCTTATTTCCTGGCTGAAATCTGGCGTTGACAGAAGATCATCCGTGATTTCGTGGATCCCTCATCCCCAAACGACGTTTATTATGAGGGGAGGTAAAGCAAATCTACAGTAAAGGAATCGGTACCGGCAGTTCTTGTTGCAGGCAGTCTGATAAGAGTCACACCGCAACATGACTGACACAAGAATGATATATGCACTTCAGCATGGCGCAATGAAATTTCCCGGGGAGAAAACGTAGATCCCGCTATAATCCTGAGGACGAGAAATCGTCAGGCTAGTATTTTACTGCGTGGGACCCTGAAAATCAATCAACATACTCACTGGCGTACATTAAGAGCAAATGCCGTGCATGATGGAGGGCAGTGTGTATTTTTCCGGCTTAGAGTCCAACTTCGGCAGGCCGCCCTGCGGCTGCTAGAGGCCTGATCGAGAGCAAACCTGGACAGCTGGTGGTTAAAGCAGTATGGCTGCCCACAATCGAGGCCTCCAACCAGGGGCCGGAATGTAGCTGACAGGTAGCTGTGTCCCGCAAAAGAGAAACTGTAGGAAATCAGATTCATCCTCCTTTCTCAGGGCAATGAGTCTCCTCATCCTAAACAAAACTACGTCCCTTTTAAACTTCCTATTTCGAAACCGCTCCTAGCTTCACGAAGACGAACACTTAGAGAATGCAAAACAATGAAAACATGCATTGCAAGGAAGCCCGGACAATGGGCTGGGGACAATCAAGTGCTTTCCGGTACTCGAATGACAAACAGGCTTACCCAATTCCCGGAACATGACAGAAATTATCCTGCACTTTCACCCATTTCTCAGTCAATAAGACTAACTATCGGTACCGCCAATGTTGTGCACCCTGCTGCCAATCCTTACCCCAAATTACCTGTTTTTCGCCTTCGGCACCCACATGGTCTACTCTCTCCCAAGCTGAGTGGACTTTCCAAATTTTGTAATATGCGGCCGCCTGACCTGGATTCCGCTTTCCAGTCATCAGAAATTACTGGACTCTGGATAGGGCTATTGTTCCTATTCATCGCAGGGTACTAAGACTGCAATTCAGCCATATTACAGCTGTTGAAGCCTGGCCCAGCAACGTGCCTGCTGCTAGGGCCGCTGGCCGTACACTGGTCCAGGTAGGGCCCCCCACGGCCCAGTAGTGGTCTAGCAAGGTGCCTGCTGTTTGGGCCACTGGCCATACGTCGGTCAGGTAGGGTTCCCATCGGCCCAGCAGTGGTCTGGCACGCATGTTCAAATAATGGGCTGCTCCATGTCACTGTCGCACTGATTGGCCTAGGCACACAGACCTCATGGTCAAGTGCTTGAGCGCTCTTGAATGGCAAACTTACCACTCTGGGTTGCTGGACGCTCTCCGAAATCCACCGCAGCCTCGAATACCGAGCGCTCCCGGAAAACGACCTGAGTCCATCCGAGTAGGTCACCTCCTTGGCGAAGTGGCTGGGGGTCAGGCGCAGTAGCTCAAGGTCCCGGGCAAAAGTGCGCACAGCCTGCTCCACAGCTGGTGACGAAGTGCACTCAAAGTCGTCACAGTAGTTTCTTCCCAGGTTCTCTATGACTTGAATGGGTGCTTTCGGTGACGTGGGCTCCGATGCTTTGGAGATCGCTCGTCTTACTGTGAGGCAGCGAGGCGTGCTGCTGGGAAGGCTCTTGAGCGAAGGAAAGGCCAGGCTGTGAACTTTGCCTACGTGGCATGCACATCCCGACCCGCGACGGACACGCAACACGGCCTGGCTCATGCTGTAAGTTAAACGATAGGCTGGAAAATATATTGCGGTTCAATTTAGAAGGTGAATTGGGGAGGAGGGTGGGAGTGCGATCCGTATTTGGATGGCCTTGCGGTATGGACCAGGTATTCGGATGGTTCCGGGGCGAGATCGTTTCGGGCCACAGGCCCCCCTTTGGTGGGGGAGACTCCGGGGTTCCCCCTAAAGCAAAAAAGCAAAAAAGCAAAAAAGCAGGGCCCCCTTGCTTAATCTTACGAGCATCCCCGGGGGCACCCGGTAAAGAGGAAGGGGGTCCCAAGCAAAGAAAGAGGGGGGGGGGTCCATAAGATTAAGCAAAGGGGGGCACCCGGTAAAGAGGAAGGGGGTCCCAAGCAAAGAAAGAGGGGGGGGGGGGGGGTGGAGGAGGTAGGGGTGAGAGAATCTTATATCTTATTTTTGTTTTTGTTTGGAAATCTTATCGGCGGCCCCCCCCTCCCCCCGGTGGTATCACACTAGATAGGGTGAGCAACTTCTGTGCCGACCCAAGGGAGAAGTTGGTATCAACCTGTGAGCAACATTCAAACCTGAGCAAACGCAGTCTTCTGCATTTTTCATTAACCTCTGCATCTCCAATATATTCTACAATGAAATTCTAACGGGGCCATGACATTCGGCAGACTGTCCTACCCCTCTTCGGATAAAGGAGGGGCACCTGTGCGATCTCTGTCCCTGGAATTGAGGGGTGCAGTAATATACAATACTGAATTAGGGGTAGGATACGCGGAGGAACCTGGCAAAACGCAAAACCTTGACTTGGTCTTTCTCGATATTCGCTCCGCGCTAATGTCACGTGGAAGAGGGACAAGCATGGTATCCATGGGCCGAAGCCCGTCCAGAAGTACCTGTCCAGCGGCGATTTCACAGTCGAGCTAGCTCAGCAGATGACGAGCAGGGGCAAGACGACGACCGCCTGGGACGAAGCCCTGCAGTTCTACAGGCTAGTGGTAAGAATGCTTTGAGTGATGCATCAGACATTTTCCCTTCCATGCATGCTCCCATCTAGTGGTCCATGTCCTCCAGTGGTCAAAACTGGAGCCCATAGCAGCATGCGGCAGCATGGAGGTGCTGCCTCCCCCTGTCTCAGCTGTGTAGGCCTGCTGGAGCCCAGGGCAGCATGCAGCATCATGGAGGTGCTGCCTCCCCCCTGTCTCAGCTGCCTAGGCCTGCTGGAGCTGAGGGCAGCATGCAGCATCATGGAGGTGCTGCCTCCCCCCTGTCTCAGCTGCCTAGCCGCCTAGGCCTGCTGGAGCCCAAGACAGCATGCAGCATCATGGCGGTGCTGCCTCCCCCCTGTCTCAGCTGCCTAGGCCTGCTGGAGCTTAGGGCAGCATGCAGCATCATGGAGGTGCTGCCTCCCCCCTGTCTCAGCTGTGTAGGCCTGCTGGAGCCCAGGGCAGCATGCAGCATCATGGAGGTGCTGCCTCCCCCCTGTCTCAGCTGCCTAGGCCTGCTGGAGCTTAGGGCAGCATGCAGCATCATGGAGGTGCTGCCTCCCCCCTGTCTCAGCTGCCTAGGCCTGCTGGAGCTTAGGGCAGCATGCAACATCATGGAGGTGCTGCCTCCCCCATGTCTCAGCTGCCTAGGCCTGCTGGAGCTTAGGGCAGCATGCAGCAGCCTGGAGCTGCTGCCACCCCCTGTCTAGGCCTGCTGGAGCCCAGGGCAGCATGCAGCAGCCTGAAGGTGCGGCCTCCCCCTTGTCTCAGCTGCTTATGTCTGTTGGAGCCCACAGCATCATGCAGTAGCCTGGAGATGCTGCCACCCCCCTGCCTAAGCCTGCTGGAGCCCGCAGCAGCATGCAGCAGCCTGGATCTGCTGCCACCCCCCTGTCTCAGCTGTCTAGGCCTGCTGGAGCCCGCAGCAGCATGCAGCAGCCTGGAGCTGCTGCCACCCCCATGTCTCAGCTGTCTAGGCCTGCTGGAGGCCACAGCAGCATGCAACAGCATGGAGCTGCTGCCACCCCCCTGTCTCAGCTGTCTAGGCCTGCTGGAGCCCACAGCAGCATGCTGCAGCCTGGAGCTGCTGCCACCCCTTTGTACCTGATGGCTAGAGCTGCTGGAGCTAGGTCATGCTTCAACAGCCTGGAGCTGCTGCCACCCCCCTTGGCCTGCCATCTTCGTTGGACAGCCAGGTCCTTTTACAGGAGTGCCCTAGGCTCAAGAGGCCTGCTCCTCAGGATAAGGCAACCAACAACCAGGCCAAGGTGGGTGTGGTCAAGTCCAATCAGAGGAAAGGGATGTGGGGGCTAAGCGTGCTACATTGTCGTCAGCATGCACGCCTATCAGTACCCCATCAGAGATATCCCTGTTCAACCAACTCTTCCCCAAGTTCTCCAGCAAAGGACGGATGACATACTGGGATGCAATGGCTAGGGAGTTCAATAATGAGGTGGTTCATGCCCTGGGCCAACAGCAGTCCGCAGGGGCCCAGGGCAACAGCCTCAGTCCAAAGGCCTCGAGGCAGCTGCTTGAATTCCAGAAGAGGGTCACCAATGAGCTGTGTAGGAGGGACACTGCTGCTTTGAGTGAGGCACTGAGCTGCACATCCATGCAGCCCCCTCCCTTGACTCCTGGTGTGCAGAACGCCATCGACGCCATCAGCCTGGTTCTGGATGCAGCCAAGGCCGTCAACAGGATGGACAGTGCTTCTCCAGCATCAGCTGCTGCTCTTGTCGTGTCCAGGATGCAGTTTGCCAGCAAGGCCAAGGAGAACAAGGGCACACGGCATGGGGAGGGACAGAAGAGGTGTGCTGCTTGCAACACGATGCCTAAGGATGGCGTCGGGTTGTATCAGCACCGGGCCACTTGTGAGGCATACCAGGCAAAGTATGGGAAGAAGTAGGGTGTGTTCTTCACTTCTGCAACCTCTACTCATGCTTCAGAATGCTGACTGATTCATTTGGCATTTGAGATCAATTATGGATTCAGACAGGATTAACAAGGAGCATGATTGCCAGCATGCTTGCTATTTTGTTTGCTTTGTTAATTTGATTTTAAATTCAGAACAACCAGAAACATTGGCAGTAGTTTCCTGTACTTTTTGGAATGTGCGAATTGGATTTGTCTGATCAGGCCATGTAGGAGCCTGAGTGTGGATGAGAAGCTTTGCATGAAGTTGGATACAAGAACGGCTCGTTATCTTGGTTTGTTTCATGGCTGACCTGCAATTTGTTCTGTGCATGCATGCTGCCTACAGAGTGAGAGGTGTGACTGTGTATCCCGAGTGTGGGATGTGAGGCCGCTGCCACTTTTTGTCGTCTGATGACCGACAACTGGCACGCATAAGCAGAATATATTTAATAGCAAGTTCAATAACAACTGGGTCGCCCTCGAGGCCCACTGCAATTCGGCGGTCGGTACATGCAACTTCCCCCTTGAGGCAGATCACGTGCTGCAACTTCTCCCATAGATGCGCCCACGGTCTAAGAAGTTGCTCTGTTAATATCGCGTGATGCACGCGTCTCCCTATTTCCCCCTACTTCCACACATTCTCTCCCTATGTAGTTGCTATTTTCCCCAGGCCCTTGGCCCTGAGCAGTGAACAGTTGAGCACCGGTCCTGATATCATATACCGATATCCGCATGTACCGAGGCAGGCATGGGTGGGATGCTCTAGTTTAGTGGCATTTTTAATTGACATTGTTAAGGGCCATACTCATGCGGGGAATCATTGGCTTTCCTTTTTTTCCAGCTTTTTGTTTTTTCCATTACCAGTATCTCCCTTTCCTTTCCCCTTACTGTTGTTTCTTTCCTCCCATCTCCCTCCTTCCCTAACTTTTCCTTCCCTCCCAAACAGACATTTGGGCGCCCACGTAGCCAAGCTTTTTAAGCTTTTTGAGCCCAGTGATGTCAAGCCATTGACCCCTCCCATCCTCTCCCTTTTCCCGCCACGGATTCTCGCTTTGCTCCGACCACCTCCCCTCCAACCTTTCCGTTTACTTTATCTCCAAGCCCCCGGTCGTCTTGGAGTTGTCTATTAAGAGCCCTGCTTGGCTAACGCTAAGGTGACCACCCTCAGTTTTGGTAGATATGTTAATGACGTTACACCTCTGGGCCATGCTGAAATGAAGCTCGGCCACGCCGGCAAACAAAAATACAGCTAGAAAATTCACGGGAGAAGGGACAAGAGGAAAGAAAGGATAGCAAGTTGACTTATCAAGCAAGAAGAACACAAAGTTCGGGCAAACTGTATCCCCAGCCCCAGAAGAGACAAGCTTTCAAAAGCACAACTACAAGTTGAAACAAAACCGGGGCCTCCCACCCCTGCCTGCGAGCTCTCCGAAGTCCTGTCTGGTAGATATGTGAATGTAACAGCCGGAACAGCCCTGCCTGCGTGACCGACCACCGCCGAGGGTTAGTGCTCTGACAGAAGGCTGAAAGGGTAGGGAAAGTCATCATTGTTCGTGAATGCATGGAATGAAGGAGTTGCCTGGAATAGCGATGTGGTACAGAACTAAAATGGAAGCAGGGTTGTAAAATTTGACAACGACTTCGAAGGACAGAATTTTGTTTGATGTATCATTTAATCAATAGTTAAATCAAACCTCGCTTGCATTCTCGCACAATTGTCACGACAATTACCAAACACTTATTTTAATTAATCGCTTATCCAGATGCACCGTCGTCGTTGTCAACATTCTATAAATATAATTCTTTAAATATATCGCGCTTTTTTCATCTCAATCGCGCAGGCCTAAACAATAAAACCACCTTTCGCGCATGTCAAAATTAGTGCGCAAGGCTAACATTCCTATCCTTGGCGCAGCCCTACAGCTGCCAAGCATCACCATCAAAAGTCATTGTTTGAGGCGTGGGAAATTCTCTATCGTCAGGCATTCCAGATACCAAAGCAATGCAACAAACTACCAATCATCCAGATCCTCCTCCTACTAGAATTTAAACAATCTACCAGTCTTCCAGATCCTCCTCTTACTCCTCAACCCCCTCCTCTCAGGCCGGCCTTATCTCCTCCTCCTCCTCGTCCCCCTCCTCCTCTGTGCGCATGGCCTTGGCCTTGGCCATGGTCTTGCCCTAAAACGCCTTGCCCTGCCTGTTCCTCGCCCCTAGCATCTTAGTTGTGGCCTTGGCAATGGCCTTGGCCCTTGGTGTCTTGGCCACCGCAGTAGCGACAGCATTAGCTAGGGGCACCTAAAACTGCACAGCAACATGTATCAAATCACAAGGCAGGCCAGGTATCCAATCAAGCTACCGATATGTCTAAAAATAGAGGGCAGGCCATTTGTTAAATGAGGTCAAACCAGATTTAAAATTAAAGGCATGGTCTTGTGTATCAAAACAGGCGTGCTGAGGACCTGAGCTGACCTTCCTTGCCTTGGCCTGCTTCCTCGTCTTGCCCTCAGTTGCTTCCAGCAACTTTGCCTCGTTGCGGTCGTCCAGAAATTACGCCGCCATCCGCCTAGCGAAGGAGTTGGTTACCGCCGGATTTGCAAAGGTTGCCATGACGTGATGATAACCTTAGGGATACAACGATGTCTCGATGAAGAATACAAACAGAAAGAGCAGATGGTGAGGTTAGGCCGCCGTCCATGCATACCTACCCCGCATGACAATATGACATGGACTTTTCATGACCTCCATGACCCTCCAGGGCTTGCTGTCAGATGGATAAAGGGCTGGTCATGAGAGGAGAGCAGCTGAGCTTGCAGAGGAGGACGAGTGTGCAGAGTGCATGTGCAAGTACGTTTGTGTGTGTGTGTATGCCTGACTGTGTGCATGGCAGTGTGTCTGCCAGTCATGACCCATGCACTGTGTGTGCAACATGCAGGAAGGACTGCCTGTAGCACGAGCGTTCTCCTGTCTGTTAAGATCGGAACTCCATGCGTACAGATTTCCTGAGGACCTAAATGACATGCCCACTAGGAAGAGATAGGCTTGGTACTGTATTTCCTTCCAGCCTGTGCCGTAGTCACTTGATGGTGGTTGTACTGGCCATTATGAGAGATTTGTGTAACAATCTGACGACGTAAAGACAGATCATGCTTTGCTGAGAGGACACATAACCTGGCGTACCAGTACTGGACCGCTCGCGGGCCGGAAAATTTGCAGTGGGCACTGGTCCAAGCAACGAGACTTGCTGCACCAGACTCACATACCGCCCTTGTTGAGGGCTGGTCCCTGGTGGAACTCAGGTGTTGGGCTTGGTCTTCTTTGCCTTCCCGGCCTCTCCTTTTGTTCCTTTCCACCTCTCTTCCTTTTAGTTCCTTCTTTACTCCATTCTGAACAGTTGGGCGCCCACGCGGCCGAGCTTTGAGCGGGCCCAGAGGTGTAACGTTATTGACATGCAGACCTTGGTCGCAAGTTTACTCCCAATCAAACAGTCGGACGCTGTCAACACTTTTCATGCAGGGTCCAGAGGTGTAACGTCATTAAATGTGCGTAGGAGCTGCGAGATTTATATGCTCTCTGGCGCATAAACTGTCCATGCTTAATTTAAAATGAGAGCCCTACTGAGCGGAAGACCAACAGTTGGCAAATATAGGGGGCCTCTGCGATCTGCGCATAATTGGGAGCTCCGCAAAAAAAAATGACGCCAGTCCTAGTTTCCATACAGTATACCATCAATGGTTCAAAAACTCTAGTCACAGCCTGTAAACATTGTCAGTGAAAAGTGGTGCAAAGCAGTTTGTGTCATGGCACAAGCCAAGCTTCAAAATTATTGAGCGAGCTCCATATTGAGCTCCCGGACAAAATTATCAAAAATCTACGGTGATGAAGACCGTTTGGCTATTGTGCGGTTGCACCATATGCCACCATGGACATCATAGGACCGAAATGAACCACAGGAAAACATTTTTTTTAGCAAAACTTACAAACTCGTTAATACAGAGATATGATGATTTCCCTCCTTGGGTTAAGTTGTTTCAATGTAGTATTACCGCTCATCACCTCTGATGCCGAGCAAAAAGTCAAATCAAGCGTATTGTGTTAGCGTACCCTTCCCATCAAGAACGAACTGCACTACTCATTGCAAAAAAATATCAGAAATCAAACTGAACCATCATAAATGATGGCTAGTGGCAAAATATAGCCGACAGAAATGCTCCCGGCACGAGTGCATGCCCGCACCATCATATGCCAGAGAAAATACGCAGCAATTTTTTTTGTGGGTCATCACATGCACACAAGTGACTAGACCTATCTACTCATGTCAATGTAACTCATCAGGTCACACGTAAAGTGAATCGCAGGTATGCCGTAGTAAAAAATAAATGGGTTACTCAGTTCAGTTCTAGGGATGCAGAGTCCTTTCATTCTCAAAATCTAAGGATCACCCTCAGATTCCTTGCATGCAAAAAATGTTAAGAGATTATGGATACCTGATTATGGGTGGAGGCCTGGAACTGACAGCGTAACCTGGAGGTCTGGAACTGACAGTGCAACCTGGCAGCTGTGGCTCCATGACCCTCCAGCTTCGGTCTAAAAAGGAGAGCTGTCAATAATCCCCCAGCTTCCTTCAGAGGTGCTACTTTCTAAAAAATATCCGTGGTCCCCCAGCGTCCGTCAAAACAGCTTTCATGGCAGCAAACAAAAGTGTCGAGGCAAGCCCACCCAAGACGGGCAGGCCCACCACCCATGCGCAGGCTCAGACTCAACACTTTGATGAGCTATAACCCACCAGGTCTGACAGCTCAAATCCGACCTTCACCCTGGATGAGCTCAGTTGCAGGGCCCCACAGCTGGTCAGTCCCATCCCGTAGGTCAGCAGGGAGGCGCCGGTCCTGGGCATAGCCGGGACCTGCAGTCGTCTTGGCTGCAATCCCGCAACGGCAGGCACAAGAGGAGCCACCTGGAGCTCATCCTGCCATGGTAGCTTCTGCTTCTGATCATCCTGCATAATCTGGCGCTCCGCAATGGTGCTTGTGGGGGACGGCAAGGCCTCGGAGTCATCATTAGAAGAGGAGTCGGAGTCGGACAAGCTCCCACGCTTGAACTTGACTACTCGTGACTGGGTCGGGAACCACTTGCTGCAAAAAGCAAGGAGCAGAAAGAGGTTCAGCCTACAACTCATGAACATGAAACATTGAGATGTAACTTAAGATAGAGATGTCACAGTACACTGACGATTTGCGCTTTTGTGCTGCAGACTGCAGATGAGCTACCACTGGACCACAGGGGATCCATCAGACCTTGACCAGCTCACGGTTGGTAACTCAAGCTGCAGGGTTTGCCGCACCAAGCTATTCAATCGTCCAGCTGCTCACGATTGAGCTGGACTGTAGCTGAGGCCCTGGTGGCTTGTGCTCATTTAGCTGACTGCTGCTGCAGCCTCTTGGCAGGCATTTCTGCCAAGGATATTTGATGCCGTGCACACCCACCTGAGCATGCTCTGGGTCCTCCTCCATGGAGGCAACGCCCAGTTCCTGGCCTTGAACGAGTCGGCCATCTCAGAGCACATAGCCTGAGGGTGGGCCAGTGCCGTGGGAAGCGTGGAATTAGAAAGCGGTTAGCCAAGGACCAACCAAAGCTTATGGAAGCGAATAAGCTGCACCTCTAATAATTGCCCCCTGTAAGGACTCCATCGCTGAAGCACACCAGCAAAATGGAATGTGCGAGTATTTCAAGCACACAGTTTGTGATTGGATTCCTGCGCTGATGCAACCCAGCAAAATGGATCATGAAGGGATCCCCACCTGGACAATCTTCCGCAGGACAGCGGCCGACCCCACATAGCAGGAGGGCAGGCGCGAGAGGGCGTCAGTGTAGGACGATGTTGGCTGCGGGATTTCAAACTGTTCCTTGAAGTTCATGTCCACGATGAACTCAACGCCCTCCATGTCATCTGCTCCACAAACCTGTGCAAAAAGAAACAAAGTCATTTCCATGCTTATTTTCAGCTACAACACGATGCGCTCGACGCCTTGCAAATTATCTGCTCAGGTAAGGGAACATGGCAGTTACAAATAGAACTTCAGGTGCAGCAGCAGCCAGATCTGTATTTATTTTTCAGTCAGCACCCAAATCCTCTTGGCAAAAGACCAAGCCGTAAAGAAAACACTCAAATGAGCCTTGGAAGCTCGCAGACGCAGATCAATTCACGCTACAACTTTCTGAAGGGAGGATACAAACCCTGAGAGTCTTGTGGGATGTGGATAAGGAAAAAATATCAGGCCTCAGCCCAACTATTTCCAAGGAGGACCTGGAAGATTCCTGTCAACTATGTAACTTGAAAGTCACCATAACAGTTGAAATCTTGAACCTGAAGAATATTATGATCTGGATACCAAGCAGGAAGGTGATCATTGGACACCAAAGGCCCTGATGGTGCAGCAATTAAACTCCTTGACTGAACTGCACGCACTCCTCAATGAATGCCTGACACCAGGGGCCTGAAACCATCTGCTTGATAGATCTATTTCCAGCTGTTGCTGTTACTGATTGCGAAGTCAGTCAAGGGATCTTCAAGAGTCAAGGAGGCATGCAAATTTGCAGCTTCCATTTCTGCGATAGCAACATGCTGACATGCGCGGATGCATGCGATGTAGGTTACTCTTGCTGGCAATTTTCTGCATGAGTTTCAAATTTCGACTGCGAAGTGTACCTGTAGGAACTCGTGGCTCAGGTTGGCAAAGCATGGGTTGCCACTGCCGCCGCTGCCACCAAGAGCTCTATGCACGCTGAGGCTGTAGCCGGCACTGGACAGCTTAGTGGCCATCTCCATGGTTGCGCGTTTTGGGAGAACGGAGGCGTTTGAGAGGCTGCCAAGGTCTTCGAGAATCTGCAGACAACATATTGAGATTCTGCGGATCTGATGCCTGCACAGCTTCGGTCAAAAAGGCGCATGGAATTCTAATCGGCAGAAGGGGTGGTTGGGGGGGCCAGCCTTCGACAGCGCTGGCTGACAAACAGAGAATCGAGGCTGCTCTACCCGGGCAAGATTCGGAGATCGGACACGGCACAACACACTGCTTACCCTGGTTGCGAAGAGGCTGTGATCGATGTCAAAATGGACGTCGAGTTTCGAGACCTGTCCTGTGCCGTGTCCTGAGCTTGGAACCACGCTTTCCTCTTGCATCTGCATTTCGGCTTCTTCAAACTCCTGAGGATAAGCATTTAACGCAGGTCAGAGAACCTCCGATGTAAAGCATCCCGCACGACCCACACCAGTCACATGCCCTGCACATGTATGGCCTACCTCCAACGGAAAGGTCAGACTGCCGCCATAAAATTCGATCATTGGATCACGAAGAGAGGGCAATGCGGACATGGCTGGGCAATTCACCGCGGTGGGGTGTGGGTCGTCTATGGCTGCAAAGTTGTGTTTCAAGTGAGGCTCCGCGGTGGTCGATGCAGCCGTGCTTTCAATGAAACAAAGAGTATAAATTCCCAGCAGGTTCCCCCTATAATTCTAGACTGGATCGTGTTGTGGCAACTGGCGGTAACTGGTGGGAAGTCGGGAAGTTGAAGTCGTTGTGCAGGAAAATGTCTGGCAGGGCCCTCAAGAATTCCATTCCACGACGTTGGCATGCCAAGGTTTGAACCCCTGACATCCGATCCACACTTTGGCACGTGGTGATCCTTTATCGCACTTATTCTCACCACGGGCTCAAGGGTGGGCTGAGGAAGCTGTTAGATTTGCGTTAGCTAGCTTATTGGCCTTATTCCGCCAGAGAAGCGACGCCTAATCTGACTCTAATGTTTGGCGTCGACACGCGCCTTTGAGGTCGCTCATTGCCCCGGCCTATTATTCAAGACAAGAAAAAGATGTACAAGTCGTCGCTGTACGGCACCACAGTAGACTAAAGACAAGAAAAATATGTACAAACTGACCAGCAGCCGACTGTCGTCAACCAGTCCTCGCTGGCCCTCGCTCGTCAGTCGCATGTCTATTCGCTGCTAATAGCTATATATCGCTAAAGCAATGCGGCAAGCGTTCGGCAAGTGACAGCGACAATGACAGCTGCGATTCAAAATGTCACTCGTCACATACAGTCGTTGCTGCTAGAAAAGTGTCATTGTTAGCACAGCTTCCCTGTCGTAAGGTTGCTCCGGGTACCCTGACTTTCAGGTTTTATCAAAGACGTCTACATATGAAGCTGTTCAGGCTTTCGACTTGCATTGTTCGGACCTACTGTTACAATGAGGTCTACTATGAATGCGGCTGATTCGATATAACTTAAGCCATCAAATTAAGCGAAACGTGCCATATCACCTTATCTGAATCCGAATGAAGTCTAGATAGAATACTCCAATACCAATGCGTTCATACCAAGTCGGACCCACCGACATAAAGTCCCCCCCCCCCCCCATAGTCGTAGATAGAACCGGGGCCCATAACCACCATTACACGCAGTGATTTTTGCATCGTATTCCACCCGAAAAATTAGGAGTCGCCCAAAACCCGCCAGGTCGTTTGAATCCTTGCCCCAGAATCCCTTGATGGCTCCCTGGCTCCCTGCCCTATGCTTGCATCTTCTCTGTCGTCTGCTTTCAAATGGAAAAAGCATAGACTAAGCATCGGCCCCTGTTCCTCGGGGCTCGGGGATTACATGCACGCCCTGTCCACACTCAGATCGACGACTGAGTTGGGTGAGCTAGGCCATTGAGAAAGATCAATGGCGAAAAACGATTCCCCGACATGAAATGCGACATGCAGGCTGAGAGCGAGAGGATCAGAACGTATCTGACCAGGTCTGACTCAGCTATCAGGGATGGGAAGTCTGACGTGGCTCATTAGGCGTCGCTGGGACGATTAGCAGCACCTAGGGCCCAATTCCAGTATTCCACTAGGGCGCTCGACGGAACACGTTCCGGTGGCAGTTTATCTGGTTGGGCGAGGCTTCAGCCACGCTAGCTGAAAAAAATGAAACGCAATTCCACTTGTATCCGGAGTGTGTTCAGGTACGGCTGAGACCAAATCTTCCTAGTGAACAGCATGTCAAGCACTTGCCTTATCGCTTCGTGTATCAAGAGTGTCCTGTCTATTTGTCTCGCTAAGTATGATAGTCCTGCTTGACAAAGTGTCGAGTTGCAAGGTACGTGCAGCCAAGGGTGCCCTAGATCTGTCGAAGTTGGGTGTAGCCAGGGAAGGGACGCCGGGCCCGGCGCCGGGAGAAATGGGCCGAAGGCCCATTTCTGCCGGTGAGCCAGCGAACCCCCTTCCGGCAAACCCCGGCGAAAATGGGCGTCAGCCGGAGGTATTTTTAATTCCCTCACAGTCTCCCCGGCAAGAACTTCCCTCGAAATGAATGAAATAGACGATGATAGCGACTTTGAAATGCGTTGTGATGACGCGTTCGAAGATGTCGGAGTACTCTAAGAGGCCACTGCACCGCCCCCACCTCCCGCGAAGCGAGCAAGGGTAAACCTCTTGTCATGGCTGACGCGCCATGCAGCTCAACAGCCTGCACTGCCGGAATATGCCCCCGCAGCTCAGCCAGTCGATGCCCCTGCAGCCCAGGCCGTCGATTTAGCTCCTGTGGACTCGGTACGTCCATTCGAAATTTACCACATTTCTCGCAATCAACGACTGTGTTCGAAGAGGCATTGAAGTATCGCTTATAAATAATAATCGCGTTTGTCTCTTATCTCGGATGCAGTCGAATAGGGGGCCGACCGAGCCACCTGCTACCGATAAGCTCCTCGCCTCATGGCTGGTGAATCCTCAGCGTAAGGACTGGGCGGTGTGCGGAGATGCCAGCAAAGGAAGCTGGAAAGCAGCGGATCCTACGCTAGAAAATTTGTAAAAAAAATGTGGGAAAAAAATTCCGTCCATACCGCCGGCCAATTTTAGACCCCCGCCCGGCCTGGGCCGGGCAAGAAAAAGACCCTTCCCGGCGAAAACCGGCCACTTGGCTACCCCCCGGCCCTTCCCTGGGTGTAGCAAATTCAGGCCGCGGCTACACGATAGCCCAGGCGATCGGAGGGACTACTAGGGGGCACACGTCGACATTCGCGAGTGGGTTGGCCAGATCAGTAGTGCCAACTTCTACGCGGGAAAGATTCAAATGAGGCTCATGTAAAGGATATGCGTCGGCCATGGCAGCAGGAACGGGCGAAAAGGAGTATTCAGAACGAAAGAAGGATGACGGCGATAGAAATTTGAACATGAGGACATAGTTGTCCACGCTGTCGGAGCGTTGATGCGAAGTATTTTTGCATTGCTCAAACAGCCCGTTTCCGATTGACCCCGGAAAAAAATTCAGCCTAATCGATCGATGGACCCAGGAAAACTTCCGGGGTGGTCGTTTCCGACTGATGTCATGAGACAGAATCTCGCGATTCCCCTTTTCTGTACGGTGTGTGGACAGCTGTATAGTGCTGTCTTTCTTTTGTGTGTCATATTTTGCTGCTGCTGCTGCTGCGGTCCATTAGGACCAAGACGATAGGTAGGGTTCGCGAGGCCGTTCAAAGAGAACTTCGTCTGTTGAGGCTCCCAAGCATTCTGATACGGTGTGTGGCCAGGATCGTCCCAACGATCGCCGCCTCCACGGCCCAACATCGCATCATCATCCGGATCATCCATGGCAGTCGGCGCGATACCAATAAGCACTATAGGGCAGTCGGCGCGATATCAGCAGAATAATTATAAGGGCCTTGCCAGGTGGACAACGGAAACACCCCGGAATTTACCGGGTACGGCAGCGCCACGCTGGCGTTCCGGTGCCATTCCGGTGCCAAGCGGAATTGGGGAGGGTGAGGGGGTGTTTCCACTGGTGCCTTAAACCAGCGCGGTTTGAATCCGGTTGCTCGCGGTCGTGATTTTTCCACGCCTTAAACCAAAACTGTTTCCACTGAAATCCAGGAAGTTCACAGCGAACTTCCTGCCGCCAGAGGTCTGATCTAGGGGCGCCGAGACGTTCTGCGACGATTCGTGACCTCGGAACCACAAGTGTCGCCGCTTATTTCGATCTGGCTATAGAAATGGCGTCTTTAATGTCGAACGATCTTTCGCGTGGAGATGGTTCCTTAAACCAAGAGGCAACCAACTCACAGAATAGCTTAAACCGGGTCATCGACGAGGTATAGGCTATACTCGAATGCGTGGTTTCAGAAAGGCCTAAACCGTGTCGGTTTGCGGCAGTTGGGTCGAAATTGGGCCTTAAACCGTGTCGGTTGCCCGACAGAATACCAGTGGAAACACGACCTGAGCTGGCATGCCATTTCCGCGTTCCGGTGACAAGTGGAATTGGGCCCCTACTTGTGATGCCCCCAGATATTTCAAAATTAGGCGTCGCTTCACTCTTTCCACGTTCAAAAATATTACTTTTGACGCCCCGGTGGAATCGGTCGCGCGACGCCTAATTCCATTAGGCGTCGTAAAAGGCTCTGGTGGAATGAGGCCCTATATGCTTAGGACCCACAACAGAAAAGCCCATTATACGGGAGATTTTGGCAATTCCGATACGGCAAAATGGGTCATCGTGTGTAATCCTGCACATTGGAACACACGATGTGACGTTGCGTGCCTCGATGCTAACCGAAGCGCCACATGCGTGACGTGGATGCGTCAGCATTGGAGGGCACGACGGCCTGAATCTGTTTCCCGCTTGGCGCTGCCTCGACCTTGCAGCGAAATGTCTTTCACGCGAAGATGTGTAGCGAGGTTGGACGTAGGAGGGGCGTCTGAGGGGCTACCCCAAGGGTCAACAAGATGAGCAGCCCGGTAACTCAACGCCTCGTCCCAAATAGGACGCCCCTTAACGGTTCAAGTGTGCTAGTGAGTTGGGACCTTTGATTTTAGATGCATGGCTGAACGACATATTCTGATTTGCTTCCCATGTACTGGCATTTTCAGATGAACAACAACTCTGGTGCTGCTCATATCTGGCTCAACGTTAGCCTCATCATCGTTGTTGCCTCCAGGAGTGACTGTTGCCAGGTCATATGAATCACCTCTACCTCTCATGTTTCTAGTCTTTGTCTTCCTCCTCCACTTCCTCCTCCACATCCTTTTCACCACCTTCATGTAACCTTACACCTTCATACGTAGTTAATTATGTCTCATGTCAATGACAATACACCTATGGGCCCCGCTCGAAAAAGCTCGGCCGCGTTGGCGTTATGGTTAATTATGCTTGATGTAGTCTTCACTCTCCTTCTATCTCATGCCCACACTTATTTCCTCTTTTTGACTTTCCCAGTGACACCTTCCAACTGTTACATCCTTCCTTTCTTCACACTTAGTTTCCCCATACCCCCCGCCGCATGCACCTCCCTTTCCCCCTTCCCCCTCCCTCCTCCGCACACATTTCTGGAGTGTGCGTACAAAAAAATCCAGAAATAGAGCGAAGACCCTGGGGTTAAAAAAAAAGAGAAGACACCAAAAGAAACATGGAAGACCGGCAAAGATCCCCAAGGTTTTATTTCACCCTTCTTCCTCCTCACATTTGCCCATATTTTTCCTCTCTTTCATCTCCCTTGCCTTTTTTCCCATCTTCTTTCTCATTTTTTAGATTTCTTTCATTTCTCTGTTTTGCCCACGTCGACTGAACTTACTTTTGTCTCTTCTCTTTGTTGTATCCTCTTTTCCAACATTTTATATTTTTGTCTCACCCCTTCTCTTTAGTCCTCTTTGTTTTTTTGTTTTCACCACTTCATATTTTTGCCTCGTCCCTTCTCCTTTCCTTCCTTTTCGCACAGATAGGGTCGATGCCGTTACTTCGGCAAAACACCCACTCAAGCCCCCCGCGATGCTACACCAACCTGCGTCAAACGCAAATCTCCCGTTCCGGCGGTACCTGTCAATCATCACGTGCCAAGCATGGAAGCAGCCTATCAATGGTCGGCACGGTCGTCAGACTCGTCACATGCCCCCCCGGTGTGCACTTTCCGTTGTCATCGACGCCATCGTCCAGCCATTGTCAAGTCAAATACGTGTTTTCGAAGAATCCAATGTTTCGAATAGTCCAATGTTTCGAATAGTCCAATGTTTCGAATAGTCCAATGTTTCGAATAGGCCAATGTTTCGAATAGGCCAATATATCGAATAGGCCAATAATATACCAATGTTCAATGCGCAGGGCAGCAAGACAACTTCAAAATTTGTACAGTGAAGCCCAGAGACGAAGCAATCACCTTTTCCAGGCTTTACACCCATCAGACTGTATGAATGACAGAAAGTGTGAAACCCCGGACCACAGTACAGCGCGCTGTACAGCGGGATCAAGTCACATGGCTGCAAACGTCAATCATGCCAGCTTACCGCGTTTCAAGGGTGGTAACTTCAGCGATCATGATCATAAGTTGTTAGATCCCCCGCGAGTGCAATCATACATCACGTTTCACAGTTTGCCCGCAGCCATGTCAACTCTTGCCTGTAACGACTCTCAATTTCACGCGGCCGAGGTCATTCTTAACAGCACGGCGCGTGCCAGCATAGTCTGCTCCACCTATGACGTTTCTACCTTAGGCATTGATGGCGCTGTCCTCGCATACGTCTTCCAGCAGGTGCTGTGTCACTTGGAGATCGTCAAAGCACAACCTTTACCTCACTCGGTTTTTAAGCAGGCCCTCCGCCTGCACTGATTCCTGGACATTTATTTAAAACAATGTCGTTTGGTGTCACAGCTCTCTGCCTCGGAAGCTCAACTACTGATTGCTGAGAGCCAGCTAGAAGACACGGTCGAAGGACTCCGATATGGGCTCAACACGACGATGATCCTGTTCGGTGCCTTTGGCGTTTTCATGATGCAGGTATGTGCTTATATCGCTAGTTAGCAGCTTAGACGATAGACGATTCCGTGTTTGTACACCTTGGGCCCGACCGAATTTTCACTTTCAGCGGTGCCGAGTTTTGACATACTGTAAGACTCGGCCCCTTGAGTCCTCTAGTTTTCCCAAACGAAAGTGCTTTCTTTCTCAAGTCCATGCCCCCGTTTTGCTTGCAGATTGGATTTGCCATGTTTGTTGGTGGCGTCGTCAGGTAAAGATGGGTGCAAGGCAAGCAGAGGCCATATGTGTGTGCTACTTTGTGCCGCAGGGCAACAACCGGCGGCAGCCTGCATATTATGCAAAGGTTCTTCATGCTGATGAAACTGCCTATGAGCATCTCTCTTACCAATGTCCCAGTGGCTGGGAGGCGGTTACAAGGGCCATGCAACCAGCCAACCAGCGCTGTGCCGAATACGGTCCTAGTGGTGGCTAAATTGTGTAGTAGAGTTTCAGCCACCTTAATTTCAGGGCAAATTCTGCCACTTTCACCAGTAAGGGACCGTAATTACTTGCACTTTTCTTGAATTACATCGATTGCACAGCACTGCATGCAACACCCTGCCCCCCCTGTTGCCGTCCGTCGTCCTTTCTTGCCCGCCATTCCAAGGACCTCCCTATCGTCCTCTTATATTCTGTCATTGGCACCCTCTTCCATTTCACTTTGCAATTATCAGCAAGTTTTATTTGCAATTATCTTACCATTTTGTCCTTGTCGTGCCACGTTGCAGGTCCAAGAATATGGCCAGCATTCTTCTGAAATCAGTCATTGATACGCTCATTGCAGCCATTGGATACTACGTGATCGGCTTTGGCTTCAGCTTCGGCGATGGATCCAATAGCAACAGTGGGTATTTTGCCCGACACCAGATATATTTTGTGTGTATCTCAGCAACGTGTCAGCTCCATGTCCGCTACACTCCGGCCTCTGGCCGGAGAACCCATTTGTGGCCAGCCATGCTGCTTTGGCCACCAGTTGTAGGCTGGTCTATGTTAAGTCCCAATCTGACCTTCGGCGGCCGCGGGGCGGCCTGCTGAATGTAGACTCGTAGCCGACAAAATAAACGCTGCCGGCACTGTTTATTTGAAGGAGATTCAGCTACGTCATGGCGTACGGCCGTTAGGGCCCGCGCAGCAAGCTCTACTGCTTGGGCGATTGGCCTAAGGTGGGTCCAGGCTGGATCCTTATGGGCTCAGTGGGGCTTACCCAGCGCCCTAGCGCCCTGCTTTAGGCCCGCCCATCTCAAAGCACGGACAGGGGTGTCCACCCTGTATGCGAGTAGTGTTTCTTTTTTCATGACTCAGCTACATGTCGGCTACACCCAGGCCGCTGGCCGAAGGCCCAATTTCTGGCCAGCCCTGCTGCTCTGGCCACCAGCCGTTGCGGGCCGATCGGCGCCAGCCCTTGCCGGCCTTTGCCGCCTTAGCCCTTGCGGGCCGATCACCTTTGGCAGGCCTCAGGGTTGCCACCACAAGGAAAATTATGACCAATCCTGGACCGGCCTACAGACAGCCGGACCGGACGGCCTGCTGCCGGAGGGCCAAGCTGCAGGCCTCGATGCATCATGCTGCCATGGCTGGCCGCCATCATGCCGCCATAGCCGCCATCGCTGGTCCCCATACGTCATGGCCCCCATACATCATGGCCCCCAATACGTCATCGCTCGATGCATCATGCTGCCATGGCTGGCCGCCATCAAGCCGCCATGGCCGCCATCGGCTGGCCCCCATACGTCATGGCTAGACCATGGCTCGATGCATCATGCCGCCATGGCTGTGATGTAGCTTACGCGTTCCTGAAGCACTGTTACATAAAACTTCAGAATTGAAGCATGAACAGTGGTATTGTAAGTGGTTAAATGTTCAAAAGAGTCCGATGGTGGAACACTCGGTCGTTACAGGTATGAGCAAGTTTTTTGTTCAGAGCCCCACTGGACAACAGACACCGCTGACATGGAGGGACAGGTAGAATATATGGTGCTGCTCACTTACAGCATAATCTCGATCTCTACCTCCCCTTCTTGATGGCTTAATTGGCAAGTCCAATTCTGCCAGGAGCCTTGCTGTCATGCAGCTGGGGTTGACTACGATAATGTTTTAGGTCACTTTGTCCCGGCCATTCGTCAGCGCAATATTGCTCTACCAGTGAGCCATTACGCACTATTTGAAGGGCGTTCATGTCCTCCAGCACATTTCCGACGCAAATCCAATCTCCCCCACAAACCCAATCTCTCCCTTTAACCCAATCTCTCCCTCAAACTTAATCTCTCCCTCCTCTTGTGGCAGGTTTCATCGGCAGCACCAACTTTGCCCTGAGCCATGCCGCCGCTACGGAGTACGACAATGCGTTGTTTATGTGGTATTGGACATTCTGCGCAACCTCAACCACCATCTTGGTCGGGAGCCTTGCAGAGAGATGCACCTTCATTTCCTACGTCATCTTTACTTCCTTCTACGTGTGCTGGGTAGGCACGAACGCGCGATGGCAGGGAGAGCGCAACTGTTTGAAAGCTCTTCTCGATTTCAGATATTTTTTCTTTTTATTAAATTTACCAAAGTGCAAAACACAAAATTTGTTTTAGTGCCTACCGGACCACCCTGGCGGATCGATAGATGAAGCCATACCTGAACCCTCATGGACGAAGCCTTGGTCGACCTTTGGCCGGCAGCACATGTAACAGGGCGCAAGCAGAAGGGCTTGCTGCAGCAGCCCCCCCCTCTGATCGTAAGCTATCATGCAGCGGATAACTAAAATGCAAGGGAATTGCAGCTCAAGTACCTCACATAGACACTGCTGATTTGATGACCCTTTGCTGGCTCGCTATGGCTGTGGCTGCTTGATGAGAGAGGCGTGGTTCATCCCTCCCCATCTGATTTGTTTGATTGTTTCAGATTTCGGTTGCCGACACGGGTTGCTGGGGATACATTTGTTTTTTACAGCTGCTGACTGCCTTCTCCTGCTCCTGGCTACCCCCTCTGGAACCCCCAAATCCACCCTGTCATCTGCCACCTGGACATTTTCTTCCACCCTGTCTTGATCGGGCTCCACCAGATATACCCCGTCATCAGAAAATAAAAAATAACGATTCTGGCACAAATCTTTGTTCCCCTGCTCTTAGCTGGCATGTCTGGATCCTCAAGACTTTTCCAGTCATGTGGCACCTGAGCATTTCCTCCTGCCTCCGTCTGGACCAGCATGTACCCGGTCACCTAAGTGGTCAAAAACAAAGTCTTGTTTTGTGGCGCCAATTTGTCTCCTCCTGCACACGGCTGCATCGTCTCGATCCCGCAGATCTACCTGTTCATGTACCACCTGACCTTTTCCTCCTACCCGTTTGGTTCTACCAGATCTACCCGGTCATGTACCACCTGACCTTTCCCTCCCCCCCGTTGGTTCTACCAGATCTACCCGGTCATGTACCACCTGACCTTTCCCTCTTACCCGTTTGGTTCTACCAGATCCACCCGGTCATGTACCACCTGACCTTTCCCTCCTGCCCGCTTGGTTCTACCAGATCTACTCGGTCATTTACCACCTGACCTTTCCCTCCCACCCGTTTATATCTACCAGATCTACCCGGTCATGTACCACCTGACCTTTCCCTCCTACCCGTTTTGTTCTACCAGATCCACCCGGTCATGTACCACCTGACCTTTCCCTCCTGCCCGCTTGGTTCTACCAGATCTACTCGGTCATTTACCACCTGACCTTTCCCTCCTACCCGTTTATATCTACCAGATCTACCCGGTCATGTACCACCTGACCTTTCCCTCCTACCCGTTTGGATCTACCAGATCTACCCGGTCATGTACCACCTGACCTTTTTCTCCTACCCGTTTGGATCTACCAGATCTACCCGGTCATGTACCACCTGACCTTTCCCTCCTACCCGTTTGGATCTTCCAGATCTACCCGGTCATGTACCACCTGACCTTTTTCTCCTACCCGTTTGGATCTTCCAGATCTACCCGGTCATGTACCACCTGACCGTTTTCTCCTACCCGTTTGGATCTTCCAGATCCACCCGGTCATGTACCACCTGACCGTTTTCTCCTACCCGTTTGGATCTTCCAGATCTACCCGGTCATGTACCACCTGACCTTTCCCTCCTACCCGTTTGGTTCTACCAGATCCACCTGGTCATGTACCACCTGACCTTTCCCTCCTGCCCGCTTGGTTCTACCAGATCTACTCGGTCATTTACCACCTGACCTTTCCCTCCTACCCGTTTATATCTACCAGATCTACCCGGTCATGTACCACCTGATCTTTCCCTCCTACCCGTTTGGATCTACCAGATCTACCCGGTCATGTACCACCTTACCTTTTCCCCCTACCCGTTTGGATCTACCAGATCCACTCGGTCATGTACCACCTGACCTTTCCATCCTACCCGTTTGGATCTTCCAGATCTACCCGGTCATGTACCACCTGACCTTTTTCTCCTACCCGTTTGGATCTACCAGATCTACCCGGTCATGTACCACCTGACCTTTCCCTCCTACCCGTTTGGATCTTCCAGATCTACCCGGTCATGTACCACCTGACCTTTTTCTCCTACCCGTTTGGATCTTCCAGATCTACCCGGTCATGTACCACCTGACCGTTTTCTCCTACCCGTTTGGATCTTCCAGATCTACCCGGTCATGCACCACCTGACCGTTTTCTCCTACCCGTTTGGATCTTCCAGATCTACCCGGTCATGCACCACCTGACCGTTTTCTCCTACCCGTTTGGATCTTCCAGATCTACCCGGTCATGTACCACCTGACCGTTTTCTCCTACCCGTTTGGATCTTCCAGATCTACCCGGTCATGCACCACCTGACCGTTTTCTCCTACCCGTTTGGATCTTCCAGATCTACCCGGTCATGCACCACCTGACCGTTTTCTCCTACCCGTTTGGATCTTCCAGATCTACCCGGTCATGTACCACCTGACCGTTTTCTCCTACCCGTTTGGATCTTCCAGATCTACCCGGTCATGCACCACCTGACGTTTTCCTCCTACCCGTTTGGATCTTCCAGATCTACCCGGTCATGCACCACCTGACCGTTTTCTCCTACCCGTTTGGATCTTCCAGATCTACCCGGTCATGCACCACCTGACGTTTTCCTCCTACCCGTTTGGATCTACCAGATCCAACCGGTCATGTACCACCTGACCTTTTCCTCCTACCCGTTTGGATCTACCAGATCTACCCGGCCATGTACCACCTGACCTTTCCCTCCTACCCGTTTGGATTTACCAGATCTACCCGGTCATGTGCCACTGGAACTGGTCTCCTATCGGATGGCTGTCGGCCACCAGCCCCAACTCCATTCTTGGGCTGGGCGCCATTGACTTTGCAGGCTCAGGTGTGTGTTGTCATGGGTCCGGGTGCTGTGTTTGATAGGATGTAATTCGATATCTGGGCGCTCTCTGCTTTGCAGGCTTGTGTGTGTTAGCCTAGGTTCGGGTTCTGTGTTCGGTAGACACTACATATACAGTTGGGCGCCATCAGCTTTTCAGGCTCAGGTGTGTGTTAGCCTATGTAAGCCTCACATCAAGCTAGTCAGAAGGTGCTAGGTGAGGCTTACAGCCTAGGTTCGGGTTCAGTGTTTACTAGGCACTAGGCAGTTTACTTACAAACCCTCCCTTGCCTGGATTCCACGCGCAGGCGTTGTCCACACGCTGGGTGGTTTCTCCGCGCTGGCAGGGTCCATCATGTTGGGGCCTCGCATTGGTCGGTGGGACCCGGCCATGCAGCACATGTACATCAACGGCCACAACCCGCCGCTGTACCTTCTAGGCACCTTCCTCCTGTGGCTCGGATGGTGAGTCCATCGCCAGCTGCTTCTAGGGGTGGGCTAAGTGTGCGCTCTGCTTATTGCCTGGTTGCGTGGAAAGGTTTAACGATGAGATACATTCGAATGACTGAATCTGGTGCCCGGCGCGAGCCTGCCTTGAGAAGTGCTGAGCAAAGGAGGGTCACTTAGCGTTCATTTACTGTATGCACGACCACCTTGTGTAGCCGCCGCCTGTGCCTCTACCCCTTGAGCCGCTCCTTCTGGAACAACGTTCTGCAAGCCTTCTACGACCGAGTGGGCCTATGGCTGCTGGCCCAAGCAATAGTGCTTGCCGTAACAGGTCCCCCCCAGCCGTAGGCCATGAGGTAGCTGATGTAGCAACCGTGTGCTTATCCCTGCATCTGGATCATCCCTTCGGTTGACAGGGGCAAAACTCAAGCTAATAGCTAGTCTCTTGCCCGACGCCATTTGCGGTATCCCGGCATATGTCCTTGCTTAGGCACTGCTTGAACACCATGGCCTTCGCCACTGCTTGTGTCTGCCCTGCCTGATGCCTGGCGTGATGTGTCACATGGGTGCATTCCTGATGCCCCCCCTGCTGCATGCCTTCACCTAGGTACTCGTTCAACGCCATGTCTCTGTTGCGCATCGACTCTGTGTTGAATGCCATCATAGTAGCGCGCACCACGAACAGCACCACGCTGTCTGCGGCCGCCTCGGGCCTGGTGACCGTCGTGCTAGTATACTACCGGACCAAGATGTGGAACATGCTCAGTGTTTGCAATGGAGTGCTAGGAGGTGAGCTGTGCACCTTTCGACACCTGCTGCTGGGAGGGGTGTGTGTGGGGGGGGGTATGGGGGGTATTGTATGTCGCAGCTCAGTAATGGCTTCGCTACCTGCCTTGGGCTCAACCACCGTGTGTGTCCAGGTCTGTTCACCATCCTAAACCCTAAATCATACACCTCAACTCTAGACTGTAACCCCAAACCCTGACACCCCTGCGTGTCCAGGCCTGGTGGCTATCACTGCCGGCTGCTCGGTGGTCACGCCGTGGGCCGCCATCATCTGCGGCGTTGTGGCTGCACCCTGTGTTGTCTATGGGGATGTGCTGCTACAAATGTTCAAGGTAATGAGGTAACAGGGATGGTATGTCTTTCAGCAGGAAGGCCTGCAGTCCTATACAATGTGGGGGGCTGCCATCATCTGCGGTGTTGCAACTGCACCATGTGTTGTCAATGGGGACGTGCTGCTCAATGGGGATCATGCAACAGCAGCATGCAACAAAAGCATGCAACAGCAGTTTGCAACAGCATCAGTTTACAAGCAACACGCCTTCACGCGAACGTTATCCTGTTGCAACCCTGTTGCGGATTGACGACCATGTCAGTGACATTGACACGCAATATCAGCACATAGGATCAATCCTGTTGCAATCCTGTCCTAATCCTGTTGCAATCCTATCCTATTTATGTAGCAATCCTGTCTTAATTATGATGCAACCCTATCCTAATCCTGTTGCAACCCCATCCTGATCCTGTTGCAATCCGATTTAAGTCATGTTGCAATCCTGTTGCAATCCTGTTGCAGTCCTGTTGCAGCCCTGTTGCAATCCTGTTGCTGTCCTGTCCTAATTATGTTGCAATTCGTTTGCAGATTGACGACCCTGCGGGCGCCTTCTCCATCCACGGGGTCGCTGGGATCTGGGGCATGCTGTTTGTCGGGCTGCTGGCTAAGGAGCAGTACGTGGTGGATGTGAGTGCTGCCTTGTGTCCTCTCTATTATTATTTTGAAATTGTAAGCTATATTTTGAACTGCTGTTGTACTGACCTGCTACTTAGTTGAAGTGGTGTCTATTGTGCCTACTATTTGATGAAACTGCTAAGTTAGGCAACAGCTGTTCAATCGAGCCGCTGCGTTCCTACCCTTGAAATCTTATCCAGACAGCACATGGTGCCCTGCCCTGGGGTTAAGGTCGAGGGTTCAGTTTTGTTGCGCCCTGAACTCTTCACCGCATATGGAGCCCTGCCCTTCAACCTGGGTTGCAACTGTTGGTGCTGTTATTTCCAGGGTTCCCCAAAACCCTGAGGGACACTTCATAATGGGCATATTTTATGGAAGTCTTGTTCAGCTTCTTCTATACTTGGCGTATTGCCTGTCTTATCAGCCGTTACCTTTTCTACCAGGATTATGACAAGCCGGAGAGGCAGTTCATAGCGGATATCTTGTATGGTGGCCACGGCCAGCTGTTACTATGCCTAGCACTCAGCCTGACTCAGCAGCTACCCTTTTCCACCTGTCTTATTAGATACCTCTTTTAGCCACCTGTTTTATCTGCTACCTGCCTTACTAGCCACCTGTTTTTACACCTGTTTTCTCAGGTTTATGACTAGCCGGAGGGACAGTTCATGATGGGCATTTTCTGCGGTGGTCACGGTCAGCTGCTACCATGCCTAGCACACTGCCTGTCTTATTACTGATCAACTAGCCACCTGTTTTTACACCTGTCTTTTCAGGTTTATGACAAGCCGGAGGGACAGTTCATGATGGGCATTTTCTACGGCGGTCACGGTCAGCTGTTGCTGTGCCAGTTTATTACCATCATGGTGACCATCGCTTGGGCGGTAAGTGGACACTGGAGTGGGGCTGATGGCGGATTTAGGGTCCACCAACCTGGATAGAGCTGCTGTGGGTCGAGCGGTTCCCACGCCTCGTGCTTCGGCGGAGGAGTAGGCCTTTTCTCTTCTTTAGGGTCCAGCCTCCCCCTTTTCTTTTTAAAATCTATAATGGGCAATGGAGAATTTGATGTCGGGACTGAGGTTCCAGAGTCCCCCCTTTCAAGTTGGGATGAGCCCCCCCCCTTCTACCCTGAAGCCACAATGGCCCCTCATCTTCTAGGTTTTACCTCTCTGGTTCGCTGTGCCTGCCTACCTGCCTGCCTGCCTGCCTACCTGCCTGCCAGACTGCCTACCTGCCTACCTGCCTGCCTGCCTGCCTGCCTGCCAGCCTGCCAGTCTACCTGCCTGCCTACGTGCCAGCCTTCCTACCTGCCAGCCTGCCTACCTGCTTGCCTACCTGTCTGCCTGCCTACCTGCCTGCCTGCCAGACTGCCTACCTGCATGCCTGCCTACCTGCCTGCCAGCCTACCTGTCTACCTGCCTGCCTACGTGCCAGCCTGCCTACCTGCCTGCCTACCTGCCTGCCTGCCTACGTGCCAGCCTGCCTACCTGCCAGCCTGCCTACCTGCCTGCCTACCTGCCTGCCTGTCTGCCTACCTGCCAGCCTGCCTACCTGCCTGCCTGCCTGTCTGCCTGCCTACCTGCCTGCCTACCTGCCTGCCTGCCTGTCTACCAGCTTGCCTGCCTGTCAGCCTGTGTGTTTGCCTGTATTTGTTGTTTGTGGCCCCACTTCACATGCTGGCTGGTCGGCAAGGCTGGCATACTGTGCGTGCTCACACCTCCCCACACCGTCATGGTCACACCTCACAGCATATAATTCACACATCCCCACACACTGTTTAAACCTCACCACACTCTACATGCAGTGTTTCTGGTCTTTCCTTCTCTTCTGGCTGCTCCACAAGGCAGGCATCCTGCGCGTGCCCTTGGAGGTCGAGGCCATAGGGATGGACGCGGCGGCGATGGCCACGGGGTCAGGCAAGGGCATCAGCATGGCATTGATAAACGACTCAAAGGTGAGCCATAGAATGAAATGAAGGAAGAAGACGAGAAAGACAGAAAACCACGCCCCCCTTAGGGGTGTGCGGGAACAGCGCAGCTCGGGGCCGAAGCCACATCCGCACCGTTACCATCAAACAAGGGTGCGGCAAGCTAGTTAGGCTTTGGCGGCTTACGTTAGGTGAGGTGTCAAGAAAAAGGGGGAAAACTGCGTCCCCCCTAGGGCTGTACGGGTTAGGGGAACAGCGCAGCTCGGGGCCAAAGCCACATTTGCACCATTACCAGCATCACCTGCTGCCTCCCTCCCCTCCTGCCCTGCCGCTCGTCTGAGCTGCCTCTCTCCCCTCCTGCCCTGCCGCTTATCTAAGCTGCCTCCCTCCCCTGCTGCCCTGCCGCTTGTCGCAGACCCCGGATGGAAGCAGCCGAATCGATCGGGTGAAAAAGACCTCCTATCGACGCGCGAACTCCAACAGGATATCCCGCCCCACATCGATGTCGAGGCCGCAAGAGAGGCACGAAGGCAGCACCCCTTACCCCCCTCCGATGTCCCGGCCGGAGGAGATGATAGAAATCGGCTACGCAACAGACACCAACAGTGTGGCGACCACACACAGGTCGGCAGCGATGTGGGGGGCCGACTCGTGCGGCGAAAAAGAACATGGCCAGCTTGCCCTCATGGTCATGGCCGCCGACATGGGACAAAGACAGGACAGGCGGCAAGATTAGAAGTTGGGTCTGGCAGGCCGGGCGACAAGATTGAAGCTGGGTCAGGCAGGTCAGGCGGCAAGATTGAAGCTGGGTAACAAGACAGGCTGCTGACAGCGGCGACACAAGTAGTTGGGATAGATAAGCCGGGCGGCTGACTGTCCTAGATGAGGGCTAGGGCTAGGCAGGTCCAGCAAATCCAAGCTCATTCTCACAGTCTGGCAGGCAAGCCAAGGGTCAAGCAGCGAATAGAGCCAAGCAGGCCGAGAGGCAGTCCGACAGGCAAGCTAAGAGCCAGGCAGGCAGTCGGGCAGGCAAGCTAAGGGCCAGGCAGTGCAAATAGGAATGGCGGGGAATGGCGGCTCATGCTGCAGGCGAGTCTCGGTTGCGAAGGTGTGAGAGTGGGTGTCCCATCTGCGAGGGACCTGAGGAAGAGGTGTGAGGGCCGAGTAAGGGAGGGGGGGGGGGGGCAGGTGAGGATTAGGGGGGGTGTTCCTGCGAGGCACGGCGTTTCTAGTACGCTCGGTAGGGAGTAGCTCCTTAGTTTGGGCGGACGCCGTGTCTTGTCTGCCTACTGCCAGACGCAAGGATGAACTGCGTAGGTTCTGGTGGCGGCTGCGAACATGGTGATTAGGGGAATGAGGGTTCTGGCGAGTCTGGACGTGATGTTTCGATGTCTGTCAGATGCTTCCAGATGTGAAAAAGCTAAGGTGGCTGAAAGCATGGGAGGTAGGGGGCAGTATTTATTTTATCTTGGCTACGATTAATTTTAACTCGTAACAAGTTCATGGTTGTCAGGCCGCGAAGGTCTGATTGGGACCAAACCTGGACCGGACTTCAACTGGTGGCCAAACTAGCATAGCTGGTGATAAATGGGGCCTCCGGCTAGAGGCTGTAGTGTAGCTGAAAAGTAGCTCAGTTACGAAAAAAGAAACATTGGGGGGAGGGTTGCGGGCGGTACAAGATATTGGAAAGCTGCTTCTACCTCAAAGGGAGATTTCTGCTTTCTGGTTTATACACCCGGCATAAATCCATATATGTCATATATGGTGTGTATGTGTATAATACGTGTTTTGTGCTGATTTACCGGTGTAGATGTACATTTCATATTTGTGGCAGTGCAGTTTCATGGGCGGTCCCCGAAATATCGGCCCTTCGGACGGGAATTATGCCGTTTGCATGTATGCATGCATGCAACAACAAGACTGAGTTCAGTTTGGGGTGTCGTTTAGGGCATGGCCCTCGCTGGCATGCAAGTGCATTCGTCTGTTTGACGTCGTGGATGCATGATAAGCTATTTTTGTGTGCATCTGCTACATCATAGCCTTAGGGCGCCTGGTGTAGCAAGTCATGGTGCCGGGGCCCCCGGCCAGGCCGGTCAAAGTTTGGTCCGATTGGCCCAGGGGTTTGGTGTACGCTGAAATAGACAGTGGTGCATATCAGGAATGTGTTAGGTCTGTGTTAGGTGTTAGGTCTGGGCGTGTGGCTTCCGACGTAACCGATTAAACTTTTGGCACAGCAAGGTCTGCACTATCTCAACAATCTGCTCTGTCCACAGCGAGGTTAATTCATATTCTTGCACCCGCCCTCTCTCTTGATGCTGCTGCTCCCACATGAGTTGGCAGCCTCTGTTGATTCAAGGATTGCTTCTTGGTAGTTGGTATGTGTCAGGGTTGCCCGTTTGGGCCCAAATCCAGTACCGTTTAACAATTCCGTGTTATGTGAGGATGCCGTAATGGCCATTTTCTTTCCAGTGCGTCCACTTTGTCTCTACCGCACCGGTATCCGTACTGTACTGTATTTCTGTACTGGGTAACCCTGGTATTCGCCTTGATGATCTTCTATTGTGATCTTTTTGTGTCCGAATGATTATAGACACACTCCTTTTGCAGACTTTGCCTTATGTTTGTCGGCACGGCAAACCACAACGTTTATACAGTTTTGGGCATGACGGCCCGATACTTTGTGATGGGCCCATGACATCTGTCCACCACGGCTTGACAGATACAGGTTTCTCTAGAGATTTGGAGGTAATTCACAGGGGTTTTCTTAGGCAGTGTCTGGGTCCTCGCAAGTCTGTGGCCGAGTTTGTTCTCATGAGTTAACTGCACCGTGAACCCCATATCTTAAGTATTTTTCAGCAGACCCTGAGTTTCTGGAATAGAATTAACCTGAGGCCTGACGACGACCTTGTGAAAATGGCTATGCAGGAAAATTGTGATTTGGCGAAGGCTGGCACTTCACATTGTTGGGCTGGTTTTCTGTCTACGATATTGATGACTCTGGATATTGATTTATTGACTGCTTCAGCCAATACCTTTTTGGATATTGAGGTCATTGTGAATTCAGCTAGGGATCAGTGGCTTTCCAAAATTTCCAGGGATATGCCACGTACGGCCCTGTCAGTACGTGCTACTCCTGACTCGGGGTTCAAATTGTTTACGTTCTCCAAGTGGTTCCAAATTAAGCGTGATGTGAAGGAGACTTTCTGGTACAATGTGAGTAAGCCTAATATTATTTTAGCCGAGCCCGGTATCGGATGGGGTCGCATTGGCTGAATGTTGAGACGGTGCGTTTTGAGAAACCTTGTGTGCCTCGTAGCGAGAGGATTTGTAGATGTTGCAATCTTAAATGTCGGGAGGATGAGCTTCACATGATTTACTGCCCGTTCTATACAGACCTTCGTTTTCAGTTTAACCTTACTTTCCATAATTTCCCAGAGGACGAGGATGAGGCCATGAAACGGTACGCAAATGGAGTGTGGGGCAAACTAAATGCAGCGGATTCTGCATATGTGTTCTGGAAGAAATTTGTTTCTTTTATCTTTCAGTGTATGATGATGAAAAGAGAGAATCATCTCAAAACTTTGCCAAATTTCCTGTCTCCCCCCTAACTCTCTAAGCGGTGCTCAATCGAACTCTTTTGCACCCACGTCTTATTTTATGGCTGGGGCTTATCTTCTGCACTATGGGGTTCATTCCCACGCCACTGTCGTGGTTGTGTGCTAGTTGCTTGCCCAGGGGGGTCACTGGTTTTCGCTTTCTGTCCTAGTGTATCAAGTGCCTGTAACGGTTTACGGGCACATGTCCCATGCATCAAGTGTGATGCTCTGTTGGACTGTAAAAACTTCAAACTTAACAATTCACCACCTCAACGCCCCCTTCTGTTTTGTTCGGCCCCCTTCTGTTCTGTGCGACCGTTACGCCACCTGTTTTCGGACCTGGCAACCCTGCTCCCTCAACAGGCCTGGAAGGGTGGCGGTAGGGAAGCTTGGATTTGGGGTTTAAAAAACGGGCTCTCTTTCTTAGGAGGAAATGATTGGGAGAACTTGAACTCATAGCCGTTTCTATATATCGGACCCTTGAGTAGATTAGACGCCCAGAACTGACATAGGGGCTGATATAAATCATAGATTCGAGGAACAAGTGTAAACTGGTGTTTTGTGGTGATACCATCGGCCACTGCTCCGAACGAGTTCCATGCTATGAGCGATTTGCTTTGCAATATCTACCTTGAAGCAGCCCCACTCTTCCTGGCCCTACCCATACCCCCCCTGTTTGTGTATCCGTTCCATCTTATTCGCTTGCTCTTAAAGACTGCATTGGCATTGGTTCAGAGTGATAATAGAACTACTTCATCTCTGGGCTCAGGTCAAAAGGCCACGAGGGTACCCTAGTTTCACAAATAAACGCCGTACAAATAGTTCATACCTCTGGAGCTTCAAGCTCGTTTCGAATCCTCCATATGAATTGCTCTATGGCTCGATGACCTGGTATACGAGTTGCGTGAGCCAATGTGGAAACTCCATTGGAAATGTGTCGCTATGGCACAGGTTAAGCCGGATTGCGCTGCCCTGACATACAGTTTACCTGTAGCTTGAAATGCTGCCTACATACCGTGCTTACTAAGACCTTGGCTGTGCTTTCTATGTCTGAAAAACAAAGCATGACCACGAGGCACAAGATTAGCAGAGCGAAATGATGGCAAGAGCAGTCAATGGCATTACATCTCGAGGCCATGTCCAAAAGGCCCAGCCGTATGCCTTGGGTGCCCGACTGTCTTGTCAGGAGGAAAATAAACTTAAGGCTACAGGACAAAAAGAAAAGAAATAGACGGAAAAGGGAGAAAGAAAACATCAACCCAACGAGTAAAGGAGTCTGAAGGATCCCCAGCTTGTCTAGATCCTAGCCCTCAGGGCCTGAACAAAGAGGAAAGAAACGACCATACAGTACTGGGCAGCTGGTCCGGAAAATCTGGGTTTGGAGGGGAAATAAAGTTACGTCAAGGACTCACAAATGGTTGGGGAAAGAAAGGGGAGAGAAAGGAAGCCTCGGCCTATGAAACGAATTAGCCTCAACGATAGCTACCGTAGCTACCACATCCACCACAGAAGACAGAGCAGATTGGGTAACGTGTCAATAACGTTACAACTCTGGCCCCTGCTCAAAAAGGCTCGGCCGCGTGGGCGCCTGAATGAAGGGGTAGACGGAAAAAAAAGGAAAAGGGGTAGTTAAAGTGAAATGACAGACAAAAGGCTGGAAAGGAAAGGCAAAGGAATTTCCAGCCTCTGAGAACGTCTATGCCCAAAAAAATATCCACCACGTCTTTCACAAAAGCCTGGGCATCCCACCCAAGCTTGCCCCGGTACAACTCGAAGAAGTTTCTAGCACCGTTCGGGGGACCTGCCCATCCCCGCTCCCTTAATTGATCCTGCAGATTGGGCAACGTGTGCTAGGATCCAAGGATCCGTCCTAGTGCCCCACTCTTCTTGTCAGCTAGGGGGGAGCGCCGGAGCGGGGCAGTCCCAGTAACCCGGTACGGAATACAGTATGGTCAAACTGTACGGTACGGGTACGGTACGGTACGGACATAATGGGATGGGCTAGTAAGAAAATGGACAATACGGTAGTTCCAAACGGTACGGTACGGTCAAGTGATACGGGGTTTTTGCTGATGCGACCGTACTGGGTAACCCTGGGGGCAGTCACCTCTCCGATCGATCCAATCATCACTTTGGAATCATTGACCATCAACTCCCCAACGTGCATTTCTATGTCCCTAACATTCCGATATCATTCGTTTGAGGAAGGATATTGCAGGGGAGAGTGCGGGAGAATTTGAAATACCCCCAGTGTTGTATGTGGGGGGCATACATAGACAGCGAAAACCCCAATTTTGCTGGGGTTCGCCAGTAGGGGGTTAACATGTCTGCATGGATCAAAAAAAACTGCGGGTAGTGGCAATGTGACTCGATAGCTATCAGGATAGCTATCAGAGCGGAGTGCCTTGTTAGCAGGGTTGAATTTGGTGAATGAAGATGGACTTGCTGGGGTATAGAAGGTAGATTTCATCGGAGGACGTCCCTCCTCTGGGTGGCCATGAGCCACTGAACACGGGGCCAATCATGGGAACCAAACTTTGACTGGCCTGCGGTCGGTAGCCGACTAGGCCTACTTCCCATAGGCAGCTGGGCAACAACACAATTCACACTTTTTAAACACTTTACTCACTTAAGTTACACAACACATAGTGCCTCACCCATTTCACATTTTTGTAAACACTTAATCTCATTGAAGTGTCGCTCACGCATCACACAGTTTTTACACAGACTTATATTTCACTTAGATCTTCTCCTTTCCTTCTTAATTTTCCTAGGAGGCGTCCAACCAAACTCTTTTGCACCCACGTCATGTTCTATGGCTGGGGCTAATCTTCTGCACTATGGGGTTCATTCCCACGCTACTGCTCAGTGGTTGTGTGTTAATTGCTTATCCAGGGGGTCACTGGTTTTCGCTCCCTGTCCTAGCGTATTTAGTGCCTGTGCCGGTTTACGGGCGCAAGTCCCATGCATCAAATGTGATGCCCCGTTGGACTGTAAAAACTTCACATTCACATTCACGCTGCACCATGCACTAATGCACGCCCCCACGGCCTGTGCCTGACATGTAGCTGAATTGAGATACATCTCCCTAAATGGACTAAGTCGTCGGCCCGCTGAAATACCATAGAACCGGATAGGGTTCGCGCACCCTGGTTTTGGATATTTTAGCAAATCATCCGCGCAGGCAAATAAGCCATGCGTCCGCGCATCGCATTAACCGCGCAGCAACCAGAGCATGTAATTTTATTTTCTGTGCACGCAGCCAATACGATCTTATTAATACAGGTCTGCGCAGCTACCAAAACAACACTTTCGCGCAAGGCAAAAAGTCGGGAGAGGAAGAGGCCGACTGCCCTGAACTGAACAGCCCTCCTAGAAAGTGCTGCTAGATATTCGACAGTACCGTTAAGCCGACTACTGAACATAATCTTGATATTTGGTACCGGTAATTAGTCCTCGCACCCCCCAAATAATATTTTGAGCCTTTGACTACGAAGTTCGCGCAACGGGATTTTTAAATTATATTTACCGCGCATGCTGTTAGCGCATCCTCAAAAATAATTAATTAAACGACAAGTAGTGTTTCTGGCACGAAATAGCAAAAGATTCAGCTGCGCGTGCGCAGAGTAGAGTACTTTTTGCCTGCACAACGAATTGGATAGTAGAAAGACTAGAAAGACTACTCCTCCGCCGAAGCAGGAGGCGTGAGAACCGCTCGACCCACAGCAGCTCTATCCAGGTTGGTAGGATAGCCCGCTAACGACATTCTGCCGATAGTATACTATTTCTCAACAGGGGTGCGCAGACCCTATCCAATTTTATGGCATTGTGATAAATTGCTTATGTGCCAGCCACTCAACTGTTCATTCATGGCATGACGTCATAACCCACATGCAGAGCACTGCAATATGTGGCCGTGTGCCTTCACTAGCGTTCCTGTTGAAGGGCTGAAGGGCAATCCGACAACGATGGTGTGTACTTCCAGGGCTGGCAGCGACTTAAGACTTCCACAGAGGGCACCCTAGGCTCCCTCAGCAACAGCTTCATGACACACCGACCCACTGTATCGATGGCAGAGAAGGAAACAGTACCCAGATGGAGACACCGTGGATGCCTGTAGAACAAAAACTCGTCTTCAGGTGCTGGGCAAATGCGACACCGACAAATGCCCTCTTTTCGGGGAACACGACGGTGCTGGGCATATCTCTGGATCTTGCAGGCACCCGGACATTACAAAATATGTACATTGGGAGACACCATGGAACAGGCAGGATCCTCCTCAGAGCCAAAGCCAAGGGTAGCAAGGCTTAGTTCGTCATGGCTGACCAGGGGACTGCCGAAAAGTGTGCCATGGCCGCATCGCCCGCCCTACCAAGCAACAGAGTACCCAGGGACCTGCTACCCCAGGTCCAACCAGCAACAACAACCCCTGGCCCACAACATCAAGAGATAATGCAACCTGATATCATGTTATGCAAAAGGAAGAGCAACCAAGAAAGACACAAACATTAAAATGATGTTATTTAATTGAAGTACTGTAGAGACTCAGATCCGAGGGACCAAATCTCAGCGTGCTACAGCCACACACAGAGGTAGTGCAGCAACTTCAGAGCACAGGACACTGCAAACATAATATTTTTATCACAGTACCGGCGCGGATGTGGCTTCGGCTGCGCTGTTTCCTTAACTCTCACGCCCCCCACGGGGCGTAGCTTTCTTTCTTTCTTTCTTTGCAAAAATAATATATGTATTATCCCGATTATTTTGGGAACCTCTGGCACCATTTATAAAGAGCACACTAAGCAAGGCATACTCTCCCTTGGCATCAGCATATACCACGCCGGGAAGTGCGCTAAAAAATGCATGTGCATGCTACAAAAGTCTTACACAGTATTGTGCAAACCAAGCGTAGGTTACAGTTTTTCCTGACATCAGGATCCACCAGTCAGCCAGTCAAACACAGCCAGAAGCGTAAGCCACAATAGCTTGTATAAATCCTCTCTTGTTATGATGGTAACGTCGCGGACGCGGCCTGGGCCCATGTCGCGTTGTTTCCTTAAACCCCAAGCCCCAGCGGGGCGTAGTTTTCTTTCTTTCTTCAGAAGGGCTGATTCCATTAAGGGAACATCGCAGCTCGGGGCCGATGCCACATCCGTACTGTTACCATGAAACAAGAGTGAGGCTAGCTAGTCTGGCTATGATGTTTTCTGTTTGTAGTTATATAGGCGTTGGTGCCTTCAGCACTGAAGTGTCCAATCCTTCTCCTAGTCTGTACCATGCTGTGCATGTATTTGATGGCTTGTATGTGCATTCGCGTCCGCGTTTCTTTGCTTGGTACGGTGTGAGACCTAGTGTTTGCATTTGTGCCAAGGTGAGTTCCCTGTAGACTATGCCAGATGTGCCTACGAGAATGGGGACGAACTTGATGTCGCCCTTTCATAATCCATTTTGTATGAGTTCCTGTATGAGTTGGGTGTGTTGGTCCTTACATGAGGCCAATTGTGCATCTGGTTGTGTGTCCCGGCAGAACTTGAACTCTATGATGAAGATGACTGAGCCGCTCTATCGGCTTTCTGCTGGACTTGCATGATGTCCGGTTGGAATTTCTTTTTCCCAGTGGCTGGTCTGGACATCTTTGAGCCTCCAGGAGTTCTGGAGGAATGGGAATCTATCTGTTCACTCTTATTGCTGGGCCGCCAGCTTTATTGCAGTTTTCTGCTGTGCCTAGGTCAGCCATGACCAGGTCCCCTCCCATGTCTCCTTTAGATATGGCTTTAAGGAGGATCCTGCCGGTGTGGTGGTGCCGTGCTATGTACATTTTCAGCATCTCATGGGTAACGCATGAGCCCGTCATACATATGCCCCGCGCTGTATTGTTCGTTGCAAAGAGCAGGCATCTGTCGTGGGTGCTCTCACCGCTTCTGTACGCGAGCTCGTTGTTCCACAGACATCCATCCGTGGCGCCACTTGAGGGTTGTTCTTCTCTCAACGTGGGTGAAAGCGGGGTTGGTCATGAAGGAGTTGCAGATTTCGCCATCAGCCCACCCTGTCAGCCCTGGTAATAGACACTGGCTGTGTTGGCTCGTCCGAGTCTCAGCCTTTCGTGCACGTGGTTGTGTAGGGCATCGTTGCGATTTTTGATCCCCCCGCCCTTTCGGCTCGGGTGTTGCCTGAGTGAAGCGACTGCGAACGGCCAGTACGACGCGTGCATGCTGGCCTGCTTCAGGGTTGATGAGTGAGGATTGTCGAGTCACACTTATCGGGGGCGCGGGCTGCTATTAAGGTGCTGTTTCCTAATGTCGTGTTTCCACTGGTATTCTGTCGGGCAACCGACGCGGTTTAAGGCCCAATTTCGACCCAACTGCCGCAAACCGACACGGTTTAGGCCTTTCCGTTCGAGGCCGAAGCCACGCATTCAAGAATAGCCTACACCTCGTCGATGACCAGCTATTCTGTGAGTTGGTTGCCTCTTGGTTTAAGGAACCATCTCAGCGCGAAAGATCGTTCGTCATTAAAGACGCCATTTCTATTGCCATATCGAAATAAGCGGCGACACTTGTGGTTCCGAGGTCACGAATCGTCGCAGAACGTATCGGCGCCCCTAGATCAGACCTCTGGCACTAGGAAGTTTGCTGTGAACTTCACGGGTTTCAGTGTAAACAATTTAGGTTTCAGGCGTGAAAATCACAATCGCGCAACCGGATTCAAACCGCGCTGGTTTGAGGCCACTGCTTCTACTAATTTCTTCCCGATGTACCCGTTTGAGCTGTGCGCTTTTACTACTTTCACTAACTCGATTGGTCAGCCAATTTTTTTACTATGACTCGATGACAATCCGTACCTGTAGCTACCAACGGGTTCCGGGCCGCGAAGCTGCCCAACATACTATTACGTTCGTACAGATATCCGGAAGGGCCTTTCCCTTTACGCAGGGGGTACTCAAGATCGTCATCATTTACAAACTCGAACGGACGAACATCGGAGCATGGCAGGCACACATACGCGCGATGAGTGCATGGGCCGGCATGATGTCATCACACATCTATCCCATCCAGCGAGGGAAGGACAGCTTTTCGGGCGGGCAGGAGGCGATCGGACGTTTATACACAGGAGCGGCCCAATCTGCATGTGCGACCACAATATCAGAATCAAGTAAGCATGCCTGTCCTCATAGCATGTTAGTGCAAAGCAGACATGCCCTTTATCATACTGATAATGTGTGGTCAATAACGGGCATGCAACGCCTGCAGCTAGCCCTCTAATGAGAAGCTGTTGAGCGAGGTATGTACCGGCATTACTGCGCATGCATCACCGACATGAACTCAACCTGCGACGCAACGACTCTTGGAATCACACGTAGTTGTTTGGCTATCCACCGGGGGGGGGGCGCATTCTAGCATTCATCAAGGCACGTATCACTCGCTTTCAGCCCGCTGTCCGGAGGAATTGTGAGGAGCGGTAGTGTGGCAAAAGAAAGTTGAGATTAAGGGCTGGCTTGGCAAAGCAATGTGAAGAAAACCAGACAGGGCGGGTGCATAGCGCCGCGCTTTGCCGCATGCACCATTGCATACCGGTATGGCATTAATGGCATGCATGCATGGTGCATGAATGGTTCCATGCATGGCACCTACTGTGCCGCGGGATGCGCATCGCAATACCCTGCGCATATGTAGCTTTGACATGCAGAAAAGTCCCCAAAGTTGTATTCTGCGACGTTGTATCCAACGCCCTTGAAAGGCTCGGTGTTGCAAAAAGGTCGCAAAGCTATGCTTGGAAAACTAGATTCCTAGCATACTAGTGTTGTGTTTGCATGACATGCAAACTGCACAGTGGACGTGGTTATGGAATGTTGTATATTTTGCAGCTGACATAGCCCGGGACATTCCCAGGTGGTAATTTCATCACGTTTCACTGAGACCTACCACCGAACCCTTATGCCAGCCAGAGCGTGACCCCGAAGCCAGCAATCGAGCTAGTCTAGCGTACCAAACGCGGCCTTCCGCTAGGGTTGCCCCCAAGATCACCGCCAGAGATTTATGGGTAAGAATCTGACGTGGCGATTGTCATACATGTATGATTAGTATGAACAAAAGCCTTTTAAAGTCATACCGCTTACCCCTGTCCAGTGTGTCTTGCACTAACAGGGGATGGGGGGAGTGAGGTTCTCGGAGGAACGGGTAGTGTTCAGGAAAGCACCGGAGATAGATCAATTTATGCTGACGTTTTGATAAGCATTGATACGCAGTGAGAAGCAGGTTCTCATACGTAATTTTTTAGTTACTTCTTGGTCAATGCCTGGGGCTTGGGCATAGTTTGCTTTCTTGACAGCTAGGCTGCACCAAAAACCCACTGGACATTTTTAAGTAGCAACAACTCGTATGTAATATGCATGCATCAGGAAGTAATAATGAAGGAAATGATGCCCCCTTCATAATGCAGGGCATGCATGGGAAGGGGCATCACGGTTCGGGTAGTTTGGGTAGTTCTGGTAGCTGGGGGCTAGTCTTCCTGAGGGTCAATCGACATCTGCGCGTTTATCATAAATTTTAGGAACTAAATTCTTCCTGAGAACTGTCCATAGCGTCAGTAATATTTTGGTGCATCTGTCACATAACACAGCTGCCATCTTGCATGGTGTTTGCTGCAAGTATGTCTGCATGGCAGTTTGCGCGCAGCCAGGCTTTTTACAGGAACCTAGGCACTCAAGGCAGCGGATTTCGTCCTTAAAATCCTAATTAATCATGTCGCATGCTGATCAGAACAATACCGCCGCTCAGTTACTCGCTAGTAATACCTTAGATCGCAATAGACCTCGCTAATAAATAATGATTGGCCTGTGCAGACATAACTGTGCAGTAATAACTATAAGAACACTTCAAAAATTGCGCTGCACGGAGTAGGAATAGCCACAAAAACTGTACACAAGTAACTTTCCAGTCCAGAATGCTGCTTTGCCCCTCTTTATTTCTGCTTTGGCTGTGCCTTGACTGTAGAGTCTAGGTGTGGGACTGGTAGCCAAGTGGCCCCTACAATTCCCTTTACTTTATTGGGTATATTGGGGGGGGCTTTGTCTCTTGGGGGTGAGCTGTCAGTTGTCAAGTTCATATTCAGTTGGGGTTGATGGGCCCGGCCATGCTGCATTGGTTGGATTAAAAGTGTCCCTGCTCAGGTGTTGTGATTGCCAGTCCATGTGCCTTGCATGTAAGCCTGGTCTGGTCTCAAAGCTCTGTTTCCAGCTGCAAAATCTACTTAGGTCAGAAAGAAAGAAAGAAAGACTCCTCCTCCGCCGAAGCAGGAGGCGTGAGAACTGCTCGAACCACAACAGCTCTATCCAGGTTCGTAGGATAGCCCGCTCACGACATTCTGCGGGGTGCAGTTTACGAAGCACCAGACGTTTTCCCCGCATACACCTGGAACACGGTGAATGGAACCTTGGCAAGATACGAAGCGCAGACCTCAGGGTGGACGGCCAATCAGCTTAGTACCACTGAGCCCACCGGGGATCACTTAGGTCTGAGGTGGGCAGAGGTGGGCAGATGGGCCTCGTGTTTATTTGCATTTTCAACATTGCCTCTGCCAGCTGCGCAAGACAGGGAATGTTTTGTAGTTTTCTGAGCAGGGCATAGATCCACATATCTCGTCATGGGAATATCTCATATGATACTAGCTAAGTCCTTCCCTTCCATCCAAACTTTTTGCTTGAGGGGCTGAAAGCTGCAAGATTTTGTGAACGGCTGTTCATTGCTTGAAGCTCACAAATGACACTGAGGTGGCCGATCTACTTGGAACCTAGCATGAGCAGGACAATAGCATTAGCAACATAGTGACAGAGGCTGAACCTAAAATACGTCATGTTCATGTCCACCAGATTTTTTTACTCGCGAGGGTAATCGTGGCTACCCCTAGAGTGCCAATCAGCTGCCCAAACTATTTGTGTGGTGCATGCGCTATGAATTAAAAACAGCAAATATCAAAAAAAACAGCATGCTGCAGCACTTATCTAGGCATAACATAAATGGTAACGTTGCGGACGCGGCCTCGGCCAATGCCGTACTGTTTCCTAACATTCACGCCCGGACAGGTCGTAGTTTTATTTCTTTCTTGGGGAGCATGGGCTTATCCAAGTGGCCTTGCCTTGTCTCAGTGAAGAGTCTCGGTGTCAAGTTGTCTGCATTGCAGGAATATGCATGGCAATGCCATGCGTTCTGCATGATGCGTGCAGCATGCAGCACCCATGCCCGGCAGCTAGCTAACGGACGGCTGCCGGGCACGCTGCATGCTGCATGCCCGGCAGCTAACTGACGGACAGCATACTTCAGAATATATCTACAATGCCATCAAGGAGGGATCTTTAGACTGGTAGTGGGGCACTTCTGGAACTCAATGGCCTGGAAATTTCCTGGCAGGCAACGCTTGATTGTCAATAAATGCCTATAATTGTTGGGTTGCCTTAGAACGTGCAACGTGTGCCGGCGGAGGTTGTGGAGCGTTTTCTCCAGGCCAGTTCATTCATCAGTCCAGTGAAAGTATTTTGGCTGTTTTGGGGACTGAGGCTGTTCACTCAATATTTTTCACAGTTAGCATGTACTTTCATTGTCGTTCGCTCTATCTCCGACCATCGTCGTTGATTCATTGATGAGTGTGGCATGATTCTACATGTCTGGTACTTGTTCATCAGCTTAGTTCTTTCAACCCCTGAGTGGACTGGATGCCTTCGTCAGGCGTCCATCCAGATAGCGTGCTGACGTCGTGATTGCTAGCATCTAGCTAGCTGTCCATTTGTTGCTGCGTCCGTCGTTTATTAGTGGGGGGCAGGCAAATATAGCGAACCTCGCGAGTGTCTAGTTAGGGAGGCCCGCTCATCCACTCACTCATCTCCACCTATCTGCTGGTAATTCATTCGCTCAGCGTTCATACTCGGCGGGCGACTAATGCCACGGCAGTTTCTCGAAAACTCTCCTACCGTCATTCAGTTTTATCTGGTAGCCCTCCTACAGACAATTTGAGGTAAAGTACAGCCACGTTCTTGAAAACACTCGTTCTAAATTGCGGGGGCGAATTAGTTTTTGGTCTCGGAAGCGATCCAACGGACGGACTCTTTGTTATGATGAGTGATGGGTACCAATCTTCGTACCAGATTTCACCCTGTATTTTAAATGCGTTCCGGCGGATGGATGCTCCGGAATGCATTCCAGCGGATGGGTGCTCTAGTATCTTAGTTTCGTCAGCCCTCAATTCCATTTAGGCTCCCCGTGTCCCCTGGGACCAATACCTCGCTTACTCTTTAACTTACATACCAAGCATTTACCATGAACTGATATGTCCAGCATCAGTCGAATGAGTAGCCAGGTAGTAGGATCCACTCATTTCTGGATCAAAGGGTGGTAGTAGGCTCCAACATTCTGCTGCTGGATAGTAGGCTTTAACATTCTGCTGGGGTAGCGGTAGTAGGCTCCAACATTCCAGGGATAGTAGGTTCCAATATTCTGCTGCCTGGGATAGCAGTAGTAGGCTCCAACATTCTGCTTCTGGATAGTAGGCTCCAATATTCAGTAGTAGGCTCCAACTTTCCAGGAATAGTAGGTTTACACATTCTGCCAGAATTTGCTGCTGAACTTAATCCTCAAGCTCCTTCTCGACTTGATCAGTTCTTAACAGTGCAAAAATGCAGCAGCTGCTACGAGGCTAATAAGTAGGAGCTGTATATCCTGGAGTGATGGGAAAGCTGGGACTTGGACATCAATTCTGAAGACGTCGGTCAGTATACAGGAGCTGCGTGGTAGATAGACTGGCCTCGTAATTAAACTAAATTTTGCTACAGAAAGACTGACTGATTCGGGTCACCTTCCACTTGGAATCTCAACCTTGTATCCACTACTTCATTCACACACAAATTTGACATGAACTCGATCCTCTCTGAGGAGACTGTGAGCATGCAGGCACTTACCGAGCACTGCCATGCTTCAGCTATCTCCTAGTGCTGTATAAGCTGCCTGTTTTAAAAGTGACGAGTTACATTCCTGTCTCTACCCTTGCCAGGCCTAATTACCAAGTCATCACCCCATTACCTCCGTCACTCCTCAGGCACCCGAGCTGCGGCTCAATCTATCTTCCCTCATCATCCCCGCTCTGGCTAAGATAGACGACGATCCTGATCATGCATGCTGGCGAGGACGAGGCTCAGTTCAAAAGGTCCAAAGCGGCAGCCTTACCCGCCAATCATGATGATGCCAGCAGCAGTATGATTGCCGTCCCTTTGCCCAGCGCTGCACCTGCTGCTAGTGGTCTGGATGCTGGGGTCACTCAACAGCAGCAGGTGGCGGACCAGCAGGGTCCTCCGGTGAGAGGGGAGGTGGCGGACCAGCAGGGTCCTCCGGTGGGAGGGGAGGTGGCGGACCAGCAGGGTCCTCCGGTGGGAGGGGAGGGGGCGGACCAGCAGGGTCCTCCGGTGGGAGGGGAGGGGGCGGACCAGCAGGGTCCTCCGGTGGGAGGGGAGGTGGCGGACCAGCAGGGTCCTCCGGTGGGAGGGGAGGAGCTGTGTCGCAACAGTCGTGGGTTTACCGAACCAGCGGCGGGAGATGGCGGGTGCCCAGCAGCAGCAGCAGCCTTGCAGATGGAGGGGGCGGACCGGCAGCAAGATGGCCCGTTGGAAGGCGGGACAGAGCAGGGTCCCAGCATGGGGATCGGAACATTCCGGGGCACCAAGCTCACTATTCCCAAATACTCCACGGATGAGTTCAGGTTGTTCCAGTTCAAGGTCCGTTGTTAACCCTTATAAACCCTAACCTCTAAGCTGAATTAATTGTAGACCCTAACCTCAATGTTCCTTGCAATGATAACCTTATATTAACCGGTAAATAAACTGCCTTTGAACATTCAGTCTCTTGGTTGGTTAGTTGATTTATCTAAGAAGAACTTTTCAGCCGTGGACCATGCATTCCTCCCATGCACTTCTGCCATGCACTTCTGCCATGCACTTCGGCCATGCACTTCTGCCATGCACTTCTGCCATGCACCTCTACCAGGCACTTCTACCATGCAGTTCTGCCATGCAATTCTGCCATGCATTCCTGCCATACACGTTTGCTACGCTTACCTCCCATACACTTTTGCCATGCACTTCTCCCATGCACTGCTGCCATGCATTTCTGCAATACAAATATACCATTGGCAGCACTGCTGCCAAGCACTTTGCCCTGCAAAACTCCTCGCTCCGTGTTTATTCACCATGCATTTCTGCCTTGCGTTTCCTTCACGCAGGTGGCGCCCTGCCGCAAAAAGACTCCCCATGACTGGCGGACATGTCCCTTTGCGCATCCAACAGAGAATGCTCGCCGCCGAGACCCCCGCACCTTCCAGTACTGTGCAATAGCATGCCCCGACTATAAGCAGGTCAGCACCATGCAGTACCATGCAATGTAACGCTCGCCCATGCAATCCCCACACCTGAGTTGCAGTGCCAAGCAGTACCTTGCAAGGAAAGAAAGGAAGCTACGGTCCGTGGGGGGCGTGACTGGAGAGTTAAGGAAACAGCGCAGCCTGGGCCGAAGCCACATCCGCGCAGAAACCGTGAGAAGAAAAGAAGACACGTCATAATTGATTACGGCGGCTTGCAGTTCTGATTTAATTTCTCACCGGTTTTAGCAGGTCCAGTGGGGTAGTACCTTGCATGTCTGGACTACAGGCAGGTCAGTAGCTAGTAGTTCTCTCAGATTGATGAGTGCAATATCAATCATGCAACAGCTTTGTACTTGCATGTCATCAGTGGCTCAGACTGAGTGTACAGGTGTACACCACCTAGCGATGACCTGACTTCCATTTATTGAGCAGGGTATCAGTGGCTCTAGAGGAGACCTTAAGAAAACAAGAAGAAAGCTGTGCCCAGATGGGATGTGGAGGATAGGGAAATGATTAACGCAGATTGGGGCCCGAGCCACATCCGTGCCATAACCATCTAAAATAGTCCACTTATTGACGCTCTTAGAATGAGTTGTACAGCATGATAACATAAGTGGCAGGATATGTATTATGTTTCATGCATGACACATATCAAATAGTGTCAGATTATTTGATGCACTTCTGACATGCACTTCTGACATGCACTTCTGACTACATACTGTATGGTCCGCCCTTAATCAGTTCCACCTCCATCCCATACTGCATGCATGTCCAGGCTTTGTAACATGTCCAGGCTGTGTAACATGTCCAGGCTTTTTAATGCCCCGCACCGAATACTTACTAGTTCCTCCTCCTTTCCTTGCCTTACGCAGGGGATCTGTGTGCGGGGTGACACGTGTGCTTTCTCTCATGGCATGTTTGAGGCCCGGATGCACCCTTCACGATATAAGACACAGCTGTGCAAGGATGCATCAGTAGGTAAGTACTAAGGCTAGAATAAGGAAGGACAAAAAAATGAAGAAATAAATATGGTCCAATTAGTAATTCTGGAAAGGTGGAGGCAACACCTCATTAAATATTGAGACACTATCCAGCAATGATGGGTTAGCCGGCATAGCTGGAGAGTTCAAGCTTATCTAGCCCATTAAGTTTTCTCAGGAGGCAAGCAACCTGTCCTGTTTTCATACATTTAAAATAATTTGTCCGTCATTCCTGTTTTTCAAAGACTATAAATAATCTGTCCGTCATTCCTGTTTTCCTGAACTCCGCAGGCCTCCTTTGGAATTCCACCAAGGTACTGCTGCCTCCTATGGTGTAGCATTATTTCTTTCTTTATTACTGCCTGCTGCCTATATTTCGCAGGTTGCCACCGTCTTATTTGCTTCTTTGCTCACCGTCCAGAGGAGCTTCGCACACCAACCTACACGTGGATGCCTAGCAATGAGGTGCGGATGTAGAGCAGTGTTTCTTTCAGTGGGCACCTGACCACCGGTAGCGGGCCGCCGGGCGGCCACCACTGGGCCAATTGGGACAACATCTTGACCGACCTATGGCCGGTGTCCTGAGCAGCAGGCACCTTGCTGCCCCAGGCCCCCACGGCTGTAGGCCGTGATGTAGCTAAATTGTGCTTAAGTGCACTAAAATAAACGCTGATATAGAAGCATGATGAGCCTGAACGGATCAACACGACACTGCCTGTCCCTAGAATGCTGCACCGTATTTCTGTCTCCACTCACAGCCTGCTGCCTGATCGCCTTCTCATTGTAAGTATTTTTGACCGCCTAAGATTCCTTGATAGGCTTGCTTCGAGGCACATAACTGCCATGCACTAGTTCGTGCATGGATTTTCTTTACAGAACATCCAGATGTGACCCGTAATTATTCTCCACCTCCTGTCCTTTCACTGTTTTCCTAGGAGCTACAGGCAGCTGGCATCGCCCCTATTGGCCGAGCTGCTATGGCTGGGAACGTTGGCGAGGGCTTTGAAGTCGCCGGAGGTGTCGCACCCTTTTCACCTCCCGGTGCTGATGGTGAGACCAGAGGCATGATGGGCATGTCGCGCCTGGGAGTGCTGCCTACCTGCACGCCGGCCAGCTGCAGCTAGGGTATGAATACAGCTAGGGTATGGTTGCAGCTAGGGTATGGCTGCAGCTAGGGTATGGTTGCAGCTAGGGTATGGTTACAGATAGGGTATGGTTGCAGCTAGGGTATGGTTGCAGCTAGGGTATGGTTACAGCTAGGGTATGGTTACAGCTAGGGTATGGTTACAGCTAGGGTATGGTTGCAGCTAGGGCATCGTTGCAGCTAGGGTATGGTTACAGATAGGGTATGGTTGCAGCTAGGGTATGGTTGCAGCTAGGGTATGGTTGCAGCTAGGGTATGGTTGCAGCTAGGGTATGGTTACAGATAGGGTGTGGCTGCAGCTAGGGTATGGCTGCAGCTAGGGTATGGTACTATGGTTACAACTAGGGTATGGTTGCAGCTAGGGTATGGTTGCAGCTAGGGTATGGTTGCAGCTAGGGTATGGTTGCAGCTAGGGTATGGTTGCAGCTAGGGTATGGCTGTTGCCCAGGGCTACGCTTTCTGCACCTTGAGAGTGATGACAGACAGAGTCCGCTTCATGATGAGCTGTGTACGGCCGTGTGCATCTGCCCGGCTGTTGTGTCCCTAGATTGCATAGTCGCCTCTGTTCATTTATTTCAAAGCTACGCTTGGAAATGGGGAGGATAACTCATGAGCAGAGTGGAAGGGGGGAGGTACCGCTGATGCTGATGGGGAGGCTAGGAGTGGGGTTTTTGTGTAAGGGTATCTGTTTGACCTGCTCACTATGTTTGTTTTGCGATTAACGCATTACCGGAAAACCAGGGTGAAGTCAGGTGCCTTTCAGCTGGCCTTCAAAACATTGAGCAAGGCGCCCCTGCTCTACCCCAACACACACAAACACATCGACAGAGGCCACTCTCACCTGACTACGGTCCTCCTCAACTGACTTAAATTAGGTCCCCCTCTACTGACCAAGTATCTCCTAAACTTACTAAAGTTCCCCTCAACTAGAAGTGATTTTTCAATTTCAAAAAAACAAGTAAGTTTCTCTTCAACTGCTTCGTGCAGTGATGGGCAGCCCAGGAGCGAGCCATCATCAGGAGGAGATTATGCCTGCAAGTCTGGAGGTCCTTGAGGGCAGGGCAGGTAGCAGCGGCTACCCCACTGGCTTGTACAGTGGTCAGCAGGCCACACACCTGTCGTTTCTCTCTCTGCAGCCCCTGGCCTCTGCTTCAGCTGCCCAGCTGCAGCCCAGCGGCAGCACCATCAATCCCCTGCAACACTGCAAACAGCAGGCTTCTGCGGCCGCCCAGCCGCAGCCCAGCAGCAGCTCAATCAGTCCCCTGCAACACTACCAGCAGCTGGCCTCTGTGGCCGCCCAGCCGCAGCCCAGAAGCAGCACTATCAGTCCCCTGCAACACTACCAGCAGCATGCCTCTGCGGCCGCCCAGCAGCAGCCCGGAAGCAGCTCCATCATCAGTCCCCTGCAACACAACCAGCAGCAGGCTTCTGCGGCCGCCCAGCCGCAGCCCGGTAGCAGCTCCATCAGTCCCCTGCAACACTACTGCCAACAGGTGCTCGCCGCAGACGAGCTCACCGCCGCACGCATCCAGCTGCTCCACGCAACCGCGGCTGGCAGCAGCAGCAGCAGCAGCATGGCTCATCAGTGGTCTTTCTCAGGCTCCTCTGGATCAGTCCAGCTGTTGCACCGCATCCATCCGGCAAGCTACTTAGAAAGAGTGGAGAGGTGCAGATGGGAGGAACAGAGAATTCAGCAGGGGCCGAACAGCGGTATCGCCGGCGTCGGTGGCCCTGCGGCAGCCCCGCCAGCTGATGATGCTGCCGCTTTGCTGAGGCAGCCGACTCTTTTGCAATCACCTCCTAGAGAGCTGGACGGTATCCCGACCCGACCGGCCGCGGCCACCTGCTTGTCGAGATCGGAACCGTTGCCACTGCTGCCGCCTCCTAGCACGCCGTTGCCAATACTTACTTCGTCAAGACCTTGGGCCGCGACCTCCTCATCATCGAGGCCAGTGCCACTGCTCGGTGCCACACCTCCGCGAATGAGCAACGCATTCGCACGCCAGCACGGCCTAGACCCGCGGGACGACCCCGTGATCAATATGCAGAAGCTGGCCCAGGTGCGAGTGGGGGTGGCCCAGATGGGGGTGAGGGTGTAAGACTGTGGGAGCGGTCGGTCCAGCTAGGGGCAGGTGTGGGTGGCACAGGCGGGTGGCAGGTACAGGTGTGGGTGGCACAGGCGGGTGGCAGGTACAGGTGTGGGTGGCACAGGCGCGTGGTAGGTACAGGTGTGGGTGGCACAGGCAGGTTGCAGGTACAGGTGTGGGAGGCACAGGCGGGTGGCAGGTACAGGTGTGGGATCATGTGTGTATGTGTTTCCTCATGCTCATTTTCAAGTGCTGATTTTTGTTCTGGCGGAGCTACAGTTTCATTACTCAGCCTTCTCAAAGCAACTCATTGTGTATCAGGGCAGGGCATTCATCCTCATCAGGTACTTATATTGTCTTGTTTTTACCCGTTTTCTCTGTGTTAGTGCTGCTCTTGAATTGATTTTTACCCCTGTGTTCCGTGTTTTAGGTTATGCTTCTTGTGTCTTGTTTCCCCCCGGTTCACATACTGCCTGGCCCTTTCGCTTCAGGCTGTGGGTGCCTGCGTTAACTTCGTAACAACAACTCAGGGTTGCAGCAGCCCAGCGTAATTGATGTCAGTACTGGGTGTCATTTATTTCATGATGTCTGTCATTTAGCTGCTTTGCTATTTTTACTGCCTGGACCCCCCACACCTGCATGCACATTGCCTGGAGTCACTGCCTGAAACCACTCTGAGCCCCGCATCATGCGTACAGGCAAAAAAATGTGTTTTAGGGTTTAGGGTATAGAACATTTTCAGAGTTTCGTATCATCTACCATAACAGGAGATTTTTTTTTTGAAGGTTAATGAGTTTAGTACTTTAAAAAATGTGAGCTCCCTTGCACAGGCTCAGGTTTAAGGATAGCATTACACAGGTTAGGGAATAACGATATAAAATCCTGAGGAACCTTAACGCCCTTCCACAAGGGAGGGGTCCAGTATCCAATAAAGACCTAAAGACCTTGATTAGGGTTCAAAATTCTGACAAATCTTGACTCCCTTAAACGGTCAGACTTGAGAATCCCGATGTGTCTGATCTCCCCACTTTGTATCTCCCTTCTTTCTCTGCAGCAGCAGCAACAGCAACAGGAGGCTCACCAGCTGCTGCAGACGCAAGAGGCTCATCAGGTACATCATCTCCAACAAGGGAATTGGACCCCACCATTTGTCCCTGCGTACCACCCGTACAGCAGCCCTTATCACTACCAAGGACAGAACAACATCCTGGTGCAACAGCAGCAACAACAGCAACAACAGCAGCAGGCGTACCTTATGGGCATGCCATACACAGCCCAAGCTCCGTTCCAGGTCAGCATTATGTGCTGAATGTGCATGTTATGCTATATTATGCTATCCATCCAATCAAGCCAGGGTATATTTGAGTGTGCACCAGACCATATTCAGAATGGCCACTCGGCAGCCAATGCCGCTACTGGGCGAAAGAGGAGCAATCGATGGGCAAGCCAGTGAGCTATCTGCTGGTCGGTATTTCAATCAGGTTGAAAGGCTGCTGCATCAGGCCTTCCAGGCTGCAATGTAGCTGTAATCAGGGGCTGTAATGTAGCTGAACTGCAGCTGAAATTTGGCTGTCTTCATCATATAAAGGCCATCACATAAATGCAGTCATTCAAAGGCATTTGTGGCATTTTCCTTGCCAACATTGTAAACCTCGTTTCCGATTTCCCTCTTTTTGTATGTGCTCCCTCTCTTGTGTCGCACAAACAGCAGGCTGCTGGTCGTTCACCACCTGCTAGATGGGCGACAGGGACGCAGCTCACCTTCCCAACAGCCATTGCCCTGCACGGACGTGGAGCAGGGCGTGCTGGTGGCCGAAGCAGCAACATGGTCCCCCTGCAGGCCATGCAGCCTGATGAGCAAGCAATGCGCGAGGTGGTCGCTGTCCTGAGGATGTCCGGTGGTGACTGCATGAGGGCTGCAGGCGATCCAAGGATGTTGGCAGAGCAAGGCAGTCAGCAGCAGGTGCAAGGTGGCCAAGGGGCTGAAGCAGGGCATGCACTGCAGGGCGCGAAGCGGGGCTCCAAGCAAGGCACGGAGCTGGGCTGAAACAGGGCGCAGAGGAGGGCATGCACTGTGGGGCGTTAGTTGCAGGGCCCTATGCAGGGCATGGGGTTGGGCCGAAGCAGGGCATGGGGTGGGCTGAAGCAAGGCATGCACTGCGGGGCGCTAAGCAGGGCTCGGAGCTGGGCTGAAGCAGGGCGCAGAGTGGGGCATGCACCACGGGGCGTTACAGGGCCCAATGCAGGGCATGGGGTTAAGCCGAAGCAGGGCAAGGACTGCAGGGCTCGAAAAAGGCCACTCAAAGGGCTCAGAGCCGGGCTGAAGCAGGGCTCGAAAAATACCACGGGTTTCGGCTGAAGCAGGGTGATGAAATGCCTTGGACATCTGGCCAAAGTGGCCAGCCGGCACTTGTTATGCATGCACGGCCATGCTGGAAGGATTTGCCCGGGCTTGGAACGTTTTGTATGCGAGGACTTTGTACGTTCCATGTGCTTTGGGACAGAGAGGCCAGCTGCCTCTTTAAAATTTCTGGAGGAAGTGCGGATAATTCTTCCGCGATATTGTTGGAAATACCTCAAGTTGTGAATTTCAAGTTGTGGACTTCGTTGATCAGTTAGTGAGTGTGTGTGGATTTTGATCAAGCCCAGAAAGGTATAATGCTGCCACTAGTCTGAGGGACCTTGAATGTCGTTTCAATGGCCCAAAGGAGGTTTTTGTCATGACTGGAATAGAGTCTGGAAAGCAGGTATTGAGAGGAATGCAGGTATTGAAAGGATTGCTGACGTTTTTACGCTGACACTGTACAATGTGCCTGTACTGCATGGTCCTTGCCCTGGATGGTGTCAGTGTCGTTCATGATAATAAGTGCCACACACCAGAGCCCCTCACACACCTGACCAATTTTATTTGTTTGATTTATGATGGTCAAGAGGGAGTACTACTATTTAGTGTGTGCTTATTCTTTGCCTGTGCTTGTTGCACACCTTAGTTCCAAGACACCTTCTTAACATTCTCCTACTCTGCAGGAAATGCTGATTTGACTATAATGCACTAATAATGCAATAAGTTGTGTTATAATATCTAATGTATACCGGTACTGCCATATAATACCGCAACCGTATACCGTAATACATTTATGACGCTTCAAAAGTTTGATAAATGTGTTATACGGTAGAGGTACTATACTTAGTACAGGTATACAAGCCCCTTTTAAGCCTATAAATCTGCTGCCCGTCCCACACTATCTCCTCACACTTATCAGTTCGTATTTTTCTGATTTGGCCCGAGAATGCCAAGCTGAACAGCTGTGCCACTCTTAAAAAGTGCTAGGCAGTGCAGGATCAACGCATGGCTGGCATAGCATGGACGGAGTTCGTCCATCACCAAACCTGGGTAATTTTCAAAACATGGGAGCAGCTAGCTTTTGCTATTTCTTTGGCCATCATTTGCTGAATCTGAAATAATTTTATAGCTTTTGATTGGGTAGAGGCATGAGACAGGCCCATCCCACTCAGCTGAATTTGTTTGGATCGAGAACGTTCCACCCTCACACTTTGCTTGTATGTAGAACTTGCCTCGTGTACAATATCGTACTGTGCATGCCTTATTCCAACATTGTTGCATGTTCTTGTTGCCTGGATGTCACAAGACATTGGCTGCCCACTTTCTGAATAAACGCACTTGAAATGAACGCTATATTCAGCCAGAACCCAGCCTATATTCCATAGGTGCTGGTGTCAGAAGCTCTGCTGCTGAGGCTGCCAGCCGAAGGTCTGCCTGAGTTTGGTCCCCATGGCCGGCCCATGCCGCGTTGTCTTTCCTCAACCCTCACGTCCATGCGGGGCGTAGTTTTCTTTCTTTCTTTCTTGGTCCCCATAAGCCCAGTCAATGACGTTACACCTCAGAGCCCTGCTAAAAAAAGGCTCGGCCGCATGGGCGCCCAACTGTCCCGTTGGAAGAAAAGTAACTGAAGGTTAGAGAGAAAGAAGGAGAAATAACATATAAATGTATACCGTAGGCGCGCTTTGCCTCCGCAAGAAATTAATGTTAATTTGCCTTCGCGGCTTAATAAATAGTTTAACAATTAACTCATAGGTACGCATTTGCTGCTTATCACACAATATTAAACGATTACTTGTGCGCGCGCGCACGCGCGTCACACCTTGTCCACCGGTACCGTACAGATACACACGCAATATCTGCACCGCGAACGGTACTGCGCAACCCAAGTTTGAGGACCGTTCGGTGGGGTTAGGGGCAGTTGCCCAGTGCGGTGCGCGGCTTACAAAAGTATTGATTTCGGCCCGAGCGCCTTACGACAACGTGTTTTCTGCATATTCCGATTAATAAACAACACAATTTTCTGGGCGTTCGCGGAGGCAAATAAAGTCTACGGTAATAAGAGCAGCTAGGCCAGTAAATACGGGGTCTTCGCTTCACTCATGGTACACGATTTACCCATGTTTAGTAAGCCCAGTAAATGTGAACTGCAGTTGACAGCTGCCAAGTGAGGGTCAGGAGGGGAGAGCAACGTAAAAATAACGTAAGAGAAGGCATGGCCCCAAGTGGCTACAAATTCAACTTCGGCAGGCCGCCCATCGGGCGCCAAAGGCCCAATTAAGGCCAAAACTGGACCGGCCTACGACTTGTGGCCATCCAATCAAGCTGCCTGCCTTGCCTCTTGGTCTACGGTATTTGCCATGCACCCGCATGCTGAGCTACTCAATAACCTGGGAGTTTGAGGCCCTTTTTCGGCAGAGCTCCCCCGGGCGGCCGAAGGTTGCGGGGGCGATCAGTCTGTATCCGTCAGTCAGTCAGCCAGTCCGTCCGTCAGCCCGATGTTTCTGGAACGTCCCGGAAACTTTATGCGCTACAGCATAAATCAACCGGCTGTATTTATTAAGGTTATTCCTGCCAGACCTCAAAGGCCGAGGTGCAGAAATGAGAAACTCAGCTACCAAGGCTGGATCTCACAGCGGATGACGTAAGGTGTCGTCACGCTGTCCCCTGGTGTCACGCAACAGGCCGACAGCCGTGGCTTCGCTTCTCTAAGCGCAATTCGATACGCATCATCAAAAACACGCACTTAGCCAGCGATAGAGTTGTGACAAATATTTTGAAATCCTGCAACATGGCGAGGGGGTTTGCATGGGGTCCAGGTGACCCCGTCCGCACCTGGCTGCGCCTGCCCTGAAAAGTCACATACCACTGCTCTGCCGTTTTTGTGCTGCGCAGCAGCACCTCTGGTTACTTGTCATTTTGGGGCACAGTCCAGAGGTGTAGCATCATTGACATACACAGCCAGGCGAATAGAGCAATCCACACCGCAGATTTCACAGGTCACACATGTGCATACAAAAGAGGAGAGCACAGTCCCCTTATGACAACCTTGTTTGCCACTCAGTGATTCTGTGACACAAGTTCATCATCATTGCATGAGGATCTGTTCCCCTAAGTTAGATATGTTTCATGACTGCTACAACTGCAGTGATATGCACAGGATTATAAAGCACTGCCAATGCCTGGCAAGTTCACTGAGTTTATGCATACGTAGGTACCGTATATCTCCTTGCAGATTATGTGGACTGTCCTTTCACTGTCCTCTGAGAGAGAGAAAAAAAACGCCAAAGTGGGTGTTGCGGAATTTCGACGGGAATACCTCTTGTCGTCTTCTTCATGCCAAACCGGTTCTTGGCAGGGCGCATGAATCAGCTTCGTCAACGCGGCTCGTGCGGATAAATAGGTGAGAGGATTTAGTGCAGAGCAATCATCAACGTTCCTGCTGATATCGGAATCCTGTCCCTAATTTCCGAGCATCAATTTGGTCAACACATCGCAGTACGACGGTCCCCACACTGACCTGGATCTGGACAGCCCAATTTAGCGCAATTCAGCGCAATCCACCCCTATGGCCCAGACCCATCTCGACAGGGCATTTGTATACCGACCCAATGGCACTTATGTTGGTCACATTCCTGTCCGCCGCCTCCTCTGGCTACGCGCGTGCTATGACCGCATCCGCACCACACACCCAACTGACTTCGCACGCCTCACTGACGGGTCCTTCGCACACGATCTTGCCTCCTTACTCCTCCGATACCGCCTCTCCAATACCTCTCCCCAACGCCCCAACACTACCTCACGCACTGGCAAACATTCACCATTACTCCCACCCCCTGCCATCAATGCCCATTGGGTCACACCTGCAAGCCTCCACACTGATATCTCTGCTATCATGCCCCTCACGATCCACCGTTTCTCTTCACCCCTCTCTGTCCCATTTTCAGCCCTTCAATATTCCTCACTTCGTGAGAAAGACTGCTTATTTGGGGCTCTCTATCAACCTTATTCCACCCCATGGACAGGCACCTCCTTGGTCGAGCCTCCTTTTTCTGGTCCTGCATTGCTCAGGGCTATCCGATGGTCGTTGGCATCACTTCAAACACAACCCCACATACCTACATCGACCTTCATCGTTGTTCCCAATTGGAAACAGGCCAAATTCATGACCCTCCTTAAATCAGGCCATCGCCATATCTCTTACACCAACCTCCACCACACCCATTTACCTTTTCTTCCCCCCGACCATCTCACTCCGGCCGATATTCCTAACGCAGGCATGCCGAAATTTGACCTTCTCCTCCTCCTCATCTCCAATACTCTTGGGGACACAACCCGTACTTTCCCATATCTTGCTCCTACTTTGGCCCCGGGCTCCTCCCACCCTTCTCGCCACTTGCTCCCGTCCGGTTTTGGCCAGGCAAATCTCCTTCCTCTGCCCACCACAATACTTGCACCTCCACCCTCAGCCCAGCCAAGCACGACAACCCACACACCCTACGCCCCCTCCTTCCCCCTCCGTTGGCACGATATACCGGCATATTACACCGATGGCTCGGCCCTATCTACACCTGGCAAAGGCACAGCCACGGGTGCGGCCTTCTATTGTACTCAAGACAGCACTACCTACACAGTCCACCCCGATGGCCGGGCTGAAACCAACACTATTACACGGGCTGAGCTTGCTGGCATCCATGCTGCCCTCATTCATGCCGCCTTACACCACACCGGTGATCTTACCATTTTCTCAGATTCCTTGGTTTCTCTCTATGATACGCAGAAGGCCCTTCGCCACCCGCACACTTTGCTTGAATGTAAACACGCCCCCCTTCTCCTCGACATTCGTGCTCTCATCCTTACCAGGCTACGCCTCCGCCACCATTTTCACCTGTACAAGGTCAAATCTCACATCGGCATCATTGGCAATGAACTCGCAGATAAGGGTGCTGCACTCGCCCTCAAATCCCCCGACCAATGCGACTTCACATGCACCTCAGATGTCCAACACTTCGCACACTTACCTGCATGGCCATGCCTCCCACCCCCCCATGACACGGACGAACCGTGGTTTGCATCAGACCTTACCCATTCTTTGAAGGAACACATGTCCCGAAACTGCCCCCTTCTAACAGATGGTCCTACTTCTCCCCCTCTGCCCTTGCGCTATGTCCGCATGCAAGTCCTCGTTGCCTCTGCCCTCGCCTCCTACCTTCCCATCCTATGGCACATGGGTCTGCCCTTTAGTGGTATTCGCAACATCCTCAAATCGCGCACCAATACCCTGTGGACTGCATCTACAGCCATGCATATGAACCGCCCTTACAAAACGGCTGTAGGCACTCGCACCACCCCCCACTGTCCCATATGCTCCCATCCCAATGATACCCCTGGCCATCTTTTAGGCGGTTGTGCTCATTCCTCCATGTCCGCCTCATACATTGCTCGACACAACCGAGCTGTATGCATCATCCAAACTGCTATTGCTAATGGCTCCCTAGGCTCCTCTTTTACTATCATGGATGCCACTTCCCGTGCTAACCTTCCCTTCGGGGTCTATGACACCCGTCTCCCACGTTGGCTAGTGCCCCGACGACCCCCCACTTTCCCTGACACCTTTGATTACTGTGACAAATTGCGACCGGATTTGCTTATTGTCCAAGGTCTCCCACATTCCGAATTCCTTCGTCTTTACCGCGCTGGTCAACTCTCTAGCTCACAAACTATGTCTCGGCTCCAGAGGACTTGCACTATACACGTTGTTGAAGTTGGTTACACCTCCGAATTTTCTTTCGAACAATGCCATGCCCGTAAGTCAGAACAACATTTAAATCTTATCCTTCTCCTCAAACATAATGGTTGGACAGTTTCATTGGCACCCGTTCTCCATCCTGCCCTTCCCCCTGATCCTTCGCCGACCGTGCCCTTCCCCCCCCTCATCCTTCCCCGCCTTCTTCTCATACACATATCATCCTTCTGGGCACCGCAGGCTTCCTCTTTCGTCCTGCCGATAAAATCCTTAGCATGCTCGGTGTCTCCAAACACGACATCTCCTCCGTCCTCAGCCGTCTCACGAAGCATACCATACGCTGCCATGTAAACATCCTTCGTCAGCGACGCCATCTGGAAAACTCCCCTGCCCATTATTGTCCGATACCCCTTGACGACCCTCCTTAACCACCAGGTTTTTGTCTCCCGGTGTACGGCATTTAAAATCCCGTATTCCTCAAGCCACGCTCAGGCGTTTTCTTTCTTTCTTTCTTTCTTTCTTTCAGTCTTCCAGCCACGTGTGATATTTCCAAAATTTATTATATCCTCATTGATTACAACAACGTCCCCAGAGAAGCTTCCTATCGTGTTTTGAAATATATTATATTATGACCCCACCCAGAGGCCAGTGTTGTATGAGGAGCGATCATGAGGCAGCGATCTGAGGCAAATAGGGAGTTTGATATTTTGCGACACGAGTTATTGGGCTTCGACTGAAAAACTACTATGTTTGGGGACAACAAGTCTGTGAGTATGGGGGGCTCTCTGAGCGATCTCTTGCTCGACTCAGCATGTTAATCTTGCCCTTCTTATTCCAGAATGGACGGAGAAGGAGCACGGTTGTGGAAACGTCGCCCTCAAGCGGTGCTGCTGGGAGACCCGCCTCCAACGGACGCCGGGTTCAGCAATCACCCATGCGAAACTCATTTGTACGTGTCGGGACACTATTTGCCAATCAGCACGACCAGCTGCGTTGCAACCGCCTTCCGCTTGCGCCCTTCCACTCCAAGGGCCCCTAATCCATCAAACACGTCTCCTGTTTCAAATCTTATTGCACTAGATCCCCGTCGAGCAATTCGCCGCTCTCCTTCTTCCTGCTGTCCTCATTGTCGCGCCCTTCTCGGTGCTGCAGGGGAGATCCGAATACTCTAGCTCGTTCCCTTCCAACAGGGATGCCATTCCTTCAGACTCCCTACCGAACAAGGTGTGAGGGGTGAAGGGGGCTTAAGTGGCGAGGGAGGCCTGAGGGAACATGGACGGGGGAGAAGAAGGCGTGAGGGGACAAATTGGCATATGGGGAGGAGAAGGGGACATAGGGTTCAATGTGTTCGGCTCATTCTGTCACATTTTTTGGAGGGAGATGGCGACATGGGTTGCTGTGTGTTTGGCTGAGCAAGCTTCATGTGTATGCAAGTGAGAAGGAAGCATTGTCGGACATGGGGTTGAACGTGTGAGGCTTCCACTGCCTCGTGGTTTGGCAAGGGAGATGGGGACATGGCTTTCAGTGTGGCGGTTTACTCAGCTCGGTGTTTAGTTGGGGACATGGAGGGACACGGACTTTATGTTCCGCTTCCTCAGACCCTTTTACAAGCATGCAATCTCATGGTCATCCGCATAGGAAGATATGGCGCATGTAGACTGTCATGCAGGACTGGCATGGGCTAGTATGGCGCATGTAGGCTGGCATGGAAAAATATAGCTTATGCAGGCTGACTAAGGCAGACTTGGGGCACGTGGGCTGACATGGCACATGTGGGCTGGCATTCAAAAAATATAGTTCTTGCAGGCCGACATGGACAGATATACCGCGTGTGGGCTGGTATCAGCAGGCATGGCGCATGTGGGCTAGTATCAACAGGCATGGCGCATGTGGGCTGGTATCAGCAGGCATGGCGCATGTGGGCTGGTATCAGCAGACATGGCGCATGAGGGCTGACATGGGCAAACATGGCACATGAGGCCTGACATGAGCAGACATAGTGCCTGTAGGCTGACATGGGCAGACATGCTGCATGAGGGCTGACATGGGCAGACATGGTGCATGAGGGCTGACATGGGCAGACATGCCGCATGAGGGCTGACATGGGAAGACATGCCACATGGGCTAACATGGGCAGACATGGTGCATGAGGGCTGACATGGGCAGACATGGTGCATGAGGGCTAACATGGGCAGACATGGTGCATGAGGGCTAACATGGGCTGACATGGTGCATGAGGCCTGACATGGGCAGACTTGGTGCATGAGGGCTGGCATGGGCAGACATGGTGCATGAGGGCTGACATGGGCAGACATTGTGCATGAGGGCTGACATGGGCAGACATGGTGCATGAGGGCTGACATGGGCAGACATGGTGCATGAGGGCTGACATGGGCAGACATGGTGCATGAGGGCTAACATGGGCTGACATGGTGCATGAGGCCTGACATGGGCAGACATGCTGCATGAGGGCTGACACGGGCAGACATGGTGCATGAGGGCTGACATGGGCAGACATGCTGCATGAGGGCTGACATGGGCAGACATGGTGCATGAGGGCTGACATGGGCAGACATGGTGCATGAGGGCTGACATGGGCAGACATGGTGCATGAGGGCTGACATGGGCAGACATGGTGCATGAGGGCTGACATGGGCAGACATGGTGCATGAGGGCTGACATGGGCAGACATGCTGCATGAGGGCTGACATGGGCAGACATGCTGCATGAGGGCTGACATGGGCAGACTTGGTGCATAAGGGCTGGCATGGGCAGACATGCTACATGAGGGCTAACATGGGCTGACATGGTGCATGCGATCTGACATGGGCTGACATGGTGCATGAGGGCTAACATGGGCAGACATGGTGCATGAGGGCTAACATGGGCAGACATGGTGCATGAGGGCTGGCATGGGCAGACATGCTGCATGAGGGCTGACATGGGCAGACATGGTGCATGAGGGCTGACATGGGCAGACTTGGTGCATGAGGGCTGGCATGGGCAGACATGGCACATGAGGGCTGACATGGGCAGACATGGTGCATGAGGGCTGACATGGTGCATGAGGGCTGACATGGGCAGACATGGTGCATGAGGGCTGACATGGGCAGACATGCTGCATGAGGGCTGACATGGGCAGACATGGTGCATGAGGGCTGGCATGGGCAGACTTGGTGCATGAGGGCTGGCATGGGCAGACATGCTACATGAGGGCTAACATGGGCTGACATGGAGCATGCGATCTGACATGGGCTGACATGGTGCATGAGGGCTAACATGGGCAGACATGCTGCATGAGGGCTAACATGGGCAGACATGGTGCATGAGGGCTGGCATGGGCAGGCATGGTGCATGAGGGCTGGCATGGGCAGACATGCTGCATGAGGGCTGACATGGGCAGACATGCTGCATGAGGGCTGACATGGGCAGACATGCTGCATGAGGGCTAACATGGGCAGACATGGTGCATGACGGCTAACATGGGCAGACATGGTGCATGAGGACTAACATGGGCTGACATGGTGCATGAGGGCTGGCATGGGTAGACATGGTGCATGAGGGCTAACATGGGCTGACATGGTGCCTGAGGGCTGACATGGGCAGACATGGTGCATGAGGGCTGACATGGGCTGACATGGTGCATGAGGGCTGACATAGGCAGACATGGTGCATGAGGGCTGATGTGGGCAGACATGGTGCATGAGGGCTAACATGGACAGTTATGCCGCATGAGGGCTAACATAGGCAGACATGCCGCATGAGGGCTGGCATGGGCAGACATGCCGCATGTGGGCTGGCATGGGAAGATATGGCGTATGTGGGCTGACAGGAGCATATATAGCAGGACAACAATTGCAAGCTGGAATGGGCAAACATGGCGCTGGTGGGCTGGCATGGGTAGATACAGCATATGCAGGCTAGCATGGGCCGGTATAGCACATTTGGGCTGGCATGGGCTGACATAGCACATGTGGGATGGCATAGCCTGTTCGGCTGCTTGGCTAGATATGCATGGAGGCTTCGAGGGTAGCCAGGAATGCCTTGGTAGGTATGTTCCTGACGAGGGAATGCGAGCTGGTGAGGTGGTTGAGGTAGCTTATGAATCTGTTTAGTAAGTGGACATTTTGTGGCTGTCCTTGCAACTGAAGCTCTGGCCATATAGGGCAATGTGCTTGGCTAGCAGGGATCACGATGGGTTTCTTGAAACCTAGGTCTTAGATGATAGTGCAAAGACTAGATCTGACCTTCCACTGCAAAGTCAAGGATGATAAGCTTGTGCCTCAGGCACTGAAAAGTGTTATTTTTTTCTTTACTCAGCTACATGTCAGCTACACAGAGGCCCCGTTTGTGGCCAGCCTTGCTACTTTGGTCACTGGTGTTAGGCCTGGGTTTGGTCCAGTCAGGCCTGGGGCGACGCGGAGCAGCCTGCTGAAGGTGGACTTCATGCAAAAATGAAAATGCAGGCAGTGAACACGCTGTCTTGCTATTAATTGGCTGATCCTGAGAACACTGAGACTTGTGTTGCTTGCCTCCCTCCCTCAGCCTCAATTGATGGGATGTCATGGGCCGATCTCGCACATTCAGAATGGATTTCACACATGTGTGGATGTTGCAGTTGTTCGACCAGGCTGCAGCTGGCATAGCTTTGCACACATTGGGCGGTGGGAGGTTGCAGCCTTTGGTTGCAGCATGGTCAGCAGGTCGATGCCTGTGCTGATGCGCCCGACTGATCCCCTCTCGACCTGTCTTGCTGGCTTGCGCAGCAGAATGCAGCTGCGGACCGGCTTCGCAAGTCTGACACGGGCAATAACGGCAGCCCGGCAGCCAATGGGAAACTGGACCGGAGTAACTCAAACCCGCTGAACAGCCCGAAGGTCAACTCCCCCAGCGCAGGCCCGAGCTTCCTTTCCCGGCAAGGATCCTCGGGAGCAAGAGGCTCAGCCAACACCAGGTGCGACGCAGTGACGCACGCTCCCACTTTTGTTTTTGCTCTCAGTGCTCCGCTTCACATCCGTATGGGTGGCAGGCCCTAAGCAGGTGGGGTTTTAGGGGTTTCGGAGCCATGTCCTGACACAGGGCCCATATTGTTTTGCTGATCATTCATAAGTCAAGGGTACCGGTGCGATAAATTATCAATATGGTTGCTGGTCACCTATGCATTATGACCGGCACCAGTTACATGTATCGGCAGGATAAGTAATGAAAAGGGTCCTACCAATTATCTTGTTGCCGGCACCAGAATTGCAGATCTGAATTGACTCGCCTAGCATTGTCTGTGATGCTGTGAGGGCTTGCCATGCGCAGACAATTATCCGAAACTACCGTACCGTACTTACTTCGGACACAAATTGAACTGAGGATCGATCATTCTTAATTTAATTTATCCCACACCACCAAGCAACGGTAATTATAAGGACAGTCGAAGCGCTTGTACCGCATGCCACATTACACGGGTCCTGCCTCCTGTTGCTCAGGCCCGGATCCATCCTCGGAGACAGCAGCCTACCCGCTGGCATGCGCTCCATGCCCGCCGCCTCCCCCGCCCGCTCCAGCAACTACAGCAATAGCCGAGGCGTGGCCGCTGCGCTCAGCAGCACAATGCCCGCGGGGCTGCTTGCGCGCGGGCGACCGTCCCCGAATGGCTCGCCCAGCACGCCGCCGCGGGACTCCGGTGGTCCAGCGGAGCAGGAGGCACAGCTTGGGGACATGTATGCCGGGTGCGCGCCGGTGTTCATGTATGCCGGGTGCGCGCCGGTGTTCATGTATGCCGGGTGCGCGCCGGTGTTCATGTATGCCGGGTGCGCGCCGGTGTTCATGCCATTGGTGACAGACCATGTTTGGCGGGCCGCCCCATGGCCCCAGGGGTGGGCCGATTATAAAAAATGTTGAGCGGCAGAAGGCCCTAGTCCCACCATTCAGCAGCATTGGGGCACAAAAATTGAGTCATGGGAAGGGGACCCAGGATTTTGAGGTGGAGTTTTTATTTGGGTATGGCTGGTCCCCAAAAAATAAATCAATCAATCAATACACCCTTTTGCGTGGATTAAGGAAGCTGGTCCGATTAACAGTTGTCCATGCTGCACATCTGGCCCCGGCCGTAGGATGGGATGTGGCTGAATTGCCACCAAACCATCCAGGCATGCGTCGCACACATCTTGGGGCCGGGTGTTCCGCGTAGCAGTAGCGGATCTGCTTTCGGGACATCAACCGCAGTTTGAATTGTTGAGTCATGTCACGCATGAAGCCCTCGTTGGTCTACACATCCAACACAGGCATATGACACCATGACCGACCAAGGTTTGCATTGATAACAGGATGACCGCATCGCGTCCCTGCACACTTCACACTTTACTCCCTCCTCAACACCTTAACCACATGTCCACACATTAAGGATACACTTTGCACCTCAGCATGACCATCCAGGGGCATGGCAACTACCAGGAGGACCGCATGGCATTCATGTACACTTCACACTCCACTCCCTCCTTCACACTTTTACTACAGGTATGGCAGCATGACCATCCAGGGGCAGCGTGATTACCAGGAAGACCGCATCGCATTTCTACACACGCCCGCTGGGCCTGGGCCCGTTGTTGTGGGCAGCACCAGCAGCAGCTTTGGGATTGGAGTGTATGACGGCCACGGGGGAGATGCTGTCTCTAAGGAGCTGGAGAGGGTACTGCTGCAGGTATGGGATTGTGTGTGTATGGTGACTAAGGGGGAGATGCTGTTTCTAAGGAGCGGGAGAGGGTTCTGCTGCAGGTATGGGATTGTGTGTATGGTGGCTAAGGGGGAGATGCTGTTTTTAAGGATGTGGAGAGGGTACTGCTGCAGGTACGGGATCGTGTGTGTATGGTGGCTAAGGGGGAGATGCTGTCTCTAAGGAGCTGGAGAGGGTACTGCTGAAGGTACGGGGTTGTGTGTGTATGATGGCTAAGGGGGAGATGCTGTTTCTAAGGATCTGGAAAGGGTACTGCTGCATGTACGGGATCGTGTGTGTATGGTGGCTAAGGGGGAGATGCTGTCTCTAAGGATCTGGAGAGGGTACTGCTGCAGGTGCGGAATTGTGTGTGTATGGTGGCTAAGGGGGAGATGCTGTTTCTAAGGATCTGGAGAGGGTACTGCTGCAGGTGCGGGATTGTGTGTGTATGGTGGCTAAGGGGGAGATGCTGTTTCTAAGGAGCTGGAGAGGGTCCTGCTACAGGTACTGGATCGTGTGTATGGTGGCTAAGGGGGAGATGCTGTCTCTAAGGAGCTGGAGAGGGTACTGCTGCAGGTACGGGATCGTGTGTGCTTGGTGGCCACTGACGAAATTATGTTGCGAGGGAGCTAGAGAGGTTGCTACTGATACTGGGTTGGGGAGTATGTGCAAGTCAGTGCATATTGTAGTAAGGGTAAGACTAATTCAAGCCTGTCTCAAGGGGGGGGGGATGCCTTGGTTCCACGCCTGACCCAGCCGCTGCCCCAGCCACCTTGTGGTACAGACATGTTGGACCGTCTTTGCATTTGCTAGTTCACGGGTGGCAATTATTCACTGCCTGTCAGATTGTTCTCCTTTTCAGCCCCATAAGACAGCAGATGCAGACCCATGCAGGCCTCTCGGAACAGCAGATCTAGATCCTGGCAACTTGTCAGCCTGTTGGGAATGCAGATTGAGATTCATGCAAGGCTTATGGGACAGCAGATGTAGATCCATCAATGCTGCTTGGGACAGCAGATCCAGATCTTTTCATGTTTGTTGTGACAGCAGGTCCCAAGTACATCAATGTCTGTGGTGACAGCTGAATTAGTTCCACGCAAGCCTATTGGGATAGCAGATCCAGATCCATGCATAGCCTGCCTCCACAGAAGATCCAGATCTTTGCCAGCCTCTTGTGGCAGCGGATATAGATATCCTGGTAAACCTGTTTCGACGGCAGATTCACATCCCTGCAAGCCTGTTGGATCACAAGATCTGGATCCGTCTCAGTCTCTTGGGGCAGCAGTTTCAGATCCAGTGTTTCTTTTTTCGGCTCCAAGTTCAACTTCAGCAGGCCACCTAGCCGCCTCAAAAGGCCCAATTAGGACCAAACCTGGACCGGCCAGCCATTCGTGACGAAAGCAGCAAGGCTGGCCACGGATGTGGCCTCCGGCCAGCGGTTAGAGTGTAGCTGACAGGTAGCTGAGTCACGAAAAAATAAACACCGCCCAGATCCCTGCAGATCTCTTGGGGCAGCAGATCCAGATACTTGCATCGCCTGTTTCTGCAGAAGATCCAAAGTGTGGCCAAATTGCAAACCTGTTGGGACAGCGTATTTAGATCCACGCTAGCCTGTCGGGACTGCAGATCCAGATCCATGCCAGCCTGTTGGGACTACAGATCCAGATCCATGCAAGCATGCTGGGGCAGCAGATCTGGATCATTTCCACCCTCTTAGGGCAGCAGGTTCAGATCCATGTTGGGACAGCAGATCTAGAGCTCTCTGCATGCCTCTCAAGATCTTATTATTTCTTGCTGCCTTGCAGAACATCATGCGAGGCATAAACGACCTCAATGACCGCCTGGGGCCCGCGGACACCATGGGCCCCACCCCCCAGGCGATACAGGGTGTCATTGCCACCACCTACACGCAAACCAACCATGATCTGGGCAAGCGCCTGCATGGCGCCGCCTCGGAGGCCGGGTCCTGCTCAGTCACCGCACTCATCACACGATCGGGAGGTGGGGAAGGGAGGCAGCAGTGGGCATGCATTTTGCATTTTGAATGGCTGCTTGCATGTTGAATGGTTGCTTGCATTTTGAATGTCTGCTTGCATTTTGCTTGCCTCTGCAATCTCCCGGTTGTTCCTGCTGGCCAGGGGTGCCTCTTTCAGAGAAGAGGAGTAGTTGGAAGTATTTGGAAAGCATAAGGGTCCATGAGGGTGCAGGGCTTACCTAGAACCTTCAACCCTAGGTTTGTATGCTTTTTGAGTTCCTGCGTGCATCCCACCGGTTGGTCAGGTCTCAACCAGGGATGAAACCGAGAACCCTAGCTGTGGTCATCTTAATCAGTGCTGCGTAAGACTCACATTGAAACAGGGTATTGAACAATGTGTCGAGTTCGATTCGAGCTCAGTCACTCAGTACTAACAGCATCCTTCCCGCAAGGGCACGACAGAATTTATTGGAGCCAACAGTCTGTACTGAGTGTTGCTGAGCACCCAGGGGAAATGTGATCTTCCTGAGAATTAGGGCCTGCGGCGCACTTGGGGGTATTGTATTATTGCACAGCACCGTAGATCGACATAGGGTCCGCGCAGCAAAAACACTGTTAATTTAAAATTTCGTCGCGCAGCAAAAAATAAACTAAAATATGGCTGCGCAGCGACAACATTTGCTAGCTTAAATTATTTTAACGCCGCGCAGAAGGTAGAATATACACCTCAATAATACTCCGCCAGAGCACTCCGCGCAGCAATTACGACAAAAAACTGAGTTTCTTCTGCGCAGCGTCAAATTTTGAATTGTTTTATGTCCGCGCAGGTCAATAATAAATTAATTACGGTATGCGCAAAGTCTAATAAGTCAATCTACGGTATAAGGGCAAGGGCACTAAACAATTGATTGGAGCCAAGAGTCTGTACTGAGTGTGGCTTGTACTGAAAAACGGCATCAAACAATGAACAGTCCTTGATTAAATTGCGCTCGTGAAGCGCTGAAAGAACCGAAAATTAACGTAAAAATTCTGAGACATGGGATTATTTCAAGCCTGCGGCGCACTCAGGGTGGATTTAAGCATTGAATTAATTCAGGGGCAAAGTCACTCGAGACCTCATTGGACCCAAGAGTCAATTTGTGTGGAGCATTCGCCGCTGACAGGCTGCTGAGACTTGATGGTTATGTGCACGTGCTCGGTTTGAACTCACAGGGGTTATCAATTTGACCTTGAATGTACTGCACTTCATTGCTGCGCAGGCAAGATGCAGCTGTTCTGCGCAAACGCCGGGGACTGCAGGGCAGTGTTGTACACGGGGCCGCCCGGCATGAAGCGCGCCGTGAGGCTGACTGAAGATCACAAGCCACATCCTCAGGTACTGCATTGATCCACATACTCCCTACGTACTCCCATAGTGAAGGGTAGCAAACTAGCAATGCCGAGTCGGCTGCTGCTGTTACTGCGACCGCCGCTGCCGCTGTAACAACATGATGTGGAGGTGGTATGATCTATTTGATTTATGATGCAAGGCAATGTCGTCGAGGTGGCTGCTTTCACAACCTGGTGTTTGGTGCTCGCAGGTCTGCCCCTCTGAAATAGCGCGTGTCACAGCTGCTGGGGGGTGCGTGCTGTGGGGCCGAGTTCAGGTAGGTTCAGGTTGCACTTTGCAAGGCCAATTATTAATACCAGTAGGTCCAATTAGTTTGTCGTTCTGTCTAGAACTACCTGTCGTGCATACCCGGCCTTGCCTTGATGCTTGTGAAATTCAAAATCAACTCGGAGATTGGTATCAAGGACCCCTTTGCTTCTGCTCGCATGGACGTTGGCTCTGGCTCTGTTTAGTGTGGGATCATAAGCAGAGCTCGCAGTTCGCACTTTTGGAATCCCCATCTGAAAACCTGGCAGGCCCTCATGCCCTACATTTGAAATCTTTCCGCAGGGCTGCCTTGCCGTGTCCCGAGCGTTCGGGGACCGCTCTTTGCAGCCGTTTGTGATCGCCGACCCCTACATCAGCGTGCAGCCGATCAACCTGGATCACGACAACTTCCTGTACCTCGTGTCAGACGGCGTGACGGACATGATCGAGGACGCAACCGGATGTGCTGTTGTGCAGGTGCGGCTGTTGGTTCAGGATGGGACATCTGCTTTAGAAACTCACACACATAATGAACTAATATGGGACAACACCGAGGAAATGGCGTGTTCATTATTGCCTCGCCTCCTTCATTCTGTAAGTCCTAGTGCCTGCTCTCACAGGCACTAGGACTTACGGAATGAAGGAAACGAAATGGGTTGTATGGCATTTGTATGCGTGCGTCATGACGCCATGCCTGGGCCCTTTCGAAGGACATTGGAAAACTCGTCTTTCCTCCCTAGCCATCAAATTTAAGTGTGAAGTTCTGGGAAGTTCTGGGCAAACTCACAGTTTTTATTTTCACACTTGTTTGTTTAAACGGGCGCAGGCAATGATTATTCATTGGACCTCGCATGTCGAACAGGTGGTCCCCTCCAGTGTTTACTTTAGCACGCAACAGAACACCTTTTGGGGACGGCCAGGCGGCCACTACCAGGCCAACGGGGACCAAACCTTGAGAGGCCTACAGTGGGCGATCTAAGCAGCAGGTTCCGCTGCACCTACCTTTCACGGCCTGCGGCCGTGATATAGCTGAATTGTAGATGAAACACGCTAAAATAAACACTGGTCCCCTCCCCATCCGCTGCTCCCGGACTGCTGCCACCTGTCCGCAAAACAGATTCCTCGCCTGCCGCACCTATCCTGGCTGCTGCCTTGTTCATTGTGCATGCCTGCTCTTGGTCTGCTTTGCATTGCTTTCGCAACTGCTTCCGGCATGTCGATGACGTTATACCTCTGGGCCCTGCTCAAAGGCTCGGCCGCGTGGGCGCTCAGCTCATCAGTCAGGGAGAAAAGAGACAAGAAAAAGGTTGTCAGAAAAAACAAGGAAAAGGCTACGGCAAGTATTGTTAAAGCCTGCCAAGTTACTAGACAGGGCCTTACGTTAAATAGACAGCGTCGACGCTCCCAGTGGTCAAAATCAGCGCAACAGCTTGTGGGGGCCAGCGAGGCCTTGTTTTTGTGAAACTGGGATCGATTCGAATCCAGGAATCAGAATGGCGGCGAACATACGTCACTCCCAAAGAGCCCTCCATCAAATCCCAACTGGGTCACACCTGCCCCGCTAGCAATCCGCTAATCTGACAAGCGGTTGCCCACGCAGCCAAGCAATTTTACTTGTTTGAGTTGGGCTTGAGGTGTGATGTCATTTAAACTGCCCCATCCACGCAGGACGTGCTTGCCCGCGGCTCCACCACGTCCCAAGCTGCTGCGGCGCTGGTCAGCGCGGCCTACCAGGCGGGCTCGGGCGACAACATCAGCGCAGTGGTCATGCGGCTGCGCAAGCGCTAAGACGACTGGACGACTGGGCATGCCCTTTTATAGATATCTGTGGGGGCATGCCCTTTCTAGATATTTGTGTGGTTGGGCGGAGCATGTCAGTGTTTCTTTTAGTGGGCACCTTAGTGACCACCCGTAGCGGGCCGCCGGGCGGCCACCACTGGGCCAATTGGGACAACATCTTGACCGACCAATGGCCGGTGGCCCGAGCAGCAGGACTTGCTGCCCCAGGCCCCCACGGCCGTAGGCCGTGATGTAGCTGAATCATAGTTGAAGCACACTAAAAAAAACACTGGAGCTTGTGACGTCCCTGATGCCTCATAAAGGAGGCGGCACCATCCCTTACCATAGGGTTCAGGATCTGTGGGAAATGGGGCATGCCGAATAATAGGCTCTTGGTGGGCCGTGTGCTGGATCTCTTTGTGCTAATAACGTAATGCCTCTGCAGCCCTGGGCCCTGCTTAAAAGGCTCGGTCGAAAGGGCACTCTTTGTGTTCATGACGTCATTAACCTGTGTGTGGCTTTCGATGATTCGGGAACCAGGCATGTGCGCACCTGAATATTGTGGGTGTGCCCATTCCAACTCACAAGGGGTCAGTATACAGCACTCTCCAGGGGTGGGCTGATGCTGGTAGCTCTTCCTGACAGCTTTTTCATCTAAGTGGGTCGGATACTTTGACCTCGTTGCTGTCACACGACACCTGCCGTTATAGCTGATGAGGACAGCTGACACATGGATGGCTTGGAGTCCAGCGGGGAAACGATTTGGTGCATGGCCATGGATTCAGCCCATTTCCAAGAAGGGCGACCCCCTTGACCCCGGTAATTACAGGCCCATTGTCATCACTGCTAAGCTGTACCGGCTGTATGCTAGCATGCTCACTTCCATCACTGATGACTGGGCACGCTTGCACGGCCACGTCCCTCCAGAGCAGTTTGGCTTTCAGCGGCGCTGTAGCACGCTTCAGACCGATCTCTACCTCAGGCATGCACAACGGGAAGCTAACGGCCGCAAGCTGCATTTCGCCTTTGTAGACTTCATGTCGCACCATAAAGCAGTAAACGTGCTAATATGGTAAATACCGTAAACTCCGGTCAGGACACCTTAGAGAGGTGTCCTCTACTCACAAATACGGTACATCACCGTACACTCATGCTCCTTGTACTACATACAAGAGCTTGTTAACAAGATAACTGTAACTGGAAGTCCCTAACTGGATATCTCTGCCTGGAAGTCTCCGTCTCTTGGGTACCGCCCCTACTACTTTACTCGCGATGTGCGCTTCAGGTCCGTGGCGGACTTCTTTCCTCACGACAGTGATGGACGCCTACGGGCAGGCTCAGTGACTCTTCACTGGCTGCGAGTGCTCAACGAGTTAAGCAGCTAACTGGTTGTTTGGATGTATAGCAATTGACTTAGGTAGCGTAGGCCTTCTGGCCGTCTGGGCGCGATCCAGCTGGGCTATGTTAAGGGCACTTACCGCGCGTCTCGCGGTGAGGGTGACAGGACGTAGACTGCGTACTTCTTCTTCGGCAGGGTCTCGGTTCTCTACTGGGGTTCTTGTCTCCAGCTAGATCAGCTGAGGCTGAGCTAGTCTTGACTCGGGTCGAGGTACTGACTTATATGAAAGCTGCTGGTCTCGAAGACTGCCGGTGCTTGTTACAAATAGAGGTCTGTCCTTTAGAAAGGGACGAAGTAAGTAGCCAAGGCAATTGCCGGGATACAGGGACCCGGCAGGCCCAATACAGAGTACGGTACAATCTGTCAAATCAACCGGCGTAAGCGGGTTTCTAGGTCTCAGTTCAAATCCGGAGGCTCCGCAGAGAAGCTGCGGAGTCACCGAGGCCGCTAACTGCGGTCTAAACGGTTCTGTCACGTATACGGTAATATACCGTGACAGCTGTCGCACCATAAAGCAGTAAACGTGCTAATATGGTAAATACCGTAAACTCCGGTCAGGACACCTTAGAGAGGTGTCCTCTACTCACAAATACGGTACATCACCGTACACTCATGCTCCTTGTACTACATACAAGAGCTTGTTAACAAGATAACTGTAACTGGAAGTCCCTAACTGGATATCTCTGCCTGGAAGTCTCCGTCTCTTGGGTACCGCCCCTACTACTTTACTCGCCCCTTGCTCCCCAGCGTTAAGCCCTCCAGGCGTGCGCGGGGAGCCGGAAAAGGGGTGGTACTGAAATAAACTTCTGGAAAAATATGTACGTAGAAGCTTAAATCATCTGCCGTAAATCTGCCTGGTTCAGGCTTTCTGCAAATCTGCCTGGTTCAGGCCTTCTTCAAACAGAACTTGAAAAGAAAAAAACCACCGAGTTTCGGCTGAAGCGCAATGCGCGGCATCCTACAAATTCAAGCTGTTCAGCCCACTACTGGCTAGCAAACAGGGAAATTTCAAAGTTATCAGGTCAAGCTAAGAACAACCGCTGCTCTCGCCCCACTGCGCCATAGCCGCCTGGTCTTTAATGGCCACAGGAATTGTGCGCCGTAGCAGCGTGATCCGCCTCCTACTGTGCTATCATTGCCCAAGTTGACTAATTCTCCTCGCTCATCATTGTCATAACATATGTACTGCCGTAGCCCTGCTGCTATGGTGTTGGGAGGAACAAAATTTTCACTATGCTGCCGCTATAGCTTTAACTCCCCTCCTGCATCTTCCGTTTTTGGTCCGCTGGCTGCCGGCCCACTGCCTGCTGGGTACTAGGACAAGCCGCGCTGCGTCTGCATTCCTGCTCTGTAGGCGCCTGCCCGCTCCTTGCCAGTTACGGCGTGGGTGACGTCACGTGCTCAGCGGCCTTGCCGCTCTGGGCTCGGCCTCAGGTCTCGGTAAGCTCCTCAAGGGCTGACTCCTCTTCCTCCCTTGCTGCTTCTTTGGCCACCTTAGCCCTTCTTGTAACTGCTCTCGGGGTGACATTGGCCTCTCCCCGGCCAGTGGTGTACGAGATGTCGTACAATCCGTTCGCCATTGGTCTTGCGATGCCCCGCTCCATCTGCCTTGTTGCTGGGTTGGTGGCCATGACTTCCACCTCAGGCCTGTCCATGACGTTGGCCTCCTGGGCTGTCCTGGCAGCCGCTCTGGCTGCCGGGCTCGGCCGCCCCTGGACCTGCACACTGCAATCCTCTGCAGCGGGTCCAGCCCTTGCTGCGGGCTCAGCTCCCTTGTCCTCAGGCGCGCAAGTTGGGCACAACCACTCGCCCTCAGGCACCTTCTCGAGTGCTGGTACCAAGCAATCCATGTGCCAACCTGTATTGCAGGCATCACACAGAAGCATCACCTCTCCGCGATCAGGCAGCTGGCACACCTCGCATGACAGGCTGTTATTGGGTCTGGTTCCACTGAAATCAACCACTCCCCTGAGGTTGGGTAAGTGGCATGGAGAACAATTGACAGCATTCTCCGTTACTGTGAGGCCATCTGCCCCCTCCAACACCAAGGTTCCTGTCGCCCCCAGTGTTTTTACCCTGAGGATCTCAGGCCTGGCCTTGGGATCGAGGCTGCGTCGCTCTGATGAATACTTCACATACACGTAATCTCCTTCTGCAAAACGCCTGACCTGGGGCACATACCCTCCCCCACGAATGCGTGCGTATCGCAGCTTGTCGCGGTGCTGCGCAATTTTTAGATGCTCACCCGCGACTGGCAGTGCCTCCTTGATCCTGGCCACTCTGGCCAAGAGCAGGTCTGCTGCCTCCTCTGCTGTTGCCACCTTGGCTGTGCTCCAGAGGTCCGCCCCCACTCTGGAGGGGAAGGTGGGTCTCTGCCCGAACAGCACCTCGTACGGCGCCATGCGCGTGGCCTGCTGCGGCGAGCATCGGAAGCCTAGGGCTACCCAGGGCACCATCTTGTCCCAGGACTCGTCGCTGCTGCCCTCCTCGCAGCACTTGCGCAGGCCTGCCTTGAGGGTCTGGACAGCCCTCTCTGATAGCCCGTCTGCCTGGGGGTGGTTGGCAGACGTGGTGCGGTGGTCAATGAAGCAGTCCAACAAAATGTCCTGAAATTCACCCTGGAACTCTGTTCCCTGGTCTGTCACCACTTCTGCGCATCCCCCGAATCGTGCAACAACATTTTGAAAGAATGCCAAGGCCGTCACATCAGACGCCTTGCTTGGAATGGGGATCAACTCCACCCATTTGGAGTAATGCTCCACACACACCATCACAAACCGATTGCCTCTGGAAGTGGTCGTAAATGGACCACACAAGTCCACTCCCCACCGGAAAAACAACCCCTCAATGGGTAGCGGGTGCAGGTTGGGCTGTATGTGATTGAACGTGGACGCCCTGGCCCTGTCACACACACCACATTCCTGCACTGCCTTCTTGACTGCTGCTCTGAGTCCCCGCCACCAATGCTGCTGCATGACCATGAAGGCCGTGCGGTGACTGCCAAAATGGCCCGTACCGGCATGGGCTGTCTGGATCACTGCAAGCCTGTCCTCTGGCCTGGGCACCACACATCGTCTACCGTCAGGCATGAGTCTCATCAGTACTCCTCCCCTCTCTGATTCCCACTGGAATGGCGCCGCTCTGCGCTGTATTCTGGTCTGTTCTCCTAGCTCTGTTCCCTGAACATATGTCTTCTCACGGAGAAACCTCAATACAGGTTCGTCTGCCCACACATCAACTCTGACCGATGGTCCTGCAGGGCATCCTGGCGGGTCCTTCTCACTCTCAAAGGAGACCTCCTTGGCGGCCTCGTAAGCGCGCCTCATGGTGTCTTCTGACACCTCCTGGCTCCTGCCAGGTCCCCTGACTCCCCAGCTCCTGTCTGGGCCTCCTGCTGTCAGTGATCTGTCAAACTGGCTGCTGTCCCCAGGCTGCGATGCCTCTCCCTGCTCTGGGCACGCGTTAGCGAAGTGCCCTGGCTTCTGACATTTGGAGCACACTCCCCCATCGTGGGGTCCGAGGACATTCCTCTGTCCCCCCATCCAGCTGCGCCCTGCCTGGGCCCTGCCCGGCGGACTCTGGCCGGAGGCTCCCCTTCTATCCTGCATTCTCTGTTCTGGCAGGTATGTCCTGGCGTGGCTACCTGTGCCTCGCTCTTGTGACCTGCCCCTGGGCTGGCTCCCACGATCCCCGCTGGGTGACTGCTGCCTCCTGCCTCTAGGCCGGTCGAAGCTATCATCGCGGTCTGGCCGCTGGGTTCGAGCCTCCGGTGTAGGTACCGCCCCGCGGCGTTCTGCACTGCGAGTCCTCTGCGCGCTCCTGCTGCGCTCTCTGGTTTCTGTATGTACATTGTCATCTGGGGTTGACCCCCTGTGCCGCACTCGCGTTTCCCCGCTGGCCTGCCTGGCCCCGCCACTGCCCCCCGGTTCTTGCTGACCGGTGGCTTGCTGTTCCTGTTCCTGCAGCTTCTCCTGGCTCAGGCCCTCGTCCTCCTCCGCGAACTCGTCCGCGGTTTGAAACATGACTGCCATATGCCCTGCCAGCTCCGGGTCGCCTGGGATTGTGGACTGCAGCGGCTCTCCTGCCTGCTGGTTCCCAAGGTTGGCATACAGCGCTCGCAGCTGGTCTGCACGCAAGATGTACTGCTGTTGTACCTCCGTGAGCCGTATGTTGGCGTCCTGGAGGCCTGTCCACCTGACCTGCTGCAACCTCAGGTATTCAATTGTTGCAGCCGCTTGGCGGTACAGCAGCTCTTCCCTTGCCTTGACGTCATGCTGCAGCAACTCGACTGTTTGATGCAGCCGCAGCAGACGCATGTACGTTGGGTTGGTCCTTTCATGGACATCTTCCTCCTCTGACTCCTCTGATTCTTCACTCTCCTCTTTGCTGACAAGCTCCCTCTGGCCGCGGTTTGCTGCTTCTGGGGCGTCTTCCCTAACACCCTCGTCAGCCTCACCGGCCATCTCGCCTTTGCCAGGCACTCGCACCTCCGAGCGCCTGATTGATCCTGCTGGTGCAGCTCTTGCTGCTGCGGCTCCTCCAAAGTCCACCCGCTTCCTGGCTCCTGGTGATGTCCCCTGGGCTGTGGGAACTGCCGCAGGCTTCTGTAGTATCCTCCGGATTCTCTGGTCACACGCCTCTGGTGAGTGCGGGCCAGGTTCTCCGCACAAGACACATGGGTAGCGTGGGCTCGCCTCTAGGCACCTCCTGATGACCTCCTTTTGGTATGGCGACTTCGCATCTGCCTTGAGTGCCATTGCTACCCCAGCATTGGCCTCTGCCTGTGCTGCTGCCTGGCTTGGCTGTGACGCAGCGGCCTTGGCATCCACCTTGACCTCCCTGGGCACTGCAGCCTGCGCTTGCCCGCACTGGCGCGGCCTGGAAGCGGTCTCCTGTGGGTCCTTACGGCTGCTCCTGCTCGCATCTGCGGTGCTTCTGCCTGCACCTGCGGCTGTTCCGCGACTCTGTCCCACCTTCTGGTCTGTCCTTATGGCGGCACCTGCGTGTGTGGCCATGGCATGCTGTAAGAGCGGCTCGTGTTCTTCCTCTACCCTGGCCGCAGGCCACCCTTCACGTTCTGCAAATCCACACCGGATTCCTGCCCATGCTACTGCTGCTGCCTGGTACCCCCCTGCTGGGGATGCTAGGACCAGCGGCAGCGTCAGGTCCCTGACCCCTCGTACTGTCTGGGGACCATCTCTGGGGCGTAAGGTCAGCCTTCCTGCTGCCTCTAAAACCCCATTGTACTTGAGAAACTCTGGGTTCCCTACCAAGTGTTCGTATGCGTCGGGCGGTGTTTTTACGACCCTGACCACCGTGGGTTCCATAATAGCATTGGGCCCCCCATATCCGTATACCACATAAATGAACAGCACCCCATACAGATCTGCCCCTGCATTGTCTGTCGTGCGGATCTTCTCATCCGTCCGGATCAGCTCTGCCCCCATGGCGACTAACTGTTCTGCAATGTTGACTGTGATCACATGACAGGAGCACGCTGAGTCCATGAGGGCCTTCTGAGCCACCAGGACCTTTCCCTTGACCATTAGGCCCACACATTGCTCCAGGTTGCTTCTGTCGTTCTTAAAATACTGCAGCCGTGGTGCAGCTGTGACCACCTTGCTTTCCTGCCTGCCCTTACTGGCCTTACCCCTGTGGTCTTCTGAACCCATGGGCATAGTGGTGAATGACAGCGCCGTCAGCCTCTCGTTCAACTTGAACACCTGCAGTCGGATGTCAGACATATCGTCAGCTAATTTGCTCAAAACCAGTCTCTTTGCTCCCTTCCTGGAGGCAGGTTCCACGAGCCTTTGCTCAGGTTCCTCCTCCGGACAGGGTTCTGGCAAGAATGACCTAGGACGAGCGTTGTGAGCCGCCTGCTTGAATCCTGCGGATTTGGGCACTAGCCCAACCTGCGTCATGAGTGCTACAGACTCGCTGAGCATCTCTGCCATAGTCTGTTGCCAGCCCTCTGGCTCGGCTTGACCCGTTGGGCTGCTTAGGTGAGACACGTGTGCCGCTTGCTGAGCCTGACCCCCCTGGCCAGGCCCTGGCCGTTGGTACTGCCTGTTGTTCTGATTCCGCTCATACGGTCTGCCTGCAGGCTGACCTTGCTGCGGCCTTGGTGGGAGCGGGTACTGCTGCTGCTGCGGCCTGGGCTGCCCAGCTGTAATGTCAGCAGCAAGTGGCGTCGGCCTACGCTCATCCCTGGGTCTGGGCGCCCTGCAATCCCTGGCCAGGTGCGCCGTGCTACCACACTGGTAGCATGCCTTGACTGCCCCTGCAGCGCCTTCTGCGCTGTAATTTGGTGCTCCTGATTGATCTGCCCAGGTAACTCCTCTGGGTTTGTCACTCCGCTGTTGCTGGGCAGCTGCTGCTCCCGCGGGGTTCCCTGCCCCTTCAAGGCGTGTCCGCATCTCCCACTGTCCTGTTCTCTCCTTCCTTGTTCTGCTGGACTGCGCCTCCCCCTGGCCAGGCCCACTGGCCATCTGTTTGAGGCTTGCGCCTCCTAGATCCCCCATTTCCAGGGCAAACTTCTCCCACAGCACCACCTGCTGTGTGAGCACTGCAATCTGATCTTCGTCTGTCATGCTGAGGTACCCTGGGACGGTCATAACAAACTTGCTCAGTTTGGCCTTAGCGAGCGCTGGAAGTCCATCATGGAACAGATGCGAGACCGAGTGCCTCCTGCCAAAGTGGTCCACTGCATCCCTTGAGATCTGCAGCAACTCTGCTGTCGACAGCACTCTGTGAGCAAATGCTTCCACCGTCTCCTCTGGCTTGACGTCAGGGTCGAGAGTGGTCTTCACCCCTAGCCTGAGGTTGGAAATGGCTGTCCTCTCATCCGAGGTTGGCTTTCCCACTTCTGCTTGAACCACTTTGATCCACAAGGTTAGCAGTGAGGCCTCACAACACTGCTCCTCTGCTGGGGCAACCCACATCCCCCTTATCCTTTCTGCTTCTCTGGCAGCCCTGTCTCCTGCATGGGGCGCCGCCCTGATGGCTACCATCAGTGGCCCCACGCTAGCCGGCTTGCTGTCCCATAGCTTGACCAGTGATTTCACCAACATCGTCATGGCTGATGGCGACTGGCACGACCCAGCTATTTCTCCGGCCACCACAGCCAGCGCTGGCGGGTCATCTGACAGCGCCAGCCTGTTGTGCGATCCCCAATATCCACATGCCTGGCAATATTTCCTGGCTGCAACCGCGCCTGGGTGCGACATATCCAACACTGGCACGTTGCCTTGGATGGCTGGGATTTTGGTGAATTTGGCTACCCCTGCCAGCTGCAGGACCATCTGCTGCTGCAGCTGCAGGTTCACCCTTGCCTGCTCCCTCTCGAGCCTCTTCATTTCCTGGTCGCTGGACTCCTGCCTGGCTCCTGGCCTGCGTCTGTCCGCTCCTCCTGGTCCCGAATCAACTGATTCTGACCGCGACCTAGATCCTTCACCACCGCCCCTCGATGGGCTGCGACCTGAATGGTATCTGTCGTGTCTGTAATAATCCTCCTCCTGATCATGATCTTCTCGTGATGGCTGCCTGCCTGCCCTTCCTGCAGAGCTTCTACTTCCCTCGGGTGGCAGCCGTTCTGATTCGTTTCTGCCTGGTCTGCTGTCAGAGCCAGGCCTCCAAGACTGCGCTCTGCCCGGCTCTGCCTGTCCCCTGGGCAGCTCCTGGTCTTGCCGTTCCTGCCTCACCCCTCTACTGTGTTCCGCTGGTCCCCTGGGTTGCTCCTGGCTTTGCTGGCTTGGCTGTTCCCTGCCATCTGCCTGCTCTCTGGGCGGCTCCTGGCTATGCTGGCTTGGATGTTCCCTGCCATCTGCCTGCTCTCTGGGCGGCTCCTGGCTATGCCGGTTTGGCTGTTCTCTGTTGTATGCCTGCCCCCTGGGCGGCTCCTGGCCCTGCCAACCTGGCTGCGTCCCGCCTGTGTAATTCCTGGCATAGGAATCAGACTGCGTTTCCTCTCTGGCTTCCTGCATTCTTGGACCACTGCTCCGTGCGCTGCCTGCAGGCTCATTCCTCCTGGTTCCACTTGCTGTGCCCGCCTGCCTGTTCCTCAGGAATTCCTTGATGTAATCCACCTGGGTTTCCTGGCATGTGTTCTCTTTGTCCTTGACTATGCGTAGCAACGCATAAGACTCTTGCCTGCTTGCTCTGCGTGTTGCTGTGCCTTGCTCTGCCATCCTGGCGAGTGATCGGCTAGTCAACTCCGCCCTTTCGCTGGCGGCTGGACTGCTGGCTCTGGGCGCTTCCCTGCCCCTTGGTCGCCCCCTGAGGCTTGGCTCGCTGCTGACCTCGAAGGCCTCTGATCTGAGTGCCGGGGTTGGCGCGGCTCTTGCCTGCTGCTGCCACCTTTGCACCTCCCTGAGCTCCTCCGGTCGCTGCACTGCTGTTTCAAATCCTTCCCATGCCTGGTCCTCCTCCTCTTCCGGCTCGGATCCAGGTTCCACTTGATTTCCTGTTACCTCGTTGCACCACTCGTCTGCGAAGGCCTTAACAGCCAGTGCTGCTTCGCGTCCCGCCCTTCCCTTGGACACCTGTCCAAGGGCGGCTAACAGCGTTGCCCTGTCCTGCCCTGTGTGGGGGATACCCAGCATGGCCTTTGTTGCCCATCCCCGCAGATGATGGGCCTTGAACTCCTCAATAGCTGTGACCTGGTCCTGGAAATGCAGGAACGTCATGGAGCAAACTTGCTTCCACAGATCCGTTGCCCACTGCAAAATTCCTGTCCAACCGATCGGCTGCATATGTACTTCTGACTTCTTTTCGCCGTACACTGCTCCCCCAGCCCTGGGGCGCTCTGGCTCACTAGGGCTGGTATCCTGCGCTCCTGATGGATCGTGAAAAAATCCTCGCAGGATTTCCTTGTGGCTGTCGTCTCTCTGCGTCAGGCTGCTAGATCCCTCCTTGGATTTCTGCACAGGTCTGCCCACACTGGGCGGAAACCTGGACAGTGGCGTCCCATAGACTGTGGATCCAGCTCCTCTTCTGACCAGCACCCTGCGCGGTCGCAGCTGCTGCCTTGGGCGCAGTCCTGTCTTAGACTGCTGCCCCTTCTCTTCTTGAACTGGGTCTGACAGTTCTTCCTCGGATATTTGGTCAGCCCAGGGATTTCCTACCGGCACAGCTGATTTTTCCCTTTCCTTGCCGACCTGCGAGCTCTGCCTGCCCGCTGCTGGCTGGGGCTCAGCTTCCTCGTGTTTGACCCCTGCAGGCATACTCCTGGCCTCCATTTCCTCTGCTTTCATTCGCTGTTTGTCTGGGCAGGTTTTATCACAGCCTGCAACCTCTCTTGGTGCTGCGGCTTCCTCGGCCCTTTGATCCGGCTGACTGGGTTCGTCTTTGACCCGTTGCGCGACCCTGGACACCCTGGGTGGATTCTGCTGGGGCGTGGCCTTGGGCTCGCAGCTCTGCCGCGTGTCACAGCTCTGGGACACCTCTGTTGCTTGATCCAAAATCAGCTCTGGTGTTCCAGCCTGAGTCTGCCACTGCTCTAATTCCAGGCTGCCCCTGAAATCGGCGGGCACTGGACCCCCTCGGCCGATGCCTTTGCGCGTCACCAGCGCTGAGCCGTCTGCCTGCGCCCCTGCCTCTCTGGGCGGTACGCGACCCGGCTCTGGCACCTTGCAGCTTCCAGCGGGCGGTTCCACTGGCCCTGCCAGCTTCGCCGCCACCAACAGTGCTTCTGCAGCCAGCTCATCACTAGCCTCCTTCATGTTTACACCCGGCTCCAGCCCCCTCAGACGCCCACTTCTCCGTTGGGCGTCAGGGTGCTGGTGCCTATCGGGATTTAGATCTACGTCTGTCATTCTACAGGCAATTAACGAACCGCACGGTCCTGCAAGCGTGCTGGCGACACCCTCTACAAGATCTGCTAACGCTAGGCTTCTGCCCCCTTGTTCCTACTGCAATCTGGTGAGGACTTTGCAAGTCAAGATCGGATGGCAGGTACAGCACTATGCAGGAAAGGCCTCGCCTTCCCGCTTTTCTGCTCACTAGTTTCAATCTGGCGGAATCCTCCTTCGCCCTTTCAGTTCTTCCCACCTTGCTGGCCGGGCTGCTTCTAGATGTCTCACGTCCCGCGTGGATGTCACACGCCCTGCGTGGATGTTGCCTTTTGCGTAGCGTCCGCTCAGCTCTGCGTTCCTGCGGGGATCCTTTGGCACACCCACAAGATTTCAAACTTGGATGTTCTATCCACAAGTTTACTTCTGTCAATGATGAGAAATTGGATCCACCTGATCTCAATCCGCAGTCACACAGGAAACTATCTGCTGGGTGTATAAATCCACAGCCAGATCTTCAAGCCACTTCTGGACTCAACACTAAGCTGCCACGCTCAGTGATTCTCAGAGTTTAACTTGGCAATCTCTCTCTGGAGATTACCACAGCAAAGTGCAGTTCAAATGCTGTCCAAGGTCGTTTGCATGCAAACAAATTTCCAATTTCGCTGCACAAGCACCTTTAGCAGGAATTGGCAAATTAAGCTGATCAGGCTAAATCCACTTCGTCCCTTTCTAAAGCCAGGACACGCGATGTGCGCTTCAGGTCCGTGGCGGACTTCTTTCCTCACGACAGTGATGGACGCCTACGGGCAGGCTCAGTGACTCTTCACTGGCTGCGAGTGCTCAACGAGTTAAGCAGCTAACTGGTTGTTTGGATGTATAGCAATTGACTTAGGTAGCGTAGGCCTTCTGGCCGTCTGGGCGCGATCCAGCTGGGCTATGTTAAGGGCACTTACCGCGCGTCTCGCGGTGAGGGTGACGGGACGTAGACTGCGTACTTCTTCTTCGGCAGGGTCTCGGTTCTCTACTGGGGTTCTTGTCTCCAGCTAGATCAGCTGAGGCTGAGCTAGTCTTGACTCGGGTCGAGGTACTGACTTATATGTAGGCATCGGCAATATACTTTACATGCCCCGCCAATGTAAAGTATATATTATATATATCATATATATAGTATATAAAGTCAGAAAAAAGTGGGCCAAAGTAAAAAAAAACAGAGGTCTGGATTCAGCTTAATCAGGGCATTCAGAATCTGCAGCTTACTCGTCCCATCTAAGAAAGCTAAGTCCTCAAAACATAAAAACACTGTATTTGTTTGACGCGGATCACGGGTTCGAAAAATGGGGCAGGTCTGGTCCAGAAGTTCAGTTTAAGTACCACTACATGATCACTAGATATACATTTGAGTCTCATAGCATGACTGTTCCGAAGTTATCAAGTCAGTCGGAGTAATAGTTCAAAGAAACCTCCTCGTGCTGAACCTCCTTGACCTCGCCGTCGTCACGGTTCGCCTTGACATAAATCAGCTTCTCAGCCCGCGCGATGCCTAGGCGAGAGCGGCTACTGGTGTATGTCCGCCCCCATGCTGACCAGTTCCGCTGGACCGATTGTTCCAAACTCGCTTAATCTTATTCAGCTCGGCACACAAAGCCTCAGGCTCCCACTCGGTTCCTAAGTGCAGTTGCTTGCCATTGTCGAGAGGGATAGATCGTTTCACTTTCTCAGGGGCAATTCCAGGTAACACGAGTATTATTGGAGTATAGAATCGGACGAGAACGCATGCGCTTGTCTCACAAGTAGCCCACAGTAGCTGAAATGCCGTATTTCCACGTTTTCAGTCGCGACATTCGGGATTTTCGCGACTTTATATAAAGTATATATGATATGCCGAATTCGAATATACTTTATACTTTATATAATATACTTTATATACTATATAATATTATATAATATTGCCGATGCCTACTTATATGAAAGCTGCTGGTCTCGAAGACTGCCGGTGCTTGTTACAAATAGAGGTCTGTCCTTTAGAAAGGGACGAAGTAAGTAGCCAAGGCAATTGCCGGGATACAGGGACCCGGCAGGCCCAATACAGAGTACGGTACAATCTGTCAAATCAACCGGCGTAAGCGGGTTTCTAGGTCTCAGTTCAAATCCGGAGGCTCCGCAGAGAAGCTGCGGAGTCACCGAGGCCGCTAACTGCGGTCTAAACGGTTCTGTCACGTATACGGTAATATACCGTGACATTCACCAACGCCTATGACAGCGTGCCACAGGAGCAGCTGTGGCAACATCTGTCGGAGCATCTTCACATGCCTGTTACGGGCTAAGCAAGCGCTCTATGACGGTGCAGTCTACACGCTCACAGGTCGCTAAACGAGAACTGGCTCCGTGCCTTGCACCAGAGGCATCAAGCAGAGCTGCCCTCTAAGCCCCTTGCTCTTTAGCCTTTACATCAGCGACCTGCCGGATATGATCGCTGCCAAGTGCCCGGCTGAGGGTGTTGTGCTGGAGGCGGGGCGCTGATTAAGGTGCCTTTTATATGCTGATTAACTCACCTTACTAGCTGGAAGCTCAGCAGGGCTGCAACGCATGCTAGATGCCATGCGTGTAAATGCGGCGGCTAAATAGCTCCAAGTCAACGTCAGCAATACAGAGATCTTAGAGTTCGGCAGCCGCTTAGCAGCGCATCGCCGGCTACTAGCCCATACATGCGTGTTCGGCCCATTGGGCCCGCTCAAAGCTAGGCCGCGTGGGTGCCCAACTGTTCAGAAGGGAGAAAAGAAGAAACTGATAGGAAGAGGGGGGGAAGGGAACAAAAGGAGAGGCCGGGAAGGCAAAGACACCTGAGTTCGACACCTGAGTTCCACTAGGTAGTAGCCCTCAACAAAGCCTCTCAAAAAATAGCCATAGAAGCAAGCGTATACCGGTACCACCCCTGCTTGGCCGTGAGGGTGCCCCACTGATCAGAAGGGAGAGGAGAAGAAACTAAGCAGGGGGGAAACAATGCCCCCACCCTTGCCGCCATGAGTGGACTGTCTTGCTGTGCTGATGGTGTAAACGCTGCGTTGTAGAAGCGAAGTACATTCTTCCACCAACCTCACTGTCACGGCTGAATCTGCTGGTCCCTCATGGCGCCACCAACCTCGCTGTAACAGCTGGATCTGCAACTCCCTCATTTTTCCAGCAGGCAGCGGCCGCAAGTAGCCTCGCACAGCGGCACAGATGTTGGAGGAATTTAGACTGCATCCTGCTGTTGAGGCAATGTCGCGGCCTGAGGTGGTCGGTGGCCCACATCACATTACCGTAGTTAGCCGCAGTTGTTGCATAGACAGACACCAACCAGATGCGTGTAGGCACTAGGCAGATGATGCATGAGGTGGACCTTGGCGACCATGCGGCGGTGGACACGGTGCAACGCGGCAGCCAAAGGCGCCTCTCTTCCTGCGCCAAGGGAAAATTAAGCGTTCCATGCGTACAGTAGGCCAAGCCTTCTTGTGCATGGCCCAGAGGCCAGGGGTGTAACGTCATTGACGTACAAGAGGTCGGATGGCTATCCTAATTCAGAAGACGTGCTGTCATTGTGTAGACAACGCGTGCCTTGTTTCCCGCTCAATACTATAGGGGCATGGCATGACTGAAGAGTAATTGGTTGCAAGTCCATATTTGTTGGGTATCGACGAGGGTATCGATACAAATTACAACTAAAAAAGCTAAGCAAGGCCACTCCAACTCGAAGTCTACCAGACACACTGAAGCCCACTCGCCAGTTTAAATAGAGCTGCCTCTCACAAGCTGTCTCTCGTGTACAATTGATCCGAATTTAGAACTGGGCTTAAAAAGTCTGAGCGACGGCAAAATAGGTCATTAGGACCGACATCCAAAAGAGGATACGGGGATTTTATTCAAATACATGCCTTTGCCCTTGGCACCACACCACAAACCACACTGCCATGGTGGCATAAAATATGATACTTGTGTGAAAACACAACAATACTGCTTCTTATGTGATCGAGATAATTGTGTGCAAATACAACAGTACGGTATTAGGGGGAGTAAGAAAATTGTGTGAAAATACGGCGATACTACTTTTCAGCAGGGTAGTAAATCTGAATCTAGTGCCAATAATGTACATCATGTATACCACACTATATATTGGTAACTAAACTGTAGTTGTAAATTATAACTGAATGAACATGCATAGTAATAGTTACATTTTGTGTACATTTTGTGAGGACAAGGGATTCATTCATCTTGTTAGCAGTCTTTCACTTTGCTCAACTCAGCTACAAACCGGCTCCCCGCCTCAGGCCCGGCTATGGCCAGCCATGATGCTTGGCCGACGGCCATAGGCCGGTCCATGTCTGGTCCCAATGGGGCCTCTGACCGCTGCGGAGCGGCCCCCACCGATTCGTGCCGCGGTACTCTTCCCCGACACAGCAGTAGTTGCAGCAACAGTAGCGGGACCCAGCGATGACATCATTGAGCCATAACTGACGGCCATGGAGCGGGTGCTGCTAATCATCAATCCAATCATGAAAGGCCCAACGAAGGGCGTTGCACCGAACTCGAAGAGTCGAAGCAAAAGCTCTTCGTAATCAGCCACATTGAGGCTGCCAGCCTGCCAGGGTCATTTGCAGCCAAATCAACCACGCCAAGTTCACCCTACACAACAAGCACATGACATCGGCACAGCTAGACATGCTCTAGTGGGGGGCAGAGGACCCCACCCGCTTGAGGACATGGCACTTTCCCAAGTGCCCCATCTTTCACTGCGAGGCCCTGACCGGCAATTGTGATAATTGATAACTCCGGCAAGTTCAAGATGATGAAGGGCAAGCGGGAGTGTGTCCGCAACGAGTCCTACGGTATCACAACGCGGCCCTCCGCTTCCGCTTGAGGCCGCATTGGGGGCTCACATACGGGGACACACTCATGATCGCCTCTCATCATCTTGAACTGGCTGTAGTAACCACGATTGCCGGCCGGGGCCTCGCAGTGAAAGATCGGGCACTCGGGAAAGTGCCACATCCTCAGGTGGGAGGAGTCTTCTGCCCCCTAATGGAGCAGGTCTAGCTGAGCCGATGTCACGTGCTGGTTGTACTTGGTGAACTTGGCATGGCTGATTTGGTTGCAAATGACCTGGTAGCCACGGTGTGGCTGATCACGAAGAGCTTGTGATTTGAATTGGAGGCAACACCCTTCGCATGGCCGTTCATCAAGGGATTAATGTTGAGCATGATCTGCTCCATGGCTTCATTCTTGGGTCAATGTCCTCTGTGGGTCCCGTTGCGGCTGGTGCATCTGTTCTTGTGGTGGTGGTGGTGTTTGGTGCGTGATCGAGGAAGATGAGCCGGGCACAAATCGGTGGGGGAAGAGGGTCGGTGGAGGTACCCGCCGCCGGGTCGGTCTCCTCAGCAAGAAGCATGGGCTGAGGGGCGGTCTGCTTGCGTTGTTGAGGACGAGTTGTTGTTGCAGGAGAGCCAGAGGAGCCAGGAAGGCTAGAAGGCGTTGTCGGTTGCCGAGGACGGATTTTGAAGCGCCCGGGTCGGGCATCCGGAAGTCGGGCAGGCGGGCAACTGTGGCACCCGTTTCCTCCGTTGTTAGGAATCCTCTAGGAAGCTTGGTGAGGATGCCGGGTTAGGGGGATTGGAAGTCTGCCATGGTAAATACGGTGGGGGAGGGGAGACGTATGGGGAGACGGCGAGGGTTGGGAGACTTGTGAGGAGATGGTGAGGGAAAGGACATGTGGTTTAGTGACATGTGGCAATGAGGATGAAGAGGTTTAGAGGGGGAGGCATTGAGTGTTCAAAGCCAGGCATGAGGAAATAATGCTGCATGGGGGCGCCTTGCATGCTTGAAACTTTGAATTGATACATTGGGTACACATGTATCAATGAGGTAATCGAACATGCTGAATCTGATTTTGGCCACTGGTTTTTGAATCTAGGGCTCACCTCGAGGCGCAACGCGCGCTGCTCCGTCGGCGAGGGGGAGGAGGGTTTATTATGGCTCAAGGGAGGGACGACGGGGGGCAGGGTGGTACTAGCAACGTTGATCGGAGAGGGAATGGAGGTGTTGAATCGACGTGGAAGGGCCGAATTGCTGAATAACGAATCAAGAATGACTCCGACGGGACAACAAGAGACAAACGAGCCGACCAGCAGTAGTGTGGCAGATTCAAACTTGGCTTGGGGCGGGGTGGGGTCAAACTTGCCCTCTAGGTGGATGTACCCTTAATTCACCGATCAAGACCATCCTGGGGAGGGGCCTATCACTTAGGCTGTGTTTCCACTGGCGATTTTGGATTCCTTAATCCGTTCGGTGTCTCCACTGAAGTCGGACTGGAACCAACGAAGGAATGCTTCAGTCAGCTGTCGCGCCACCCCTACACGATCTAGATCGGACCTCAAATGAAACGAATCATCTTGCATGGCGACATCAAGCGGTCGAAAGTCCGCACAATGGTGATACATGCCATAGCGATATCGCCTCATGCTTGCACGACTTGGCTTTCTCGCAAGTACTGAAGGCAACTACTCAAACGCGGGACTAGCCCGTTCGCGTTACAATCCCACAGGCCTGGTGCTCTGTCGCCATCCATTATGCAACGATTACGCACCGATGATGCACCTTTGCGATCTCCGCACTACAAGTGCCGCCTCTGGTTTCTATCAAACAAGTAAAATAGCGGCGAAAGCATTCTAAGCTCTTCAATCTTGTGAGCGCATAATGACAAAGTCGGCAACCAACTTTCGGATTAAGCTAATCCTGGTCCTCGACGAGGATTAGGGGGTGTTTCCACTGGTGCCTTAAACCAGCGCGGTTTCAATCCGCAATTGTGATTTTTCACGCCTTAAACCAAAACTGTTTCCACTGAAACCCGTGAAGTTCACAGCAAACTTCCTGGTGCCAGAGGTCTGTTCTTGGGGTCCGAACGTACGGGCTGGGGCAAACTTTTCCAACTGGAAAAAATTGGAAAAGTTCAAGTTTTCCACTGAGGCAGCCCCGACTTTTCCAATTGGCGCTGTCTGTCGCCATGGCGGACGCGCAAGAAACACGTTTCACTAACAAATTTAAGATCTTCACAGCTGGTTTCCCCCCAACTGCGTAAAGGCATTCTTTCTCCTGCCTTTGACGAGAGGCAACACGGCTCTATACTCCTGCCTGGTCACAACTCGTTTGAGAAAGAGTTCGGACTGCAGCTGCTGAAGGGGAGCTTCAACTCTGATGATTTGCTCGATTCCTTGACGACCCTGCTGCTCGTGGCGCCCCATTTACGCTTGCGCTTCAGGTCCGCAGTCGCTCCGTCCCTCCTGTCACTGTCCCGGGATTTCCTTACCGTTTCTGCGCAACCTCCCTGCTACTGCAGGTGCATTTCCATTCTAATGCTGCTTAAATTGACAATGGCAATGCCCATGGGCCATGCCCATGCCCCATGTATCCATAATCACTCCCAACCTGGCCATGCACAGCCTCTCATACCTGGCCATGCAGAGCCTCTCCCCACCTGACCATGCACAGTCTCTCCCACCAGACCATGCATAGCCTCTCCCCACCTGGCCATGTACAGACACTTCCACCTGGCCATGCAGAGCCACTCCTACCCTGACCTTGCACAATTGCACAGCCTCTCCCACCTGGCCATGCAGAGCCGCTCCCCACCAGGTCATGCACAGACATTCCCACCTGGCCATACATAGCCTCACCCCACCTGGTCATGCAGAGCCTCTCCCCACCTGGCCATGCACAGACACTCCCACCTGGCCATGCACAGCCTCACCCCACCGGGCCATGCAGAGCTTCTCCCCACATGGCCATGCACAGCCTCTCCCACTTGGCCATGCATAGCCCCACCCCACCAGGCCATGCACAGCCTCTCCCACCTGACCATGCACTGCCTCTCCCACCTGGCACTGCAGAGCCTCTCTACACTTGGCCATGCAGACTCTCCCCACCTGATCATGCGCAGCCTCTCCCACCTGACCATGCCCATCATCTCCTACCTGGCCATGCAGAGCCTCTCCCCACCTCACCATGCACTGCCTCTCCCACATGGCCATGCAGAGCCTCTCCCCACCTCACCATGCACAGCCTCTCCCACCTGGCCATGCAGCGCCTCTCCCCACCTGGTCATGCACAGACAAGCCCACCTGGCCATGCAGAGCCTCACCCCACCTGGCCATGCAGAGCCTCTCCCCACATGGATGTGCACAGCCTCTCCCACCTGGCCATGCACAGACTCCCCACCTGGCCATGCATAGCCTCTCCCCTCCTGGCCATGCACAACCTCTCTCCACCTGGCCATGCAGAGCCTCTCTCCACCTGGCCTTGCACAGCCTCTCCCACATGGCCATGCACAGCCTCTCCCCACTTGGCCATGCACCGCCTAAGCACGAAGCCTTAAGCACTGATCTTTGAGCACTAAGCCTTCGTCACAAAGCTGTAAGCACTGAGCACTGAACCCTAAGCACTGAGCCATAAGCTCTAAGCATGAAGATATACGCACTGAGCCCTAAGCACGAAGCTTTAAGCACTGACCCATGAGCCCTAGGCACCAAGCTTTAAGCACTGAGCCCTGAGCCCTAAGCATTGAGCCCTAAGCATGAAGCCTTAAGCACCGAGCCCTAAGCTTAAAGCAAGAAGCCTTAAACCATGATGTGGATTACATTCTGCCCCCCCCTAATCCCCTTAAGACTGCAACCAGGTCATACAATGGGGATGACATGTGTTATAGCTGTACTTGTCTTGTGTTGTAACTGTGATGTAATGTAGATGTGATGTGGCGATGTGCTGAAAATGTTATTTGTTGTAATAGCTATGCTGTAACAGTGTGGGTGCTCTGGTTTACTCACTTGTCACCATGCCACCCACACTGTGATTTGATTAGACCTAACCTTCTGGTCTTTTTTTACATGTTGTCATCAAGCTCATTTTAATTGGCACCCAGAGGCTCTGAAGATGTCAGTGGTACTTTGAAGATGGAGGTAGTGATGCTCTGAGGGGGACAATGAGGCTCTGATGATGAGGGAGGGGTGTTATGATGGGACAGTGAGGCGCTGATGATGGGGGGCAGAGTGCCTCCTTTGAGGGACAATGGTGATCTGATGGTGGGGCTTGTTTTTAGACTTCTCCTGAGGGTTCGCAGGGGTGACGAAGTCACCTGGACGGAAGTGGGGAGGGCAACAGTTTTGTCTGGACAGTATGGGGTGATGTATGGACAAGATGGGGTGATCATGTATGATGGTATATTTAATTTATGAGAACATTGACCGTTCGGGGCAGACGCCTGGCCAAAACAGTCGTGAAATTTGCTTGCCTGTGTTTTCAAAGCACGTGTGGAAAGGTGTGGAGTTGCCCAAGCGTCCACTGAAAATAGGTTGCCCCATCTGGCTTTTCCTCTATTTTTTCACGCAGAGTTGCCCCAGCCTACTTTACCAAACCCTTCTTGGGGGCGCCGATACGTTCTGTGACGATTCGTGACCTCGGAACCACAAGTGTCGCCGCTTATTTCGATCTGGCCATAGAAATGGCGTCTTTAATGACGAACGATCTTTCGCGCTGAGATGGTTCCTTAAACCAAGAGGCAACCAACTCACAGAATAGCTTAAACCTGGTCATCGACGAGGTATAGGCTATTCTCGAATGCGTGGTTTCGGCCTCGAACAGAAAGGCCTAAACCGTGTCGGTTTGTGGCAGTTGGGTCGGAATTGGGCCTTAAACCGCGTCGGTTGCCCGGCAGAATAGCAGTGGAAACACGACCTTAGCTATCTTTTTTCGGAGGCTTAATCCGTCCTTAATCCGTGTGAGTTGCCGTCGGTTGCCACATTCAGCGTCCTTAATCCGAGTCGGTTGGATGAGGAATCGCTAGTGGAAACACGGTCTTAGGTGAAACGGGCACCCCGGAAAAGTTCCGGGGTGCTTGGATGCCGTACCTTTACGTACGGCATCGGCTTGTTTTCCGGGGACCCCCCCTCCTCGGAAAAATTCCGGGGTATTTCCGTTGTCCACCTTGCAAGGCCCTTATAATTCTTCTGCTGATATCGCGCCGACTGCCCTATAGTGATTATTGGTATCGCGCTGACTGCCATGGATGATCCGGATGATGATGCGATGTTGGGCCGTGGAGGCGGTGATCGTTGGGAAGATCCTGGCCACGCACCGTATCAGAATCAGCGTAGTGCGATTACGCCGTAATCCGATTTTTGTGTAAGTAATTACGGTCATTTACGGCGTAACACGTAATTGCGCGCAAGTAAGGCTTTTTAGCTTACACGCAATTAAGAGCGAGCTGTAATCTAGACCGCAAGCACGTTCTAGTAGATTTCTGGCTTTTGGGGACATCAGTCATACGTTTTCGAAGGTGGGAAGTTGCAGGTCGGTGTGCGTCAACTCATAGGAAGATATCGTGAAGATCAGAACAACTTCCACGTTGACGTGTCACGACTTTTCGTCAATGGGCGGGTAGGTTCCGAGCCGAAAACCCCATTTGCGGTCCGTAACCAGGGTTGCGTCTGTGGTTAAGCCGAAAGCAACTTGCAGTAATTGCGGTGCAATCTGGGCGGTCCTGGTAAATTGCGCGCATATTGCACGGTCACCGCAAACCGTAATTTCACGAACCGTAAGGAAGCACAGCACTGATCAGAATGCTTGGGAGCCTCAACAGACGCAGTTCTCTTTAAACGGCCTCACAAACCCTGCATATCGTCTTGGTCCTAATGGACAACAGCAGCAGCAGCAGCAAAATATGACACACAAAAGAAAGACGGCACCACGGGTCAGCACTTAGCAGACGGGCATGAGAGGAGTTAATGCAGTGCGTCGAGCTAGGACCCCTGAGGAGCCGGTGAAGAGTAATTGCCGTGCATCCACTTGGGACCACTGACCACGATAGGCAGATTAGCCTCAACTCCTTCGGGTAATGTCAAGACTGTGCTAAGTTTCGAGACGTAGATTCTTACATGTCAAAAAAGTACGGTAATCCTAATTCAACCACACACCGTACAGAAAAGGGGAATCGCGAGATTCTGTCTCATGACATCAGTCGGAAACGACCACCCCGGAATTTTCCGGGGTCCATCGATCGATTTTGCTTGATTTTTTTCCGGGGTCAATCGGAAGCGGGCTGTTAATCCTCGTTGAGGACCAGGATTAGCTTAATCCGAAAGTTGGTTGCCGACTTTGTCATTATGCGCTCACAACGTTATAGATCATAGAATGCTATCAAAACAAAACATTTACTTGTCTGATAGAAACCAGAGGCGGCACTTGTGGTGCGGATATCACAAAGGTGTATCATCGGTGCGTAATCGGTGCATAATGGACGGCGACAGGGCACCAAGCCGGTGGGATTGCAACGCGAACGGGCTAGTTCCTGCGTTTGCGTAGTTGCCTTCTGTACTTGCGCGAAAGCTAGGTCGTGCAAGCATGGGGTGATATTGCTATGGCATGTAGCACCATTGTGCGGACTTTCGACCGCTTGATGTCGCCATGCAAGAGGATTCATTTCATTCGAGGTACGATCTAGGTCGTGTAGGGGTCAGGGTAACCCGGTACGGAAACACGGTACGGGAATACGGTACGGTACGGTACGGATACGGTAGGGACTTAAGGGACAAAACGGTAGGGCAATACGGTCCAAGATTTTTTTCCCATTTGCAAGGCTCAGAACAGCAGGATCCACATGCATGCAACACTCCCATGACTGTTTGACGCCATTGCACGCACATCCTTACATACTGCATGGCTGCATGACAGCCCCCACGCAATTTTGCATGGTCCCCATCGGATCACACGACATCACCGCTGTATGCATGTATCACCCGTCCTAACGTCTTACCTTTTTACACGCCACAACTTGTCATGTTATGCCCGCGAGGAGATTGGTAAATCGCGAAGTGCCGACGATAATCTTATCGCAAAATTTGCATTGCCCACTCTTGGCCTAGCCAGCCTTCGATGACCGCTGAAAAATCCAATGCGCATCAGCCGTGTACGTTGCCTTCCTAGGACTTGTTCTCAGCGTTGCCTCTACCTCCACCCTGATGATATCTGATATGTCTGACTGATCTGTGCACGTGTGCTCTCATGCAGTGCAGGAAATGGCGACCGTACTTGGCCGTGTTGCGAACGGTACGGTGTGGTACGGATACAATACGGGATTTTAGGCCAATACGGCCCGAACTGGGTAACCCTGGTAGGGGTGGCGTGACAGCTGGATGTAGCATTCCTTCGTTGGTTCCAGTCTGATTTCAGTGGAAACACCAAACGGATTAAGGAATCCTTCGCGGCCAACTGCATTTCAACCAACCCCGATTAAGGAATCCAAACTCGCCAGTGGAAGCACAGCCTTAGGGAGTCTGGCGAGTCCTCCAAAAACCGCAGTCAACCCTTGGGATGGGGTCTTTCCCCGCGAAAAGTTGTACTGGCGTCCAGGACTTCAGCTTTTTTTACGGAAGGAAAGTTCGTTTTTTTTCCTGTCGGACTTTTTGGGTGGAAAGGCTCCGTCCAGGTCATCAAGAACCCTAGTTTCGGGGGATTCGTCCGCCCCCCTAACTGACACGCCCCTTTTCCTAGGGTGCCGACGGGGGTATTTGGACCCTCCCGCATTTACTGTGTCAGTCTCAAACTTAAAAAAATCTATCTTGGACCATATCCGGGGGCAGCGGTACCCTTGCCGGGTGCAAGTTCAGGATGGAGAGAATTCAAACTTGCAGGTACCCTAAACTTCGCAAGAGTGCAAATGGGGGTATTTAGACCCCCGAATCTATTTGTCGCTTTTTAATCAAAATTTATCTTGGACCAGATCTGTGGGCAGCGGTACCGGTGCCCGCCCAGATCTGTGGGCAGCGGTGCCTGCCCAAGGGGGGAAGATCCAAGTTGGAGGTTCTCTAAACCTCACCGATCTCGACCATCCAAGCGTGCTCAAGGTATTCGGACCCCCCGAATCTATTTTGAAGGTCTCAGGCTTACAATATTTCATATCGGACCAGACCTGTAGGCAGCAGAACCCCCGCCGGGTGGGGGGAGAATCCAAATTAGCGGTGCCCACAGATGCCCGGATCTTGACCATCCAAGAGTGTTGAAAAGGGTACTCGGACCAACGGAAATTGCTTTTCACATTGCCAAATTTTAAATATTTACGAACGTCGTCAGTAAAGCTTCTGCCTCGCCGTATGGAGAGGGTTTTGGGGGTCTGGCGTAGGGGGTTTGGCGAAAGCAGGGTTTGCCAAAATGAAAATCGTTGGTGACAAACACGCCCGTTGATTGACGGCCGTTATGTGAAAGGGTGCGAGCGTTAGCCCCCACAGGCCCGCAGCCACATACACCGCATTACCGCAACTACAGGGTCATGAACAAAATAAACGGGCGTAGCCTACGTTTGCCGGCTAGTTACGAACGTCGTCAGTAAAGCTTTTGCACCGCCGTATGGAGGGGGGGTTTCGGGGTCGGGCGCGGGGGGTTCGGCGAAAGCATGGTTTGCCAAAATGAAAATTGCTGGTGGCCACGATACGCCCGTTGATTGAGCGTTAGCCCACAGGCCAACGGCCACATACACCGCAACTAGAGGGTCATGAACAAAAAACGAGCGTAGCCTACGTTCGCCGGCTAGTTTATATCGGACCAGATCCATGGGGGTGAGGGGTGTAATAGAGCTGGCACCTAGCGAGTGCCATGCTAATGCATGTCAGAGATGGTAGCTAGGATGCCATGCTTTTAGTCATGCTAGTTCGCATATTACTCTGCGCGGATTGAATGCTAGTTCGCATATGACTCTGTGCGGATTGAAGCTCGTTTTCGTGTGTGTTTGTTCTTAGTAACTTCCTTCCGAAGTTCAGTGTTTACTTTAGTTGCCATGACTGGTGACACGTTAGCCATAACACTATGACTGTGCCCATGACTCTACTATGCATGGTAGTAATTCTGATTTGTCATAGACTAGGGCATATGCCTTGTCTGCCTAGCCTTCTTATGCTGAGACTCTGTTGATTCGTGATCTTTTTGTATGCCGACTCTGTTGCTCACGATTGTATCAAGATGTAACCAGCGATTCTCCACCATGTTCCCGACTCCCCGGTCTCCGCTTCCTCTCCCAACATTGCCAGATAAGAGATACAAGTAAGGGCATTATTGTCTATACTGCTCTGCTTCAAGGGGGGTAACTAGCACCAGGGGGTGGGAAGCCACAAGGGTTTGATCCAGGCCAGAGCGTAGCCTACGTTCGCCGGCTAGTTTATATCGGACCAGATCCATGGGGGTGAGGGGGGTAGCTAGCACCCCTGCTAGCACCAACTAGTAATACATATTTTACATCGGGCCAAATCCGTGGGGGTGAGGGGGTTAGCTAGTACCAACTAGTAATACATCTTTTATATCGGACCATATGTCAAGACGTATGACTTCACCGTGCGTTTGACCGCGCCAAACGCTTTCCGGTTGGAAGTTATGTGTGAACATGAACAAGTGTGTTTGCCGTCTTAGAGGATCCCGAACTGGGTCCTTTACTTTTCCTTTCTTACTGCGATTTCACAGCCTTTGGTAGCCCTTAACGTTTCCGAGCTTTCAATCTTGAATATTGTCTTTGCAAGTAAACCGTCACCAAGTCTTATTAAGGGGAAACTGGCAGAGTAGCTAGGCCAACAGCGACCCTAACTAAAAGCATCAACAAGTCTCCTATTACGAAGCTGGCAGAGCATCTAGGCCAAAAGTCGACTATCTGCAGCAATTAGAGTTATTCCCGCCTCTTAACAAGGCATATCTCCAGCCCTACAACTGGATATTACCAATGTCTTGTATTCTTTTTGCTTGGTGCACCCATTCCTTAGGGTGCTCCCCTGTGCTGCAATGAACACAGATCCGTGGGGGTGGCGTTGAAATTCAAATCAAGGTTGTGACGATCTGATGTTACAAATATTGCTTGTACCCTTACAGAGTGCAGCCACGAATCAGAAGCAGTGTACATGTCACATGGGAGGAGCCAAGCGACTACAAGTGATGCATCAGAGCAGCCAGACAGATCTATCTACATCGCAGCCACCTTGTTTGCATCGAAGCCACCTTTGTAGTCGCGATTTTTGACCTTGGCAAGAAAAGGTCAGTATGCGTCAGGCGTGGCATGGGTTCTGAGGGACAGGCGGGGCCATGCATCACACTAGCCGCCATCTGCCAGCTTGGGGACAAAGAGGGCTAAGCAAAGCAAAAGTCATGCAGTTCACTTGTCAAAGTCCAGCCGCCCCACCATGGAGCCCAGCCACACCAAGCCATGGCCTTGGGCAGGTACATGAGCCAGGTGCTCCAGCTGACTGGCCATGCCAAGCGCAGCAGGCCAGATACCTAACGCAGCCCCCATGCGGCTGACTTATAGGGCACATCATGCTGGCATGCATAACACTGCTGGCTGAAGACGATCACTATACAACAATTGAACTTTTGATTGAGCTGTTAATATTTGAATGCTCGACATAGAATATGGCCAAACGAGCAAAATCATACCGGTCATAGTTTCATACCTGCAGCCCCTGCTGCAGCTGGTTTGTCGTGATTTCCATAACCTCGCAGCCAATGAACATCTCTGGGCATTGATACGTTTGATTGATACGTTAGTGTGCTGAAAGCTTGCCCTGGGATATGGCCAAGCAAGCAAAACCATCATGTTTCATACCTATACCTGCTTTGTCGCCTATTTCAAGACATTGCACGTTGCGCGATGATGCAAATGGAAATGCATACTATTATAGGCTTGATATTCTTAATATAGAAGGCGCTTTCATTTGGAACCCGGCCGCTGCCAACATCTTGCTTCCAGTTGAGACCACCAGCATGCATGACATCGGCCAGAAGAAAACATATTTAATAAGCCACTTTTATAATTGTCAGACGTATTAGTGACTTTTGCTCGCCAGACAACTTAAGAAAGAGTCTTTGCCTGCACCTGTCGATCGCACGCTCGAATTCAGAATCATAGGAAATCTCTCAGCAAGGGCTTTCCAACGCGCCATCAAACACGCGAATCGGTTAAGAACCCTCTAATAGCCAAGGTGGAACCGGTTTCTGGACATACGGATAATTTGAAGGGGGGTGCTTCCGGCATCGCGTCACGCAGCACGGCGTCACACGATACGGAGGACATGTCATTCCCCACACCAAAACGGGCTTGCACAGTTCACACAACCAAACATATGATTTCCACACCGCAAAACCTGACTTGAGCCTGCTTGACAACCGTGCTCCCTTCGGCCTATGTACATATACCGATGCATCCCTACGCCTTCTAAATCTGAACCAAACACAGGTTCCTGTAACACAACCACTGTGTATTTTTAAAACAAGGATGTCGGGATGTAAAGCCAAGCCTAACCCTCGGCACGAGGAGCTGGTCGAAGCCTGCCGCAACAACGACGAAACAGCCGTTTCTTCGATACTGGATCTGGGAGGCATCGATGTGAACTGCAAGAGCGCACTCGGTCTGTCGCCCCTCGTCGCAGCAGCTGAGGGCGGGCACATCGCTATCGTGAACCTGCTGCTGCAGCACAAGGTGTCATGAGCGCGGGAATATCTTAGAAATGTCGGGATATGTCATCACAGCTTGCATGTTTCTCCTCATATCCTGACGTTGACTTGGCATGCATGTATGTGTGATAGGTGCATGCAATGCAATGCAATCATGCATGGGGCTAGTAGACTTGGTGCAACCCAATTTTGTCCCTGTATCCATACAACTGAGAGCTTTGGTTGGTCTCTCTTATCCGTGGCGTGAAACTGATTTGACAGATTTGCTGGTGCACTTCTGATGGAGAAATGATGGATATATACTCATCACCGCTCGTCATATATACTCATCACCGCTCGTCATGAATTCATAACGGATGATGCACACGCCAATGAGATGTGCCTTCAGAGCTTGTTGCGGCCTTACCGTCGTACTCTCCACTACCTTCCCGTGACCTTGACTTGCTTCCTTTATTTAGCACTTCAGTTCTGGATACCGTACCGCTACCATGTCCCCGTGGCTAGGGGTATATCCTCAGCGAAGAGCAGGGCAACTTCCCCCCTAAGAATTTTAAACACTCAACCATACACCCTTAAGTCCAAACCCTAAACTCTCAACCCTCGTCCCTAAACTCTCAACCCCCAACCCTATAATCTCAATTCTCATCCCTCAACCCTTAACCCTAACCTGTCAATCCTCATCCCTTATGCACTCATCAGGCCAATCCCAACATTGTCAGCAGCTCTGGGAACTATCCTCTAAGGGCAGCCATCACGGGTGGCGACGGTGGGTACGGGTGCAGTTGGAGACTAGGAGTACTGTACGCTACGGTATGTGTGCAGTACGGTGCGGTACGGTGGTCGAATGCTCTTCCGCAGTACGAGACATGACCTTGGTTTTGAGGTGAAGCTTAGGGTCACAGCTATTACCCCTCATGCCCCGCAGAGTCTATTTTAGTCGGCACCACATCATCTTTGGTAGGTCGGCAGGCAGCTGCCATTGCGTGAACTGATGGGGACCAAACTTCCAAGCGGTCTTCGCCCGGGGTCACTGACAGCAGGGCTGTTGCTGAACCAGGCCCCCTCGTCAGGGGCTGAACCAGGCCCCCTCGTCAGGGGCTGAATTGCATCTTAATCACGCTTAAATAAGAAGCGTACTCGGTCCCAGTTTTTCTTTTTTCGTGACTCAGCTACATGTCAGCTACACTCTGGCCTCTGGACGGAGGTCTAGTGTACTGCCAGCCATGCTGCTCTGGACCCCGGCTGCAGGCCGGTCCAGGTCCTTTGCTCACGATCAGGCCTGTAGCAGCCGCTGGGCAGCCTGCCGAAGGTGGACTCGTTACCATACGAATAAGCACAGCTCTGTTACCAGTCTAAGGATAGCGCAGGTTGATTAAGAGTTACATGCATTAAGAATCAAAACACAATGTTTATCAGGTCCCGATGTACACGTTGTGTTCTGCACTTCTGTTTCCTCAAAAGATCAAACAAGATGCCTGGACGCTTGCATTAACAAAGCCATTGGGCAAGAGCTTGGGCCAGACAGGGGGGGCTATACCCGTGTACCTGTATGAAAACAAACGGTACTTGCACCGCATCGAAGGATCTTAACATCAAAGCCTTAACCCCGTGTTCAAGTCTTGGACGGGCCATGTGCACCTGAACCGCCTAACTATGGTAGTTTGTATTTGCACAATGCTGAGTGCCACTCGCTCACTCGCGTGTAGTGCGCACCAGAACACGTTTGGCAGGCCGCTGGGTGGCCACCACCGAGCCAAGGGGGGGATATAGCTTAAGCTGGACCAGCCAGCCCAGGCAGCTGGGCTTACTGCACCAGGCCCCCTGGGCCTGAGGCCGGGATGTAACTGAGTTGTAGCTGAAGTGTAGCTGAGTTGTAGCTGAATCCTCCTGAAAGAATCTTAGAAGCGGATGTATGTGACCGTCCCCTCAGGCGAGTGCATCATTGCTCTGCTTAATGCCGGTGCGGATGTGGACGCCGAGACAGCCAGGGGCACGCCACTAACCACTGCTGCCTCCCTAGGGGATGTGTCTACTATAGCCATGCTGGTAAGCAGGTGGGCGGTGTGTGGGTGGAGGTGTGAGGGTGCTTGCATGCATGTGCCCATGTCACGCCACTGACCACTGCTGCCTCCCTAGGGGATGTGTCTACCATGGCCATGCTGGTGAGTGGTCCGGTGTGTGTGAGGGTAGGGGTGTGACCTTGAAAACATGCGTGTTGATGGTCGCTTTGCTGGACGCGGGTGCAGTTGTGGACCCTCAGGTCACTTACAGCATGCGCTGACCACTGCTGCATCCCTAGGGCATGTGTCTACCATAGCCATGCTGGTGAGTGGTCCGGGTTGTGTGAGGGAAGGGGTGTCTTGGTGCGAACATGCATATCATCACGACACTGCTGGTTTTTGGGCCATTGTTGACACTGTGACTGCTCGCTTCACGCCACTGAGGCACTGACCACCACTGCATCCCTTGTGTGTGTGTTTATTACAGCCGTGCTGGTGAGTGGTCCGGTGTATGTTGGGGTAGGGGTGTCTTGGTGCTAATTTCACGGCACTGCTGGATTTCGTGGGCCATAGTTGACACTGTGACTGCTTGCTGCACGCCACTGACCACCACTGCATCCCTTGTGTGTGTGTCTACTAAAGCCATGCTGGTGAGTGGTCCGGTGTATGTTGGGGTAGGGGTGTCTTGGTGCTAATTTCACGGCACTGCTGGATTTTGGGGGCCATTGTTAACACTGTGACTGCTCGCTGCACGCCACTGACCACCGCTCCATCCCTCGAGAGTGTGTTTAAATTAAGAATTTAGTCAATACACTCTGGGGCGTGGATTAAGGAAGCCACCCGTTCGGCCGTAGCACTAGGTGGGCTACCATAATAAAGCGGTGCTGGTGAGTGGTCCGGTCGGTGTGAGGGTGGGTGGGTGGCTGTGCAATGTGCATGCATGTGTGCATAGTGTAGTCCTGATTTAGGGCCTGTCAGCTTGGTTACTAATTGCTGAATTGCTCTCTATTGTACTCCGGACAGGCACTGCCATGGTTGAATATCATTTTTAAATATGTTCAAATCAAGACCATTTTGACCACACCTGGGGAGGGGAAGCGAAGCTTTTAGACCATATAGGAAATTGACCCAGATTTTGCATGGTTCAACAACATTGGCGTGAATGGGACCTGCAAAGCTTTTCTGATAACTTTTTAAACATAATATTCCTTGAGGTGTAGGAATCACCCCTGAACCGAATTTTGAAAAAGTGCTGCTGCCATCATGTCAGGCATGTTGTGAGGATGCTTCCCACCTAGTTTTGTGTTTTTTATCTTTACCCTACCTTTGCCCCAAGGCACCCCCTCTCAACCCTACCTTTGGGTTTGGGGTGTAGGACTCACATGGTGAGCAGCGGTGGTTCGTCACGGGAAATCTGGGATGCGGAGTGGAATATCTGTCTGGTGTCATTGTGACTTGATCTGGCCTAGATGGCCTTTCCCTCCCTTTCTTTCTTTTTCCTTTTTCCCTCCCCCCCCTCCCCCGCTCTCCTCTCCTTCCCCATTACACATGTATTTTCCCCTCTTTGGGGCAAAACATGCAGTAAGAAAATATACTCCAGGTCTCCAGCCATGCATGTGGGTTTGTACATCTGTTTGTGTGTGAGGGGGGGTCGTTGCGAGTGTGGGTGCATGTATTTCTGTGTGGGGGAGGACATGTATGGGGGGGGCGGTCAAAGCAAGTGTGGGTGCATGCAGGTGCAGGCATCCGTGTGCCCACCATTGCACCATTGCACCTAAACCTTGAACCTGCAACCCCAACCCTTCTACCTTTTGCCAGGTTGACCCTAAACCCTAACCTGTTGCCAGGTTGACCGAGGAGCCCGGATAGACCATGAGGCACGCGACGGCTCCACGGCCCTCATGGTGGCGGCTCGGGAGGACCGGCGGGAGGCAGTACGCAGCCTGCTGCAGTATGGCGCCGACCCTGGGCATGCCAGCAAGGACAGAGGCCGTACTGCCTGCGACATTGCCCAGGAGCTGGGTCTGCAGGTGCGGATAGCTTGGATGGTCAGAATGGAGGGGTTAGGGGTTAGGGTTCAGACTTTCGATACTGACTGCACGGGCAGATGGCGTAGAGGCTGGCTGCATGGTTCGGGGTTAGGGGTCTGCGTGTGCGGGGGGAATCGAGACTGGCTTCGGTTTTATGTTAGGTCTGCAGGTGACATCGCTGCTACGGACAATCGGGCGTACATCCCAGCCCAACTTAACCCTGGCGATCAGCCCAGCCCAGCCCAACCCAGCCCAGCCCAGCTTAGCGCCGGACCGGCGCTCGAGGTCCGGCGTACGAGGACCATGCAGGAGAAAGACTACCTAAGATTGACCATGCAGGGAAATCTTCTGCTTGGTCCCAGGGAGGGAAAGCTGGGCTGGGCTCAGCCTCAGCGCAGCCCAGCTGAATCCTCAGCCCAGCCCAGGCCAGCCCTCCCTCAGCCCAGCCCAGCTTAACCCAAAGACCAGCGCAGCCTAGCCCTCTGTCTTCTCATACAGTCATACATATACACCGCCTTGTACGACTGGTCCTGTGGCAGGGAAGGGACGCCGGTGCCGGCACTGGGGGAATGGGCAAAAAACCCTGGCCTCTTTTAGACCCCCCAGCCGGCCTGGGCCAGCCAAAAACAGTATCCTGCCCGGCTAAAAACGGCTATTTGGCTGACCCCCGTCCCTTCCCTGTCCTGTGGTCTCGTAGTGATGTCTCAGGGAGTGCGTATGTTTTCGCGTCTCCTTTCGGCCCTGACCAATGGACCCCAAAGACTTCACACTGCAGCCCAAGCTTGTCACACCAGCCTCACACTGAATTCCACACTGAAGTACTGCACCCCGAGCTTGTCACACCAGGCTCACACTCAACCTCACGTTGAAGTATTGCACCCCCAGCTTGTCACACCAAAGTCAACTTAACCTCGCACTGAAGTACTGCAGCCCAAGCTTGTCACACTGAAGTCACACTTAACATCACGTTGAAGTACTGCAGCCCAAGCTTGTCACACTGAAGTCGCACTTAACCTTACGCTGAAGTACTGCACCCCAAGCTTGTCACACCAGATTCCTACTTGATCTCACGCTGAAGTATTGCACCTCAATCTTGCCACACCAAAGCCACACTTAACCTCACACTGAAGTACTGCACCCCAAGCCTGTCACACTGAAGTCACACTTAACCGCACACTGAAGTACTGCACCCGAAGCCTGTCACACCGAAGTCACACTTAACCTCGCACTGAAGTACTTTACCCGAAGCTTGTCAATCCAGACACTGATTTCCATGCTGACGCATCGCATAGAGATGAGTTGCATACTTTTATCCTCACAAATAGGCTGCTCCTGCGAGGCACACCCAAATGAAGTACACCTGCTGACACATTACAATGAGGATGCCTACATGCTTGCATGTATGAAAATACCAGTGACTGATTGACCCCTGTCTGTCCTGTCTACCTGCCTGCCTGACTGACTGAATGGACTAATTGCAATGACTGGCTGACTGGCTCCTCTTATGTCGGTCCTGTCTGCCTGTCTAACTGAATTGATACATTTGAATGAATGAATGAATGACTGGCTCCCTTCATGTCTTTCCTGCCATTGTCCTGTCTGCCTGACTGGCTGAATGGAAAGATTGGAATGTCTGACTGACTGACTCCCTGTATGTCTGTCCTGAGTCCTGACTGACTGTCTACCTGCCTGACTGAATGGATATATTTGACTCACTGACTGAATGACTGACTGGCTCCATGCATGTGTGTCCTGCCTGCCTGACTGCGCGGATATATTTGAATGAATGAATGGCTCCCTGCATGTCTGTCCTACATACTTGCTGGCCTGTCGTGTGATCCCGACTGAATTGTAACCCCTCTGTCCTGACTGTCAACAGGAAGTCTATGGCCTGCTGATGCAGCGGAGCATTGTCAGTGCAGCCAGCAACGCCTTGGAAGGCAGCGAGAGAAGGCAGCAGGTGGGGGACAGGGTAGCTGATTCGAAGCTGGGCAGCAGATTGGTGTCAGGGCAGCTGATCGGAAGGTGGGGAGCAGGTGGGTGACAGTGCAACAGTTGAAGGCAGTGAGAGAAGGCAACAGATGGGTGCCAGGGTAGCTGAATGAAAGCTGGGGAGCTGATGGGTGCCCGTGCAGCAGCTGAGGGCAGCGAGACAAGGCATTTGGTGGGCGGCAACAGTGACATCGGCCATGCGTTTGGGGGGAAGCAGGAAGACGGCTTTCCTCTGGCAATGATAGTATGATACTCTTATTACGCTCCTGATAAAGCCCTAGTTGGAAGATCTGGAAGATCTAGGAAGTCTGGATAATCTGTAGCATGTTCGGCAGCAGCATGGCAACCTGCCTGTTCAAAAGACACTACCGGTACCGGTCATGCAATTCATCCCTTCATTACTTTTAGTTCCCTGTTTTTCACACTTGAGGCTTAGCCACTCCTCCGCTCCGCACTACTCCTTGCCCTAAACACTCAACCCTAAACCCTGAACACTTCTGCCTTGTGACCAGTACTGTGCCCATTACGGTCCTTACGGTGGCTGAATTACGTACCTGAGTTTCAGTCAACGTAATTCCAAGGCAAATTCAGTCACTTTTACCAGTAAGGGACCGTAATTACTGACACGATTTTTGAATTACGCCGCAATTACACATCACTGCTTGTCACGCATGTGCTGCAATGTCTGTCCCAGTGCGCACCGCACCACCTTTTGCAATGGGGGAAAGCTCTGGCGAAGTGCGTTCCGCACCACCTTTTGCAATGGGCAGGCTGTTGGGCTGTCACCACTGGGCAAAGGGGGACCAAACCTTGACTGGCCTATGGCCGGCGACCCAAGCAGCAGGGCTTCCTACACCAGGCCATCCTGGCCACTGGCCACTGGCCAAAGCCCGTCATGTAGCTAAAATCGCAGCTGAATTACCGGTACCCTGAAAGAGACAGTTTCTTGCGCCGTGGTGTTTTCAGGAAGCCCGCATGGAGCGCGAAGCCATGGCAGCTACAGCACGGGCGGACCTTAAGCAGGAGTCAGCAGCGGCTCGCGCGGCGAGCTCTGCAAAAATCAGCAGCATTAAGGCAGAGAGTGAGGAGCTGCTGGCCAGACTGGGGCTAAGTAAGAGCAAACCCCAGCCAGCAGCAGCAGCAGCAGCCAGTAAATGAGGGGAGGGATCAGCCAGGATCAGCAGTGTGATGGCTGATAGCGAGAAGCTGCTGGTGGCACTGGGGATCAGTAAAAACAAACCCCAACCAGCAACTGCAGCGGCGGCAGCAGCCAGTTGATGAGCAAAAGGGATCAGCCAGGATCAGCAGTGTGATGGCTGGTATAGAGGAGTTACTGGTGGCCCTGGGGATCAGTAAAAACATACCCAGCCAGCAGCAGCAGCAGCCAGTAAATGAGCGGAGGGATCACCCAAAATTATCAGTAAGCCCTCAACTTCACAACACTTCATCAGTATGAAGGCAGGTAGGAAGAAGGTGCTGGAGAGGCTAGGGGTCATACAAACAAAGTCCAGCCAGCAGCGGCAGCAGTGGCGGCAGCAGCAGCAGCGGCGGCGGCGGCGGCAGTGGCAGCAGCGAGTACGTGAGCTCATAGACAGCGGCAGACAACCTGATGCACCGTTCGGTCATGGCGTGGGGTGATCTAGCCTAGGCAATGTCATAACCACTACCGACTTGGCAAATTGGCGGTATAGCCACCAAGCAGGAACTCGATGCACTGGTGATGCCGCGGGGTGATCTAGCCTAGGCAATGTCATACATCGTAACCACCACCAACATAGCAGATTGGCGGTATAGCCACCAAGCAGGAACTCGATGCACTGGTGATGCCGCGGGGTGATCTAGCCTAGGCAATGTCATACATCGTAACCACCACCAACATAGCAGATTGGCGGTATAGCCACCAAGCAGGAGCGTGATACATTGTGTTTTTGTCAAAGGGCTTGACTGCTCTGCAGTCTGCACTGATGGCGGTATGGTACCGTCAAAAGGGTAGTATATACGCCATAATGGCCATATCAGTGCCATTTTCTTATTTAGGGCTGATGAGGATGACTGAAGCTGTGTCATTCCACAGATACTAGCCGCGCTTCAGGTCGGATCTTGTTTGCTGTGTTGAGAATATGTCATGTGTTATCCTAGCAGTTCTTGTCATCGTAGTTGCTTAACCTGGGCTTTTATACACATGCGTCCTGGCTCCTGAGGTAATTGGTTCATCTCGGGGTTCCTTGCAGTTATTGTCAGCGTAATTTCCAAGCTTGGGCTTCTTTGCACATGCGCCTTGACTCCTGAGGCTATTGATTCATCTCGTGATTCCTTGCAGTTTTTGTCAGCGCAATCACTAGGCTTGGGCTTTTGTACTCATGCGTCCTGGCTCTTAAGATAATCAGTTCAACGTGTGGTTCCTACCTGGGTAGCTGAGATGCTTGCACGTCAAGGCCCCTCGTCGTGGGCCACGACCAAACTACAATAACCAGTGCGGAGCATGCATAGATACAGGCTAGGCCAAAATAGCGCCGAACCACGTCCACCTGATGGCCATAATTATGCATCATCGTTTAAAACCTCCTCAGTCCTTCTGCCCCACTTTCATAAGCCAATGACATAACATCTCTGGGCCATGCTGCAAAGGCTTGGCCGCATGGGCGCCCGACTGTCTGGTCTGTAGGGAAAGAAACCACGCCTCTCATATGTTACATAGTCTCCGAGATGGTGTTACGGTAAACCCGAGGATGATCCATCCTGTTGCTGCAAACGTTGCCAGAAAATCCAAATGCAGGGGACCGGCAGATACCTATATATAATGTGCTGAAACCAATCAGCCAGTCAATGACGTTACACCTCCAGGCCCTGTTCAACAAGCTGCGCGGGCGCCCAACGAACTAATCAGAAACCAAGCAGCGAGTGAGAAAATTCCCTTTGCCACACGTACTACGTCGCAATATTGAATACTCAAAGTGATAGCCATTGGCTAGCTGGCCTGAAAAAATAATGAGCAAGGTAGCTGGAATGGAGTTTGCTCATCCCCTTCCAGCCCCACGTGGCCGAGCATTCAGCAGGGCCCAGCGGGGTATGCACCGTTCTAATAATGTGCCAGACTGCTAGTAGCAATGTAGGCCCGCCCCGCCTGGAGTCACAAACATCACGCGCCCAGGGCACGCAAGCCATGCACAGATACACCCAGTTCACACAAGTCCTGGGATACATATAGAAAAAGCCCTTGTCCTGAGCTGCTTGCTAGTGCAGGCCACATGCTCCTTCTTTGCACCCTATGCCAAAGACAGTAACAAATTAACCTCGTGCCCGATGCCCAATTCTGGAAATTCTTCCATTGTCCCAATCCACCCAATTCTGTCGTGGCGCCCGTCGCCTTATTCTGGAAACAAGCAAAATTCTTGCACCTTGCCTCACACCAAACCCTGCCAAGCAGGGTTACCTGTAAGGAAATACGGTGCGGTGACGAGGTACGGTACGGGATTTGGACCCAAACGGTCGTACTGGGTAACCTTGCTGCCAAGGCGAAACAAAGCACCCATACCTTGAAGAAAACGGAAAAGGTGTCAGCCATCAAGTCAGCCGTGCAAAATATGTTGTCTCAAGTGTCTCTCTCTCTTCTGCAGCCTCTGCTGCCTGCCAAGACAAGACCCTCACTCCTCCACTAAACGGCCATACAACAGAAATGAAGCCGCCACTGCATCCTTGCCTTGCCTGCCTGCCAGTAGAAGGCACCCGGACATCAGCCCAACTAGAGAAATCTGAAGATAATTCTGACCGCAACTGCATGCAAGGAAATCCGCCGCTACTGAAGGGAAACATTTGGCCCCACTTGCTTACACTACATGCCCAGCTTCCCTTGAACACTGCTCCATAGCTCAAACCCGCTTTATTCCTTTATTCTAATACGCCCACATCGCCCGCAGGTCCCCCTCCCCCTCCCAGGCTACTATGCCACCTTCAGCAGGCCGCCCAGCGACCGCAAGAGGCCCAATGGGGGCCAAATCTTGACTGCCCTGAAGAAATCGGCTCAAACAGCATGGCTGGCTGTGCACGGCGCCTCCAGCTGGAGGCCAGGAGGTAGCTGAACGTTGCCGAGACGCGACAAAAGAAACACTGATAGCATGGACCAGCAGCCTCTGGGCAAGGATCAATCCATGTGGCATTTAGGCGACACTGGCGAGGGAGAAAACTGCATGGGGGCACGAAGGCAGACATGGGTCCTTTACAGGCATGAGCATGCCGGTACGCGCTTTTTCGAGTTGTCCAGAGGGGAGACAAAAGAACCAAGAATGCACGTGTTTAGGATTCCGGAGATCTACGCTAAACCCCCTAGCACACAAAGGCACAGGTTCAGGGTTAAGGCGCTTAATCTACACGTGCAAGGGCATGCCATGATGGGCACAACTAACTGCAAAAGGGTGCGTGACTAACTGCGTAAGGTTGAATCCATGCATTCAAGAGGAAGTTTATGAGCAAGGACTCTATGCAGCGCGGCCGGCCGGCTGTAGGGACTACTCTGGCTCCAGGGTTCTGGGTCAAGTGCATGGCAGCAGGAGGTTCCAATGCGCAACAGAGTCTCCCTCCATCTGTTTTTATCTTGCGCGCACTGGCAGACAGCTGGGCGACTTCCCCTGGGACGAATAGGACCAAGCCTTGATCAGGCTACGGCCCGTGGCCCAGGCAGCAGGGCTTGTTGCACTGAGCCTTGCTCGGCCTTCAGCCGGTGGCCCAAGCAGAAGGGCTTATTGCACTGAGCCTTGCTCGGCCTACGGCCGGTGGCCCAAGCAGCAGTTATTGCTGCACTGAGCCTTGATCAGCCTATGGCCGGTGGCCCAAGCAGCAGGGCTTGCTGCAGGAAGCCCTGCCAGCCGGAGGCCGGACTGTACCTGATGTGCAGCTTACGCAACCTGAAATAAGCACTGCCCTCCACCTCATGTCCCCCATGTGGCCATGTCTACCCTTCCCTCGCTCTGAAGGTCGCGCCCAGGACCTGCCTGGCCCTTTCGAAGAAGGCTTCCGCTGAATGCCACGACGCCGTACTGACACACTGCCTGGTGCTCCTTGAGGAAAGAATCGGACTGAGGAAAGCCGCTGCCTGGAAACAGCCCTAAACCATTAACCTCATCCCGATGATGAAACGTAACCATTAACCTCATCCCAATGATAAAAACTCCAGCCTGCCCGTATCTGACCTGGAAGTATCCAACGCACATGGCGAACCCGCCGACGATCAGCCAGAGAGCAAGCATGGGCACATTGAGCAACGCCAGCAGCCCAAACAGGGCCCATGCGGCCACCATCATCGCAATGCTCTGCGAGGCCGGGACGGCACTGTTTTGGGGGTCGTCCGGCAGCGGAGCCATGTAGAGGGGGCTGGACAGCAGTTGCGCAAGCGTCCCCCTGCGTTTCAGATTCAGGGTTCGGGGTTCAGGGTTCAGAGTGCCCCTCTTTTTTTTAGGTTAAGGGTTCAGAGTTCGAGCCTGCCACTGGTTAAGAGTTCAGGGCATAGGGTCACGAGTGTCCCTATGCGTTTAGGGCTTGAGGTTCAAGGATAAGAGCGTCCCAGTGTGTATAGGGTTCAGGGTGAAGATCGTCCCCCTGCTGTAAGATATTAGGGGGTTCAGGGTTTGGTTGTTCCTTTGTGTAGGGTTCAGGGTGTAAGGTTACATGTGTCCCTAAGAGGTTTGGGCCTCGGGTCAGGGTTAACAGCGTCCCACTGTGTTTAGGGTTCAGGGTATAGAGTGACAGAGCATCCCTCTGCGTTTAGGTTTTATAGGTTCCAGCGATCCACTGCTCAGGGTTCAGAGTGTAAGCTTAGGAGCGTCCCTCTGCGTTTAGAGCTCAAGGTACAGGGTTAACAGCGTCCCACTGTGTAAATGTTTCAGAGTTTGATGTTTAGGGCATCACCCTGCATGTAGGAATCAGGGTGATAGGTTACAAGCGTTCTTATGTGATAGGGCTCAGGGTTTAAAGCATCCCCGTGTGTTAGGGGTTCAGGGTTTAAGGTTATGAACACCCCCCTGTGCTGAGGATTCTGTGTTCAAGATAGAGGGCATGCCCCAGCATTTCTACTGCATCAGAAGAGACTCGCAATCTGCATGCCCATGCTCATGGACCAACATTGGTTCGGCTGCATGCCGCAATCTGCATGCCCATGCTCATGGACCAACATTGGTTCGGCTGCATGCCGCAATCTGCATGCCCATGCTCATGGACCAACATTGGTTCGGCTGCATGCCGCAATCTGCATGCCCATGCTCATGGACCAACATTGGTTCGGCTGCATGCCGCAATCTGCATGCCCATGCTCATGGACCAACATTGGTTCGGCTGATGGCTGTTCTTGTTAACCTCTGCTGTTTGTGCCTAGCTGTGAAGGTCCAAGCTTAAGCATTTCTGGTTATTTGACTTTCCATATCTTGCCTGCTGCGGATGCAGGTCACAGTTTCACTTAGGGTGCTTCAGAGTCACTTCAGCCACATCCCGGCAGGGTTTGAAGTAGCAAACCCCGTTGCTTAAACCACCAGCTGGAGGCTGGTCCTTGTTTTGACATGCCACTAATGAAGTCTTTATTCACCTACATCCAGGTGGTGCCTAGGACATCTCCCTTTCACGGAGGAAACGGGGATTCGAATTCCCCTGGGGGTTTTATTGATAAAGTTTTTTATTATGTATAATAATGATTACTATTAATTATCGTTAAAACTGGTTTTGCTTATCCCCTTCCTTTTTCTTAATCTTATGGACCCCCTTCCCTACCCCCCCCCCTTATTTTTGCAGGGGGTAGGAGGGGGGGGCCACACGGCGGCCCTCAGAACATGTCGTGGTCCACACTATTGAACTTTGATGCAGGCCTCATGCGCCCATGGTGTCCCATGGTGTCCCATGCATGGCCAAATGTAAATTTGAAATTATTCAGAGGGACTCAGTCACTCTGAGGAGCCTCTGCGTAAGATATTTTGAGTACAGCTCGAAAAGAGAGATTGACAACCCACCCACAGGCCCTGATTGACAGGGCACTGGCAGCAGGAATCAGCAAAAAGGTCAAGCCAGAAAAGCAAGGGCAGTAGTCTCCGCGGGAATATTTGTTTACTCTTCTATCGCGGCCGTTCTTCATCTTACTCATGACGGACTCACCCGGCAGCGATGTCGGTCGATGATCTTCTTAGGGCGTCCTGTTGGACGGCCTGCGCGGGGTAGCAACGATGCGTGAAGAAAGCGCAGGTTTCGAAAAAGCTAGTCGCAAACTCTACAAAGCGTTGTGGCCACTAGTTGCATTTGAGAACCCAGGGAATGCTCAGCACGTGGGTGGACAAAAGTACCCATCACCCATCTGCCCATCACTGAATGACGGGTTGCCCGACACCGCGTTGCCATCCCGCTCAATACCATACTACTTGCACATCCTGATACACTTCCTCGTCAGGGTACAAAATGGCAGCAGTTGGTGTGTCGGTGTTGCTGTCAAAAATGATCCAATGGGGGGCCGGGCTGAGTAATTGTGAGACATTGTATGCATTGGGGACGTGCATGCTCGCGTGCACTACTTCTTCTGCATCCATCCCATGCACAAATATTTCAATCTCTTACTGTTGATTGCGCTGCGAGTACGAGCAAGGTGGTGCAGGTCGCGAGCAGGAGGAGGCGCATGGCGTGAATGATCCGCGATCGAGTTGCGACGCAATGATCAAATCAGCATGTGTGCCAGCCAGTGTAGAAAAGTTAAGAATGTGATACTCTATATATATTGTGTAATTGGAAGTCCAAGAACGCTTGGACGTGTATGCTGCATCAGAGCTCACACCAACCCTGGCCCACACCAACCCTGCAGGCAAAAACCTGCTTAATTCCTTATCATGATGAGGTCCTGACACATGCACAATATCTGGACCATGGGACACAGTTTGATTGCTAACTGCTTATATCGTTTTTTCCGAAATGGTTGAGAATTATGTGATGTGCAGGATGGACGACCTAGAAGCAGCTGCTGGCGTCCAGCAAGCCATGCGCGACGCTGGCATGCATGATGCCACCATCAACATGATGCCGCCATGCCTGGTCAAGCAGTACGACGGCGGCTACACCGATGCAGGGTTCATCAGCACTCAGCAGCGCACTGTGACCTGGCCTGGAGAGCTGCGAGCTTCGTCCTATGTTCATTGACCTCTTCATGAGTGCAGTGCATCTTGAGTTTCCCTTGGAGAGTTGGAGCGTCTTCTTGTATCAGAACTGTAGCTGTCTGTGTATCCAGGTATATGCTGGGGCTGCTTGAGGGTGCATGGGTGGTGGGGAAATGCATGGTAGGGCAGCGCACCCCCCTGACCTGCATGCGCGCATGCATGCATGCATGCATGCGGTCTCCCTTGCCCTTTATGTGGTGTCATTGTGGATATCCCATGTGTGGTCCCCTTTCCCTTTCACAGCCGCCGTTGTTGGGTCTAGGGTCGGGGGCCTCTACAGGGACTGCGCAGTCTTAGTGCGGAGCCCGGCCAGTGTTTCTAGGGAGAGCCGTCCCCCACGCTGCGATTCACTGGGGTCGCATGGCTGAGAGCTGCACCCCGCTTCGAATGCTCCTCCGCATGGGATCCCAAGAACCCCAGCACTCCCCCTTACCTCTCCCTCTACTGCTGCTACCCCCCCTGCCCCGCCCACACAAGCGACCCATGCACATGTGCATGCGGCCCATTAGGGACCCCCCCTATACGGCAGGTGCTGTCACACATACACACACAACCTGTAGTGCAGGTGCTGTCACACACCTGTTCCCGGGGTGGATGGGACTGCCCCATCAGTCTCCGCATGGTCTCCCAAGAGCCCCGGCATGGGCGGCAAATGAACTCAATGAATGTCGTGCCATGCGCCATCCAGTGTGGCTGGCTCCCCACATCAATTCTGCTGTCTCCCAGTGCTTTGAAAGTGACCGTGACCGGTCTGTGATCTGAGAGATCCGATCCGGTAGGCAGCACTGCGCTGTCCTCCACCTGCCCCCAAAGGATATATTGCACCGTGATGTGGTCAGCGCGGGACCGGCTGAGAGCCGCTAGGAAGGTGGCGTCCCCCTCTTCTCCCTTGCGGCCCGTGAGCAGCAACATGCCGGTGGCCGCTGCTGCATTGAACAACATCCGGGCCTGCGGCTTCAGCATTTTGGGCGGCTCACCACGGAGCGCCCAGTGCGTGTGCATCTCAGGTGCTTGTTGGATTGCCCTGGCGTAATCCGCACCACCGTTGCTTGCCGCCATGCCACACGTCCGCATTGAAGTCCCCCAGGGGTGGGGGGCCCTGGCTTATGTGTAACTTGTAGTTGAGTTTTTAAAGGCTAGTCTTTTCAGGGGAGGGGATACGGCTTGCCTGACCTTTTTGTTGTTGTTTGGAAGATAAACTTTCCTCGTGCCTTCTCCCTTGAGTTTCCATGCTGACTGTTTTTTGCTGAAGGGCCGAGCTTTATTTAAGCAGGGCCCAGAGGTGTTGTGTCATTAACATTTTAGATAACATGGACTCAGCCTACGTTCGTCAGGAGCTGTCGGAGGCAGATATGACGAAATACGCCATCAGCACCAGCCCCCTGATCAGCACTGAGTAGTTGAGGGGGGGGGAGGGCAAGGAGCTCCCCACGAGGCAGACAATCAAGTTGCTTACGGAGCATGTCAGCAACTTGTTTGCACGCATAGCATGTCTCGAGTTGCTATCATGCACATGGTGTGCGGTGACACATGCGGCAATGACTTGCACGTTGTTGTCTGAAAGCGCAATTTTGCTTTATTCATGGCCTTGCACGGCCCTCTCGTCGTTGGGTTTAAAGGGTATATAACCAGACATATAACCGATTATTTGTCTGTTGGATACTGCATCAGGCCCAACTGCTAATCCATCTTGCAGTCATTCTCTCTTAAACATGGCATGTGGGACGCTCTGCCGTTTTTCATAGCAGCACCTCGGATTATTTGTCCCACGATTGCCCGCTCTTCCTGCGGAGATATAAGCTCCTGTCCTAGTGGCCGGGCTGTGAGGGGACTGTCTATGACAGCAGCACACTCACCTAGCGAAATTGCTTTTCTGGACTTTTCTTTTGTTAGAGGCTTTGTTGAGGGCTAGTCTCGAGTGGAACTCAGGTGTTGGACTTCGTCTTCTTTGCCTTCCCGGCCTCTCCTTTTGTTCCTTTCACCCTCTCTTCCTTTTAGTTCCTTCTTTACTCCCTTCTGAACAGTTGGGCGCCCACGCGGCCGAGCTTTGAGCAGGCCCAGAGGTGTAACGTTATTGACTCACCGAGCGAAATCAGGCCATGACCTCCGCCAGGGCCAATCCGCCAGGTCCAAGGTATGTTAATGACGTTACACCTGTGGGCCATGCTGAACTGAAGCTCGGCCACGTCGGGAAACAAACAGACAGCTAGGAAAGGTAAGGGAGAAGGGACAAGAGGAAAGAAAGGATAGCAAGTTGTCCCATCAAACAAGAAGGACACTAAGGTCGTACCAAGGTATGTCCAACCTAATCTTTGTGAATGTCATAATATGTCATGGCAAGATTGCCCGTCCGCCTTCCATCTCCCTAGGGTATTCTGCTGGCCCTGCTGGTCAGGAAGCCAGAGGTGGCCACCCTTTTTGGCCCTCTTAGTCCTTGTCCCGGCAGACCTTTTGCCTGCTCCTGCTGCCTGCAAGACCCCAAGGATCAGGTCCTGTGGCTTGCAGCGCTAGCTATGTAAAACAACGGCAGCTCCTACGCCATAGCCTGCTGCCCCAGCGCCAGCTGCACAGTACTGATCCACCCCGTGATCCCGGGCGCATCGGGAAAGAAGACGCGATCCTTAGGCAGGCCTGCTGCATCACAGGCCCGGGCTGAGGTAGAGCCGATGCAAACACAAAGCCTCTCGCTCGCAGCCTGCAAGCAGTGAAGACCACCAGCGTCTCACATTCATTTCCATCAGTGCTGTGCAATTGCGCCGTAATTCAGAAATCACGTTGGTAATTATGGGTAAAAGTAGCTGAAATTGCCGTAGAGTGGCTGAAACTCAGCTACATAATTCAGCCACCGTAAGGACCATAACTGGCACAACACTGATTTCCATGCATACCTGGTATTGAGGATCACGATCACACCATTCTAGCGGTCAATCGAAATGCAAGAACGCAAAACTGATTGCACAGATCTGGAGTGCGGGCATGCCCTCATCCAATTGAACATGAAAAATCTCTTTTTTATCTACTTCAATGCTCCGCGGTTCAAAAGGGATGCTAACAATAATTCGTTCCGGACATGATCGTCACGCACTTTTGCAGTCCTCGCCCCAAATATCCCCTCGCGACATCCAGCCCACTCCCTCCCACCTCATCCCTTTCCCTCACCTGCAGCCCCACCAGGGCCACCCAGGCCTTGACAGCGGATGGGGAGCCAAACGTGACGACGTCTGCCAACAGCGCCTCTTCCAATAGCTTGGGGTCCACATCCTTCACACCTGACTGAGGGGCACACAGTCACATGCACATGAGGGAGTGATGTGTGGAGAGGGAGGGAGGGGCGTGTGGGGGGGGACAGAGTGACGTCTGCCGACGGCGCCGCCTCAACAGTTTGGGGTCCACATCCTTCACATCTGACTGAGGGGCACACAGTCACATACACATGAGGGAGTGATGTGTGGAGAGGGAGAGAGTGACGTGTGGGAGGGGACAGAGTGACGTCTGCTGACAGCGCCTCCTCAACAGTTTGGGGTCCACATCCTTCACACCTGACTGAGGGGCACACAGTCACATGCACATGAGGGAGTGATGTGTGGAGAGGGAGAGAGTGACGTGTGGGAGGGGACAGAGTGACGTCTGCCGACAGCGCCGCCTCAACAGTTTGGGGTCCACATCCTTCACACCTGACTGAGGGGCACACAGTCACATGCACATGAGGGAGTGATGTGTGGAGAGGGAGAGAGTGACGTGTGGGAGGGGACAGAGTGACGTCTGCCGACAGCGCCGCCTCAACAGTTTGGGGTCCACATCCTTCACACCTGACTGAGGGGCACACAGTCACATACACATGAGGGAGTGACGTGTGGGGGGTATGTGCAACGTGTGGGGGGAGACAGAGTGACGTGTGGGGTGTGTGTGTGACGTATGTGTGTGGGGGGGTGACTTGGGGGGAGACAGAGTGACGTGTGGGGGGGGCAGAGTGATATGGGGGGGGGGGGGCAGAGTGATGCGTGGGGGGTTTGATGTGTGTGTGGGGGGTGACGTGGGGGGGGGGACAGAGTAACGTGTGAGGACCCCTCACACTTCTTCCCAGCCCCCCTACCGTGTTTTAGGTGTTCATCCCCCCCAGTGAATCCCCCCTTCCAGGTGACCCCCCTTACCGTTCATCCCCCCCCCCCCTATCGTGTTTTAGGTGTTCACCCCCCCCCTTAATCCCCCCTACCATTTCATCCCCCCCCCTTAATCCCCGTACCGTATTATAGGTGTTCATTCGCGTGACATTGAATCCGCTGGCTGTGAGCGCTTGTTGTAGGTCTGAAGAGGCCTTGGCAGAGGAGGGATACAGCACCTTGGAGCTCCCTCCCGAAATGTGGGGCAGCTCAGCGCCTAATACTACTGCAGTGGCCTGCCAGCAAGAAATTTGGGCGGGCAGGTTTCAGGGAGGGACAGAGGAGGGGTACAGCACCTTGGAGCTCCCTCCCGAAATGTGGGGCAGCTCAGCGCCTAATACTACTGCAGTGGCCTGCCAGCAAGAAATTTGGGCGGGCAGGTTTCAGGGAGGGACAGAGGAGGGGTACAGCACCTTCGAGCTCCCTCCCGAAATGTGGGGCAGCTCAGCGCCTAATACTACTGCAGTGGCCTGCCAGCAGAGGGGGGGGCGGGCAGGTTTCAGGGAGGGACAGAGGAGGGGTACAGCACCTTCGAGCTCCCTCCCGAAATGTGGGGCAGCTCAGCGCCATATACTACTGCAGTGGCCTGCCAGCAGAGAGGGGGGGCGGGCAGGTTTCATGGGGGACAGAGTAGGGGTGAAGCACTTTGGAGCTCCCTCCCGAAATGTGGGGCAGCTCAGCGCCATATACTACTGCAGTGGCCTGCCAGCAGAGGGGGGGGCGGGCAGGTTTCATGGGGGACAGAGTAGGGGTACAGCACCTTCGAGCTCCCTCCCGAAATGTGGGGCAGCTCAGCGCCATATACTACTGCAGTGGCCTGCCAGCAGAGGGGGGGCGGGCAGGTTTCATGGGGGACAGAGTAGGGGTGAAGCACTTTGGAGCTCCCTCCCGAAATGTGGGGCAGCTCAGCGCCATATACTACTGCAGTGGCCTGCCAGCAGAGGGGGGGGCGGGCAGGTTTCATGGGGGACAGAGTAGGGGTGAAGCACTTTGGAGCTCCCTCCCGAAATGTGGGGCAGCTCAGCGCCATATACTACTGCAGTGGCCTGCCAGCAGAGGGGGGGGCGGGCAGGTTTCAGGGGGGGGGGGGGGGCAGATCTTGCAAGATTGAATAGAGTGCATAAAACAGGGTGGAGGTGAGGGTCAAAGGATGGTCGCAATGTTTGTAGACTCACCTCGATCGGCGGCCACGAAAGGCGCTTAAGGGCTAACCAACAACTCCAAACCAATCAAATATGAAGCAAACTGGAGACTGCAAAGAAGCGACATGCCCTGTACATTAGAAGCTGTCTAGCAGCTACCTGGCCCATATCTTAAAAGCTGTCTACAGGCCAGTTGGCCACACAGCCAGTATATGATAAGTTTATGGTAAGCTTTTTTGCTGAGCGACAAAATTTTAAATCCTTAGTTTATTTGCTGCGCGAACCCTGTGTGTCAATCTACGGTATATGAGAAGTCAAGATGAAGCTATACACAGCCCGTACCTTTGAAGGTGTGTAATCTGGGGTCAGCCCCGCTGCTTGCAGAACCTCGCCAGTGCCTGCACCCACAACAGTGACGCGCACCTGCAGGCAGAGTTTGGGTGTGGGGGGGAGATGGGTAGTGGGGATTGGTAGCGGGGATGGAAAGGGGTCGAGGTCGTGGGAGGGACAGGATTGGGGCATGGAGAAGTAGGGGCCATGACTGGGGTCAGGATGGCCAGAAAGGGATGCAACGGGTGGTAAGCGGCCTCCCACAAAGGGGTCTCCAACTCCCCCCAGGGCCGCATCCCCCCCCAAAATTGTTTTCTCAGGGGCGCGAGAGTCTCCACCATGGCGGGCTTCTGTACAGAAAAAAACTAAGTTCCGAGTGGATGTAATAAAACTTTGCTTTTTCCAAGGTCTTATAATGACATTTCAAGGCCATCTGAACCTTGAAGCTTCGGGGCATGCACCCCGTGCCCCGTGGGGGGGAGGTGGAGACTCCTTCTCCCACCCCCACCCCCACCCCCACCACGTGAGACCTTCCGATGTTCTGGCGGAAGCTGGGGGCTGTGAAGCTTATGTGCAGGGAGCATCCGTTGCAGAGGTAAACAATTTCGTCAGCCAGGTTCAGATCTGGATCGATAGGGTTGAGGCAGTGGAACCAGATCCTGATCAGGCTGATGGCATTCGTTGCCTCCTCTGAGGCAATAAGACCCCCTCAGCTGAATAATGGAAACAAAACATGTATTACGGCCGACCAAATTCGGAGGCAGTTCAGCTTCGGCCGAGTATAATTTAAGGTCCGTAACTGCCCTGGTGGGGACCCTTAACCTGACCCCCCCTGACCTTTGGCCTCCCTGCCTCCTCCCAAGCCTCCAGGAACACCGCGGCGGCCTCAGGAGAAGTGATGGCGATCCAGTCAAACTCCTGAGTACTCAGCACGTTGGGGAGAAGGTGCCTACATGCAGAGGAGGGACAGGGCGGGTCGGCCGGACAGATCATACTTGAAAGGAAGGTATAAGTGTTATGGTGTCAGGAGTGACCGTGTCTCTGACGTTGACATGCTGCCAAGAGCGTCCACCTCAAGATCGAGGCATCCCTCGTCACATTGGAGTTTCACATGCGTTGATGAGGGGAGGGTGTGTGGCATATTTGAATATTTGCTTCTGAGGAGTCACATGACATGACATTTAACCCTGGTGACAAGTGTGACATGGCAGGCCAAGCTATGGCTCTATCAGGAAAGAGAGCGGAAGGGAAGGGGCATTCGGAGGCCGCGCGACCCGTGAAACAGGTATCCTAATGCTCCCTCAACAATGGCATTGAGAATTGGAGTCTTCTCCCAAGACCACAACAAGGAGACATTGGCTTTCTTGACAATAGTTCATTCTTGATGCTGCTGAATTCAAAAACGTTGTACAATTGATTACGAATTCATACCAGAACCCTGAGGGTCCCATACCTACACCGCCACATGTGCATGCCTGCACGGTGGCCAAATGTGCACACTAGTCAGCACAAGCACACATCATGCTCCTATCAGCTTGGTAGATTATTCACCAGCTTACAGTACTAGTCACACGAACGTTTATTTTGGTGGGTCTTTACTCCTAAGTACACCTGAAGCATGCGCCCATGCTGCCTCAGTTGCCCTCCTGCATGCGCACCTCTCTGCCCCAGGCGAATGCTCTATTAGCGGTAACTCGATGCACTCCAGGCCGAGCTGCGTCAGTCCCTCCACCATCTTTTCATTCTTGCCGGCCTCCCGTGTAAGTAGGACGCGAGCTGAAGCGGATGTGACGGTCCGGGTCCGATGCCGATCTCCGCGCCTCAAGCAAGGGCGACCCGAGATGCACGCCTGACTCAAACAGCTGGCATTCATAGCTGCGCGTTATTTAAGACCGAGGACTCCGGAGATAAATCGCGTCGGAGGAATTCGAACGTCACGAAGGACTCGAAGGGAGAATCAGTTGGCAGCAAGAGCCCAGGAATCGTATGTGTCCGTTTCGTTTCCACTTCCCAAATGTTAGATTAAGATACTATATGCGAGCAGTAGGAAGTAATCCTTGTGCTTTTGTTTTCGACTAGATCCGGTCAGGCAGGGCGAGCGGATCCGTCCAGTCTGTCAGTAGTTCTAGCCACGAAACCAGTCAGCAGGTTAGTTCATACCTGGTAAGTTCATACCTGGCAAGTTCATACTTGGCATTCTTGACACGGGGGAGATCATCTTCCCTCAGCACCTGATCAGGATAAAGCAGGATGGAGATAGTCCTAGGTAGGTCATTGCTTGCCTTGTAAGGAATCCTTACATGGCAAGCTATGAGGAGTGCAGCTTGACAACTACATTCTCGTGAGTGGAATGTCAGCCAAATAAAAAAACATGTTAATCCCCGGATCCCCCCAACTCGGGTGCTTCATTCCTCGTGTAGCTGATCAGGGAATGCAAAGTCATAGCTGCCTGAGAGCAGTTCCAGCAACGAACGCAAGGTGACATGCGCAAAAGCCACCCCAAACCGAGCCCTCATAAGCCTGGGGACAATTGTGAGTCACCTCTAGTTCAACACATAGTGGTCGAAGTTAACTTGAGGAAATCAGTCTTACTGCAGATTTCCATAAATTTTCAAACCTGTAGAAGCATAATCTCGTTTGCTGTGAACATGTGGGGAAATGCTAATGACAGCCCAGGGTGTTCCAAGTACTGGTAGGAGGTGCGTGGGCAATTCTTATTGGATGATTTCAGGATTTACACAGCCTGGCCTTCCTTTGGATCCTTCACCGTATGCCTAACAAGTACCCATTAACGACCCACTCCAGTTTTCTTTCTCTGAAAAGAGATGCCATGTCTGTGCCCCAAACCATCCTGCATGCACTAACCCTGTCCCCAAGGTCCACATCCGAATCCACCGACTCGTTCGACTGTTCGACCCAGCTGTATTCCAGCTGCCTGCATACAGTGCCCAAGCCTGCCCTCAACCAAGGCGTCACCAGGCTTTCAGCAGCCTGTCGGTTCAGTTCAAAATTACACGTTCCGAAATGCTTGGTACATATAAATAAATAAAGAAACGATGCGCCCTGAGGCGTGGATTAAGCTTGGTCTCTACTCCTCGGATTCCATGCGGCAAGCCAGGTCAGCCAGCGCAGCCACTGCGGCGGTCTGGATCACCCCAAACTTCCCATTGACCTGCCACTGTGCATCTATCACGCCCAGGGCCTCTCCCTGCCCCTCCTTAAGCCCTGCCATGACATCTGCCTTGAGGGTGCGCAGGCTGAGCATCGGAGACGGGCAGAAGCCCATGAGAGCATCGGTGAAGGGCGCCGTCCAAGGCCAGCGGCAATCGAAAGTGAGCTTGCGGTAATTGAGGTCACCCTGCAAGAGGGGGTCGTACCAGTTTTTTGCAGTGGTTACCGCATCACTTTTAGCTACATATCAGCTACACTGTGGCCTACGGCCACCAGCCCCTGGCTTGGCCAGTCCTGCTGCCAAGGCCACCGGCCTGAGGTCGGTCCAGGTTTGGTGTTAATTGGCCCAGGGGTGGCCGCAGCACGTTCCATCAAAGGTGGTCTGGTAACCACTAAGAAAAAACGGGGTCGTACGTTCAAATTCGTGACAACCCAAGCGCCTTGTTAATGCCCAACCGGCCCTTCACACACTAGGCTTACAAATAATAGAAAGCCCATATCAAGCGCCGAGAATACGGATGGCAGTAGGGTGGGAAATGATGCCCCTTTACCTCCACCCCCCTCCCCGTCCCCCTCCCCCTCCCCTCCCCCTCCCCTCCCCCTCCACCTCCACCACCACCTCCCCTCCTCCTGGGTACCCACCTCCATCTGGCCCCACACATGCATCCCCTGGCCTGCACCGGCGTTCTCCCTCATCTAGACACCCTCCTCCTCGACTCCTGTGTGTGTGGTCCATCCACCTTGACCCCCCAAGCACAAAGTAAATAAATCTGAGGAGAAGTACGATAACTGCCACTCGGGTATCCCACTAATTCGATGTCCCGGTACCAGCTTGAAGCCTCTTATTGTCACCTTGAATAGGAGCAGCTTGCCTTCTCGCAGATCCCCGTGTAGCTCCGGAGCCAGCTGCCTCATCCAGCAGAAAGGCGCTGGTGTGACCCAGAAAGTGTGTTCAGTGTAACGCCACCGTCCCGCTGCCAGGTGGGCCTGCCAGCGGGCGGCCAGGGCCTGCACGCTGCTCCACGACGCGGTGTCAGGCTGCGGGGCACCAGCAGGCAGGCAGGCAGGGATAGAGGGAGTAAATCCTTTTCAGGGGCATATGCTGCAGGCCTCGGGCAGAAAGGGCATGAGGTAGAAAAGACAGCAGGGGAAGCTTAGTAGCAGGTGGGTCAACCAGAGAATAAATCAGGCTGTAATGCACTAACTGGGAGGGGGCCGGGGAGGTCAGGAGGGGAAGGTGAAATACTTAAGAGCCCCAAGGATAAGACTGCATTCGAAAAAGGGGGCTGCTGTTCCCAAGGGGGCTGCTGGTCGAAGAAAAGGGGCTGCTGGTCCCATCGAAGAAAGGGGGCTGCTGTTCCCATCGAAGAAAGGGGGCTGCTGGTCGAAGAAAGGGGGCTGCTGGTCGAAGAAAAGGGGCTGCTGGTCCCATCGAAGAAAGGGGGCTACTGGCCCCTCGATCACACTTTAGTACCATTCCACACCATTATGCCGTAATGCACCAGAAATCCATCATGGCGTAATGCACAGACCATCAGGCGAGAAAAACGATTTACCAGCCAGTTTCAGATCCTTTCTGCGCAGCTTATGCTCCAGGGTTTCAGGGGGCGTCCCCATCTCCTTTGCTCACACACACAGTAAAAGAAGTAGTCACCACTTCAAATCCGCCAAATGATGCCATAATAGACATTTTGACCAATTTGAAAGGAAAATTGACAAGGATTGTTCATGTTCGATTTTGTTAGTCTAAAACAACCATCACCATCCGTAAAACCCACGAACCACTCTATGAAATCGCGTTCAACGTTTCGTCTCTGATGGATTTCTGAATAGAAACCCTGGCTGATTGTCTTACTACTACTACTACCCTCCTAGCAACTGTGCGTGTTGATCGAGCAAGCGCGCAGCTGCACCTCCTTTCCTTGTCCTCGAATTATAAAACGTGTCTCACCTGCTGCGCCGCGCACATCTCGATGGTCTCCGAGAAGTCCTCCCGGGTGGTGTCCGACACAAACCACCCAAAGGGCTTGCCGTGAAAGACCACCTCGTCAGCAAGGCCATAGTGCAGCAGCGCATCTCCAAGACACAAGTCACTGTACAGCTCAAGACCTGTGAGGTACCGTCCAGGAGGAGCGCAGCAGACATTGAAAGAAGCAGGGGGGTCATTTTTATGCCACAGGCCTTAGGATATGTGCTGCCCAGAGGGGTCTCTGATTTTTCACTTGTCGTGCTACTGGTTTATTGCGTGCTCCTACAGGTTTGCCGGCACCTGTCCCATGCATAAGATGGGATGCTCCGCTGGACTGTACAAGCTTCACACAACTTCACAGTGCACCTCCAGGCCGTGTTTCTTTTTTCGGCTACGAGGCCACCATCAGCAGGCCGCCCCGCGGCCGTTAGAGGCCCCATTGGACCAAACCTGGACCGGCCTACAGCTGGCGGCCCCAGCAGCATGGCTGGCCACACCAGGGGCCTTTAGCGGGAAGCCGATTTGTAGCTGATATGTAGCTGAGGTACGAAAAGATAAACACTGCCTCCAGGCCAGCAGACAGCCCTACGTCTTCAGAGCGGGGTGAGCAAAGCATGAAGAAAGACAGACGATGGGCCCTCAGCTCCAGCCCGATTGCCTCTCACAGTTATCCACATTACGAAATAAAAGAAGACAAACAAACTTGTGCCCCGTGAGGAAGTTGCTTCTCTCTTTTTGCCTCATGGTTACGACGTGGATGTGGCTCCGGCCCCAAGCTGCGTTGTTTCCTTAACGTCCACGTCCAGCTTTCTTTTTTTCTTAGGATGCACTACATGTTTGCTTCCACTTGGTTTGCCAGGCCGTTTGTTGTTGTTGATGTCGTTTAAGAGGTGAACACGCTTTCCTTTCTATGCTCGTGTTCCTTCTCCCTTGAGCTTCCTAGCAGACCTACTAGGGCGTCGCTTTCTTCTTTCTGTACCGGCAAGTGATCCATTCCAATCTCACATTGCAAAATAGAAGAATACAGACAAACTTGTGTACCAGCAAGTGAAACCCTAAACCCTAAACCCTAAACCCATTCCAATCTCACCTGAGTTGTCCAGGACAATGTCGATGCGGCGCTTGCCCGTTGTGGCAGCGGATAGCAGCTTCCAGATTCCCTCGTACTCATCCACAATCAAGAAGGGTGTGCCTGGGCCATGACAGCAGGGAGGGGAGGGGGGGGCAGATTCAGGATTTCAGATCAGAGAGAATTTGGATGAGGAACAGTTGGGTGGGTTGCACGTCCAGGCTTTCAGAGTTTCGAATCAGTGAATAACAGAAGATCTGGAAACCTGAAATCAGATCCCCAGCTTGCATGAGGCGTGGAGCACTGAAGAGCCAAACAGTGCGGAGGTTCTTGTTAACAAAATATAACATGCAACATAGCAACATAGCAACATAGCAACATAGTTCATTCAAAATATTGTTCTCAGATCATGTTGAAAGCATTTTTTGACCCACGTGTATTGATGGCCCGTGGGGCACGAGGAGAAGGGATATGGAGTTCAACAGAGGTCCTCCTCCCCCTTGCCTCACCCTCCGCCCCCCCTCTGCCCCCTCTCCGCCCCCTCTCTGCCCCCCCTCTCTGACCCCCCTCCGCCCCCCTCTCCGCCCCCCTCTCCGCCCCCCCTCCACCCCCCCCTCCACCCCCTCTCCTCCCCCTCTCCGCCCCCTCTCTGCCCCCCCTCTCTGCCCCCCCTTCGCCCCCCCCTTCGCCCCCCCCTCCCCCCCCCCTCCGCCCCCCTCTCCGCCCCCCCCTTGGCCCCCCCCTGCCCCCTCTCCGCCCCCCTCTGCCCCCCCTCTCTGCCCCCCTCTCTGCCCCCCCTCCGCCCCCCCCCCGCCCCCCCCTCTGCCCCCCCCTTTGCCCCCCCCCCTCCGCCCCCCTCTCTGCCCCCTCCTCCGCCCCCTCTGCCCCCCCCTCTGCCCCCCCCCTCTGCCCCCCCTCCGCCCCCCCCCTCCGCCCCCCCCCTCTGCCCCCCCCTCTTCGCCCCCCCCTATCCTCCCCCTCTCACCTGCAGCCGTTGAAGGGGCGGCCAGTGCGGCTGGGTCGATCTTGGACGCATCCACCAGCAGCGACAAGTCCGTCTTATTTCCCCACAGAGAGTACTGCGGGTGCATGGCAGGCCAATGCACCCATGGCATGGGGAAGTGAATCAGGCTGACTCAGACTTGCATGGGGGTGCATGGCAGGCCAATTCATTGCATTCAAGGCCCACAAATTGGTCAGAGAGCATTAAGCCAAGTCACTATCAGCCAACCAATTGAGCTGCCATGGGTTGATGCAGTACCGAGGTGGGTTTTTGCTTTCACCATTTCTTCTACCCTCTTTTTTTAGCTAAAATAGCTTTTATGCAAAATGTGAAATATGAGTTTTCTTGTTTTATTTAATTAATTAAATTTATTACAGGACCACCCTGGCATGGAGCTGTATCGGCCACACCCTTGCCGATACCATAATACGGTGGAGGAGCCGCGGCGTAACTTCTCGAGCTCAATCAGAGTCCGGGGCGGTAAGGGCTACGCCTCTACCGTCTGGTCCTCAAATTGACCACTTGGAGCAATCCCGGTGATTCTCTTAAGCATGTCGCGCCTTTGCCGTCCTAGGCCCAAAATTGATTCTTAGTGGAGGGCCGAGGCGGGCCTACTTATGTTGCCCTAAAGTAAATTCACCTTCAATTTGGTGTTTAAGCTTCATTATGGTATTTTTAAATATTGAATAACTAACGCTTTCAACTATTGAATAACTAAAGCCTCCTTCATTTGTCCCGCCCACCTGTATGACCTGGTACAGTGCCTCCTTGACTGCGGCCTCATTCCAACCTGGTGGCCATTTTGTCCCGCCTACCTGTATGACCTGGTACAATGCCTCCTTGACTGCGGCCTCATTCCAACCTGGTGGCCATTATGTCCCGCCCACCTGTATGACCTGGTACAATGCCTCCTTGACTGCGGCCTCATTCCAACCTGGTGGCCATTATGTCCCGCCTACCTGTATGACCTGGTACAGTGCCTCCTTGACTGCGGCCTTATTCCAACCTCGTGGCCATTATGTCCCGCCCACCTGTATGACCTGGTACAATGCCTCCTTGACTGCGGCCTCATTCCAACCTCGTGGCCATTTTGTCCCGCCCACCTGTATGACCTGGTACAATGCCTCCTTGACTGCGGCCTCATTCCAACCTGGTGGCCATTTTGTCCCGCCCACCTGTATGACCTGGTACAGTGCCTCCTTGACTGCGGCCTTATCCCAACCTCGTGGCCATTTTGTCCCGCCCACCTGTATGACCTGGTACAGTGCCTCCTTGACTGCGGCCTTACCCCAACCTCGTGGCCATTTTGTCCCGCCCACCTGTATGACCTGGTACAGTGCCTCCTTGACTGCGGCCTTATCCCAACCTCGTGGCCATTTTGTCCCGCCTACCTGTATGACCTGGTACAGTGCCTCCTTGACTGCGGCCTTATCCCAACCTCGTGGCCATTTTGTCCCGCCTACCTGTATGACCTGGTACAATGCCTCCTTGACTGCGGCCTCATTCCAACCTGGTGGCCATTATGTCCCGCCCACCTGTATGACCTGGTACAATGCCTCCTTGACTGCGGCCTCATTCCAACCTCGTGGCCATTATGTCCCGCCCACCTGTATGACCTGGTACAGTGCCTCCTTGACTGCGGCCTCATTCCAACCTCGTGGCCATTTTGTCCCGCCCACCTGTATGACCTGGTACAGTGCCTCCTTGACTGCGGCCTCATTCCAACCTCGTGGCCATTTTGTCCCGCCCACCTGTATGACCTGGTACAGTGACTCCTTGACTGCGGCCTCATTCCAACCTGGTGGCCATTTTGTCCCGCCCACCTGTATGACCTGGTACAGTGCCTCCTTGACTGCGGCCTCATTCCAACCTCGTGGCCATTTTGTCTCGCCCACCTGTATGACCTGGTACAATGCCTCCTTGACTGCGGCCTCATTCCAACCTCGTGGCCATTTTGTCCCGCCCACCTGTATGACCTGGTACAATGCCTCCTTGACTGCGGCCTCATTCCAACCTCGTGGCCATTTTGTCCCGCCCACCTGTATGACCTGGTACAATGCCTCCTTGACTGCGGCCTCATTCCAACCTCGTGGCCATTTTGTCCCGCCCACCTGTATGACCTGGTACAGTGCCTCCTTGACTGCAGCCTCATTCCAACCTCGTGGCCATTTTGTCCCGCCCACCTGTATGACCTGGTACAGTGCCTCCTTGACTGCGGCCTCATTCCAACCTGGTGGCCATTTTGTCTCGCCCACCTGTATGACCTGGTACAATGCCTCCTTGACTGCGGCCTCATTCCAACCTCGTGGCCATTTTGTCCCGCCCACCTGTATGACCTGGTACAATGCCTCCTTGACTGCCGCCTTATCCCAACTTAGTGGCCATTTTGTCTCGCCCACCTGTATGACCTGGTACAATGCCTCCTTGACTGCCGCCTTATCCCCAGCATGTGATCCCTTGGCAATCAACTCCTCCACAGACGAGGCCATGCTGCTGATGCTGGCTCGCGACTTTTCAAACGCAGCCAGTTTCTGGACTTTGAAGGGATCGAACCGGGCAGCTGGGGGGCCAGGAGCAGACGAGAGGAGGAGGGGGATTCAGGTGTAAGACATAAATATGCTGCATGCGCGAATGATCCGACAAGGCAGCTATACTGGGTAGCTCTGGAGTTCAGAGCAGATGCTTAGCAACATCACGTATAGCTACCATGCTCCACCATTTGAAAATATACGTGCGCTTGGTCCACTTCTTTCTATGTGAGCGTCACCGAGTAAGGAGCCTATTGCAACGCTAAGTATGTAGGACTAATAGAAATAGATACTCCATTTATTATAATTTGTTTGTCTTTACGAAAATAAAGTACCTAATTGTGCAATTGTAGCGCACACGCACGGGGTTAGGTACCCGCTAGCAGGCCTCACACACATCTAGATCCTTTTGTCCGAGTGGCACGATCACTGCCCATTGTAAGGCTCATTGTTACAGAAGTGTGGCACTCAGGAGCACTGCCTGCATCCCGCCTAGAAGCAGGATGATGAGATATCACAGGCCTTACTCCACTAGGTGCATTATATTACAGTGCAACATACTGCTCTCTCCCGATAGGGACCATGCCTCAACCCCTTATGTGAACATCCTACCCCCACCCCCCTCATGTAAGCATCATGCCCGCCCTCCACTGGTGTCACCTGTCAGCAGAGGTTGCCTCTGGATAGCCACTGCAATACGCACATACCTGGGAGGCATGGGAGTTCAAATAAATGTTAATAGGGTTTGGGGTTTAGGGACAAATTCAAATCAGTCGCTCTGCTCATATACCATAGACGCAGCTGTGTCAACGAAATGAAATAAGATGCTTATATCAGGTTCCATGGCTGCAGCAGGGGGGCTACCGGCTGATGAGTGGTATACACTATCCAGAAATCGAGGTTCCAGGGTGCTTGGCCAAGGCTCATCTCAAGGACAGGTCAGGGGATGACATGCGCTGGAGGGAAGAACATCAGTGCTTATTTTAGCGCGCCTCAGCTATAATTTAGCTACAACACGGTCCACAGCCGCCAGGGGCTGGCGCAGCAAGCGCTGCTGCTCGGACCACTGGCCATAGGCTGGTCAAGGTTTGGTCCCAATCGGCCCAGAGGTGGCTACCCGGCGGCCCCCTGAAGGTGGTCTGGCGCGCAGTAAATAATCACTGAAGAACATTGGTGGAGAGCGGGATGACATGCGATTGAAGGTACAAGCAGTTCAAAAACTGCCAGAATATACTATTTATTGATTGTCAACGCCACTTTCCGGTCAGAAATCAAGAGTTTTGGCTAATTTGTCCTGAGGGCAGAACATAAAGAAAAAACTTTTTTCATACCCGCGGGAAGGAAAATCAAATCTACAGTACGATATTAATGTATTATGATGCGAGTAAGGACAGGGGTCAGGAGACTGTGTGTCATAACGGAAGCCCGTTTAAAGCCTCATTATGCACACCGCCTAGTGGTCCCGTATCCAATCCTGCTTTCCCTATGTAGCACCCTGCTAACCCTAACCTGATCCCTAGCCTGATCCCTAGCCTGATCCCCAGCCTGATCCCTAGCCTGATCCCTAGCCTGATCCCTAGCCTGATCCCCAGCCTGATCCCCAGCCTGATCCCTAGCCTGATCCTTAGCCTGATCCTTAGCCTGATCCCTAGCCTGATCCCTAGCCTGATCCCTAGCCTGATCCCTAGCCTGATCCCTAGCCTGATCCCTAGCCTGATCCGTAGCCTGATCCCTAGCCTGATCCCTAGCCTGATCCCCAGCCTGATCCCTAGCCTGATCCCTAACCTGATCCCTAGCCTGATCCCTAGCCTGATCCCTAGCCTGATCCCTAGCCTGATCCCTAGCCTGATCCCTAGCCTGCTCTAGACTCCCACAGCCCTTCACCCACATATAGCACTCCACAAGCAGCCAGGGCAACACCAGCCAGGTGGGCTGAGCCCCGGCAGCAACTCCATCCTTCCCTGCCGCCACACGGTTCCTCCACACATCCATTGTCTGGTTGGTGGAGAGCACAGAATCCACCAGCACCGTGCTGCAGCCTGAGGTGGGCAGAGGTGTGGGAGTTACACAGGGTGGAAGTTACACATTGACAGATACACAGGATGGCAGTTACACAGGGTGGCAGTTACACATGGTTAAAATTTGGGAGTTACACCGGGTGGCAGTTCCACATTGCCAGTTACATATTGGCAGTTACACATTGGCAGTTACACAGGGTTACACCGTTTTATATGTTGGGAGTTACACTGTGTGGCAGTTACACATTGACAGTTACACAGGTTGGCAGATTCATAGGATGACCGTCACAGGAGTGTCAGTTACAGAGGGTCATTACAGATCAAATGGTTTGGTTTGGTGATTACAGAAGGTCATCCTCCTGTGAAGAAGGACGGGGCAGCCGGCGCTGTTGTCTCAACCAGGTGTCCCTCCGGCTGTGAATCATTGCGGCCGTAGCATCCCCCTCCCCAACCATTGCGATATAAGTCCCCCCCCCCACCAGTGCGGCTGTAGCCAGTGTTTTTAGTGGGTATTGGGTAACAAAAAAACACCTTTAGCAGTCCGCTCCTTGGCTGCCAAGGCCCGATTGACCCCAAACCTTCACCGTCCTTTGGCCGGCGGCCCAAGCAGCATGCCTGGCAAAACCTGACCCCCCGGCCAGAGGCCGGAGTGTAGCTGAAATGTAGCTGAAGGCCTCTAAAAAGAACACTGGCCGTAGCATCCCCCTCCCCCCCAATTGCGATTTAAGTCTCCCCCCCCCCACCAGGCCACCACACACACACACACGCGGCATTTTGCCGGCGCCTTCGTTCCAATTTGGTGCACCAATAGCAGGAATATGGGACAACAGCTGCAGCCTAATCTGCCCGACTCAACTTTTGGTCGCCACCCATGCCGCCCTCTCGCACTGCGACCAGGTTATGGCCCCCCACCCCTTCCGTCCCCTTCTTTCACTTTTTAGATGTACTGTAGATTTGCTTGCCTTCCCTCATTATTAACGTTGTTTGGGGTTGAGGGATTCCTGACTTAACTAATTATCGATTGTCAACGCCAGCCTTCAGTCAGAAATTAAGAGTTCTTGTCGATTATTGCTACGAGGGCAGCATTAAAACAAACTGTTGTTTCATATCCAAGGTAAGGCAAATCAAATCTACGGTACCTCCACTGTTTTTTCCTTCAAGGTTCATCCTTGCCCTCCCCTACTTCAAGGTTCATCCTTGCCCTCCCCTACTTCAAGGTTCATCCTTGCCCTCCCCAGCTGTTACCTGTTACCAGATTAGGCAGGACCATGCTTCGGCCACATCAGCAGGCGCCTTTCATCCAGTCCAGATCCCTGAGTCCCCTATTTATATAATGATGTACCTGGCGTTGCCGTCAGCTTGAGCTGGTTTGGAGGGTCCGCCTCCTTTAATGTACTCCCCTTATGTCCCCTATTGACCTGCTTTAATCTTTAATGACGGTGTCAGGTTAGCTGGGGTGGAGGTTCTAGCATAGCACCCTTACTGATTGATTTCATTCTTTACCTGACCGCGCCGTCTGCTTATCTGGCGTGGAGGTTGTACCTCCATTTATCCATGCCCTTTAGGTCGCCCATACAACAGTGTTTTTTCGTTAGGCAGTGGTATACCACTATCAGCTACAGTTCAGCTACACTGTGGCCCCCGGCCACTAGACCCTGGTGCGGCCAGACCTGCTGCTTGGGCCACCGGCCGGAGGTCGGTCCAGGTTTCCTGGGAATCGGCCCAGGGGTGGCTGCGGGGCAACCCAGAAGAGGCGGCCCCTTACCAACGAAAAGGAACACTGATATTACCAGATTTTAAAATCTACCTGGTGTTGCTGTCAGATTAGCTGGAGTGGATGTACTGGCGGTGAGGAGCTCCTGTCGCATGGCCTCTATTTCCACAGCGGCCGTCCTCAGCTGTGAGGCAGGGGAGGGGTTGGAGAGGTGTGTGGGGGGCAGGGGAGAGGGGTGGTGGTGGTAGGGGGCCGGGGAGAGGGGGGGGGAGGTGGGGGGGACAGGGGAGAGGGGGGGGGGGGGTCTGGGGGGACAGGGGAGAGGGGAAGGTAGGTGGTGGGGAGGACAGTGAGAGGGGGCAGGTGGTGGGGGGGACAGGGGAGAGGGGGAAGGGGATTGACGACATGAAAGAGGGGAGAGTGATGAGAAGGGAGGGTGAGGGACCAAATTATGTACCTTCATTTGACTACCGGTATTTGCAATGTGGTTGGCGGCCCTACCTGAGCTGCATAGGCTGCATCATATGAGGCCGCAGCAGTCGCCTCCATGTCGTTCAGCATGCCGCCCACAATTGCAGGCAACCGGGCAGTAATGGTTCCCTGGCACGCAACAAGGAGGATTGAAAACACGCACAGACGCAAAGAAGACGTGATGGGCGCAAGGGAGGATTAGCATTTGAAGCAATGAAAAAAACAGAAGGCCATTTCAAACTCATGAAACAGGGTCGGCATATACCATAATTCCTGAGCGAGAATATAGGTATATACAATATATTCCGCATATCCGTAAATCGTAACCGTAATTTCCATGTTTTTCCTCAGGGGTTTGAACTCTGTCATGCAACAGGGAGCACAACAGGTATTTGCCGCGCTTACGGATACAAGCAGGGGTTTTCAAACCCCTGCACAACGCTGGGGAATACTATTCCACCAGTGTTTTTTTAGTGGGTACTGGGTACCGAAAACCCACCTTGAGCAGGCCGATTCCGCGGCCGCCAAAGGCCCAATTGGCCCCAGACCTTGACCGACCTTCGGCCGGCGGCCAAAACAGCATGCCTGGCAAAACCTGCCACCCCGGCTGGAGGCCGGAATATAGCTGAAATGTAGCTAAGGCCTTAAAAAAACACTGCACTCCACAAGCACTAGCAGAAACCAGACTTAAGGAAGGATTTCAAGTACGGATTAGTGAAGGCTAAGGGAATCTTTCAAGCACTTCAGTCAATAGGAAAAAGGGAGGGGGTCAAAACGAATGTGGGTGAGCATCCAAGCATCAGGCATATCTTTAGGGATCCATGTTTGAGTTCACCGGGTTCTGGCACAGCTACATCAGCAGATGGCTCACCTGGAGATTGGTTCAGTGAACTCGCCATGCAGGCCATGCAGGCCATGCAGGACGAGGTTTGCCACGCAGGGTGTTATTGGTGAGTGACATTCATAGCAAGTACGGTGTTAGTACGGATGCCGCCTGTTTGGTTCCCCACGCTACACTCTTTCCTTAAACCCTAGATTTAAGAAGAGGCAAGCACTGATTTCATCCGTATTATAATGCTGGTATGGCAGTACCGGTGTGCGATAGTATAATCACATTCCTCCTCTGACCCTCAGCATGACCTACCACTGCCCCCTCGCGCCCTGCTGTTTTTTTTAATATTAAGTATTATATACTGTGCTAAATATTATCAAAAAAAGAGCTGAATCAGGTGTTTTTCTAGCAGCGCAACCTGCACATTCATACAGTCCAACTTTCCCACCGTTCCTCCCCATTACCCATACCTGAGCTAAGGATCCATCCCACCCTCTCCCCTGCTGAACCTACCAGCCACACGTGCCACGAGATCCCTCCAGCTTTCCCACCATGCCTCCCTGGTACCCACACCTGCGCAAAAGATCCCTCCTCGCTGCCGGCCAATGGGCGGTGTGGCGGGTAGCGGACCGCAGAGGGTTGTAGGTCCTGCAGCCTGGCAGCGCTGGCAGGACTGGCACTGCTCATAACGTCCCGGGGCAGGACCCAAGAGGCCCTGCAGACGCTGCTGGGTCGAAGAGTGCAGGTGCTGTGGACAACACGGGTGGGTGGGAGAGGAGACGGGCCGGTGGGCTGCAGCGGGCTCGTCCGGCTGGCCTGCAAGTGTGTGTGAGAGAAGGGGGGGGGGGGGGGGGGGCGAGTGGGCAGGAGAGGGAGGGCAATCAATTTGAATGGATGTGGAGGTTAGGAGGCTAACGGAGGAGGGTGTGGGGCTGTATTGGGAGACATGCCATGCCTCGAAAATAGTTGAAGCGAGAAGAGTGGGTCGTCCTTGTCTGATGCAGCATGAACTTATCAACCCAGACAGTGTCCTTTGGATCCTGGGTGGAAAGGTGTGAAATCAGGTTTAAAATCAGGACGGTTGCTTGGTACTGCCTGCCTGTACCATGCTGCACTGCCTGCCTGAAAACATTTCCTCGTTATGCCTTGCTATGTGTGTGAAATGGCATGTGTGACCACTGACAACTGCCATGAGGTAGAAGTGCTGTAGCCTTTCCCTCAGTGATATGCCATAATAAGACCTTAAGTGGCTTGTTTATACTAGCTAATATCATCCACAACTCTTTTGAAGGCCTGGCAAACACAAGCTGCCAGCAAGTGTTAGACGGAGCTGACACATGCCGAGCCATGCAATGCCATGGTCATCTTGGGAATGGGAGGTAGAGATGATAAGGCACAGGGATTGGTGATATGATATATGAATCTTGGGGGCGACCTTAGGGCCGATGTGTCTCGCTCATTGATCGCTTCTCCCGTCTCAGTTCCACGTATGAGTGGGCGTGGGTGCGACAAGCGGACCGTTCGATTCAAGCTAAAGCGTCATGGTTACATCACCGTAATCACCTGTGTACGGGTTCGAATGCAGCTCATCTCAAGCGTCGCGGTGAGTGATTGACGTCGCGCTGGGCGCGATTCAGGCCACGCGCCAGCATAATGTACAGCAGTCGGTTCGACTAGCGGTTGGATCAGAAAGATGACAGAGCCGAGCCGAGCTGAGCCCGCTATACTCCTTCCCATCAGACTGCATCTCCGTTATTGATTGAACAGAGTCTTCCAATGTTACATCTCCACACCCAGAGAAGTAGCATTAGGCGATCACCCGGAGGGCGGAACGGCAACAGCGGTTGCGTGTTGCCACGCCATTCGTCCCACGCTTTACTAGGCACTCGCACGATTAATTTACTGGACAAATGCCCGTCCAAATATCCTTTGCTTTGCGCTATGGACGCGAGTGCGACCGAGCCGGTGGCCGGAGACGACGCTGCCAGTGCCTCAGTCCCATCCGAGTCTCAGCAACAGCATTTGAACGTTCGGCTGGGTTTCGTGGGTGCCGGCCAAATGGCTGAGGCGCTAGCTCGGGGCCTCGTCAAAAAGGGCATGGTGACGGGCGACCAGATCTGCTGCTCCAACCGCTCCTCTGGTCGCAAGGAGGTTTTCAAATCGTTCGGTATGAGGCTGGGAGCACTGATGATTAGCTGCGCATACGAACGAATACGAGCGTGCATGCCCGCTTTCCTACCTGAGGTGCACTTGTGCATGCCTGCAGTGTAAGTGCGAGGGCAGGTGCATGGCATACCATCAACAGGGATACATACCATGCATGGCATACCATCAACAGGGATACATACCATGCATGGCATACCATCAACAGAGATACATACCATGCATGGCCTGTGTGCGCCTCGTTCCATCAAGCCATGGCTTTGTTTATGCCAACCACCAACTTTGTGGGTGATGCAGACATGGCATAGCGTACCGTGATGAATGGGTGAGGATGTGAGGTGTTGCATTCGGTGATATGATCTGCATGGTGTGAAGGTCTGCATTGTCCTGCATGGTCTGTGGGGCTGAATGGGGCTATATGATGGCTCAATGGACCACAGGTCTGCTTTGTTGTGCACGCCCCATCGCAACTCGCTGCTCTGAGCTCCACAATCAACTGAGCTTTCCAAATTCACGGTCTGCCCCCCATGTGATCTGGCCTGCTGTTCAGTGGGCCACGGGACTTTTCTGACCTTACTGGTATGGCATGCCTATTGCAACTTGACTGGTGTGACCTAACTAGTGTGACCTGGTTGGCGTGTGACCTGGCTGGTCTGACCTGGCATGTGTGGAGTGTGACCTGACTGGTGTGACCTGACTGGTGGACCTGGTTAGTGTGACCTGGCTAGTCTGACCTGGCACGTGTGTTGTGTGAACTGACTGGTGTCACCTGGCTGGTGGACTTGGTTAGTGTGACCTGGCTAGTCTGACCTGGCACGTGTGTTGTGTGACCTGGCTGGTGTGACCTGAATGCTGTGTGTCCCAACTGGTGTGTATCTGTGTGACCTGACTGGTGTGGCATGTCTAGTATGTGAGCTGGTTAGTGTGACCTGTCTGGTGTGCAGTGTTCTTTTTGAAGGCCTTCAGCTACATTTTCCAGATACATTCCGGCCTCCGGCCGGGGGGTCAGGTTTTGCCAGGCATGCTGCTTGGGCCGCCGGTCAAAGTTTTGGGGCCAATCGGGCCTTTGGCGGCCGCGGATCAGCCTGCCAAAGGTGTGTTTATTCGGTACCCAGTACCCACTAAAAAAAAACACTACTGGTGTGTCTGACTTGACTGGCCAAAGCAATCTTCTGTCACCCTAAAATGACTACATCCTCTGTCGCCCTTAGATGAGCATGCTGCCTGAATGTCACCGCCACCCATCGTGTTTACAGTTGACACGTGTGACCTCAGCCAGCTTTTCTTGCAGTGGTTGCCGCATCACTTTTAGCTAAATTTCAGCTACATTGTAGCCTACGGCCACCAGTCCCTGGCTCGGCCAGCCCTGCTGCTTTGGCCTTCGGCCGGAGGCCGGTCCAGGTTTGATGTCAATCAGCCCAGGGGTGGCCGCAGCACGGCCCATCAAAGGTAACCACTAAGAAAAAACTGACCTCCATGGGATTTCCTCCTCTCTCGCCGCCCCCGACCTTGATTATATTCTCCCCCACTGCTTTCGTGCGCAGGCGCGACTGCATTTGATTCAAACATCGAGGTACGTTCATCGCTTCCCTCGTCCACCTGCTCGTAAGACAACATTCATCACCTTGGGGGACAATTTCCGCTGGGGGATGCGTGCTGAGGGATGTTGGCTGAGGGATGTTGGCTGAGGCTGCCTGGAGGCAAGGAACATATGCTGGTGCAGGGTGACTGGCCATTAAAACAGAAGATGCTCCGCCCACCCACCTCATCTCCTGCAGACAGCATCACCCTCAACCCTGGAAAGCCCTGAACCCTGGCGGACCGGAAGCCAGGAAGGGGTGACTGGAAAATGAAAAGTGAAACCCCTGACCTCTGAACAACGCACATGCATCATGAGCCCCGTCCCATGAACCAAAGCCATGAACTCTGAAACAAATCTTGAGCCCCGACTCCTAATCTCTGATCCTGAACTGCTGCACCAAGGTGGCTCAGCATAGCGGCGTCATCTTCATCGCGGTAAAGCCGCAATTCGTTTCCAAAGTCCTCGCGGAGATCCGTCCCGCCCTCAACAGCAGCCAAACCATCATTTCCATAGCAGCAGGGATCACCCTAGACGTGTGAGTGGTGTGATATGTATGAACAGTGTGGGATATGGGACGCTGCCTGTATGTGTGAATGGTGTGAGTCACCCTGCTCTTGGGAGGAGGGTGTCTTCTGTCTTGTATCCATTCCTCAGAGGCCCCTATACTCCTGAGGAGAGACACTTTATGTTTGTTTGTCTCTTGAGCTCGCTCTTGAGCATTGTTTTTGCAGTGGTTACCGCATTACTTTCAGCTACAGTTCAGCTACACTGTGGCTTGCAGCCACCAGCCCCTGGCTCGACCAGCCCTGCTGCTAGGGCCTCTTGCCGGAGGCTGGTCCAGGTTTGGTGTCAATCGGCCCAGGGGTGGTTGCAGCACGGCCCATCAAAGGGGATCGGTAACCACTATAAAAACCTGTTCTTGATTCACCCTGGTCTTGAGAGTAAGGTGTCTTCTGTCTCGAATCTTTGTTCTGGAGGCCCCGATACTCCTGAGGAGTGAGGCTTCATGTTTTTCTGTCTCTTGAGTCACCTTGGTCTTGGGTGTAAGGAGTCTTCTGTCTCTCATCCTTTTCCTAGAGGCCCCGATACTCAGGAGGAGAGGGGTCTCCTAGTTTTCAGTATCGTGAGCCTTCCTGCTCCCTACTGACGGACATGTTGTTCAACCTCTGCCTTTCAGCGCGAGCTGGTCCCGGGGGGAGGCATCAGTCCATATTTGCTTTGCAATCAACTTGAACCTTTCGGTCGCTGCGCCCCGACTCACCCCCTTCGTGACTCCGTCCCTGGTTTATGTTGTGCTTGTGCTGTTTGCGTCTTTTGCTTTTTGTTATGAGGGCCTCTAGGTAGTTTGGGCCTTATGGCTGCTAGTCTGCAAGTTGTGCCTTTGCGGGTGTGGGGCCATGCCTTCGGGTATTTCTTTTGCCCTTTGCCCTCTTAGTTTCCAGGCAGCTCCTTTTCTGGTTGCCTGTCAGCTCTTGTCGCCTTCGGTAGGTTGGGTGCCATTTTCTGGCTTTTTTGGTGACGATTCCAGCCGCTTTGGGATGGGTTTCTGGTGGTAGTGTGCTTTAGCTAGAGGGGTGCCAAGGTAAGGTACCAGTTCTTGTTATCAGATCTTAATCTAAGTTTTTAGGCATGTGTTATTGTGGCCGTGTGAGTGCTTGTTGGCCGTGCGCCTTTTCTGCTCCTACTCGCCTTTTCTCAACTGTCGACGAGGGCCACAAGCGCACACAAGCTGTTATTCTGTGTTTCCGTTTCAAGTTAGGGTTGGGCGGTCAGCCTCTTACTTTGTCAAGTCCAAGCAAAAGGTGTGAGATGTATGACCAGTGTGGGTCTGTGGAATATAGACCCCCCCTTGAATGTGTGAGTGGTGTGAGATGTCAGATTGGTATAGGATAGCATACGTTGCGATGTATGAGTGGTATGAATGATTTGAGGGGTGTGAATGATTTGAGTGGTATGAATGATTTGAGGGGTGTGAATGATTTGAGTGGTATGAATGATTTGAGGGGTGTGAATGATTTGAGTGGTATGAATGATTTGAGTGGTATGAATGATTTGAGTGGTATGAATGATTTGAGGGGTGTGAATGATTTGAGTGGTATGAATGATTTGAGGGGTGTGAATGATTTGAGTGGTATGAATGATTTGAGTGGTATGAATGATTCGAGTGGTATGAATGATTTGAGTGGTATGAATGATTTGAGGGGTGTGACTGATTTGAGGGGTGTGAATGATTTGAGGGGTATGAATGATTTGAGTGGTATGAATGATTTGAGGGGTATGAATGATTTGAGGGGTGTGACTGATTTGAGGGGTGTGAATGATTTGAGGGGTGTGAATGATTTGAGGGGTGTGAATGATTTGAGGGGTGTGACTGATTTGAGGGGTGTGAATGATTTGAGGGGTATGAATGATTTGAGGGGTATGAATGATTTGAGGGGTGTGACTGATTTGAGGGGTGTGAATGATTTGAGGGGTGTGAATGATTTGAGGGGTGTGAATGATTTGAGGGGTGTGACTGATTTGAGGGGTGTGAATGATTTGAGGGGTGTGACTGATTTGATGGGTGTGAATGATTTGAGGGGTATGAATGATTTGAGTGGTATGAATGATTTGAGGGGTGTGACTGATTTGAGGGGTGTGACTGATTTGAGGGGTGTGAATGATTTGAGGGGTGTGAATGATTTGAGTGGTATGAATGATTTGAGGGGTATGAATGATTTGAGGGGTGTGAATGATTTGAGTGGTATGAATGATTTGAGGGGTGTGACTGATTTGAGGGGTGTGAAGGGGGTGAGACAGAGGGATACCTTGAGATGCGCGATTGTGGAGCGAGCTAGGCTGTTTTGCAACCGGGGGCGGGTAGGAGACCAGCGCCAGATGGGAGGAATAAGGGGTATGCACACAGGAGGGAAATTGAAAGGGGCCAGGGGCAGTTGGAAAGAATATAAAGTGGGGAAGGTCCCTCTATATTTCCCCCAGCTGACCCTGTCCCCCTCCAATTTCCCTCCCACATGCATATCCCCTTTTCAATTAGGCAAATAGGAGGAAAAGGTTGGATACCTCACAGAAACAGGTGGCGGGCGTGTGCTCTCCCTGTCATCCAGCACCCAGTCCCGGTGGCATGACAGTCCACGGATTCCCCTCTGCCCACCGTAGGTACTCCAGACGAATGCTCATTCCTAAACCCCCTAACCCTGAATCCTAAATCACCAAACCAGGATGATGCTTCGGGTTATCCTGGGACGCTTAATGTAGATTTGCTTTGCCTTCCCTCATTTTTAACTTTATTGGGGGTTGAGGGATTCATGCTCATCGATTTCCAAGGCTTGTTTCCAGTCAGAAATTGAGAGTTGTGGTCGAAGGTATACCCAGAGGGCAGCATTAAAAGAAATCATGTTTTCACACCCGAGGGAAGGCAGATCAAATCTACGGTACTGTACTTTCTGTAGCGGCGTCAATTCATAAACTTATAAGGTTTTTCAGATGGGCCAATCAGTGTGAACAGGAATAAAATAAGTGTAGTTCAAAGACCAGCCCTGTCTCACCCCCCTGGTCTCACCAGTCACCACTGTCTAACCACCGACGTTTCCCTCACTTGAATTTCTTTACGCCCTGAGACGCTGCCCGAGTTAAACTCATGGCAAGTGAATCAGGCAGCTGAGCGTTGCCTGGCTGAAACCTCAGCAGTGTTTCTTTAAGTGCGCTTCAGCTACAATTCAGCTACATCATGGCCTACGGCCGTGGGGGCCTGGGGCAGCAAGTCCTGCTGCTCAAGCCACCGGCCATTGGTCGGTCAAGATGTTGTCCCAATTGGCCAAGTGGTGGTCGCCCAGCGGCCCGCTACGGGTGGTCAGGTGCCCACTGAAAGAAACACTGAACCTCAGTCTAGGGGGACCCTTGACAGCAACAATGGCATACTTCTAAGCCGCCTTTTCCCTTTTTTGTCAAAGTTAATGATGGAGGGTCATCAACTACCTGGAACAGGTGTTACGTGATGGAACCCAACAGGCAAAGCAGTGTCCCCGTATAACAGTATACAAATGTCTCCTCTTCCCTTTTGTGCACAGAATGCGTGAGGCGGCAGGCCCTGAGGCACGTCTGGTCCGGGTCATGCCCAACACGCCCTGCCTGGTGGGGGAGGTGGCGGCAGCCATGTGCCTCGGAGGCAAGGTGAGATATGATGAGATCTGATGAGATATGATGAGATCTGACGAGATCTGATGAGATGTAGGCCTGGGTGGCAAAGTGAAATCTGAACGTCTTGGAGCCAATTTGGGATGCAGGTGTGGATTGTGATTGGGCATGAAGGTCAGATCTAGCTGTTCCTCGGTTTAGGTAGGATCTCAATATATATTTTCTTATTCAACGGGATAAAGGCATGTCATACATGAGGGGCAGTCCTGTGGCAATTTTGAAAGTACTTGATGCCTAATATTTGGTTCAGCACTCTTGATCATAGTATCCCTGACGCCTGATGTCACGGTACGTGGGATAGTGAGGAAGAGGGGCTGTGTTACGAGTCGGGGCCTGACAACACAATGCGCGGAACTGTGGGCCACGCTCCTGCATATTTGGAGGCAATCTGGCATGCCTTCCGTTAAGCTCAGTTGGTCTGTATCATGTTTTCATGTGCTAGAGATCGACCCATGCTCCTTTGCAACCAGTGCTGTGCCGATTACGGCCATTACGGTGGCTTAATAGGTGAGCTTCTGTCACCGTAATTTTAAGGCAAATCAGCTACTTTTACCCGTACGACGTCGTAATCACGTGCACGATTTATGAGTAATGGCGCAATGGCACAGCACTGATTGCATCGCACAGTTGTTCCTTGTCCTCTTTCTACATGTAAGAAAGAAAGAAAGAAAGCTACGCCCTATTAGGGCGTGGAGGTTAAGGAAACAACGCAGCTTGGGGCCGTAGCCACATCCGCGCCGTTACCATCATCCGCATGTGACCTGCAATGGAATGTCTCCTGGTGCTGAGGTGCAGGCGGATGCGCGGGATGAGGCGTTGGTCCGACAGCTGTTTGAGGCGGTGGGGAAGGTAGGTTTGCGCAGGAGGGGTGGGTTGGGATGGAGGGCTGGGATTGATTGTGCAGGGCTGGGCTGGGGTTGGGTGGGCTGGGGAGGGGTGGGATGTGGATGGGTGGGCTGGGGTGGGCTGGGGAGGGGTGGGTTGTGATGCATGGCTGGGATTGCGCCTGAGGGGTGGCCTAGTGGCATAGGCGCTGTGGATGGGGCATGCCTGGAATGAGGGGATGGGTTGCAGGTGGGGGCAGGGGCTCCCGTATCCAAAGCTGCTATTATTTGGAGTGAGGGTGGAGGATGGGTCTGGGAGTGACTGTAAAACCAGGGTGTTGTGTAGATGCATAGATTCTGTAACAACCATTATGGGATACAGGTACAATGAGATGAGCACTTATATTCGTCTGCCCTCGGGTAAGGGCCTCCCGTGCAAGACCAATATACCAATATACCAATATACCACCATACCAATATACCCTTGTGGGCCTGGCTAGCAAGAGAGCGCCCCCTACAGCTGCAGCTAGTCACACAAATCAAATGCTGCTACGTCTTTCACTGTCCAATCTTGTTGCAGCTCCTTAGATCATTTTGTAACGCTCTTCGATCATGTTGCCACTCTCTTAGATCCTGTTGCATCTCTTTATATCATGTTGCAACTCCTTAGATCCTGTTGCAGCTCCAAAACCCTGTTGAATCTCTTCAGATCATGTTGCAGCTCCTTAGATCATGTTGCAGCTCCTAAGATCATGTTGCAGCTCCTTAGATCTTGTTGCAACCCTCTTAGATCCTGTTGCAACTCTCTTATGTCCTGCTGCAACACCTCTGCAACCTTGTTCCAGACGACGTTATAAATGATGAGACCGCCTGAGTAACTCCCATGGATCATGTGATCTTGAGCCCAATTGACGTCAGATGTTTCTGGTCGTTGACTAACTGACACAGTAACTCCCGACCATGTCACCACTGTGATGTACATCACCGCACATGCCCCTCTTCTGCCGCCTGCATCTGTCGATCCTTGTAGATATATACAGTGGATGAGAAGCTTCTGTCTGCGGTCACCGGCCTGTCTGGTAGCGGGCCTGCATACATCTTCATGATGATCGAGGGGTTGGCCGATGGAGGTGTGAGAGCAGGTATGAGGGAGGTGATGTGTCGCTTCGGCCCAGGCTGCGCTGTTTCCTTAATTCTCACGCCCCCCATCCACGGGGTGTTGCTTTCCTTCTTTCTTTCCAGGTGATGTGTCAGGGTCTCAGGGATGAGGTTAGAGATAGGTACTGGACATGCGGGGTTGAGGCAGCGGTGGGGAGCTGCTTTACCTGCCTTGCCAGGCTGTGAGATGACATCAGGGCCCTACAATAGGTCTAGGATCTGATCGGGTTTGCCGTACTCTTGTTTCTTCCAACGTCTTCGTGCCGGAGTGGTCTTATTTTTTGTCAGGTTGTCCGGAAAGTGTGAAATGTCATGTTGCATTCATTGGGAGCCAAGGAGGGGCTAAAGGTAGATCGAAAAGGAGGCACGGCGCAGGATCCATGCGGTAGCTACAGATCTGGAGACTGTCATTCGTTTCTCCAATGTTCACACGAGCTCCACTGTGTTATATGTTGATTGTTGACACAAGTCAAGCCTGTGAGGCCTTCCACCCTAGGGGTGAGGGGTGAGAGTTGTAAATTGGTTTACGGTAACGGTGCAGATGTGGCTATGGCCCCAAGCTGCGTTGATTCCTTCACCTCAACGCCCTAATGGGGCGAAGATTTCTTTCTGTCTGTTGGTCGAGCCTTGCAGGGCCCTCGATCCGAATTTTCCACTTCAGAATGGCCTGGGCAGTCCCCTGGGCTGTCATAAAATTAGAATCTTTAACTAAATTTATGAAACTGATGCCAATAGCAGAACTGACTCTGATTCACAGGCCTGCCTCGTGAGGTTGCAACAGCCCTTGCAGCTCAGACAGTGCTCGGGTCTGCAAAGATGGTGCTGGAGACAGGCTTGCACCCCGGGGTACTCAAAGACAAGGTCACATCTCCGGGCGGGACCACGATTGCAGGTATGAGAGCCCGTGCGGATTGGAAAGCATCATTGCTCCTGCAGCTGGATAGAGCAGCCCTCTATCCGAAGCTGCAACAGGATTTGTTGTAAACAAATGTCCGGGGTTCCTGGAAATGCTGTGTTAATCTGTGTTGTTTCTAGGGTGCTTCAGCTACACAAAAGCTACCGCCTGGCCTATGGCTTGTAGGGCTTGGTGCAGCAAGCCATGCTGCTTGGGCTTCCGGCTGTTGGCCGGTCAAGGTTTGGTCCCCCTTTGCCCAAGGGTGCCCGCCCAGCAGCTTGCCTAAGGTGGTCTTGCACGCACTAAAATGGACACTGGACAGAGGCTGGGCCTGTGACTCATCTCCTCTGTCTGGCCCTCTGTGCCACGTAAATGTGAACCTTGTATGTACTAGACATGGGCATCAGAACTGCATTCTTGCTGTACTACAACGTGCACTACGAGATATAACCTGGATCACTGTACAGGATGTACTGCCTGCCGTGATTTGTTGGAGGTGCACTGCCTGTGCCCTCTGTACTACAGGTGTACACTCTTTAGAGAACAGCGGCATCAGAGCCGCATTCATGAATGCGGTGGTAGCTGCGGCTAGCCGGGCAGATGAGCTGGCGAAGATGACATGAGACATGAAAGTGCAGAGCTACTGCTGCCGAGACAAAATTGTGTAAGACGGTAGTAGATAGCTAGGGCTAATTTCAGGTCGAGATATCGTACATGGGAACGTTCGTCGCTATGCTGCATAGCATGACAATAAGGGGCGAGTGGGCAGGGGGGCCCTGTGCTTTAAATGTGATTGTGCCCACGAGATGTCACCTGACCGGATAGCTTTCCAAAAGTGAGTATCGGAACGTCTTCAATGTGTTGTACTGAGGTAGAACCCTCTGGGTACAACTCATTGTGATGTGCAAAGTGCGCCGACTATTTCCTTGCTACGTCCTTGCACTTGTTCAAAATTTACATATTTGATTGTCCAGTCCATGTCACCTGGCTGCAAATAGTATGCGGACAGAAGGGCATCAGTAAACAGAACAAATGGGTCGTTAAAACATTTAACTCCAGAAGACAAACTTAATGTCAAGTTTTAAAATATACCGGGACACCAGTAGTAAGGAGAGATGCCAGCTCATGACCTGGAAAAATAGAGATGTTTCGGTACATGCAAGACAGTCTTCATGAAAAATAGTTAAAACAAATCTTAAATAACAAAAGGCACAAAATACCCGGAGCATTTGCGTTCCATAATATTTTAAAGTGGGCGCATGGACTGCATGCAATCTGTAAACTAAAAACATCCCCGTATGAATCATTCCCACCCGAGTGTGCGAGGAAACGAAATCTTCCAAACAAACGAACTGAAGACTGACTTCAACATTAAAATAGTGCTGATACCGAAACAGCCTACAAAATGCTATTCTATTTCTCAAGCTTCCATGAAATTTTGAGCTCCAGGCTTCTAGGCCTCCATCCCTCTGAAAACCTGGTTCCCTCTGAAAACCTGGTTCCCTCTGAAAACCTGGTTCCCTCTGAAAACCTGGTCCCATCTGAAAACCTGGTCCCATCTGAAAACCTGGTTCCATCTGAAAACCTGAAAGTTCATTGCTAACAAAATCACTAGCAGCCACACAATCACATCACATGAAATGTACTTTGCAACCATTTGCCAAGGCGCTTGCCGGCGTTGAACCCAATCGACTCCATGCGCGTGAGCCAGTGTTTCTTTTAGTGGGCACCAGACCACCCGTAGGGGGTTGCCGGGCGGCCACCACTGGGCCACTTGGGACAACATCTTGACCGACCTATGGCCGGTGGCCTGAGCAGCAGGACTTGCTACACCAGGGCCTCACGGCTGTAGGCCATGAGGTAGCTAGATGGTAGCTTCAGCGCGCTAAAAGAAACACTGGCGTGAGCCAGTTCTGTTGTGTCCTTTGGCAAGAAGTCCAAAGGGCATACTGGGGACACGTACATGGATCACTGCCTGGGACACGTACATGGATCACTGCCAGCTTTGGCTGCCCTCCTCCGCGCCAATCTGCGCCTCAGGCCACCTGGTACCCTCCATCTACTATTATGAAGGGTGACGTTGCAACAGCAGGTGCTGCCTGCGACTCTTTTTTGCAGCCAGTTGCTGCTGCCGGGGATGTCTCCAGCAACTCCTCCGTCTCCGAAATTGCGGTCCAGACGATGCAGCAGGAAGCGCCTAGTGTGACCGCCAGGCTCATCCTTTTAATCAGTCTGGACATGCCGATGGAGCCGGAAATGGGGCTGGCGGGAGGCCGCGGGCGAAAAGGGCCTCTGCCGCCGCCACTCCCAAAGGAAGAAGATGATGCCCTCATGTTGAATCCACCTTTCATATTGGTTCTGAAGCAGGATCAACGCAGGGAACAGGCATTCATAATGTTGGCAGGAAAGACAGGAGATATAGAGACTGCAGGTCCTGGGATCCGGATCCTTGTCTGACCAGCGTCAAGTGGAATGCGCATCGAACGTCCCAGGCTTGAGTCAGGTCACTTGCTATATTACATAATCGAGCTTTGATAGCCAGGCTGGGATGGTAAGTATGCACCGTGGGATACCTTTTCACAGCACGTTGGCGCTCCAAAAGATCCGCAAGCAAGCAAGCATGCACATGCATGCTTGTCGGAGGAGGATGGTGCAGGAAAATAAGCTATTTCCCAGTCACCCAAGGAATCGGACTACGGTAATGGCGTTAAGGATTTTTCGGTGAAGCCAGGTGTGATGAAGCCATGAGGCAGGTTGCCTGTATCGAAGAGAAATCACCAACCTGTTGGAAGCAAGCTGCTTTAGTAGGGTGCACAGGCGCAGGTATTGAAAGCGATCGATGAGCGTCAGGAGGGGGCAGATGGAGCCGATGGATATAAGATGATCGCGAGGTTCGCTGCTCTTGTAGCGCTGGACAAGATCTGGCCTGATCAACGAAGCGTCCCCGTCAAGCTTTCGCAATTGAAGATCAGATGACGCTTGGCTTCAGCCCTGATGATGCAGGCGCGTAGGCAAGTACGTGTAAGAAATATGGGAGAGTCTTGGTGAGAAATATGTAAGTGTGAGTGTTCCAGGCGCTCAAAGACAGCCAGTGCTCGTATGGTATGAAAGTCAGATATCGATCTCCCTTCAAAACGTACTTTTACTCTCCAACGTTTCAGTCAAATGACATGGCATTATTTGCCAACGTTGGCAAGTGAGTGACGTCATTTTTTCCTAAGTCCGTCATCTTTGAAGAGGAGCGCATGCCATTATATACTTGCATTACTTGTTATTTATCGACCTCGATTCCGATCGTACCAAGTGCCCAGAGGGCCTCCATGGAAGCGAGAGTGTTGCAGGCGAGGGTGGACTAATCGCTGCTGCAGCCCATCCTGAGGCGCGATTATCTAAAGCTGCAGGTACTTCTTTTACTGGTATGAAGCGTGCCTGAACCTCTGCCTGCTACAAGAGCATTCACTGCATTTTGGTGTGCAGTTTCGGCCCACATGCACAGCATTGAGCCAGCTCACACAGCATCCCACCCTTTTGGACAACATCTTGCATGCATGCGCAGCTTCCACCAGTACTGACAGCCCCCGAATGCATGCCCAGCGCCCTGCATGCATGCACGGTACCCCGCCCGCTTGCTCTGATGGACTGTAAAAACTTCACAAAACTTCACCGCTTGCATGCACAGCTCCCACCCACATACACTCTGCCTACATGCACACATCCATGCCCACATGCACAGCATCCCGCCTGCTTGCGGAGCGCCCCACACGCCTACGCATTCCTTGCATGCACATGTCCATGCCTGCATTCACAGCACGTAGCCGCGCTCGCGACCCTCCACCTGCATTCTCAGCTCCTTCCCACATGCAAACACCCCGCCCGCATGCACACTACCCCCGCTTGCACGCACAGCCGCCTGGCGCCTGCCAATATGCTCTGCACCTCGCCCTCATAAACGGTCTTTCAGCCCGCACGGCCCCCCAGTCCCCCATCGGCTTTCACTGTTACCCACCCATAGACACAGCCCGTATGCACAGGCCCCCACTTGTATTTACTGTTACTCCCATCCGCTGGTACTGCCCCCCATCCCCATTCACATTCCGCATTCTGCAGACCCCCACCTGTATGCAATGTTACCCCCATCCGCCCGCACGGTCCCCCATCCCCCATCTGCATACACTGTTATCCACCCATAGGCACTGCCCGTATGCACAGGCTCTTATCTGTATACGCAAGTCCCGCCCAAATGGGCGGCTCTCCGGCCGTATGCGCAGCTCCACGCTTGCACGCACAGCCCCCCACCCGCATTCCCAACCCGTAAGCTATGCACCCCGCCAACATATGCAGACTCTGGTCCACGTGCACATTCCCGCCCGCCCACACAGTCCTCCACCCGCATTAATAGTAAACAGCGCCCTGCCGTATGTGTAGCTCTCCATTTGCATTTACTGCCCTACGACCGTATGTTTGTACAGCCTGTCCGGATGTACAGCCCCCGTCCGTATGCGCACAGCCCGTATGCATATTGCATAGACCATAGCCAGCATGCACAGACCCGAGCCTGCATGCACATGCATGGGTCACTGCATTTGGGCGGGGAATGTGCATTCGGGCGGGAATGTGCATCACAGCAACCCGTTCTCACGTGCAGCGCATGCCGGCATGCTCATGCCCCTGCTCGAAGCTGTTAGCGAGGCAGAGGGTTGTGAGGCAGATCCTTTAGAAACAGCAAGCCATGTTGTACATTTATTCATTAGCCGAGACGGGTGCAAGCTCCATTGGGAGCTTGCATTTGAATGTGTTGCGGATATGCGAGTGGCTAGCGGAGTTCTTGCGGTATGTGGGTGTGCCATTCAGAGAACCAGCTGCTATCATGGCCACCCCTGCTGCCCCTACAGCCCATGTAGCCCCTGCAGCCCCAGCAGCCTTCCTCCCCCAGGTTCATCTAAAGAGAGCATGTCCGCATCAGTCCAGGAGGCAGCTCTTTACATTGGCACTAGCCCAGAAATCTTGATAGCTTTTGTGCAGCCTTTGGGCCTAGATGGAAGGAATTTGGCATGGGCCATCTACCAGACTACCCCCTAGGAGTGGAGTCGACCAAGTTGGCAGTGGGTGTCATTGCGTGCGTCATGATGCGCAACCAACCTGCTCAGTCGGGTCTCATTCCCACCTTTTATTTTGTATTTTTTAAGCGGATTCACTATGCAGACTATATTGCCTAGCCATGCCCTTTGTTTCATGATGTTTGAGGCACCATCATCTTGCTTGATACGCACGAGACATGCCTCTCAAGTAGAGGCTTTGAGCGGGGCTTCTGACTGAAATCTTGGTTTCCTGTTTTCCCCTCGAAAATTGTATAGTTCAGGATTCATGTGACGGTATTACGGCTTCAGATTTATTTCATCACAATTACGCTGATTTGCCCCAGGTATGCCACTCTAGGAGACCCAAACAAGGCTGAATACTGAAATTTTAATAATGCTGATGCACCCTAGACATGCCACTCTAGGAGACCCGAGGAGGTCTCTAGACTAAAATCTTAATTATGTTGATGCGCCCAGGTATGCGCCATAGGAGACGTGAGCAAGGCTTAAGACTGAAATCTTAATTATGCTGATGCGCCCCAGGCATGCCACTCTAGGAGACCCAAGCATGGCTCCATACTGAACCTTAATTATGCGGATGCGCTCTAGACATGCCACTCTAGGAGACCCAAGCAAGGCTGAATACTGAACCTTAATTATGCGGATGCGCCCCAGACATGCCACTCTAGGAGACCCAAGCATGACTCAATACTGAACCTTAATTATGCGGATGCGCTCTAGACATTCCACTCTAGGAGACCCAAGCATGGCTCAATACTGAACCTTAATTATGCGGATGCGCCCCAGACATGCCACTCTAGGAGACCCAAGCATGGCTCAATACTGAACCTTAATTATGCGGATGCGCCCTAGACATGCCACTCTAGGAGACCCAAGCAGGGTCTTAGACTGGAACCTTAATTATGCTGATGCGCCCGAGACATGCCACTCTAGGAGACGTGAGCAATGCTGTAGACTAAAATCTTAATTATGTTGATGAGCCACACGCATGCCACTCGAGGAATCCCAAGCACGGGGTTAAACTGAAATCTAATTTGTGTCGATGCCCCTAGGCTTGCCACTCTAGGAGACCCAAGCTGGGCTGTAGACTGGAATCATAAATGCACTGATGCATTCCCAGCATGTCACTCTAGAAGACCCAAGCTGGGTTGAAGGTTGAAATCTTGAGTGTGGATCCTTGTGATACTGTTATGCCATTGAGGGATACTGTTGCTAAGCCACTTTCACTGGGTAAGGCTGTTGAGTCAAGTTCAAAACCACTGTATATTACATGACGGAAACCTCAATATTGGCGGAAATACGAGCCAAGCATAGACAACTGAAGACAGGCTGAAGTTTTTTTGTCACTTCGCAAAGAAGCGCTCCCCTGACTCCTTCTCCCTCTGCACTGTGTTCATGTGGTACACACAGTACCGCACGCACAGAAGGAAAACAATATGAAACATGTATCCGCAGTTGCTCTCCAAACTCCTGATTAGTTTTGGTGAATGCCCGGAGCGGTCGCTGCGCATCCTAGCGAAAGCAGCCCTCAAGTCATCAAACTTCTCCTCAGAGATACCAGCAGAGTAGCTGCTGTCTTGCACGAGGGCTAGCCGTGATATACGGTGGCCATGGTCCTGGACAAAGCATCTGTCCTTGAAGCTTGACCCCAAGACAAGCGGCGCCTCAAGATTTGCCAAACAAGAGGCCGCGATGCAACACCGGTCATGGTGAAAGATATGGCCGCATGTCTGGCCACACCTCTTTGCAGTGCAGCTGTGAGTCTTTGGCCCCTCCTCTGTCATGGATCACGCAGTGAAATCATCGCCGGTATTCTCGCAGATGCGGACCAGATCCCCCCGTGAACTGCAGCCAGTGAGAATGTTCATGACTCGTGGATCCTTGGCTCGGCTCTCTAGCATGCAGTCACGAGAGATGCTGCAATATTGGCAGGCGGGGGTAGTGTGCATGCGGGCGGGGTGTTTGCATGTGTGAAGGATCTAAGAATGCAGGTGGAGGGTCGCGAGCGCGGCTACGTGATGTGAATGCAAGCGAGGACCTGTGCATGCAAGGAATGCGCATGCGTGTGGGGCGCTCTGCAAGCAGGCGGGATGCTGTGCATGTGGGCAGGGGTGTGTGCATGTAGGCAGTGTGCATGTGGGTGGGAGCTGTGCATGCAAGCGGTGCGCATGCGGCCGGGGGGTAGTCCGGTAGTGCATGCAAGCGGGCGGGGTAATGTGCATGCATGCGGGGGGCTGGGCATGCATTCGGGCCTTCGGGGGCTGCCAGTGCTGGTGGGGGCTGCGCATTGTCGCACCATAAAGCAGTAAACGTGCCATTATGGTAAACTCCGGAATCTCCGGTAAAGGCGCCTTAGAGAAGTGTCCTCTACTCACAAACACGGTACATCACCGTACACACAGGCTCCTTGTACTTCAGACAAGAGCTGTTAACTGGCTACTGTAAGGTTCAGCCCTAGCAGGAAGTCTCTCTGCCTAGGGGTAATGTCTGGGTGTCCCTGTCTTGTGGGTACCGCCCCTACTACTTCACTTGACGGACGCCTACGGGCAGGCTCAGTGACTCTTCACTGGCTGCGAGTGCTCAGCGAGTTAAGCAGTAGAGCTGGGTATTTGTATGTATAGCAATAGACGTATGGTAGCGTAGGCCTTCTGGCCGTCTGGGTGCGATCCAGCTGGGCTATGTTAAGGGCACTTACCGCGCAACACGCGGTGAGGTAGACGGGAGGTTGACTGCGTACTTCTTCTTCGGCAGGGTCTCGGTTCACTACTGAGGTACTTGTCTCCAGGTAGTTCAGCTGAGGCGGAGCTAGTCTTGACTTGATATAGGTACTGACGTTATGAACACCTCAGGCCTCATGCATTGGATGCCGGCCGGAGCTTGTTACATAAGAGGTCTGTCCTTTAGAAAGGGACGAAGTAGTTAGCCTAGGCAACTGCCGGGATACAGGGACCCGGCAGGCCCAATTCAGAATACGGTACAATCTGTCAAATCAACCGGCGTAAGCGGGTTTCTAGGTCTCAGTTCAAATCCGTAGACTCCGCAGAGAAGCTGCGGAGTCCCCGAGGCCGCTAACTGCGGTCTAAACGGTTCTGTCACGTATACGGTAATATACTGTGACAGCTGTCGCACCATAAAGCAGTAAACGTGCCATTATGGTAAACTCCGGAATCTCCGGTAAAGGCGCCTTAGAGAAGTGTCCTCTACTCACAAACACGGTACATCACCGTACACACAGGCTCCTTGTACTTCAGACAAGAGCTGTTAACTGGCTACTGTAAGGTTCAGCCCTAGCAGGAAGTCTCTCTGCCTAGGGGTAATGTCTGGGTGTCCCTGTCTTGTGGGTACCGCCCCTACTACTTCACTCGCCCCCCGCTCCTCAGCGTTAAGCCTAAAGGGCATGCGCTGGGAGCCGGAAAAAGGGGTCGGTACTGAAAGAAAGAAACTTCTGGCAATATGTACACTTCAGAAGATCAAAATATCAAAGCAAATCTGCCTGGTTCAGGCCGTCCCCCGCATCTGCCTGGTTCAGGCTATATACACACATCAGCCTGGTTCAGGCTGTTTTCAAAGCAAAATCTGTACGCCCAGAACTTGTCAGTTCCCTAACACTGAAGCCTCCTAAACATCTGACTGCAATCCAGCCAGTCGGTAAAAAAAAATCCCCTGAAGAAAATCCACTGCAGGAAATTTGCTGCAGGACATCCACACAAGGAAATTCATCAAAGAAAAAATTAACTGAAACCCGTGGCGGACCACACAGAATCCGGTACCGTTACCAGTGTCATGCTTGGTTGCAGGCAATAAAGGGTCGGAACCCATCAGCAACCCTCAGCAATCATCAGAAACCATCAGAAACCAAGTTCAGAAATCATCAGAAGTCATCAGAAGTCATCAGAAATCATCAGAAATCAGAATCTTTAAACTTCTGGAAAATATGTACGTAGAAGCTGAAATTGTCTTAGCAAATCTGCCTGGTGCAGGCCTTCTTCAATCAGAATTAAAAAAAATCCACCGAGTCTCAGCTGAAGCGCAATGCGCAGAATCCTACAAATCCAGGCTGTTCAGCCCACTACTGGCTAGCAAACAGAGAAATTTTCAAAGTTATCAGGTTAAGCTAAGAACAACCGCTGCTCTCGCCCCACTGCGCCATAGCCGCCTGGTCTTCAATGGCCACAGGAAATGTGCGCCGTAGCAGCGTGATCCGCCCCCTGCTGTGTTATCATCGCCCGAGTTGACTAATTCTCCTCGCTCATCATCTTCATAACATATGTACTACCGTAGCCTACGGTGGTTGAGAAACAAATTTTCACTATGTTGCTGCGATAGCTTTAACTCCAATCCTGCATCTTCCGTCTTCGGTCCGCTGGCTGCCGGCCCACTGCCTGCCGGGTACTTAGGACAAGCCGCGCTGCGTCTGCATTTTCTGCTCTGTAGGCGCCTGCCCGCTCCTTGCCAGTTACGGCGTGGGTAACGTCACGTGCTCAGCGGCCTTGTCGCTCTGGGCTCGGCCTCAGGTCTCGGTAAGCTCCGCAAGGGCTGACTCCTCCTCTTTGTTGGAAGCCTAGCGCCACTTTGGCCCATCTATGGACCGCTCGCTGGGTGACATTGGCTTCTCTTCATCCAAGGAATATCTTTCTCCAAAAAGTCTCTCCCTCCAAGAAGCCTCTCGCGCCTCCTCCTCCTCATCCGCCTCTTCCTCCTCTTCCATCTCATTCTCCTCTTCTGCCTCTTCTGCCTCTTCTGACGCATGGCATTGCGGATGTCCATCGGCTGCTGACGGGCACCTGTTGCGCGATTCTCCCAGATCCTGGCCAGCTCCACATCTGCAGGCACCGCAGCATGGATTGCTACCAGGCACACATTCCTGCTGCTGCTGTCGTCCACGTGTGCTGGCACCGGAGACCTGCTGCTCCTAGCTGCTTCCACGTCACTGTCAGCTGCCTTGCCTGCCATTGCCTGGCTGGACTTGCTGCAGCCGTCAGGGCCCAGACTCAGGCTAGGGCTGGCTTGACCCACCGGCCTGCACGGCTCTGCTGAGCGGAAGTCCTCCTGCCAGGTCAATCTGGGCATGCACTCCTGGTGCTGCGGCGGCTGTGCCTCTTTTTTCGCCTCATGGCTGGCCTGCTCAGCCCCGTGCCCCCCGGGTAGTGCCACGTGCCATGTAACCATGGCTGTCTGCTGCAGCTGCTGCTCTTCCTCTTCTTCACCTGTAGGCAGCCGCGCCTGTAGGTTCTGTTTGGCATGTTCCAAGCGATGCTTCACTATCCTCAGCTGTCTGGTCATCCTCATCTTCACTGCTATTATTGGCTGCCTGGCCACCCACAGCTGCCTGGCCATTCCTTTGAGCTTCTGCCGGTACAAATTAACCTTTTCCCTCAGCATGGGTATGGAGATTCCCTGCTCCTCTGACCCCCCAGGATTCTCTGCCGCCTCCAGCTGTTTGCTGGCCTGCTGGGCCGCCCCTGGTTCTGATATTGGCACATGGACCCCTCCTGGAGCTGCTACCACTGGTGGTGTGACAGGCCTATCCTCTTCTGGCTGGTGCATCTGCACCAGCACCGGCGCCTGCCTGTGCTCGTGGTCCTCAACCTCACTTGGTCCAACTGGTTCCTCAGCCACCTGTTGGTTCAGCTTCTGTTCCCACGGATGCAGTTGGTCCGGCTCGCAGCCGCCGGCCAACACAGGTGTCACATGGGCTGCCTCCCTCGACAAACACAAACGTGACGCATGCACCTGCAGTTGGCTTGGCTCGGAGCCACCGATCCCTACAGGTGTCACAGGAACCGCCTCTCTCTGCAAACCCAGTTGTGACGCCTGCACCTGCAGTTGGTCTGGCTCACAGCCACCGATCCCTACAGGTGTCACAGGAACTGCCTTTCTCTGCACGCACCGTCGTGACGCCTGCAACTGCAGTTGGCACGGCTCGTGGCCATCGGTCACCACAGGTGTCACATGAACTGCCTCTCTCTGCAAACACAGCCGTGACGTATGCACCTGCAGTTGGCCTGGCTCACAGCCAGCGGCCGCCACAGGTGTCACATGGGCTGCCTCCCTCGGCAAAAACAGCCGTGACGCATGCACCTGCAGTTGACCTGGCTCACAGCCACCGATCCCTACAGGTGTCACAGGAACTGCCTCCATCTGCAAACACAGCCGTGACGCCTGCACCTGCAGTTGGCCTGGCTCACAGCCACCGGCCACCACAGTTGTCACAGGAACGTCCTCCATCTGAAAACACAGCCGTGACGCCTGCACCTGCAGTTGGCACGGCTCGTGGCCATCGGTCACCACAGGTGTCACATGAACTGCCTCTCTCTGCAAACACAGCCGTGACGCATGCACCTGCAGTTGGCCTGGCTCGCAGCCAGCGGCCGCCACAGGTGTCACATGGGCTGCCTCCCTCGGCAAAAACAGCCGTGACGCATGCACCTGCACTTGACCTGGCTCACAGCCACCGATCCCTACAGGTGTCACAGGAACTGCCTCCATCTGCAAACACAGCCGTGACGCCTGCACCTGCAGTTGGCCTGGCTCACAGCCACCGGCCACCACAGTTTTCAGAGGAACTGCCTCCTTCTGCAAACACAGCCTTGATGCCTGCACCTGCAGTTGGTCTGGCTCACAGCCACCGATCCCTACAGGTGTCACAGGAACTGCCTTTCTCTGCAAACACAGCCGTGACGCCTGCACCTGCAGTTGGCTTGGCTCGGAGCCACCGATCCCTACAGGTGTCACAGGAACTGCCTCCTTCTGCAAACACAGCCGTGACGCCTGCACCTGCGGTTGGCTTGGCTCGCAGCCACCGGTCACTGGTTTGGGTGAAAAAGCATTTCCTATCGGAACACAGTTGATCAGGTGCAGCTGCTCGCTAGCTACCGGGCTATCCTGCCTGGGTGGGCCGGCACTCTCTGCCGTAATACAGTTGATCAGGTGCAGCTGCTCGCTAGCTACCAGGCTATCCTGCCTGGGTGGGCCGGCACTCTCTGCCGTAATACAGTTGATCAGGTGCCTGGGACTTGGCTCACTGTCACTGCTGAGGATGTCAAACATGGACCAGCCGTTGGGGGACACCTGATTACCTGGCTGCTCCATACACCTGGTCAATGCCTTCAAGGGTGCGCGCTGCTGGGGCACAGCCAGACTGCTTAACCCCGCCTGCTCTGCGTCACACACACTTTTCCACACTCCAGTGGCCCACTGCCCTAGCCTGTTCCACCCTCTTGGCTGAGCCAGATCCTCCTTCCTTTTTACTGGGGGCCATTCCGCAGTGGCGGCTTGTGCTCCACCCACCGCCTGCAGATCTGCAGGTTTCCTGATCACCTGACTTCCACCACGGGGCATCGTCCCGTTCTCCTTTTTAACGCACTGCGCAGCACTTGCCACTCTCATTAGCCTCTTCTGCGTCGCGTATTCTGGCCCACTGCCTAGGTCTCTTGCTCTTCCGCACTCTGCTGCCCCCTCTGGGGCTGCCGAGGTGCCTGCCCCTTGATCACCGTGATCGGGCTTGTTCTTGACTCGTTGCGCGGCTCCTGCCCCACTGGGCAAGTCCTGCTCTGGTGCGCCTTCTGGACCACTGTCCCGACTTGCGCCACTGGTCTGCGACACCTCAACGGGCCAAGCTTGATCTGCACTGGGCACCTTGCACCCCAAAGCTGCGGAATCCTCGATCCCTGCTAGCCCGCGAGAAATACGCGTCGCTTCTCCCTCAAGCGCCATCTGCTGCTCTGAGTCCAGGCCCTGCCTTTCAGTTCACACAGTTCACACAGTTCTGGGCCACTGAAATCTCAGCCTCTGCAATCCATTGATCACTGATCCTTAGATCCACTTCTGTCTACACTTGGGAATTTGCACTCCACCACAAAGGCAAGTCCAGGTGCACAGGCACTATAAGCTGGGTTTATAACTCCACAGCCTGATCTTCAAGCTACGTCTGCTTCTGGGTTGCCACGCCCAGCGCAAGCAGGGATTGGCTTGGAATATCTATGAGAAATCCTCTGCTCAGTGATTTCTAGCTGTCCAAGGCAGATCCGCTGTCTCAAAAAGAAATTCCAAGCTCCACAGCACATACACCTTTAGCAGGATTCGTTGGGTCAGGCTGATAAGGCAAGATCCACTACTTCGTCCCTTTCTAAAGGACACGCGATGTGCGCTTCAGGTCCGTGGCGGACTTCTTTCCTCACGGCAGTGACGGACGCCTACGGGCAGGCTCAGTGACTCTTCACTGGCTGCGAGTGCTCAGCGAGTTAAGCAGTAGAGCTGGGTATTTGTATGTATAGCAATAGACGTATGGTAGCGTAGGCCTTCTGGCCGTCTGGGTGCGATCCAGCTGGGCTATGTCAAGGGCACTTACCGCGCAACACGCGGTGAGGTAGACGGGAGGTTGACTGCGTACTTCTTCTTCGGCAGGGTCTCGGTTCACTACTGAGGTACTTGTCTCCAGGTAGTTCAGCTGAGGCGGAGCTAGTCTTGACTTGATATAGGTACTGACGTTATGAACACCTCAGGCCTCATGCATTGGATGCCGGCCGGAGCTTGTTACATAAGAGGTCTGTCCTTTAGAAAGGGACGAAGTAGTTAGCCTAGGCAACTGCCGGGATACAGGGACCCGGCAGGCCCAATTCAGAATACGGTACAATCTGTCAAATCAACCGGCGTAAGCGGGTTTCTAGGTCTCAGTTCAAATCCGTAGACTCCGCAGAGAAGCTGCGGAGTCCCCGAGGCCGCTAACTGCGGTCTAAACGGTTCTGTCACGTATACGGTAATATACTGTGACAGCATGCATGTAAAATGTTGCCCAAAAAGGGTGGGATGCTGTGTTCGCTGGCTCAATGCTGTGCATGTGGGCTGAAACTGCACACCAAAATGCAGTGAATGCTGTTGTAGCACCGTAGACGCGCTTTGCCTCCGCAAGAAATTTATGTAAAATTTCCTTCGCGGCTTAATAAATACTTATAGAATTAACTCATACACGCATTTGCGGCTTATCACGCAATATTAAACGATTGCTTGTGCGCGCGCGCGCACGTGCGTCACACCTTGTCTACACACCGGTACCGTACAGATGCACACGCAATATCTGCACCGCGACCAGTTTACCAGATGTAACAACGGTACTGCGCAACCCAAGTTTGAGGACCGTTCGGTGGGGTTAGGGGCAGTTGCCCAGTGCGGTGCGCGGCTTACAAAAGTATTGATTTCGGCCCGAGCGCCTTACGACAACGTGTATGTTTTCTGCATATTCCGATTAATAAATAATAAAATTTTCTGGGCGTTCGCGGAGGCAAATAAAGTATACGGTAGGCAGAGGTTCAGGCACGCTTCATACCAGTAAAAGTAGTGCCTGCAGCTTTAGATAATCGCTCCTCATCAGGATGGGCTGCAGCAGCGATTAGTCCACCCTCGCCTGCAACACCCCCGCTTCCATGGAGGGCCTCTGGGCACTTGGTACGATCGGAATCGACGTCGATAAATAACAAATAATGCAAGTTTTTAATGGCATGCGCTCCTCTTCAAAGATGACGGACTTAGGAAAAAATGACGTCACTCACTTGCCAACGTTGGCAAATAATGCCATGTCATTTGACTGAAACGTTGGAGAGTAAAAGTATGTTTTTAAGGGAGATCGATACCTCATGAAAATGCGGGAAAGTGGTAGGAGTCAGCCAGCAAAGCATCCGGTACGGCGGACGCGACGGGCGGGTGCGGGTACTAGACGGAGCCTAATAGGCATTCAGCATCCAGATACGCCCCACGTTTACGAGCTATGATAAATCCACCTCTTGTGAGTATATGACGTCGCAAATGATTGGTGCGGCTGACATGTCCAAAAGGCGGGACCAGTGCAAGGCTGAGAGGGTAATGGGCTAAATGGGCGAGAGGGAGGTAGGTGGCAATGCATGTTGGCAGGGGAAGATGTCGCGGCACAGGGGTGCACCCTAAGGAATGGGTGCACCAAGCGAAAAGAACACAAGACATTGATGTCTGGAAGGGCTTACCGCCTGGAATATATTGGTAGTTCAGCTGTTTCCTGTATGTTCAGAATTCCTGGCATGGGTGACACTGAACTTAGTGTTGAAGATGCTAGTACACTGTACCCCTCTGCAGGGATAGCAGCAGATAAACCTGTTAGCAAATCCTTAGCGCAGTACCGCTTTGATGTAATCAAAGAGGTCATTAGGTTGCAGGATGATAGACTGATGACCAGTATCACACAGATAAAAGATGCTAGGGATGAACTTGACCCGGATTCGGATGCGTCTGAAGACCTCACGGTCGACAGAATCTCTGAATTAAGGTTGACCTGCGAGAGTGCAAAATTAGACATTATCAGTCATCAGCTACTGTTTGATAGGTACAAATACATTGCTATGTCTGAGTTTGAATACCCTTTGCCTAGAGCATTTGATATTGCTTGGGAAACTGAGGCAAGCCTTAAATGGCAATACCGCCCAACAGTAGAACCTTTATCTGATGATGATGAAATTATATTAAATAAATGTGACTTACATGTGTACAAAGAAAGACCTGCTGATGTGCAGCAACCTGATGGCACATTTGATGTGCCAGTAAAATTCATCAGATCTCCCTGGGTGTTTGGTGTTGGTCCCTCGAATAGACCAATCCCAACTCAATTGTTCTAACATTTTTTTTTAGAGGGGACAATTATCCAGCACTCATCTTATCTTCACTAATCGGTCATTGCTTTCAACAATGACAGTTAGTGGGGGAGGAAAGGTTGTCATGAAGTGCTGTTCATTATCCAATGGTGTGATGACTAATTCTTATTTACTTATCACACCCTCAGATGCCTAGGAAGCCCAGCTCCAGCAAGGCCGACCGCGATGCTGAGCAGCGGGCCAGCGATAAGGCCGTGATCAACGACGGTTACAAGATTATTAACGCATCCGCACGGATGCTCTTGAAGGAGCGATCAACAGCCATCGCACGGACAGAAGACAGGCGTCGTCAAGCCGCGTTTTTAATTAAGCGTAGTAAGGCAACTGGCGGCGCCTCCGGCTCCAACCCTGGCAGTGGTGAAAACCTGGCCGGCGGAAGGAGCCAGACTGAAGGGCCAATGCATATGCCCCAGGGCAGGCATGGGGCCCGGACGTCCGGTGGCGACGAGGCACCTCCTCTAGTGAGGGCGCCCAAGCCACCGCTCAGCGAAGAGGAGCGGGAGCAGCGCAAGGCGCTCAAACAGCAGAGGAAGCAACAGGAAAGGGAAGCAGCGCTGAACCGTGATTTGGATCAGCACAACAAGCTGCGACCTATTCCTGAAGCGGCGGGCGAGTCCGGACTTGACCGCATGGATCTCGATGATCAGGCGGTGGGAACCTCAGAGCTTGCCGCCGCTCCATCCAGCGGTGGCGGTTCCACAAGGCAGCTGCGCAGCGCAGCAAAGTCGTACGTACCAACAACGTCTACAGAAGGTGCCTACCGATACGAAGGACGAGGTACGGCGGCTTACCAAAAGGAGATTGCTAGTAGCATCACGCCAATCATGATGGCGCAGCTTACGATCCTCGTCCGCGCCAAGGACAACGAGAAGGTACGGAAGTGGTGGAAGCTATTCGGTGCCACTGCCCCGTTTCGCAAGCGCAGCGACAAGACAGATGTCTTAGCAGACATAGCTGTTTATGCTGCTAATGTAGCAGAGGTGTCTGTGAACGAGATCCTGGGTTCTAGGTCGTGAAGCGTTGCACAGGCTAGGAAGTTCAGTTTAGAGGCTCTCATCAGAAGGCGTCATCCTGATTTTCGACCTGCGCATCCCCTCAGGGGCTCTGCTTTTGTTGTTCCTTTGCAGAGCTTGGGTAACAAACCTAGGCTGCGTCGTGCTAGAGCTAGGGAACTACTTGCTCAGCTGCGTGCCAAGCGTATTGCTATTCTTATTGAGTTCTGGGCCAAGAGAGTCAGGAGGTTCCGCAGGGTACAGAGGATTGCTGCTGACAAGATCAAGGCTGAACTGCTTAGGTCTGACAGGTTGCGCAATTTGACTTTGAAAATTGATGTCTGTAATTCTGTGCGGTGCCCTGGTCCTGCTATCACTCACAGGACGCAGCATCTCCTCAGAATGCAACCCACCATAATGCAATGGATCTTCTATCTCTGGCTGATAGTCACAGCATTTATGTTCACACCTGTTAACAGTATGAGAACTCACAATGCCCCAGCTCAGGTTTTTGATTTAACTCGCAGCATCGCACGAGACCAGTATTCAAGAGAAGTATTAGGATCTTCAGTGGTCACGCAGACAGGTATCTCTTACTCAGCAGATATTCAACATTACACAGATCCAGCGTTGCTGAATGACCTGTTGTCACCTGATGAGCTTAGTCACGAGGGAGTCCCTATTGAGGGATCTTGGTCTTTAGATAATATGACACCTGACAGTCCAGCAGACCATGTAGAACCTGATAAACATTTCAAGATGGAACAAGGTTGGACCCTGGGCAATCATGCTGATATTAGTGAGATTGAGAGGCAGCAGTTCCAGGATGAGCTAGGAGATATTATCCAGGCACAAAGCGCTTATAAGTTGTCTGACTTGACAGGTTATGAAGGATCAGTTCTTCCCTTCACCATAGGTCCCCCGGGAGAGACTATAACTTTGCCCCCATGTATTATTCTCAGAAAGGCTCGCAGGAGGTCGCCCATGGAGAAAGAAGTTATGGACGAACACATGACCCCTCTCATGGAAGCTGGATTTATCAGTGAGTGTCCCCGGCCCCTTATGATACATGAAGCTGTTATAGCTGCCAAGAAGGATCCTGTGACTGGTGCATGGACTGATAAGAGATGCTGTATTAATTATGGTAAAGCATCTGGAGGCATCAATGCCTTTACACCTCCCGACGTGTACCCTTTACCCTTGCCTGAAGAATTGTTTGGAAGGACTGAAGGTTGTACTGTGTTCTCTGTTTGTGATATGAAATCAGGATTCGGTCAAACTTCACTGTCTGAAGAATGCAGGGATATGACCGCGTTCTGGTGGAATGATAGGTGTTGGAAAACTAACCGAAATACCTTTGGCCTTACTAACATGCCTGCATACTTCCAGAGAGTTATGAATACTGTAATAACGGAAGCAGGCCTTGATCACTGTTGTGTATGTTTTATAGATGATATCCTTGTCTTTACCAAAGATCTTGCGTCGCACAAAGCTGCACTTAAACTCTTGTTTGCTGCCCTCAAGAATTGTCATATGAAGGTGCACCCAGGAAAATGCAAGTTTCTGTTTAACAGCCTGGAGTACCTGGGCCATATGATTGGAACAACAGGTATTTCCCCTAGTGAAACCAAGGTCTTGGCAATCAGGGCTTTACCCACGCCCACTACTGTGCATGAACTGCGCCGCGTAATTGGCTTTGCTAATTATTACCGATGCTATGTTCCTAACTTTTCTGTCATCTCCAGCCCCCTTACAGAGTTGTTTAAGAAGGACACCCCTTGGCTGTGGACTGCTGAGAGAGATAAGGCATGGGAACACCTAAAAGATGAACTCTGCAAACCTGGTAACGCATTGCGCACACCTGATAAAAATCGCCGTTACATCCTTCACACCGATTGGTCCCAGAAAGTCATGTCAGCCGTTCTGGGTCAAAAGGATGATGATGGGAAGGAATATCTAGTAGCCTGCATCAGCAGGACTTGCAATGTGCATGAGGCTAATTATGGGTCTTACAAGGGTGAAATGTTGGCCGCAGTATGGGGAGTGAGAGCCTTCCGCTATTATCTGCTTGGGGCTAAAATACCATTTCTAATAATAAGCGATCATAAAGGATTGTCTTGGTTAATGTCTAATAAAGAGTTAGAGGGGCAGTATGCTCGCTGGTCTGTCATGCTTTCACCATTCTCATATGAGCTTGAATACAAACCAGGTCGGTGTTAAACATATTGTTGCCGATGTCCCCAGCAGGTTCCCTGTTCAGTCAGATCTGGACTGGACAGGCACAAAGGAGAGTCACTTCGCAACAACGTGGCCCTTTTACTACAACTCAGCATTCTGTGGATCAGGTGTAGACACTGATTTGACTGCTAATAGTTCTAAAAGAGCGTATTCCCTTATGGCTGCTTGTTTGTCAAGAACGCCCCAGAGTGCAGTCCCGTGGGGATTTGCCATAGAACCTTTTGGTCCTGCAATTGATCCTGATCCAGCTCCTGATAAGGAGCAAGCTGTTTCTGGATTACAAATGATTTCTGAGAATGCCGAAGCGTCTTTTCCTTCACCAACCGAGTGGCCAGGTCTACCTAGAACCCGAGCTATTTGGCCCTCTCCCACGTTTGGTCCATCTGTTACAAACCATATTCATTCGTTGGCTACTAGACTGGTGCATCCTGATAACATGGATGAAATGAGTTGCTGTAATGCATTTGATACTGCAGCTGCTATTGACTTCGAAATTAATGGCATTTCTTCATTTTCCACTCGCATTCATGTGCCGCAGATGGACACACTGTCTGAGAAACAGAAAGCCTTAAGGGGAACAGCTTCTTCAAGAGTTGAAGATTGCCGGCTGCATTTGCAGGAATTGCCTCCTTCCCACTATACTTCACTGCAGGTGCAAGAACAATCAAAAGAAGGCAATCCTATTGGAAAAGGGATTCAGTCAATAAATTCTACACCTGTTCCTCAAACCAGCATTCTTACTGCTGTGCAAGAAGGTGTGTCACTGATTGAGCTGTTAGGTGGTATGTGCGGAGGATTAGAATGCATGCTGAAAAATGGCATCCGCATCAACCACTATTACTATGCTGACATTGATAATGGCGCAAGGGTTTGTGCCAAACACAGACTTAAATTGCTCATGGAGGAATATCCCAATCTTTTGAGTCATGATGCTGTTACTAACACATTCAACCGGCTGCCGCAGGATGTGTACGAAATTAATGAAAGACATCTCATTGACATTGGATGCCTTGATGGTACCCAATGGATGCTAACAGCAGGGTTTATGTGCACTGACCTGTCTTCTGCAGGGAAACGTACAGGATTACAAGGAGAGAAAAGTTCCACATTTTTCCCTCTTATTAAAATTCTAGGATCTCTGCAGCATATGCAACAAGGGAGACGACCACCCATGTACTTCATTGAGAATGTTGCTGTACAATTTGCTATTGCAAAATCGCAGGCTATGACAGAGGGATTCCAGGAACTTACAGAAAGGCTGGGACACCCAGTTTGCTTTGACGCTGTTGCCGTAGGCAGCTATGCCCACCGGCTGCGTAACTATTGGCAGAATATATGTTCCCCCGCTTCTTTGCAGTTGGTTATGACGTCATTTGTCCGTGATGATACATTGCGCCTGACTGACATACTGGATCATGGAAGAAAGCCCCGTACCTGTTTCAAAGTTAACAGGTACCCATATCATCCAGCCAACATATTGGACGAACCTCTACGAGTTTTTCCTACTATGGTTGCAAGGATTGAATCTTATGCGTTTCGTCCCAACCCTGAATATGAACCTGGGCTTGTTTTAGAAACAGATCAAGCAGGAGTTGTCACTAGACACGCTCTGACTATTCATGAGCGTGAACGTGCCATGGGATATGCAGCCGACTGTACTGCTGGCCAAGGTCTGATCTTTTCTGTACGTCACAGGATCGTTGGGGGTGCTTTTGATGCTAATGCTGTCAGTCACCTAATTGCTGTTGGACTCGCAGTTAGATTTGCAGATGTTCCACCTTCGCAGGAAATTTTTTCTGCCTTCAATAACTTTTACCCTCATTCCTTTGCCACTTCAGGACTGGAGCTGGGGGGGGATGGTGATCAGATATCTCAGCAGCTTAATCATTTATTTGCTGCTGGAGATTCTCTGATCTTAAATGCAGCTCAGTCCTTAGCGGCTGAGTTCATAGAGCAGCCCATGACCCGTGAGGAAGAATCTCACTCATTCGCAGATATCTGGTTGGATAATAATGCTATGCAATATTTGAGGCGTACCACTGACACAATGTTGCCCATGCTGACCCCTGTAGAACGCAAGCGTCTTCAACGGCGAGCTGCGCTCTATCTCTGGTCTGCTGAAAAGAGTATTCTATATCGACGAATGCCAGGCGGTACAACCAAGGTGGTACCACCCCCTGGTGACCGGTTGGCACTCGTTCACAAAATGCATGTAGAAAATGGTCATTATGGCAGGCGCCGCACGACGGGGCTTGTCATGATGACCCACTGGTGGGTTGGTTTATATAACGACTGCAAAAGAGTGGTCCAGTGCTGCGAGGCCTGCGATTACACTAAAGTATCGTTTAATGCTATGCAGCCTGTTATGCATCCCTTACCCATCAGAGGACTTATGTACCGATGGCACCTGGATCTTTCTGGTCCTTATACGGCTTCTAACCGTGGCCACACCTATGTTATGGTAGCTGTAGAAAGCTACTCTAAATGGGTTGAGGTATTTCCTATGACTGCTAAATCATCTAAAGAAGTAGCTTACCATTTCCTGCACGGCATATTGGCACGATTTGGGGCATGCGCTGAAGTTGTCACAGACGGTGGTGGGGAGTTTCAAGGTGAAATGGACTCGCTGCTTGTCCGTGCCATGATTGATCATAGAGTCACCAGTTCTTTCCATCCCCAAGCCAATGGGCAAGCGGAAAGGCTGGTGAAGACAGTAAAAACTGCATTATCAAGGCACTTGCACGTTTCAAGAGAGCCTCGAGAATGGGACATGTATTTACCCTGGATAGCACTCGGGTACCGAGTCACAAAGCACGCCAGCACCTTGATGAGTCCCTACCAGCTGCTGTTTTCCTGTGAACCAATCATCCCTCCCGCTATCATGGAAAGGTTGAATGGGGATCAGACAGTGGATTATCTGGATGTGGATACTGCTGCTGAACTTGTACTGTCCCGTTCTGAATTACTAGCCAAGAACTGCGTGATGGTCGGCCAGAATCTTCTGGTTGCTCAACAGCGAGATACCCTGCGTTACGCAAGGCTTCGTAGTGGAGGTTACCTCCCATCAATAGCTAAGTATACTGAGGGGCAGTTTGTGTATGTGCGGGATGAGAACCGACTCTGCACTCCACTGCAAGACCTTACGTGCTTCGGGTGTTTGATGTACGACCAAGTGGAGTCATTATCCTGGTTGGTCGCAATGGGGTGACTGTGGCTGAGAACGCTATTAACTGCGCACCATGTCATCTGCCCATAGAGGGACTCTTACCCCCATCCAAAAGATGGCAAAAGCCAGCACCAGATTTCCCTTGTCAGAGATGTCTGCTGCCTGATAATGCTAAGAAAATGATTCTGTGTGGCAGTTGTGGTCGAGGCACTCACACGTACTGTTTGGTACCACGGCTTACTACTGTCCCTGCTGGTTACTGGATTTGTGAGCAATGTAGGACTGCTGGAGCTGACGCTACTGGTGCTGCAAGACGTGATGTTGCGGCGGAACTGGAGGAACCAGCGGCCGCCGTGACAGGTTACCAGCTGCGGCCTGCTAAGCAAAAGAAGGCAGGAAGGGTGATGGGAGCCGCCAATGGCGGTGGCCTTGTTGAGGATGAAGGAGAAGGACCCGCTGAAGACAGGGAAGAAGACGCAGATTGTCTTGCCGGGACCGCCGCAGGCGGTGCCGGAAGCAATGCGATTGAGCTTGTCGGGACCGGCGCAGTTGTCAGCAAGGAGGAAATCGCTGAGGAGGCGCAACCTGATGATCAGCGCCCTACCCGTGCATCCGTGAGAATCCGCGTCCCCAACAAGAGGTTCGAAAGCCATGTCACTCATCCTTGGGTGCCCCCAGATTTCATCAACTGGGGTGTCCGCGGAGATGCGGTGGATGCTCTGAAGTCCTTAATGCCTGGAGTGTGGCGAGAGCGCGATGTCTGCGGTCTACTTAGGCAACAGGGTGCCGGGAGGATGGTCGTACCAACTCTACCCTCCTTCACCTCTCACCATTGAAGACAGCGACTGCAACACCCTGCTGGACTGCCTTGACCTATCCCTGTCCCCCAGTATTCTTTTGCTGTTCAAGGATAATGGGCAAGCCACCGGGCTTCTGCAGAACAGCCAGCTTTACCCTTACCCTCGATCCCTCCATGTTCTTACCAATTCGGGCATCGGTGTCAACGTCCCTGCAGACTACTGTGCTGATCCGCTGCAACCCTCCACCTACGAGTTTCTGCTGCGACAGCATGGGCCTGCACGTTCTTATCACGAACCCTCCGGCTGAATACGCTGATATCTCTTGTGCTCTTGCGGTCAAGTACGCGCGTCATGTGGCCTGTTGCCTAGTCACTCAAGATTTCCTTAAGTGCCATCCTGCAAGGTTTGAGTGGCTGTCCCAACTACGGAGAGAAAGGCGGCTTGTCATTTTGCAGTCTGTCAGCTTCACAGCAGGTCTGGGAGTTAACCGGTCCATTCACGGTTGCTGTAGCAATAAAGTATGGATCCTTGTGTTTGCATCGGCAGCTATCCGTGCTCGGATGATCCCACCAATGCACACGTTCATCCGTTGATACATTAAGCGTACTGCTTTCTTGTGACAGAATATAACTGAGTTTCCTTCGTTTGCGTTGACAATTGACTGTGTATCTGAGCGGAATTTTCACTGGATCTTGGGGGGCTCTGGGAAATAGGATTTGAATTTGTTGGTGCTGAGAATTGTGAGCCAAAGTGAAACTGAATGACTATGAACATCTGCCTTACGTTAGAATTATTATATATTTGCTCAAAACTGATATTTAGGTTGTTACTTGATTTCAAACAAAACAAAACAAAAATTGTGTGCAGTTTTCAATATCTGGGGGGGGAAAGGTTGTTGTGCATAATACGCACTTTTAGGGTTTAGGAGGTGTTTACCGTGAGGTGGCATTCTCATATGTCTGGCGCGAGCCTATAGGCATCCTCGATCAGGTGTTAGGTAGGTGATCGGGAAGTTTGAGATGGTGTGGATTGGAAAACCAATTGCACTAGAGCAGGGCTGATGTAGTCTTCTGGACTTGGGGTCGATTGGGCCCTGGGGGAAGGTGAACAGTACCGATGGTGACGAGAACTGGGCTCTTCAGCTTGAAGAGGGTCCCTTAAAGCGACTGTGGCGAGTTACGGTAATGCGTAAAAGTCACAGCTAACGTACGCATTATATCGGAGGTTATTTTTCCTACCGGTACTTGTGCCCCATGGACTCTGGGCAGGGCCCAGGGGTGGGAAGTCTGATAACAATACGCAGTTCTTAAAACACTGTCGTACTTGTTCATTACTGCCTCCAGTGTTTTTCGACCTGGGGGGGGAATGTCTTGTGTTCTTTTCGCTTGGTGCACCCATTCCTTAGGGTGCACCCCTGTGCCGCGACAGCTGTCACGACGTATGACTGCACCGTGCGTTTGACTGCGCCAACTGCTTTTTCAGTTGGAAGTTATGTGTGAACCTGTACAAGTGTGTTTGCCGTCTTAGAGGATCCCGAACTGGGTCCTTTACTTTTTCTTTCTTACTTGATTTCACGGCCTTCAATAGACTCTTAACGTTTCTAGCTATTGTTCCTGATTATCAATCTGCAAGTTAATCGTCAATCCAAGTCTTACTAAGGGGAAACTGGCAGAGCAATTAGGCCAACAGCGACTCTATAAGCATCAACAAGTCTCCTGATACGAAGCTGGCAGAGCACCTAGGCCAACAGTCGCCCATCTGCAGCAATTAGAGTTATTCCTGCCTCTTAACAAGGCATATCGTCGGTAACATGGGGCCGCTTGAAATCCGCTTGAATGGAAACAATTCCTGCTTGAAACAGGGTCTTGATTCAAACCGGAGATCAAGCGGGCTATCGCTTGAATCAAGCCACTGAAACCAGCGTTTGATTCAAGCCAAAATCAAGCGGGAATCAAGCGGATTGAATCAAGCCGAAATCAAGAGAGAATCAAGCTGATTGAATCAAGCCGAAATCAAGAGTGTATCAAGCGCTTCGAATCAAGCCGGAATCAAGAGAGAATCAAGCGCATTGAATCAAGCCGGAATCAAGGGGGTTTCAAGCCCATCGATTGAATTGGGAGCTTTGAATCAAACCGGAGATCAAGCGGGCCATCGCTTGAATCAAGCCATACTAAGCAACACTTAATTCAAGCCGGAATCAATCACGTACAGTCATGACAGCATGAACAATCGAAGCCGGAAGCAAGCGTTATTACACAAACCAACGTATTCAATCAGTGACACTGCCCTTGGCCACATGCACTAAACCTAGGCCACCCGCATTAAACACTGGCCCAACCCTCGGCCAATAACCCAATGCCAAGAACCCAACAACATTGTTTACCTCCAAAACGACAAAATCATTCAGAACAAAAGCTCCCAAGTCACAAGACCCCAATGTTCACAAGTGTTCATAACATGCAACACTCTAGTAGCTGTCAACGGCCAAGTACACAAAGGAGCTAGCAGTTCTTTCCATACACACGAATTATCATGGTGGCCCATCCGTATTTTTCACCGACGGCCTGCACAATCGCGATCTCCTCCACAATCCCCTTCGCATGGCTGACTCCCTGGTTCCCAGCCTTGTTCTGCAACCTGTTCTTGACCTGCATAAAAAGATTAGAAAGATTAGGAACGTCTCATGCCCGTCTGAATACATAATTTGTTAGAGAAATGTTACGATATGATGTGAGAGTGTTTCTTGAATTACTAAATAAAAAATAATCGTACCTTGAAACTGAAGGACGCTAATCGTTCCATAAAAACTGTCACATTGCCGACAGCGTGCCGGGTCTGAGCGTTTATGTTGGATGCATTTGTCGGCCCAAGGGCACGGGCGATGCCCGCCAGAAAGGCATGTTAGTGTAAGGGGCCACCGTTGGGGGGGGGCCTGTATCAAACAAAGGGGGGCGTGAAATTAGCAAAAAAACAAAGTGCCATTGGATGATGTGAAGTGAAGCTATATTTGCTGGCAGTTGGCTCAATTCAGTGAAGCATGTTAAATCAAAGTGACACGCCTGTACAGATCGTTAACCAGCATCCCAACAGCCCATGCCCTGAAGGCATCCACCTCAGCCTAGCTGGCGCTCTTTCCCAAGGGTTTGCAGAAAGCCTCCCGAAAATGCGAATTGGTGTGCGAACATGGACGCACCTTCAAACATCATCCACCATGAGCCCTTGCAGGTGTCCTCCCGTCCCGCAGAGGCTGTAAAGGACAACTCAACAGTCTGTGAAGAAGAGGGAATAGGTGCAGATTTAACATAGTATGTGTTTGGTTGATGGTGTTCTTGCGTGATGACCGAGGCCCATGCGACAAAGCCCTTGCATGAGCTCGCAACAGATGGCCTTACCTGGGCCCCGCTGCCTGAGAGACAGCATAGTTGATGATGAACCAGAATTCGTAAGGAAAAACTTGATGTCCTTTAGCTGATATCCCTGCAGCATCAGAAGTTGGTCATTCGAGGTAGCAGTCAGCCATGTCGTAGGAGTAGGGCTCAGTGAAATTTCGCAGTGCGGGGGCTGACCATCTGACCATATGCTAAGCAAAAGTCGCGGACATCCTACCTTTCATCGTTAACGTGTCCTCTGTCGCATCTCCACCGTCAGTTTGAAGTGAGGTTCACGCCAGATCTGAGACAGAGAACGCATTCGCCAGGTTTGCTTCCCCGTCAGCTTCAACGAATCCATATTTCATCTGAAAATCAGGAATCAATGTGCAGTCAGGCAGCGTGAGGACGAGAGAACTGACGAGTTTCTTACCGTTGCTCCCGGATCTTGAGATTTCGGGCACATCCCGCTCCTGGCAGCTGATGCATGCCTTAACCTTACGAGGTTATATTCAGTTGTCGTCGGGGATCATTTGAGACTGGTATGATCATGAGGGGCAGGCTCTGACGGCACAATTGGCTCCATACCTCGAGCCCACACATCGGTGCGGTACACGATTTTTTCAACGAAAAAACATCGACAGCGTACAGTGAGGGGCTCACGAAGACGAGCATGCCCATTGGTACCTTGCAAGCTTATACCACCGGCCGTTCGCCTGTTTTGGTTTTGTCACAGTCAGGTGTGAGGCCGGCCTAATGGTGAATGGATACGTCTGACGATTTCGTCATACCGGTACCCACACAAATTACACTGTGTGACCGTGACCAAACGACGAATTAGCCTTATGGGTGCGGTTGGGTGTCGGGTGCTGTCATGCACTACGTGCGCGGGCGTGGAACCCGGTGGGTGGACCCCTTAAAAGTGAAAATGTGTTACGCACCGGTAACATACGCATTCAGTCGAAACTTTGAGCTAAATATATAATCATCGATGCGAATGAGCTCTTTAATGACGCCTTAGTAGCTCAGAAATGGCTGAACCATCCAAGGATACCGAGGAGGAGGAGGACGAGGAGGAGTATATTTGATAGCGCCCGGCACCTCTGCGGCGCCCTAATGCCGATGCCGGCCTTCGCGCAGGAATGGCCTTGAGAACAGCAACAAACACGTTTCAAGCAGGTTATAATTCTTTGCCGGTACAATGCAGGCAGAGCAGCAGGTAACATATGCCATGAGAACAATGCATGCAGTAGATCCCCGCATGAAAGACATAAACCCTGCATGCATGCATGACTTCCCCGCCAGCGCCCCACCCGCACGACAACACCATGCATGCACGCATAGCGTCATGCCGGCAGGACAACAGTACAACACCCCGCATGCATGCAGTAGCGCCCTACCGGCACGACCGCACCATGCCGGCATGCATAGCCAACAACAAAGCGCCACGATGACATGACCCGCCCTGCCTCCTCGTAGAAGCGCACTAGCGCCCCGCTAGCACGACATCATCGTGCATGCATGCAGTAGCTCCATACTGGCACGTCATAACCATGCATGCATGCAGTAGCGCCCTGCCGGCACGACAACACCTTGCCTGCCTGCATTAGTACCCTGCCGGCATGACAGCACCATGCATAGCGCACTAGTGCTCCGCCCGCACGACAACAATCTGCTTGCATGCATAGAACACTAGCGCCCCGACGGCACGACAACAGCCTGTTTGCATGCATAGCGCACTAGCGCCCCCCGGCACGATAGCGCCTGGCTTGCATGCATAGCGCACTAGCGCTGCGCCGGCACGACAACACCCTACTTGCATGCATGGCACACTAGCGCACCTCCGGCACAACAACACCCTGCTTGCATGCATAGCGCACTGGCGTGCCGCCAGCACGACAACACCATGCTTGCATGCATAGCGGACTAGCGCCCCTCCGATACGAAAAAACCCTGTTGGCATGCATAGCGCACTAGCGCGCCGCCGGAACGACAACACCCTTTTTGCATGCATAGCTCACTGGTACCGGCAACAACACCGCTAGTGTTAGTGTTTGGACACAGCCTGAAGCAACGGTACCGGCAACAACACCGCTAGTGCATGTGATTGCTAAGAGCCTGAAGCAGCGGTACAAAAAACAAAACCGCTAGTGACAGTGATTGCACACAGCCTGAAGCAGCGGTACCGGCAACAACAACGCTAGTGACAGTGATTGCACACAGCCTGAAGCAGCGGTACCGGCAACAACAACGCTAGTGACAGTGATTGCACACAGCCTGAAGCAGCGGTACCGGCAACAACAACGCTAGTGACAGTGATTGCACACGGCCTGAAGCAGAGGTACCGGCAACAACAACGCTAGTGCCTGTGTTTGTACATAGCATGAAGCAGGAGTACCGGCACCAACACCGGTAGTGAGAGTCCTTACAAACAATCTGAAGCAACCATAACGGCAAGAGCACCGCTAGTGACAGTGTTTGCACACAGCCTTAAGTAGCAGCACCAGCAACAACACTGCTAGTCTTAGTGTTTGCATACAGCCTGAAGCAGCGGTACCGGCAACAACAACGCTAGTGCCTGTGTTTGTACATAGCCTGAAGTAGCAGTACCGGCACCAGCACCGGTAGTGAGAGTCCTTACAAACAATCTGAAGCAACCATAACGGCAAGAGCACAGCTAGTGACAGTGTTTACACACAGCCTTAAGCAGCGGCACCAGCAACAACACCGCTAGTGTTAGTGTTTGCACACAGCATGAACTGGTGGTACCGGCAACAACACCGCTAGTGTAAGTGTTTGCACACAGCATGAACTGGTGGTACCGGCAACAACACCGCTAGTGTCAGTGATTGCTAACAGCCTGAAGCAACAGTACTAGCACCATCACCGCTAGTAACAGTGGTTGCACACAGCCTGAACCAGCGGTAGCGGCAACAACACCGCTAGAGTCAGTAATTGCTAACAGCCTGAAGCAGTGGTACGGGCAACAACACCGCCAGTGAGAGTGTGTGCACATAACCCGAGGCAGCGGTACAGGCAACAGCACCGCTAGTGTAAGTGTTTGTACACAGCCAGCCTCAAGCAGCGGTGCCGGCAATAGCACTGCTAGTGACAGTGTTTGCACACAGCCTGAAGCAGCGGTACCGGCACCAGCACCGCTAGTGTTAGTGTTTGCACACAGCATGAAGCAGCGGCACCGGCAACAACAACGCTAGTGACAGTGAATGCACACAGCCTGAAGCAACGGTACAGGCAACCGCACCGCTAGTGACAGTGTCTGCACACAGCCAACCTGAAGCAGCGGTACCGGCAACAACACCGCTAGTGTTAGTGTTTGCACACAACATGAAGCAGCGGTACCGGCAACAACACCGCTAGTGACAGTGTTTGCACACAGCCTGAAGCAGTGGTACCGGCAACAGCACCGCTAGTGACAGTGCTTGCACACAGCCTGAAGCAGCGGTACCAGCAACAACACGGCTAGTGTCAGTAATTGCTTCCAGCCCTAGGTACTTAATGCACTCAGTGGCATCGAGCTGAACAGCCAACAACCTAGCGATGTAGTGCATATGATCTCAGGTCATTGGGCCAGAAGCATGGACATGGCCTGAAGGAATTTAAGATGGGGTGGGGATGAGATGGGAATTAAGAATGGGCACTGAAGGCAATGAGATGTAGCCATATGTTCCAGCCATAGATTCTTAATGCAATCAGTTACATCGGGCTAAACAACCAACAACATTACAACACAATGCACATCTTGGACATGCTTAAATAAGAAATGCTAAAATAAGACGAGGCACAGCTTAGTCACTGATATACCGGCCAGGAGCCACCGCCACGCTTCAGCCTGCACATTATGTCAATGAATGTAATAAGAGGGCATATGAAAGACAGCAAGACAATATGTGCTTGGAAAACAGCCAGCATGCTGATGGACAGCATGGGCTGGGCAGTGGTTTAGGACCCACAACTCAGGCCAGCCACAGACGTACCGGCCAGGAGCCGCCGCCGCGCTCCAGCCTACGCATAATGCCAATCAATGTAATAAGCAGGCATCTGCAACACAGCAAGAACAAATGCGCATGGAAAACAGCCAGCATGCTGATGGACAGCATGTGCTGGGTAGTGGTTTAGGACCCACAACACAGGTCAGCAACTGACTTACCGGCCAGGGGCCGCCGTCGAGCTCCAGCCTGCGCATAATGTCAATGACTGTAATTATCAGGCATCCGCAACACAGCAAGAACAAATGCGCATGGAAAACAGCCAGCATGCTGATGGACAGCATGGGCTGGGTAGTGGTTAAGGACCCACAACACAGGTCAGCAACTGACTTACTGGATGGGAGCCGCCGCTGCGCTCCAGCCTGTGCATGATGCCAATCAATGTTATTATCAGGCATCCGCAACACAGCAAGAACAAATGCGCATGGAAAACAGCCAGCATGCTGATGGACAGCATGGGCTGGGTAGTGGTTTAGGACCCACAACTCAGGCCAACCACAGACGTACTGGCCAGGAGCCGCCACCGCGCTACAGCCTGCGCATAATGCCAATCAATGTAATAAGCAGGCATCTGCAACACAGCAAGAACAAATGCGCATGGAAAACAGCCAGCATGCTGATGGACAGCATAGGTTGGGTAGTGGTTTAGGGCCCACAACACAGGTCAGCAACTGACTTACCGGTCGGGAGCCGCCGCCGCGCTCCAGCCTGAGCATATTGTCAATGACTGTAATTATCAGGCATCCGCAACACAGCAAGAACAAATGCGCATGGAAAACAGCCAGCATGCTGATGGACAGCATGTGCTGGGTAGTGGTTTAGGACCCACAACACAGGTCAGCCATTGAATTTCTGGATGGGAGCCGCCGCCGCGCTCCAGCCTGCGCATAATGTCAACGACTGTAATTATCAGGCATCCGCAGCACAGCAAAAACAAATGCGCATGGAAAACAGCCAGCATGCTGATGGACAGCATGGGCTGGGTAGTGGTTTAGGACCCACAACACAGGTCAGCCATTGAATTTCTGGATGGGAGCCGCCGCCGCGCTCCAGCCTGCGCATTATGTCAACGACTGTAATTATCAGGCATCCGCAGCACAGCAAAAACAAATGCGCATGGAAAACAGCCAGCATGCTGATGGACAGCATGGGCTGGGTAGTGGTTTAGGACCCACAACACAGGTCAGCAACTGACTTACCGGTCGGGAGCCGCCGCCGCGCTCCAGCCTGCGCACACTGTCAATGACTGTAATTATTAGGCATCCGCATCACAGCAAGAACAAATGCGCATGGAAAACAGCCAGCATGCTGATGGACAGCATGGGCTGGGTAGTGGTTTAGGACCCACAACTCAGGCCAGCCACAGACGTACTGGCCAGGAGCCGCCACCGCGCTACAGCCTGCGCATAATGCCAATCAATGTAATAAGCAGGCATCTGCAACACAGCAAGAACAAATGCGCATGGAAAACAGCCAGCATGCTGATGGACAGCATGGGTTGGGTAGTGGTTTAGGGCCCACAACACAGGTCAGCAACTGACTTACCGGTCGGGAGCCACCGCCGCGCTCCAGCCTGCGCATATTGTCAATGACTGTAATTATCAGGCATCCGCAACACAGCAAGAACAAATGCGCATGGAAAACAGCCAGCATGCTGATGGACAGCATGTGCTGGGTAGTGGTGGTTTAGGACCCACAACACAGGTCAGCCATTGAATTTCTGGATGGGAGCCGCTGCCGCGCTCCAGCCTGCGCATAATGTCAATGACTGTAATTATCAGGCATCCGCAACACAGCAAGAACAAATGCGCATGGAAAACAGCCAGCATGCTGATGGACAGCATGGGCTGGGTAGTGGTTAAGGACCCACAACACAGGTCAGCAACTGACTTACTGGATGGGAGCCGCCGCTGCGCTCCAGCCTGTGCATGATGCCAATCAATGTTATTATCAGGCATCCGCAACACAGCAAGAACAAATGCGCATGGAAAACAGCCAGCATGCTGATGGACAGCATGGGCTGGGTAGTGGTTTAGGACCCACAACTCAGGCCAGCCACAGACGTACTGGCCAGGAGCCGCCACCGCGCTACAGCCTGCGCATAATGCCAATCAATGTAATAAGCAGGCATCTGCAACACAGCAAGAACAAATGCGCATGGAAAACAGCCAGCATGCTGATGGACAGCATAGGTTGGGTAGTGGTTTAGGGCCCACAACACAGGTCAGCAACTGACTTACCGGTCGGGAGCCGCCGCCGCGCTCCAGCCTGAGCATATTGTCAATGACTGTAATTATCAGGCATCCGCAACACAGCAAGAACAAATGCGCATGGAAAACAGCCAGCATGCTGATGGACAGCATGTGCTGGGTAGTGGTTTAGGACCCACAACACAGGTCAGCCATTGAATTTCTGGATGGGAGCCGCCGCCGCGCTCCAGCCTGCGCATAATGTCAACGACTGTAATTATCAGGCATCCGCAGCACAGCAAAAACAAATGCGCATGGAAAACAGCCAGCATGCTGATGGACAGCATGGGCTGGGTAGTGGTTTAGGACCCACAACACAGGTCAGCCATTGAATTTCTGGATGGGAGCCGCCGCCGCGCTCCAGCCTGCGCATTATGTCAACGACTGTAATTATCAGGCATCCGCAGCACAGCAAAAACAAATGCGCATGGAAAACAGCCAGCATGCTGATGGACAGCATGGGCTGGGTAGTGGTTTAGGACCCACAACACAGGTCAGCAACTGACTTACCGGTCGGGAGCCGCCGCCGCGCTCCAGCCTGCGCATAATGTCAACGACTGTAATTATCAGGCATCCGCAGCACAGCTAGAACAAATGTGCATGGAAAACAGCCAGCATGCTGATGGACAGCATGGGCTGGGTAGTGGTTTAGGACCCACAACACAGGTCAGCAACTGACTTACCGGTCGGGAGCCGCCGCCGCGCTCCAGCCTGCGCACACTGTCAATGACTGTAATTATTAGGCATCCGCATCACAGCAAGAACAAATGCGCATGGAAAACAGCCAGCATGCTGATGGACAGCATGGGCTGGGTAGTGGTTTAGGACCCACAACTCAGGCCAGCCACAGACGTACTGGCCAGGAGCCGCCACCGCGCTACAGCCTGCGCATAATGCCAATCAATGTAATAAGCAGGCATCTGCAACACAGCAAGAACAAATGCGCATGGAAAACAGCCAGCATGCTGATGGACAGCATGGGTTGGGTAGTGGTTTAGGGCCCACAACACAGGTCAGCAACTGACTTACCGGTCGGGAGCCACCGCCGCGCTCCAGCCTGCGCATATTGTCAATGACTGTAATTATCAGGCATCCGCAACACAGCAAGAACAAATGCGCATGGAAAACAGCCAGCATGCTGATGGACAGCATGTGCTGGGTAGTGGTGGTTTAGGACCCACAACACAGGTCAGCCATTGAATTTCTGGATGGGAGCCGCTGCCGCGCTCCAGCCTGCGCATAATGTCAACGACTGTAATTATCAGGCATCCGCAGCACAGCAAAAACAAATGCGCATGGAAAACAGCCAGCATGCTGATGGACAGCATGGGCTGGGTAGTGGTTTAGGACCCACAACACAGGTCAGCCATTGAATTTCTGGATGGGAGCCGCCGCCGCGCTCCAGCCTGCGCATAATGTCAACGACTGTAATTATCAGGCATCCGCAGCAGAGCAAGAACAAATGTGCATGGAAAACAGCCAGCATGCTGATGGACAGCATGGGCTGGGTAGTGGTTTAGGACCCACAACACAGGTCAGCAACTGACTTACCGGTCGGGAGCCGCCGCCGCGCTCCAGCCTGCGCATAATGTCAACGACTGTAATTATCAGGCATCCGCAGCACAGCTAGAACAAATGTGCATGGAAAACAGCCAGCATGCTGATGGACAGCATGGGCTGGGTAGTGGTTTAGGACCCACAACACAGGTCAGCAACTGACGTTCTGGCCAGGAGCTGCCGCCGCGCTACAGCCTGCGCATAATGCCAATCAATGTAATAAGCAGGCATCTGCAACACAGCAAGAACAAATGCGCATGGAAAACAGCCAGCATGCTGATGGACAGCATGGGCTGGGTAGTGGTTTAGGGCCCACAACACAGGTCAGCAACTGACTTACCGGTCGGGAGCCGCCGCCGCGCTCCAGCCTGCGCATATTGTCAATGACTGTAATTATCAGGCATCCGCAACACAGCAAGAACAAATGCGCATGGAAAACAGCCAGCATGCTGATGGACAGCATGGGCTGGGTAGTGGTTTAGGACCCACAACACAGGTCAGCCAATGAATTTCTGGATGGGAGCCGCCGCCGCGCTCCAGCCTGCGCATAATGTAAACGACTGTAATTATCAGGCATCCGCAGCACAGCAAAAACAAATGCGCATGGAAAACAGCCAGCATGCTGATGGACAGCATGGGCTGGGTAGTGGTTTAGGACCCACAACACAGGTCAGCCATTGAATTTCTGGATGGGAGCCGCCGCCGCGCTCCAGCCTGCGCATAATGTCAACGACTGTAATTATCAGGCATCCGCAGCACAGCAAGAACAAATGTGCATGGAAAACAGCCAGCATGCTGATGGACAGCATGGGCTGGGTAGTGGTTTAGGACCCACAACACAGGTCAGCAACTGACTTACCGGTCGGGAGCCGCCGCCGCGCTCCAGCCTGCGCATAATGTCAATGACTGTAATTATCAGGCATCCGCATCACAGCAAGAACAAATGTGCATGGAAAACAGCCAGCATGCTGATGGACAGCATGGGCTGGGTAGTGGTTTAGGACCCACAACACAGGTCAGCAACTGACTTACCGGTCGGGAGCCGCCGCCGCGCTCCAGCCTGCGCACACTGTCAATGACTGTAATTATCAGGCATCCGCATCACAGCAAGAACAAATGCGCATGGAAAACAGCCAGCATGCTGATGGACAGCATGGGCTGGGTAGTGGTTTAGGACCCACAACTCAGGCCAGCCACAGACGTACTGGCCAGGAGCCGCCACCGCGCTACAGCCTGCGCATAATGCCAATCAATGTAATAAGCAGGCATCTGCAACACAGCAAGAACAAATGCGCATGGAAAACAGCCAGCATGCTGATGGACAGCATGGGTTGGGTAGTGGTTTAGGGCCCACAACACAGGTCAGCAACTGACTTACCGGTCGGGAGCCACCGCCGCGCTCCAGCCTGCGCATATTGTCAATGACTGTAATTATCAGGCATCCGCAACACAGCAAAAACAAATGCGCATGGAAAACAGCCAGCATGCTGATGGACAGCATGTGCTGGGTAGTGGTTTAGGACCCACAACACAGGTCAGCCATTGACTTACTGGATGGGAGCCGCCGCCGCGCTCCAGCCTGCGCATAATGTCAACGAATGTAATTATCAGGCATCCGCAACACAGCAAGAACAAATGTGCATGGAAAACAGCCAGCATGCTGATGGACAGCATGGGCTGGGTAGTGGTTTAGGACCCACAACTCAGGCCAGCCACTGACGTTCTGGCCAGGAGCTGCCGCCGCGCTACAGCCTGCGCATAATGCCAATCAATGTAATAAGCAGGCATCTGCAACACAGCAAGAACAAATGCGCATGGAAAACAGCCAGCATGCTGATGGACAGCATGGGCTGGGTAGTGGTTTAGGGCCCACAACACAGGTCAGCAACTGACTTACCGGTCGGGAGCCGCCGCCGCGCTCCAGCCTGCGCATATTTTTAATGACTGTTATTATCAGGCATCCGTGGCACAGCAAGAACAAATGCGCATGGAAAACAGCCAGCATGCTGATGGACAGCATGGGCTGGGTAGTGGTTTTGGGCCCACAACACAGGTCAGCCACTGAATTTCTGGATGGGAGCCGCCACCGCGCTACAGCCTGCGCATAATGTCAACGGCTGTAATTATCAGGCATCCACAGCACAGCAAGAACAAATGTGCATGGAAAACAGCCAGCATGCTGATGGACAGCATGGGCTGGGTAGTGGTTAAGGACCCACAACACAGGTCAGCAACTGACTTACCGGTCGGGAGCCGCCGCCGCGCTCCAGCCTGCGCATATTGTCAATGACTGTAATTATCAGGCATCCGCAACACAGCAAGAACAAATGCGCATGGAAAACAGCCAGCATGCTGATGGACAGCATGGGCTGGGTAGTGGTTTAGGACCCACAACACAGGTCAGCCATTGAATTTCTGGATGGGAGCCGCCGCCGCGCTCCAGCCTGCGCATAATGTCAACGGCTGTAATTATCAGGCATCCGCAGCACAGCAAGAACAAATGTGCATGGAAAACAGCCAGCATGCTGATGGACAACATGGGCTGGGTAGTGGTTTAGGCCCCACAACACAGGTCAGCAACTGACTTACTGGATGGGAGCCGCTGCTGCGCTCCAGCCTGCGCATACTGTCAATGACTGTAATTATCAGGCATCCGCAACACAGCAAGAACAAATGCGCATGGAAAACAGCCAGCATGCTGATGGACAGCATGGGCTGGGTAGTGGTTTAGGACCCACAACTCAGGCCAGCCACTGACGTTCCGGCCAGGAGCTGCCGCCGCGCTACAGCCTGCGCATAATGCCAATCAATGTAATAAGCAGGCATCTGCAACACAGCAAGAACAAATGCGCATGGAAAACAGCCAGCATGCTGATGGACAGCATGGGCTGGGTAGTGGTTTAGGGCCCACAACACAGGTCAGCAACTGACTTACCGGTCGGGAGCCGCCGCCGCGCTCCAGCCTGCGCATATTTTTAATGACTGTTACTATCAGGCATCTGTGGCACAGCAAGAACAAATGCGCATGGAAAACAGCCAGCATGCTGATGGACAGCATGGGCTGGGTAGTGGTTTCGGGCCCACAACACAGGTCAGCCACTGAATTTCTGGATGGGAGCTGCCGCCGCGCTCCAGCCTGCGCATAATGTCAACGGCTGTAATTATCAGGCATCCACAGCACAGCAAGAACAAATGTGCATGGAAAACAGCCAGCATGCTGATGGACAGCATGGGCTGGGTAGTGGTTTAGGACCCACAACACAGGTCAGCAACTGACTTACTGGATGGGAGCCGCCGCTGCGCTCCAGCCTGCGCATACTGTCAACGACTGTAATTATCAGGCATCCGCAACACAGCAAGAACAAATGCGCATGGAAAACAGCCAGCATGCTGATGGACAGCATGGGCTGGGTAGTGGTTTAGGGCCCACAACACAGGTCAGCCACTGAATTTCTGGATGGGAGCCGCCGCCGCGCTCCAGCCTGCGCATAATGTCAACGACTGTAATTATCAGGCATCCGCAACACAACAAGAACAAATGCGCATGGAAAACAGCCAACATGCTGATGGACAGCATGGGCTGGGTAGTGGTTGAGATCCCACAACTCATCTCATCCATTGACTTACCGGCTGGGAGCCGTGGCCTTGCTCCAAGCTGCGCATTATATCAAATTCCGGTACTGCACCGTAATTAGCAGGCATCTGCATGAACGAATGCGCATGGAAAACAGCCAGCATGCTGATGGACAACATGGCCTTGGTAGTGGTCTAGGACGCATAACCGCCGCTCAGCCACTAATGTACCGGTATCATGAGGTGCGTCGACGCTGGTTTGTGTGCCTCGCTAGCTGGAGTGCCCGCTCGAAAGGTTGGAAACAGACGTCATAACTGTAAATCGGCATGACAAATCAAATATTATTCAAGCGAATATGATGTTGCGTGCGTGGGTGAATTTATGCCACGGTAATGCAACCCAGTTTGTTAAGGGCTGGGTACCGGTACGGTACGCGGGTGTGTGTGTGAATCGTAGTGTGCGAACCATCGCCTGTCTCATTCACGAGCGAACCTCACTTCATCTAGTGCAGTTACAAAGCTATAGAAAGTCAATTGGAACACAGCTGCGGGTCATTGGGCGGGTATGTGGTCACGCTTGATGGTCGCTTGAAACGAGGTGCGTTCAAGCCTCTGTCTTCCAGTGGCTTGAAATAGGGGGCAAATCAAGCGCCCAAATCAAGCGCTCTCATGTTACCGACGATCTCCAGTCTACAGCTGGATATTACCACCAACCCACCATCACATCTCCAATCTACAGCCTTTCCTTTGGCTCCAAGTCGACCATCTGATTCATCAGAGATATCTTCAGTCACTAGAAGTCGCCAAGCAAGCGACTCATCACCACAGATCAACGGCCACAATCGCCCAAGATCGTCCCAAGAAACCCATAAGTACCTCAAGTGTCGAGGCTTTACGAGATCTTGTCAACAGTATCGAAGAAGTCCAGGTGAAGTAGCAAGAGCTATCACCTGTTATCGAGCTGATTTCACTGAGTTACAGCAGTGGATCGAGAAGCTCTTACTATAAGCTCTGTAAGAGTTTATTAGTACTTGTTTAAGAAAGAAAAAGTAAAGTACCCAGTTCGGGATCCTCTAAGACGGCAAACACACTTGTACAGGTTCACACATAACTTCCAACTGAAAAAGCAGTTGGCGCAGTCAAACGCACGGTGCAGTCATACGTCGTGACAAAGAGACCAGAGAGGGGTGGGCAAAGAGTGGGAGGGATAGGAACTCCTGGTCTTGCAAGAGAAAATATCTCGATAGGATCCATGGGTGATTACCCCCCAGATGGGGGGAGCTTAACTCTTAAGAAGATAGAGGGATAGAGGTAGCATAGGGGCCTAGGGGCGGGGAACTGGGGAAGGGATGGGCGAGATCGGCAGAATAGTTTGCCTCACATAATTATGGCATGCTACCCTAGATGCCCTGCATGAATATGCAGCGGCTAAACAGCTCCAGGTCAACGTCAGCAAGACAGAGATGTTACAGTTCGGCAGTCGCTTAGCAGCGCAACGCCGGAAACCAGCCCACATACTGGTATGCGAGAACAGTGATGAAGCGTGTCCCAGAATTCAAGTTCTTGGGCATCATTCAGCACGAGAGCGGTAGCATGCAGAATGCAAGGCCTTACAAGGGAGAGAGGCGCCTCATCTGCCTGATGCGCTACAGCGTGTCCGCCGTATGGCAGCCAGCCAAGGTGCGCCTGAGGCATCCTTTGCCGCTTACGTACTCGCATCCGGCTAGCGGCCACATACGGAGCGCCTGCAGCCAACTATGGTGATGTGGTGTGGGCCACCGGCCACCTCTGCCTGCAACACTACCTCCAAAGCAAGCTGCAGTCTAGCTTTCTACAACACCTGCGTCAGGCAGCGTGGCTCCCTACATCAGACGCCAGTTGGGGAGTCATGAGGGATCTACAGATCCAACTGCCGCAACCCGTGCCATACTACGGGAGGCGCTCCAGTCAGGAGGGGCACTGCCTGAGTGTCCGCCGTGCACGGCAGCTATGCCAGTCTAATAACGTTACACCTCTGAGCCCGCTCAAAGCTTGGCCGCGTGGGCACGTAACTGTTCAGAAGGGAGAAAAGAAGACACTAGAAGGAAGAGGGGGGGACAGGAACAAAAGGAGAGGCCGGGAAGGCAGAGATGACCAAGTCCGACACCTGAGTTCCACTAGAGAGTAGCCCTCAACAAAGCCTCTGAGAAAAGAAAAGTCCACAAAAGCAAGCGTATCCCACCCCTGTTTGGCCGCAAGGGCGCCCCACTGATCAGAAGGAAAAAGAGAAGAAACCACAAAGGGGGCAAACAACAACAAAAAGAAAGGACCAAAAGGAAAGGCCAGAAAGGCAAGCGACACCGGCGCCTCAGAATCCCTGGAGACTAATGAACCCTCAACAATGCCAACAGCACAGTCCACAAAAGCAAGTGCATCCCACCCCTGCTCAGCCTGGTACAACTGGTGGAAGTTAGTGGCAGCGCCCGGAGGACATGCAGCTGTGCCAGTAGTCTGCATGGGAGGGCATACACAGATAGAGTTCGACCGAGTGCCACCGAGTGGCGGCCTTCAGCTGCTGCACGCCTTGCAGCCGCCCGCTGGCTTGCGGGAACCACGCTTGTGAGCTGGCTTGCCAAGGGACAGGTGAGTCTGGCCCGCATGCGTCAGCCGTGACGTGCACCGCCTGCACGCGGTCGTGCAGCATGCCGAGCCAGTGCATCTACGGTTGCAAGCGGCTTCGCCACCTTGGCGAGTGCGTCCCGTGTGATGTACCGATACACGTCGCATGCCACTGCGGCCGGGCCAATGTCCCACTGCTCTGCCACGAGCTGGGCGCCCTGGACGGACGACTTTGCTGTGGCAAGCCCTGCCACCACCCACTGCCCCGTTGCCCGCATCCTTGTCGTGAGCTTTGTCACCCGGGGACTTGCCCTGGGCATGATGGCTGCCAGGAGGAGGTCACGGTCAGGTGTGCGTGCAAGCGGCTCAAGGCAAAGTGGCGGTGCCAGGCAGTCCTTGAGGCGCTCACTGCGGCAGCGGCAGGCGCGGGAGCAGCAGGGCCGAGCTCGTATGACTGAACAGCAGCTTCGCGCGTTCTTCCCTGCGACGAGGAGTGCAAGGCGGGGAAGGTCCACGGATCCAGTACCTGACCTGTGTAGTGGGATAAAGGAAATTCCCAGGAAGGTCCGCACAGGTCTTGGGCTGTGCCACCGCGAGGTGGGCAGTCCGATCCCTGCTGGCGGAATTCCTGTACTCTAGGCAGGCCTCGATGGGATATAATGGATGGATACCATTATATCACGATTACCGAATTATCGTGCGACAGCTGTCACAGCATATAACCGTAAACGATACAATACGGTATATGCGGGTGAAGTGTGGCGATAACGGTAGATCCCACCATAAAAAGGCATCCGTACAGAAGCGAACCCCCCAGGAAAAAACCACCATTGGAAGTGGTTGGGGGGGGAGTAGGTGGTGGGCTCCTCAACCACTGCCAAGGGGTGTTCGTCCATTTACTGGGTACCTTTTTATGGTGGGGATCACCGCATTGTCGTCGCACTTCACCCGTATATACCGTTCTGGCACGATTACGGATATATACCGCGACACAGAGCCTACGGTTGCGGCCGCCAAGGGCCCCAGCGCAGACCGAGCAGCCAAGACTGTCAGTTTGATGTCGGCGGCGGAAAGCAAGCAGCAGCAGATGGCGGCGGCCGCTGCCGCCCCCAAGCTGCGTCTGAACAAGGCGGAGCGCAAGGCGCTGGCGGCGGGCGGCGGCCGAGGCAGACCGCAAGGAGGCCCAGCGCATGCGCGCACGGCGGATACATATAGCGCTTCAGGTTTTGGCCTGGTTGCTGATTGCTGATGTGGGCATCGCGCTGGGAGTGTGGGGCCAGGCCCTGGACTCGAAGATGCGGACGTGGTGGAGCTTGCGCTGAGGAGTAGACGGGTGTAGCAGAGCTTGTGCTGTGGTGTTGGGTGGAGCCTGCGCTGAGACTCTTTCTCCGGCCACCATGGCTCTTCCATAGGCCATTGCTAGTCATGGCAGCAGGCTGTGATGCGTGGGGACGAATTTTCAAAAATTGAAACAGCCAGCAGTCTGTCCTCAGAGTTCAGCAGTCACAAGTTGTCAGACGATTTCCTCTCCCCCCCGCTTAGAACGCCGGGTTCCATGTTCCTGTCATCAAGCATATGATGATGACATGGCTGCACCATGGCCCAGCCTGTGCATGGTAACTGGCATTGAGCCCCAGGCTGAACGACGGATTCGCTCCCTACTGGTGTTCCCTACCAGCCCCGCGTGGTTGAGCGTTCAGCATGGCCCAGCGGGTATGTACCGTTCTAAACAGATTCAAATTTTACAGCGAGGATGATGGCGCTATGTCCTTAGCTTCTACAATGCAGCGGTAGCACCGGCAGCACATAAAGACAGCCCACTCATGGCGGCAGCCATGGCGTGGGTGTGCAGCTCGCGTTCAGTCAGACCACTGGAGGACTCAATTGGTGCAGTGAACTGCTATGTGCCCTCAAGGATCTAGATTAGGGAGCAGCCGCCCCCAAACTGCGTCAGACAGCGGCTGTACTACAACTTCTACCCTTCGCAAAGGTGCTAGTGTAAAGCCACTACACCAAGAGGTATCGCGATGCTGAAAGGAGACTACGCTTCATCCACGTTCCGCACATCCTTACAGCTAGCGCTAGTGGACGCTGCCTATGAGCGGGTGCAGAATTAGGTCGTCGGCCAGGAAGACCCTAAGGAACCCGCCACCAAACACAGGTCTGCGGCCGCCTACCACGCCTGGTTTCAGCCTACATCAGGCGCCTGGTTTCAGCTTACTGCAGTAGTGCGGTTCCTGGCGTGCGCCAGGAACCGCACTACTAGCAACTAAAAGGGCGTGCGCTCATGTGTGCACTAACTTAAGGCTGTGCCTCGGAGCGGCCAGCACAGCTGATGATAAAGGACGTTCCAGCGATCAGCTGTGTGACACACGCTACTGCCAACGGTGCTGGGCTGAGGGACACGGCCAGCATGTGGAGGATGCGCTGCTTGTGTGCTTGAGTGCTTTTAGTGCCATAGCGTGAAAGAGAGGCTGAGTGTGAGAAGTTGGGCAAGCCCTCAGGAGGGTGCCACGAATTTCAGGGCAGGCTTGTATCAGGGCAGGCTTGGGTGGGAGGCGGAACCTTTGTTCGAAACCCGGGTATATTGGGAGACAGCCTCCTGTCCCAACTCCCAACTGTCCCAACCACCTCGCAGGCCCCATTACGTAATGGGTGGATTGGCATGTAGTGACGTGGCTCTACATCCACAAAATCGACTCACCTCTAACATAGAGGCTTAACTAGTCTCTACAAATATCTAAACCACCTCTCTGTCACCCCTGTCCAATGGTTGGCGTTATATGCTTGGTGCTCGCGTTCGCGAGCCTGGGAGCTGTTGCGAATGCGCAGATGATGGAGAGCTCCCATCTGCTGAGCATGGCTCAGGTATGAGGTTCTGACGTATAGGCTGGGCCTAGACCGTGGCAGCCTGATGCAAGGCAGGCAGCATGGTAGCGCTGTCTCATGACAAACGAAGGCCTGCGTTGTCATCGACGCTCAAGTGACATGCGTGCTCCTGTTCGACTTCTATTGTATATGTTAACACCGATGCACCATATGAATGTGTCGCACTGAATGTCATCGATCTCTTGGTAGACCTAATGCAACGAGGATCGAGTGCGGTAGCACCCTAGGCGTACTAGCGTATTTTACACGTTGATACACGCACGTAACGAACATAGATGTGCGTAACCCTGTGTGCCCGTTGCACAAATACAGCATGCCTCTGAACATGTGCTTGGTTCCGACCATTGGCCCCGACCACATGGGTCGAAGGCCAAGCTTTCCTTCTCTTTTGAATTGTAAGAAATGCTGTCATTGCGCCCTCGCAGACTGAGCCACGACAGGCGTTCGAGCTGTGGGCCAAGCAGCACAACAAACCCTACGTCGCACTGCACCACGATGCGAACGGGGCCGACAGCAGCCCCGCGAGCAAGGTGGGCATGGAGCATTGGGGCGTCAAAGTCTTCCTGATTCAAGGAGGAATTTGAGCCGCATAAAATAATGGCTGGAGTATCGAGGCATGTCCAAATCTTACGGTTATTCTAACCGCTGGGTTGTGGGCGCACAGTATGGCCCGTTGAGCCCTTTCTTGAATATTGAGTTTGTTCCCTGTTATCACTCCAGACCTTTCCTGCACCTGACCTACCTGTGCACAGGAGCATGGCATCAGGTATGCCACCTTCCTGGACAACGTCAAGTACATCCAGGAGCAAATGCAGCTCAAGCCTCATATCCAGGTGGGAAGCAGGCATAAGCATGCAGTTTGGGGAGAGCATGCAGTGTATGAAGATGTGGAGGGCAAGCTTGGTGTGGGGGTGACAGAGAGATCATCCAGCAAGAGCTGGGTGCATGTGTGTCCTGAGGTTGATGTCTGCTGATACCTCACGTCTCCTTTCTTATCTGCCCCATCTATCCTATGAGTCCCATGCTTTTTACCCCATTCCCGCTGTAGCACTGCCGACTACCCCAGGCCTTGGACTCATAGAAAGAAAGAAAGCTACACCCCGTGGGGGGCGTGAGAGTTAAGGAAACAGCGCAGCCTGGGCCGAAGCCACATCCACGCCGTTGCCCTTGGACTCAAATGCCTCATGTCATGCCGCATGTCTCATCCTTATATCAATGAATCATAGGTCACGTCTCATTCCTCATCTGTCCCATTTATCCCATCAGTCCTATGCCTGCCACCCCACGCCAACTACAGCACTGCCCAGTGACCACTATACCTAGCCATGGACCCCATTCCGCTTCACCTAATGCCTCATGCAGTCATGCCCATGTGCTTCCCTGCCATTTTCGGAGTAGGATGAAAACATCTCCCGAAACTGCCACGCCTAGAACACCAGCGCACACGGCACACAGACTCATGCATCACTTTCTGCCACCTGTGGATAGATGCTCTTTCATATATCAGGGAAGATATTTAGCAAGATATTTAGATTTGCTGCCCCGCCTTCATCCCCTTGCGTTGCCCTTGCTGCGTGCAGCTGTCCTTGAACGAGTATGCGGATCAGAGCTGGTCTGAATTCAGCGGCATGAAGCTTGGCGTGAACCCGGATCTGCGCAGCTCCTCCCCCAGCAGCGCAATTGAGGGCTTCATGTATGCAGACACGCCAGTACAGGAACAGGTCAGTGGGGAGAGAAAGAAAGAAAGCTACGGGAGTTAAGGAAACAGCGCAGCCTGGGCCGAAGCCACATCCGCACCTGTCAGTGCGGAGAATATCTCGACAGCGTCCATTAATGACCGAAGGCTCTCACCAAGTTGAAAGCAATCCCTGAACCTCTTTTGGAAATCAGCTTTTAAAGGCGTCCCTGTACTTATCTCTTAACCCTGTGTCAGATTGACTGGAGGGAGACTGGTGCTGTGAGTGAGGTGAAGAACCAGGGGCAGTGTGGCTCTTGCTGGGCTTTCTCCACCACGGGAGCGGTGGAGGGCATCAATGCAATCAAGACAGGTGGGCTAAAGGGGGGTCAGGGGAGGGGTGGGTGGGGGATGGAGGTTCGGGGGAGGGGGAGGTCAGGGGAGGGAGGATCGGGGGAGTTGGGGGAGGAGGCTCCCAGCCACTGGGGTGGGAGGGGGCATGGACACCAGTCAGGCGAGAGGCGAGAGGGGGCCCATCGTGATGATGTGGATGTTTTCCTGGATCATCAACTCGTTGGATTCTTGAAGTGCGTTGCGATCCACGGGCTGGTGGAACATAGCCCTTCTTTGTGTGATTACGTGCAATCGATGCTGTGTGGTTGTGCGTGGCCGCACAAGGTCTAGTGGGCTTGCCGCCAAGTGGAACTGGGCGTGAACACCAGCGCCGTGTGTGAGTGTGCACGCAACTGCATGACTCGGTTATGAGTGTGTGCAATCTGTGCATGCATGCATGAGTTAGTCTGCATGAGTGTGTCTGCATGAGTGTGTGCATGCATGCATGAGTGTGCGCATGCATGCATGCGTATGTGTGCATGAGTGTGTGCATGCATGCATGAGTGTGTGCACGCAACTGCATGACTCGATTGTGTGTGTGTAGGCATGCGTGGGAATCGGCTGGCGTCTCTTTTACGAGCGCACGTGGCTGTGGCGGCCCATCCTCACTGTCACCATCCTTTATCACTCGTCACCCCCTTGGATCAGCCTGCTTGCGGGCAGAAGATGTTGCAAAGTGAACATGAGGGTGTGAAGGCCCATCATTACTCTGCACCCTGCAGCAATGTCCACCCCCTTGATCACTCTTTTCACCACCCCTGATCACTCTTATTCACCACCCTGGGTCACTCTGTTGGCAGGCAAGCTGGTGTCCCTGAGTGAGCAAGAGCTGGTGGACTGTGATGTGGAGCAGGACATGGGATGCAATGGAGGCCTCATGAACAATGCTTTTGATTACATCGTCAAGAATGGCGGGATCGACACGGAGGCGGACTACACATACTGTGAGTCGTGCTGGCGCGGGGCTGAATGAGTCCTCCCCAAAAAGTAATTTTTTGATATGTTATCAGGTAAAAGAATGTCCTTCTTTTATGCTAGGAATCTTATTTAAATTGACTGTATTAATTGATAGATCATTATCTCTGCCTCCGTGCAGACTGCACATACTGTTCAGTGGTGCTGGCGGGGCTGAATGACATCAGAAAACGGATCCACACGTAAGCTTATATGACAGAAATATAAGCTTGGATAAGCCCAAACACTGGGGACCTGGTATGAGAAGATGCTCAAGGTAGCAAGGGTTCAAGAGTTGTACACAATGCTACTACACCTCCTGCAACCGGGGCATTTGGCTGTGCATGTTGCTTGATCTCCTTGTGTCTACCTGCCTTTGTTATGCTTAAGTTCAGGCTTCCTGTGTGTGTGCAGTATTTGCAGGGAGGCTGAAGGCGGATGTTATGCCTAAGGGGACCTAAGGGTGCCTAGGTTACCATGAGCAGTGATTATTTTCGTCGTTACTGGGTACGACTCGAACTGGAACACGTTATGAAACATTTTTTGGTCCTGGAGCAGTTGCTAGGTACCAAAAACTTCAAAAAACAAGCAGGAAACACTGATAATCAGGAATTTTGTGCGCATGCAGCGCTCGTTTCGAGGATACCCAACAATGTACCTAACAATGAATGGCCGAAATGACTACAAGAATCACTGGCCATGGGGGATATAGGTCCAAACTCCAAAGGGTTTATTGGGGGTCAGGCGCCTGCGTCTTGTGCAGGGCAGGTCTTGGTCTGTTTGACGTTTAGCTGAAGCCGTGCCCTTGATGGACAAGAGCAGATCTCTGATAGATTTCCCTCCTTGCTCTTGCTTTTCAAGGATCTTTAGCCTTGCTGTGCATTGGCTACTATTCTCTTGCCCTTCATTAATCAAGCGACAGCTACCAAGTTAACATCTACCTAGGCAGCAGCTGTTCGTTTACCCTCACTGGGCAGTTTTGCTTTGTCTTACCCCCCACCTCTGGCCCCCCACCCCCAACCACACACACACAAACCAGCTTTACCAAACACTGTGTTGACCCCTGCTTGCTGCAGGGTCCTCCTATGGCATGACTTTCTGGGGCTGCAACCGCCGCAAGGAGAATGACCGCACTGTGGTCACCATTGATGGCTACCAGGAAGTACCCAAAGTAGGTGATGGAGGCCACGGGAGCTCTTGAGGTGCGTTATATCTCATGGAGGACGGTCTATGACTTTGAGACATCAGAATGGTTGCCCTTCAGGGTGACTTCGTTTTTTTTTGAGGTGTCGGAATCAGCCGTGGTGCATCCCTCTAAAGCCTTATCGATTACTTAGATTTCGCCCGAATTATCGCTGACAGCGGTGCATCGCCTACAAGATTTCACTGCCTTTGGCTCTACACCCTAACACTGCTCCCTTCCCTCTAATACCGCCCTGCATCCCCTAATGGCTGCACGCACTAACCCTCATCCCCCTTCCTTCTGTATCGCCTACATTGCGGTTTTAGAATGAGGATGCTTTGCTCAAGGCCGCCACAAACCAGCCCATTGCTGTGGGTATCTGCGCTTCCCAAAACATGATGTTCTACACCAGCGGAGTGATCGACACGGTGCGCAGGGCGGGCGGGGCGGGGCATTGGGATAGCACTTGCGCAGACCGATCCTTCAGCAACAGATGCGACTCCGACTGCGTTTTGATGGAGTTCAGCGCTTATGGCCTTGAGCGCTTTCCAGGTGCTCCACATTGAACTACCCATTCATGTATTGTGAGACAAACTCGAGCTTGCCCATGGCAAACAAACTTCCATGGGCAGGCACGAGTCTCCCAAGACACGAATGGGTTGTTGAATGTGGAGCTCCTGGAAAAGCGCTCGGCGCCACAAGCGCTTAAATCTAACACACCGCAGCTGGAGCCGCATCTGTTGCTGATGGAGCTGTTCAAGGGCCAGGGACATTCTATCTTGCACAGACAGTCACCCAAAGTCCTCATGAAAAGGTTTGAGGACGGTGAAGACATTTAAAATATAAAAGTAAGCTGTGAACTGTGTGAGATAAATTCTGTGTTTGCAATCGGGGCCTACAAATGGGGCCTTAAATGTAGCCCAAGAAGGGGCATGCAAAAACTTCAAGATGTTTTCAGTATTTAATCCGTCTGTTTGCGTCCTTGCTTTGTACTGCCACCACACCCGGACATCTCAGAATTATGCTGATTTGCACAATGGCATCCCTCTCTGGTCCCTCAAATATCGTACTGCCCCCTTGCCCCCTTGTAGTGCTGTGAGGACCTGAACCATGGTGTCAAGTATTGTACTGCCCCCTTGCCTCCTGTAGTGCTGCGAGGACCTGAACCATGGTGTCTAGTATTGTACTGCCCCCTTGCCCCTTGTAGTGCTGCGAGAACCTGAAGCATGGTGTCAAGTATTGTACTGCCCCCTTGCCCCTTGTAGTGCTGCGAGGACCTGAACCATGGTGTCTTGGTGGCGGGATACGGAACCTCTGAAAACGGCGACAAGTACTACCTCATCAAGAACAGCTGGGGAGGGGGCTGGGGAGAGAAGGTGGGAGGAGAGGGTTCAGGGGTGGGAGGGGGCTGGGGGAGTGAAGGAGGGATGAAAAGGGCTAAGGTGGGGGATGGTGGCAGCTGGAGGCGAGGATGTTTGCACTTAATTCTTCCCGTTCTAGCGGGCGTGGCTAACAAGTATTTCCCTGATGGTTAATATGACGTCTAGGAATCAGCAGTCTGTGTATCTAGCCTGAATGCAGCTTATCATGCTCAGATGGCACCATGCCGTATTTATGTGTGGCATGGGCTTGATTGGCCGGGCTTGTTGCTTAGCCACTCGTCCGTTATCGTACATCATTCAGCAGTTAAGCACCCAGTTGTGGCGCCTTGACGTGAATTGATGTGAGACAAATGACCCTGTCCGTCAGCCCTCGCCCCCGCCTCGGCTCATGTTGCTGCCTCTGTCCATGCCCTTTCCCTCATCCTCCCCTGAATACTCTCACAGGGTTTCTTCCGCCTCAAGGTTGGGGATGGACTCTGCGGCATTGCAACGGTGAGCATTGTCGAACAAAACCATTCTCAAATTGCATTTTTGTGTCTCCTGACAACTAGCCGCCAGCTGAGGCAACTGAGTTGACTCGTGCCACTTTGGCTTGAATTTTGCAGACAGTACCTCTCACTGTCACATCACAACTCAGCTTCCTTGTGCCAAGGGAGTGAAACCTGGTTATGTGTCTTGAAACACAAAAAAGTTTTGAAGTTAGCTTAAGGGATTCGTATTGCAGCTAGGTACATCTGGCTTTTGATCAGCCAGGTAGAGGTGGACAGTGCAACAAACTTTGCTGAATCTTGCTGGCAGCAGCATTAGCAATAGCTGAGCTGCAAGGCAGCCGTTCTTTCACGGTCCAATTGTCACCCGCCCGCACACCCCACCCTGCCTTCCCCCCGACCCCGCCTCCTGACCTGAAGTCTGAACCTCACCCCTCCCGCCCATCAGGCCGCCTCATTCCCCGTCAAGACTTCCGTCAACCACCCAGTCCCGGAGATGTGCGACTTGTTCGGCTGGACCGAGTGCCCTGCCGGCAACACCTGCTCCTGCTCTTTCTCGCTGCTGGGCCTGGCCTGCCTCTGGCACGACTGCTGCCCGCTGGACGGCGGCGTGACCTGCGATGACCTGCAGCACTGCTGCCCCTCTTCGGCGCCTGTGTGTGACACGCAGCGCGGAATCTGTGCCAGCGAGGATGGCAAGGTGTCAGTACCCTGGACTGACAAGGCTAAGGCAGTGGCCGGGCCCAAGGCAGCTGAGGTGAGCTCGGCAGGGGAGGCGTGCAGGCTATAGGGTGTGAAGGGTTTGAGGCAGGAGGTAGACGGAAGGGTATGTAGGGTTTTAGAGGGGCGGCAGGGGGAAGAGTGAGTATGGAACATTGAGGGTAGAGGGCAGCAGGGGGAACAAGGCCAACCACTTAACAAGACTAGGCTTTAAGGCACGAGTTGAGAGCAGCACTTCTCTCGTGTTAAACTAACAAGACTAGGCCATAAGGCAAGAGATGAGTGCAGCAGTTCTCTCGTGTTGGACTTTGTCTTCAGGCTCTGATGTACATGAGCTGCGAGAGGGTGTCCTGTGGGTCGAACCCTAGCAAGTTATGACGATGGGGTGGGTGCAGAGACGATGAAGCAGCAGCAACATCAGCAACTGATAGATATCGAGAAATTGAAATCGCAAGCACTCTCGGCCAGTCTGCCTGCCTGTTGCCTGCCTGCTTGTTGCCTGCCTGCCTGTTGCCTGTCTGCCTGCCTTTTGCTGTACTTCCTGTTGGACTGGTGATGCTATGCCAGCAGCATGTCAATGACGTTACACCTCTGGGCCCTGCCCCAAAAGACTTGGCCACAAAAAATAAGGAAAGGGGTAAATAAAGTGAAATGACAGACAACAAGCTGGAAAGGCCTTTTGCCAGCAGCATGTGCGAACTCGAGATCATGTTTGATTGCAATGTACCCCCCCAATGGGCTCGCTCCTTGCACAGGCCGCTAGACGCCCCCTCCCCTCAAGGAATGAGATGGTGACCATGTCTGCTGCTGTGGACGCCAAGTCGGGAAAGAGGGGCATCCTCCCGGGATCCGTTCTGCGAGAGGAGTGAACGGAATATTCGGGAGCTGGCTTTCCCTCTGGAGCCATGCTTTGAGAATGGAAGGATCGCGAGCTTGGTGCATGATTATAAATTGGAGGGCCAAGTGACATGACATTTCATCTGAGTTGCATGCTTGCTGCTAGGTCAGGTTGCTTGTTATATTCCTTGCCCAGAGGTTGAGCTAATCTTCCGCACATCTAGTGTACTTTATGTTGTCTACCGGTATGAAAGAAATTTGGTTTTTTTAACGAAACATTCCGATTCCCCACCTTTTTTTTTATGTTGTGCATGTATGACGAAAATGTGGAGGCCCTGGCCTTTCATTAGGGGCGCACAGTTACTAGCCACATTGTCTTTTCGTGTAATGAACTTGATTGAGCTGAGAGTTCGACATTGCGTGCAACAGCTGTGTTGGCCGCCTGACCACTAAATGACACATCCTGGATAACCTAGGAAGCATGTTACGGATGCCCCCTAACTGAGCCCCAACTAACCTTCAGCAGCATGCCAAATTGCCAATGACGTAACAGTTCTGGGCCTGCTCAAAAAAAGCTCGGTCGCGTGGACGCCTAAACAAAAGGGGCAGAAAATAAGGAAAAGGGTGAAAAAGGGAAGGGACAGACAAAAGGCTGGAAAAGGAAGTTCCAGTCTCTGACGGAGAACGTCTACGCCTCAACGATATCTAGCACGTCTTCCGCAAAAGCCAGGGCCCAGAGGTGATCAACAACATGCGTCATACAGTCATGGATGTGGCCAAGTGTTTGAGCAGGGCCCAAAAGTCAATAACGTTACACCTCTGGGCCCGCTCAAAGCTCGGCCGCATGGGCGCCCAACTGTTCAGAAGGGAGTAATGGAGGAACTAGAAGGAAGAGAGGGGGAAAGGAACCAAAGGAGAGGCCGGGAAGTCAAAGCAGACCAAGTCCAACACCTGAGGTCCACTAGAGACTAGCCCTCAACAAAGCCTCTAAGAAAAGTCAAGGATAGCAAGCGTATCCCACCCCTGCTTGGCCGTGAGGGCGCTCCACTGATCAGAAGGGAGAAGAGAAGAAACTAAAAAGGGGGCAAACAACAACAAAAACAAAAAGGCTAAAAGAGAAAGAGATGGCCGGAAAGGCCAAGGACATCGGCCTCAGAAACCCTGGAGACTAACCCTCAATAATGCCCACAGCACAGTCCACAAAAGCAAGTGCGTCCCACCCATGCTCAGCCTGGTACAACTGGTGGAAGTTAGAGGCAGCGCCCGGAGGACCTGCTCACCCCCGCTCCCGTAACTGCTCCCTGACACTAGGGCACTGGAAGCACACATGCAGCGCATCCTCTACCTGCTCGCTATCCCCCCGTGCCCAACACCGCTGGCAGCAGCGTGCCTGTCGCCGCTGACCGTTGCGCCGTCCTCTGGTATCAGCAGTGCTGATCGCGCCAAGCCGCAGTCGCAAATTGGTGCGCACACAAGCACACTCCCTATGACTAGGGCGGCTCTTGGCTTGCGCCAGCACGGCACCCGCCGTGGACTGGAACCAGGCACGGTAGGTCGCCGCAGATCTGTGATCGGTGGTAGGGTCCCTGGGGTCCCCACTGCCGCTTGCGTCCAGCCGTGCTTGCTCGTAGGCTGCGTCAACGAGTGCCAACACCTCTGTGACGGGTAGGCGCTGTAGGGCAGCTGCTGCCTCGCGCAAGGTGGGGATGGCTGCCCCCCGCTCTAGCTCCTCTAATGCACCCAGCAGATCAGAGCACCACGTGCGGCCGCCAGTGCCCTGGCTGATTGCAAGCTGCATATCTGCTGCCATGGCTTCAGCCATGAGAGGGCTGTCTTGCTGTGCCTCCGCCGGTGCCACCGCTGCATTGTAGAAGCGGAGGATATGGGCCCACCAGTCTCGCTGTAGTGGTTGGAGCTGCAGCTCTCTCATGACTCTCCAACTGGCGGCTGATGCAGGTAGCCCCGCAGCCTGGCGTAGGTGCTGAAGCAAGCTGGACTGCATTTTGCTGGAGAGACATTGCCGCGGCCGAAGGTGGCTGGTGTCCCACACCACGTCGCCGTAGTTGGCCGCAGGCGCTGCGTACACAGCTGCCAGCCTGATGCGGGTTGGAAGATGGCGCCTTAAGCCCACCTTGGCTGCCATGCGGGGAACACAGTGCAACGCGGCAGTCAAAGGTGCCTGTCTACCCTCCATGGCCCTCTTCATGCCGCCACTTCCGTGCTGAGTGATGCCCAAGAATTTGAATTCTTGGACACGCTTCAACACGGTACGGTCAGGGCCGAAAACGCAAACATGGGCTGGCTGTCGGCGCTGCGCTGCTAGGCGGCTGCCAAACTCCATGATCTCTGTCTTACTGACATTGACCTGAAGCTGTTTATGTGCCGCATGTTCATGCAAGGCATCAAGCATGCGTTGCAGCCCTGCTGGGGTGCGGGCTAGCAAGGAGAGGTCATCCGCATACAGCAGGCAGCGTAGCTGTCGCCCCGCCTGCATCTCAATGCCCTCTGCCGGGCACTTGGCTGCGAGCATGGCCGGCAGGTCACTGAGGTAAAGGCTGAAGAGCAGGGGGCTCAGTGGGCAGCCCTGTTTGATGCCTCTGGTGCACAGGACCAGTGCGCTTGTGGCCGTCAGTGAGCGTGTAAACTGCACCGGCATAAAGCGCTTGCACCGCGCGTAACAGGCATGCAGGCATGTGAAGATGCTCGCATACATGCCGCCACAGCTGCTCCTGGGGCACGCTGTCATAGGCCTTTGTGAAGTCCACAAAGGCCACATGCAGCTTGCCACGGCCTGCAGTTGCCCGTTGAGCATGGACTGCATGCCTGAGCAGAAAAGCAGCCTGGAGCGTGCTACGGCGCTGTTGAAAATCAAACTGCTCAGGAGGGACGTGGCCGTGCAATCGTGCCCACTCATCAGTGATGGCAGTGAGCATACTGGCATACAGCCGGTAAAGCACGCTAGTGATGGCTATGGGCCGGTAATTACCGGGATCAAGGGGGTCGCCCTTCTTGTACTCAGGCTGAATCCTGATTGGCTGCCAGGCACTAGGTATTCCCCCCCGCACTGCCATGGCAGTGAACCAGTCTTGCAGCAGATCCCTCAGCACGTGCCGTTGCTCCCCCTCTGAATCGTCCTCTACCATATCCAACTTGATAAAGGGTGCCGCCAGACCGTCTAGGCCCGCCGAAGTGTGTACGCGCATGCGGGAGAAAGCCCTTGCGAAGCAAGAGGCAAGCTGCTCAGCTGACACGCCTAGGTCCTCCGGCTGAGCGGTGGTAGGGCCCAAAAGTGTAACGTCATGGACACGGTAATGGTGCGAAGGAATAGACTTGATCGATTCAGAATATCCCACTGGGATGCTCTGCTGAAAACGAGCAGTCAATGACGTTACACCTCAGGGCCATGCTAAACAAAGCTCGGCCGCGTGGGTGCACGACTAAAGAGTTGGGAGGAAAGAACGAAACTAAGGAAGTTCAAGCCTTTGATCAGTGTACAGGTCGCCTGGAGGCGCTTGAAGCAGCCTTTAGCCTGATACTGGAGTTGAGATACACTACTGACGGTAGAGGACCTTTTGACAATCTAGGAAAGGTGTCACAGTATATTACCGTATACGTGACAGAACCGTTTAGACCGCAGTTAGCGGCCTCGGTGACTCCGCAGCTTCTCTGCGGAGTCTCCGGATTTGAACTGAGACCTAGAAACCCGCTTACGCAGGGAGATTTGACAGGTTCTACCGTACTCTGAATTGGGCTTGCCGGGTCCCTGTATCCCGGCAGTTGCCTAGGCTAGTTACTTCGTCCCTTTCTAAAGGACAGACCTCTTATGTAACAAGCTCCGGCCGGCATCCAATGCATGAGGCCTGAGGTGTTCATAACGTCAGTACCTATATCAAGTCAAGACTAGCTCAGCCTCAGCTGAACTACCTGGAGACAAGTACCTCAGTAGTGAACCGAGACCCTGCCGAAGAAGAAGTACGCAGTCAACCTCCCGGCTACCTCACCGCGTGTTGCGCGGTAAGTGCCCTTAACATAGCCCAGCTGGATCGCGCCCAGACGGCCAGAAGGCCTACGCTACCATACGTCTATTGCTATACATACAAATATCCAGCTCTACTGCTTAACTCGCTGAGCACTCGCAGCCAGTGAAGAGTCACTGAGCCTGCCCGTAGGCGTCCGTCACTGCCGTGAGGAAAGAAGTCCGCCACGGACCTGAAGCGCACATCGCGTGTCCTTTAGAAAGGGACGAAGTGGATTTAGCCTGATCAGCTTGATTCGCCAATTCCTGCTAAAGGTGCTTGTGCAGCGGAATTGGAATTTTGTTTGCATGCAAACGACCTTGGACAGCGTTTGAACTGCACTTTGCTGTGGTAATCTCCAGAGAGAGATTGCCAAGTTAAACCCTGAGAATCGCTGAGCGTAGCAGCTTAGTGTTGAGTCCAGGAGTGGCTTGAAGATCTGGCTGTGGATTTATACACCCAGCAGATAATTACCTGTGTGACTGCAGATTGTGATCAGGTGGATCCAATCTTTCATCATTGACAGAAGTGAACTTGTGGATAGAACATCCAAGTTTGAAATCTTGTGGGTGTGCCAAAGGATCCCCGCAGGGACGCAGAGCTGAGCGGACACTACGCAAGAGGCTACATCCACGCAGGGCGTGTGACATCCACGCAGGACGTGAGACATCTAGAAGCAGCCCAGCCAGCAAGGTGGGAAGAACTGAAAAGGCGAAGGAGGATTCCGCCAGATTGAAATTAGTGAGCAGAAAAGCAGGAAGGCAAGGCCTATCCTGCATATTGCTGTACCTGCCATCTGATCTTGACTCGCAAGCCCTCACCAGATTGCAGTAGGAACAAGGGGGCAGAAGCCTAAAGTTAGCAGATCCTGTAGGGGGTGTCGCCAGCACGCTTGCAGGACCGTGCGGTTCGTAAATTGCCTGTAGGAATGACAGACGTAGATCTAAATCCCGATAGGCACCAGCACCCTGACGCCCAACGGAGAAGTGGGCGTCTGAGGGGGCTGGAGCCGGGTGTAAACCTGATGGAAGCTAGTGATGAGCTGGCTGCAGAAGCCCTGTTGGTGGCGGCGAAGCTGGCAGGGCCAGTGGGACCGCCCGCAGGAGACAGCAAGGTGCCAGAACCGGGCCGCGTACCGCCCAGAGAGGCAGGGGCGCAGGCAGACGGCTCAGCACTAGTGTCGCACAAAGGGATCAGCCGAGGTGGGCGAGTGCCCCAATCAACCCTGGATATTCCAAGGCAAGGCCTGGAATATGCGCAGTGGTTGAGACAGGGAGGAAGAACCCCTGAGCTGACATTGGACCCGGCCGTTGAGGTGTCGTAGACCAGTGGCGCAAATCGGGACAGTGGTCCAGAAGGCGCACCAGAGCAGGACTTGCCCAGTGGGGCAGGGGCCGTGCAACGAGTCAAGAACGAGCCCGATCGCGGTGATCAAGGGGCAGGCACCTCGGCAGCCCCAGAGGGGGCAGCAGAGTGCGGAAGAGCAAGAGACCTAGGCAGTGGGCCAGAATACGCGACGCAGAAGAGGCTAATGAGAGTGGCAAGTGCTGCGCAGTGCGTTAAAAAGGAGAACGGGACGATGCCCCGTGGTGGAAGTCAGGTGATCAGGAAACCTGCAGATCTGCAGGCGGTGGGTGGAGCACAAGCCGCCACTGCGGAATGGCCCCCAGTAAAAAGGAAGGAGGATCTGGCTCAGCCAAGAGGGTGGAACAGGCTAGGGCAGTGGGCCACTGGAGTGTGGAAAAGTGTGTGTGACGCAGAGCAGGCGGGGTTAAGCAGTCTGGCTGTGCCCCAGCAGCGCGCACCCTTGGAGGCATTGACCAGGTGTATGGAGCAGCCAGGTAATCAGGTGTCCCCCAACGGCTGGTCCATGTTTGACATCCTCAGCAGTGACAGTGAGCCAAGTCCCAGGCACCTGATCAACTGTATTACGGCAGAGAGTGCCGGCCCACCCAGACAGGATAGCCTGGTAGCTAGCGAGCAGCTGCACCTGATCAACTGTATTACGGCAGAGAGTGCCGGCCCACCCAGGCAGGATAGCCCGGTAGCTAGCGAGCAGCTGCACCTGATCAACTGTGTTCCGATAGGGAATGCTTTTTCACCCAAACCAGTGACCGGTGGCTGCGAGCCAAGCCAACTGCAGGTGCAGGCGTCACGGCTGTGTTTGCAGAAGGAGGCAGTTCCTGTGACACCTGTAGGGATCGGTGGCTCCGAGCCAAGCCAACTGCAGGTGCAGGCGTCACGGCTGTGTTTGCAGAGAAAGGCAGTTCCTGTGACACCTGTAGGGATCGGTGGCTGTGAGCCAGACCAACTGCAGGTGCAGGCGTCACGGCTGTGTTTGCAGAAGGAGGCAGTTCCTGTGACACCTGTAGGGATCGGTGGCTCCGAGCCAAGCCAACTGCAGGTGCAGGCGTCACGGCTGTGTTTGCAGAGAAAGGCAGTTCCTGTGACACCTGTAGGGATCGGTGGCTGTGAGCCAGACCAACTGCAGGTGCAGGCATCACGGCTGTGTTTGCAGAAGGAGGCAGTTCCTCTGAAAACTGTGGTGGCCGGTGGCTGTGAGCCAGGCCAACTGCAGGTGCAGGCGTCACGGCTGTGTTTGCAGATGGAGGCAGTTCCTGTGACACCTGTAGGGATCGGTGGCTGTGAGCCAGGTCAACTGCAGGTGCATGCGTCACGGCTGTGTTTGCCGAGGGAGGCAGCCCATGTGACACCTGTGGCGGCCGCTGGCTGTGAGCCAGGCCAACTGCAGGTGCATGCGTCACGGCTGTGTTTGCAGAGAGAGGCAGTTCATGTGACACCTGTGGTGACCGATGGCCACGAGCCGTGCCAACTGCAGGTGCAGGCGTCACGGCTGTGTTTTCAGATGGAGGACGTTCCTGTGACACCTGTGGTGGCCGGTGGCCGTGAGCCAGGCCAACTGCAGTTGCAGGCGTCACGACGGTGCTTGCAGAGGGAGGCAATTCATGTGACACCTGTAGGGATCGGTGGCTGTGAGCCAGGCCAACTGCAGGTGCAGGCGTCACGTTTGTGTTTGTCGAGGGAGGCAGCCCATGTGACACCTGTGGTGGCCGGCGGCTGCGAGCCGGACCAACTGCATCCGTGGGAGCAGAAGCTGACCCAAAGGGTGGCTGAGGAACCAGTTGGCCCAAGTGAGGTTGAGGACCACGAGCACAGGCAGGTGCCGGTGCTGGTGCAGATGCACCAGCCAGAAGAAGATGGGCCTGCCCCCCCACAAGTGCCAGCAGCTCCAGGAGGGGTCCAGGTGCCAATATCAGAACCAGGGGCGGCCCAGCAGGCCAGCAAACAGCTGGAGGCGGCAGAGAATCCTGAGGGGTCAGAGGAGCAGGGGATCTCCATACCCATGCTGAGGGAAAAGGTGAACTGGTACCAGCAGAAGCTCAAAGGAATGGCCAGGCAGCTGTGGATGGCCAGGCAGCCAGGGATTGCCTGGCAGATGAGAATGACCAGGCAGCTGAGGATGATGAAGCGTCGCTTGGCAAAGAAACTGCAGACGCTGTTGCCACAAGACAGGGCAGCTGACAGTGACGTGGATGAAGCTAGGAGCAGCAGGTCTCCGGTGCCAGCACCCGTGAACAACAACAGCAGCAGGAATGTGTGCCTGGTAGCATTCCCTGCTGCGGTGCCTGCAGATGTGGAGCTGGCCAGGCTCTGGGAGGATTGCGCAACAGGTGACCGTCAGCAGCAGATGGACACCCGCAATGCCATGCGTCAGGCCATGAGGTATTACCCCGGAAGAGTATGCATGTTCTGCGGGTTCGAGTGCGAGCACAGCGACAGTGCATGTGAGCACCTCATGGATGCCAACATCCAGAGGGGGCTGGAGCCGGGTGAGGACCCGGCTGAGGCCAGTGATGCAGAGATCAAGCGCGAGGGAGCTGAGATCAAGCCTGCTGTGACCAGGCAGGCCCCGCAGAGCAGCAAAGAACCACAGGAAAAGTCAGCTGTACCGGTAGGAAAGCCGTGGGCTGACCTAATATCTGAGAAAGAGCTGCCTGATCCGATACAAGAAGAGAAGGGGCGGCAGCCAGTGACAGGGCTGCGCCCAAGGCAGCCAATGCGACCACGCAGGGTGCCGGTTAAAAGAGGGGCGGGATCCACAGTCTACGGGACGCCGCTGTCCAAGTTTACGCCCAGTATGGGCAGACCTGTGCAGACACCCAAGGAGGGATCTAGCAGCCACAAGGAAATCCTGCGCGGATTTTATCAAGGTACAGCACAGGCGCAGGATACCAGACCTAGAGAGCCAGAGCGCTCCAGGGCCGTGGATGTGGTGAGCGGCGAAGGGGAGCCAGAGAAGCAGATGCAGCCATTCGGTTGGGCAGGACTTTTGCAGTGGGCAACAAACCTGTGGAAGGAAGTGTGCTCCAGGTCATTCGCGCAGCTCCAGGATCAAGTCACAGCCATTGAGGAGTTCAAATCCCATCATCTGCGGGGATGGGCAACAAAGGCCATGTTGGGTATCCCCCACACAGGGCAGGACAGGGCAACGCTGTTAGCCGCCCTTGGACAGGTGTCCAAGGGAAGGGCGGGTCGCGAAGCAGCCCTGGCTGTTAAGGCCTTCGCAGACGAGTGGTGCAACGAGGTAACAGGAAATCAGGTGGAACCTGGATCCGAGCCAGAAGAGGAGGAGGACCAGGCATGGGAAGGATTTGAAACAGCAGTGCAGCGGCCAGAGGAGCTCAGGGAGGTGCAAAGGTGGCAGCAGCAGGCAAGAGCCGCGCCAACCCCAACACTCAGATCTGAGGTTTGTGAGGTCAGCAGCGAGCCAAGCCTCAGGGGGCGGCCAAGGGGCAGGGAAGAGCCCAGGGCCAGTAGCCCAGCCGCCAGCGAAAGGGCGGAGTTGACTAGCCGATCGCTGGCCAGGATGGCTGAGCAAGGCGTAGCAACGCGCAGAGCAAACAGGCAAGAGTCTTATGCACTCCTGCGCATAATCGAGGACAAAGAGAACACAGGCCAGGAAACCCAGGTGGATTACATCGAGGAGTTCCTGAGGAAAAGGCAAGAGGGCGCAGCAAGAGGAACACAACAGGACGAGCCTGCAGGCAGTGTGCGCAGCAGTGGACCAAGAAGGCAGGAAACCAGAGGGGAAACGCAATCTGATTCCTACGTCAGGAATTACACAGGAGGGAAACAGCCAAACTGGCAGAGCCAGGAGCCGCCCAGGGGGCCGGCAGAATACGGCAGGAGGACACAGCCAGGCGAGCCAAGCCAGAAGCCGCCCAGGGGGCAGGCAGAATCCGGCAGAGGATCACAGCCTCGGGAGTCTAGCCCAGAGGAGAGAAAAAGCAGAGATGAGGCTGATCAGCCGCCACCCGAGAGGAGCAGAGGCTCCGCGAGCGGGGCCGGCAGACAGTCGTCCGGGGGCGGACAAGCCCAGGATGGGGCTGGCCGCAGAAACAGCCAGTACCAGCGCAGTCGCAGCCCATCAGGGGGCGACAGTAGCGGATCTGGATCAGACTCCAGTTTAGACGAGTCGGGGTCAGGTGGAGCGGACAGGCGCGGGCCAAGGGCCAGGCGGGAGTCCAGCGACCAGGAAATGAAGAGGCTCGATAGGGAGCAGACAAGGATGAACATGCAGCTGCTGCAGCAGATGGTCCTGCAGCTGGCAGGGGTGGCCAAATATACCAAAATCCCAGCTATCCAAGGCAACGTGCCGGTGTTGGATATGTCACACCCGGGCGCGGTTGCAGCCAAGAAATATTGCCAAGCGTGTGGCTATTGGGGATCACACAACAGACTGGCGCTGTCGGATGAACCACCGGCGCTGGCCGTGGTGGCAGGGGAAATTGTTGGATCCTGCCAGTCACCCTCGGCCATGGCCATGCTCGTGCGATCCCTGGCCAGGTTGTGGAACAACAAGCCTGCCAGTGTGGGGCCGTTGATGGTGGCCATCAGGGCAGCGCCCCATGCAGGGGACAGGGCCACCAAGGAGGTGGAAAGGATCAGGGGGCAGTGGGCCGCTCCAGCAGAGGAGCAGTGCTGTGCGGTTTCCCTGCTTACCCTGTGGATCAGGGTGGTAAAGGAGGAGGTGGGGAAGCCGACCTCGGATGAGAGATCCGCGATCACCAACCTCAAGCTGGGAGTCAAAACAACCTTGGATCCAGAGGTCAAGCCAGAGGAGACAGTAGAGGCGTTTGCGCACAGAGTCCTGTCCACAGCAGAGTTGCTACATATCTCCATGGATGCAGTGGACTACTTTGGCAGAAGGCACTCGGTCTCGCACATGTTCTATGAAGGGCTGCCTGTGGCCACCAGGGTCAAGCTGAGCAAGTTCGTGATCACTGTGCCAGGGTACTTGTGCATGACCGATGAGGAGCAGATCACTGTGCTGACGCAGCAGGTGGTGCTGTGGGAGAAGTTCGCCCTGGAAATGGGGGACCTGATGGTCACAGATCACAGGCCTACGGCAGAAGAGGAGAATGAGATGGAAGAGGCAGAAGAGGAGAATGAGATGGAAGAGGAGGAAGAGGAGGAGGAGGAGGAGGAGGCGCGAGAGGCTTCTTGGAGGGAGAGACTTTTTGGAGAAAGATATTCCTTGGATGAAGAGAAGCCAATGTCACCCAGCGAGCGGTCCATAGATGGGCCAAGGTGGCGCTAGGCTTCCAACAAAGAGGAGGAGTCAGCCCTTGCGGAGCTTACCGAGACCTGAGGCCGAGCCCAGAGCGGCAAGGCCGCTGAGCACGTGACGTTACCCACGCCGTAACTGGCAAGGAGCGGGCAGGCGCCTACAGAGCAGAAAATGCAGACGCAGAGCGGCTTGTCCTAGTACCCGGCAGGCAGTGGGCCGGCAGCCAGCGGACCGAAGACGGAAGATGCAGGATTGGAGTTAAAGCTATCGCAGCAACATAGTGAAAATTTGTTTCTCAAACACCGTAGCAGCAAGGCTACGGTAGTACATATGTTATGAAGATGATGAGCGAGGAGAATTAGTCAACTCGGGCGATGATAACACAGCAGGGGGCGGATCACGCTGCTACGGCGCATATTTCCTGTGGCCATTGAAGACCAGGCGGCTATGGCGCAGTGGGGCGAGAGCAGCGGTTGTTCTTAGCTTGACCTGATAAATTTGAAAATTTCCCTGTTTGCTAGCCAGTAGTGGGCTGAACAGCCTGGATTTGTAGGATTCCGCGCATTGCGCATCAGCTGAGACTCTGTGGATTTTTTCTTTTGAAGAAGGCCTGAACCAGGCAGATTTGCTAAGACGATTTGAGCTTCTACGTACATATTTTCCAGAATTTTAAAGATTCTGATTTCTCATGACTTCTGATGGTTTCTGATGGTTTCTGATGATTTCTGATGGTTTCTGATGGTTGCTGAGGGTTTCTGATGGGTTCTGACCCTTTATTGCCTGCAACCAAGCATGACACTGGTGACGGTACCGGATTCTGTGTGCCCCGATCAGGCCGGAGAGAGATCAGGGTCCCAGAGGCCTTTGTCAAGTGTGCAGAACCGTGGGTGGACCTAGGGTCCGCCACGGGTTTCAGTGATTTTTTCTTTGATGAATTTCCTTGTGTGGATGTCCTGCAGCACATTTCCTGCAGTGGATTTTCTTCAGGGGATTTTTTTTTTTTTTACCAACTGGCTGGATTGCAGTCAGATGTTTAGGAGGCTTCAGTGTTAGGGAACTGACAAGTTCTGGGCGTACAGATTTTGCTTTGAAAACAGCCTGAACCAGGCAGATGCGGGGGACGGCCTGAACCAGGCAGATTTGCTTTGATACTTTGATCTTCTGAGGTGTACATATTGCCAGAAGTTTCTTTCTTTTAGTACCGACCCCTTTTTCCGGCTCCCAGCGCATGCCCTTTAGGCTTACCGCTGGGGAGCGGGGGGCGAGTAAAGTAGTAGGGGCGGTACCCACGAGACGGACACTTCCAGGCAGAGACATCCAGTTAGGGACTTCCAGTTATAGTTATCTTGTTAACAAGCTCTTGTCTGTAGTACAAGGAGCATGAGTGTACGGTGATGTACCGTATTTGTGAGTAGAGGACATCTCTCTAAGGTGTCCTGACCGGAGTTTACGGTATTTACCATATTAGCACGTTTACTGCTTTATGGTGCGACAGCTGTCACAGTATATTACCGTATACGTGACAGAACCGTTTAGACCGCAGTTAGCGGCCTCGGTGACTCCGCAGCTTCTCTGCGGAGTCTCCGGATTTGAACTGAGACCTAGAAACCCGCTTACGCAGGGAGATTTGACAGGTTCTACCGTACTCTGAATTGGGCTTGCCGGGTCCCTGTATCCCGGCAGTTGCCTAGGCTAGTTACTTCGTCCCTTTCTAAAGGACAGACCTCTTATGTAACAAGCTCCGGCCGGCATCCAATGCATGAGGCCTGAGGTGTTCATAACGTCAGTACCTATATCAAGTCAAGACTAGCTCAGCCTCAGCTGAACTACCTGGAGACAAGTACCTCAGTAGTGAACCGAGACCCTGCCGAAGAAGAAGTACGCAGTCAACCTCCCGGCTACCTCACCGCGTGTTGCGCGGTAAGTGCCCTTAACATAGCCCAGCTGGATCGCGCCCAGACGGCCAGAAGGCCTACGCTACCATACGTCTATTGCTATACATACAAATATCCAGCTCTACTGCTTAACTCGCTGAGCACTCGCAGCCAGTGAAGAGTCACTGAGCCTGCCCGTAGGCGTCCGTCACTGCCGTGAGGAAAGAAGTCCGCCACGGACCTGAAGCGCACATCGCGAGTAAAGTAGTAGGGGCGGTACCCACGAGACGGACACTTCCAGGCAGAGACATCCAGTTAGGGACTTCCAGTTATAGTTATCTTGTTAACAAGCTCTTGTCTGTAGTACAAGGAGCATGAGTGTACGGTGATGTACCGTATTTGTGAGTAGAGGACATCTCTCTAAGGTGTCCTGACCGGAGTTTACGGTATTTACCATATTAGCACGTTTACTGCTTTATGGTGCGACAAAGGGAATGCATCATCTATATTAAGCCTCACAAGACGGCAGCCAACTGCCACATGTAAATACCCGTGCATCCATCGCCAGCGGTTGCTTGTGACGTCTTGCAAGTTCTTATTCAGCTTCAATGCCACCAGCAGCCCACCATGCCAGCCTGAAAGGCCCATCTAAGATCTGACAGGCAGATGAACGACGGCCTGGGTCTGGGCTGGTGATTAGTCCATACAGGTATTCATGTTGCATCTGAGTATGTAGAAAAACATCACTTTCCTTCTCCTGACCTCTGACATGTCCTCAGAGGAACACCTCAAGGCTCTTCCTAAGCTATATACGGTTTCAGTCCTCGAGGTGATTGAGTTGTGGCCACTTTTAATGCAAGACAAATTCATTCATCAAGCAGGGAGAGACCGTCGTTACTTACAAGGATTGTGAAATACAGCATTATTGCACAGCACTGGTGATACACAATGCTTCGCCATTCGGTATTTATGGTCTCACTGCCTTCCAAGCTCTACTTGTGCCAAACCACCTGAACATCACGATTGGGGACAAGGAGAGCACCCCAAATCCTGATGTTCACCACCAAGGGAAAAAGTGGGGTTAATTCACGAAATAATTCAACAATTTAGTGAAGATTCTTGACTTGAACCATACGTGAAGGTAAATATCACCAATGAAGGTCGCGAGGCGACGCACACGGGCAGGGAAATATTATGTATAAGGGTACCTTAGGGACCTAAGGCATATCAACTCAAATACGCAGCACTCAAATTCAAAACAGTGCGGCTCAAAATTTTAGGGAAATCAGGTTTGAATTAGCCGATCTGAGTTCAGGAAAGAATCTCTGCTATGGCTGCATACTCTCCATGGAGACGCCAAGGATGGAAGGAAGCAACTCCTTTGATTCATTGACATGGCTGACACCACTAACTTGAGGCGGCCACCTTGGCCTGCATTGCCCTGGCCTCCTCCAGGGAGCAGTGAGGCACTTTGAAAGAGGTGTTCGCCTGTGTCAACAAAGGCAGTGCTTAGAAGGAGGAGGTGAGGCTCGAGCCTAGGGGCGGCATGGATGGTATCCGCATGACAATAGGGCCAAGTATTGACTCTGCTGGGAGGGCAGGGAACCAGCCATGCACACACTAGCTGCTGGCAATGTGAGTGGAAGGGGGATCACTCATTAGTTAGCAAAGCTGTTTTGCAGCTCTTTTCTCAGGCAAGGCAAGGGAAGCTCTGTAGACTCACCATGAGCCAGTTGGCATCCTGGCAGACCATGCAGCTCATGCAGCAGCAGTTTGCGAAGCAATCCATGCAAGGGCTTCCCACAATATCGTACTTCTTGCGGAAGGCGGTACGCTTCTGCGGAGGACCAAGAGGCACAGCACAGCACACACATCAGAGGCACACTCTACTCATAGCACAACTTAGCATTACGTGTTTGCTTGCTTTGAACTAATGTTCCTGTGCTTCCAATGATAATCTTGTACCCCTCTTCCTGCCCATATCGTAGCTGCTTCCCCTGGAATGTATGTCAATATGTATGAACAGAGGGCATGGCAGTCTCAGTGTTTCTTATTTCAGCTACGAGTCCACCTACAGCGGGCTGCCCTGCGGCCAACCAGGACCGGATTGGGGCGAAACCTTGGGCAGCCTTCAGGCACAGGCCAAGCAGCATGGCTGGCTGCACTTTAGGCCTACCACCAGAGGCAGCTAAATGAAGCTGAGAGTAAAAAAATAATGAAATTCACTTGGAATTGAGCGCATGCCTTACCATGGCCATGTGGGGGAGGGCCATGCTGCACAGGCAGTGGAGGCAGCAGATGACGACACAGCCCTCCTCGCAGCTTCGCTCTGCATTTCAAAAAAGGCGGCAAAGGCTACATGGTTTCAGACTTGGCGGATGCGAGGATTTCCCGGAGCAGCAGGAGCAAGGCAGGGGCAGGTGGCAATTTTGGGACATGGAAGCCTGAAGAAGGCAGACATGCAGGAATCATTGCCTCACATCCTTCATATCCTATATGCGGCAAAATATTGGGGGTGTTTCAGCTACAATTCAGCTACATCATGTCCTACAGCCGTTGGCCAGTCAAGGTTGGTCTGGTCCCTGTCAACCCAGAGATGGCTGTCCTCTCAGAAACAGTGGCAGCTGCATGTAGGGCAGCAGCAGGTAGCCTGTAGCTGCAGCTGGATTGGACTTACCATTCATTGCCGCGCGAGTACGCAGGAGGGTGGAAGCAAAGCAACATGGGACGCAGCACATGCCCACACACAGAGGAATGTTGTACCAGACTGCAGGGGGGGGGGGGCACAGGAGAGGCGACATCAGGCATGCAGCTGACTTGATCTTGGCAGTTCATGTGCAGAACGGGCGCAGGGCTCACTCATGCTCCTACTGTCCTGCTGCATGGCTGGAGGCTCAGCCTGGCTGGAAAGCTGTTTACTGAAGGTATGAGCTGAACTCATGGACTGCACATCAGAGGAGAGAGGAGGGCCGTCCTCTCCTGCACATCAGAGGAGAGCGGAGGGCCGTCCTCTTCCGCACATCAGAGGAGTGAGGAGGGCCGTCCTCTCCTGCACATCAGAGGAGAGAGGAGGGCTGTCCTCTTCCGCACATCAGATGAGAGAGGAGGGCTGTCCTCTCCCGCACATCAAAAGAGGACTGCGCAGGAGGAGCCTAGACCCAGTCCCTTCTGCTCACACTTGTAGATAGGGTCCTGGTTGTAAGGCTTGGTGCCGGTCTCTGTCATGTCCAGCCACTTCATAGACAAACAGTACCCGAAAGCCTGAGAATGAAAGAGGGGTGGGTGCATTCACTTCCATCAGGAAAGGAAGGAACTTCGTTTTAAGGCGTGGATTTGAGGATGGAAAAGTGTACTCGCAGAGACCAGCCGCCCTTACGCGATCGCCTCCCGGAGAGGGCCTGTGCACCCGCAACCTATGGTTATGGGGTCCCTTGTTGTTCACCAACCGATTCGCTCACCAAGTGTTGCACTCGGGACCCCGTCCATGTGCTATCCATGACTAAGCCTACAAATTCTATTCGTTTTACCGAAAGAAGTACACGTACGACGACGTGCTTGCTGAACTATCACGCCTTTTTAGGCTGGCTAAAGCATTAGGATTGCGCGTTACAGCCGCAAATGCACTGTCTCAGTCGCATTCTGTCTGCAGCAAAAGACTTTCGTGCAACGTCAGTTCGACAGTTCCTGCTTACCTCAAACCAGGCAGGGCAAATTAGGGACGTGGCAGGGCCAAACTTGTCGAAATCTGGCAAGCTGCAAAAAGGAGGAATGCAGGGATTGTGTATCCTTGAACAAGAACGATGCATTGAATTGCGTGTTTGTTAGCCTGACCGTCCGTAGGGTTTGACCTGGGCACCAACGCTAATCGAAGCAACGTCGACAACGACTTTTGACCTACTCTTGACCTGCCTGTTTTCTAGGAAAACATATCCAAGACGTTTGCCCAGTTCTGTAAATCGGGCTGAAATCAGAAGCATATGCTATTTCTCACCAGTACACAGCGAGGTCGTCGACTTTGGCGTTTTCAGGTGCCGCGTTCTTCACCACAGCCACAGCCTTCACCTTCGTCCCCTCTGCATTGGCATTTGTCCCTCCCTGTTTCTTCGTTGCGACCCTCTCGGCATCGCTGGGCAGTGGTGACGTCGACATGGCGGACAGGTAAACGGGTCTGTTTGGCGAGAAAAGCAAATGCAATATGTATAAGCAGTGGAAGTTTAGTGAGTACTGTTAGACAGATTTACTTTGGACATTTTGTCTTCAGCAGGGGGTGCCGCGGCCTGCCACTACGTTAAGACTTCCTGAGTCACAGTGGCGACACCAAACAACCAACGTGGGCAACAGGTGGGGTGCAACAGACGTACGCGTACGGTGCCTATCGGGCAGCCGCCGTAATTAAAAATCGACACGACTTGGGATCTTTTCGAAGCTCATGATGCAAGTGATCTCTGACTAAACGTGTTCCTCAAGCCGCGCTCAGGCTTTTTCGGCAGAGCCCCCCCCAGGCGGCCGAAGGTCGCGGGGGCGAAGTCCTAAGAGTCACCCCGTATCCGTCCGTTCGTCAGTCTGTCAGTCAGCCCGATGTTTCTGGAACGTCCCGGAAACTTTATGCGCTACAGCGCAAATCAACCGGCTATATTTCAAGGTTATTCCTGTCAGACCTCAAAGGCCGAGGTGCAGAAATGAGAAACTCAGCTACCAAGGCTGGACTCACAGCGTAAGGTGTCACGCGACAGCTGCAACTTCGCTTCTCTATGCGCCATTCCATATGCAGCATTAACAACACGCACTTTGCCAGCGATAGAGTTGTGACAAATATTTTGAAATCCTGCAACATGGCGAGGGGGTTGCATGGGGTCCAGGTGACCCCGTCCGCACCTGCGCCTGCCCTCTGAAGAGTCACATACCCGACTCCTCTGCCGTTTTTGTGCTGCGCAGCAGCACCTCTGATTACTTGTCTTTCTTTCTTTCCCATACATACCACACCCGATCCTACTACGTACACCTGGCTGGCTCTCACCACCACGCCACGGTGATCTTTTTATGGTTCTAACTAAAATGCATACTCCACACCTTGGACCGGCAGCTCATTCGCCCATCCTGACTTCAAAACAAAACCAAAACGATTTGAAATTAATTTACCCATTGAGCCATCATTGCATCAGACCGTGCCCACTCACGAACTTCATCACCCACGCGCACTATCCTTGCATGCATGCCCCAACATGGAATTTTGCACCTTTCAGGAATCGGATTGGCCTGTGCAAAACTGAAACTGAAGCAGATGAGTCCCAATGACATGTAATGATTGCCTGTGGAAAGGAAATCTCATTCCCTGCCTCACCCATGCCTGTTATATCATTGTGACATTCGCATCCTACAGCCATACGCTCAGGATTGAGTGCCAGATTATGAATTCCTTCAAAGCCCTCCAATTTGAATATTTGTTTCCCCCAGCACCGAAGCACGTCAGGTTCAAGGGCTACCAATGAGGGCTGCCTGCTCTGCTAGCTGACTTAGCCATAGGTTGTCCTTTAAAATCACAGCTTATATTCCAGCTCCTGGCTGTTGCCGAACCAACTCCTCTTCGTCGCGCATTGACGCGAACTTTCAAGTCCTGCAAAACATGCGATTGTATGCATGCCGATGGGATAGCTGCCTGCTGACCGGTTATTGTACTCCCCTGATAGCACTTACCAAACTTGAAGATAGCTAACAAGGTAAATCAGTGCTCCTAAACTCCCCCCTGCAAATCATGAGTCGTGCACCCCATCATGCAGTAGACAAGACCCGGCCACGAGTGCTTTACTTAGCTGTGTCTTCTGCTGATTATTACAGTTTGCTCCGTCGAATCTTTGGGGCCACCTTCCATTGTAAGTCACCGGCCCACAGAGGCAAGCCAATACCTGCTGCATGGCAGAGACCATGAATGGACGCACCTCACAAGTATTATACAAGCTGAACGAACATCCAAGTATTTAGAGAGGTCTCATAATGCTACCAGCAGAGCTCAATATTGGCAATGTGGCCAGCGCTGAGCCACCCATTTAACCTTTACAGCTGCTACGACCACAGTATGACCCCTGGTATTTTTTTGTATGAACCATTCAGCCATATATTACACCATACAATTTAAGTGTTTTTATACTAAAACCTGATGCTTCGAGAAGCTTCCACACTCGACGTGATACCGTACTCTGATATCACCAAACATAATTATTCAATGAGTCCATCCAGGTGGACACAGTCGAAACAAAACATGTGGTGTTCAACTACTCTCATATATAGTCTTCAGCCTCGGGGTGCCAGCAACTTGTGTCAGCGCGGTTGCAAATTGCAAGCCCTCGAGAACTTGACACTGCAGCACAAACTCCTAGAGGGTTACGGTGATGGCGGCGCAGCAGATAGGCCTTGTCACCTCACAAGGCGTTCATAGAAAATTTAAGTCCGACAGACTAAGCATATTTCGAAACTCATGCAATTTCACACACAACGTATCTCAAGGAGGTGGAAAAACGAAGAAGCCGGTTAAGATTGCTGCCTGCACTAAAAATTGACCATCACATAGTGCATTATGGCCGTGCGGATGGACACAGTTCACACACCTACCCATGATGACAGGCAGGGAGGCAGGCAACCCGCAGCCAGGCAGCAGGCCTAGTAGCGAGTGCTCGTGGCCGTCACGGTCTTGGAGCCGAGCCCCCCGTCCCCCTTTGCGGCCTCAAGCGGCGCAGGTGGCAGGCCGTGGGCCGCTCTGAGCAGAAGGCTGTTGGACACCACCGCCACGGAGCTGAATGCCATCATACCGGCGGCGACAGAGGGGTTGAGGCAGATGCCGTATGCAGGCAGAAGCGCACCTGTGCAGTGAGCGTGCACATGGCTGTCAAAAAGGAGCAGGCTAAACAGAGGGCGGGGGAGCAAGCGGAGGGGGGCAGGAGGAGGCAACAGTCGGAGGGGAGCAGGCAGAGGAGAGGGTCGGCGGTAAAAGTCAAACATGTCAGCAGGATCTGGAACAAGATATTCCTCACACGGAGTACCGGTATACAAACCAATATACGGCATCTACCGCATATACCCAACATACCATATGTTCCCCATGTAATACAGCATTCCACCTGATCCGGTATCAGTAATCACGTCATGACAATGGCAAAGTTTTTGCAGCAAGGTATGGAGAAAGAGACGGACATGGCATCCAGACGGGCATGGAAGAATGTTCAGAAGCCAGGGATGCGACCAAGCCAGTAACAGCCTCACAAGTCACAACTCATGGTCAATCCAATATTCAGATATTCTTATGCCAGCTTGGTTCAGGTCCCTTCTCTTGGGAAAAAACCTACACTCCATTGGAAAACAGTACAAGGAAGCTTCGTTTGCTGCCCTGATCACATTGCTGCATGGCACATACACATGACACATACACACTACCACCCGGCAATACTTAAGTACCGGTGTATGCGGCATTTCCGATCTCCACCTCCAATATCCCTTCCACTCCACTCCACCTCCACCACTGCCGCACTGCATGCTGCCCTCACACGAACGATTCCTACTCAAATACCCATGGCGCCACCCCTTGGTTTGCCTTGGACCCCACCGCCTGCCTCAAACCACATATGACATATCCATTCTTCTTGCCCTCAGCTCGCATTACGGATGATGAGACCACCTAGTTGTTGTCTGAATATCTTGTGCTGCCTATGAACGCATCATTTCAGAAAACACCGCCTCTTCTTTACCCACTTAAATACACGTGGCAGTCTGCCAGTCTTCTGCATGCCACTTTTTGTTCTTGCAAGCTTCACCTCTTCCGTATCTGCGCTAATCTGTTATGGACAGCTATGCTTGCCCCTCTTCGATTCCCCAACAAGTCAACAAACCGCTCGTTCAAGTTCAACAATTTTTTTTCCACATGGCCACATGCACACAACCTCCTACTTGCCCACTACCTAGCGGTAAATGTGTTAATCAGGCCATGAGGGATCACTTGGGTTGCATGCAGGCATCCACGAATCCACGTTCGCATGTCTCCAATGTCTCACGCCACAACAAACCCTATGTTCATCTGATGTTTCCTCACAAGAGGCACACAAAGTGGTCTGCTCACAACTAATTGCTTGAGTGTGGATTCTACCCATGCAGCAACTTCTCTCCATCCAGGTGACACTTGCATCCCTGCTAGCCAGCAGGGCTGCAGCACATGCTAGATACCCTGCATGAATATGCGGCAGTCAAACAACTCCAGGTCAACGCAAGGAAGACAGAGATATTGGAGTTTGGGAGCCGCTTAGCAGCGCAGTGCCGGCAATCAGCCCATACTTGCGTGTACGGCCCCGATAGGATAGCGCTCAAGCGTGTCCAAGGATTCAAGTTCTTGGGCATCATCTTATACCCGAGCAGCAGCATGAGCCATGAGGAAGGCCATGCAAGGAAGAGAGGGGCCTTTGGCTGCCGCGTTGCAGCGTGTCCGCCGCATGGCCGCGAAGGTGCGCCTCAGGCAACATCTGCCGGCACGCATATGGTTGGCGTCTGTCTATGCAGCGCCTGCGGCCAACTACGGTGATATGGTGTGGCCCACCGATCACCTCAAGCCGTGGCATTGCCTCAAGAGCAAGATGCAGTCCAGCTTCCACCAGCATCTGTGCCATGCTCCAAGGCAGGCTACCTCCGTCCGCTGCTGCCAGTTGGGGGGTCATGAGGGACCTGCAGATACAGCCGTTACAACGTAGTTGGTGGCAGCATGTACTTCGCTTCTACGACGCCGCGGTCGCACCAGCAGCACAGCAAGACAGCCCACTCATGGCCGCAGCCATGGCGGCCGACATGGAGCTCGCTGTCAGACAGGGCACGGCGCAATTGGTGCAGGGAATTGCTAGGTGCTTTGGAGGAGCCACTGAACACAGGTCTACGGCGGCCTACCGCACCTGGTTTCAGTCTTCGGCGGGCGCCGTGTTGGCGCAGGCCAGGGACCGCATCAGTCGAAGGGAGTGTGCTTGCTTGCGCACGAACTTAAGGCTGCGGCTCGGCGCCGTCAGCACGGCTGACACTCCAGGACGGTGCAGCGGTCAGCAGCGTGACGGACGGTGATGCTAACGGTGTTGGGCAAGGGGAGCATGTGGAGGATGCGTTGCATGTCTGCTTCCAGTGCCCTAGCGTGAAGGAGATGCTTAGGGAGAGAGGTTGGGCAGGCACCCAGGAGGGCGCGATAGAATTTCAACAGTTGTACCGGTTCAGGCTTGAGAGGGGCAAAGATACTTCGGGCTTCCTTTTTCTTTTTTTTGGGGGGGGTCTTTCTCCTTTGTGTTCTTCTCCTTCTTTCCCTCTTGCCTTACCTGCCCGCTAGCTGTCCCCCCCCCCGGACACCAAACCCTATGCAGCCTACGTCTGGATGTCCTCTTACTTAAAAAGGGAGGCAAACTTGTAAGGGCCGACAAAAGGCTAGAAAAGAGAGGCAGTCGGAAATTCCCCAGCCCTTGAAAAGCGACTACTGGCAGACTGCATGCCTGGGCAAGTGGGCGGCAGTGTGTAAATGTGAGGGATAAGAGACCAGGCACGAGGCAGCGGATGACAGGGACATCCAGCGGGACATGTGGTGATATAGGGAGGGGAGATGGGGGAAAACGAGACTGGATGAGATGCGTACAGGAGCTCTGTGGGCCCATACCATGTGTGCACTATTGAGAGGGCCCATCATGGATTCGCTACACGCTGTCAGCAGTCCGAAAAAAGAGGTTGGCATGCTCAACTGATTTGTGTGTTACTGTCTAGAACCGGATTCTGGTGCGTGGAAAAAATTGAAGATTGGAAATGAAACCAAGCAAGTTCCTGGATGTGCATTGTGCAGCGTTGCTCTAGATCATGAAGAAGGCAGGATTGGGAAGGTGGGCAGATGGTAGGATATTTCATGTGTGTGGAGGTCATACGCCTTTGCCTCCTTTTGATTGGTGGGTCATTTCTTCAACTAAATCAAGAGCTGGACAGCGGAGTTTGAATCAAGCCTGGGCCAAATCAGCAGGACAGCCTGAACCAGCCCTTCCAGCTGTAGGCCGGGATGTGGTTAAACGTTAGCTAAAATAAACTGTTCAAGTCAGGGTGAAGGCGAACGCGGGTATCAGCATTCAGCAAGGGAGACGACTGCAAGCGTCCAGCGCATGAGAAGTTTATGACGTTACACTTCTAGGCCATGCTGAAATGAACCTTGGCCACCTCGGCAAACAAAAAATCAGGTAGGAAGGTCAAGGGAGAAGGCAGAAGAGGAAAGGCAGGATAGCAAGTTCACCCACCAAAAAACAAGAACAACAACACAATGGTCAAGCTAACCTTATCCCCTACCCCTGAAGAGACTAGCCTTCAAAAAGCTCAACTACAAATTGCACAAAACCAGGGCCTCCCACCCCTGCCTGCGAGCTTTCCGGCGTCCTGTCTGGTTGGGAGGAAAACGGAAGGGAACAAAAGGCTAGAGAAAATACAGACTGGAGAGGAGCAAAAAGGGCAGGGAAAAAGTGCATGAGGGGTGAGTGAGTGAGTCATATATAAACGCCATGCAGTGAGGACTGAGAGAGAGCAGAAGCAAGTGAGGTTTTGTAAAGAGTGATCAGGATGTCTGCACTAGCTGCTGGCAATGTGGGAGAGATCAATTTACAGATAGAGATGTGGGAGAGATCAATTTACAGATTTACAGAGGATCAATCTACAAGTAGAGGGTGATGCCAAGGCCTCCTGTTTGGCCCCAGCCATGGCTTACCTTTTGCCCATCATCATATTGCCAGTTTGTCGTCTTAACTTTGGGAGGATTGTATGGGCGCCAGCATGCGCCCGGGAGAGGAGGTGCGAGCGCATGGCAAAATAAAATAGGAGATACTGCGCGCGAGGGGGGCATGCTTGTCCTCCTTAGTTCCAAGGAGATCATTCATTCATTCGGATACATGACAGATTCAAGGGGAAGGAGGATGCTGCAGAGCTGCCTACCGGCATGGAAATATGAAGGAGGCCGCCAATCAAGATATTCAGGGAAGGAGCATGCATGCCACATGAGGGGAGCATGGCGGGTAAGTGGACATGGAGTATCGTAGTTGGAGTGCAGATGAAGTCTATGCGGGTTTCCTTAAGTCAGCAGGAACTTCTCCGGCCTTCTCTCGAAACTTGATGGAGAGGGTAGGCGCCACGCTAATGCATTGAATGTCATGCCTCTCCTCATGGGGACAGTTCTTTTTTTCGACCGCAACACGTGTGGACTTCAACGATCTCTCTTCTCCAATTTGAACCGCCAGCACTCGAAAAGGTTGTTGGGTGAATACAACAATGAATGCAACAACTTGGGCAGCATCTCGGTGTGACCAGGGGGTGTGACCGAAGATGCCCAAGCCCCACCCGATCCAGCCTACCGAGCGGTTGTTTCCCACACCTGCAGCAACGACTGTTGCAACCAGGACCAGCGTCTCTCGCTACAATGCAGAATTCCCTGCAGAATAAATACAGGAGTGCATCCATCTTCTTGCACTGTCTAGCCCACTCGTGACGTTATACGTACAACTCTCTTGGGACGCCTAGCGTCCATTACTTAGGCAAGCTCAGAGATACGCACTCTGATTTCTGTAACATAGTCCGCTTCTTATTAAAATCCGAACGCTTGCATCGCTGTACTGCTCTCCCAACGCCACATTTTGACTGGTCCGCGGCCCTTAGGCGACCCAGACATGATGCATCCCGGCGCAGCCTATTCCCCTGGACCTCCACAACATCCAGCCCAGAAAGACCGCGTGGGCGAGGTCATGGGCGGTGGCCTCGGCATGGCCACTGTCGACCGCAGGGTGAGAAATTGAGGGCTGCATGGGCCACAGTGTAGCCAGATGCACGGCGCATGGTACCATGTCTCCCATGCCCAAGTCCCCATGCGCAGCAAGCCATGCTCCCAGCATGAACTACAGGCAGCTCTCTTCAACGAGTTCGTTTTTGTCGTTTGGGTGTATGCTCTGATGCTGGAACAGCACTTGAGGTCCTTATGGACACATGTTTTTTGCAGCAGTTACCGCATCACTTTCAGCTACAGTTCAGCTACACTTTGGCCTACGGCCACCAGCCCCTGGTTCGGCCAGCCCTGCTGCTCCCGCCTCCGGCCGGAGGCCAGTCCAGGTTTGGTGTCAATCGGCCCAGGGGTGGTTGCAGCGCGGCCCATCAAAGGTGGTCTGGTAACCACTAACTACTGACACCAAGTCCGACATGCATGGGAGCTCCCTAGCTTCAGAAAATACTACTCAACCAGGCCCCCATGGCAGCGCCACAGCCCATACAATAGGGATTTATTTTCATCCATGCCCCCATCCATGCATTCAAATCAATTTCGCGCAATTAAGCCTGCTGCTGGCTGGAGGAAGAAAAAGCAAACGCGATTCCCGTAGTAGCGGCGAGCGAAACGGGAACAGCCTAAACCTGTAAAAAGGGGTAGTGGGAAGACGCTTTTGTTTCTTTACCGCTTCCTACCATTGCGGGAAGCAGCAGACAAAATTGCCATCATGGTTTTCAGCATCCAACTTAAACTGCTGTACTCCTCGTGCAGCCACGAGTGCGACCCTTCTTGATTTGAATCCGCTAATCTACTTCTTTAGTCTCTTATAGTACATGGCCTGTTTGATTTACTTTCCTGTCAGGCGATGGAAAAGAAGCAGAAGGCCGCTTATGGAGCGCAGCTGCAGGCACAGATGGCAGCGGGCGAGGAAGCTAGGCGTCGAGAAAAGATGGAGCGGATGGGCATAGTGCCACCAGGACCGCAGCAGCAACACCAGCAGCACCAGCAACAACAGCAGCAACAGCAGCAACAGCAGCAACAGCAACAGCCGCCACCGCAACAACAAGGTAGTTTCAGCTGGATGTAGGGTGGGCAGTGTTTATTTTAGTGGGCACCTGACCACCCGTATCGGGCCGCCGGGCGGCCACCACTGGGCCAATTGGGACAGCATCTTGACCGACCAATGGCCGGTGGCCCGAGCAGCAGGACTTGCTGCCCCAGGTCCCCACGGCCGTAGGCCGTGATGTAGCTGAACTGTAGCTGAAGTGGACTAAAAGAAAAACTGAGGGGGGGAAAGGTATGCCTCACGTGAATGATGGGCCTCCTTGGTTGCTTCATGAGGGATGCGGCCTAACCCCTCTCAAAGCCCTTGCCAGATTTTGAGCTGCCGGCCTAAATCATGGATTAGGAATTGCCTACATATTGACATATGAGTCAAATATCGAATGCGAAAATGCTATTGCAAGTGTGGCTTGTCGATCGCATGTACCTATCCTTGGATCCTGTTTGTCTGTCCGTGGCTCACAGCATTCAATGCCCACGAACAGGTGCCTACGGCTCTCCTGAGGGCTACGGTTTCGGAGGCCCCCAGCAGCAGCACGGCCCAACCCCACACCAGCAGCAACATGGTCACCCTCACCAGCAGCATGGTGACCCCTACCAACATCATGGTGATCCTCACCAGCATCAACATGGAGACCCCCACCAACATCAGCATGGGGATCCCCACCAGCCGCAGCCCTACCAGCCACAACCAGTGTTCAGCATGCCGCCGTCACAGCCTATACCCCAGCACCAGCAGCATTTCAACCACCAAAACGGCGGCGGCGTCGGCAGTGGCGGTGGATACGGCCCTGTACCAGGCGGTCAGGAGGGCGGTTTCGGAGGTCGACCCCCCTCGGCCGGCGGTGGCGGCTACGGAGGTGGTGGCTACGGAGGCGGCGGTCCGCCCATGATGGGTGGTCAGCCGCCATCACCTGGCAACAGAGCAGGCTACGGCGGCGGCGGCGGCGGCATGATGGGGGGGGCTCAACAGGCAGGAGGGCACATGGGAGGCGGGGGAGGAAGTGGCGGCCCACCCATGATGGGTGGTTTCGGAGCCGGGCCCCCTCCCCCGGGGCCTGCCAATGCAGAGCGCATGGAGCGCCGGAGCGCACAGGATCAGTACCGGCTGGAGCTCGAGGCGCAGATGCGGGCAAACGAGGAGAAGAAAAGAATGGAGAAGATGCAGTCCATGCAGGTGCTGTAGATTTGATGTGCCTTCCCTTTGGTACTGGTGTGAGCAAGGTGTGATTGTATGAACTGATTATGATTTCTTGTGATGCCGCCCTCAAGGCTAAAATTCTACCCAAGGCTCTCCATCTTCAACTGTAAACTGTTTTCAGCGATTATTTTTGTATTAATGTATCCCTCACCCCCACACTTCCTAAATGATGAGGGAAGGCAACGCAAGTCTTCAATAATTCAGCAACCAAAGCTTGGTTTAGCTGTGATGCTTCTATCTACTTTCATACACCGTAGGGTTTATTTTCCTTCCCTCGGGCATCAACTGCTTGTTTATTTTAATGCTGTCCTCTGGGCACACTGTCGACAGAAACTCTCAATTTCCGACTAAAAAATGGCATTGACCGTCAACAATTGGTAAATTCATGGATCCCTCAACCCGAAATAACGTTAATTATGAGGTAAGGCAAATCCACGGTACCCCCCCGATTTTATGTGCACCCTCACGTCCACCCTTGCGTCCCCCTGCAGGAGTCCAAGGCAAGGCAGGCCCATGCACATGCTTCGGAGGCCATGCGTCACATGGGCGGAGGCGGGGCTCCACTAGCCATGGGGGCAGGCCAGGTGGGGGGATGCTTGATACGGAACGCCTTCCCTCGAGTGTGGTGCGAAGCGCTGCACCTGACATCAAGTGTCACCCGAAGCTGCTCCTATTGCACGTATTTCAGATTTTAGTTTTTGTCTCCACACACACAGTCTTCCATGGGTCTCATAGATCATTATCAAGTGTGGTGCTAAGCGCTGCACCTGACTTCTCCGTTGTCGCCTGCACTGAAATGCCTCCCCGTTGTCGCCCTCACTGCCTGTCCCTTCCTGCCGCTCTCTCCTGCACTGCCTCTCCGTTGTCGCCCTCACTGCCTCTCCCTTCCTGCCACTCTCTCCTGCACTGCCTCTCCGTTGTCGCCCTCACTGCCTTTCCCTTCCTGCCGCTCTCTCCTGCACAGCCTCCCCGTTGTCGCCCTCACTGCCTGTCCCTTCCTGCCGCTCTCTCCTGCTCTGCCTCCCCGTTGTCACCCTCACTGCCTCTCCCTTCCTGCCGCTCTCTCCTGCACTGCCTCCCGGTTGTCGCCCTCACTGCCAGTCCCTTCCTGCCGCTCTCTCCTGCTGTGCCTCCCCGTTGTCGCCCTAACTGCCTGTCCCTTCCTGCCGCTCTCTCCTGCACTGCCTCTCCGTTGTCGCCCTCACTGCCTCTTCCTTCCTGCCGCTCTCTCCTGCACTGCCTCCCCGTTGTCGCCTTCACTGCCTCTCCCTTCCTGCCGCTCTCTCCTGCACTGCCTCCCATTGTTGCCCTCACTGCCTCTCCCTTCCTGCCGCTCTCTCCTGTACTGCCTCCCCGTTGTCGCCCTCACTGCCTGTCCCTTCCTGCCGCTCTCTCCTGCACTGCCTCCCCGTTGTCGCCCTCACTGCCTGTCCCTTCCTGCCGCTCTCTCCTGCACAGCCTCCCCGTTGTCGCCCTCACTGCCTGTCCCTTCCTGCCGCTCTCTCCTGCACTGCCTCCCATTGTCGCCCTCACTGCCTGTCCCTTCCTGCCGCTCTCTCCTGCACTGCCTCCCCGTTGTCGCCCTCACTGCCTCTCCCTTCCTGCCGCTCTCTCCTGCACTGCCTCCCATTGTCGCCCTCACTGCCTGTCCCTTCCTGCCGCTCTCTCCTGCACTGCCTCCCCGTTGTCGCCCTCACTGCCTCTCCCTTCCTGCCGCTCTCTCCTGCACTGCCTCTCCGTTGTCGCCCTCACTGCCTCTCCCTTCCTGCCGCTCTCTCCTGCACTGCCTCCCCGTTGTCGCCCTCACTGCCTGTCCCTTCCTGCCGCTCTCTCCTGCACTGCCTCCCCGTTGTCGCTCTCACTGCCTGTCCCTTCCTGCCGCTCTCTCCTGCACTGCCTCCCCGTTGTCGCCCTCACTGCCTGTCCCTTCCTGCCGCTCTCTCCTGCACTGCCTCCCCGTTGTCGCCCTCACTGCCTGTCCCTTCCTGCCGCTCTCTCCTGCACTGCCTCCCCGTTATCGCCCTCACTGCCTCTCCCTTCCTGCCGCTCTCTCCTGCACTGCCTCCCCGTTGTCGCCCTCACTGCCTGTCCCTTCCTGCCGCTCTCTCCTGCACTGCCTCCTATTGTCGCCCTCACTGCCTTTCCCTTCCTGCCGCTCTCTCCTGCACTGCCTCCCCGTTGTCGCCCTCACTGCCTGTCCCTTCCTGCCGCTCTCTCCTGCACTGCCTCCCCGTTATCGCTCTCACTGCCTATCCCTTCCTGCCGCTCTCTCCTGCACTGCCTCCCATTGTCGTTCTCACTGCCTGTCCCTTCCTGCCGCTCTCTCCTGCACTGCCTCTCCGTTGTCGCCCTCACTGCCTGTCCCTTCCTGCCGCTCTCTCCTGCACTGCCTCCCCGTTGTCGCCCTCACTGCCTGTCCCTTCCTGCCGCTCTCTCCTGCACTGCCTCCCATTGTCGCCCTCACTGCCTGTCCCTTCCTGCCGCTCTCTCCTGCACTGCCTCCCCGTTGTCGCCCTCACTGCCTGTCCCTTCCTGCCGCTCTCTCCTGCACTGCCTCCCCGTTGTCGCCCTCACTGCCTCTCCCTTCCTGCCGCTCTCTCCTGCACTGCCTCCCCGTTGTCGCCTTCACTGCCTGTCCCTTCCTGCCGCTCTCTCCTGCACTGCCTCTCCGTTGTCGCCCTCACTGCCTGTCCCTTCCTGCCGCTTTCTCCTGCTCTCCCCGTTGTCGCCCTAACTGCCTGTCCCTTCCTGCCGCTCTCTCCTGCACTGCCTCCCCGTTGTCGCCCTCACTGCCTCTCCCTTCCTGCCGCTCTCTCCTGCACTGCCTCCCCGTTGTCGCCCTCACTGCCTATCCCTTCCTGCCGCTCTCTCCTGCACTGCCTCCCCGTTGTCGCCCTCACTGCCTATCCCCCCCTGCCGCTCTCTCCTGCACTGCCTCCCCGTTGTCACCCTCACTGCCTCTCCCTTCCTGCCGTTCTCTCCTGCACTGCCTCTCCGTTGTCGCCCTCACTGCCTGTCCCTTCCTGCCGCTCTCTCCTGCACAGCCTCCCCGTTGTTGTCCTCACTGCCTGTCCCTTCCTGCCGCTCTCTCCTGCACTGCCTCTTCGTTGTCGCCCTCACTGCCTGTCCCTTCCTGCCGCTCTCTCCTGCACTGCCTCCCCGTTGTCGCCCTCACTGCCTCTCCCTTCCTGCCGCTCTCTCCTGCACTGCCTCCCCGTTGTCGCCCTCACTGCCTGTCCCTTCCTGCCGCTCTCTCCTGCACTGCCTCCCCGTTGTCGCCCTCACTGCCTGTCCCTTCCTGCCGCTCTCTCCTGCACAGCCTCCCCGTTGTCGCCTTCACTGCCTATCCCTTCCTGCCGCTCTCTCCTGCACTGCCTCCCCGTTGTTGCCCTCACTGCCTGTCCCTTCCTGCCGCTCTCTCCTGCACTGCCTCTCCGTTGTCGCCCTCACTGCCTGTCCCTTCCTGCCGCTTTCTCCTGCTCTCCCCGTTGTCGCCCTAACTGCCTGTCCCTTCCTGCCGCTCTCTCCTGCACTGCCTCCCCGTTGTCGCCCTCACTGCCTCTCCCTTCCTGCCGCTCTCTCCTGCACTGCCTCCCCGTTGTCGCCCTCACTGCCTATCCCTTCCTGCCGCTCTCTCCTGCACTGCCTCCCCGTTGTCGCCCTCACTGCCTATCCCCCCCTGCCGCTCTCTCCTGCACTGCCTCCCCGTTGTCACCCTCACTGCCTCTCCCTTCCTGCCGTTCTCTCCTGCACTGCCTCTCCGTTGTCGCCCTCACTGCCTGTCCCTTCCTGCCGCTCTCTCCTGCACAGCCTCCCCGTTGTTGTCCTCACTGCCTGTCCCTTCCTGCCGCTCTCTCCTGCACTGCCTCTTCGTTGTCGCCCTCACTGCCTGTCCCTTCCTGCCGCTCTCTCCTGCACTGCCTCCCCGTTGTCGCCCTCACTGCCTCTCCCTTCCTGCCGCTCTCTCCTGCACTGCCTCCCATTGTCGCCCTCACTGCCTGTTCCTTCCTGCCGCTCTCTCCTGCACTGCCTCTCCGTTGTCGCCCTCACTGCCTCTCCCTTCCTGCCGCTCTCTCCTGCACTGCCTCCCCGTTGTCGCCCTCACTGCCTGTCCCTTCCTGCCGCTCTCTCCTGCACTGCCTCCCCGTTGTCGCCCTCACTGCCTGTCCCTTCCTGCCGCTCTCTCCTGCACAGCCTCCCCGTTGTCGCCCTCACTGCCTGTCCCTTCCTGCCGCTCTCTCCTGCACTGCCTCCCCGTTGTTGCCCTCACTGCCTATCCCTTCCTGCCGCTCTCTCCTGCACTGCCTCCCCGTTGTCGCCCTCACTGCCTGTCCCTTCCTGCCGCTCTCTCCTGCACTGCCTCCCCGTTGTCGCCCTCACTGCCTATCCCTTCCTGCCGCTCTCTCCTGCACTGCCTCCCCGTTGTTGCCCTCACTGCCTGTCCCTTCCTGCCGCTCTCTCCTGCACTGCCTCTCCGTTGTCGTCCTCACTGCCTGTCCCTTCCTGCCGCTCTCTCCTGCACTGCCTCTCCTTTGTCGCCTTCACTGCCCTCCCTTCACGCCGCTCTCTCCTGCAGGGCTTTGGGGGAGGGCTCAATGCCATGCTGCGGCCGCCCCCTGGTCCTCTGGCGATCGGTGGGCCGCAGGGCCCTACCTCCCCTTCCCCTAATATGATGGGCGGTCCGTATGGGCAACACGGGGGTTTGCCCCAGCCCATGATGGGCTATCAGCAAGGGCCTCCGCCTGCGATGATGGGCTTCCAACAGGGCCCTCCCCCCATGATAGGAGGGCAGCAGATGGACTACCAGGTAAGTGGGTCACTGGGCTGTTGTTTGCAGAGTTAATTTTAGTGGTTAACAGACTGCCTTTGATGGGCCGCGCTGCGGCTACCCCTGGGCCGATTGACACAAAACCTGGACCGGCCTCCGGCTGGAGGTCTGAGCAGCAGGGCTGGCCGAACCAGGGGCTGGTGGCCGTAGGCCACAGTGTAGCTGAAGTGTAGCTGAAAGTGATGCGGTAACCACTGCATGAAGCACTGGATGCCCGCTCCCATGATGAGGAGGTAGCAGATGGACGACCAGGTGGGTGTGGGGCTGGGTGTTTCGGTTGTCTTCGCTTCAATGGAAACACCCAGACGAATTTGTAGAAAGGGCCGGACAATGGGCGCATGAATGGCAGAGGATGGTGGCGTTCAAGTCAGGAGGCGTTCTAGTCAGGAGGCAAAGCCTGCTGACTGCTGTACAAACCAAGGTACCTACTCAAACACTAGTATAGATTAGGGTTGTTAGGGTTGTTGGGGTTGTTAGGGTTGTGGGCCCAAGGCACCTACTCAAACACTAGTCTCTGCCGCCTCTGCTCCAACATATTTCATAGGCACCACTGGTGCCGCACCAGTCATGCCCTTTGTTCCTGCACTGAGGCCTGCCTTGGTGGTCATGCATGCCATTCATGCCCCGTACCTGATGTGGTGTTCATTTTTTTGATTTATGGCATGGCCGGCCTTGTTTACCGACTGTATCACACTGCCTGCCTGGGCCAGATACTGCCGACCTGGGGAAAGCTTCTCCGCTGACTTGTCTGTGTCACGTAGTGCCTAAGCCAAACACTGCCTGCTTGAGCCAAATCGTCCTTGCTGACCTGTCTGTGTCACGCACTGCCTCACGCAAGTATGACTTGCCTGAGGCTTTCTCGCTGACCGGTCTGTGTCACAAATGCCTCTACAGTTACTCTTTCCTCACTTTTGTCTCCTCTTAACATGATCCCAGGGTGGCGGCTACGGAGGCCAAATGAGCCCAGGACCAGGAGGAGGGGGAGGAGGAGGAGGAGGGGGAGGAGGGGGAGGAGGCTTCATGGGCCCGGGTCCTGGAGGGGGTGGAGGGAGTTTCCTGGGCCCTGTACCGGGCATGGGCGGAGATAACCCCAACCAGGCCGTCATCAACTTCCGAAATGGTGCGTTAATGAGCGGAATCTGTTATGCGGTTGAGGTGGGGGTGGGATTGCTGATGAGGGTGTGGTTGGGATCGTATGATTTGCGTTGCCACCACCCATTGTGTGTGTTTGTCTTGGTCTCAGCGTGCACAGGCGGAAATGGTTGTGGGTGAGGTTGCGATTGCAGCATGGTGATGGTACTACTTGCACAGCCTCCCTCAGGCAGTTGTCAGGCCCTTTTGGCATGAACGTCATGACAGCAAGCTTGGAAAGCATAGGAAAGGAAGAGGCTACGCTAGCCTGCAGGAACACGTAAAGACCAGTGTTTCTTGCAGTGGTTTCCGCATCACTTTCAGCTACAGTTCAGCTACACTGTGGCCTACGGCCACCAGCCCCTGGTTCGGCCAGCCCTGCTGCTCAGGCCTCCGGCCGGAGGCTGGTCCAGGTTTGGTGTCAATCGGCCCAGGGGTGGCCGCAGCGCGGCCCATTAAAGGTGGTCTGGTAATTACTAAAAAAAAACTGGCAAAGACCGTCCTATTTAGGTACTTGGTAAGCAAAACAGGGACATTTTGGTTTAGCATGGAAGCACCATTCCCTTCCTAGAAAGCAAGTTGCCTATACATGCATTACATGCTTGCTGCGAGTCAAAACAGATGTGCACAAACATAGCAGTATGCTCAGGGGACCCACCTAGAAAAATAAAATGCAAGCGGTGCGCCTCACATATAGAACAGAGGGAAGAGCGTGGCCTGGGTCAAGGCCTCAAGGGTGCAACCACGTTGTTACCATCGGTAAACAGACTCCTGGCCGCTTCACAGCTCCCTCACCTGTTTATTGACCATGCTGATCTGAGCAAGTCCCGAGGGACGCTGCACAAATGCTGTAACATAGCAAGACGTTTCCCAGGGCCTCGGCAGCGCCAGGCTTCCAATTTCAGACTTTTCTTCTTCCCTCTCCTCCCTCACCCATAGGTCATCACACCACGCCCACACACAAGATGTCATTGCCCTCGCCCAGCAGGTCTTTACCCTAAACCTCCACCCTCCACCTCCACCCTAAACCCTCACCTGCAGGTTAGTGACCCACTTCCGCTGAGTTGGCCGACAAGACCCGGAAGCTGGGGAGAAACTTAACCCTAAACAACCATCCCCAACACGAGCACGCAATGTAAATCTTTAGCCATGGGGAAATATACAAAATACAATTTTATATTTATATTACCCCCCCCCCCCCCCTCCCTTATGATGCCTCCACCCTCGCCCTCAGGAAAGCATGGCTCAGCCCTCCACCGTCCTTGAACCCACCCTTGTTTTATACCACAACAGTCCCAGTTTGCAGCAGTCTACAGCAGTCCCCCCTTTGGGGGGATGCCACCACTGGGTCCTTGGGGACTACTACTTGTTTATTTCTTGTATGCCTACCTAGTGCTACGGCAAAACAGGTATCTTCCTCATTCCATGCCTCAAGATTTACATGGTTTTATTTATTTGAACCCTGAACCCTGGACTTTTAACCCCGAACCCCAAACCCTGAACTATAAACCCTGAACACTGAACACCGAAACTCGATCCTCACCCCCAGGGAAGTACACCACCCCTGCTGAGATGGATATCAAGTCCCGCAAGCAGCTTGAAGTGAAGGAGGCTCTGGAGCGACAAATTGCCGAGAAGCAGTATGCGAAGGAGCAGGAGAAAAACAGGTGGGGTGCGGGTGTTGTTGCATTGTAAGTAAATTTGCGGAGGAGAACAAGTCATGACGAATGTTGAGGTGTTGGGCCAGATTACCAAGGAGCAGGAGAAGAACATGTGTGGTGACGAATTTAAAGGTGTCGGGTAAATTTGCCCCAAAATGGAGGAGAAACAGTTGCAGTGACGAGAGTGGTGTTTGGGCATGTGAATTGTCATGTGTGACACTTGTCCATTGTGCGTGACGGGAATTCACAGTTCGATCCCCATCACTCTTCCTTTGACATGCTTTCAACCATACCCTGGCATTCAACTTCTCCAAACCCTGGCATTCAACTTCTCCAAACCCTGACATTCAACTTCTCCATACCCTGACATTTAACCTCTCCAAACCCTGGCATTCAACTTCTCCAAACCCTGGCATTCAACTTCTCCAAACCCTGGCATTCAACTTCTCCAAACCCTGGCATTCAACTTCTCCATACCCTGGCATTTAACCTCTCCAAAACCTGGCATTCAACTTCTCCAAACCCTGGCATTCAACTTCTCCAAACCCTGGCATTCAACCTCTCCAAACCCTGGCATTGAACTTCTCCAAACCCTGGCATTCAACTTCTCCATACCCTGACATTCAACTTCTCCAAACCCTGGCATTCAACTTCTCCATACCCTGACATTCAACTTCTCCAAACCCTGGCATTCAACTTCTCCATACCCTGGCATTCAACATCTCCAGGATTGCTGCGGAGGCCGCCGCCGAGGAGGCCCGCTTTATTCTTGAGCAGGAGGTGCTCAAGGGGCAATTTGATCTGGAGCGGAGGAAAGAAAACGGAGAGAAGGAGGGTGAGTACCCTGAAACAGAGAGGAAGGAGGGTGGGTACCCTTAAACAGAGAGGAGGGGGGGTGGGTACCCTGAAACAGAGATGAAAAGGGTGGGTACGGTACCCTGAAACCAAAATGCACGTGAAGCCGCAAGACAGTAGATTCGAATTGCCTTCCCTCGGGTATGAACAATTGATTTATTTTGTCCTGGTGTCCTCAGGTCAAACTTTCGACCAAACCTCGTATTTTCTAACTGGAATATGGCGTTGACAATTGACAATTAGTGATTGTGTGGATCCCTGAACCCCAAACTTCACTTAAAGGATGAGGGAAGGCAAAGCAAATCTACAGTACTTCACCTTTTATCAGTTTTAGCCCTGAACCCTGCAACACTTGAACACCTGCATGATCCGGCTGGTCTCTCATGAACACTGTGAGCAATCTTTATGGTTCTCCCCCGGTCCGCTCTGCCCGGCCCTTTCGCAAAAGGCTGTGGGTGGTTCTGTCAACTTTGTAACAACCGATCTGCGATCCATCATCCTTCACCACCAATACCCCCCCCTCTCTATAACCACCAACAAGGGCTCGTCAGAACCATGTATGATGGCGACATGTAGGTTGTATGTTCTGTATCGTGATCACTCCCCAATCATGCACGGATCACGTACAGTGGTTTTTGCAGTGGTTGCCGCATCACTTTCTGCTATAGTTCAGCTACACTGTGGCCGATGGCCACCAGCCCCAGGTTCGGCCAGCCCTGCTGCTTGGGCCTCCGGCCGGAGGCCGGTCCATGTTGAGTGTCAATCGGCCCAGAGGTGGCCGCAGCACGGCCCATCAAAGGTGGTCTGGTAACCAGTACACAAAACACTGATCACTTACTTACCCGCCATGGATCACTCCCTGGTGCTGTCACAGCACCCGAGGGAACCGTTGCGGATGCGTGGGAGAAGGCGCGGCTGGAGAGCGAGGCGCTGAAAAAGAACAAATTTGCGCACAGGTGCGTAATTTTGAATCTTGATCGTGAATTCAAAAAGAAAAGCGGTCTATAGCTTCAGTTGAGAAAAAAACAATCAGCTTTGCAAAATGTCGAGACTACAAAATTTCAAATATTTTATTTTGACCCTGAACTCAATCTTGAATTTGATTAACGCTCCTCGGGGACACTGCGGGAGGCACATGTGACCCTTTCCAATGCATTAAATGAATGGAAATACGATCTAAAGCATCTGCGCATGGCTGGATTTTCGTCATCTTCAGATTGGAATGTTGTGAAAGCATTTTAAAGTGGAAGGGAGTTGCATCATTTTTTAGTAGGAAAATGTTGCATCATCACAAACTACCGGGTAGTTGGGTTCGGCTGCATTTCAAACTCCATGGGTACGGCTCTTTCATAAAAAAATATACGGTACTGCAATTTCAAGTATCAGGGTAAGACAGAAATTCATACAAGATTGATGCTGCTGCATTTCAGACTAAAAGGGTCACAAGGGTGTGACTGCATCTGCGGCTTTGAGCGATCCCTAAACTCTCCGAATTTCAAACGTAAAGCTCATTGCCCTGCCCATGACAACCAGCGTTGGGGTCTGACACCGTAGAAAGGACTCAAGTGTAACGTAAGACGTTCCTCAAGTGTAACATAAGACGTAATGTGACGTCTTACGTTACACTTGAGTAACGTCTTATGTTACACTTGAGTCCCTTCTACGCTGTTGTGTGCAGAGGAAAACATGAATATTCTGGCTGATGAACTGTACCATTCTTATGACCCCGTATTGAGGCTGCGACCGTCATGACCCCCTGTATTGCCCAACCCTGGTACTAATGCTCTGATCCTACTGGATGCGTCCGTGTCCTCTCACTGCATTTGAATGACATCTCTGCAGACGTGGCGGCGCTGACGATGCTGGAGTCGTGGCACCCTCTCCCGGTCCCGCTGCCCAACATCATCAGCAGCAGGTGCTTCCTCCGTGGGGTGCAGAGCCAGCACCTGCACCACCACGGCCAGAGATCTCCACACCCATGATCGCTGCATGGGCTCGTGGAGCTGCCGAGGACGAGATCAGCAGGTGTGCTGCTGCAATCTTCCCTTCATTGCTTATACCGGGAAGGGATGAAGAGTTCAATAATATAACTGTTAAGCATGGTTTCAACATTGCCGTAAAACCGGGTAGACTTCCGGTAGACTTCGCTCAAGATTGATTAATGATTGGGGTGCGCAGATTTGGATGCACGCTAATATCAATTGAAAATCGTCGCTGCGCGGAGTGGCAGCCACGTGAAAATAATATTATCTTACCTGATGCGAGGCATTTACCATAAGTAAATGATATGCAAAATTTTCGTTGCTGCGCGGCCAATTTTAAACTGTTGTTTGGCTGCGCGACGAAAATTTAAATTGATTTGTTTTCGGGTGCGCGGACCCTGTCTGGTTGTAACCCAGATACCTGTCTTGAAAAATAACCTGAGCTCAAGGAAATAAATAAATTACAAATCCCCCATGGAGGGCATGTTTCCCTTGTCAACCACGTTGGTTGTCCACTAAGGTGGCTTAAGGAAACCGGGTATGACACCCAGGGGGGCCCTTGTAACAGACGAAAACAAAGCTCATGAAACAAAGATCCCCATGGGACACGACCGCCATTTTCAATGAACAGTCACGGACTTGTACGGAGACGCGAAGGGCCTGCATTTCTTGCATCTCACCTCAGTTGTTTGATTCTAGCGCAAATGTGTCTCGTTTCGCCCCGGGTTGTGGTGGGCTCCGGGCTGTGGTGGGCCCCGGGTTGTGGTGGGCTGCTCCCTGCCCAGCTGTTGTTGCTACAGCTCGCCCATGCGCCTGCCCAAACCCATTTGTTTAAAGAGTTTGGCCGTATAAACCGGGAGAGTCAACAAAGTAGGAGGAACCCGCAGAAGTAGCCTGAACAAACAAGCTAGAAAAGGCACCCGCAGAAGTAGCCTGAACAAGCAAGCTAGAAAAGGAACCCGCAGAAGTAGCCTGAACAAGCAAGCTAGAAAAGGAACCCGTAGAAGTAGCCTGAACAAGCGAGCTAGAAAAGGAACCCGTAGAAGTAGCCTGAACAAGCAAGCTAGAAAAGGAACCCGCAGATGTAGCCTGAACAAGCAAGCTAGAAAAGGAACCCGCAGAAGTAGCCTGAACAAGCAAGCTAGAAAAGGAACCCGTAGAAGTAGCCTGAACAAGCAAGCTAGAGAAGGAACCCGTAGAAGTAAACTGAACAAGCAAGCTAGAGAAGGAACCCGTAGAAGTAGCCTGAACAAGCAAGCTAGAAAATGAACCCGTAGAAGTAGCCTGAACAATGAAGGAAAAAAGGAACCCGCAGAAGTAGCCTGAAGAAGCAAGCTAGAAAAGGAACCCGTAGAAGTAGCCTGAACAAGCAAGCTAGAGAAGGAACCCGTAGAAGTAGCCTGAACAAGCAAGCTAGAGAAGGAACCCGTAGAAGTAGCCTGAACAAGCAAGCTAGAGAAGGAACCCGCAGAAGTAGCCTGAACAAGCAAGCTAGAAAAGGAACCCGTAGAAGTAGCCTGAACAATGAAGGAAAAAAGGAACCCGTAGAAGTAGCCTGAACAATGAAGGAAAAAAGGAACCCGTAGAAGTAGCCTGAACAATGAAGGAAAAAAGGAACCCGTAGAAGTAGCCTGAACAATGAAGGAAAAAAGGAACCCGTAGAAGTAGCCTGAACAATGAAGGAAAAAAGGAACCCGTAGAAGTAGCCTGAACAATGAAGGAAAAAAGGAACCCGTAGAAGTAGCCTGAACAATGAAGGAAAAAAGGAACCCGTAGAAGTAGCCTGAACAATGAAGGAAAAAAGGAACCCGTAGAAGTAGCCTGAACAATGAAGGAAAAAAGGAACCCGTAGAAGTAGCCTGAACAATGAAGGAAAAAAGGAACCCGTAGAAGTAGCCTGACAATGAAGGAAAAAAGGAACCCGTAGAAGTAGCCTGAACAATGAAGGGAAGAAGGAACCCGTAGAAGTAGCCTGAACAAGCAAGCTAGAAAAGGAACCCGTAGAAGTAGCCTGAACAAGCAAGCTAGAAAAGGAACCCGTAGAAGTAGCCTGAACAATGAAGGAAAAGGGACAAAAGGAGTCCCACCCCAATGGCGCATCACAGCTTGCCATCATCTCATTTGTTTCCTGGAAGCTGCCAGCCAGCCAGCCAGCCAGCATTTCTTTCCTGGAAGCTGCCAGCCAGCATAAAGTGGAAGCTGACAGCCAGCCAGTGGAAGCTGCCAGCCAGCCAGAATAAAGTGGAAGCTGCCAGCCAGCCAGTGGAAGCTGCCAGTCAGCCAGAATAAAGTGGAAGCTGCCAGCCAGCCAGTGGAAGCTGCCAGCCAGCCAGAATAAAGTGGAAGCTGCCAGCCAGCCAGCCAGCCAGCATTTCTTTCCTGGAAGCTGCCAGCCAGCATAAAGTGGAAGCTGCCAGCCAGCCAGTGGAAGCTGCCAGCCAGCCAGAATAAAGTGGAAGCTGCCAGCCAGCCAGTGGAAGCTACCAGCCAGCCAGAATAAAGTGGAAGCTGCCAGGCAGCCAGTGGACGCTGCCAGGCAGCCAGTGGACGCTGCCAGCCAGCATAATATCCTGTATTCCTGTGACACACAGACCTTTTGACACGGAGGGGCTATCCTTAATTTCCACCATAAATTCCCACCACCAATTCCGAGCCATCCTGTTTTTCCGCTCAACCTGCTTGCAGAGATGCTGGCTGAACGTGCGCAAGTGGACGCAGACTATGTCATGTCAAGAGCTCCCCCCCCTCACCTATTTGTACATTTCACCCCTATGTTCAATCCTGATGCCCTCTTTGTCTGCACAGGCTGCGTGCGGAGATGCTGGCTGAACGTGCGCTTGTGGACGCAGAGGCGGCGAACCTCAGGCGCGCTGTTGAAGACCAGAACCAGCAGGTCGAGGCTTTGAGGCAGCACGCCGCACAGCTGCAGCATGAGGCACAGCGAGCCAAAGACCAGGTTGGTTCTGAAGGCCTGCATGCCTGCATCCTTGGGCTGCATGCCTGCATCCTTGGGCTGCATGCCTGCATCCTTGGGCTGCATGCCTGCATCCTTGGGCTGCATGCCTGCATCCTTGGGCTGCATGCCTGCATCCTTGGGCTACATGCCTGCATCCTTGGGCTGCATGCCTGCATCCTTGGGCTGCATGCCTGCATCCTTGGGCTGCATGCCTGCATCCTTGGGCTGCATGCCTGCATCCTTGGGCTGCATGCCTGCATCCTTGGGCTGCATCCTTGGGCTGCATGCCTGCATCCTTGGGCTGCATGCCTGCATCCTTGGGCTGCATGCCTACATCCTTGGGCTGCATGCCTGCATCCTTGGGCTGCATGCCTGCATCCTTGGGCTGCATGCCTGCATCCTTGGGCTGCATGCCTGCATCCTTGAGCTGCATGCCTGCATCCTTGGGCTGCATGCCTGCATCCTTGGGCTGCATGCCTGCATCCTTGGGCTACATGCCTGCATCCTTGGGCTGCATGCCTATATCCTTGGGCTGCATGCCTGCATCCTTGGGCTGCATGCCTACATCCTTGGGCTGCATGCCTGCATCCTTGGGCTGCATGCCTGCATCCTTGGGCTGCATGCCTGCATCCTTGGGCTGCATGCCTGCATCCTTGAGCTGCATGCCTGCATCCTTGGGCTGCATGCCTGCATCCTTGGGCTGCATGCCTGCATCCTTGGGCTGCATGCCTGCATCCTTGGGCTACATGCCTGCATCCTTGGGCTGCATGCCTGCATCCTTGGGCTGCATGCCTGCATCCTTGGGCTGCATGCCTGCATCCTTGGGCTGCATGCCTGCAACCTTGGGCTGCATGCCTGCATCCTTGGGCTGCATGCCTGCATCCTTGGGCTGCATGCCTGCATCCTTGGGCTGCATGCCTGCATCCTTGGGCTGCATGCCTGCATCCTTGGGCTGCATGCCTACATCCTTGGGCTGCATGCCTGCATCCTTGGGCTGCATGCCTGCATCCTTGGGCTGCATGCCTACATCCTTGGGCTGCATGCCTGCATCCTTGGGCTGCATGCCTGCATCCTTGGGCTGCATGCCTGCATCCTTGGGCTGCATGGCTGCATCCTTGGGCTGCATGCCTGCATCCTTGGGCTGCATTCCTGCATCCTTGGGCTGCATTCCTGCATCCTTGGGCTGCATGCCTGCATCCTTGGGCTGCATGCCTGCATCCTTGGGCTGCATGCCTACATCCTTGGGCTGCATGCCTGCATCCTTGGGCTGCATGCCTGCATCCTTGGGCTGCATGCCTGCATCCTTGGGCTGCATGCCTGCATCCTTGGGCTGCATGCCTGCATCCTTGGGCTGCATGCCTGCATCCTTGGGCTGCATGCCTGCATCCTTGGGCTACATGCCTGCATCCTTGGGCTGCATGCCTACATCCTTGGGCTGCATGCCTGCATCCTTGGGCTGCATGCCTACATCCTTGGGCTGCATGCCTGCATCCTTGGGCTGCATGCCTGCATCCTTGGGCTGCATGCCTGCATCCTTGGGCTGCATGCCTGCATCCTTGGGCTGCATGCCTGCATCCTTGAGCTGCATGCCTGCATCCTTGGGCTGCATGCCTGCATCCTTGGGCTGCATGCCTGCATCCTTGGGCTGCATGCCTGCATCCTTGGGCTGCATGCCTGCATCCTTGGGCTGCATGCCTGCATCCTTGGGCTGCATGCCTGCATCCTTGGGCTGCATGCCTGCATCCTTGGGCTGCATGCCTGCAACCTTGGGCTGCATGCCTGCATCCTTGGACTGCATGCCTGCATCCTTGGGCTGCATGCCTGCATCCTTGGGCTGCATGCCTGCATCCTTGGGCTGCATGCCTACATCCTTGGGCTGCATGCCTGCATCCTTGGGCTGCATGCCTGCATCCTTGGGCTGCATGCCTACATCCTTGGGCTGCATGCCTGCATCCTTGGGCTGCATGCCTGCATCCTTGGGCTGCATGCCTGCATCCTTGGGCTGCATGGCTGTATCCTTGGGCTGCATGCCTGCATCCTTGGGCTGCATTCCTGCATCCTTGGGCTGCATGCCTGCATCCTTGGGCTACATGCCTGCATCCTTGGGCTGCATGCCTACATCCTTGGGCTGCATGCCTGCATCCTTGGGCTGCATGCCTACATCCTTGGGCTGCATGCCTGCATCCTTGGGCTGCATGCCTGCATCCTTGGGCTGCATACCTGCATCCTTGGGCTGCATGCCTGCATCCTTGGGCTGCATGCCTGCATCCTTGAGCTGCATGCCTGCATCCTTGGGCTGCATGCCTGCATCCTTGGGCTGCATGCCTGCATCCTTGGGCTGCATGCCTGCATCCTTGGGCTACATGCCTGCATCCTTGGGCTGCATGCCTACATCCTTGGGCTGCATGCCTGCATCCTTGGGCTGCATGCCTGCATCCTTGGGCTGCATGCCTGCATCCTTGGGCTGCATGCCTGCATCCTTGGGCTGCATGCCTGCATCCTTGGGCTGCATGCCTGCATCCTTGGGCTGCATGCCTGCATCCTTGGGCTGCATGCCTGCATCCTTGGGCTGCATGCCTGCATCCTTGGGCTGCATGCCTGCATCCTTGGGCTGCATGCCTGCATCCTTGGGCTGCATGCCTGCATCCTTGGGCTGCATGCCTGCATCCTTGGGCTGCATGCCTGCATCCTTGGGCTGCATGCCTGCATCCTTGGGCTGCATGCCTGCATCCTTGGGCTGCATGCCTGCATCCTTGGGCTGCATGCCTGCATCCTTGGGCTGCATGCCTGCATCCTTGGGCTGCATGCCTGCATCCTTGGGCTGCATGCCTGCATCCTTGGGCTGCATGCCTGCATCCTTGGGCTGCATGCCTGCATCCTTGGGCTGCATGCCTGCATCCTTGGGCTGCATGCCTGCATCCTTGGGCTGCATGCCTGCATCCTTGGGCTGCATGTGATTGACTGTAACTTACAGCTTCATGATCCGTGGTGTCCTCACTCCATTACTCCCTCTAGCTGAGCAGCATGTGACTTCTCCTTCCCTCCTCATCCTTCCGCCCCTTCCTGGTCTGGATCACAATAGTTGACATGAGCCCTGAGCCCTTCAACCCCTCAACACACCCAGATGCATGGCAAGCAACTTGTCATGATCCTGTAACCCCTCAACCTTCCTGTAGCTCAGCAGCATGCGACTTCCCATACCCTCCTCAATCCTCCGCCCCTTATTTGTCTGCATCATGCTACCGTATATTTGCTTTGCCTTCCCTCATAATTAGTGTTGTTTGGGGTTGAGGGATCCATCCATATACTAATTATCGGTTGTCATTGCCAGTTTTTAATAAGAAATTAAGAGTTTTGGTCAATAATTGGCCATGAGGGCAGCATTTAAATATATTGTTTTTTTGACACCTGAGGGAAGGGAAATAAATTCTACGATAGTTGACATGAACCTTGAGCCCTTCAACCCCTCAACCCACCCAGATGCGCAGCAAGCAAGTGGTCATGATCCCTAAACCCTTCACCCACCCAGATTCCATAACACGGATAACCCACACAGAAAAAAGTAGACAGGATCTTTATACCCTGAACCCTAAACCTGCCCAGGAGTACAGGATGTGCCTGCACACAATACGCGTCTCTATGGCTGCCCCCAGGAACATGATGCACATTATATCCTCATCATAGCCCCTCCTTGCTCTATGGCTGCCCCCAGGAACATGATGCACATTATGTCCTCATCATAGCCTCTCCTTGCTCTATGGCTGCCCCCAGGAGCATGATGCACATTATGTCCTCCTCATAGCCCCTCCTTGCTCTATGGCTGCCCCCAGGAGCATGATGCACATTATATCCTCATCATAGCCTCTCCTTGCTCTATGGCTGCCCCCAGGAGCATGATGCACATTATGTCCTCCTTATAGCCCCTCCTTGCTCTATGGCTGCCCTCAGGAGCATGATGCACATTATGTCCTCCTCATAGCATCTCTTTGATCTATGGCTGTCACCCGGAGCATGATGCACATTATATCCTCATCATAGCCTCTCCTTGCTCTATGGCTGCCCCCAGGAACATGATGCACATTATGTCCTCATCATAGCCCCTCCTTGCTCTATGGCTGCCCCCAGGAGCATGATGCACATTATATCCTCATCATAGCCCCTCCTTGCTCTATGGCTGCCCCCAGGAGCATGATGCACATTATATCCTCATCATAGCCCCTCCTTGCTCTATGGCTGCCCCCAGGAACATGATGCACATTATGTCCTCCTCATAGCCCCTCCTTGCTTTATGGCTGCCCTCAGGAGCATGATGCACATTATGTCCTCCTCATAGCATCTCCTTGCTCTATGGCTGCCCCCCAGGAACATGATGCACATTATGTCCTCCTCATAGCCCCTCCTTGCTCTATGGCTGCCCCCAGGAACATGATGCACATTATGTCCTCCTCATAGCCTCTCCTTGCTCTATGGCAGCCCCCAGGAGCATGATGCACATTATATCCTCATCATAGCCCCTCCTTGCTCTATGGCTGCCCCCAGGAGCATGATGCACATTATATCCTCATCATAGCCCCTCCTTGCTCTATGGCTGCCCCCAGGAGCATGATGCACATTATATCCTCATCATAGCCCCTCCTTGCTCTATGGCTGCCCCCAGGAGCATGATGCACATTATGTCCTCATCATAGCCTCTCCTTGCTCTATGGCTGCCCCCAGGAGCATGATGCACATTATATCCTCATCATAGCCCCTCCTTGCTCTATGGCTGCCCCCAGGAGCATGATGCACATTATGTCCTCATCATAGCCTCTCCTTGCTCTATGGCTGCCCCCAGGAGCATGATGCACATTATGTCCTCATCATAGCCTCTCCTTGCTCTATGGCTGCCCCAGGAGCATGCTGCACATTATGTCCTCCTCATAGCCTCTCCTTGCTCTATGGCTGCCCCCCAGGAGCATGATGCACATTATGTCCACCTCATAGCCCCTCCTTGCTCTGTGGCTGCCCCCAGGAGCATGATGCACATTATGTCCACCTCATAGCCCCTCCTTACTCCTCTGCCCCATCAGACCAACCGCCCTGGTCAACATCGTGTGAGTGGACATGGTACTTGGGGTGATCATACAGACCCCTGATGACACGGAACGCCACGACCAGTGTTTCTTTTAGTGGGCACCTGACCACCCGTATTGGGCCGCCAGGCGGCCACCACTAGGCCGATTGGGACAACATCCTGACCGACCTATGGCCGGTGGCCCGAGCAGCAGGACTTGCTGCCCCAGGCCCCATGGCCGTAGGCCGTGATGTAGCTGAATTGTAGCTGAAGTGTGCTGAAAGAAACACTGGACCACCACCGCCACTGAGAGGATCATGCGCGTTAAAGCCGCCTCCTAATGTCCTCCTCCTCCTGACCTGCTTATCCTCCCCCTGCAACAGGTCAACAGCATGCGTGTGGATATGATACGCGGCTCCATGGCAGCTCCCGAAAGTATGATGCGCATCATGTCGGACTACCCGCAGCACTATGCACATGGCGCGCCACCGCCCAGCATGCTGGACATTGGGATCGAGCTCCCGCCGCCCGAGGCCATAATGCGACGCAGCTCGGCGCCCATGCCGCATCCTATCTACGACATGGGGCCCTTGATCCCCGGGATCCAGGTGACGCTTGCAAGGGCTGGATAGAGTGGCCAGTTTTTTTAGTGGTTACTCTTTTTAATTGTTACTCTACCACTTTTTAGTTGTACACCACCTTCGATGGGCCGCGCTGCGGCCACCCCTGGGCCGATTTACACCAAACCTGGACCGGCCTCCGGCCGGAGGCCTTAGCAGCAGGGCTGGCCGAATCAGGGGCTGGCGGCCGTAGGCCACAGTGTACCTGATCTGTAGCTGAAAGTGATGCGGTAACCACTACAACTAACACTAGTAGCAACCTGTTCTGCACTGGGGCCAGCCGGGGGAACAACTGAGTACGAGCTTGAATCACCTTTCCTTAAACTAGGCCTCCTTCTGCCCATTCTGTTGGCACTGCCTTGTCCTTTCGACACGTGTTTGGTTGGACATGTGAATGCGTCACAACTTGAACAACCCTGAACCCTCGTGAAGTCTCATCTTCTGGGGCATAGCGTGACCCCACCGACACACCTCAGCTACGATTTGATTATATACACCGAGGTCCTGGTAGTGGATGGTAGTGGATGGTAGTGGATGTTAAAAATTGAAAGGCTTACACACAGTAGATTTGATTAGCCTTCCCTCAGGTATGACCGAATGATTTATTTTAATGCTGTCCTCAGGGCGAATTATCGACCAAAAGTCTTAATTTCTGACTGACAACTGGCGTCGACAATCGATGAGTAGTGTATTCATGGATCCCTCAACCCCAAACAATTAATTAATTACGAGGGAAGGCCAAGCAAATCAAATCTACAGTAAACTGTAAAATGCCTTTCGCTATTGTTCCCTGACGATGAGTTGCACCAACGATGCACCCAGTAAAAAGTGATTATATTCACTGGACCCTGCCAGGCTGGATTATATTTGAAATTTGCATTGCCCCGTCCCTCCGCTCACAGAACGAGGTCCAGATGAATGCGCGGAGCTCCATCCTTCAGGATGGACCTTTGCGTCCTCCCACACAAGTAGGTTTCACACCGTCAATAGGTTTCACACCGTCAAAAGGTTTCACACCGTCAATAGGTTTCACACTGTCAATAGGTTTCACACCGTCAATAGGTTTCACACCGTCAAAAGGTTTCACACTGTCAATAGGTTTCACACTGTCAATAGGTTTCACACCGTCAATAGGTTTCACACTGTCAATAGGTTTCACACCGTCAATAGGTTTCACACTGTCAATAGGTTTCACACCGTCAAAAGGTTTCACACCGTCAATAGGTTTCACACTGTCAATAGGTTTCACACTGTCAATAGGTTTCACACCGTCAAAAGGTTTCACAGTGTCAATAGGTTTCACACCGTCAATAGGTTTCACACTGTCAATAGGTTTCACACCGTCAATATGTTCCACACTGTCAATAGGTTCCAAACTGTCAACAGGTGCAGATCCATTCTTCAGGCTCAGGCCTCTAGGATATGTAATAGGATCCGAACCTGTGAATGTCCGCTTGGATCCAACTCGGTGGAATGCCTAGAGGATAGAGCACCTGTTCTGATGTGGCTGCCCTGCTCTACCTGCTCAAACCTATGCCCAACTGGAACCAGACTATCGATGCCCATGCTCATACTTGGGTTTCACTTGCTGAAAGGGTCTTTCGTGCCATGTCCTGCTGGACCTCCTGGAGGGGCCTCCTGCTGCTGATGTGCCTCCTGCTGGTCCTCCTGAAAGGGGCCATGTCCATGTCCTGCTGGTCCTCCTGAAAGGGGCTTATGTGCCTCCTGCTGCTGCTGTGCCTCCTGCTGGTCCTCCTTAAAAGGGGCCATGTCCATGTCCTGCTGTACTCCTTAAAAGGGTCCATGTCCTGCTGTACTCCTGGAAGGGGTGTCTGTCCCATGCCCTGCTGATCAGTTTGGCTCTAATCCTTGACCAGTTCCTCTACATTTTCTTATCAGGGTCTTCGCACCATGAACCCCCTTGAGGCCTCCATGGCTGCCGAGTCCCTCTTTGTGTATCCCAGCGGACGCGAGGTGCCCAAGGGAAACCTCGGCCCTCGACCCTTCTCCTCAGTACCTGAAGACGGACCCTCAGGCAGCATGCACGGCAGAATGGGGCCCTCTGGCAGCATGGGGCGATCGTCCATGGGCATGTCACCGGCTGCGACACAGGTTGGTGCCCTGAAGCCTGGATCCGGATCCTGGACAGTGCACACTGAATCCTAAACCCTGGCCCCTGAATATATAATCCTGTGTCATAAAACCTAAGACACAGACCCATGTGGGCACTTAGAGTGTTGATGATTGATTACTGTAAAATCAGTTAGAGTGTTGATGAGTAACTGGTTTGAGTGTTGATGATTGATTACCGTAAAACCGGTTTGACTCAACGTTTTATTTGGGGGGGTGGAGGTGCGCGGAGTGGTGCGAGACAGAATGATATTTAACAACTATTTGGGGGGGGGGCGCGGAGTATTGTTTCTGGCACCAAATATCAAAACCATCCTGCTGTGCGTGCACGGAGAAGGGTATTTTTTGCCTGTGCAACGAATATGATATATTAGTTCTCAACAGGGTGCAATGATTAAGATCTCAAAATTAACACCAACACCAACACCAACACCTCGCTGCTTCCCTGGTTATTCATTCGGCCACATGGCTGTGACTACACTGGACAGATTCACACCTGAGTTGTCTTTCAAGTGTGGACACACCGGCCCTTGCTCCCCCAAGTAAAGGGATCCCTATCAGCTTAATCGAACTTTTTACGCACGAGTTATTGCGGCCGTGTGAGTGCTGGTTGGTCGTGTGCCTTTCCTGTTCCTGCTCGCCTTTTCTCAGCTGTCGACAAGGGCCCCTTGTGCACCCGGGCTATTTTTATTTGTTAGCGTCTCAGGTAGGTAGGGTTGGGCGGCCGGTCTCACACCTTGTTCATTTACAGCAAAAGAGAATCAGTTATAAGATGTTGAGAAAGCCCTGCCACCCTGAAATGAAACTTGTTGCCCCAGACCAATCCCAGACCCCATCATTACCCATATGATGTTGAGACACCCCTGCCCTGCTGAACTGAAACATGCCCCTCCCCCTCCTCTGTTTCAGTCCCTGGGTATGATGGCTTAATACAGCTGTAGACCCTCCTACATTGTGTAGGGACACCTGCCCTGCTGAAATCAAACTTGCTCTCCCTCCCTCATTTCCAGCCCCAGGGCATGATGGCTGGATACAGCTCTCGACCCTCCTCCATTGTGTAGGTACACCTACCTTGCTGAAATTAAACTTGCTCCCCCCCGCTCATTTTAGCCCCGGGGTATGATGGCTGGATACAGCTGTAGACCCTCCCCCACGGTGTAGATACCCCTGCCTCGCTGAAATTCAACCTGCCCCCCCCCTCATTTCCAGCCCCAGGGTATGATGGCTGGATACAGCTCTCGACCCTCCTCCAGCCACTCAGAGCTGGGTAGGGGGGAGCCGGTGATGCTCATGCCTGTCTCCACCTCACAGGTGTGTAGGGGGGGGACAGGGGAGGTGGTCCATGGGTCCAGTATGAGGGGGGGAGCCGGTGATGCTCATACCTGTCTCCACCTTACAGGTGTGTGGGGGGGGGGGGACAGGGGAGGTGGTCCATGGGTCCAGTATGAGGGGGGGAGCCGGTGATGCTCATACCTGTCTCCACCTCGCAGGTGTGTAGGGGGGGGACAGGGGAGGTGGTCCATGGGTCCAGTATGAGGGGGGAGCCGGTGATGCTCATGCCTGTCTCCATCTCGCAGGTGTAGGGCACCTAGTCTAGGGCAGGGGAGGTGTTCCATGGGTCAGGGGGGCGGGGGGGCCCTAAATTTTCACCCTAAACCCTTAACCCTAGGTCAGGATCCAGAAAGAGGGGGGATACGGGGGACGGGGGCAGGGGTGCATAAGGAGGTAAATGAAGGGATTGTATTGAAACACCGTCTCCCAGGAGACAGGAATGGGGGAGGGGGTGCATGACCAGTAGGGAGCTGCACAGGGAGATGTTTAAAACATATAGGATTTGAGAGGTATGCTGCATCGTCTGCAGTGGGAATTTAATCAAAGGAATGAAAGAACATATGAATGAATGAATGAATGAACACAAGAGATGCATGCGTGGAGCATATGAGCCCTGTACATTGTGCCCTGCTATGGCTGCTCAAAAGGCCTTCAACCTAGGTCATGAAATTTAACCCATTCAGCAAAGAGAACCTTATCGTACATGCGTTCGGTATCTGAGATGGAGCTCTGGTTGTGGGCGCTGTGTTTGCCTGCAATATAACTCCAGTTGTGAGCGCCAAAAACGATTCTTATATCCTGCTTTCCAATGCAAAACCATTTTTCAAGTGGTGTGTATGCCTGTACTGGACTGACAATTTATGGGTAGCTGAGCACTGAGTGTGCCGCCCACACGCTTAAAACCGTGGAGGCTCACCCATGGGCCCTGGACCCTAGACTTGGACCATGGACCCTAGACCTAGACCTGGACCCTAGACCTGGACTGTGGACCTAGACCTGGACCCTACACCTAGGCCTGGACCCTAGTCCTAGACCTGGACCCTAGCCCTAAACCTGGGCCCTGAACCCTAGACCTGGACCTTGGTCCTGGACCCTAGACCGAACCCTGGACGTTACCCACCTGTCTTGTTCCTGGTCCTCCGCAGATCCGTCCCCCGCAGACTGCAGAGGCAGTGAGGCGGCTGCGTGAGTCAGAGCAGCGGGCCGCCGCCGCCGCACCCGCCACACCCATCGACGTGCAAGCGATTGAGAGACAGAATAAAGACAAGCTGGCTGCTCTCGAGGTGGGGGGTGGGACCGCAGGCTTGGGTGAGGCGGGGGGGGGGGGGTCTCGGCTGACGACGAGGGCCACATGCGCACCCGGGCTGTTTTTTGTGTTCGCGTCTCAGTTTTTGGGGGTTGGGTGGCCACTCCGGCCAGTCTCACACCTTGGAAAGTCTTGGCAAAGGAAGAAGGGGGAAAGGGGGGGGGGGGTACGAAGAGGTCAGACTGATGGAAGGTCTAGGAAGGGAAGGGAGGGCAGGTGGATGCTGGCTGGGGAGAGCTTATACTGTAGATTTGCTGTGCCTTCTATCATAATTAACGTTGTTTGGGGTCGAGGGATCCATGAATTTACTAATTGTCGATTATCGACGCCAGTTTTCAGTCAGGAATGAAGAGTTTTGGAATGAAGATTATTTGCTAGGAGGGCAGCATTGTTTTTATTTTAATTTCATATCCGAGGGAAGGCAAATCAAATCTACGGTAGTGGACCCGCCATTTTCTAAAAGGGGACAGGCTGTGGAGCAACAAAGGGTAGGGAGGCGCAGACAAAGTATTACGGCGAGCAGGGGGAGCTGCAATCGGGTTGGAGGTGCCGGGGAAGGGGGAGGGGAGGTGGATTATTGGTTGGGGAGAGAGGCAGGGAACAATGGAGGGTAGGGAGGTGCGGGTAGGGGATAGCAGCGAGCAGGGGGAGCTGCAATCGGGTTGAAGGTGCCGGGGAAGGGGGAGGGGAGGTGGACTATTGGTTGGGGAGAGAGGCCGGGAACAATGGAGGGTAGGGAGGTGCAGGGAGGGGATAGCAGCGAGCAGGGGGGGCTGCAGGCTGGGAGGAGAGGAAGGCTGGGAAAGGTTGCAGGAAGACAGGCCTGGCATAGGGATTTCTTCGGAGCCGAGCTGGAGGACTTTCATATCGGGAATTCCCCAGTCCTTATTCTGCACCGCAGATTAGCTTGCATACCTGCCGGTACTGCCAGCCTACAGGGCAGTAACCGACCTTCCAATCCTGCGATTCGGATTTTGAGTTTGAATTCAATTTGTGCATATATACGCAGCACATACCGGTACACACAGCTCGGATTCAAACTGGGCAGTTTAGTGCGCAATGCTTGACAGGCGCATGCAGGGCTCAACGGCCGGCAGAACCTTAGATAACTTTGATCCTAAGTCTGATAGAATCCAGTTTTTATGTTTTATGACTGAGCTTCATGTCAGGTCCACTCCAGCCTCCGGTCAGAGACCCCCTTTGCGGCCAGCCCTGCTGCTTTGGTGGCCAACAGTACGCCAGTCCAGCTTTGGTCCCAATTGGGCCTTTGGCGGCTGCGGGGCTGCTTGCCAAAGGTAGATTTGTAGGCGAAAAGAGAAACACTGATCACATCTGTCAGTCTCCCCCTGCGCAGGCGCTCGCAAATTTCAACAGTGCTTCAAACATTGAAGCCATGGACAGCTTCCTCACCACCTAAGTGTGATCCCATCTGTCGATCCCCCGACGCGCAGGCGCTCTCAATGCTTGACAGGCGCAATGCTTGACAGGCAGAACCTCGAAGCGTAAGTGTGGTCACATCTGTGATCACATCTGTCGATCTCCCAACCCGCAGGCGCATGCTGGGCCATCATCTGTGATCACATCTGTCGATCTCCCAACCCGCAGGCGCATGCTGAGCCATCATCTGTGATCACATCTGTCGATCTCCCAACCCGCAGGCGCATGCTGGGCCATCATCTGTGGTCACATCTGTCGATCTCCCAACCCGCAGGCGCATGCTGGGCCATCATCTGTGATCACATCTGTCGATCTCCCAACCCGCAGGCGCATGCTGGGCCATCATCTGTGATCACATCTGTCGATCTCCCAACCTGCAGGCGCATGCTGGGCCATCATCTGTGATCACATCTGTCGATCACCCAACCCGCAGGCGCATGCTGGGCCATCATCTGTGATCACATCTGTCGATCTCCCAACCCGCAGGCGCATGCTGGGCCATCATCTGTGATCACATCTGTCGATCTCCCAACCCGCAGGCGCATGCTGGGCCATCATCTGTGATCACATCTGTCGATCTCCCAACCCGCAGGCGCATGCTGGGCCATCATCTGTGATCACATCTGTCGATCTCCCAACCTGCAGGCGCATGCTGGGCCATCATCTGTGATCACATCTGTCGATCTCCCAACCTGCAGGCGCATGCTGGGCCATCATCTGTGATCACATCTGTCGATCTCCCAACCCGCAGGCGCATGCTGGGCCATCATCTGTGATCACATCTGTCGATCTCCCAACCCGCAGGCGCATGCTGGGCCATCATCTGTGATCACATCTGTCGATCTCCCAACCCGCAGGCGCATGCTGGGCCATCATCTGTGATCACATCTGTCGATCTCCCAACCCGCAGGCGCATGCTGGGCCATCATCTGTGACCACATCTGTCGATCTCCCAACCCGCAGGCGCATGCTGGGCCATCATCTGTGATCACATCTGTCGATCTCCCAACCTGCAGGCGCATGCTGGGCCATCATCTGTGATCACATCTGTCGATCTCCCAACCCGCAGGCGCATGCTGGGCCATCATCTGTGATCACATCTGTCGATCTCCCAACCCGCAGGCGCATGCTGAGCCATCATCTGTGATCACATCTGTCGATCTCCCAACCCGCAGGCGCATGCTGGGCCATCATCTGTGGTCACATCTGTCGATCTCCCAACCCGCAGGCGCATGCTGGGCCATCATCTGTGATCACATCTGTCGATCTCCCAACCCGCAGGCGCATGCTGGGCCATCATCTGTGATCACATCTGTCGATCTCCCAACCTGCAGGCGCATGCTGGGCCATCATCTGTGATCACATCTGTCGATCTCCCAACCCGCAGGCGCATGCTGGGCCATCATCTGTGATCACATCTGTCGATCTCCCAACCCGCAGGCGCTGGCAAAGCTCAACTGTGCTTCCAACATGGAAGCCATGGACAGCTTCCTCACCACCTTTGCACAGTCGCAAGCCAGCATGCCAGACCGCGGCAAGAGCCCGCAGTTCCGCATCAACACGCCCACAGACGGCGGCGGCGGCGGCGGTGGCGGTGGCTACACAGCAGGGCCAGACAGTACCAGATCCATGCAGCGCTCCCAGAGCGCCCTTGCCACCAGCAGGGCCGACACGCCTAGCATGGCAAGCGTGGCGTATGGGGCGCATGACGGGCCTGCGAGGGGCAGCCGGCCGATCTCGGGCCGCCCGCCACTACCCTTCGGCGGCAGCCCCATGGCCAGCAGGCGCGCACCGTCCCCGAGTGTGCTGCCCAGGGCCAACTCCTTTAGCGGGACCGCCACCGGAGGGATCAGCGGCAGGTGCGGTGTTCATTGGGCTGAAGGACCCATTCAAAAGGGAGACTTCCGGAAACGGCTATTTGGTGGAAATGTATTTTTGAGGCGTAATATCAGCCCGCTCCAAATAAAATTGTTTGGTCGTTTTTCCCTGGCGGAGGATCACTGAAACCCGCACCCCACTTTATGGGGTAGCCCACTATATGGGTTAGCGGGTTTCGGTGAGAGGAACACCAAAACCCGCCCCAAGAGTTCAATTTGGGTCCCTTTCAGCCTCCTAGGCAGGGAAGCAGGCGATGTTGCGGGGATGCTGAATAAATATATGGGCACCGTACCGGCACCGGGATCTAAAACCCATTTAAAGCTCCTTCACCCCAAAGCCCAATGCACCGTACCGGTGTACCGTACCGGCACCTGAATCTAAAAGCTATTTAAACCCCTTCACCCCGAAGCCCAATGCAACCTGGAGGAGACTCCAAGTTAAGCCGGCCAGAGCTGATGGGTAAGGGCAACTAACTAATATCCAGAATGGTGTTTTTTATTACAGCTTTGCAGCTAGAGTAAGGGGGGGGAGCTTAAGCAGGCAGGGCACTCCCCCAACTATCACGCCTCCGCTGCGGGTCATCCCTTTCAGGCTTCGTCAAGGCATCACAGGAAGCGAACGCTTTGTTCTGACCCCCTGCTGCTTTCCGCCAGCTGCAGGTTTTCCGACGTTGAAGATTCCCTGGATGCGGAGTACAGGCGGGTGGCTGCTGCGCTGCCAACAGGGTCCAGAGGTAACGCAGCTGCTGGAGGCAATGGCGCTTCGTCAAGACCGCCCTCTGGTACGCCTCTAAACAAGTTCTCCACACTTTTCCACACCTTTAAAAAATGAAAACCGCATTTAGACCGCAGTAAGACCTCTGGTGCGATTGTAGAAACTTACTTGTAAATTTTAGTATTTTTAGAAATTATTTTAAAAATAGAAAGTTGAGCTTTTTCAAGTTGTCGCCAGGTTGTGTACTGCTTGTGGAGCTGCAAGTGGGATGGGTGTTGGATTTTCTGCCAACCCGGAAGTTGCTTCACTGTCTTCTCACGCTCAAGGTATCAGGGAGCGTGGCGTCCTCCCGGCAGAAGGACTGAGTATGAGCGTCCCAGGCATAGTGCTCTATGCTAAGTGCAGTCATATTTTACAGGTATTAATTTTGTTTATGGCTTTGGCCCAGGCTGCGCTGTTTCCTCAACCCTCACGCCCCTCGCGGGGCGTAGCTTTCTTTCTTTGGTATTCCTTTTGTAAGAATTTTGAAAGTATTCTGCACGTCGAGTTATGGGTATGCTGACCACAGCAGAGCTTCAGGTTCGTCCACTGGGCTACAGCAGGCCCAAATTGCAAATCACGTCTTGTTCTAGCTAGGGGAGAAAGAGGCGCAGCCAGGCCCTGCAGCCCCCCACTGAGCCTCACTCCGGGCAAGTTATGGGTAGGCTGACCACAGCAGATTCAGGTTCATCCACTGGGCTACAATACACGCAAAATTGCAAATCACTTCATGTTATAGCAAGAGGAGAAACAGGCGCGGCCAGACCCTGCAGCCCTCCACTGACCTTCACTCCGGGGATGGCCTCAAATCACCCTGGCAATGGTGGAGGATGTGCTTTATGGTGCAGGCCTGCCTCTGGCGGCAACGCCCTTGTAGCCAAAGACAGGTCCCCACCACAAAACATGTCGTGTTATCGTGTGTAGACTGAAACTACCAATCCATGTCCTCGAGTGATAAATAAGTATCGATGGGCAACGACCTGGCGGGGGTGGGCATGACCGGAGGGGGGGCGAATATTGACTGCTGTGACTGACCTGTAGTCTATATTGGACTCCTCTCTCCCACTTGGTCACCTGTTGCTCTGTTGCCTTCCCTCTGTCCATCCTCATGCATCAGGGAGTTACCTTTCTCGAGCGTCGCCGAGGGTGAGTGGCGGCGGGACCTCCGACCTGTTTGTCGTCAACCCGTCCTCGTCGCGGCCGGCCACGGGCGCGTCGGGTATTGGGCCAGTCCCATCGTCGTCGTTTCTCACAGCCTTGCCTGCGACGCTGGGAGGTGGCAGCAATGGGGCTCCGCAGCACGGACGTCGGGGGTCTGCCACGGGGAGCAGCCGAGGGGGCACCCCACTTGGCCTTTACGGATGAGGAAGGGAACTGTCCAGGAATTGTCAGGGTTTTCGGGGCAGCTGGGGAGGAAAATTAAAAAATCAAAACAAAACAAAAATGTAAACCAAAGAGACTATGAGGTGTGAAATCTTGCTGTTTTGTCTGTCAGTGGCCATGATGGAACTGTTGTGGCTGTGGTGCTGCCTCCATGACTGAAACAGGCATGGCAGGATTTTAAAGGTCCCCTGATGGGGCCAGTCATGACATACCTGCTTGTGTAACAAAGAAGGACTGATTCCTTGACGGAGGTTCTTAATACCGAAGACGTCCTTTGCCTTCGCACTGTTTGATCTTAATTTGCCACCACGGAATAACTTGCGGTTTCTTAATTAATCATTCTAGGGTCGTGTGGCTCAACTCAATAATTAAAGTCTGGATTGTTTGCTTGAGAGAACCGGTTCCTTGTAACTCTTCACACATTCCCACACCAGTACCGGCATTATTAGTATCATGTTGTATGCGTTCCTGCATAAACCCCTGCAATTGCTATGCCTTGTCTCGATGGCGTAGCGCCAGCTTTTCGTTAAAGAGGCTTCGCGGATGAACATAAAACTATTGATGGCTCCAGTGGCTTAAATTTTTTTGTTTTTTACCATACGGTTTGATAAAAATATATAGTTAATTGCCTCTCACGAAGGCAAAAGACGTTTACGGCTGCTTGCGCAATGTGCAGGCTGTAGGTCTTCTTGGCGAGCAAACTTAAAACGCTAAACAACACTGCCGGCAGAGACTGAAAAATCCATCAGCGGCAGCATCAGCAAAAAGAAAAACACAGAGCGGCAAGCAGCAGCTCCGGCGGATGCACCATCATGCGGGGCTGGCAACAGCATGGATGCTAGCGGCCCTGCGCTGCCCGCCATGCAGGACAGCAGGGATTCCAGCTTCGTCATATCCGGAGTACCAGAGGGTGGTTTGGGTGAGGACTGTGCGGCTCTGGTCTGTGAGACAGTGTGCAAGCTCATGGGTATCACTATCAATGTCAGTAGCGCCTCCCAGATGGGCAAGCCGGATCCCAGTGACAAGTTAATGCAGAAGATCAAGTTCCTCGTGAACAATCGCAGCGAGGCCGAGAGCATAGTTTACAGGAGGATTCAGTTGGCAGGCAAGGGTGTCACCATCTGGGATGATATGTCCCTTGCAGAGCTGTCGGCACGGCATGAGCTCTGGCCTGAGTTCCAGTCTGCTAAGGAGATGAAGTTCAGGGCGTTTTAACACGTGCCCGGCTCTTTGTCGATGGGGTGGAGGTGGCCGCATGAGTTTTTGCTTTCATTTGTCAGGTTTAGGGGGAGCTTTGACTAAAAGTCCTTGATGGGATGACTAGCACAATTCCTATTGCCGTTCTCCATATGTTTGTTTCATCGTTTCGAAATCACTAATGCAACATTGAAATCGCTCACTTACAGAAGTCACATATAGTACTCATCTCAATGATTTATACACACAGTTCACACTGTTTAAACACTTAACTCACTTAGGTTACGCGTCATACAGTTTCTCACCTAGTTCACACATTTTAAAACACTTGAACTCACTGAAGTTTCGCCCACGCATCACACAGTTTTAACACATACTTACACAATTTCACCTCATCTGTCTTGTTTCCTTCTTAATTTTCCTAGGAGGCGTCCAACCGAACTCTTTTGCACCCACGTCATATTTTATGGCTGGGGCTAATCTTCTGCACTATGGGGTTCATTCCCACGCTCCTGCTCTGTGGTTGTGCGTTGGTTGCTTGTCCAGGGGGGTCACTGGTTTTCGCTCGCTGTCCTAGCATATCTATTCATGTACTGGTTTACGGGTACAAGTCCCATGCATCAAATGTGATGCCCCGTTGGGTGCGTGGATACCCATTGGCCCATTGTGAGCCGCTAGAGCCGCCTTCCTTTTAGTTTATTTTTTTCTCCCTTCTGAACAGTTGGGCGCCCACGCGGCCGAGCTTTGAGCGGGCCCAGAGGTGTAACGTTATTGAACCATTGGCTCATTGTAAGCCGCCTGGTTGACTTGCATGTGTGGTTTGGCGCCCACTAAAAGATAAACTGGCTACCAGTTCTGCTCTCTTGAAAGGCGAAAATGGAGAACATGACGTCATCTGGCAGGATGATTCAGTTTTGAAAGGAGCTTGGGTCTACTAGCTAGTAGTTTCTATAGGTCAGACACTTGAAAGCAATTTGACAGGGGCTGCATTTTTTGTAGGGGCTGGAGAGGGGGCGGCTCACTACTCAGAAAATGGTGGATGCAGGCGAGGAGGGGGGGGGATTAAGCCAAACACCCCATCCTAAAAATTGGCAAACGACCCCTGGCTACACCCCCCCTCCCCCTTCCCCCCGCCTCCGGAACCTAGTAAAATCTTAGTTTCTCAGTCAAAAATCAGAATTTAAGGAAGGGAGCGGCCGGGGTCAATTTGAATCAGCTCATCAGTGTGCTTCTAAATGTGTCGATAACTGTAGATGGTTCACGGGTATGTTAAGCGGTGAAACAAAAGAATAATTATTCCTATAGCTACCACCTGCCAGCTACCGATCCTCGTTAGAGACCACGAGGCTCCGGAAACGAGAGGACTCGCGAATGAGTCGCATCAAACTAGCATCTAACTTGAGCGTGCTGATGTGCCGCTTCAGAAGCCTGGTCGTCTGCCTCTTGGGTAGCTTCTTGCCCCCCCCCTTTAACTCCTCAGCGCATATCTCGTCACATCTGCCTCATTCAACTCCTGACCAGGGTGGGCTGTATCCATGTGATCTAGGAAGTCATAACTCCAGACACAAGGGCGGATGGTACCCGCGATGCTCCTGCAGATGGTGCACGCCACTGGTCTGCTGGTGTAAGGATTTTTGGCAGAACCCCTCTCAGCCGCCGCATATGACATCTTGTACTTCAGGGTCAGCGGGATTCGACTGCTAGCGTGCTGCTGGAAGAGCCTCTACCCAAGTCCGTTTTGCACAGGCCTGATGTCCTTATTTATGATGCATATCTGTAGCAAATGAAAGAAGGAATGCAACGGTGTAGCTATCGTCTCAATTTGATGTCTGAAAACAAAACGGTACTAAATTTTCCAAAACACACACATTCGTTTTTTGTAGTTTTTAGTTGTTACCTCCCTCCCCCCCTCCCCACTTTGACCCTCCATATCTCGCAGCCCCCTGGGCCAAAACAATTTTAAAACCAGATATGGAAATCTCTCGTCAAGCTCTACAATCTTCGAGGATGGATTTTCCCGCCCATCCCCCCCCCCCCCCGGATGCAGGATTGGGTGCAGCTTAGCCTGGACAGTGCCAGCCTGTTAGTTAAGCTAGTGTCGTCGCGGGCCGAAGTGCCGTTCTCAAAAACCCGGGTCGCTCGGAAACTTGTGAAGATTCATTCTGTGGCATTTCATATCCGGTTCATGAGCGGTCTCATCATCGGCCCCATCCTCGGTCCCACAGATACTAGCATCGGTCGGTCGGTCCCATACGGTAGATAGGGTTTATCATCGGTCCCATCGATCAGTCATCGGCCCGCCCGTCCGTCCTCGGTCCCATCATCAGTCATCAGTCGGCCCGCCCGTCCGTCCCCGGTCCCATCCTCAGTCCCATAGATACTAGCATCGATCGGTAGCCAGGTCCCGTAGATAGTAGCATGTATCATCGGCCACTGGTCCCATCAGACATCGGTCCCGTCACCGGTCCCATCATCGACGGGTGGGACCATGCATCATCGGTCCCATCAGTCATCGACCCTATCATCGGCCATATTTATCATCGGTCCCAGTCATTATTATCATTCTACATTTGATATCCGATCCATCAGCGGCCCCATACAATTTCATTACCCCGACCATCATCGTCCAGCGATCTATCAAATCTACGATGACATCCTACGTGAAGACGACGGCCGCGTTTCCTGCTCTGCGTGGCAACACGGCTGTCGGTACAACACCAGCGATCGCGTTTAACCCCGCCAGAAGGCGGCAGGGACGCATTGCGGAAACTACTTGCCGAACCGCGGCTGGTGCGCACATCCCGGAGAGGTGAGCGACCCTGGCGACATGCATGCATGATGAATCGATGACTTATAGATGTGTAATGACTTATCGACTGTTCCTGGAGTGAATGAATAGCTTGGAAGAGTTCACTCAGACTGTATGGATTTTGCCATATACCGGTATGTTACGATCATTTTATTCGCCCACACGCGCGTGACCTTCTGTCTGTCCTGAACAACGCCGTAACGGTCGGTGCCAGTGAGATCCGCGTGACTTTTGAGTGGCGACGAGTTAGGAGTTCGACTGTTCAGTCATACACTTTTCTGAGCGAGTGTCGCTTCATTTTTTCCGCTGCCGATCGTGCACCTGGGACTTTTTTCAATTCAGTTCCGCCTGCTCTCGGACCACATCGTGGGACAACATTCAGTAGTCGTCCCGTGGTGCGGACTAGCCCTAATTCTTTCTTTTAGAAGCCATCTATCTAGTCCATACCCTCTGCTATACAAACCCGGCCCACCCCCTGATGACTGAGCCATTCCTCTACTACCTGCCATGATAAATCATAATCCTTTGTGTAACGAATCCATGTGCTACCTCCCCCCTGTGTTGATCCCATGCCAGAAAGTTCCTCAACGACCAACCTGAGGGTATCTGGCGATACGGCAAGCCCGACTACTCTGTGGTGAACAAGACCTACCTTGATGGCAAGCAAATGAACTGGGCACCGGGCTCCCTGCAGGATGTCGTCGAGTCGGTAGTCAAGACATTTGAAATGGAAATCTCTCACAAGGTGACTGGAGCTGTGCATTGTCTGCCTTGAAATCAGTGTTTATGTTAGGGTGCGTCAGCTACTCTTTAGCCACAGGTTGCCGAGCCTTTATGAGCAGGGCCCAGAGGTGTAACGTCATTGACTCTTTAGCCACAGCCTAGACTGCATGCGGCCGGCAGGTCTTGATGCAGCAGTCCTGTGGCTTGGGCCAGGCACCGGCTGCAGGCTGGCCAATGCAATTGTGTCCCAGCCAGTCAAACCAGTGCAGGACACCTGGCCGCCACAGAATGGTGCTCTGATGCGTGCTAAAATAATGGCTGTTTGACACGGATAAATTCTCGATCATCTCTCATTCAGGTTTCAGTTTTCAGTCTGTTGCTGGGAATTGTTTCGACCCCTGCCCCATCCAGTCCTCCCTGTCAACTGATTACGGGTGTGAAACAATGCGTGATTGTTTATGTATTAAGCACGCTTTAATTCTATAAGCACGCTTTAATCCTATAAGCACACTTTAGTCCTATGAGCACACTTTAATCCTTTAAGTACGCTATTATCCTAGGAACCTGAATTGCCTGACATTGCCCTCCTTCTGCAGACTGGTGCAGGTAGGGTGCAGTCTTTTGCGCCTCATTTGGCCAAGGATTTAGTGTGTGCCTTGGGCCCTGAACCTGAACCCCACCCTCTATATATGTAGACTGGTGCCGAGCTGGTGCAGTCCTTTGCGCCCAACTTCCGCTACAGGCAGAACGGCAGCGCCGGTATCGACGGCACCGAGCTGCTGCGTCAGGGCTCCTATAACATCCTCATCACGGACCCTGAGTATGCGGTGAGTACTCCAACAGGACTTCCCGGCTCCACCCAGCAGCTGCTGGCCCTCAGGAATTCTGGTTGGCCAGACGCCGCTTGACCAGGGTGTTCTGCTGATCTGGTAACAGCGCGGATGTGGCTACGGCCCCAAGCCGTGTTGTTTCCTTAACCTATACGCCCAAATAGGGCGTAGCTTTCTTTCTTTCTTGCTGATCTGGTATGAAGCCTTTACCGGTATGGCGGTATGTGTGACCATACACATATTATGAGGACAGGGAAAAGAGGCGAGCCTGCACACTACCTTATTGTGGATGTCTCAAAGTCTTTTGTTTTACACAAACCCACTGCCCCCCACTCTCTCTCTCGCCCTCCAGAAGCATAAGTTCGATTTCGAGGAGTCGCACCTTCAGTTCAAATCGGCCTTCCCTGCGGGTTTTGCCTGGGAGGTAAGTACTAGTCCTCTAGTACTTATTTTAGTGTGCACACACCACAAGCATCCGGAGAATCCATGTAGCTGTGAACAGTGTTTAATTAGGGGAACATTGTGGCAACGCTCTTACCTCGAGAATAAGGCAATGCAACTGTTGTGCCCCACCAGCCTGCGCATTGCATGAAGCGCATACTTACCTCGATTAACGTCGACGCACAATCTAGTCAGCACGCACATACTCACACACACGCTCCCCCCTGCAGATCCTCGATGTATTGAGCGGTCCTCCCACCATCACCATGAAGTGGCGCCACTGGGGCAAGTTCTCGGGAGAGTACGCTGGGAACAAGCCCACTGAGGAGGTCATCCAGGTTTTTGGCATGGCAGTGGCCAAGGTCAACGACAAGCTGCAAATTGAGGTGAGCAGCCATGCCTATGACTGCAGCAAACATGGCCTTACAATACCCATGCTAGTGCTGCGCCGATACTTACGACTGTTTGACGATGCCGCTGGCAGTCAGTCAGCAAGGTATCAGGAGTTTTGGGGCATCGGAGTGCATACGTGCACTTGAATGTGTTGACCGAAATGGGGGCTGATGGTTGAACGTTTCAGATGGATGCAGCCTTGTTCATTTCAAAGGATTGCCACATCCAGAACTTCTTACTTAATAAATATCCTTGTGATGCGCCCCAGGCAGTGCACCAGAGCCTGTCCACAGGTTGTGGAGATCTTCCACAGGTTGTGGAAATCTGTCCACACAGGTTGTGGAGATCTTCCACAGGTTATGGAGATCTGTCCACAGGTTGTGGAGATCTTCCACAGGTTGTGGAGATCTGTCCACACAGGTTGTGGAGATCTTCCACAGGTTGTGGAGATCTGTCCACACAGGTTGTGGAGATCTTATACATTGCTCATTTTAAATATTTGCCGCTTCTTGGTCAAATTCTTTTTGTCCTTGTGCCACGCCTTGCAGCAGCAGCAAACACAAAACTGGAACCCAAACTCACACCTGGGCCCAAAACCTAAATCCTAAACTCTACTCCCCCCCGCCTGCCTCACAGGATCTTGAGATTTTCTACGACCCCACGGACTTCCTGGCCAGCCTGGCCAAGGGCGGCGCCATCAACGCCGAGAATGTAGGCAAGTGTCCCTTCTTCATGCCCAAGAGCTTGGGCAACATGCTGGGTTTCAAATAGGGCTAAACAGCTGAGCCTGGCGTTCTGACAGTGATCAGTCTGGAGCGAAGTGTGAACTAGTGAAGCCCTGCTGAAATAATATGAGACTGGAAATGCACACTATTGTACTGTACCTGGCATTATGCTAAATATTAGAGGGAATTTGAGGGTTTCGGAACAGAGATTCGGAAGGATGTCATTCCTTAAGCTCCCTAAGCCCGGGCCTGGGGGTTTCTGATATTTCCCCTCATTGGATATTTAGATTATTTGGTATTTTTTGCACTCTAGGACTGGCTGTTATACCTTGATCCGTGAACACATTTTCAGAGTTGTTCAAATTATAGGCTTTGCAGGAATTGTCTGCCTTAAATTGTACATAGGCTGCAGATTGGTGCTACCGGTAATGTAGTCAGAGGTGCAGCAAACAAAAGCGTCTGCTATCAGTGACGGGCCTGGATCCGTTCGACTCCCCCTGGCCTGATGGATACAGTCATAACGTCAAGTACGCCACTACGCCGCTCAGATCTTTGCCTTCAGGTTGCGAAGTTTATCTCTCTCTTTTAATGATGCACTGCCCAGCTTTCCCAGCCCTCCAGACATGCCTGCAACTTGCATTCCGCTGACATCAGACGATCCCAATACCGGTAGTCACCCAGATGTACAAGCAGATTCACTGAACAGGAACCCAATTAAGGGCCATCAAAATTGTGTCCATGAATTAAAAAGCAGTTAAGTTCGGATAATGGAGCTAGAAATCAATCAGGCAGCTTGAATCATGATTCAGGTCCACCGGTGTCATAAGCCCGGGTGATAACTTCAAGCAGTCCTGCTTGCCGCAGGCTTGGCCCCTTGGCTCAATGACGTTACACCTATGGGCCCTGCTCAAAAAAGGCTCGGCCGCGTGGGCGTCTAAGTAAAAGGGGCAGAAAAAAAAGGAAAAGGGGGGAAAAGAGACGGGACAGACAAAAGGCTGGAAAGGAAAGGCAAAGGATGTTCCAGGGGATGGCCCCTTGGCTGATTATATCTCATTCTTTGAACAGTAACATGTGAATCCAGTTGCCGGTACAGTCAAATGTACTCGCATCATCCCAAACAGTCCCCATTATTCCCAGAACCGTTGCCTAAATTGCCCCAAATCAAAACTCTGAGATCCAGCCCCGGGAGATTTGTGTATTGTTGTTTAATTTTTTGCATGGAGAGCTGCGAGGACAGGGAGTACGGGGGTTGAGGATGATGCATACCTGCTGGGCCCTGGCAGTGCAGGGGTGCTTGCCGAAAGCAAGGCATGCCAGTTGGGCTTGCCAGCAAAAACACAAATCCGGATCATGAGGTTGGTCTAAGCTTAACGAAACTCACGCGCAAAGTGCCCATCAGCCTGATTTGTGCTTCGAATCATTGGGTGATTCTAACCCTCCGGAGATCTTCCAAACTCCTATTTCTAGACTTTGCGCACAGTCGCACGAGAGCAATGGCTGGTGTAGTTGTCCCACGCAATTTTCGCCTGCTGGAAGAGCTTGAGCGGGGGGAGAAAGGGTTTGGTGACGGCACTGTCAGCTACGGCATGGAGGACTCCGAAGATGATTTGCAAATGAAGAGCTGGACTGGCACAATCATTGGACCTCCTGGATCTGTGCACGATAGCCGCATTTACACGCTGCGGATCCACTGCGGCGACCGCTACCCTGAGCAGGCGCCTCAAATGTGGTTCAGATCGAAGGTAAATATGGCATGCGTGGATCAACGGGACGGGCGCGTCGACCCGAGCAAATTCCCTCTGCTCAGCCACTGGAAGCGGGAGTACACGCTAGAGACGGTGCTTACGGAGCTGAGGAGGGACATGGTGAGGGGGACATATTAAAAGGATTTAAGGTCCGGCCTGATGGGGAGCTGTAGCAAGCGAATGAGATATAGCAAGCAGTCTGGGAACATATTTTGACATGTGGCGAGCATGGTTGCATGGTGATATTCCTTGCACACCGCTGTTGCCTTTGCCTTACAAACAAGGCCCCGCTGTTCATGACGCCAGCCAGCCATGACTCCTAAAAGGGATTGTTGCATTGTTCATGACGCCAGCCAGCCATGACGCCAGCCAGCCAGCCAGCCATGACTCCTACAAGGGATTGTTGCAGTTCGTTTTGGGATGCGGTGCCTCTCATGTGCTACGTTCTTATGATCCTCACATGACAAAATGTCCAGCACACTGGGGTAGACAAGTTATCAGAGGTGCTGCTGCGCAGTACGAAAAAGGGCATAGCAGTCGGGTATGTGACTTTTCATAGGGCAGGTGCAGGTGCGGATGGGGTCACCTGGACCCCATGCAAACCCCCTTGCCATGATACAGGATTTCGAAAACATAGTCATAACTCTATCGCTGGCCAATTGTGAGTTGGTATGGATGCGCTACGAATTGCGCGTAGAGAAGCGAAGTTGCAAGGTCGCGTGACACCTCACGTCATCACTCATTCGCTGTGAGATCCAGCCTTGGTGCGCTGAGTTTCTCATTTCTGCACTAGGCCTTTGAGGTCTGACAGGAATAACCTTTTTAAATATAGCCGGTTGATTTGCGCTGTAGCGCCCAAAGTTTCCAGGACGTTCCAGAAACATCAGGCGGACGGACTGACACGGGGTGACTCTGGGGGCTTTGCCCTTAACGGCCGTCGGCCACCCGGTGGGCTCTGCCGATAATCTTGCACTGCATCCCATCTAGCTACGGTCACTTTTCTCACTTCGCTTGCTGTTTCTTGTGGCAACTGCAAAAGAATTTGCAACACCTAAAGACATCTTCGCTGCTGTCGTTGGCGAGCACAGGTGTCCGCATCTAACAAGAAGCTTCCTCAACCTCCGGAGGGAGCAAATTACCACTGATTGAAATCTTCTGGTCTCAGCAAGCTGCTGGCGCGGCACCAAGCCAGCACTTGATGCGCCCAGGCGAGAGTGGCCACTGCCCATCTCTCGCGCCCAGGCACTGACACTCTCTTCAGGCATCCTGCATATCGTCCTTGATTGTGGCTAGGACCCCAGCAGTATGAGGGATGAGCCTGATCGGCAAGTATTCATCGATGAATCTTGACTCGTTTTTACCATCTTGTTTTGCCAAGCCATGCTCAGTCTGCGATCTGAATACTCAGTGCCCTGTTCATGACTTCTGATCTTGCTTACAAGTTATGTTTTGTCCTTAGCTGTCCTCAGATGATAAAAAGGGATTCTTGTTTGGGCTTCATTTTTTGCTTAGGATGTGCTGCACCCCCCTGGTTCAACTAAGTTACTTGCAGTGAATGCCATGATTATGTCAGCTTACCATTTTTAAGGTATTGGTAGTGCAGGCCAAAACATGAAAGCTCAGTTCCTGTTTATTTCTGTAAGGCCCCATGTATAAGGAGAACGTGAAGCTTAAATGCTGGTGTGTGACCCTATTGTATTGCAAAAGGTTGACGCTGCTCGATTTTAACAGATTGTACAGCATACAGGGCTTCACGCGGCGGGCGGGACCTGCCAATGGCGTTGCACCTGGCGGCCCTGCTCAAAACGTGTGCGCCCAAGTGCCTGGTCAGGAGGGAAGGATGATAATGGCTAGAGGATAAGGGGAAGAAATAGAGTGGAAAAGGAGAAAGAAAAGGATCCGCAAAAAGAAAAGGAAGGCATAAGGTTCCCCAGCCCCAACAGTCAATGGCGCTACAACTCAGAGACTGCTGAATCGTGTCCAAGAATTCAAATTCGTGGGCATAATACAGCACGAGAGCGGCAGCATGCAGAAGGCCATACAAGGTTGGGACTGGAGAGACGCCTCTGGCTGCCGCGTTGCACCATATCCACCGCATGGCCGCTAAGGTGCGTCTGAGGCAACTTCTAGACGCCGTTATAGACATTGTTGAGGGCTAGTTACTGGAGGATCTCAGGTGTCGGACTTGTGTGCCTTCCCGGCCTCTCCTTCTGTGCCCTCTTCCGTCCGGTTTGCAGACCAGCTGGACGGCATGATCGCTGCTGGTACTGCTGATATACCAGTCCCACTCCTCTGCTGATTGCAACGGCGGAGAGGAGGCGATATCTGACCTGAGAGGGCACTATCTCCGGGATCTTCTGGGGCCAGGCCCCCCGCCCCCGCATGACCAGGCCACTTGGTGCTGCTGCTGAGACCGGCCCACTCCTCAGCTGCTGCACGCTGCCTGCTGTATCATGGGCTGCTTCGAGCTGCCAAAGAAGTGGCCCGGCAAATGACAAGTCTGACTGAGCATACATTTTGATGCACATGATGGCCGGCCGCGTGGGCGCCCAACTGTTCAGAGGGAAGACAAAAAACACTTAAAGGAAGAGGGGACGCAAAATAAAGGAACAAAAGGAGAAGCATGGAGCCGGGAAGGAGAAGCCATTAGCAGTACGGTATGTAGCGGTGCCAAGAGTGTATGTTTCCTGACCTGCCCGTCTCGTGCCACATTGCGCATTGGGGACTCCTGGACTGTTTCTCTCTTTCTTGGGTTGTTGGTCTCAGATCCGTGGAGAATACCAGGGCCGGGCTGTTCAGGCTTTTGTTTTGAAGGGTTCTGCGTGAATATGTCCCTGGTGTCTTCTTGCTGCGTGCCCAATGTGCTGTAAATCATGGACCATTTGATCCACTTGCTTGCACCACCCCAACCAGGACTTCTCATAGCCGGGCTGCCCCAGAGATACTTTTGAAATGCTGTGTCGCAGGAAATTGTTGGGGAATCTTAAAATGGATACAGACTTAAAGCAGGGCTTCCCCTAAATGTGGTGAGTAGCAGAAAACTTGACGCAGTTGACCAATTGATCCATGCACAACCGTACCCAAGGTTTTTCCTTCTTGAGGCTTAGAGCGGGAAATCCCCTTTTCATGGTAGGCTGTGGACGTGTGGCACCACTGTCCCTGCAGGAAAGTTCGAACCTGGTGCCACTTCATACCCACGGATGCTTGCCAGTTTTCATACTTCATATCCAGCAGATTACCAGTCACAAGCAGCGTTGTTTTCTCATGTCAGCAAATAACCTTCGCATGCTGAACTGTTGCCAGGCATTCTTCAATTGTACGAACAGGTGTAGTCGGTTTCTTCCTGTCCATATGTGTTTTAACCATGACAACGTTCCTGTTGGAGGGCATGATAAAGACACATGCCATGTCCCATGCTCCTGCCAGAATGGGAGGCTGCCTTCATCCACGCACTTGCTTACGTATTCTATATTTCTGACTTGGGTTGCTGTCGACCGATTATTCCCCCCCCCCCGCTGCGTTGGGCTGGCGACTGACCCTTGCAGCAACTGACCAGTGGCGAAGGAATGCGGAGCCTGGTAAGATCATATTCTTTTTTAAATAAAGTACTAAGTGAAAGTACTAAGGAAAAGTACTAAAAAAGGAACAAACTGTATACTATAATAGCATGATGCATCAGGGAATACCATCTGCATTGTTGCAGCCGACAGCTTATCCTTGGAGTGGTTTTAAACCAGTGGAGGATCACAATCACCTCAAGGGACAGATCCTCGCAAACCGGCTCAAGAGGGCCACATAAACTATCCTAGGACATTTCAGCGAAAAAACCCCTGGGCTAACAATCAACTTACAACCACTTGACAAAGTTGTAAGAATGCACAGGCGGGGCAATACTAAGAGAAGAAGAAAGCTGGGTACCGTATGCCTTGAGGGAGTCGTGAGAGATAAGATATCAGAGAAGCCTGGGCCCAGGGGTAGGGGCGATGTGATTTGTATGTTCACGAAGCTAATTAGCAGCAGGAACAGCTGTATGCATTGGCAGCAAGAGGCCTACCCAGAAGGAGGAAGCACTATTACGTTGTGAGAAATATACTACCATATCTTCCTTTGTATCGGATTCTAATAACCAGAAATACATGCAGGTAGCGTTTCCGATGCACACCAGTCACCATGTCTTCAGCAGGGAAGCATTCCTCTTATCCTGAAGATTTCATTGCTATACAGAAAAAGGCATCATGGAATAACAAGCTGCTTTCTGACCGCTGTGTTGCAGCAGCGCTTTCGTCCATTGAAGCCATTGCTTAGCCACTGGTCCCGCAGCAGTCGCAGTTTCCGGATCCAGCAATTAAGCTGGAGTAGGCAGCCCACCAGAACTGGCCATCCAGGAAGAACTTGTTCGCAGTGTTGCAAGACAGGTTCTCTGGATCCAGCGTCAGCGTCACGACCATGGAGTCGGGGCAGGCACTAGGGTTGGCTTTGCATAGGTTGGTCACCTGAAGAGACAGAGGACAAGCACAGGTCAGTCAAGGTAGCAATATAAACAAAACCATTGAGACGCTAAAAAAGGGACCCAAAGTTAATTATTGACGGCGGGACTTGGCAGACTCCACTCCCCCTTCGTGTGAGAGGGTAGAAAATAAAGGGCCCCCGAAAAACCCGCCCTCTCACCACTGCGTCTTAAATGCTCAGCCTGGCTCAAAGACTTGCATCATGCGCAGTGACAGCTACCACATCATGGTGCCCCCCTACATAAAATGCATCAACACTGCCCGCACCTTTCCAGTGAGGACCGACTGGTTTTGGACGTAACCGATAGGTGCATCAATGGGCCACTTCTTAAGGCCGTAGGAAGGATTGGTCGTGGGTCCATCAGAGTAGGACAGCTGTTGAATAGCGCCACGGCAGAGAGCTGCAAGCCAAGGAACAGTAACTGAGGGGTCAGTATCCAGGCAAACATGAGATTGAAAATGTATTGTTTTTATTTATTAGTGAATGGAAAATATAGTTAGGTTAATCCGAAAGTGAAGTGCATGCCCATGACTCTTTCGAGCCTCTGTCAGGATGAAGGGTTCAGGTCAAGTAAGAAAGAAAGAAAACCACGCCCCGCAGGGGCGTGTGGGTTAAGGAAACAACGCGGCATGGGCCTAGGCCGCGTCCGCGCCGTTTCGTTTCTAGGTTAAGTAAGACTTACGGTTGAGGATGAACTCGACCGCCTCCAAGTTTGAGTTGCAGCAGTTGAACTCTTGGTCACAGAAGGGGTTCTTGACGATCAAGAAGTTCACAATGTTGCCCGTTGCGTTGGGGGATACAGCAGTCACGTCGTACAGGACAGCTGAAGCACCAGTGCCTCCGGCCACGCCTCCGTTGACGGCAGAGTTACCAGGGTAGCAATAGTGAGGAAAGTCCCGGAATGGAGGGGGAGGAGGGGGAGGGGGAGGGCTGGGGGGAGGGGGGAAAGGGGGAGGAGGAGAAGGGGGAGGAGGAGAAGGGGGAGGGGGGGGAGGAGGTCTGGGGGGAGGGGGGGGAGGAGGTCTGGGGGGAGGAGGAGAGGGGGGAGGGGGGGGGAGGAGGAGAGGGAGGAGGGGGGGGAGGGGGTCTGGGGGGAGGGGGAGGAGGAGGAGATGGGGGAGGGGGGGGAGGAGGAGAAGGGGGAGGAGGGGGGCTGAGGTTCTGGCATGCGGGATACGTAGATGAGAAGGTGCAGCCACAGGTGTCCCGAACAGTCATGCTTGTGCCACAGCTGTACTGGCCATAACCAACTTCAGTCATCAGACTCTGCAAGGGACAAGAATTAGATAGAATTCGGAACAAGGCCAAAGATCATTAAAAGTGCATGCTCCGGCATGGTTTCAAGGGATAGGGTAAGGGACAAAATGTAAGCACACCCTGTATTTCACATCTATCAAAAGGAAATGATGTGACATTATGGTATTGTCCCTAGGTTGGGCTCAGACACCGTGAAAGGGACTCAGGTGCAACATACGAGGTATGTTACACCACCAAACAGTCAAAACTGACTGAAGGGCCGCACAATATTTGTCGCGACGTCAATAGCCCAACCATCACAACAATACATTGCTCAACACTCATATTCATGCCTACCGCTAGAGATGTGCCTGGCATGAAAGAGTTGCAGACGGTGGTCGTCTGGACAGATCCTGTGGCGCAGGCCTCTACGCAGGTGGCGTTGATCGAAGCACATGCATACATCAGGTTGGAGCCCGGTGCCATGTCCATGCTGTAGGTGTCCATGTAAGAGACCAAGGCTGCGCATGTCGCAGCGTTGGGGCGAGGGGGCTGGGCGGAGTTGGTGGGGGCCGTAGGGACACAGAAGTACACACAAATCTGGCAAACTGGAGGGGGAGGAGGTGGGGGTGGGGAAGGTGGGGGAGGAGGAGGGGGGCGGGGGGGAGGGGGAGGGGGAGGGGAAGGAGGGGGAGGGGGAGGAGGGCGGGGGGGAGGGGGAGGGGGAGGAGAAGGAGGAGGGGAGCCTGGGGGAGGGGGAGGGGGAGGGGAAGTAGGGAGAGGAGGAGGGGGGCTGGGAGGAGGGGGAGGGGGAGGAGAAGGAGGAGGGGGGCTGGGGGGAGGGGGAGGGGGAGGGGAAGGTGGGGGAGGGGGAGGGGGGCGGGGAGGAGGAGGATAGGGAGGAGGGGGAGGAGGGGGGCTGGGGGGAGGAGGGCGCGGAGGAGGGGGGCGCGGAGGAGGGGGGGGAGGGGGAGGGGGAGGAGGGGGAGGGGGAGGAGGGGGGAATGGAGGAGGGGGGCTGGGGGGAGGGGGGGGGGGGGGGAGAGGGAGGGGGGGGAGGAGGAGGGGACGGAGGGGGAGGGGGGGGAGGAGAGGGAGGAGGAGGGGAAGGAGGGGGAGGGGGAGGAGGAGAGGGAGGAGGAGGAGAGGGGGAGCGTGGAGGGGGAGGAGAGGGAGGAGGAGGGGGGGGAGGACGCGGAGGGGGAGGAGAGGGAGGAGGGGGGGGAGGAGGGGATGGAGGAGGAGGAGGGGATGGGGAAGGGGGAGTGTTGACTGGGCAGCAAATGGGGGCACGATCAGTCTCAACGTCCCAGTTGATGGGCCAGTAGTATGGGCCGGGCCATGCCTGGAAGAAAGTGGAAATGGTGCAGACCATTGCGGCAGACTTGAAGCAGAACTCGGTGCCGGCGTTGGATGGCAGGATCAGCAGGTTGTAAGACTTGATGATGGATTCAGAACCATAGTTCAGCCATGCAACGTTGGCAGACTGGAGCTGGCCGTTGATGTACAGGCCGTCCTTTCGGTTGAAATCAGACATGCACATTTGGTCTGTGAGGGAAGCGCACCAGGGTAATGAGTATGGTCAGTAGGCAGGAGTGGAGAAACATCGAGCATATGACAGACTTGCTATGCTGCTGAACGATACGGCAGGTTTCATGACATCAACGTCTCAGTTAGTGAGTCAGCAGGGTCGTCATGCATGAAAGGGCAATCAAGCCCTCTTCCCAGAAGGCAGGCAGGCAGGCAATCGAGCCCTCTTCCCAGCAGGCAGACAGGCAGGCAATCAAGCCCTCTTCCCAACAGGCAGGCAGGCAGGCAATTGAGCCCTCTTCCCAGCAGGCAGACATGCAGGCAATCGAGCCCTCTTCCCAGCAGGCAGACAGGCAGGCAATCAAGCCCTCTTCCCAACAGGCAGGCAGGCAGGCAATTGAGCCCTCTTCCCAGCAGGCAGGCAGGCAGGCAATCAAGCCCTCTCCGCAACAGGCAGGCATGACTCACTGACTCCCATGATGAGGCGGGTTGCACCAAAGGTAGAGAGAATGCTGTAGCAGTCGCTGGGGCTCTGGACGGGGCCCTTGTAGGAAAGGGTCATGCAGTACATGCCAGGCGACTTCTCGACCGGCTTGGTCAGGTCGAACGGAAGACTCGATGCATTATAGTCCGTGCATCGATGGAACGGGAAGGTAGGAGCGTCTCTGCGATGGTTTACGGGTTGAAAAGGTCGTCAGCAGGAAGAACGCCGTTGTGGCGGGAATAAATGATGGAATGATGGCATAGTGTGCTCACAACAGGAACTACACATTGCTAGCTAATTGCAGACGCAGTGATTGAAGCACTGTTTCCAGTAGATATGCAGGCTGATGGTGCTATGCAGGCGAGACAGGTGCGGATGTTGCAGCATGGCCATCGATGACTAAGCGGGTCATCGATGACTAATCGTCTACATGATTGTAATGGATAACAGTTATGCGGGGATTGGGCAGACAGAATCCGATGCCAGAACTTCTAGGGATTAGGATCGCCCTCTCTTCCGGATTGAACGCACTCTTGCGCTTGGACACCAGCGAGGAGCGCTGACAACAACAGGGCTACGAGTCCCCACTTCATGTTGCTGCAGGGGTGGGGTGAATGGGTGGTTGGTGGAAAATAAAAAGAGAACGAGCGTGCTATAAATTTGGGCTCGATAAAGTCGGGGTTTGATGACGCAACGACACAGACATATACTCAGCCAGCACCTTAACTTACCAGTATGTTGTGGTATGCAGTGTAGATGGGTGTCTCAGTTGGCTGGCGTGTGCTCTCGTGTATCCTGATATTTGCAAGATAGCACGATTCAAGGGCCAAATTGCCTGGGTATGCAAAAACCAGGAAATTTGGAGCTACTTATAGTATATCTGGGGCACTGGGCATCTCAAATGAGGTGGTTTGACAGATACAAAAGAGTGACCGGGCGGTGGGCGCAAGTGTGCGACCCGCGCACGAGGAGCTACACCCGCAACATGGAGTGTGCCCGTGTGCGCACGAACAACTCGACGCAATCAGCACGAGCGACACTAGATGAGGGTGTATCGCTCAGCAGCATGACACACGTTGCTTCCAGTGATGCTGGTCTAGGGGAGACGGCGATCATGTGTTGAACGCGCTTCATGCTTGATTGCGTCCAAAGCCACAGCGTGGAAGATACCCGAGTGACTAAAGGAACGGTTTGTACGGCGTTTCGAGCACCCGTTTCGAGAGCGTTTGTAGCAGAGAGAGGGCAGAAGTTGTCCACGCTGTCGGAGCGTTTATGCGAAGTGTTTTTGAATTGCTCAAAATAGGGCCCCAATTCCACCTGCGCCTCGCCGGGATTATTCCCGGTGGCGGGTTTTCTGGTTGGAAACAGAGGGCAGGGGAATACGGCAAATGCAATTCCACTTGAGCTTGCGATGTGTTCGGGTACGGGCGAAACCAAATCTCTTTGCATTACAGCCTGTCAAGCACTTCTGCTCTTGCGCGTACCCTTTACGCTGTTCTTTGCGATGTTCTACGCGCTGTTTGATCTGCTCTTTGCGCTGCTCTTTGCGCTACTCTTTGTGCTGTTCTTTGCTCTCTGCGCTACTCCTTGCGCTGCTCTTTGCTCTTTGCACTGTACTTGTCTTTGTGCAGTTCTTTCTTCTGTGTGCTGCTCTTGTCTTTGCGCTGCTCTTTGCGCTGGAGTGCACTCTATCTGCTCTTTGCGCTGCACTCTACTCTGTGCGCTGCACTCTGCTCTATCTTTACACTGCACTCTGCTCTATGCGTTGCTCTTTGTGTTGATCTTTGCTCTTTGCGCAGCTCTTTGTCATGCTCTTTGCCTGCCATATCTTTGCCCAGCTCTTCGCCTGCAAGATCTTTGCCGCCGACAGGCGGTTTGTCAGCCCTGGTGAAAGAGACGAATCAAGAAAGAAATGTTGAAAGAGCCGAACCAAACGAATTGCGAGACGATTGCGAGAGCGACTGAGTGATAATCAAGTGATAAAAATATAAAATGGAGCCAAGCCTCGCTGTCACGCTTATCCGTACCCGGCGAGGCATAATTTTTGCATCGAGCCCATAGTTTGCTTCAGGATCGATGCCATATATATGCCAGCCTTTTATATTTATTAAATATAAGCACCTCAAACCATTCCGCAAATATTAGGCGATTCCGTACCTGATTCCGTACCTGAGGATTCCTCGAGGGAACCAGAGAGGGAACTATCACTTCGATTTACGCTGCAACTCCAGCCACGCTCAATGTCCTCCACATGCTTGACACTGCGCTTGAACCGGTTCACCCCCTCGACACACATCTCACCAATCTCCAACAGCAAGGCACATGGTCTAGGGATCCCTTTCCCTCGGTCACCCCTTTCCCCCCGCCTCCGGGTGAAGACCCCAATTATCTACTTGACCAATCACTCATCGATTCCCACCTCGTCATCCATACCTCACCAGTTCACCCCGATTACGACATCCTCCCACCCCTCTCCTTCACTATCCAAATTGGACTCCGTTATCCTACCACACACACACCCTTCCCTACGCCGACCCTCTCTACCTCTATGGCCCAGACTCATCTCGATAGGGCATTTGTCTACCGACCCAATGGCACCTACGTTGGTCACATTCCTGTCCGCCGCCTACTCTGGCTACGAGCGTGCTATGACCGCATCCGCACCACACACCCAATTGACTTTGCACGCCTCACTGATGGGTCCTTCGCACACGATCTTGCCTCCTTACTCCTCCGTTACCGCCTCTCCAATACCTCTCCCCAACGCCCCAACATTACCTCACGCACCGGCAAACATTCACCACTACTCCCCCCCCCTGCCATCAATGCCCACTGGGTCACTCCCGCCAGCCTCCACACTGATATCTCTGCTATCATGCCTCTCACGGTCCACCGTTTCTCTTCACCCCTTTCTGTCCCGTTTTCAGCCCTTCAATATTCCTCACTTCGTGAGAAAGACTGCTTATTTGGGGCTCTCTATCAACCTTATTCCACCCCTTGGACAGGCACCTCCTTGGTTGAGCCTCCTTTTTCTGGTCCTGCACTACTCAAGGCTATCCGATGGTCGTTGGCATCACTTCAAAAACAACCCCACATACCTACATCGACCTTCATCGTTGTTCCCAATTGGAAACAGGCCAAATTCATGACCCTCCTCAACTCAGGCCATCGCCATATCTCTTACACCAACCTCCACCACACCCATTTACCTTTTCTTCCCCCGACCATCTCACTCCGGCCGATATTGCTAACGCAGGCATGCCGAAATTTGACCTTCTCCTCCTCCTCATCTCCAACACTCTTGGGGACACAACCCGTACTTTCCCATATCTTGCTCCCACTTTGGCCCCGGGCTCCTCCCACCCTTCTCGCTACTTGCTCCCTCCCGGTTTTGGCCAGGCAAATCTCCTTCCTCTGCCCACCACAATCCTTGCACCTCCACCCTCAGCCCAGCCAAGCCCGACAACCCCTCCACCCTACGCCCCCTCCTACCCCCTCCGTTGGCACGATATACCGGCATATTACACCGATGGCTCGGCCCTATCTACACATGGCAAAGGCACAGCCACGGGTGCGGCCTTCTATTGTACTCAAGACACCACTACCTACACAGTCCACCCCGATGGCCGGGCTGAGCTTGCTGGCATCCATGCTGCCCTCACTCATGCCGCCTTACACCACACCGGTGATCTTACCATTTTCTCAGACTCCTTGGTTTCTCTCTATGATACGCAGAAGGCCCTTCGCCACCCGCACACTTTGCTTGAATGTAAGCACGCCCCCCTTCTCCTCGACATTCGTGCTCTCATCCTTACCAGGCTACGCCTCCGCCACCATTTTCACCTGTGCAAGGTCAAATCTCACATCGGCATCATTGGCAATGAACTCGCAGATAAGGGTGCTGCACTCGCCCTCCAATCCCCCGACCAATGTGACTTCACATGCACCTCAGATGTCCAACACTTCGCACACCTACCAGCATGGCCATGCCTCCCTCCCCCCCATGACACGGACGAACCGTGGTTTGCATCAGACCTTACCCATTCTTTGAAGGAACACATGTCCCGAAACTGCCCCCTTCTCACAGATGGTCCTACTTCTCCCCCTCTGCCCTTGCGCTATGTCCGCATGCAAGTCCTCGTTGCCTCTGCCCTCGCCTCCTACCTTCCCGTCTTATCGCACATGGGTCTGCCCTTTAGTGGTATTCGCAACATCCTCAAATCGCGCACCAATACCCTGTGGACTGCATCTACAACCATGCATATGAACCGCCCTTACAAAACAGCTGTAGGCACTCGCACCACCCCCCACTGTACCATATGCTCCCATCCCAATGATACCCCTGGCCATCTTTTAGGCGGTTGTGCTCATTCCTCCATGTCCGCCTCATACATTGCTCGACACAACCGAGCTGTATGCATCATCCAAACTGCTATTGCTAATGGCTCCCTAGGCTCCTCTTTTACTATCATGGATGCCACTTCCCGTGCTAACCTTCCCTTCGGGGTCTATGACACCCGTCTTCCACGCTGGCTAGTGCCCCGACGACCCCCCACTTTCCCTGACACCTTTGATTACTGTGACAAACTGCGACCGGATTTGCTTATTGTCCAAGGTCTCCCACATTCCGAATTCCTTCGTCTTTACCGCGCTGGTCAACTCTCTAGCTCACAAACTATGTCTCGGCTCCAGAGGACTTGCACTGTACACGTAGTTGAAGTCGGTTACACCTCCGAATTTTCTTTTGAACAATGCCATGCCCGTAAATCAGAACAACATTTACAACTTATCCTTCTCCTCAAACATAATGGTTGGACAGTTTCCTTGGCACCCGTTCTCCATCCTGCCCTTCCACCTGATCCTTCGCCGACCGTGCCCATCCCCCCCCCTCATCCTTCCCCGCCTTCTTCTCATACACATATCATCCTTCTGGGAACCGCAGGCTTCCTCTTTCGTCCTGCCGATAAAATCCTCAGCATGCTCGGTGTCTCCAAACACGACATCTCCTCCGTCCTCAGCCGTCTCACGAAGCATACCATACGCTGCCATATAAACATCCTTCGTCAGCGTCGCCATCTGGAAAACTCCCCTGCCCATTATTGTCCGGTACCCCTTGACGACCCTCCTTAACCACACAGCTTTTTGTCTCCCGGTGTACGGCATTTAAAATCCCGTATTCCTCAAGCCACGCTCAGGCGTTTTCTTTCTTTCTTTCAACTGAGACCGAGTTAGTGCAACATTCGTATGATTCAATGTTGACTGACATCTTGCCGCGTACACAACGCCTTGCTGGTTGATGCTGTCTTGCTGTACTCTGCCGGTGGGTGCATGGCCGCATGCACAACACCCCAACAGTCACAGCACCATGCCTTGCCAGTATGTGGAGCACCTCACCAGGCTGCAGAGCGCCAGCTGCATGCAAAACGCCTTACCCTTATGCACAGCGCCCGCCCGGAGGGCGCCCGAGGGCGCAACGCCCGGGTATTGGCTGCATGTGCCCAACTTGCATGCCAAGCGCCTGCATGCCCCGTGTGCAAGGACATGCTGGCGGTTGCAGTGCCCCACCCGCATGCTCTGTAATCCGCTCCCATGCACAGCTACCTAAGTCCCTGCCGGTGGTTATCGTAGTGCCCACCCGCATCCTCTGCAACCCGCCTGTATGTGTGGCGCTTGCCTGTTTGTGCACCGTGCTTGTCGTTGCTGCGCACTGCCCTGATGCTCAATGCCCCCCGTATGTTGAGCGCCGTGTCATTGATTGCATCGCCATGCAGCTCCCTGCTGTGGGCGGCAGCTCCCAGCCATCATGCGCAACGACCGCACGTATGTGTTTCGCCCTGACATCGGTCGCAGCTCCCCACCCTTCCGGATTGTGCCCGCCCTGACAGTCATTGCATCACCCCGTCCTCATGCATTGTGCCCACCCGTATGTGCAACGCCTTGCCGTGGCTGCATGTGTAGCTGAGACCAACTCAGGTGTCTTTATCCCCTCAGACACTTGTGACCTCGTTGACACAGTTCAAGATTGCGTGTCCAGTTTTGTTCAATTCTGAGGATGTACGAAGGGACCGTTTGGCTCTCAATTGCCCCCTGGGCCCTCCTTCAAAGGCTGTAATGGTAGCTGCGGCCTACTTGCTGGTGTCCTAATTCCTAAGGAAAACCACTGTGGCAGACATAGATGACAGATATTAGGACTGCTGCTCCAGTTTCGTTAAATTCTGAGGAGGTGGGGTGGGGGTAGTGGGGGATGCCGTTTTGCTCTCAATGGCCCTCTCGGCCCCCGCTTGAAGGGTGCCACTGACACTGCCACGGTAGCTGAGGCCTACTTGCTGGTATCAAAATTCCTCCAGAACACCAATGCTATGCTTTTGTTGACATATTTTAGGACTGCTGATCCAGTTGGTTGATTTCTGAGAATGCGTTTTGGGATTTGTTCGCTCTCAATGGCCCTCTCGGCCCCGCTTTGAGGGCGCCGCGGTGGCTCAGGCCAACTTGCAGGTGTCCTAATTCCTTCAGAACACCAATGCTATGCCTTTGTTGACATATATCAGGAGTGCTGTTCCAGTTTGGTTCAATTTTGAGAAGTTGTTTTGGGGCTTTTTTGCTCTCAATGGCCCTCTTGGCCCGCTTTGTCGGTGGGCGCCGCGGTGGCTGAGGCCAACTTGCAGGTATCCAATTTTATCCAGAACACCAATGCTATGCCTTTGTTGACATATATCAGGAGTGCTGTTCCAGTTCGGAAGAATTGTATGAAGGCGTTTGGGGGCTTTTTGTTCTCAATGGTCCTCTCGGCCCCCGCTTTGAGGGCGTCGCGGTGGCTGAGGCCAACTTGCAGGTGTCGAAATTCCTCCAGAACAGCAATGCTTTGCCTTTGTTGAAATATTTTAGGACTGCTGTTCCAGTTTGGTGTAATTCTTCGGAGGTGTTTTGAGGCTCTTTTGCTCTCAATGGCCCTCTCGGCTCTGCTTTGAGGGCGCCGCTGTGGCTGAGGCCAATTACAGATGTCCGAATTCCTCCAGAAAACCAGTGCCATGCCTTTGTTGACATATTTTAGAATTACAGTTCCAGTTTGCTAGACTTCTGAGCAGGACTGTTGGGGCTGTTTTGCTCCCAATGACCACTACTGGTATACATAGTTCCCGAACTGCATAACACAAGCGAGATTAAGTTGTTGCGGGGCTAATTGGCTTCCAGTATGCCGTGCCATCACTCTTGTGTTATGAATGTCTGCTTGGCAAAAAAACCAAAGAGGTGCATCACTAGACCAGTACTGGTATCCATGCCTGGCTCTTATAACATAAGGTAGATGAAGTGGTTGCATCACTGATTGGCGTCCAATGCGCATCGCCATCACTGATGTGTTATCAATGGCTGTTGGGCTGAAGCCCCTATCCTTAGCATCCATGGACCACTGCCAGTATCCATTCACGTAATTCCTAACACAAGGCAGATTAAGTAGATGCGGGGCTGGCTTGCTTCCAGTGTGTATTATCTTTATCGCTGTTGCGTTATCAATGGCTGTTGGGCTAAAGTTCCCATCCTAAGCATCCATGGACCATTCCCTGTGTCCATACACGTAATTCATAAGACAAGGCAGATAAAGTGGCTGCGGGACTGATTGGCTTCCAATGTTCAGTGCCTTCACTATTGTGTTATCAATGGCTGTTTGGCTGAAGCTCCTGTCCAAGGCATCCATAAACCACTAACGGTATCCATTCACGGAACTCAGAACACAAGGCATATAAACTGGTCTTTTGACTCATTGGCTTCCATTGCACATGTCATTCATGGTACTGGGGGTGCTGCGGTTCTGCAGCGAAGGGGCAGTGCATGCCAATGAGTGCGGTCGTGCTTCAGTATACAGGCGGTGCATGCCAGTGAGTGCATTCATGCTTCAGCATACATGCAGTGCATGCTGGTGGGTGCGGTACTGCAGAAGTGTTGGGATAAACTGCATACTAGTGGGTGCAGCGCTGCGGCAGTGCTGGCATGAATTGCATACTAGTGGGTGAGACGCTGCGGCAGTGTTGGCATAAAGAGCATACCAGTGGGTGCGGCGCTACGGCAGTGCTGGCATAAAGTGCATGCTGGTGTGTGCGGTGCTGCAGCAATGCTGGCATTATATGCATGGTAGTGGGTGCGGCGCTGCGGCAGGTCTGGCATTAAGTGCATGCCAGTGGGTGCAGCGGTACTGCAGCAAGCTGGCAGTGCATGCCAGTGGGTACGGCGATGCATCACCATGTATGTGGTGCATGTCAGTGGGTGCAGTGGTGATGCTGCGCACAAGCAGTGCATGCCAGTGGGTGCAGTGGTGCTGCTGCGCACAAGCAGTGCATGCCAGTGGGTGCAGTGGTGCTGCTGCGCACATGCAGTACATGCCATTGAGTGCAGTGGTGCTGCTGCGCACAAGCAGTGCATGCCAGTGGGTACAGTGGTGCTGCTGCGCACAGGCAGTACATGCCAGTGGGTACAGTGGTGCTGCTGCGCACAAGCAGTGCATGCCATTGGGTACAGTGGTGCTGCTGCGCACAGGCAGTGCATGTTAGTGGGTGCAGTGGTGCTGCTGCGCACATGCAGTACGTGCCAGTGGGTGAGGCAGTACTGCAATGTGCAGGCAGAGCATGTTAGTGGGGGTGAGGGTGCTAAAGGATGCATGTAGTTCATGCCAGTGGGTGTGTCTGTGCTGCTGCCCACAGGAAGTGCATGCCAGTGAAGTCGGTAGTTAGGCAGCATGCATATAGTGTACCGTACGTCTTTCTGCCAGATGTAGGTGGGACCAAGGTGCATCAGCATGCATGCATGTAAGTGGGGTCGTGCCGGTGGGGCGCTTCTGCAGGCATGCAGGGTGTTGTCGTGCCGGCACGGCTAGATGCACGCATGCAGGATGCTGTGCAAGTAAGAAGGGTGTTGTCATCGTGTCGGGGCACCTTGTACGCAGGCGGGGTGCTGTCATACCGGTGGGGTACTATGCATGCAATTAGGGTGCTGTCGTGCTGTCGGAGCCATATGCATGCATGCAGGGTGTTATGCAAGTAAGCAGGGTGTTGCGATGATGTCGGGGACCTTTGTATGCATGCCGTTGCTGTCATGCCAGTGGGGTGCATGCATGCAAGCAGGGTGCTGTCGTGCTGGCAGGGCCATATGCAGGCAGGGTGTTGTCGTGCCCGTGGGGCGCAACTGCATGCATGCGGGTTGCTATCCGTATGGTCGGGCGCAAGTTATGCCGGCTGGGTGCTTTGCATGCTGGCAGGGCGCTGTCCTGCCGGTGGTACGCTTTTACATGCAGGCGGAGTGCTGTCGTGCCATTGGGATGCTCTGCGTGCAGGCAGGGTGTTGTCATTCGAGTGGGGAGCCGGCTTGCCGGCAGGGAGCAACTGCATGCGGGCGGTGTATCGGCATGCATGCGGGGAGCTACTGCATGCATCGTTCTCACGGCATCTGATATCTGCTGCCCTGCCCGCATTGTGCTGTTAATTAACTGCCTGCTTGAGACCTGTTGCTGTTGCGTGTAAGGGCATTTCGACATCAGCAGCCAATATCCTCGTCCTCCTTCTCCTGGTTGAGCCACTCCTGGGCTGGGCAACTATGGTGTCTTCAAAGAGTTCCTCCGCATCGATGAATTTGGTTCTCGCAACTCCATTTCGCCCTGTGGCGCAGTACGTTGCTCGAAGGTGTCTATTGATGGCCAAACGAACTCCCAACCCTAAACTCCTTCGTTTTATGTAGGCTTAGGTGTCCACCTAAAATTGCCTGATCGACTCATGAAGTATGTCAAAACTGGCTGCGCGAGGCGCATCAATTCTTGGACTGGCTGTTCTACACCCTAAGCGTACCCTAAGCGTATGAGGTTACTCTCCAACGTTTCAGTCAAATTACATGGCATTATTTGCCAACGTTGGCAAGTGTGTGACGTCATTTTTTTCCTAAGTCCGTCATATTTGAAAAGGAGTGCATGACATTATATACTTGGACGGACTTAGAAAGGCAGGCGAGGGTGGACTAATCGCTGCTGCAGCCCATCCTGAGGCGCGATTATCTAAAGCTGCAGGTACCAATTTTACTGGTATGAAGCGTGCCTGAACCTCTGCCTGCTACAAGAGCATTCACTGCATTTTGGTGTGCAGTTTCGGCCCACATGCACAGCATTGAGCCAGCTAACACAGCATCCCACCCTTTTGGGCAATATCTTGCATGCATGCACAGCTTCCACCAGTAATGACAGTCCCCGAATGCATGCCCAGCCCCCGCATGCATGCACGGTACCCCGCCCGCTTGCTCTGATGGACTGTAAAAACTTCACAAAACTTCACCGCTTGCATGCACAGCTCCCACCCACATACACTCTGCCTACATGCACACACCCATGCCCACATGCACAGCATCCCGCCTGCTTGCGGAGCGCCCCACACGCCTACGCATTCCTTGCATGCACATGTCCATGCCTGCATTCACAGCACGTAGCCGCGCTCGCGACCCTCCACCTGCATTCTCAGCTCCTTCCCACATGCAAACACCCCGCCCGCATGCACACTACCCCCGCTTGCACGCACAGCCGCCTGGCGCCTGCCAATATGATCTGCACCTCGCCCTCATAAACGGTCTTTCAACCACATGAGCCATCCCCTACCCGTGTACACAGTCCACGCCCCCATGCACATTTCCCGCACGCCCGCACGGCCCCCCAGTCCCCCATCGGCTTTCACTGTTACCCACCCATAGACACAGCCCGTATGCACAGGCCCCCACTTGTATGTACTGTTACTCCCATCCGCTGTTACTGCCCCCCATCCCCATTCACATTCCGCATTCTGCAGACCCCCACCTGTATGCAATGTCACCCCCATGAGCCCGCACGGTCCCCCATCCCCCATCTGCATACACTGTTATCCACCCATAGGCACTGCCAGTATGCACAGGCCCTTATCTGTATGCGCAAGTCCCGCCCAAATGGGCGGCTCTCCTCCCGTATGCGCAGCCCCACGCTTGCACGCACAGCCCCCCACCCGCATTCCCAACCCGTAAGCTATGCGCCCGGCCAACATATCCACACAGTCCTCCACCCGCATTAATTGTTAACAGCGCCCTGTCGTATGTGTAGCTCTCCATTTGCATTTACTGCCCTACGACCGTATGTTTGTACAGCCTGTCCGGATGTACAGCCCCCGTCCGTATGCGCACAGCCCGTATGCATATTGCATAGACCATGGCCAGCATGCACAGACCCTAGCCTGCATGCACATGCATGGGTCACTGCATTTGGGCGGGGAATGTGCATTCGGGCGGGAATGTGCATCACAGCAACCCGTCCTCACGTGCAGCGCATGCCGGCATGCTCATGCCCCTGCTCGAAGCTGTTAGCGAGGCAGAAGGTTGTGAGGCAGACCCTTTAGAAACAGCAAGCCATGTTGTACATTCATTCATTAGCCGAGATGGGTGCAAGCTCCATTGGGAGCTTGAATTTGAATGTGTTACGGATATGCGAGGGGCTAGCGGAGTTCTTGCGGTATGTGGGTGTGCCATTCAGAGAACCAGCTGCTATCATGGCCACCCCTGTTGCCCCTACAGCCCATGTAGCACATGCAGCCCCAGCAGCCTTCCTCCCCCAGGTTCATCTGAAGAGAGCATGTCCGCATCAGTCCAGGAGGCAGCTCTTTACATTGGCACTAGCCCAGAAATCTTGATAGCTTTCCTGCAGCCCTTGGGCCTAGATGGAAGGAATTTGGCATGGGCCATCTACCAGACTACCCCCTAGGAGTGGAGTCGACCAAGTTCGCAGTGGGTGTCATTGCGCGCGTCATGATGCGCAACCAACCTGCTCAGTCAAGTCTCATTCCCACCTTTTATTTTGTATTTTTAAGCGGATCCACTATGCAGACTATATTGCCTAGCCATGCCCTTTGTTTCATGATGTTTGAGGCACCTTCATTTTTCTTGATGCACACGAGACATGCCTCTCAAGTAGCTTTGAGCAGGGCTTCTGACTGAAATATTGGTTTCCTGTTTTCCCCTCGAAATTGTATAGTTCAGGATTCATGTGACGGTATTACGGCTCAGATTTATTTCATCACAATTATGCTGATTTGCCCCAGGTATGCCACTCTAGGAGACCCAAGCAAGGCTGAATACTGAAATTTTAATTATGCTGATGCACCCTAGACATGCCACTCTAGGAGACCCGAGGAGGTCTCTAGACTGAAATCTTAATTATGCTGATGCGCCCAGGTATGCACCATAGGAGACGTGAGCAAGGCTTTAGACTGAAATCTTAATTATGCTGATGCGCCCCAGGCATGCCACTCTAGAAGACCCAAGCATGGCTCCATACTGAACCTTAATTATGCTGATGCGCTCTAGACATGCCACTCTATGAGACCCAAGCAGGGCTCAATACTGAACCTTAAGCATGCTGATGCGCCCCAGACATGCCACTTTAGGAGACCCAAGCAGGGTCTTAGACTGGAATCTTAATTATGCTGATGCGCCCTAGACATGCCGCTCTAGGAGACGTGAGCAATGCCGTAGACTGAAATCTTAATTATGTTGATGAGCCACAAGCATGCCACTCGAGGAATCCCAAGCACGGGGTTAAACTGAAATCTAATTTGTGTCGATGCCCCTAGGCTTACCACTCTAGGAGATCCAAGCTGGGCTGTAGACTGGAATCATATATGCACTGATGCACCCCCTGCATGTCACTCTAGAAGACCCAAGCTGGGTTGAAGGTTGAAGTCTTGAGTGTGGATCCCTGTGATACTGTTATGCCATTGAGGGATACTGTTGCTAATCCACTTTCACTGGGTAAGGCTGTTGAGTCAAGTTCAAAACCACTGTATATTACATGACGGAAACCTCAATATTGGCGGAAATACGAGCCAAGCATTGACAACTGAAGACAGGCTGAAGTTTTTTTGTCACTTCGCAAAGAAGCGCTCCCCTGACTCCTTCTCCCTCTGAACTGTGTTCATGTGGTGCACACAGTACCGCACGCATAGAAGGAAAACAAGATGAGACATGTATCCGCAGTTGCTCTCCAAACTCCTGATTAGTTTTGGTGAATGCCCGGAGCGGTCGCTGCGCATCCTAGCGAAAGCAGCCCTCAAGTCATCAAGCTTCTCCTCAGAGATACCAGCAGAGTAGCTGCTGTCTTGCACGAGGGCTAGCCGTGATATACAGTGGCTATGGTCCTGGACAAAGCATCTGTCCTTGAAGCTTGACCCCAAAACAAGCGGCGCCTCAAGATCTGCCAAACAAGGGGCCGCGATGCAACACCGGTCATGGTGAAAGCCAATTGTGATACCATCATACTGCTGCATGATGACGTCAAGCGTGGCACGCCGAAAGAGCGGCGACTCGTTGCTGAGCAAGCGCTGCTTTGTTAGTTTGTTGTTGCAACAACGGCCGCAGTGACCTCTATGGAGCCTGTCATAGGCACTATGTGATACCTTCGAAGGGCATGAATGGTAGAACTGAGCAAATGGAGCAGGTGCAATGTGCCAAACCTTGACCATCCTACGGCCGGTGGCCCGGGCAAAACAGGGCTTGATGCACGTGGATCCCCGGGCCTTAGCTGAATCACAGTAGAGGCTCAAAAAAAAAAACGTGTAGCATACCCTTGGTTGCACCTTTTTGTTTGCAAGTGGCAGTTCAGGATATCTGACTGACCTGAGCAGCAAGTTGCGGTAGAAGTTCCATCAGCCGATACATTGCGCTGACCAGTCAGGCAGTCACACATGACCTCATACGAGAAGAAGCACATGGGGCTGTACCTAAGCGGGGTAAGGGAAAGAGAAATTGATACATTACAAAGGCTTGATCCATGGCATGCTCTGTTTAAATCCACTCGTGATGTACATTTGCCCCAGTTCATAGAAAAGCTTGGGGTTAGCGAATTTACAGTCTAGCCCAGGGCAAATTTACCTCAGCAAGGCGAACTCTGATCCATCTGCCTCGAAACGCCCAGGCGGGATTAAAGCACGGTGCATACGGGTATGCAACTTGACCTACAGCAGTCCACCCAACCTGAAGACGCCACATGTCATGTCAGGCAGCTTCTGGTCCCCCCACGAGATATGGCCGCATGTCTGGCCACACCTCTTTGCAGAGCAGCTGTGAGTCGTTAGCCCCTCCTCTGTCATGGATCACGCAGTGAAATCATCGCCGGTATTCTCGCAGATGCGGACCAGATCCCCCCTTGAACTGCAGCCAGTGAGAATGTTCATGACTCGTGGATCCTTGGCTGGGTTCTCTAGCATACAGTCACGAGAGATGCTGCAATATTCGCAGGCGGGGGGTAGTGCGTATGCGGGCGGGGTGTTTGCATGTGGGAAGGAGCTAAGAATGCAGGTGGAGGGTCGCGAGCGCGGCTACGTGATGTGAATGCAAGCGAGGACCTGTGCATGCAAGGAATGCGCATGCGTGTGGGGCGCTCTGCAAGCAGGCGGGATGCTATGTCGGGCGGGGTGTTTGCATGTGGGCAGGGGTGTGTGCATGTAGGCAGTGTGCATGTGGGTGGGAGCTGTGCATGCAAGCGGTGCGCATGCGGCCGGGGGGTAGTCCGGTAGTGATTGCAAGCGGGCGGGGTAACGTGCATGCATGCGGGGGGCTGGGCATGCATTCGGGGGCTGCAAGTGCTGGTGGAAGCTGCGCATGCATGTAAGATGTTGCCCCAAAAGGGTGGGATGCTGTGTTCGCTGGCTCAATGCTGTGCATGTGGGCTGAAACTGCACACCAAAATGCAGTGAATGCTCTTGTACTAGGCGAAGGTTCAGGCACGCTTCATACCAGTAAAAGTAGTACCTGCAGCTTTAGATAATCGCTCCTCATCAGGATGGGCTGCAGCAGCGAATAGTCCACCCTCGCCTGCAACACCCCCGCTTCTATGGAGGCCCTCTGGGCACTTGGTACGATCGGAATCGAGGTCGATAAATAACAAGTAATGCAAGTATGTAATGGCATGTGCTCCTCTTCAAAGATGACGGACTTAGAAAGGCAGGCGAGGGTGGACTAATCGCTGCTGCAGCCCATCCTGAGGCGCGATTATCTAAAGCTGCAGGTCCTACTTTAACTGGTATGAAGCGTGCCTGAACCTCTGCCTGCTACAAGAGCATTCACTGCATTTTGATGTGTAGTTTCGGCCCACATGCACAGCATTGAGCCAGCTAACACAGCATCCTACCCTTTTGGGCAATATCTTGCATGCATGCACAGCTTCCACCAGTACTGACAGCCCCCGAATGCATGCCCAGCCCCCCGCATGCATGCACGTTACCCCGCCCGCTTGCTCTGATGGACTGTAAAAACTTCACAAAACTTCACCGCTTGCATGCACAGCTCCCACCCACATACACTCTGCCTACATGCACACACCCATGCCCACATGCACAGCATCCCGCCTGCTTGCGGAGCGCCCCACACGCCTACGCATTCCTTGCATGCACATGTCCATGCCTGCATTCACATCACGTAGCCGCGCTCGCGACCCTCCACCTGCATTCTTAGCTCCTTCCCACATGCAAACACCCTGCCCGCATGCACACTACCCCCGCTTGCACGCACAGCCGCCTGTCGCCTGCCAATATGCCCTGCACCTCGCCCTCATGAACGGTCTTTCAACCACATGAGCCATCCCCTACCCGTGTACACAGTCCACACCCCCATGCACATATCCCGCACGCCCGATCGGCCCCCCAGTCCCCCATCGGCTTTCACTGTTACCCACCCATAGACACAGCCCGTATGCACAGGCCCCCACTTCTATGTACTGTTACTCCCATCCGCTGGTACTGCCCCCCATCCCCATTCACATTCCGCATTCTGCAGACCCCCACCTGTATGCAATGTTACCCCCATGAGCCCGCACGGTCCCCCAACCCCATCTGCATACACTGTTATCCACCCGTAGGCATTGCCCGTATGCACAGGCCCTTATCTGTGTGCGCAAGTCCCGCCCAAATGGGCGGCTCTCCGCCCGTTTGCGCAGCCCCACGCTTGCACGCACAGCCCCCCACCCGCATTCCCAACCCGTAAGCTATGCGCCCCGCCAACATATGCAGACTCTGGTCCACGTGCACATTCCCGCCCGTTTGTACAGCCTGTCCGGATGTACAGCCCCCGTCCGTATGCGCACAGCCTGTATGCATATAGACCATGGCCAGCATGCACAGACCCTAGCCTGCATGCACATGCATGGGTCACTGCATTTGGGCGGGGAATGTGCATACGGGCGGGAATGTGCATCACAGCAACCCGTCCTCACGTGCAGCGCATGCCGGCATGCTCATGCCCCTGCTCGAAGCTGTTAGCGAGGCAGACCCTTTAGAAACAGCAAGCCATGTTGTACATTTATTCAATAGCCGAAACGGGTGCAAGCTCCATTGGGAGCTTGCATTTGAATGTGTTACGGATATGCGAGCGGCTAGCGGAGTTCATTCAGAGAACCATGCCATTCAGAGAACCAGCTGCTATCATGGCCACCCCTGCTGCCCCTACAGCCCATGTAGCCCCTGCAGCCCAGCACCCTTCCTCCCCCAGGTTCATCTGAAGAGAGCATGTCCGCATCAGTCCAGGAGGCAGCTCTTTACATTGGCACTAGCCCAGGAATCTTGATAGTTTGTGTGCAGCCTTTGGGCCTAGATGGAAGGAATTTGGCATGGGCCATCTACCAGACTACCCCCTAGGAGAGGAGTCGACCAAGTTCGCAGTGGGTGTCATTGCGCGCGTCATGATGCGCAACCAACCTGCTCAGTCGGGTCTCATTCCCACCTTTTATTTTGTATTTTTAAGCGGATTCACTATGCAGACTATATTGCCTAGCCATGCCCTTTGTTTCATGATGTTTGAGGCACCTTCATAGCTTGATACGCACGAGACATGCCTCTCAACTAAGTAGAAGGCTTTGAGCGGGGCTTCTGACTGAAATCTTGGTTTCCTGTTTTCCCCTCGAAAATTGTTAAGTTCAGGATTCATGTGACGGTATTACGGCTTCAGATATTTTATCACAATTATGCTGATTTGCCCCAGGTATGCACCATAGGAGACCCAAGCAAGGCTGAATACTGAAATTTTAATTATGCTGATGCACCCTAGACATGCCACTCTAGAAGACCCGAGGAGGTCTCTAGACTGAAATCTTAATTATGCTGATGCGCCCAGGTATGCACCATAGGAAACGTGAGAAAGGCTTAAGACTGAAATCTTAATCATGCGGATGCGCCCTAGACATGCCACTCTAGGAGACCCAAGCATGGCTCCATACTGAACCTTAATTATGCTGATGCGCCCTAGACATGCCACTTTAGGAGACGTGAGCAATGCTGTAGACTGAAATCTTTATTATGTTGATGAGCCACAAGCATGCCACTCGAGGAATCCCAAGCACGGGGTTAAACTGAAATCTAATTTGTGTCGATGCCCCTAGGCTTGCCACTCTAGGAGACCTAAGCTGGGCTGTAGACTGGAATGATAAATTCACTGATGCACCCCCTGCATGTCACTCTAGAAGACCCAAGCTGGGTTAAAGGTTGAAATCTTCAGTGTGGATCCTTGTGATACTGTTATGCCATTGAGGGATACTGTTGCTAATCCACTTTCACTGGGTAAGGCTGTTGAGTCAAGTTCAAAACCACTGTATATTACATGACGGAAACCTCAATATTGGCGGAAATACGAGCCAAGCATAGACAACTGAAGACAGGCTGGAGTTTTTTGTCACTTCGCAAAGAAGCGCTCCCCTGACTCCTTCTCCCTCTGAACTGTGTTCATGTGGTGCACACAGTACCGCACGCACAGAAGGAAAACAAGATGAGACATGTATCCGCAGTTGCTCTCCAAACTCCTGATTAGTTTTGGTGAATGCCCGGAGCGGTCGCTGCGCATCCTAGCGAAAGCAGCCCTCAAGTCATCGAGCTTCTCCTCAGAGATACCAGCAGAGTAGCTGCTGTCTTGCACGAGGGCTAGCCGTGATATACGGTGGCTATGGTCCTGGACAAAGCATCTGTTCTTGAAGCTTGACCCCAAAACAAGCGGCACCTCAAGATCTGCCAAACAAGGGGCCGCGATGCCACACCGGTCATGGTGAAAGCCAATTGTGATACCATCATACTGCTGCATGATGACGTCAAGCGTGGCACGCCGAAAAAGCGGCGACTCGTTGCTGAGCAAGCGCTGCTTTGCTGTTGCAACAACGGCCGCAGTGACCTCTATGGAGCCTGTCATAGGCACTATGTGATACCTTCGAAGGGCATGAATGGTAGAACTGAGCAAATGGAGCAGGTGCAATGTGCCAAACCTTGACCATCCTACGGCTGGTGGCCCGGGCAAAACAGGGCTTGATGCACGTGGACCCCCGGGCCTTAGCTGAATCACAGTAGAGGCTCCAAAAAAAAAAACGTGTAGCATACCCTTGGTTGCACCTTTTTGTTTGCAAGTGGCAGTTCAGGATATCTGACTGACCTGAGCAGCAAGTTGCGGTAGAAGTTCCACAAGCCGATACATTGCGCTGACAAGTCACACATGACCTCATACGAGAAGAAGCACATGGGGCTGTACCCTAAGCGGGGTATGGGAAAGAGAAAGTGATACATTACAAAGGCTTGATCCATGGCATGCTCTGTTTAAATCCACTCGTGATGTACATTTGCCCCTGTTTATAGAAAAGCTTCGGGTTAGCGAATATACAGTCTAGCCCAGGGCAAATTTACCTCAGCAAGGCGAACTCTGATCCATCTGCCTCGAAACGCCCAGGCGGGATTAAAGCACTTTCATACGGGTATGCAACTTGACCTTCAGCAGTCCACCCAACCTAATGACGCCACATGTCATGTCAGGCAGCTTCTGGTCCCCCCACGAGATATGGCCGCATGTCTGGCCACACCTCTTTGCAGAGCAGCTGTGAGTCGTTAGCCCCTCCTCTGTCATGGATCACGCAGAGAAATCATCGCCGGTATTCTCGCAGATGCGGACCGGATCCCCCTGTGAACTGCAGCCAGTGAGAATGTTCATGACTCATGGATCCTTGGCTGGGTTCTCTAGCATACAGTCACGAGAGATGCTGCAATGTTCGCAGGCGGGGGGTAGTGCGTATGCGGGCGGGGTGTTTGCATGTGGGAAGGAGCTAAGAATGCAGGTGGAGGGTCGCGAGCGCGGCTACGTGATGTGAATGCAAGCGAGGACCTGTGCATGCAAGGAATGCGCATGCGTGTGGGGCGCTCTGCAAGCAGGCGGGATGCTGTGCATGTGGGCAGGGGTGTGTGCATGTAGGCAGTGTGCATGTGGGTGGGAGCTGTGCATGCAAGCGGTGCGCATGCGGCCGGGGGGTAGTCCGGTAGTGATTGCAAGCGGGAGGGTAACGTGCATGCATGCGGGGGGCTGGGCATGCATTCGGGGGCTGCCAGTGCTGGTGGAAGCTGCGCATGCATGTAAGATGTTGCCCAAAAAGGGTGGGATGCTGTGTTAGCTGGCTCAATGCTGTGCATGTGGGCTGAACTGCACACCAAAATGCAGTGAATGCTCTTGTACTAGGCGAAGGTTCAGGCACGCTTCGTACCAGTTAACGTAGTACCGGCAGCTTTAGATAATCGCTCCTCATCAGGATGGGTGCAGCAGCGATTAGTCCACCCTCGCCTGCAATACCCCCGCTTCCATGGAGGCCCTCTGGGCACTTGGTACGATCGGAATCGAGGTCGATAAATAACAAGTAATGCAAGTATTTAATGGCATGCGCTCCTCTTCAAAGATGACGGACTTAGGAAAAAATGACGTCACTCACTTGCCAACGTTGGCAAATAATGCCATGTCATTTGACTGAAACGTTGGAGAGTAAAAGTACGTTTTTAAGGGAGATCGATACCTCCTTTTATTCGTGCCGCATTCGAGAATAGACAATACCTCGTCGATGACCAGGTTTAAGCTGTTCTGTGAGTTGGTTGCCTCTTGGTTTAAGGAACCATCTCAGCGCTAAAGATCGTTTGTCATTAAAGAAGCCATTTCTATTGCCAGATCGAAATAAGCGGCGACACTTGTGGTTCCGAGGTCACGAATCGTCGAAGAACGTATCGGCGCCCCTAGATCAGACCTCTGGCACCAGGAAGTTTGTTGTGAACTTCACGATTTTCAGTGGAAACAGTTTTGGTTTAAGGTGTGAAAAAATCACGATCGCGAGCAACCTGATATAAACCGCGCTGGTTTAAGGCGCCAGTGGAAACACCCCCAATCTGAGTTGAAAGAAATCTGGTATCCTTACAGTACTAGAGCTGGTTTGGCGAACCGACAGACATATCTGGAGAGGGACGACAGGCGACACGGGGTCCAACTGCTGGTACGGCACAGGGTTTATCTGTTTCGTCAATTCATCGAGCTCAGAAGCATTGTAATTTGATGCAAATGCTTTCTATTTCATGCGATTCGAATGATCGGATCGGGGTTGCAAGCTGGCTCTGGGGGTTGAGCTAAATCGTTTGGATTTGAACTGACGCTGCAGGATCCACAGATTGAAGTAGGAGAAGGCTCAAGACAGGCATTTTATTGATATGTGTCGAGTTCAAGCTAACGCTTGATGCCAGAAACATTGTATGGAGGGGGAATCGTTCACGTGTCGAGCATGTACGTCTACCGGGCTGTCATTTTTCGCTAGTTGAACACCTTCGACAAATTCCTTCGCACATTAACTCGTTACATAACAACGAGGTGCTATTAAATTGAGCATGCACAGCTGATGCATAGGGAACTCGTAAGACATGCAGCAGCTTGGTATGGAAGGAAAAGTGTGTATTTCGGATTTTCGGAGCATGCACCTCCGCCGAACTGGTATTTTTCGCTGGCTCAACGGCTGCATCAAATTCTTTGTCACAATCAATCTTAACAAGGCAAAGAAGTGCTAGTAAATCTGGCTTGTCCACATGGCCGCAGGGACAGGTCAGACATGTGAGCAGATCAGGCTGCTTCACTGCTTGCATGTACGATGGACAGCGGGGAGGGGCTGGCACGCCCCGAGCAAGAGGCCTTCAAGAACTAGGGGTGTGGCAACAGCAGGATGGGGCAGCGAGATCAGACAGCTGCTCTGCCTAGTGTCGTGGACTTCTTTCGCGCCTTGCAGCTACAACCCAGGGCAGGAGCACCCCGACGCATTGCGGCAAGTGCTCAGGCTGCTGCCTGGCTGCCAGGAAGGCATGAGGTTTTGCCCTGCGGTTGCATGCATGAGCCACAGCAAAGGTGAGGCCAAGGCGGCCAAGGGTGCTGTTGTTGCTGGCCCCTTGCAAGGGTGACTGACACTGTATCAAATGTATTCTTTTCATTTTGATTATTGCATGGTCCTCTTCCAGACTGATTATCTACATCAACACACACGCTTTGCCACATGAAGCGGACATGCATGTTTTGTTTACCACGCATGTCGCATCGTGTCGCATGGTGCTTTCTTGACTTTGCTTTGTTTTGCTTTCTTTCGTATCTCGTGACTAACAGAGCTCTGCATTTAGGCTTTTTATCTGCATCAGTACATGAACTTTGCTGTGGATGTGATGCCATCAAGCAGACTGGCACATTTTATTTACCGCCCATGTCGCATGGTGCCCTCTTGGCTCGGCTTTGGTTTTTTTCCATTCCTAACAGAGCGAGTTCAGTGATTTGCAGATAGTTAATGGCAGAAAGTGATTTGTCTCATGCCATCACCTTTCTTGGCACGCCCTATGTATGTGGGAGGCAGGACTAGGCAAGGATGTAGGGACTGACCCTGCAGAACCGTACTCAGTGTGAGCCCAAAATGTGTCCACCTGAGACTCTGACATGAACGGGCAATGTATTTATAATGGTAATTATTCCTTTCGCCATCTCGACTAGGTTTGCAAACGAGTGCAGACGGTGTTCTGGTATAGTACAGTGGGCCACACTGCCCGAAGTGCGTCATCTACTCCGAATGCAGAAACCGAGCTCGTCGATGAATTTGGAAGGGCACTTTTAGTGGGGACGGTGCTGGCCATCGACTCTTAGATCCGCCAGGCGCAGATTTCACCCCTCGGAATTTGAAACCCAGCGGACGAGAGAGGCAGGGCCTAGAGACTCCATGGGGCTGTCATAATAACATTATCATGCCAATTAAAGATCTATGCGACATCGATAGCACCAATACCATATAAAAGTACGGCAGTTGGACCCCGTGTCGTCCCTCTTTCTGGTTTGTTGCAGAGATCTGGTTTGGAGCCAGAGCTATCTGTTTGGAGCCACCTGTTCGCACAGTTAATGGATCGTGCGAACTTATCTCGCCACGGCTGCAGGATTTTTTCGCGCAAAACGCTAATCTGATTTGCCCACTCAAATCGTGGCAGCGAGCAAAAACAAGCAGACGTTTGGACTTGGGGCATGGACCGCCGTTCGGCATGAAGGGTGGAAATAACGCTGCTTATTGGTACCGAAATATTCTAACATCAGCTTTTGTTGTGTAAGCAATGCCGCACACACTGCGAACGGCACATGTGGTGGTGTGGACGGGGACATGCTACATCGCTGTTGCAGGGTTTTACTCGATGGAATTGCATCGTGAAGTAACAGCCCGTTCCCGACTGGCGACACCCGAAACTTCTCCGGGTTGCTTCAATGCCGTACTTTCACCCTGCAAACCAGCCTTTCCCCGCCCCCCCACTCCCACCTCCCCGGGAGTATCGGGCTGTTGGCATTGCCCAGCTGGCATGGCCCTGAACCGTCATGTTACTGTCACGCGCGCTTCGCTGCAGTTTGTACACATGGTTGATCTGGGCGACGAGGCACCGATGTGTGGACGGGGCATGTACTCATGTGGGCGGTGCGTGATCGTCGCGACCCCATGACCGATCGGTCTGTGGCCGTGTGCGTGCTTGTTGGTGCCGTTGGCCTTTCATGTTTCTGCTTTTGGCATCTCAGGTTTTCTAGGGCTGGGCGGCTGGCCTCACACTTTGCCCACGGCCCACACATAACATCCGTCAGTTATTGGCCCCTTCTGCAGGTTGGTTGTCATTTGTCTGGCTTTGGTTGAGACGTCTGTAGCCGCCTTGGCATGGAAGGTTGGTGGCAGTGTGATCTAGCTAGCGGTGTACTGACTGCCAGTTCTTTTTCTGACCTTCATCTAAGTGTTCACATCAGGGATTGCGGCCGCGTGAGTTCATGACGTTACACCTCTGGGCCATGCTGAAATGAAGCTCGGCCACGTCGGCAAACAAAAAGCCAGCTATTAAAGTCAAGGGACAAGGCAAAAGAGAAAAGAAAGGATAGCAGGTTCACTCACCAAACAAAAAGAACACGAACACAAAGGGCAGGCAAACCGTATTCCTTGCCCCTGAGGAGACAAGCCTTCAAATGGCTCAAGTACAAGTCGCACAAAACCAGGGCCTCCCACCCCTGCCTGCAGGATCTCCAACGTCCTGTCTGGTTGTGAGGAAAGGAGAAAGGAGATTAAGCCTAGAGCGAAGACAGAGAGAAGTATTAAGGGCAAACTAAGACCCGTCCCCGATATGAGAAAACGGAAAGGCGGACTGAAGGTCACCGCCCCTGAAAGCAAGATAGAGACATGAAGGGAAAGAGCCAGTCCCCAAGGGTGAAAAACATAGACATAGACCCACAAAGTAGCCTTCAACAAAGTCTACCACGTCCTCAACAAAAGCCAGAGCCTCCCAACCACGCCTGCCCTCAATATATGTAGCTTCTCCCTCTTTCCCTCTTACCTTCAGTTTCTTCTCTTCCAATGGGACAGTTGGGCGCCCACGCGGCCGAGCCTTTTTGAACAGGGCCCAGAGGTGAAATGTCATTGACACGTAGCTTACAGCTAATTGGCTACCGGAATAACGCAAACAGTCATACACTGTGCGCGATATTCTCAGGACTAATGGATGCTGTAATATCAGGAGGAGCAGGTTGCTGTGTCTTCAATAAAAACAAAGAATTCCAGGGCAGGTTGGCTACATACCATCCGACCACTGTGCAGTGTGCACTCAGCAGGACATGCAAAGACTCTCAAGATCAGGCTTCGCCAAATATCCAGAATCCCTCAGACAAACGACAAGGATGCCCTTGAACTCTCGAGGTAAATGACGTTACACCTCTGGGCCCTGCTCAACTAAGGCTCGACCGCGTGGGCGCCTAACTAAAGAGCTATAAGGAAAGTTGGAAAGAAAAACAGAAGGGGGCAGGACCAAAGAATGCCCTTGCACTCTTCAGGTGTGGTGAACTGCTGTGGGCAGTGGCGGCCTGGAGCAAAGGCTGTGCCAGGCTTCGTGCATTCACATTTCACATGTCAATGACGTTACACCTCTGGGCCCTGCTCAAACAGGCTCGGCCGCATGGGCGCCTAGCCGCCTAACTAAAGAGCTGGGAGGGAAGGAAGTGTATTTACATGCGATCCATGCTCATCGTGCATTCACATGTATTTTTTCAAAAAGGCCAGCATGTGATTGGTTGCATCCTCGAACGCAGCGCCCCGGTACATGGAAAAGTGGTCTGGGGCAGACAAGACCTCGATGAACTCGCACCTGGATGGGGGCGTTGGGTTGAGGGTTTAGGGTTAAGGGTTTCCGTTCGACCGCCCCCAAAAGACAGAATCGCCACATCTAAAAAAGAAAAATACGTTTATACTGTACGGTTCGCCAAACCAGCTAAGGCTGCCAGCATCATAACCGTAGATCGACATAGCCTCCGCTCAAGATTACCGTTTTTTAATGATTGGCCAGCGCGGACATGGCTGCGCGCTAATAATAATTCAAAAAATGCCGCTGCGCGGAGTGTCAGTCTGGTGCCCAAACAACTATTTTGGGGGTGCCTGCTATGAATAAAGAACAGCACATGTTAGAACAAGCAGAGCTAGCGCACGGCTGTTTCATTTGACATCCGCTAGTGATCCTGACGCCTGTGAAGCGCAATCCTGGGGGCAGAGACGGGTGCCGACGACTGCTGACCTTTCGGGGACCCAACAGCCACACGTTTCCTGAGCCCAGGAACCGGCCAGGGTGGTCTTCTCCAGAGGTTCGGTTCTGGAGGCGAGGAACCGGCGGCGGAGGAGGATGACGATGCTGAGTATTGCTGACCGTGCGCTGTCCTTCACGCATCAAGCGAGGGTTTTGACTGAATTTTACTGCTCTAGCTGAAAGCGCTGCACGGACGGAAATGAATATTATTGAACCAGCAACTGATGCGTGGCGTTAAATTACATTACCTGCTGCGTGGCATTGAGTTAAATGGTATCATTGCTGCTGCGTGGCTTTTTGGGGGGGGGGGCTGCGCAGCGAAAATTTAAATTACAGTTTGCGTGCTGCGCGGCCCCTATGTCGATTTACGCATTCATGGGGAGGTCTACATGCACGCCTGCGGCCGCGAGGCTTAGTGCATAAAGCCCTGCTGCTTTGGCCCTGCGTTGCAGGCCGGTCAAGGTCTGGGCCCCTTTGGCTCCGTTTAGAACGTTGCCTACCCGCTGGGCCCTGCTGAACGCCAGGGTATCTTTTACCGGTAGTGACATTTGGAAATGAAGTCTGGTTACCAGAAGCAGCGAGGGTTGATGTAGTTATTGGTGAAGAGCGCGCCACAGGCGCAGAAAATTTTCCGATCCTAATTGATTTCGTCGATTTTCATTACCGCGCTACTGAACCTCGGCTTCGCCGAATTTATCGTTTGGTTACGACTCGTAACCAGTAACCACTAAAAATCCCGGCTGAACGCTCGGCCGCGTGGTGCTGCTAGGGGATGAGCAAGCTCAGTTCCAGTATTGATACACAGCTGGAACCATGGTTCAGCCATGCCCCTCTCCCCTGTGAGGGGAGCAAGAACATGGGAACTGTTGATCAAGACAGGGGGAGAGAGACGATCCCTCGACCTTCTGGTATGTACCAGCGTGGTACCTGTCATAGGTGGACTGGTGCCCATTAGGTTACAGTGAATTGAGGGTGATGCTGATGCAGGAGCAGGTGGCTGTGTAAGTCTGGCGTTAGCATGTCAAGCCAGCTGCCACCTTGGATTTGTGTACAGTATAAATGCCAAGGTCCAACTAAGCATTTCGGTCTTTGCATTTAAATTCGAGGATGAATAGACAAGGGGGGGGCGGTATCAAGTCTCCATTCAAGAAATTGGCCAGGCCTGATCTCAAGGCAAAAAAGGGCAGGCAGGGCAATGGCTCACCATATAATATTAAGCTAACACTCACGGGGACAATGCCCTGAACCAATATTGAGGGATACAGAATACTTGTGCAAGATGGTCCCGCCACACCTCAGCCAAAACACGGCATACAGACGGCAGGGCTTAGTGTGCTGAAAGCCCTGGGTCCTCTGACCCTAGTCAGGTTTCCGCTTACTGTCCTAGTGTATCAAGTGCCCGTACCGGTTTACGGGCACATGTCCCATGCATCAAATGTGATGCTCTGATGGACTGTAAAAGTTCAATTCAAAACTTCACAGGCTGGTCCAGGTTTGGGCCCCATCGGTCCGGAAGAAGCTGCCCAGCAGCTTCCACGGAGGTAGCCTAAGGCGCCCTTGAAGCCTGGATCCATAAGCTGTCGGATCCCAGTATTTTTGAACCAACAGGAAAAACAGGGATATCACTGGGCGCATAACTATTTAGGCAAGCCTACTATAGGCCCCAGGTCCCATAGTAGGCCTGCCTAAAACCTGATATCAGGATGTTTCAAATGTCCTCGAGCATAACCTAGGTATGCTAGATCTACAAAGATCTAGGTATGCTTGTGACAGTACTTGTGAATCCGTTCCAACCAGGGCCTGGCGGCAAGAACGTAGATTTGTTTTGCTTTCCATCATAATTAACGTTGTTCGGGGTCGAGGGATCCGTGAATATACTAATCATCGACTGTCGACGCCAGATTCCAGTCTGAAATTGAGGGTTTGGGTCGAAATTTGCCCTGAGGGCAGCCTTGAAAGAAATCGTGTTTTCATCTCCGAGGGAAGGCAAATCTTATCTACGGTAACGTTTATTTCGCTCTGGCCTTAACTTGTAGGCCCTCAAGCCTCGCCTACCGTAGATTGACATAGACTTCGTTAAAAAATAATTAATAATTGGCCAGCGCGGACATGGCTGCGCGCTAATAATAATTCAAAAATCACCGATGCGCTGAGTATCAATCAGGTGCCCAAACAACTATTTGGGGGGAAAACAGCAAATATCAAAACAAACTTTTTGATTTGACATATGTTCAGTGATCCTGACGCCAGTCCCTGACGCGAAGCTCGATCCTCGGGGTAGAGACGGGAGCTGACGACTGCTGACGTTTCTGGGCCTCAACAGCCACGCTTTCCTGATTTCAGTAACCGGCCAGTGTGGCTCCTCCAGAGGGTTCGGTTCTGGAGGCGAGGAACCGGCGGCGGAGGAGGATGACTATGCTGAGTATTGCTGACCATGTTCTGTCCCTCCTAGCATCAAACAAGGGTTTTGACTGAGTTCACTGTACAGCCTGAAAGCGCTGCGCAGACGGAAATTCATATTATTTGAGCTGCTGCTTGACGTAAAATTAAATTGCCTGCTGCACGGCGTTCAATAACATTTTACTTTCGCCGCTATGTGACCGTTTTTGTTTTTCTGCGCGACGAAAACTTAGCTTACCCTTATTTTTGCTGTGGGGACCCTTCCATTTACAGTACAAGGATATCAGCAACGCTTTCATTCTCATTCTGGCCGGACTTCAGGACTTACCATTCCGCCCCCACCTGGGACTGCGGTCATCAGCCAACCTGGATGCAAGCATCCTGGTGGCAGGACATGGCAAGACTTTCATTCCACCCCTACCCAGGGCTTGTCGTGCCACCCCCAGGTATCAGCCAACCTAGACCTACCAAGATGCAGGCAGACTAGGAACAGGGGCCAATTGTACTGGCTTAAAAAAAAAGTCACATTGCAAATTCAGTACATAATTTTGATGTGTGTGTGCGTTTCCAGCTTGAATACCCCATGCTCATGTCATCTCACCCCGTGCCTACCTTGGACTGCACGTCTCAGCCGCACTCTTGGCATATTCGGGAGAACACAGTCGATCCTGAGGACAACACGCAAGGATTTCAATTGCATGCCGTTTTCGACAATTTTAAAAACCCCAGTTGAACAGTGCAGATTTCATTCCTCGAGGACAGCAAACAGCATGCAGGCCAGGAAACCCTGCGCAGCCCCCAATTCCAGGAGACCCTGTAGATATACATGATAGTGTTTCCTTTTTCGTGACTCAGCTACAAGTCAGCTACACTCCGGCCTCTGGCCGGCGACCCCATTTCCGGTCAGCCATGCTGCTTTGGCCACCAGTCGCTAGCTGGTCCAGACTTAACCCCAAATGGGGTTTGGGCGGCCGTAGCCAAAAGAGGAAACATTGATTCATGGGCACTCTTCGGCCCAGGCTGCGCAGTTTCCTTAAGTCTCACGCCCCCAACGAGGCGTAGCTTTCTTTCTTTCTTTCCTTCTGGGCACTTACGTTAACAGCAGCCAGGATCAAGACTGGAGCCCGGACGTCGGCGAGCTTGTCGCCTGGGTTGTAGCGCGGGATATCAAACACCAGACGAGCTGGCGTCCAGGGAATCCACCCACCCTGAAAGCATCAGCAGCAGAAACAGGAAGGGCTTCAGCATCAGCATCAGCATCAGCATCAACAGCAGCAGCAGCAGCAGCAGCAACAGCAGAAACAGGAAGGGCAGAGAACAGGCAGGCAGGGGAACTATTTGAGGGTTTGAAAATACTTGTCTAACAGCCAATGCATACAATGAGGGTAGCTTTTCCTTCCTAGCTTTTCCTTCCTCAAACCGCGGCAAAGTTGATTATTGATGTGTTTCTGTGTGCCTGTATGCCCCCCGTACTGTTGTGTGCCTGTATGCCCCCCGTACTGTTGTGTGCCTGTATGCCCCCTGTACTGTTGTGTGCCTGTATGCCCCCCGTACTGTTGTGTGCCTGTATGCCCCCTGTACTGTTGTGTGCCTGTATGCCCCCCGTACTGTTGTGTGCCTGTATGCCCCCCGTACTGTTGTGTGCCTGTATGCCCCCCGTACTGTTGTGTGCCTGTATGCCCCCCGTACTGTTGTGTGCCTGTATGCCCCCCGTACTGTTGTGTGCCTGTATGCCCCCCGTACTGTTGTGTGCCTGTATGTCCCCCGTACTGTTGTGTGCCTGTATGCCCCCCGTACTGTTGTGTGCCTGTATGCCCCCCGTACTGTTGTGTGCCTGTATGCCCCCTGTACTGTTGTGTGCCTGTATGCCCCCCGTACTGTTGTGTGCCTGTATGCCCCCCGTACTGTTGTGTGCCTGTATGCCCCCCGTACTGTTGTGTGCCTGTATGCCCCCCATACTGTTGTGTGCCTGTATGCCCCCCGTACTGTTGTGTGCCTGTATGCCCCCCGTACTGTTGTGTGCCTGTATGCCCCCCGTACTGTTGTGTGCCTGTATGCCCCCCGTACTGTTGTGTGCCTGTATGCCCCCCGTACTGTTGTGTGCCTGTATGTCCCCCGTACTGTTGTGTGCCTGTATGCCCCCCGTACTGTTGTGTGCCTGTATGCCCCCCGTACTGTTGTGTGCCTGTATGCCCCCCGTACTGTTGTGTGCCTGTATGCCCCCCGTACTGTTGTGTGCCTGTATGCCCCCCGTACTGTTGTGTGCCTGTATGCCCCCCGTACTGTTGTGTGCGTGTATGCCCCCCGTACTGTTGTGTGCCTGTATGCCCCACGTACTGTTGTGTGCGTGTATGCCCCCCGTACTGTTGTGTGCCTGTATGCCCCCCGTACTGTTGTGTGCCTGTATGCCCCCCGTACTGTTGTGTGCCTGTATGCCCCCCGTACTGTTGTGTGCCTGTATGCCCCCTGTACTGTTGTGTGCCTGTATGCCCCCCGTACTGTTGTGTGCCTGTATGCCCCCCGTACTGTTGTGTGCCTGTATGCCCCCCGTACTGTTGTGTGCCTGTATGCCCCCCGTACTGTTGTGTGCCTGTATGTCCCCCGTACTGTTGTGTGCCTGTATGCCCCCCGTACTGTTGTGTGCCTGTATGCCCCCCGTACTGTTGTGTGCGTGTATGCCCCCCGTACTGTTGTGTGCCTGTATGCCCCCCGTACTGTTGTGTGCCTGTATGCCCCCCGTACTGTTGTGTGCCTGTATGCCCCCCGTACTGTTGTGTGCCTGTATGTCCCCCGTACTGTTGTGTGCCTGTATGCCCCCTGTACTGTTGTGTGCCTGTATGCCCCCCGTACTGTTGTGTGCCTGTATGCCCCCCGTACTGTTGTGTGCCTGTATGCCCCCCGTACTGTTGTGTGCCTGTATGTCCCCCGTACTGTTGTGTGCCTGTATGCCCCCCGTACTGTTGTGTGCCTGTATGCCCCCCGTACTGTTATGTGCCTGTATGTCCCCCGTACTGTTGTGTGCCTGTATGCCCCCCGTACTGTTGTGTGCCTGTATGCCCCCCGTACTGTTGTGTGCCTGTATGCCCCCCGTACTGTTGTGTGCCTGTATGCCCCCCGTACTGTTGTGTGCCTGTATGTCCCCCGTACTGTTGTGTGCCTGTATGCCCCCCGTACTGTTGTGTGCCTGTATGCCCCCCGTACTGTTGTGTGCCTGTATGCCCCCCGTACTGTTGTGTGCCTGTATGCCCCCCGACTGTTGTGTGCCTGTATGCCCCCTGTACTGTTGTGTGCCTGTATGCCCCCCGTACTGTTGTGTGCCTGTATGCCCCCCGTACTGTTGTGTGCCTGTATGCCCCCCGTACTGTTGTGTGCCTGTATGCCCCCCGTACTGTTGTGTGCCTGTATGCCCCCCGTACTGTTGTGTGCCTGTATGCCCCCCGTACTGTTGTGTGCGTGTATGCCCCCCGTACTGTTGTGTGCCTGTATGCCCCCTGTACTGTTGTGTGCCTGTATGCCCCCCGTACTGTTGTGTGCCTGTATGCCCCCCGTACTGTTGTGTGCCTGTATGCCCCCCATACTGTTGTGTGCCTGTATGCCCCCCGTACTGTTGTGTGCCTGTATGCCCCCCGTACTGTTGTGTGCCTGTATGCCCCCCGTACTGTTGTGTGCCTGTATGCCCCCCGTACTGTTGTGTGCCTGTATGCCCCCCATACTGTTGTGTGCCTGTATGCCCCCCGTACTGTTGTGTGCCTGTATGCCCCCCGTACTGTTGTGTGCCTGTATGCCCCCCGTACTGTTGTGTGCCTGTATGCCCCCTGTACTGTTGTGTGCCTGTATGCCCCCCGTACTGTTGTGTGCCTGTATGCCCCCCGTACTGTTGTGTGCCTGTATGCCCCCCATACTGTTGTGTGCCTGTATGCCCCCCGTACTGTTGTGTGCCTGTATGCCCCCCGTACTGTTGTGTGCCTGTATGCCCCCCGTACTGTTGTGTGCGTGTATGCCCCCCGTACTGTTGTGTGCCTGTATGCCCCCTGTACTGTTGTGTGCCTGTATGCCCCCCGTACTGTTGTGTGCCTGTATGCCCCCCGTACTGTTGTGTGCCTGTATGCCCCCCATACTGTTGTGTGCCTGTATGCCCCCCGTACTGTTGTGTGCCTGTATGCCCCCCGTACTGTTGTGTGCCGTGTATGCCCCCTGTACTGTTGTGTGCCTGTATGCCCCCTGTACTGTTGTGTGCCTGTATGCCCCCCGTACTGTTGTGTGCCTGTATGCCCCCCGTACTGTTGTGTGCCTGTATGCCCCCCGTACTGTTGTGTGCCTGTATGCCCCCTGTACTGTTGTGTGCCTGTATGCCCCCCGTACTGTTGTGTGCCTGTATGCCCCCCGTACTGTTGTGTGCCTGTATGCCCCCCGTACTGTTGTGTGCCTGTATGCCCCCCGTACTGTTGTGTGCCTGTATGCCCCCCGTACTGTTGTGTGCCTGTATGCCCCCCGTACTGTTGTGTGCCTGTATGCCCCCTGTACTGTTGTGTGCCTGTATGCCCCCCGTACTGTTGTGTGCCTGTATGCCCCCCGTACTGTTGTGTGCCTGTATGCCCCCCGTACTGTTGTGTGCCTGTATGCCCCCCGTACTGTTGTGTGCCTGTATGCCCCCCGTACTGTTGTGTGCCTGTATGCCCCCTGTACTGTTGTGTGCCTGTATGCCCCCCGTACTGTTGTGTGCCTGTATGCCCCCCGTACTGTTGTGTGCCTGTATGCCCCCCGTACTGTTGTGTGCCTGTATGCCCCCCGTACTGTTGTGTGCCTGTATGCCCCCCGTACTGTTGTGTGCCTGTATGCCCCCGTACTGTTGTGTGCCTGTATGCCCCCCGTACTGTTGTGTGCCTGTATGCCCCCCGTACTGTTGTGTGCCTGTATGCCCCCCGTACTGTTGTGTGCCTGTATGCCCCCCGTACTGTTGTGTGCCTGTATGCCCCCTGTACTGTTGTGTGCCTGTATGCCCCCCGTACTGTTGTGTGCCTGTATGCCCCCCGTACTGTTGTGTGCCTGTATGCCCCCCGTACTGTTGTGTGCCTGTATGCCCCCCGTACTGTTGTGTGCCTGTATGCCCCCCGTACTGTTGTGTGCCTGTATGCCCCCCGTACTGTTGTGTGCCTGTATGCCCCCCGTACTGTTGTGTGCCTGTATGCCCCCCGTACTGTTGTGTGCCTGTATGCCCCCCGTACTGTTGTGTGCCTGTATGCCCCCCGTACTGTTGTGTGCCTGTATGCCCCCCGTACTGTTGTGTGCCTGTATGCCCCCCGTACTGTTGTGTGCCTGTATGCCCCCCGTACTGTTGTGTGCCTGTATGCCCCCCGTACTGTTGTGTGCCTGTATGCCCCCCGTACTGTTGTGTGCCTGTATGCCCCCCGTACTGTTGTGTGCCTGTATGCCCCCCGTACTGTTGTGTGCCTGTATGCCCCCCGTACTGTTGTGTGCCTGTATGCCCCCCGTACTGTTGTGTGCCTGTATGCCCCCCGTACTGTTGTGTGCCTGTATGCCCCCCGTACTGTTGTGTGCCTGTATGCCCCCCGTACTGTTGTGTGCCTGTATGCCCCCCGTACTGTTGTGTGCCTGTATGCCCCCCGTACTGTTGTGTGCCTGTATGCCCCCCGTACTGTTGTGTGCCTGTATGCCCCCCGTACTGTTGTGTGCCTGTATGCCCCCCGTACTGTTGTGTGCCTGTATGCCCCCCGTACTGTTGTGTGCCTGTATGCCCCCCGTACTGTTGTGTGCCTGTATGCCCCCCGTACTGTTGTGTGCCTGTATGCCCCCCGTACTGTTGTGTGCCTGTATGCCCCCCGTACTGTTGTGTGCCTGTATGCCCCCCGTACTGTTGTGTGCCTGTATGCCCCCCGTACTGTTGTGTGCCTGTATGCCCCCCGTACTGTTGTGTGCCTGTATGCCCCCCGTACTGTTGTGTGCCTGTATGCCCCCCGTACTGTTGTGTGCCTGTATGCCCCCCGTACTGCCCCCCGTACTGTTTGTGCCTGTATGCCCCCCGTACTGTTGTGTGCCTGTATGCCCCCCGTACTGTTGTGTGCCTGTATGCCCCCCGTACTGTTGTGTGCCTGTATGCCCCCCGTACTGTTGTGTGCCTGTATGCCCCCGTACTGTTGTGTGCCTGTATGCCCCCCGTACTGTTGTGTGCCTGTATGCCCCCCGTACTGTTGTGTGCCTGTATGCCCCCCGTACTGTTGTGTGCCTGTATGCCCCCGTACTGTTGTGTGCCTGTATGCCCCCCGTACTGTTGTGTGCCTGTATGCCCCCCGTACTGTTGTGTGCCTGTATGCCCCCCGTACTGTTGTGTGCCTGTATGCCCCCCGTACTGTTGTGTGCCTGTATGCCCCCGTACTGTTGTGTGCCTGTATGCCCCCCGTACTGTTGTGTGCCTGTATGCCCCCCGTACTGTTGTGTGCCTGTATGCCCCCCGTACTGTTGTGTGCCTGTATGCCCCCGTACTGTTGTGTGCCTGTATGCCCCCCGTACTGTTGTGTGCCTGTATGCCCCCCGTACTGTTGTGTGCCTGTATGCCCCCCGTACTGTTGTGTGCCTGTATGCCCCCCGTACTGTTGTGTGCCTGTATGCCCCCCGTACTGTTGTGTGCCTGTATGCCCCCCGTACTGTTGTGTGCCTGTATGCCCCCCGTACTGTTGTGTGCCTGTATGCCCCCCGTACTGTTGTGTGCCTGTATGCCCCCCGTACTGTTGTGTGCCTGTATACCTGCTTGACTGCGGGGTGCTTTGCATAGTAGGCCTCCAGCTCATTGTCGGGGAGTTGCATGAAGGCCAGGTCGTTCTCTCCCCCGGCCAGCTTGACGTATACTGCCGGCAGACCCACCAGGGACCGCAGCACATCTTGGAGGCCGACCAAAGCAAGATTCACCGCGCCTGAACAGAACCGTGTCAGGCAGCATGCAATCAGCGGCGAGTGATGCATGGTTTACTGAAGGGTGTTTCAGCTGTAGGTTATGTGCATCAAAACGTTTAGCTGCAGTCTACCTACATCAAGAACTACAGCCGTGGGAGTCTTGGGGAGGCAAGCGCTGCTGCTTGGGCCACCAGCCGGGAGCTGATGAAAGTAAGGTCCCCATCAGTCCAGTCTACCATCAAGAACTACAGCCGTGGGAGGCTAGGGTGGCGAGGGAGGCAAGCCCTGCTGCTTGGGCCACCAGCCGGGAGATGATGAAAGTTAGAGGTCCCCGTCAGTCTAGTTGTGGCCGCCCAGTGGCCTGTAGTCCAAATGTAGTTCAAATGTAGTCCAATTTTGGCCCAGTGGGCCTGTAGTCCAAATGTAGTCCAGCGTGCACTAAAATCCACACTAGCGTCATGCATGCAGCGGCCATGCTCAGATTGATTTAACCAGCGGGATTTGAATAAAGAACTGAGTAAGGCGCAGCGCAAATGAAGTAGGATCAACAATGCTCGAATTACATTTAGGTACGACTGGGGCACGCGTATGTTGTGGCTTCTACAGCCGTGCTGGTTTAAGGTACACGTGTATTGCAGAGTACTGCAGAGTACTGCAGAGTACTCTGCCATCTTCCTGCACCGCTACTGCTATCAATCTTGCTGCAAGTAAAATATATTACAGAGCACTGCAGGCTGCACCTCAAATGTGAATTGCAACAACGTGCAGAGTTCATGTGCACTGGGTGCTGCACAGTGCTTATCATAGTGCACACCAGAGTACCTTTGGGGGCCGCCAGGCGGCCATTACTGGGCCGATCGGGACCAAACCTTGACCGACCGTTGGCTGTGGGGGCCCATGCACCAGGCCCCCACAGCCAACGGCCGTGGAGTAGCTGAAGCGTGCTAGAATAATCACTGCTGCTGCAGACGTCATGCGTACTGCTGCTGCAGCCATCCTGTGATGTTCAAACCCACCTATCAGTCCCCTGCGAGGTAGAGTGATGCGGCTGGCAACCCTGCCGTTCAAATGCGGCACCTACACAGGACATGTCAAGGCACAGGTCAAGAAACAAACCATGTCACACGAATGTCAAGGCACAGGTCCAGACACAAAACAGGTCACAAGAATGTCAAGACACGGGTCCAGACACAAAACATGTCACAAGAAAAGCAGCATGCTTGCTGTTGGTGACCCCCCCCCCCTTGTGCCTTTTAGGCCCCGATGGACTGATGCCAACAATGAAACCAGGGATCCAGGGGGTCACACTCTTGTTGTTGTGACAAAGTTTACGCAACCACCCACAGCCTTTTGCGAAAGGTTCAGGCAGTGCGAACCGAAGGAAAACAAGCCAAAAGAACGAAAACCTAAAACACGCAACACGGGACTGGGTAGCAAACCTTGACTGGCCAGCAGCCGGTGGCCCGAGCGGCAGGGCTTGCTCCACCTGGCTCCCTAGGCGGTAGGCAAAGATGAAGCTGCTCTACAGCCGTGGTGCGCTAAAATGAAGTGCTTCACACAAGCAAAGGTGTTAAAAGCCGTATTTTTAGACGCAGGTTGAGGGCCCCTGACCATCCCGTGACCTCAAGACGGACATCAAGTAAAGTAACCAGAGACCAAGAGTTCACACTTGACGGCGGCGCTCATACCCTTTTTCACACCTGCGACACGATGGCGCTGATGTTAGCTGTGGATTGTGCTGCTGCCACTAGCACGTGCCCGCCTGAGAAGGAGGTGCCCCAAAGTGCAAGGGAGCTGCAGTCCATCTTGACGGGGGTAGGTGGAGAAGTCCCGTTCAGGGCAGTGGCAGCGGGGGCGGTGAGTAGGACACCATCCGGCTGCAATGGGGACAGGTAGCAAAGGGCACAGGGGGGTGGAGGGGGGAAGGGTATCAAAGGGCACAGGAGGGTGGAGGGGGGGCAGGTAGCAAAGGGCACAGGGGGGTGGAGGGGGATGTGTATGAAGGAGGGGAAAGGGGAGAGGGAGGATATGGGTGGGAGGGGAGGGAGATGTGAGAAGAGAGGGGTGAGGATGGGAGAAGGGCAGGGGTGTGGAGGGAAATGGGGGAAGATATGACGGAGCAGGCAGGGGAGGAGGCAAGAGGGAAGATGGGGCATGTGTCTGTGTGTGTGTGTGTGTGTGTGCTGAGGATAGGGTACAAGGGAAGGGAGGAGGTATGAAGGGAAGAGAGAGGAGGAGCAACAGGAGGCAGGAGCAGAGAGTGTGGGGGAGTGAGGGGAGAAAGAAGAAGGGAGAACAGGGCTTTTAGCATTGCAGAGAGGACTCCTTCACTATCATGCACACAGCTCAGATATATTCTGTATCTGGCCATGCCTTCGGTGGTGCATTTACAAACCAGACATGACATTCTACAGGAGTCATTTTGGCTTACCTGTACTGCCTGTACCACCGCCAGTACCCACATGTACTGCCTGTATCGCCACCAGCACATACCTGTACTGCCTGTATCGCCGCCATGTAATCCTCCACATGCATCTTAGGAGAGATCAAGTTCCTCAGCTCTCCGCTGGATCCACCAAAGCCCCTGGGATTGGATTCAAGGCCACAGAACTGATCTGGATCCACCAAAGCCCCTGGGATAGGATTCAAGGCAACAGAACAGGGCGGATCCTGGATCCACGAAAGCCCGTATCCATCAAAGCCCAGATCGGATTCAAGGCAAGAGAACGATCGGATTCAAGGCCACACAACAGGGTGGATCACTCAGTGGTGTGAACAGACACTATCCCCTGTCCTGGTTTAGTAGGCCTCAAACAAGGAGGAGCCAGGAGTGAGGTTAGCAGATGAAGGCAAATGCCAGGGAATGAGAGGCCACATACCAGGGAATGCCAGGGAATGAGAGGCCACATACCAGGGAATGCCAGGGAATGAGAGGCCACATACCAGGGAATGCCAGGGAATGAGAGGCCACATGCCAGGCAGGAGCGCAAAGTGATGAGAAGATACAGCATTCCCTGCCTTGGAGGTTAGAGGTCACGAACAGGCAGAAGTGCTCAGGGGTGAGAACAGACCCCATCACGTGGTTCAAGGATGTCATGGAAGGGTTCATTGTGAGAACGAAACAAAAGGAAATGTGACGAAGACAAGTGCAAAGAGTATGATGAGGACATGAACAAGGAAGGCCATGAGGATGTAGGGCATGCGGCAGTGTTGATTTGAGTGGGTACCGGACCACCTTTGCAGGGCCGCCCCGCGGCCACCCCTGGGCCGATTCCACCAAACCTGGCCCGGCCTCCGGCCGGTGGCCCAAGCAGCAGGGCTGGCGGCATCAGGGGTTTGTGGCCGGGGGGGCACAGTGTAGCTGAACTGTAGCTGATAGTGGTTTACCACTCACTAACAAAAACACTGACATGCGGTCATTTATACAGGAAGCTTCCTGCTAGTCCTCCCAGCTGGCGGGTGTGATAACATCAACATGATGGGAAGCAAATGGTCATCTGGCAAGCTAGAGTTAACGGGGAGAGGAGCCTCTAACCTAGTCCCCTGGCTACTTGTCTAGTGCTTGTTACAGCATTTACACTAAACCGCAGAACGTAACTTATCAGGGGCCCGTAGTTTTGGAATGCCTGTTATTTTACCGCACTCGATAGCCTTTTTCAAAAAAACAGCCGAGGAGTTGCAACAAGAGGAACAAGGGGAGCAACAGATCAACCTGACTTATGACATGCCAGATCAACCGGGCATGATATGGATGATATGCTACGCTGGATGATATGCTACGCTGGATGATATGCTACGCTGGATGATATGCTACGCTGGATGATATGCTACGCTGGATGATATGCTACGCTAACCTGACCTGATTTGACATGACACAACAGGTGTACCAGACATAAGGAAATGCTGGACCATAATCAAGGCCTCCATGCTCTTCATGTCACCTGTAGTCGAAGATCAGGACAGCGTAGCCTGCACTTGCAAAGCGGTCGCCAAACACGTGCAAGCCAAAGTCTCGCTGACCACCCTGTATGAATGAGGCCAAGGGTGTGGACAAGGGGAACTAACAGGCAAGCACAGTCCGCAAAAAGGAAGAATGCTAAAGAATGAAGGCTGCACCAACGCTACATGCAGACCAGGGGAAAGAGAGACGCGTCCCACACTTGTGTGAGGTTCAGGGATACTGTGCTGATGTGTCCTCCCTCCCCCTTACTCCTGCCACCCTCCCTCCCTCCCTCAGCCCTCTTGACCCTCTCCCCCGCCTTTCCTCAGCCCTCATTCCCTCCCTTCCTCAGCCCTCCCACTCCCCCTTCAGCCCTTCCTCCCTCTGGGAGAGAAGCAAAGGCCCAGTAATATTTTCAGGGGGGCAGGGTTGAGGTTTGAGCAGCAAGGAGTGGCTCAGCGAGGACTGATTACATATTTCAGATGGGGGAGGGGGAGAGGTGGAGGTGGAGGAGTGGGTATTTGATCATAAAGAAACCCTTGTCATTCCTTGTTATGAGCCGCATCTGTTTTCATGCGTCCTCCCTGTTCACCCTGCACTGTTTCACTCCCGAACATGTCCGGTGGATATGTCATCAAAAACACAACCACCAACAACACCTCAGACCACTCTGCCCCTTCCACACAGTTGAGTGCGGGATGTAGGGCCCACGCCCTCAAGCATGAGTAAAGGGAACCGTCCGGTTAGCTAATATTTATGGAGATCATTCCAAGGATCCTCTGAACGTCCGATCCCACGCTCATGTCAGGTTTCATACGACCTCACAGAGAACCCCCTGTCATTCCAAGGATCCTCTGAACGTCCGATCCCACGCTCGTGTCCAGATTCATCCGACCCTCCCAGCAATCCTCCTGTCATTCCAAGGATCCTCTGAACGTCCGATCCAACGCTTGTGTCCAGATTCATCCGACCCTCCCAGCAATCCTCCTGTCTCATGAGGCAGGCCCGTCAGGGTTGCAAGGCGCACCATTCCATGAGCTGACCGTCCCATCAATTATCCCATCCCTGGCAGCATGGCAGACCATTCCAGGAGCCCAAAATTTTATCCCGGACAAGGCAGCGAGCGCACCATTCCATGAGCCATGATGATACAACGGTGGGGTCCAGCAGTGCCAATGGCCGGGCCCTCCCCTGGTTGGGTCTGGACCTCTTCCTCTGTGTCCGCAGCAGCTGGAACCTGTGGGAGGAGCGGCAACGGGGTGGGTGCCTGGTCAGGGGTCAAAACCTCGGGTCAAGAAGTATCCTGATACCCTGCCAATAACAGGAGTTGTGCTTGTATGAATCATGGAGGCTAGCCAACCAACCTCCAATTAGCCTGAGGTGCAGACACGAAGAATGGAGGGGCCTCATCCCATTGGACTGTACAGCCAGGCTTCACACCCTTGGAATGCACAGCCAGGCGCCACACTTTCCGGTCAACACCCAGGCTTCACACCTGTGGAATGTAAAGCAAGTATTCACACCTTTGGAATGTACAGCCAGGCCTCCAGCTCATCATGTCCAACAGTTGGGAAGTACACGTTGCTGCGTGAGTAGGCCTCCGTCTCCATGGGCTCTGTGGCCGTGGTCTGGCCTTGGATCCAGTCGTAGCCGCCATACCTCACCTCATCTGCGCTCAGGCAGGGTCGAGCAGCACAGTGGGGTAAAAGCCAGGACTGCTATTTTTTAATGTTCCAGCTACAATTCAGCTACAGAACGGCATAGGGCTAAGGTGGCCTAGTGCAGCAAGCCCTTGCTTGGACCCCTGGCTGCAGGCTGATCCAGGTATGTCTCTTCTATTGGCCCATTGATGGCTGCGCAGCGGCCTGCCGAAGGTGGCTATGGTGTGCACTCAAATGATACTGCAGAGCATGGTATGGTAGGAGAGCGAGGCAAAGCGAGGGGGCTGATTGCAGCAAGGTCTGTTGGTGCAGTATGCCAGTATTGACTGTTGAAAACAGCAATGTCATGGTATGCCATCCCTCACCTGGCCATGGCCATGGAAGTGCGACCAGCAGCACGGCGGCTATGGCAGGGATGCATGCCAGGCGGAGGAGGAGGGACATTGTACCGCTGGGCTGGGGGGGCTGCAGAAGGAGGGGGGCGGCGCAGGCCAGCAGGAGGGAGCAGGCAGGGACATGACATTGTATTGGGAGGTCTGTATGAGAAGGGTCATTGGACAGGGTAGGTCAGTGACAAGTCCCTATGCTGGGAGGTATTTAGAGGTAGGTAGGGGACATGAAGCAGCAGGGGGGGCAAGGAGTGACGATGAAGGAGCTAGAGCTGGGCGTTATCGGTATATACCGGGCCCTTGCCTGCAAGGTCCCACCGCTGCTCACTTTAGCTGAATATGCGGTCGAATCTCCTTCTTATATTTCACCGAGTGTGCTCACCTGAGGATGACTGATTCGAGAGGGATCTGTCCGTCCTAGGGAAAATGCGTTCGCTGCTGTGTTCGTTGCAAGACCTCGACTGTCGACTGCCGTAGCCTGCCAGAAAAAAAAATCAAGATCCCTGATTAATGTTGAAGGCAGCAGGTATGACGGGCAATCAATCAGGGTATGATGAAGAGTCGGAGAACGAGCGTTGCTTTCAGTTGTGCCCTAGATCCAGATCTGTTGCCCCAGACACTCACACCCACCCGACACCCTTGCTCGTATCCTGAATGAGCCAATCATCCAAGTTGTTGGAGTAAGCCTGTATGCAAAATCAAAGTACGAGCGTTGCTTTCTGTTGTTGCAGGTTTGTGCCCTAGATCCAGATCTGGTATCCCAGCCTGCTAGGGCCACACATCTAAGTCCTGTGTCAGCGTCGGTGACCTGTATCAACATATCGTATACACTGGTTAGATTCTTTTTCTGCTGAATTATTCCTAACTCCTGCTGGTCTCTGCCCAGCACGCCTCCCCGTCATTCCATCGGGACGATAAGTGCGACATCCGTCGCTCGGTTGTAGTCGCCCTTACCGCGCCTATAAAACCCCGCTGAGAGTCCCAGGCAAAGCCGTTATTAACTGGCAAGATATACGTGTTGTGACGTACACAAGCTGAAAATGCTCCTCAGAGGGCGTGCCGGCATCGGTCACGCATGGAGGAGGAGGAATGCCGACATGGGTTCCGCCTTCACCGGCGCCTTACGACGCTGCCTGTCGAGCTCTACCCATGCTTCGAACAGCAGCTCGACGGTAGCAGCAGCGGATGCTGCGCCTCTAGAGGCGTCAGCAGCAGCAACAGGAATGCCTGGGGCGCAGCTGTCAGCGGCTCCTGCCCGAGACAGGATAGCCACAGATGGGACTCTGCATATGCATGGCAGCACAACCTCAGGTGATGTGTCCGGGGGTCTAATAGCTGTGAGAGCTCCATGGGACGCATGCGCCCATGCGCCATGCAGCGGTCAGCAGCTACTGCCCGGGACAAGATAGCTACAAATGTGACACTGTACATGTATGTTAGCACAGACTAAGATGAACAGCCCCTTGACCGGCCCTGCCAAAGACTACACGGCATATTTGTGCTCATGGCGTACAGTATGCTTGCCCTTCATGGCACATGCACCAGGCTTGCAAGGGCTCACGATCAGTGATTATTTTAGTCGGGACTGGGTACGACTCGTACCGAAACACGGTATCGAACAATTATTGGTCTTGGAGTCCAACGCAGTCGCTCGGTACCACAAAAAAAACGATTTCAGTGCCCAACAATGAATTGCCGAGATCACTGAAGCTGCCCACCATGAACTGCTAGCTCGCCTTTTGTTCGCCAATGGGCGCAGTCTTGTTTTCTAACGCATTGAATGCTTTCAGGTTAAGGAGCCTGTGATGATAGACTCTGACACAGCCAGAATGGCCTGCTCCTTAGGCACCGTCACTTGCAAAGGTTTTTGGGGGATGCGTAGATGCTGTGACACCATCTTGCATCATTCCTTGTTCTGCAACCTGCTCTATATAATGGTGTCGCCCGATTTTAATACCAGCATAAACAGAGCCTGTCAGCCCAGAGACGCCCGCCTCCAGCTGATTCAATGCGTCTGCTCCCTGCCCACAGACAAAATCGGAGGTCGTGCAATTAGAGCGGGCGGGAGTGGGCGGGCGGACGTTGCTGCCCGAAACTCACCAGCACCCACCGATGCCCCGCCTCTCACGGCTGCCCAGTTGGAGGAGCTAGTGGAGGCGGTGCAGAGCAGCAGCAGATGTGTGGTCCTCACAGGTGGGTGCAGGCCAAAGACCTTATGTATATAATTTCAGTTTATTACTGACTACTGGATTTAATTTTGTATTTACCCTAAAAATCCGAGAGGGTTCTCAAAACAAAAAGAATATGTAGGTAAATAATAAAAAACGGCTCTAAGAAATACTAGGGGTCACCCTGTCCTTTTGTGGTAGGCTGCGCAATTGGAGGAGCTGATGGAGGCAGTACAGAGCAACATGCGGGGTCCTCACAGGTGCGGCACTCGTGACACCCCTGCTTAACACCACATCATGTTTCGACTTGTTTGATTCATTTTCTTTTCAGAGGTGATGAAAAGAAAGGGAACTGCTCTTGCTTATTTGATGTCCTGTGTTATCAGAGTTGCTGCAGGTTTTCCCTAGGGGCAAGAGGGTTCTCACCAGAAGCAGCAACTGCTGATTGCGAACGTGTGCGAGTATGGGCCCCATGCACCTCCGGATATCGAGATCTTCATCTGAATGCCGCTCATGTCCCTTTCTCCCCTCCCGTTTTCTTCAGGCGCCGGCGTCAGCACAGAATCCAACATTCCCGACTACCGGGGGCCCATGGGCGCATATACCACGGGGTTCAAACCCATGACTCATCAGCAGGTGGGAGTAAGTGCAGGCAGTAAGAGTGGAGGCCTTAACCAGCACTTCAGGTTGCATACAACATAGGGTTGAAACCTATGACTCATTAACAGGTGGGAGTAGGCGCTATCCTCAAGGAGCATATGTTTGTTTCCTTGTGCTTATTGCGCATCAACAGGTGGGAGCAGGTGCACGCAGCTGGGAGGGGCCATAATCCACACCTCAAGTAAAACATGTGTCACTCATAGTGAGCCGCACGCGCGTTAGCACGTGGGGACGCCTCGGTAAACAATTGTTTTTAACTCTGACCCCTGTACAGGTGGGAGTGGAAGCGCTCGTATACCGGTACCGACATGGGGTGGTCTGGGTGGAATCCCTTTTGCTGCAGCTTGGCATTTGAGCTTCCGCATATTTACCTTCCGCTTGTGCAGACATACAATTTCTATAAGAAGAAGAATACACAAAACTTGAATTGGATTTTTTCTCATTTTTAAGCTCTGAAAGGCACTCATCAAAGCTATAACATGTCGTGTCCGCACACCCGATCTCTTTGGTCTTGCAGCTAGGCACTTCGTCCACTGAATCACTGATCAGCCAGGGTAGTGACCAGGGTCAGCCAGATGGCCGTTTTTTGCCGGGCTGGGGCATGCTTTTTGGCCGGCGTCACTACCCTGTGATCAGCCCAATATGATGCGAAGCAGCAGCCTTAGTGAAACTCCGCCTTCATACTCTGTTTGGAATGCGAAGATGACAAGGGCTCGCCGGGAAGGCATGCATGTACCGCCTACATACCTTCCTTTCGACACTATTAGCTCTTGTCTCTACCCTGTGATCAGCCCAACGTGATGTGAGGCAGCAGCCTCAGTGAGAGACTCCGCCTTCATATTATGTTTGGAAGGCGAAGATGACGCGGGCTCGCCAGGAAAGCATGCACGTACCGCCTACATACGCTCCTTACAACCCTATTACCTCTTGCCCCTACATGGTGCCCTACCTGCCACCGCCCTCCTCACACCTGCTAGGCCTTAATGGCTCCTGCTTGCCGCCGCCCTCCCCCCAGTCCATGGCCTGCCCCGAGAGCCGGGCCCGCTACTACATAAACCACACCAGTGTTACCCACCAACCCATTGACCTGTTAAGCCCTAGAGCTCCTGCTTGCTGTCGCCTTCCCAACAGTTCATGGCTAGACAGGACAGCCGGGCCTACTTATAGAACCAGTGTGCTCCCCCCCCCACATTGACCTGTTAGGCCCTGATAGCTCCTGCCTGCCGTTGCACTCCCCAACAGTTCATGGACAGCCCTGAGAGCCGGGCCCGCCTCTATACAGGTTTGACCCCTCCCTCCCCATGGACCTGTTAGGCGGTAACAGGTTCTGCCTCCCGCCGCCCTCTCCCCGGTCATAACAAGTCAGGACAGCCGATTTTGCTCCTAGACCAGTGGGAACCACCCCCCGCTGATATTTTAGGCCGTAATAGATCCTGCTTGTCGCTGCATCTCCCCATCGGTTGATGGCAAGCTCTGACAGCTGGGCCTGTACTAGACCAGTATGACCCCCCCTACCCATTGACCTGGTAGACCATTACAGGTTCTGCCTTCTGCCCCCCTTCTCACAGTTTATGGCCAGCCCTGAGAGTCGGGCCCGCTACTGGGCGCGCAGCTTCCTGGGTTGGCAGGACTTCTCCAGGCGCTCACCCAATGCAGCGCATGACGGGCTGTCAAGATTGCAGGGCAGAGGCTGGGTCTCAGGACTCATCACACAGGTGGGGATGGAGGGAAGGGTGGGGATGACGGGCTGTCAAGATTGCAGGGCAGAGGCTGGGTCTCAGGACTCATCAGTCATCACACAGGTGGGGATGGAGGGAAGGGTGGGGATGACAGGCTGTCAAGATTGCAGGGCAGAGGCTGGGTCTCAGGACTCATCAGTCATCACACAGGTGGGGATGGAGGGAAGGGTGGGGATGACAGGCTGTCAAGATTGCAGGGCAGAGGCTGGGTCTCAGGACTCATCACACAGGTGGGGATGGAGGGAAGGGTGGGGATGACGGGCTGTCAAGATTGCAGGGCAGAGGCTGGGTCTCAGGACTCATCACACAGGTGGGGATGGAGGGAAGGGTGGGGATGACAGGCTGTCAAGATTGCAGGGCAGAGGCTGGGTCTCAGGACTCATCACACAGGTGGGGATGGAGGGAAGGGTGGGGATGACGGGCTGTCAAGATTGCAGGGCAGAGGCTGGGTCTCAGGACTCATCACTCAGGTGGGGATGGAGGGAAGGGTGGGGATGACAGGCTGTCAAGATTGCAGGGCAGAGGCTGGGTCTCAGGACTCATCAGTCATCACACAGGTGGGGATGGAGGGAAGGGTGGGGATGACAGGCTGTCAAGATTGCAGGGCAGAGGCTGGGTCTCAGGACTCATCACACAGGTGGGGATGGAGGGAAGGGTGGGGATGACAGGCTGTCAAGATTGCAGGGCAGAGGCTGGGTCTCAGGACTCATCAGTCATCACACAGGTGGGGATGGAGGGAAGGGTGGGGATGACAGGCTGTCAAGATTGCAGGGCAGAGGCTGGGTCTCAGGACTCATCACACAGGTGGGGATGGAGGGAAGGGTGGGGATGACAGGCTGTCAAGATTGCAGGGCAGAGGCTGGGTCTCAGGACTCATCAGTCATCACACAGGTGGGGATGGAGGGAAGGGTGGGGATGACAGGCTGTCAAGATTGCAGGGCAGAGGCTGGGTCTCAGGACTCGTTACACAGGTGGGGATGGATGGAAGGGTGGGGATGACAGGCTGTCAAGATTGCAGGGCAGAGGCTGGGTCTCAGGACACATCACACAGGTGGGGATTGAGGGAAGGGTGGGGGTAGATGGGAGGGGGGCACACGCGTGAGGGTAGTGCTAGATTTGAGTGAGGGGTGGGGGGCACGAGCTGGGTGCACAGCCTGGCACACTGGGGTGGTGGGGGATGAGGAAACGTTTCTTCCAATGTTGGTTTGCCTGTCCTTGAGTCTCCAGCGCATGCAGGCTGCAGCATTGTCGAAGAGGATGGTACCAGCAGTAAGCTCTGGGTGTTAAACAGGACAAGCCTGGAGGGCGTGAAGAAGCTGTTGAACCCTGAGTCTTGCTTCCAAAACCTGGAATCGCAAAGTTTGACGGGTTGTGATAATGAGTTGTTAATTTTGATTTCATGTCCATGAACTAGGGGGCGAATGTAGGCAAGACAAACAAAGAAGGCACGGTCAAGAAGAAAGAAAAGTCCGACTGGCACAAGATGCGTGATGCCACGTATGACGTATCCCTCCAAGACGGGCCAGCCAGGCCTGACGCCTCGGGGACGCAGTCCACCCTAAAAGCGCTATGACTTCACCCGCCAAACCCTGAAGAACCTAACCAATGTCTGAGGCACAGGGGCTACTGACAACGATCGTAATGACTCCAAGGTACCAGCCTGGTACTGGACAGCTGGTAGTCCTTACCTAACATTTATATCAAGAGGCATCTGGGCCTGTCGTCAGTGATGTGTAATCTCTTCTGCTCCCTTTCAGAATCATCAGAACCGTGTCAGAGATACTCAAGGGTCTGTTTGCCTTGTCACATGCTTTGCCAGAAAATTGTCCCCAGCAACATGTGGGACCAAACACCCACATCAGGACATTCATTTTACACTTTGTTTTCCTTTCCTGACTCAAGGCGCTCCCCATCCTGAACCTTTTAACCCTCTATTGTACCCTTCAGGGCGCTCCCAGTGACCCAATCCTCTGCCACATTCTCCTCGGCTAACACCCTGAACCTTTTCTACTGTGTGTCCCTGTCATAGAACGTGGACCGCTTACATCAGAGCGCCACCAGCCTTCAAGGAGTGGATCGACGATCCAGAAGCCACCGCGTCCTTGAGCTACACGGCACCACACACGAGTGGGTGAGGGGCTCAGGGTTGAGGGAGTACCCTAGCCACCGCGTCCTTGAGCTACACGGCACCACACACGAGTGGGTGAGGGGCTCAGGGTTGAGGGAGTTCCCTAGCCACCGCGTCCTTGTGCTACATGGCACCACACACGAGTGGGTGAGGGGCTCAGGGTTGAGGGAGTACCCTAGCCACCGCGTCCTTGAGCTACATGGCACCACACACGAGTGGTTGAGGGGCTCAGGGTTGAGGGAGTACCCTAGCCACCGCGTCCTTGAGCTACATGGCACCACACACGAGTGGGTGAGGGGCTCAGGGTTGAGGGAGTACCCTAGCCACCGCGTCCTTGTGCTACATGGCACCACACACGAGTGGGTGAGGGGCTCAGGGTTGAGGGAATACCCTAGCCACCACGTCCTTGTGCTACATGGCACCACACACGAGTGGGTGAGGGGCTCAGGGATGAGGGAGTACCCTAGCCACCACGTCCTTGAGCTACATGGTACCACACACGAGTGGGTGAGGGGCTCAGGGTTGAGGGAGTACCCTGGCCACCGCGTCCTTGTGCTACACGGCACCACACACGAGTGGGTGAGGGGCTCAGGGTTGAGGGAGTACCCTAGCCACCGCGTCCTTGAGCTACACGGCACCACACACGAGTGGGTGAGGGGCTCAGGGTTGAGGGAGTACCCTAGCCACCACGTCCTTGTGCTACATGGCACCACACACGAATGGGTGAGGGGCTCAGGGATGAGGGAGTACCCTAGCCACCACGTCCTTGAGCTACATGGTACCACACACGAGTGGGTGAGGGGCTCAGGGTTGAGGGAGTACCCTGGCCACCGCGTCCTTGTGCTACACGGCACCACACACGAGTGGGTGAGGGGCTCAGGGTTGAGGGAGTACCCTAGCCACGCGTCCTTGAGCTACACGGCACCACACACGAGTGGGTGAGGGGCTCAGGGTTGAGGGAGTACCCTACCCCCCCCCCCTTGTGCTACATGGCACCACACACGAGTGGGTGAGGGGCTCAGGGTTGAGGGAGTTCCCTAGCCACGCGTCCTTGAGCTACACGGCACCACACACGAGTGGGTGAGGGGCTCAGGGTTGAGGGAGTACCCTACCCCCCCCCCCTTGTGCTACATGGCACCACACACGAGTGGGTGAGGGGCTCAGGGTTGAGGGAGTACCCTAGCCACGCGTCCTTGAGCTACACGGCACCACACACGAGTGGGTGAGGGGCTCAGGGTTGAGGGAGTACCCTACCCCCCCCCCCTTGTGCTACATGGCACCACACACGAGTGGGTGAGGGGCTCAGGGTTGAGGGAGTACCCTAGCCACCGCGTCCTTGTGCTACATGGCACCACACACGAGTGGGTGAGGGGCTCAGGGTTGAGGGAGTACCCTAGCCACCGCGTCCTTGAGCTACACGGCACCACACACGAGTGGGTGAGGGGCTCAGGGTTGAGGGAGTACCCTAGCCACCGCGTCCTTGAGCTACATGGCACCACACACGAATGGGTGAGGGGCTCAGGGTTGAGGGAGTACCCTAGCCACCACGTCCTTGAGCTACATGGCACCACACACGAATGGGTGAGGGGCTCAGGGTTGAGGGAGTACCCTAGCCACCGCGTCCTTGAGCTACATGGCACCACACACGAATGGGTGAGGGGCTCAGGGTTGAGGGAGTACCCTAGCCACCACGTCCTTGAGCTACATGGCACCACACACGAATGGGTGAGGGGCTCAGGGTTGAGGGAGTACCCTAGCCACCGCGTCCTTGAGCTACATGGCACCACACACGAATGGATGAGGGGCTCAGGGTTGAGGGAGTTCCCTAGCCACCACGTTCTTGAGCTACACGGCACCACACACGAATGGGTGAGGGGCTCAGGGTTGAGGGAGTACCCTAGCCACCACGTCCTTGTGCTACATGGCACCACACACGAATGGGTGAGGGGCTCAGGGTTGAGGGAGTACCCTAGCCACCGCGTCCTTGTGCTACATGGCACCACACACGAGTGGGTGAGGGGCTCAGGGTTGAGGGAGTACCCTAGCCACCACGTCCTTGTGCTACATGGCACCACACACGAGTGGGTGAGGGGCTCAGGGTTGAGGGAGTACCCTAGCCACCGCGTCCTTGAGCTACACGGCACCACACACGAGTGGGTGAGGGGCTCAGGGTTGAGGGAGTACCCTAGCCACCACGTCCTTGTGCTACATGGCACCACACACGAATGGGTGAGGGGCTCAGGGATGAGGGAGTACCCTAGCCACCACGTCCTTGAGCTACATGGTACCACACACGAGTGGGTGAGGGGCTCAGGGTTGAGGGAGTACCCTGGCCACCGCGTCCTTGTGCTACACGGCACCACACACGAGTGGGTGAGGGGCTCAGGGTTGAGGGAGTACCCTAGCCACCGCGTCCTTGAGCTACACGGCACCACACACGAGTGGGTGAGGGGCTCAGGGTTGAGGGAGTACCCTAGCCACCACGTCCTTGTGCTACATGGCACCACACACGAGTGGGTGAGGGGCTCAGGGTTGAGGGAGTACCCTAGCCACCGCGTCCTTGAGCTACACGGCACCACACACGAGTGGGTGAGGGGCTCAGGGTTGAGGGAGTACCCTACCCCCCCCCCCTTGTGCTACATGGCACCACACACGAGTGGGTGAGGGGCTCAGGGTTGAGGGAGTACCCTAGCCACGCGTCCTTGAGCTACACGGCACCACACACGAGTGGGTGAGGGGCTCAGGGTTGAGGGAGTACCCTACCCCCCCCCCCTTGTGCTACATGGCACCACACACGAGTGGGTGAGGGGCTCAGGGTTGAGGGAGTACCCTAGCCACCGCGTCCTTGTGCTACATGGCACCACACACGAGTGGGTGAGGGGCTCAGGGTTGAGGGAGTACCCTAGCCACCGCGTCCTTGAGCTACACGGCACCACACACGAGTGGGTGAGGGGCTCAGGGTTGAGGGAGTACCCTAGCCACCGCGTCCTTGAGCTACATGGCACCACACACGAATGGGTGAGGGGCTCAGGGTTGAGGGAGTACCCTAGCCACCACGTCCTTGAGCTACATGGCACCACACACGAATGGGTGAGGGGCTCAGGGTTGAGGGAGTACCCTAGCCACCGCGTCCTTGAGCTACATGGCACCACACACGAATGGGTGAGGGGCTCAGGGTTGAGGGAGTACCCTAGCCACCACGTCCTTGAGCTACATGGCACCACACACGAATGGGTGAGGGGCTCAGGGTTGAGGGAGTACCCTAGCCACCACGTCCTTGAGCTACATGGCACCACACACGAATGGATGAGGGGCTCAGGGTTGAGGGAGTTCCCTAGCCACCACGTTCTTGAGCTACACGGCACCACACACGAATGGGTGAGGGGCTCAGGGTTGAGGGAGTACCCTAGCCACCACGTCCTTGTGCTACATGGCACCACACACGAATGGGTGAGGGGCTCAGGGTTGAGGGAGTACCCTAGCCACCGCGTCCTTGTGCTACATGGCACCACACACGAGTGGGTGAGGGGCTCAGGGTTGAGGGAGTACCCTAGCCACCACGTCCTTGTGCTACATGGCACCACACACGAGTGGGTGAGGGGCTCAGGGTTGAGGGAGTACCCTAGCCACCGCGTCCTTGAGCTACACGGCACCACACACGAGTGGGTGAGGGGCTCAGGGTTGAGGGAGTACCCTAGCCACCACGTCCTTGTGCTACATGGCACCACACACGAATGGGTGAGGGGCTCAGGGATGAGGGAGTACCCTAGCCACCACGTCCTTGAGCTACATGGTACCACACACGAGTGGGTGAGGGGCTCAGGGTTGAGGGAGTACCCTGGCCACCGCGTCCTTGTGCTACACGGCACCACACACAAGTGGGTGAGGGGCTCAGGGTTGAGGGAGTACCCTAGCCACCGCGTCCTTGAGCTACACGGCACCACACACGAGTGGGTGAGGGGCTCAGGGTTGAGGGAGTACCCTAGCCACCACGTCCTTGTGCTACATGGCACCACACACGAGTGGGTGAGGGGCTCAGGGTTGAGGGAGTACCCTAGCCACCGCGTCCTTGAGCTACACGGCACCACACACGAGTGGGTGAGGGGCTCAGGGTTGAGGGAGTACCCTAGCCACCACGTCCTTGTGCTACATGGCACCACACACGAGTGGGTGAGGGGCTCAGGGATGAGGGAGTACCCTAGCCACCACGTCCTTGAGCTACATGGTACCACACACGAGTGGGTGAGGGGCTCAGGGTTGAGGGAGTACCCTGGCCACCGCGTCCTTGTGCTACACGGCACCACACACGAGTGGGTGAGGGGCTCAGGGTTGAGGGAGTACCCTAGCCACGCGTCCTTGAGCTACACGGCACCACACACGAGTGGGTGAGGGGCTCAGGGTTGAGGGAGTACCCTACCCCCCCCCCCTTGTGCTACATGGCACCACACACGAGTGGGTGAGGGGCTCAGGGTTGAGGGAGTACCCTAGCCACGCGTCCTTGAGCTACACGGCACCACACACGAGTGGGTGAGGGGCTCAGGGTTGAGGGAGTACCCTACCCCCCCCCCCTTTTGCTACATGGCACCACACACGAGTGGATGAGGGGCTCAGGGTTGAGGGAGTTCCCTAGCCACCGCGTCCTTGTGCTACATGGCACCACACACGAGTGGGTGAGGGGCTCAGGGTTGAGGGAGTACCCTAGCCACCACGTCCTTGTGCTACATGGCACCACACACGAGTGGGTGAGGGGCTCAGGGTTGAGGGAGTTCCCTAGCCACCACGTCCTTGTGCTACATGGCACCACACACGAGTGGGTGAGGGGCTCAGGGTTGAGGGAGTTCCCTAGCCACCACGTCCTTGTGCTACACGGCACCACACACGAGTGGGTGAGGGGCTCAGGGTTGAGGGAGTACCCTAGCCACCACGTCCTTGTGCTACATGGCACCACACACGAATGGGTGAGGGGCTCAGGGTTGAGGGAGTGCCCTGGCCACCACGTCCTTGTGCTACATGGCACCACACACGAGTGGGTGAGGGGCTCAGGGTTGAGGGAGTACCCTAGCCACCGCGTCCTTGAGCTACACGGCACCACACACGAGTGGGTGAGGGGCTCAGGGTTGAGGGAGTTCCCTAGCCACCACGTCCTTGAGCTACATGGCACCACACACGAGTGGGTGAGGGGCTCAGGGTTGAGGGAGTACCCTAGCCACCACGTCCTTGTGCTACATGGCACCACACACGAGTGGGTGAGGGGCTCAGGGTTGAGGGAGTACCCTAGCCACCGCGTCCTTGAGCTACATGGCACCACACACGAGTGGGTGAGGGGCTCAGGGTTGAGGGAGTACCCTAGCCACCACGTCCTTGTGCTACATGGTACCACACACGAGTGGGTGAGGGGCTCAGGGTTGAGGGAGTACCCTAGCCACCGCGTCCTTGTGCTACATGGCACCACACACGAGTGGGTGAGGGGCTCAGGGTTGAGGGAGTGCCCTGGCCACCACGTCCTTGAACTACATGGCACCACACACGAGTGGGTGAGGGGTCAGGGTTGAGGGAGTACCCTAGCCACCACGTCCTTGTGCTACATGGCACCACACACGAGTGGGTTCGGGGCTCAGGGTTGAGGGAGTACCCTAGCCACCGCGTCCTTGAGCTACACGGCACCACACACGAGTGGGTGAGGGGCTCAGGGTTGAGGGAGTACCCTAGCCACCACGTCCTTGTGCTACATGGCACCACACACGAATGGGTGAGGGGCTCAGGGATGAGGGAGTACCCTAGCCACCACGTCCTTGATCTACATGGTACCACACACGAGTGGGTGAGGGGCTCAGGGTTGAGGGAGTACCCTGGCCACCGCGTCCTTGTGCTACACGGCACCACACACGAGTGGGTGAGGGGCTCAGGGTTGAGGGAGTACCCTAGCCACCGCGTCCTTGAGCTACACGGCACCACACACGAGTGGGTGAGGGGCTCAGGGTTGAGGGAGTACCCTAGCCACCACGTCCTTGTGCTACATGGCACCACACACGAGTGGGTGAGGGGCTCAGGGTTGATGGAGTACCCTAGCCACCGCGTCCTTGAGCTACACGGCACCACACACGAGTGGGTGAGGGGCTCAGGGTTGAGGGAGTACCCTAGCCACCACGTCCTTGTGCTACATGGCACCACACACGAATGGGTGAGGGGCTCAGGGATGAGGGAGTACCCTAGCCACCACGTCCTTGAGCTACATGGTACCACACACGAGTGGGTGAGGGGCTCAGGGTTGAGGGAGTACCCTGGCCACCGCGTCCTTGTGCTACACGGCACCACACACGAGTGGGTGAGGGGCTCAGGGTTGAGGGAGTACCCTAGCCACGCGTCCTTGAGCTACACGGCACCACACACGAGTGGGTGAGGGGCTCAGGGTTGAGGGAGCACCCTACCCCCCCCCCCTTGTGCTACATGGCACCACACACGAGTGGGTGAGGGGCTCAGGGTTGAGGGAGTACCCTAGCCACCGCGTCCTTGAGCTACACGGCACCACACACGAATGGGTGAGGGGCTCAGGGTTGAGGGAGTACCCTAGCCACCGCGTCCTTGAGCTACACGGCACCACACACGAGTGGGTGAGGGGCTCAGGGTTGAGGGAGTACCCTAGCCACCACGTCCTTGTGCTACATGGCACCACACACGAGTGGGTGAGGGGCTCAGGGTTGAGGGAGTACCCTAGCCACGCGTCCTTGAGCTACACGGCACCACACACGAGTGGGTGAGGGGCTCAGGGTTGAGGGAGTACCCTGGCCACCGCGTCCTTGTGCTACACGGCACCACACACGAGTGGGTGAGGGGCTCAGGGTTGAGGGAGTACCCTAGCCACGCGTCCTTGAGCTACACGGCACCACACACGAGTGGGTGAGGGGCTCAGGGTTGAGGGAGTTCCCTAGCCACCGCGTCCTTGTGCTACATAGCACCACACACGAGTGGGTGAGGGGCTCAGGGTTGAGGGAGTACCCTAGCCACCGCGTCCTTGAGCTACACGGCACCACACACGAGTGGGTGAGGGGCTCAGGGTTGAGGGAGTACCCTAGCCACCACGTCCTTGTGCTACATGGCACCACACACGAGTGGGTGAGGGGCTCAGGGTTGAGGGAGTACCCTAGCCACCACGTCCTTGTGCTACATGGCACCACACACGAGTGGGTGAGGGGCTCAGGGTTGAGGGAGTACCCTAGCCACCGCGTCCTTGAGCTACATGGCACCACACACGAGTGGGTGAGGGGCTCAGGGTTGAGGGAGTACCCTAGCCACCACGTCCTTGTGCTACATGGTACCACACACGAGTGGGTGAGGGGCTCAGGGTTGAGGGAGTACCCTAGCCACCGCGTCCTTGTGCTACATGGCACCACACACGAGTGGGTGAGGGGCTCAGGGTTGAGGGAGTGCCTTGGCCACCACGTCCTTGAACTACATGGCACCACACACGAGTGGGTGAGGGGTCAGGGTTGAGGGAGTACCCTAGCTTCAATTTCTGGAACTACCCGGCACCTAGCCAGTGGGTTGAGGCCTTGCCCTGGCCAAAACGGCTATAATTCTCACGTCACCGCACAGATACTAGGTAGGGTGCAGGTTTTAGATTGAAGTGAGATTGCGCACAGCTGTGGAAATTGGAAACACGATGCTTATTGGTCAGGCTGACATGGGCTGCTGACAATTGCGCCCAGCCCTTGAGGTTGATTCCTCCTTGCCTCCCTCTGCCTGCCTGCCTCCCTGCCTCCCTGCTTGCCTCAATGGTAATGGCGGGTCGCCCTGGCTTCAGCAACGGATGGACTGCATTGTATTCTTGTTGCATGCCTGGCTTGCCTGTCTGCGTGCCTGTCCGCCTGTCTGTCTGTCAGCCTGCCTGCCTGCTTGCCTGCCTCAATGGCAATGGCGGGGCGCCCTAGCTTCAGCAACGGATGGGCTGCATTTTGTTCTTGCTGCATGCCTGGCGTTGGTTCTTCCTACCACGCTTACAGGTGGGTCATTACTAGCTGTCCTTCACATACAGAGACAGTATTTTTCCTGATGACCCCAATTTCTGTTGGCAGGGTATAGGGTTCAGGGACTGCTGTTTTTCTGATGACCTCAAAATCTGTTTGCTTCCTCATTTGGTTTGCTGACTTCCGGGTTTCCCCAACATCTGTTTGCTTCCTCATTTGGTTTGCTGACTTCCTGGTTTCCCCAATTTCTGTTTGCTTCGTTGCTGCCAGGGTGCGCTGTTTATCATGTGGGGCCATCACCTGCCGCACCGCCATGCAAGATGAGCTGTCAGTGCTCAACCCGGGGGCTGCCGCACTCGTGGCCAGGCTGACTTCAGAGGCTGAGGAAGATGCAGGTGTGCGAAGATATGATGCAGGGCTTGATATGAGTGTTAGTGTGGGACTGTGGGTACTTGTCTTTTAGGCTGATATCAGAAGCACAGGAGGATGCAGGTGTGTCAAAGTATCAGGGGGTGGAGGTGGTTCACCTGGGTGCGAGTGTAGACTACTGCACTCGAGTCGGGGCTGATTTCAGAGGTAGAGGTAGATGCAGGTGTGTGAAGATATGATGGAGGGGTTGATTTGAACTTTAGTGTGGGACTGTGGGTACTAGTGCCAGGGCTGATTTCAGCGGTAGAGGGTGATGCAGGTGTGTGTGGGCATGGGTATGAGTGCCAGGTTTGGCATGGGTGCCGATCAGTGATTCTTTTGGTGATGTCAGCTATTCATTGTTGGGTACTGAAATTTCCAAAACGAGCGCCGCAGGCGCAACAAAATCTTGATTCTCAGTGTTTCCTGCCCGTTTCGGATCTTTTCGGTACTAAGTGACTGTATTGGACTACAAGACCAATGATTGTTCGACACAGTGTTTCGGTTCCTAGTACCGACTAAAATAATCACTGGTGTCGATGCGGGTGTGGGCCTGGGTGCATCTGGGTTGGTCGCTCCTATAGGTAGACGCAGGCGTGGGGAAGGGGGGGAAGGATGCCGCAGGTGACCGATGTGCAGGGGGACGCGGCAGGGCTGGTAATGGGACAGGTGGGTGGGGCCAAGGAGGGTGACAGCTGATTTGTGGCTGTGCATGGCCCTCGGTTGTTAGCCAGGTGCTGCGGTGAGGGAGGCATGGTCATCATCATCCCCTAGTCAGTAGCGGCTGGGTGGTTGATGGACGTGTGTTCAGGGGAGGGGGTGCTGAGGCAGGCGCTTGGATCCCCCCACATGACTGCCCTTTGAACCCATATATCGGCAGAGACGGCAATGCTGTGTCTGCCTGTCGCTGATGCAGCACTAGACTATGGGGGTGTACCTCTTTGTAACCCGAAACCATGAATCCTAATCCTGAAAGGCTGCGGCTGTTCGTTGCTGATTCGGCGTTGACCGCCCATCTGTACCCAAAGACCTGAAATGGGTGGATGGGGTGAGTTCGGTCAGAATCAAGCAGTCTATGGGACCATTCTGGCCTTCAAATCCAGAAGCTGGAAAAGTTTTTGAATTTCGACGATTCCTCGACCCTCAAAATGGCCAAACAGGACAGGAGAGCCACACTTCTGTACATGCTCAACTTTCTCTTGAACCCATCTTCAGATGCCCTGTGTGGGTGTGTAATAGTGTGGGAGTGTAATAGTGTGTGCACTAGTGTATTTTCTGACCATGACTCTATACTGCCTGTTCTGTCCAGTATTCTGTACTGCCTGTCCTATACCCTAAGCCCTAAACCCTACCCCCCTCAGGCAGTCTGACGACTGAGGCCTGGCATCGAGCCCTGCGTGCCGGCTCTGTAGAGCGCGGGGCGCTCAGCAGACAGCCGGACTCTAGCAGCTTAGATGACAGCACCGGGCAGGGCACCGACAAGACGAGCAGAGCTGCCAGCATGGTAGGCAGAGTCGAGCCGCTGGTGTTGTCACTTGATGCTGGGGCAGGCATGCGCAGATGAGGGAATGTCTGCATGCATGCCCAGACATTCCCTCAGGGGCATGGGCACGGAGCATGCATGCTCAGACATTCCCTCAGGGGCATGGGCACGGAGCATGCATGCGCAGACATTCCCTCAGGGGCATGGGCACGGAGCATGCATGCGCAGACATTCCCTCAGGGACATGGGCACGGAGCATGCATGCAGACATTCCCTCAGGGACATGGGCACAAAGCATGCATGCTCAGACATTCCCTCAGGGGCATGGGCACGGAGCATGCATGCTCAGACATTCCCTCAGGGACATGGGCACGGAGCATGCATGCAGACATTCCCTCAGGGACATGGGCACGGAGCATGCATGCTCAGACATTCCCTCAGGGACATGGGCACGGAGCATGCATGCTCAGACATTCCCTCAGGGACATGGGCACGGAGCATGCATGCTCAGACATTCCCTCAGGGACATGGCACGGAGCATGCATGCGCAGACATTCCCTCAAGGGCATGGGCACGGAGCATGCATGCTCCGTGCCCACGCCCCTGAGGCCGGCACCCCTGGGGCTGTCTCATGCGTGGCAGAAAATGTCATGCATGCCATATCTGCTTGCATGGTCTCTCCACTGTCTGCCATCCTGGACCTGCTAGCTCTTCCCTTATACTGTCTGGGCAGGCGTGCTGGTTTTAGTGGTCTGATATCCTTAGGGAGAGGGGGGGACTGCAACACCTGCGAGTCTGCAACTGCCCCTCCACTCCTCCATATGACATCTGCCCCCTACCCCTACCCCCTACCCCCTGCCCCCTGCCCCCTACCCCCTACCCCCTACACCCTACCCCCTACCCCCCTACCCCCTACCCCCTACCCCTACCCCCTACCCCCCTACCCCGTGCCCCCTACCCCCTACCCCGTGCCCCCTACCCCCTACCCCGTGCCCCCTACCCCCTACCCCCTGCCCCCTGCCCCCTACCACCTACCCCCTGCTCCCTACCCCCTACCCCCTACCCCCTACCCCCTACCCCCTACCCCCTACCCCCTACCCCTACCCCCCTACCCCCAACACCCGTACCCCCTGGCCTCTGCCCCCTACCCCCTGCCCCCTACCCCCTACCCCCTACCCCCTACCCCCTACCCCCTACCCCCTACCCCCTACCCCCTACCCCCTACCCCCTACCCCCTACCCCCTACCCCGTGCCCCCTGCCACCTGCCACCTACCACCTGCCCCCTACCCCCTACCCCCTACCCCCTACCCCCTACCCCCTACCCCCTACCCCCTACCCCCTACCCCCCTACCCCCTACCTCCTACCCCTACCCCCCTACCCCCAACACCCGTACCCCCTGGCCTCTGCCCCCTACCCCCTACCCCCTACCCCCTATTCCCTACCCCCTGTCCCCTACCCCCTACCCCCTACCCCCTGCATCCTACCCCTACCCCCTGCCCCCTACCCCACCTGCCCCCTGCCCCCTGCCCCGTACCCCCTACCCCTGCCCCCTACCCCCTGCCCCCTACCCCCTGCCCCCTACCCCTGCCCCCTACCCCTGCCCCCTGCCCCGTACCCCCTACCCCTGCCCCCTACCCCCTGCCCCGTACCCCCTGCCCCCTACCCCCTGCCCCCTACCCCTGCCCCCTACCCCTGCCCCCTACCCCCTACCCCGTACCCCCTACCCCTGCCCCCTACCCCCTGCCCCGTACCCCCTACCCCTGCCCCCTACCCCCTGCCCCCTAACCCTGCCCCCTACCCCTGCCCCCACCCCCTGCCCCATACCCCTGCCCCATACCCCTGCCCCATACCCTTGTAACCCTTGCCCCATACCCCAACCAAATCAGGCTGCTCATATTTGCACTGAAAACTAGATCTCAAACACATCCTTAAGCTAGTACCCTTCAGCCGGTATCATTAAAAAATTAACTTCAAGAGACATCTTTGCACCACAGCCTCAAGCAGCATCCTTCATCGTTTTGTGATCCCCTTCAGGATGTCCTAGATCCTGTGGTAGTTTATATTTTCTCTCACATGTCTTCCTCAACACAGGGTCGGGAGTTTAAATACCGTGAACCATTTATTTCTTCCACCCTGTCTCCCAGAGGGTCATGGGGCCTGACGTTGACCTATTGATTCCATCCATAAGCCACTTCCTCTAAACAGCATCCTTTCAATGTGTCTGTCCTCCACACACAATGCGGTCTTGAAGTCCGTTGGTGCATTGAGCTTGATTATGCCGAATATGCATCAGCAAGCACGTATTTCCATCATGTAACCTCTCCCCACCATGGAGCCTGATGATAATGTTGATATTTTGAATGCTAGAAGAGGCTCCATCGCGCCACTCTTACTTCGTTACTTTCTTACTGTCAGCGTGATCCCCCCCACGCCACACACACGTCCCTGTCGGTCTATTTGTGTTGTTCGTGTGTCGTCCGTTGTTTCTGTTGCTGGTGCTTTGGTTTGGTCGCTCCCGCCTGTTTCGTTCCTCACTTTCTGGTTGCTCCCCGGTTTGCTCTGCCTGGCCCTTTCGCAAAAGGCTGTGGATGGTTGCGTCAACTTTGTAACGAAACACACGCAGGAGGTTCCCGTTATGAGGCCGGATGGGGACATCGAGATTGCCGACGCAGGAAAAGGCTTTATTGTGCCGTCCTGCCGGGCCTGCAACAGCGGTATACTCAAGCCGGACGTTGTTTTCTTCGGTGCGTATTCGTTCTTAGGGCGCAGACAGGGTGTGGGTGCATTCGCTTGTCGGAAAGGGTTGTTTTTACCACCTGGGATGAGGGCACAGAATTGTTTGGGGAAGCTGTAAGGAGATAAAGCAGGTTGTTGATTGGATCGGAAATTCATGGTGTGGAGTCAACCTTGTAGAAACCCTGGATGGAAACCATCGGAAACCCTGATGTAGGACCAGATGTACGAACCCTCGCATGGTAAAACCTGCAACGTAAGACCTGATGGAAGCTCTCTCTTTCTGTATCGGGGGGGCTGATAGGCAGAGGAATTTATCTTCTCCCACCTACAGTTTTGCCCTGCCTGTTCTGGAGCTCACCTACCAGCTGACGGCATCCCTAATCTCCGGGCCTTAGAGCATCTGACTGTCAATGACTTGCCACCTCTGGGCCCTGCTCAAAAAGGCTTGGCCGCGTGGGCGCCTTACTAAAGAGTTGGGAGGAAGGATGGATATAAACACAAGGGAGCAGGACAAAAATGGAGTAAAATGGAAGGTCAAGTCAAGGACTGATAATGAAGTGAGGAGCATCCGACTGTGCAAGCTGGAAAAGCTGACTGCCCCGCTGACTTTGTGTCCTGCCCTTTCAGGTGATGGCATCCCTAAGCCCCGGGCTGCTGAGGCCATGACCCTGGCATCAGAGTGCGACCTTATGATCACAATAGGTGAGCGGTTGCATCCGCTTAGCAGGCGAAAATCCTTAACCCTAAACCCTAGGTGGGCCCTTAGAGGGGTCCCAAAAATACCCCCCACTACGTGTCCCTTCACGTAGTGGGGGGACTCCCTGCAAGGAAGGGGGCCCCCCCACGTCGTGGGGGAACACCCAAAACCCGCCCTATCAACAAAATCCCGCTCCACAAATTTTGGGTCCCATACGGTAAGGTCACAAAAGCCGCGGGGCGGGATCTGCCACGGTACAAAAAGCTACGCTGATCGTACCTGGCGGGCCGCCTCTACCGTTTGGTACCTTGATTGCTGCAAAAGGAGATCCGCCATGGTTGTAATAACAACCTAGGGTTGAGGGAGGCGGGGTGACCATGGGGACTGAATGCGACCAGGCCGGATCGCACTGGAGGAGGTGTGAAGGTGAGGACAGATGCCCTGCCCTTCACCTCAAATCTGTATAAATTGTTATCAAGACATGTAATACTTCCCAAAGACCGGAAATAGCAGTTATGTCCTCAACCTGACACAGCCTTTGACAATCAGTGGGGCAGCAGCAGAGTTCAGGGGAGTGTTCCATCATGCATCCTGCATATGGGCAGGCTGCGGAGGGCAAGGAGCGCGGGCGGTGTCGAATATGTAGCCTGGGGTCTCTCGCTTCTGGATTGACAGCTTCACGACCCATGGTATGCAGTGCTGTGCAATTGCGCAGTAATACAGAAATTGTATCTGTAATTACTGTATATTGCTGGTAAAAGTAGCTGAATTATGGGTAAAAGTAGCTGAATTATGGGTAAAAGTAGCTGAATTATGGGTAAAAGTAGCTGAATTTGCCATGCAATTATGGTGGTTGAAACTCAGCTTCGTAATTCAGTTGCCGTGAAGACTGGATCGGCACAGGACCCATTGTATAGCTATGCTTCAAGGAGGTCTCCGTTGTTTTATTCCAAGCCCCCAGGGTGCAGTAGGCCATGTATTAAATTGGTTGCACTGTGACTGTCCCATGACGCCTGCCCGCTCTCCCCTGAGCTTTGTTCTCCCCCCCCCGCCACTCTCCCCCCGTCCCCACCCACCCTTACACGACCCCCTCCAGGAACCAGTCTGATGGTTTACTCGGCCTTCCGGCTCACCGAGGCCGCCAAGAAGTCCGGCGCAAAACTCATTGCCATCAATGTTGGAGCGACTCGGGCTGACAAGCTGCTGGACCACAAGTATGAGGTGCTGGCAGGAGAAGCTGCGATGAAGCTGGCCACACATGCGTCACTGCTGCTCCCTAGGGGGCAGGGGTGAGGGTGGCAGGTTTCAGATTGTGTACAGTCCATTGGGCACCAAGAAGGTCAATGATGTTACACCTCTGGGTCCTGCTCTAAAAGGCGCGGCCGCATGGGCGCTTAAGTAAAGGGTTGGGAGGAAAGAACGAAACAAACACCATGGGTCAGGAAAAACAAGGAGGAAATGTGGGAAGTCAAGTGTAGGGCAAAGGAGGTGCATGGGACTGGCGCTTGGAAAACAGCTCAAGGAAGGAGGATGAGCGGCCGCCTGGCGCTACTGAGGTTGCTGCCCGTTGGGGGAGTGGGGGGGGGGGGTGATGAACTGTTGGATTTTAGAAAGAAAGAAAGCTACGCCCCGTGGGGGACGTGATAGTGAAGGAAACAGCGCAGCCTGGGCCGAAGCCGTATCCGCGCCGTGACCGTGTTGGATTTCATGTTTATTTGTTTTGTTCATGCAGGGCTATTAATTACTCCGGCACTTATCAAGGTGGTCATGCCTCATGCTTCGGCGGAGGCGTAGTCTTTCTTTCTTTCGAAGGTGGTCATACTGCAGCTGACGTGCCTGCTGCGCCCCCTCACTGTTTTTCGAGGCCTGTAAAGGGCATAAAATAACCATTTAGATATCTGAGCAACTACAGGGATTTGTTTTGTGTTTTGAGTGTCAATCAGTGTCATAAGTGTGTGTGTTTTGGGTGGTTCTTGCGGAGTAGCAGGCATGTATTCGCAAGCCCAGCCCCTGGCCTGCAAAAGCAATGTCGGGTCAGGTTTGCAATTGTTGGATGCTTGTATAATTTTGCGCTCCATGGCCCCATTCGGCACTGTCCCCATTGGGTTCCCTGCTGCCCCTAGATAGATGGTCCCTTCAGGTTTTAAGCTCCCTGTGACCACACATGTCAATGACACCTGTGGGCCATGCTGATATGAAACTCGGCCACGTCGGCAAAAAAAAAGCTAGGGAAGTCATGGGAGATAGAAGGCACGAGGAAATAAAGGGAAGCAAGTTCACCCTCCAAACAAGAGCTCCCTGTGCCCACACACGTGGTGTCTCCATGGGACTCACACTGGTCCTGTGCGCAACATGGCCGCACGATTTATGTCATAAGCTACCTTCAGGACAAATGTTTAGTCGGATAACTAGCCGGGGTCTCGCCAACGATAATGATAAATGTCATAATCCCCGGATGAAGTGATGAGGCTTCGGCAATGGATTGGGATGACTAGAAGAGGGGCATACTGCAGCTGTTAATATTTGGGTAGTTAGTTCGACAAATATTCAGTTACATCATAGCCTAGAGCGCCGGAGATGGGCGGTGCAGCAAGATCTGCTGCTTGGTCCTTAGGCCGGTCAACGTTTGGTTCCCATCGGCCCAATGGTAGCTGTCCAGTGGCCGGCTTCATTAGGTCTTCGGCATGAAAGGACGCTTTAGTAAGCAATTGCCCACACGACAAGAATTGCATGCTGTTATGTTGATACCAATATGCGCACACGGAATGTCACAGTTCCTGTCTAATGAGAACTGTTTACTTCGCTTCATCATGGCAGCCTGCGGGACCCACAGGGTTCAGCAGGGGACATTTGTTGACCTGCCTGCCCCATGCGACTCGTTATCCGGAATGGCTAATGAAGTGATGTTGTTAGGATTTACATACAAAAGAAACATGGGCAAGCACTCATGAAGAGGAAGGTCAATGGAGCCCTGCACATCTGCAATAACGGGGGTGGGGTGAAAACCAAGTACAACAGAGATGCCGTATCCACCAACTCCGCTTCTTCAGTTTTAAGTAACATCAATTAAGAACACGAGAGAATTGCGGCTAAGTAAATTGTGGCTACCTTTACAATCGTTTATACCCCCCCATAAACACCCTTATCTCTCAAGTGGTAACCTCGACTAACCAGTACTGTGGGAAGTATTCCGAAGTATTCTACAAAGACAACAGTGGATAGAAACAAACGTGCATCAACAGCTTTGCAAAGATCTCCGTGAAACCAGCAGCCGCAAGCTCCTCGAGCACGCTATTTCACTGCTTACACAAAAATAGAAATGCCAAATGGCTGGAAAGAAAATTGACGTTGGCAGGCAGGCTTCATGTTCTGCTTGGTTCATGTCGTGGTTCAGGCATGCGGTCCAAATGTCCAATTGGCAATTAAAAACATAACGCTCACTTGCTGATCAATAAGGGAACCGTATGATTTCGAATATGTGGATTTTTGTGAATCATTTGAGTCCAGCGGGGCATCACGTTTGTTGAATGGGACAGGTGCCTGCAAACCGGTTTGAGTACTAAATGAACTAGGGCAGAGAACAAGATGAGCCAGTGCCCCGGCCAGTGCCCCCGGCCGGTGCCAGGTGTCCTACCGGCTACCAGCCACGATGCGGCCCCTGGTATGAATCCACAGAATACCCCCACGAACACCCCCCAGAGTACCCCCTCAAGCAAACCCCAGGATACCCTAAACATTCAGCCCCAGGGTAGGCCACAGAATAAGTCCTTGGCATAGACAAACGAAACATATTATGTCAACCTCCTACAAACATGATGTGCGCACAAAGGAAATACTCGTGTTTGCCATGATGACTGCATCCATAGAGAGTGATGATGGACTCAACCAGGCAAACGACCACTAGGAGCCCTGCCCTCAGGGTCCAGGGCCCCTGCTGCCCTACCCTCAGGGTCCAGGGCCCCTGCTGCCCTGCCCTCAGGGTCCAGGGCCCCTGCTGCCCTGCCGTCAGGGTCCAGGGCCCCTGCTGCCCTGCCGTCAGGGTCCAGGGCCCCTGCTGCCCTGCCCTCAGGGTCCAGGGCCCTGCTGCCCTGCCCTCAGGGTCCAGGGCCCCTGCTGCCCTGCCCTCAGGGTCCAGGGCCCTGCTACCCTGCCCTCAGGGTCCAGCCCCCCTGCTGCCCTACCCTCAGGGTCCAGGGCTCCTGCTGCCCTGCCCTCAGGGTCCAGGGCCCCTGCTGCTGAAGACAAATATGCGGCAGGTAGCGCTTGCAAGCCCAGCAGGCCTTCACCGCCGAACGACATTCGGTCGCACTGCCGGCATCCTCGTTACGATCGATTCAGACCTGCTCATGTGAGCGGGAGGTCTGAGGACGAGGGGCGACTCGGTTCCATTCCCGCCCGCCGCCAGCTGCCACACCGCATCCTGGCGACTGACAGAGGGCGGTTCCTTGGGTGAGCCCAGCGCCAAAGGGCTGCCCCCCGCCGCGGAAGTGCCGGAGACTTCAGGCTGAGATGACAGCCTGAAGGAGAAGTTGGCGGTGTATGGCGGGGCCTCCGTACCTGCAGACGTTGAAGTATTGGAGTTAAATCTGTGGTGCACACCAACACCCGGCGGTTGACGGCGGTTGACGGCGGTTGACGTCCGTAGGTTATGCAGGCAGAGTGCATTTCCAAGGAACCACCAGTTTTGACTCGCAGGAAGGAGCAGAGGAACAGATTTCATATCTTGGCAGAGATCTGGATTTTGTCTTTCAACAATGCTCCCCCGCATCGATTTTGAGTAACATTCTTGCGAACCACCCACCTCTTGCGAACCACCCGATTGGATATTGAGGCGTACACACTCACGTGCTACTTGTTTTCGATGCATCACGATTCAGTTTGGGACAATCTGATGCTTTCTTGTACCTGCTGCTGACACTCTCCCCTCCCCCCCCTCCCCACTCCTCACCCGATGATCCCTGCCATCTGTTCCCATTCCGTGCAAAATCCTTTCTCCCCACCTTGCTCCCTGCTCCCCCCTCCCTGCTCCCCTCTCCCTGCTCCCCCCTCCCCCCTCCCTGCTCCCCCCTCCCTGCTCCCTGCTCCCCTCTCCCTGCTCCCCCCTCCCCCCTCCCTGCTCCCCGCTCCCTGCTCCCTGCTCCCCTCTCCCTGCTCCCCCCTCCCTGCTCCCCCCTCCCTGCTCCCCCCTCCCTGCTCCCCCCTCCCCCCTCCCTGCTCCCCTCTCCCTGCTCCCTGCTCCCCGCTCCCTGCTCCCCGCTCCCTGCTCCCTGCTCCCCTCTCCCTGCTCCCCCCTCCCCCCTCCCTGCTCCCCCCTCCCTGCTCCCTGCTCCCCTCTCCCTGCTCCCCCCTCCCCCCTCCCTGCTCCCCCCTCCCCCCTCCCTGCTCCCCTCTCCCTGCTCCCCCCTCCCCCCTCCCTGCTCCCCCCTCCCTGCTCCCCCCTCCCTGCTCCCCCCTCCCTGCTCCCCGCTCCCTGCTCTCCCCTCCCTGCTCCCCCCTCCCTGCTCCCCCCTCCCTGCTCCCCCCTCCCAGCTCCCCCCTCCCTGCTCCCCCCTCCCTGCTCCCCCCTCCCTGCTCCCCCCTCCCTGCTCCCCGCTCCCTGCTCCCCCCTCCCTGCTCTCCCCTCCCTGCTCCCCCCTCCCTGCTCCCCCCTCCCTGCTCCCCCCTCCCTGCTCTCCCCTCCCTGCTCCCCCCTCCCTGCTCTCCCCTCCCTGCTCCCCCCTCCCTGCTCCCTGTCCCCTCCCTGCTCTCCCCTCCCTGCTCCCCCCTCCCAGCTCCCCCCTCCCTGCTCTCCCCTCCCTGCTCTTCCCTCCCTGCTCTTCCCTCCCTGCTCCCCCCTCCCTGCTCTTCCCTCCCTGCTCCCCCCTCCCTGCTCCCCCCTCCCTGCTGTCCCCTCCCTGCTGTCCCCTCCCTGCTCTTCCCTCCCTGCTCTTCCCTCCCTGCTCCCCCTCCCTGCTCCCCCCTCCCTGCTCCCCCTCCCTGCTCCCCCCTCCCTGCTCTCCCCTCCCTGCTCTCCCCTCACTGCCCCCCCCTCCCTGTTCACCCCTCCCTGCTCCCCGCTCCCTGCTCCCCGCTCCCTGCTCTCCCCTCCCTGCTCCCCCCTCCCTGCTCCCCCCTCCCAGCTCCCCCCTCCCTGCTCCCCCCTCCCTGCTCCCCCCTCCCAGCTCCCCCCTGCCGCTCCCCCACTCCCCTCTCTCTGATCCTCCCCCCACTTATGCTCCCTGCCCACCCCCACTCCCCTGCTCCTCACCTGCCCCTCCCCCCGGTGATTCGGCTCCTGTGATGCCGACCCCACGGTAGCCAAGCGACACCGGGCGGCACGCCACCGGCGCGATGCGTGGCAGACCACCCATGGATTCCCCGACCCGCACGCCAACCATGTGGCTGCCCATAGCACGCCGCTCGCAACCCCCGTTTGTGGACGGCGTAGTCGCCGCTGAGCCTAGGGCCCCCGAGAGGTCTCCCGAGCCCGGGTAGCCCATCTGGCGGAATGTGTCGCGGCCGCGGGTGCCCGTGCTGCTGTCCCGACGGATCAGCGGCTGCGTCTGCGGGAGAGGTCCGGATCTTGGCGCCTCCTGCCCCGTGATCACGGTCAGGGGGCCCAACGCACCGCCGTCCCGGCGAGCGCGCGGGGAGCCACCTCCTGACTGAGGTACTGAGGAAGGAAGGCTCCCGCTGCTGATCTCCCTGGTTCGGATGCCTCCGCCACGCCGCGGGTCCGGGGAAAGGCACTCTGATCCTGTTGGTGTGAGGCTCCCTAGATCTCTGTCCTCTTTATCGGTGATGTAAGCTTGGAGACCTAGTGCAGCGCGCCGCCTTGCGTCCGACTCCTGAGTAAGGATCCAGGGTAAGGGTTTGAGAGGTTAGGAATACCTAGGTCCTGGGTAAGGTCCTGGGTAAGGTTTCAGAGATTAGGAATACCATTTCCTGTCATCTGCCGCCTGGATTAGGGCGAATAGATTAGGCGCCGGCCCCATGTCGTCCGCCTCCTGGGTCAAGGGTTAAGATTTCAGGGTTAAAATGCCCGCCGCATGTCCTCCAAATCTTGGCCGATCAGGGTTTGATGTTAAGGCACCCGCCTCATGTAGTCTGATTCCTGGATTAAGCATTGAGGGTTTAGACACTCTGCCGTCTTGTATCCAAACCATGGGTTCAGGGTCCTCCGTCAGCTACATGATGCCATGGACTCTGGGTGGGTCGGGCAGCTGACCAACAGCACAAGTAAAACCTGAATACGGTAAAACCTGAATAAAGTGGACGAAATGGAAGACGGATAAGCGTTAGGAGTTCAGGTCACATACACCTGGCTGGTGCGTCGTGAGTCTTTGCGGAGGACCAACGCTTGAATGACCAAGTTCAGGGTTTAGGGTTAGGGGTTGAGGGTTTAAGTTTGAACCCTGGATGGAAGGGAGGGGTTATAGGGTTCAGGGTCGAGGTTTTAACACATACCTGCATGAAGGGGTAAGAGTTTAACCCTGGCTTGAATGAGGGGGTGGAAGAATTTAGGGTCAAGGTTTTAACACATACATGCATGCAGGGGTTTGGGTTTGACCCTGGCCTGCATGCGGGGGTGAAAGGGTTTAGGGTCAAGGTTTTAACACATACCTGCATGCAGGGGTTTGGGTCTAACCCTGGCTTGAATGAGGGGGAGAAAGGGTTTAGGGTCAAGGTTTTAACACATACCTGCATGCAGGGGTTAGGGTTTAACCCTGACATGCATGCGGGGTGAAATGGTTTAGGGTCAAGGTTTTAACACATACCTGTATGCAGGGGTTTGGCTTTAACCCTGGCTTGAATGAGGGGGTGAAAGGGTTTAGGGTCAAGGTTTTAACACATACCTGCATGCAGGGGTTAGGGTTTAACCCTGACCTGCATGCGGGGTGGAAGGGTTTAGGGTCAAGGTTTTAACACATACCTGCATGAAGGCTTGCAGCACCGGGTTGGCCTTGGCTGTTGAGCTATCCCTGAAGGGCAGGATGGAGGCTTGTCGCTGGATGGGGCTTGGGCGCTGGAGCGTGTCCAGGGCACGGAGCAGTGACGTGGAGCGGTACAAGGAGGGGCGGACCGAATCGGTGGAGAAGTCACTGGAGGGAGGGTGCGGGATGATATCTCTGCTGCCTGCGATGCTGCCGCCGCCGCCGCCGATGCTGCCGCTGTTGCTCGGTAACAGCAAGCTGCTGCTACTCTTGTGCAGGCCACGCACCTTCGATAGCTCAGAGGCTGCGGAGGAACAAGGCTTCAGACTTCAGACTACAAAACCCATATTTGTAAGCATGCTGCAGACTTTGGACAAAGCGCCAACGCAATGGCAAAACCAGGTTCCAGGTTTTAGGTTTCCTGAATTATTTACCAGGTTTCATGTTTGTAAGCCCATTATGTGCTCCAACTACTCCCAAGAGGGCACACATACAATAGCCACGGGATGAAATCATCAGATGAAGTGTAATTGAAATTGAAGTCCTTGATGACACAGGTAGGCATTATGGTCAAAGGCAACCACAACATCTGTACACTGACCCCAAGCACACACCTGACAAGTCATCTCCTGCCCACAATCTCTACACAAACCTGAAGTACTCATCTGCCAAGTCATCTCCTGCCCCCAAGCATGCCGCATTTCTTGTTCACACACAACTCACCACTCAAGCCAACGAGCAGGCCACTTACCCAGCGAACATGTCATGTCATGCCATGGTATACCATGCAACGACATGCCATGTCATGCCATGTCATGCTATACCATGCAACGACATGCCATGTCATGTCATGCCATGGTATACCATGCTATGCCCTCTGCCATGTCATGCCATGTCATGCCATGTCATGCTATACCATGCAACGACATGCCATGTCATGCTATACCATGCAACGACATGCCATGTCATGCCATGTCATGCTATACCATGCAACGACATGCCATGTCATGCCATGTCATGCTATACCATGCTATGCCCTCTGCTATGGTATGCCATGTCATGCCATGTCATGCTATACCATGCAACCACATGCCATGTCATGCTATACCATGCAACGACATGCCATGTCATGCCATGTCATGCTATACCATGCTATGCCCTCTGCTATGGTATGCCATGTCATGCTATACCATGCAACAACATGCCATGTCATGCCATGTCATGCTATACCATGCTATGCCCTCTGCTATGGTATGCCATGTCATGCTATACCATGCAACGACATGCCATGTCATGCCATGTCATGCTATACCATGCTATGCCCTCTGCTATGCCCTCTGCCATGGTTTGCCATGGTACATGAAATCATGCAATGTCATGTCTATCATGCCCTCCCCAATACTCACAAGCCCGTATGAAGCAATCCCCCTGCCTGTCTAGATCCGTCACAGGTGTCATCGACAATGCATTGAAAGCTGATCCCTCGTCATGCCCATTGAAGGAGGATCCCTCCTCCAACGCATCCAGGCTCCACGCATAGGGCGACAGGTGCAGCGGAGTAGCAGGGCTGCTAGCGGGGCTGTCATCGGGCTGGAAGCCTTCCTTCTCCTCCTCCTTGATGCTTAGTGCCACCGCTGTGAACATGCGAGCAAAAAGTGGTGGTGGGAGGGTGATATGAGCAGCAACGTGGCAGTGACAGCCTGCCTCACCCACTGGCCCACAACATAACGCAGGTTTCCCTGTGTTTCCTAGTTTTTTGCTGGCTGTTCTGGTTCTGGTTGCCATGTCAGTTGCCACTTGCCATGCAAGTTGCCATGTTATATATAGATTGTCAGGAAGGTGCGAGAGGCACACCCAGCCTTGCTTCCCTTGAAGTTTGTGAAGTTTTTACAGTCCATCAGAGCATCACATTTGATGCATGGACATGCGCCCGTAAACCGGTACAGGCACTTGATGCCCTAGGACAGAGAGCGGAAACCAGACCCCCCTGTGCAAGCAACTAGCACACAACCACAAGAGAGTGGCGTGGGAATGAACCCCATAGCCTTGCTTCGCTTGAGCCCCAAGCGGGATGTGCTTCAGTCCAAGGGTTCAGGGTTTGTTGTTTCATCTTAGCCCTCATCCCTCACACCCCTAATCAAGGGGCCAACAGGAGCGGACAGAAACATACAGCTATTTTTCATCATTTCATAAACTCAGCTCAGATCTGCTGCTTTCAGCTCAGTAGATCAGGCCTCAAGCAGATCCCAGGGCGTTAATATTCCAAGACTTCAAGAGATTCCACTGGTATTTTCAGAATGTAAAAACCCTGCCCGCCCCCTACCTCTTATGTTCCTTTCCTCCGCTCCCATCTCGCCGTCACTGTCCTCATCAACCTTCGACCTTTCCAAGTAAGGCTTGACCGGTCTCGTCAGGAATTGGGTCGCCTTTTCAAGGCAAGCTGCGCCGGCTGCAAGCTTGCCTTGCATCACAGAGTCCCTCGCTGCAATGTCATGGACCACCGACACAGGCACAGGCACGAAAGGGTCAGCGGTTGCTTCTGGTTGCAACAAAAAGGCTTTTCGGTCAGATGCTACCAGTGTGGGCGGTGTGCGGTGGCGGTGTGCGGTGGTGGTGTGAGGTGTGCGGTGGCGGTGTGAGGTGGCGGTGTGAGGTGTGCCGTGGCAGTGTGCGGTGGCGTTGTGCGTTGTGCCGTGGCGGTGGCGGTGTGAGGTGTGCGGCATCCAACCAAGAAGGCACCGACACAAGAGCAACAGGGTCAAGCATGGGCATGATGTGACACTAAACCCTAACCTCTAAACCATCAACTAGTCAGCACCGGAGGCTGCAAATATTTTGTGGGTTGATGCAGTGTGAGGCTGCAACAAAATATTGCCTAGTGTACGCCGTCACTGTGGTTGGCAGCTCGATCGTCGGGAAAAGAGTTTTGATGAGAGCAATGTTGCCTGTTTGTATGACAATTATGTTGAAGGGCCTTATAACTAAACCGGGACACACATGTTGAGGGGCCTTATAACTGAACCGGGACACACATGTTGAGGGGCCTTATAACTAAACCGGGACACACATATTGAGGGGCCTTATAACTAAACCGGGACACACATGTTGAGGGGCCTTATAACTAAACCGGGACACACATGTTGAGGGGCCTTATAACTAAACCGGGACAATTTATTGAGGGGCCTGATATTGATGCCAGTAGAGGCAAAGCAAATGAGTAAAGTTGTGAAATAACTCAAGCATAGCAAGCCAGAAGAGGCAAAGCCAGCAAGCCACAGTTCCTGTTTAGCAAGGAGCAGGGTCTACGCTCGGGGCCGTGTGCTTTTTACTGCTCCCTCACCAACCTCACAAGCCCTTTCGTAATGCACGCAGCGCATTAGTGATGCATTCATACTTTAAGCGCACTTCAGCTACCATTCAGCTACCAATACGTATCAGCCTGAAGTTGAGGACACCAAATGCAGCAAAACAAAACCCTGACAGGCCCATGGCAGGCCAGAGGTTGGTCATAGTCTGGTCTCAACTATCCCAGTGGTATGGCAGCCTCACGGCAGCCCCCCCAATCAGGTACAGTAGATTTGTTCTGCCTTCCCTCATAATTAACATTGTTTGGGGTTGAGAGATCCACAAAAGTACTAATTATCGATTTTCAACGCCGGATTTCAGTCAGAAATAAAAATTGTGGTCCAAAGTTTGCCCGGAGGACAGCATTGAAAGAAATGGTTGTTTTGTACCCGAGGGAAGGCAAATCAAATCCACAGTACGTCAACTAGTCATGCATAACAATGCCCCTGGCTTGATCATCTTACCTTGGGTTAAAATGAGATCCGCCGCGGATTGCTGCGGGACAGGACAAGGAGCAGCAGGCAGCGACATCAGAAAAACAATGTTTTAAATTAGTTGTTTACAAGCCACACAATATAAGGATGTAAGCCTCAAGCCTCCAATGTAATACAACTCACAGTCATCAGGGGAAGGTAGCCGTGTTTAAAACCCACTTCAGCCCCTCTCCAGCCACATCACAGCTTAAAGGCCGGAGGGAGGGGGTCAAAGAAGTACAGGAAGAGGCCATGCTGTTTGCCACTGCTGCCCCCGTCACTGCCCCCAGGCTCCCCACACGTCAGCCACTCCCCCCTGAGCAGGCTGCTGCCCCCTCTCCCCTCCCTACCAGCTCCACACTTGCTCCCTCTGCTGCCTCCCCTTGCGGATCCCCTGCTGCCCCAACCCCCCAGGTGCCCCGTGCTGCCCTTATCTTCTCCCCCGTGGCAGCCCTACAGTGGCTCCCTGCCTAATCTCAAAACAGCCTCTGTCTGTCTCTCCCCCCTCTGGCAGCCCCTCAACTGCTCTCTCTGCAGCTCACAACGTACCCTGCCTGTCTCCCCCCTCCCTTTATTCTCCCTTTGATTCTCCCTCTATGTTTCACAGCCTCTCTGCGACCCCATTCTCCTCCCCATGGTAGCACGATACGGCACGATACTCCGCATTATGGCGCAGGATTAGACAGATTGTACTACCAAGGTAGCACTATACGGCACTACATGGTGTGATACGGTGCAGGTTCAGCCAGATCGTGCTACTGTGCTCCTCCCCACTCAGCAGCCCCTCAGCAGCTCCTCAGCTGTTACTCTAGCTACTTTTAGGTGTCCCAGCTACCGGGTAATTCCAGATTGAAGATGCTGTCACATTATGGGGCTATTAGTGCATGCCCTGGTAACAATTCGTGCACGAATACAAAGCATGAGGAGGCCTGCATGGCCACACTCCTTGCAATCCATGCAAGCGAAGCTGCGGTGTTTCCAAGGACCTAGGCAGCGGCCACCAGAGGACAGGTGTGCATAACATATTTTATGATTTACATAAAAAAAGTGAGCGGAATCATCGCGCCGTCCCTGCTGCTCAAGCGAGGCTCTGGAATGGATCACATTGTGCATTCGGTGTGGTGAAGGGTCGAAAGCGAAGCCAAGGCTGGATGCGTCATTGACACTGCTGCAGTAAGCCGGATCCGCAGCTGGTTATGGTGCCAGATTGCCAGTATATCAGACAGAGAAAGGTTTAAAACTGGGTTGTTTGGGCTGCTATTGCTGATGCTTGTTGATGGCTCGGCTCACCGATTCGGTCCCCATAGACAAGGTGATCGTGTGCCCGAAGTCCTGCACAAGCAAGCAATGTTCACATGCGGGGAGAAATGTGAGTGATTTTCACATACGGGGAGAGAATGTGAGTGATGTCCACCGCTAGTGTGAGCCAGGACAGCGCTTCGCGAGCACGGGCCCCCGTGCTCCGTAGGGCGTTTTCAGTTCATGTCAACTGCTGCGTTTTTAACAGCTGCTATTTTCGACAATTTCACGTTTGCCATTGTCGGTCGCCGCAACAAGCAGTAGCATAGAAGAGGGCGGGGAGGAGACTCGATGCGCATCATATGCCCCTGCATATGCCCCTGATGCAAAACTCCTCAGTACCCTAGTTCGCAACTCTTGCTCCTCTACACATCCAGTTGAAATATAAATCGTTTCTACGCAACGGCTTTCTAGTCGCTCGTTGTCCCGCCCCCGATGGTAAATCGGCCTCTCCCGCACGTTGCAACCTGTGGCCATCGCACCGACCTTTTTGAACGAGAATGTTCGCATCGATCTCAGCGCAAGTTCGTGGGCACGTGCCCCGACATTGCCAGCAGCAGCAACGCGGCGCAAGACGCCCTTGGCGTTCACGTGGTCGGTGGCAGGTGCACAATCCAAACCTCCAGACCCGAAGATATGCCCATTGTTCACCATGCCATTGAAGTAAAAAGGCGTGAAGTGAATGCCTATCCGGCGAGGAATTTCTGGCGGAAATATGAAAGGGGTCTGGCAGCAAGAGCATCTAGAATTACTACCAAACGATCGAATTGAGAAAAAATGGATCTCACGACGTCGTATTTTGTCGGTCTTTTGTGGACATTCCTTGAAAGGGTCGCATGCATGGCGGGGTCACATGGCGGGGCGTTCCGACTCCCACTTGGTGTTTTTAAGGACGACGTGTTTTAAGGTTGGTGAAACAGGACTGTGGTTCCCCTTAATGCACATATAAAAAGTGGATGACAGCCCCGGTCGTCGACTCATCGACCCCTGCAGTCTGAAAGTGAGGAGAAGGTGTGCGGAAGGTGTCTTTTGTTTGACCCCCATGGTTTGACCCACACAACAACCACACACCCGTTTCCGACTGACAGCTTGATTCCGACTAGCTTCGCAACTTTTTGACAAGCTCCGTCAGTGTGTATTAACCGGAAACATCAACCACGGTAAAGTTTCGATGTGGACAACAGAAGGGTATTGATCTGGACCTGACCGGTTCTTCGGTTCTAGGGTTTCGATCGGTACCCTGTCCACAGAAAAAGTGACGAAGCAGCCGGTGGCGATGAGGGTGGTGATTGCACGTCTGAGCAGCTTGTCAAACCGGGTTGTCAAGCAGAGACGTAAAGCTGAGACTACTCTCGTATTCGTTTCCTCGGATGGACCAACCGCTATTTTGCGAACTCGATAAACATCGGAAGACGTCGGATCTCAAATTCGGAAGCAGCTCGCAAAACAGCTTCACCGCACTGGCTTCGCCCTTCAAGCAGCACCATTTACATTCTTGCTGCATTCGATAGTCCTCAAGATAAATCCCTCGTTGCCCCGAGAAATCCTTCGTACCCCGGACTTCCCACCATGTCCCTGCTGGGCCCACTTGTGGCCCTCATGGCAGCCCTCCTTGTGGGTCACATGTTGTACACAGCCAACCAGCCCAGCCCCCTCGTGCCGGAGTCTGAAGTTCATGCATATGGAGGCCAGCTCTTCACACTTAAGGTGGGTCAGGATGCAAACGATGCTCAGCTGCCCAGGCTGACAGAGATTTCTTGATTTAGGACAGGGGTGTGATTCCCCAGCAGTGTTTGTTTTCTTGTGCACTCGAGCACCTTTGGCAAGCAGGCCACTTATCAGCCACCACGGGGCAGATGGGGATCAAATCTTGATCGGCCTACGGCCAGTGACCAAAGCAGCAGGGCCTGGCGATAAAAACGAGTGGCAAACAAAGTATCCCGTTGGCTGCCTGGCATGGGAAGCTCAGGAGCGCAGCTGCTGTTAAGGGCTACGGCCAGCGGCGCCTGGCAGCAGTGGGCAGCCTACATCTTCAGCCTCATAACCCGTGCTGTGATTGCGCCGTAATTCAGAAATTGTGTAAGTCATTGCGGCACCTTCCTGGTAAAAGTAACAGAATTTGCCTTGAAATAAGGGTGACTGAAACTCAGCTACGGTATGCAATTCAGCCACCACAAGGACCGTAACCGGCACAGCACTGCTTTTAACCCTAATGGTGCGGATGCCTCTTCGTACTTTCCTTCTCTGCTCTGTTCACGGCCCTTGCGGCCCAGATTCCTTCCGCACCACCTTTCCAGCCTTTTGGCTCATGTATCGCCTTGCAGACTCACCTAAGAACCCGATGCACCATCTCTGCGATTATGGGCAGGATGGACGCGTCCTGGAATACTTTGACAGCGGGGCGTCTGGCGTGCCTGATAGCGGGAAGCTGGATGCGCCTATCCTTGTAGCGGTCCATGGAGGCATCATGACAGGTGCAGATCAGTGTTTCTTTTAGCGCGCATCAGCTACAATTCGGCTACATCACAGACTACGGCCGTGGCTGCCGGTCTGAAGCGGGAGTGTAGCTGACATGTAGCTGAGTAACGAAAAATAAACACTGCCCCCTCCTGCAAATGGCTTGTGTGGACAAGATTCGTTTTTTTTATTAAAACAAAGTTTTAATCAAAGAAAAGTCTCATGCCCTGCAGGATGGTCATTACAGGGCATGGGCTTGCAGGACAGGTTTCGCGTCATCTCCCCGACCTACCCCGGCTTCGGAGCCTCCCAATCCAACAATGGCAGGACCATCCTCTCCTTCGGGCACGACGTAATGGAGCTGCTGAGTGCCCTAGATGTCGACAGCTTTGTGCTGGCAGGTGTGTTTCGGAGCCTCCCAATTTAATTATTGCAGGAACGTCCTCTCTGCTGGGCTTGACATTATTTAGCTGCTGAGCGCCTTGCGTATGGACAGCTTTGTTCTGGCCTGTGTGTGGGCTGTTGGTTGAACTGTGCTCCCTCCTTCGGGCACGACGTAATGGAGCTGCTGAGCGCACTAGGTGTCGACAGCTTTGTGCTGGCAGGTGTGTTTCGGAGCCTCCCAATTGAATTATTGCAGGAACGTCCTTTCTGCTGGGCTTGACATTATTTAGCTGCTGAGCGCCTTGCGGATGGACAGCTTTGTTCTGGCCTGTGTGTGGGCTGTTGGTTGAACAGTGCTCCCTCCTTCGGGCACGACGTAATGGAGCTGCTGAGCGCACTAGGTGTCGACAGGTTTGTGCTGGCAAGTGTGTTTCGGAGCCTCTCAATTGAATTACTGCAGGAACGTCCTCTCTGCTGGGCTTGACATTGTTTAGCTGCTGAGCGCCTTGCGTATCGACAGCTTTGTGCTGGCAGGTGTGTGGGCTGTTGGTTGAACAGTGCTCCCTCCTTCGGGCACGACGTGAGGGAGCTGCTGAGCGCACTAGGTAAAGACAGGTTTGTGCTGGCAGTGTAGGCTTGTAGCGTTATGAGAAGGCTAGGAAAGGCTTGATAATGAAACACGCCCCAACCTCGCGTGAATCTGTCTGGCTCATCCATCCCGAGGGATATTAGCCAGTCCAGGCGTGCCTAAATGGGCATGCCGTGCGGCACTAAGCCATCAATCAAAGTAGCAGCGTCAGTACTTAACTGAGATGCTGGCGGGTGTGCGTATTGTTTTGTGACGTAGTTTAGGGTTCAATGAAGGTTTGTTTATTGCCTATGGTAGTGGTCACCAGAATATCTTAAACAAACTGCTGGCCGCCGCCAGCACACCACTGGTCAGAAGGTGAGCGGACTTATTGAATGTGGGCCTTGACCAGCCTACAGTCAATGCCCCAGACAGGAGGGCTTGATGCATTAGCCCCCCTGGCTGCAGGTCGTTATGTAGCTGAAGGCTATATGAGGCACTCTAAATTTGGCAGTTGTGTGAGACAGGGCACGAAATGTTCGTCCTGAGAAAGATAACCAGTGAGAGGGAGTCTTTGAGGGGTGGAAGCTGGGGCACTCGAATTTGGCAGTTGTGTGAGACAGGGCACGAAATGTTCGTCCGGAGAAAGATAACCAGCGAGAGGGAGTCTTTGAGGGGTGGAAGCTGGGGCACTCGAATTTGGTAGTTGTGTGAGACAGGGCACAAAATGTTCGTCCTGAGAAAGATAACCAGCGAGAGGGAGTCTTTGAGGGGTGGAAGCTGGGGCACTCGAATTTGGTAGTTGTGTGAGACAGGGCACAAAATGTTCGTCCGGAGAAAGATAACCAGTGAGAGGGAGTCTTTGAGGGGTGGAAGCTGGGGCACTCGAATTTGGCACCGGCAATATTTGGGGAGGTTAAAATTATATTTTCCTTGTTAGGCTTTCTAGGGTTTGATGAGCATGGTATTCAGGGCTTTACAAACTGGTCGGTTCCCGGAGACTTTTGGACAAAGAAAAAACAACCCGGGGAAAAGCTAGATGGCACCTCCGGCGAAGCCAGGAAAAAAACGAGAAAGTGTGGATGTTCTCCAGCTGGGTCATTTCGGGCCGGACCCCAGGAATCTTGTCAGGCTCCTATAAACTCTCCGGTTGTTCCTCTATTATTGCGACTTGAGCTTTGCGTTATTATTTATAAAATCCCTTATCTCGAATTTCTGGTGTAAGCCCAGCTGTTGGAAAGAGGTCGCCATTGGAATCGCGCAGAAGGAAAACTGATGTGCTGACATTCGGGCAAGTGTGTCGATGAAGGGGCGGTGATGTGCTGGCAAGGGAGGAGCACAAGCTTGGGCTTGATAGGATGTTTATGTTGTGGGCTCAGACTATACCCAAGGGCTCTACCTAAGGACCTTGCTTGAAAAAACGAGGTGTCGATATCCTGTTAAGACAGTCATTCGGTGCGCAAGCAGTCGCCAAACAACCTTTGCCAGCCTCTTCTGTTTGCTCCCTCCGCCCACCGGGACGCATATGGGAGGAAGGAACTCATTCCGCAGGGTGAAGGGTTCACCTTCAACAGCAAAACAACGTCATACAATCTCTCCTTACCATGATGCAGCTGGGACGGAAGAGCTAGCTTGGGGTCCGCCCTGAACCCCGAACCGGGTCCAGTGGTCCACCATGGTCACTCAGAGCCCTGAACCCTACAGCCCAAACCCTAAAATCCCATTATCTCTCCCCCATCAGGATGCAGCTGGGGTGGAGGCGCTAGCTTGGGGTCCGCCCTGAACCCCGAACCCTACAGCCCATACCCTGAACCCATTCTCTCTCCCCCATCAGGATGCAGCTGGGGTGGACCTCATTCAGCAGCTATAGCGCTGGCGGCTGAGACAGCCGCAGCAGCTGCTGTCACAGATGCCGCCGCCGCCGCAGCAGCAGCAGCAGCAGCAACGCCCGAGGACCCCTCCGCCACTGCGGATTCTCCAGAAACAGGAGCAGCAGCAGAGGCAGCAGCGTCCATTCCTCCTGGATCGGCCCCAGGTCCGGTCCTGGCCTGGCTGATGATGGCGCCAGCTGTTCCAGCAATGCTGGATTTTCCTGGTTGGACAGCGCTCTCACCGCAGCGCCTGGTGAGCCAAAGGGGCAGATGGGATTTCATTTTGGCTGACTTAAAAAGACATCAGACAACTGGCATGTTTTGCTGAATCGGTTGGCCATTTGGCATGTTTTGATACATCTGACGGTGGGCATGTTTCGATGCCCGTGTTAATGCTATGCTAGTGCTAGGTTCGGGACATCTGCTAGTGCTAGGTTCGGGACAGATCTGCTAGTGCTAGGTTCGGGACAGATCTGCTAGTGCTAGGTTCGGGACAGATCTGCTAGTGCTAGGTTTGGGACAGATCTGCTAGTGCTAGGTTCGGGACAGATCTGCTAGTGCTAGGTTCGGGACAGATCTGCTAGTGCTAGGTTCGGGACAGATCTGCCGGCTATCACTGCCTGGTCCAGGTCCCCTCACCTTTCATCAACTGTACTACAGCCTGTGGCTGGGAGTGCCACAGCCTGTGGCTGGGAGTGCTACAGCCTGTGGCTGGGAGTGCTACAGCTTGTAGCGGGGAGTGCTACAGCCTGTGGCTGGGATTTCTACAGCCTGTAGCTGGGAGTGCTACAGCCTGTGGCTGGGAGTGCTACAGCCTGTGGCTGGGAGTGCTACAGCCTGTGGCTGGGAGTGCTACAGCCTGTAGCTGAGAGTGCTACAGCCTGTGGATGGGAGTGCTACAGCCTGTGGATGGGAGTGCTACAGCGTGTAGCGGGGAGTGCTACAGCCTGTAGCTGGGAGTGCTACAGCCTGTGGCTGGGAGTGCTACAGCCTGTGGCTGGGAGTGCTACAGCCTGTGGCTGGGAGTGCTACAGCCTGTTGCTGGGAGTGCTACAGCCTGTAGCTGGGAGTGCTACAGCCTGTAGCGGGGAGTGCTATAGCCTGTGGCTGGGAGTGCTACAGCCTGTAGCTGGGAGTGCTACAGCCTGTGGCTGGGAGTCCTACAGCCTGTGGCTGGGAGTGCTACAGCCTGTAGCTGGGAGTGCCACAGCCTGTGGCTGGGAGTGCTACAGCCTGTAGCTGGGAGTGCTACAGCCTGTGGCTGGGAGTGCTACAGCCTGTGGCTGTGTGTGCTACGGCCTGTAGCTGGGAGTGCCACAGCATGTGGCTGGGAGTGCTACAGCTTGTAGCGGGGAGTGCTACAGCCTGTAGCTGGGAGTGCTACAGCTTGTAGAGGGGAGTGCTACAGCCTGTGGCTGGGAGTGCAACAGTTTGTAGCGGGGAGTGCTACAGCCTGTGGCTGGGAGTGCTACAGCCTGTAGCTGGGAGTGCTACAGCCTGTGGTTGGGAGTGCTACAGCCTGGAGCTGGGAGTGCTACAGCCTGCGGCTGGGAGTGCTACAGCCTGTGGCTGGGAGTGCTACAGCCTGTAGCTGGGAGTGCTACAGCCTGTGGCTGGGAGTGCTACAGCCTGTGGCTGGGAGTGCTACAGCTTGTAGCGGGGAGTGCTACAGCCTGTGGCTGGGAGTGCCACAGCCTGTAGCTGGGAGTGCTACAGCCTGTAGCTGGGAGTGCTACAGCCTGTGGCTGGGAGTGCTACAGCTTGTAGCGGGGAGTGCTACAGCCTGTGGCTGGGAGTGCTACAGCTTGTAGCGGGGAGTGCTACAGCCTGTGGCTGGGAGTGCAACAGCCTGTAGCTGGGAGTGCTACAGCCTGTGGCTGGGAGTGCTACAGCCTGTAGCTGGGAGTGCTACAGCCTGTGGCTGGGAGTGCTACAGCCCGGGGCTGGGAGTGCTACAGCCTGTGGCTGGGAGTGCTACAGCCTGTAGCTGGGAGTGCTACAGCCTGTGGCTGGGAGTGCTACAGCCTGTGGCTGGATGTGCTACAGCTTGTAGCGGGGAGTGCTACAGCCTGTGGCTGGGAGTGCCACAGCCTGTAGCTGGGAGTGCTACAGCCTGTAGCTGGGAGTGCTGCAGCCTGTGGCTGGGAGTGCTACAGCCTGTGGCTGGGAGTGCTACAGCCTGTAGCTGGGAGTGCCTGGAACAGCATGCCCAAGTGCTTGGCATGCGTTAGGCACCAAGCATTAAGCCAAACCAGGGTGTGTGAGACTAATGTGTGTGCGAGAAGAATCAGCCACATAAATCTGCCCTGAAGTGGCCATCGCGGAACATAGAGATACCTTCTGCTGTCTCGAAACCTCTCCCCTTTTGGTTAGCCATCTGGGTGCTAGCTGCTAGCTGCTGCTGAGGAGAATTGTAAGCCGCTTGAGACCTGTAATGGACCATACTTCAGCCAAAGTGAGATATGGCTGCCTTGTTCCATTTTTGGGGCATCATACCTGTCCAGGCATAGAAGCATAGCTGCCTGCCTTAATGGGCTAGACAGGGAGCTTGTTCTCTGAACAAGGAGCTTGTTCTCTTAACAAGGAGCTGGTTCTCTTAACAGGGAGCTGCTTCTCTTAACAAGGAGCTGGTTCTGTTAACAACGAGCTGGTTCTCTCAACAGGGAGCTGGTTCTGTTAACAAGGACCTGTTCTCTTAACAAGGAGCTGTTCCTCTTAACAAGGAGCTGGTTCTCTTAACAACGAGCTGTTCCTCTTAACAAGGAGCTGGTTCTCTTAACAAGGAGCTGGTTCTCTTAACAAGGAGCTGGTTATCTTAACAAGGAGCTGGTTCTCTTAACAAGGAGCTGGTTCTCTTAACAAGGAGCTGGTTCTCTTAACAACGAGCTGGTTCTCTTAACAAGGAGCTGGTTCTCTTAACAAGGAGCTGAATCTCTTAACAAGGAGCTGGTTCTCTTAACAAGGAGCTGGTTCTCTTAACAAGGAGCTGGTTCTCTTAACAAGGAGCTGGTTCTCTTAATAGGGAGCTGCCTGCCTTCATAGGCAGCTTGTTCTCTGAACCGGAAGCTATCTGAACCGGGAGCTGCTGCCCATCTCTGGATCCAGGCTTCAGGGCAACGGACATCTCCAGACCCCTACAACCCTGGATCCATGATCTGTCTCATATTCCTAGAGTCTCTCTTTATCCGTTTGCTTCGTTTACACCATCCTCACCCCACCCCGCAGGATCGTGTCCTGCACTATTGGCTGCTGCCGCTGCCTCTTCTGAATCGCGCCATCATGAAGTACATCTTCCGACCGGCGCTCGCTCAAAGGCCGTACAGGGATGAACTCTTGTCGAGCATGAAGCCACTGGGCAGCTTTGTGGAGATGCCGCATGCCCAGAAGGAGCGCCTGTTCCTGGACGTGGGGCGGGCAATGAGGTGAGGGGGTGCGAATTTTAACCGTGCTCACAAACGAACGATTACGAAAGGTCAATAATGCTGGACTGGAAATGTGGAAGAAATGGTAGGCAATGACGCACGTTGAATGGGAAAACAATGGCGAGAAAGCTTGCCCAAGATTGATAATAAGCCCTAGTGCACAGGAAAGAAAATGATATGTGTTCTGCTCTCTTTGATTGCCTCATCTGATGTGACGGGCCGGCCATCTGCTGACCCTGCGATGAACAAGACAGTCAAGATGACCTCCTGGGCCACAGGCACCTCCTGTCCCCTTTTCCTCCTCCCTTCACGCTCCTGCCGAAAACAGAGCAGTGGAGATGACCTTCTGTCTGATCTCTTATTGTCCTCGACCTCACCCACTCGTTGCCTTTTTGCGCTGCCAGGTGGAACCTGGATGGCATGCCCGATCTGGCGGAGAAGGCAGTCAAGCCTATATTGGTGAGGGAGGTGGAGAGAGCGCAGCTTGGGGGAGGAGGAGGGGAGGAGGAGCTCAAGAGGGGGGGTCATTCAGTGCAGCTTGTGGGTATGAAGGTAGAGGGTACAGCTCAAAAGGAGCAAAGAGAGTGCAGCTTTTGGGGGCGGAGGAAGGAGGGCGGAGCTGGGACAGAGAAAATAGAGTGCACCTTCAGGGGAGAAAGATGAAGGGCGAAGCGAGAAAGGAGCTGAAAAGAAAGAAAGGGATAACATATTGTGATTGGGATTCGGAATTGGGGATTGGGATTATGATTGGGTTAGGAGGGAGGAGGGACGAGGGAGGTGAGTTTTGCTAAGGAGGGAGGAGGGAGATGATTTTTGCTTAGGAGGGAGGAGGGAGGTGAGTGCTGCACAGGAGGGGGGGACGTGGAGGTGTTATGGAGGTAGAAAGGAGGGCGTTGCTTCGGGAGAGGATGAAGGAGGGTGCAGCTGAGGAGAAGGGAGGAAAGTGTGAACGCAGCTTGGGGGTGCGTATTAAGCTTGCAGCCTGGGGCTGAACAGGGCTGCATCCTGTACTCCTGTTCCTGGCCACTGCAGATCAGAGCTGTCTCATGCTATGTAGGGACAGCAGGCCGGCACCTTATCACCCAGTTGTTTCCACCCAAGTACATCCCCACATTTCATTGACCAACCCTTCCCATCACCTCCCTCTGACTCGTGGCAGACCATGGGCCCGGCCTCGACATAACGACTTATCCCCTAACCCTGAACCCTAAGCCTTTTCACCCACCCCTGCCCCCTGGCAGCACATTGACTACCCTGAGCTTGGCCACCTGCTAGGCAACCGCCCCATCCGCATTCATTACGGGCGCAACGACACGATTGTGCACCGAGCCAGCTTTGAGTACTCGCATGCCAAGCTTGTCGAGGTGCGTGACGCAATGCATTTGCGCCCTAAAATGCGCGGTACTCGGTTATACTAGAAGCCAGTATTTAAAGTATAATATATGTATATAAATACGTATCGCTCCTCAAGGTTCCAGCATGGACCAACATCTGTGGGCGGGATTACTGTTGGCTGGGTAGGAGGGCTAAGGGTTGGAATCAGAGCTTGTGGCCTGGGGCTCAGGGCCTAGGGCTCAGGGTTCAGGGCCTAGGGCTCAGGGCTCAGGGCCTAGGGCTCAGGGCTTCAGGCTAGGGTCTCAAAGATCAGAGTTCCATGGGAGGATAACTGAAGTCCCCTTGAGCGGTGCGGGACCCCGGTTTTACATACTGAAGCTTTGCTTTGCCTTACCTCATAATTAACGTTGTTTGGGGTTGAGGGATCCATGAATATACTTAACGCCAGTTTTCAGTCAGAAATTAAGCATTTGGGAGGATAGTTTGCCCTGAGGGCAGCATTAAAATATTTCTTTGTTCATACCCGAGGGAAGGCAAATGAAATCTACGGTACGTCCGTTCTACTACCGTGCATGGATCCTGCCGCTCCTGCCTGTCACCATGCTTTGTCTCTGCCATCCATTCATTCCCTTCGGAACGCACACTTGATGTCAATCTCGCTTGTGATTGATTAGAAAGAAAGAAAGAAAACGCCTGAGCGTGTCTTGTGGGAAACGGCATTTGAAATGCCGTATGCCGGTTAGCGTAGTGAAGGTCCGCGGGGGATACGCATGCTCCGGTACCAAGGCCTGCCTGCCTCCGTCATGTGTGTTCTTTATACTGGTACTTATGATTTTCTGGTACGAGTGTCATGCATGTTTCCGGTGCCGGATGGGCTGTATATGTTGTTGAGCATCTTTTTGGAAACCTATTAACTGGCTTCATTTGCATACTGACGTCAGGGTGGCGCATCCAACGTGCATCTGCTACCCTCTGAGGGTGAGGAGGGTCACCTCTATATCATAAGCCATCTGTCCAAAGCTCTGGATGCCCTCATGCTCGATCTCACGTCAAGCAGCAAGGAGATGTCATGATGCCTTTCCTGTTTCCTGCTCGCCTTGTCTCGGCTGACGACGAGAGGCCACATGCGCACCCGGGCTGTTTTTGTGTATGTGCGTCTCAGGTTTCTAGGGTTGGGCGGCCGGTCTCACAATTTGTGAAGTCCTCACAAAATAAATGATGACAATGCCACAGTGGAGCACGATTTACAATTTAATTTTTTGTAATCCTCTCAGCACCAATTATTGAGGCTTAGTGTGTTAGTTTTTAGTGTTGTTGTCTTTTAAATGATGATTTCCATGGTGCTCACGATATGTATGACGTTAGTAACCCCGAGTTCCCTCCGGTCCGCCTCTGTTACCATGTTGTCAGATGCCTTTTGCCTGCTGATGAAATAAATTAAAGACCGAATTGCCGATCCGCCCTCAACTGTCTTCCCGTGAAGTGCCGGTAGATTCTTTCCACATCTGCAGATATCTTGGTCTGGAGTGGGATAACCGGTGTCCGGCTCAAGATTCTAGCCCCCAGCCCTGTCCCTTTAGCAATGTCGGCCTCTTATTCTCCGGGTATGACATGTCTAGCTGCCACATACTTAATCGCATGGATTCATGCCACCACTCTGGTCAGTAGCTAACCGAGGAAGATATGTTGATATTGGCCATCAGCGCTCAGCAGTTTGAGGGTGTGCTGGGCAAGGAGCCCCCAAGGAAGCGCAGGTAAATGTGTTACAGACGGGAACGCCAGATTTCAGTGTATTTCCCCAAGCCTCTCGTTGCTTTTCTGGGGCATTCTAATCTGTCAATGACGTTACACCTCTGGGCCCTGCTCAAAAAGGCTCGGCCGCTTGGGCGCTTAACTAATGGGAGGAAAGAACAAAAAACGACCAGGGGTTAGGAAAAAAAGGTGGGAAATCAAGTGAAGGGACAGACATTCTGATCTGTAGAGAAGGTAGCTAGGTAAGCAGATAGGTAAGTAACCTGGTAAGTAACAGGTAGCATGGCATGGATCCTATATTCAACTTTTCTTGAGTGTACCTTTGTACATTTGATGGTTCATGACCCTCAGAGTTTTTGTAGGGAGTGGTATACCACTATCAGCTACAGTACAGCTACGCTGTGGCCCTCGGCCACAAGTCCCTGGTGCGGCCAGCCCTGCGGCTTAGGACACTGGCCGGTCCAGGTTTCGTGGGAATCGGCCCAGGGATGGCCAACAAAGGTGGTCCCTTACCCACTACAGGAAACACTGATGACCAGCTGCATTGATTGATACCATGAGGTGCGAGTGTCGCGGTGAATAGATGCACCTAAGGAATGGGTGAACCAAGCAAAAAGAATACAACGCATTTACGGTCATGTGTCGTGACACGTGTTGATCAACAGATTGGATTATATAAATAAATAAATAAATAAATTAAAACGACACGCCCTGAGGCGTGGATTAAGGAAGCCACCCGTTCGGCCGTAGCACTAGGTGAGCTACCATGCAACAATTGCAGATTTACCCGGGCTTCCCGCTCCTTCCATGGTGGCTGGTGCGCTTTTGGTGGTGGTGTGCGCTGCCCATGCTGGCTTCCATGCACATCCTGTGTGTGTACATTTTATCCACCCAGTGGACTGCCTGCCTTTGCAACTTGTTGGTATATTCCTCGGCCCTGGTTGGATCGGTCTGAAATGTATTTTTAAGCGTTTTGATTAAGGAAGTGGGGATTGTGCCGCACCTTCCCAACGTGATGGGTTTATGGTGTATCACTGTGCCCGCTTGCTTTAGCTCGTGGACGAGGGCCTCATATTGTTCCTTTTTCTCCGCGTTTTTGTTTTCGTGGTCTAAGTCATCGCAATAGCCAACTTCTATGACTCGGGCTCTGAGACCGATAGGATCTAGTACGTCGTCATCGAATCATGTCGCTCGGCTTGAGGCCTTCGGTTATCAGTATGTCCGGGCGCATCTTCTTCCTGTTGTTCTCCTGTTTTAAGCGCTCTTCTAGGATCAGCCCCTTTGTTCACCCTGCAATTCCCTTTCTTTATTCTGTTTCCTTAATCTGAAATTAAGGTGTGAATGGTTGCCCGAGGCGCGTGGGTGGTTTGGTTGTCAGGAAGGGGTCGGTAGTCATTTGGGGGGGATGGGTGTCAAAACCGCCTTTTGCCCTTCAATCCATTTGGTAAATTCAGAACATCATTTACGAAAGCATCATTTACGAAAGCACGGTACCTGATAGCCAGAATATATCAAGTTAATCTCTGTGTGTCACAGGTCAAATGAATCCTGCCATGTTAAGGCCTACCCTACTGGAAGGCTGCAGGGCATAAATTATAGTGCTCCATCTGTAATACAGCTATGTCACGGCCAGCAACCAGGTTAGCCTGCTGACATGATTCACATATGACATATACAACCCTCCTGTTTGTATATTCTGTACATTTGAAGTCTGACAGAGCATCAAATTGTATGCATGGGACAAATGCCCACTCAAGCAGTGAGTAAAGTGGCTTGAGCACAAAATAAAGTAGGAAAGAAGGATAAGAAGCGTGTGAATTGGTGATACGTGCAGTAATTTATGGTACCGGTATGTGAATGTGTTATATGAAAAGTGTGAAACTCTGCTGGACTTGAAAAAAACACAATTGCCCTGGCTGCCTGACAAACATAGACGAAAATGGAATTCAAACGAAATACAATTTCCTGGAGCAAGAGGGAGAGCAAGCAATCAAGAATTGCAATTATTCGATAGAAATCTGGATGGCTATAACCATGCACTGGATCATCAGGAAAGCATTAAACCGGTATTAAACAGTACCATACAGTACGGCAAATACTGAAACAGCTATTAAATTTGCAATGGAGCTACCGAGCAGGCGCTGCATGGGCCTGCCAGAAGCACACAAGGAAGAAAGAAAGCTACGCCCCATGGGAGGCGTGAGACAAGGAAACAGCGCAGCCTAGGCCAAAGCCACATCCGCACCGTGCCTGCAGGGGCCTGCATGAAGCACACAAATGAAGAGCCCTGGAGGTCAGATATGCTGTTTCTAATGTGGTCAGGCACGGCATCTATCCCCTCGTTGATTATATGCCTCCGGGGATATTGCTGTCGTACATCAACCAGAAGTTCGTTGGGACAGTATGCCACTGCACTAGCTGCATGGGATCCGAAGCAACCAATATTGGTACCATCGTAGTCACCGGTGTCCGCAGCTTTGTCTCGACAAGCTGCGAGGGAACCGATGCACCTTGCACTGGCAGCTTACATGGCTTCTCTGGATGTCCATCTGTTTGCAGAGGTGGGCAAGAGCAGGTGAGCAGCAGCCATGAGACATATTAATACAAATTTGAACGAAAGCAGCACTGGCGCAGACTGCTGCCACTCTAACTGTTTGGACGCAACTCACAAGGCGCAGATGGCTACTTAGGTACCCTAAGTAAGGCAGCATGGGGCTGAAGCCATGTCCAAAAATACCAGCCCCTACCTCTTCACACCAGGGATCTGTAGAGTATATTTCAAAGAACCGTATACCATGTATTTCATTTCATGGTATCCATTCATACATCTGCCTGCCTGCCTTTGCCTTCGCCTTGAACTCATGAGGCCCCGGCATGGATCCCTTGACTACCGGTATTTGTCAGTTCTATGTATTTCAAATTGTATTTCCAGCAGTGATAAACGATGATACTTTCAGTGAGGGGTCTCAGTACCTGTATGTGCCCCCCTGGCCCTGAAACCAGCCCTGCCGCCCAGGGGGAGCTGTCGCCTGATGAGCACTTTTATAAATGTCAGATTTGTACCAACCGGTATGGACGACACTTCTACCCAATAACAGCACCCACACCTTGTAAAGTCACAGCAAAAGAAAAAGCACCCGAACGCGCTTCGCGCTTCTGGCTCGCAACTGATGCCCCTGGCTCACCTTTGCTGAGGAAACCAATGAAATTGGGTCCAGTCGACCACGCAGCGTAATCCCAGCAGAAGGGTTGTTGCAATTCCTGGTACTTTCCGAGTGCGAGGCGTGGCGATGACTCGATGCGGCTTGGGCATGCGCTTTCGGACCTCGCCATCGCGGCAATATTCCATTTCAAACCGTCTGGGTCATGCTCGTCTTGCTCCTCTAGCAGGCACGAGTACATCTCGGAGGGCTCCATCAGCTCGTCTCCCATGGCCATCAAAGCCGGGAGCAGGCAGTCATGGGATCCTTCTCCCAGTGGATCCAGCATGCCGCAGTCGTCATGGCCATTTTCGACGCCATGCAATCCCCGGCTTGCTGCAGCGCCTGTTGACAGCACACAGCTGCTGATGGCGATGCCACCAGCGGCCGCTCCCCCTGCCATGCCAAGCGAAGGCGGCCCTGCTATCAGCTCTCCTCCCAGATTCAGGTACGAAGGGTAGCTTCCGTTGAAGGGCTGGCTGTATATCAGCGGCCCGCTGTGTACCCTTTTCAGCTGCCTCTTCGATGGAGAGTTCTTTGGCCCTTGACCGCGTACGCTCCTCTTGCGGTGGCCTTGGCTTCTCTTACTGCTGGGCTGCCCCTTGCCGCCGACCGCTGTGTTTTTTGCTGACAGCTGATCCAGCTTGCCCTGCTGACTGGCAGGGCTCAGGTGGCCAGGCGAGTCGCTGCTAGCACTGCCGGTGACAGACACACGCTTGTCAGGCGGTGACGCAACCTCTACCGCACAGGGTAGGGTGCCGCCCTGGCCGCTGCCTCCTTCACCAGCATCAGTGCCGATGCCCCCTTTGACCTCAGGGTCTACTGACAGCTGACCCAATGCGGCTGTTGCCGCTGAGGCCGCAGCCCTCCCAGCCAGACCTCTCAAAGACCCTTTCAAGGGGCTTCCACAGGATCGCCTGGCAGTCACTGTGGGAATTAGAATGGCCCGGCCGGAACCCTCTGGCCCCACAGGTGAGGCGAGCCTCTGTTTTAGGCCAGCAGCAGGGTCGCTGGTGAGACTTGGCCGCGCCGCGTGGGGAGCTTTGGCTTGGCTTGGTTCTATGGGCAGTTTGGGCACTGTCGCGGAACAATTCTGCGGAACCTGTCTGGGCACCATTTCTGCTGCTGCTGCCTCTGCTGCAACTTCTGTTATTTCTGCTGCCTCTGCCCCTGCTGGCAATCTGGCTGTCTGTCGAGCAACCTCCAGCCCTTTTGCTGCTGCCTCAGCCACTCTGGCTGTGCTCTGTGTGGATCCTCGAGGGCCCGCCTTATTGACATCGATTTCCGCTGTCTCCACAAACCCCTTGCTCCTTCCTCTAAGGCGGATGATGTCACACGAGGCAATGCCAGAGCTGTGGCCCGGCTCCCATGCTGCCTTCTGACATTTGCGCCTGCCTAGCAGGTATCCCTGGGGAAGGATGGCGCATTGTTCCTCCAGAACTGAGCCTATGTTGTGGCTGCTGCCGCCAACCGTGCCTGCGTCGTCGCCGGCGGCCCGGCGATAGGCTTGAAGGCTTGGACCTTGTCTGCTGGCCTCATGCCTCCTGAAGCTGCCAGCAGCAGCAGCAGCAGCTTGGGCCTGCCCTGCAGCAGGCTCCCCACATTTCACCGGTGTGGTGTGCTGATAAATACGGGCTGGACCAAGCTTCTCGGTGGGCCATAGGCCTTGGCCAGCAGATTTGTTTCCAGCCCTTGGCTGTCCAGAGGGGGAAGTTGCTCCATCCAAGAGGTTCTGAGTTCGGAGCCCCAGGGGGGTGCGGTGCAGCCTTGAGTCTTCTGTTCGTCCCGAAGTCCGTCGGCAGCTATCGACGTCCTTGGAAGACGCGGTTCCGCCTTTGCTGGCTAGTCGCTGCAAATTGGTTGATCGCATCATGTTTTGGAATCTGATTATGTCGACAGTGGCTTGCAATTTAAATCAAGTAATGAATTTATGAAATCAGTGCTCTATTGGCAGGATATGTACCGGTAGGCGCCCACCTGATAGCTGACGCGAATGTCAGTACATCGTATTCTTGACATTTGCATCTTCGGCGTCCATGTTCTTGCTCGCCCCCTTATTTTATGACGCGGCTGCTAGCCAGCCAGGAAAACGACGGCAATCTACCGAATAAGATTCTGCTAGAATTTGATGAAGAACCCACCTCAATCGAACGAAATGCACGGTACGCCCAGGGGGTACCCCCTGGTACACCAAATCAAAAATTGGGGGAATCCTGGAGATATATGCGGTTGCAACCGCATATCCCTCCACATTGGGGAGGGGGTAATGCGTCTCGCCTCGTTCCCCAATTAGGAAACGAGGGGAGGTGCATTACCCCCTCCATCATCCGATTAATGTTCATCTTGTCCGCCCCCCTACTTCACCCTCTCAGCCCCCCTCCCCAATCCCCATGCAGAGACCTCCCAAACCCTGGAAATCCTCAACTACTTCGTCAAAATTCAAAATCGGGGGAGTGTAGCTAGGTGTAGACCAGGTCCAGCAAGTTTGCCAAGTTATTTGTTTTAACTGGTGGGTCAATGACGTTACACCTCTGGGCCCTGCTCAGATAAGGCTCGGGCACATGGGCGACAAATTAAAAAGAGTAGGGAGGAAAGATGGAAACAACACAAGGGGGCAGGACAACAGAAAGCAGGAAACACTTGTGGCTAGGTGTAGACCAGGTCCGGCATGTTTGCCTAGTTGATCGTTTTAACTGGTGGGTGTCATGCATGATGAACGAGAGAAGCCATGCGCCCATTAGCACTAGATGTGCATGGTGCATGGTCTCATACTCCCATGTGCACGTTAAGAACATTAAGCAACGATTACATATAGTCAGTTATCTTACATTGATTTAATTATACAGGCTATACAGTTTGACTTGGTGCGTTCAACACAGCCGGCACAAGAGGATGGCGCAACGATTAGCAACGTCAAAGACGTTGCTGCTAGCGATGTTGGTCAAGGAGGGATGGTGGGCATTTGGAGGACTTAACACAAGCTTCCTTCCAGTTTCCTAACAGCAAGAGGCATTTAAAGGAGCGGGGGTGGGCAGGTTCTCCATTAGCTGTACCGGGGCTGCAATGGCCGGGAGGCTTTGGTAGAAGGTGTGGTCCAGCTAGTTGGGGGCTAGTTTCTTAAGGGACTGAAATAAACGGACTTCCTGTCCGCTGCTGTTTTTCGGGTGGGGGGGCTTTTCTCCCTCAACTTGTATCTTGCTCTCTCATTCATGTTTCCATCGAGACAGTTTATTATGCCGATGAGGCCGAGCCTTACGAGCTGGGCTCGCGGGTGCAACATTATGACCGTTTGACTAAATAATGGGCATGATAACAGCAGTGCCAGTTTTTGAAGCAGTACATACCCTTCAAATATGGCATGCAATGGGGAGTTTGATGTTAGTACACGTGATACTGTAGGATGCACATCAGTGGACATGAAGAAAGCAGTGGTGTAGCTCTCGTTTGAACCCGGAGATCTTACGCCTAGAGTGAAACAAACCATTTTCCTGCACTTTCTTTCAAGTCTTTACGCACCTCCTCCTAAAAGACTTTGCCCTCACCATGTCCCACCCATTGGCCAAAAACAAAAACATTTTCAGTCCAGATACAGTCTAGGCTGCTATCTGAACCCATACGGGTGTCGTGGTGCTTCTATTACAACAACCCAACATCCGGCCCAATAGCATCTATGCACCACCTAAATGCAAGATGCTGCTTCATCCTACAGGCACCACCATGTGAAGTTTTGTGAAGTTTTTACAGTCCATCAGAGCATCACAATTGATGCATGGGACAAGTGCCCGTAAACCGACACAAGCACTAAATACGCTAGGACAGCGAAAACCAGTGACCCCCTGGGCAAGCAACTAGCACACAACCACAAGACAGTGGTGTGGGAGTGAACACCATATTCGGAGGAGCCATGCCTGAAAGAGCCATGCAACAGAGTAAACAATAAAATAGGGAATACGATAACAGATGGGAACAAATATATAAATAAATAAACCGGTATATAAATTCACAGTCTAAGACATGCAAGAAAATTGAGGAGAACAATGACATGGGATACAAACAATGAACTACCGTCGATAGGCAATACAGTAATTTTATCAGTCTGGTAGCATAGAAGATCGATTACACACACTAATTGCCGGTAGACAAAACAAGAAATCAGAGGAAAAGACGAGGGGAGATAAAAACGACTGACATCAATACCGTAGGCAATACTGCTGTCAATGCGCGCTTAGCAATAACAGGGAGGACGAGTCTATTACCTGTAAACCCTTTATACCAATCTTTCCAACAATGCATTTTCTGTTACGGCCATTTCATCATCATACACTCATAACCTAATTCCATCCCTCACATGCATCTGACTGCAATGACAGGCAGGCAAGCAAGCTCTGTAAACACCCAACGGACCCCCCCCCTGGCGCCTACCACCCAACTGAAGCACCCACCCATCCAGATTCATTTAAAGCCAAAGCTATAGAAGACCTGAACAACTGACTTGCGACCCCTCTCGACAGCCAGCCGCAACGCAGCCATGACCCAGCCATTCCGAGCCGCTGCGTCAACGCGATCCATGCCGCTGAGCAGCGCATGCACCACACCGGCATACTTGTTAAATGCCGCGATTTGCAAGACCGTGTTCCCGTGGGGACCCGTACCGTCAATGACCCCCCCCTTGTGATTCAGCAGCTCCCGCACCACGTCCGTGTAATTCATGTAGCAGGCCAACTGCAGCGCGGTCAAGCCACCCTCATTGGCTGTGTTGGGCCGGATGTCGGGTTGTTGCAGCAACAGCGCTACTGCGCCGGGCTGGTTGTTGTCCGCAGCCCATGCCAGCGGGGTGTTGCCCTTCTTGTCAACAGCGTTCACACTAACTGCTGACGCCCCAGCAGACAGTCGTCGGCGGCGTGCCGGCTGTGAAGATTCCTCTGTCCTCCTCCTCTTAGCTGATGAAGGAGACGATGCGCAGCTGGCAGCCGTCGCAGCCGATGATGGCCCATGATGAGCAGCAACAGGTGTGTCCCGTGAGGAGCAACAGCCTCTCTCCATACAGGGGGCAGCAGCAGCAGCAGCAGCAGCAGCAGCAGCAGCAGCAGTGACAGGGGAGCTGTAGCCGCCACTTCCTTCTGAATCATCTTCACCAGTTTGCGCAAGCAACTCCCTCATGACGTCCACGTGGCCCAGCTTGGCGGCAAGGTGTAGGACCGACCAGTGGCCGTCGGATGTCACAGCGTCCATGCGCAGCGCAGGTTCGGCCAGCAGCAGCCTCATAGCAGAGACGTTGTTATGCTGACATGCCTCATGCAGCGGAGTCCAGCCCTGCACGTCTCCTCGGTTTACATCGATGCCCGGCACGGTTAACAGATAGGCAATGACAGGGGTAGCGTCAGTGGAGAGCACAGCATCCTGCCGAGAGCAGCAGTGGGAGTCCAAATGTTGCCCCTGCTGCTGCTGCTGCTGATGATGATGATGATGATGCAAGAGCTGCTGGGATGTCCAGCGGCAACACGCATGCAGAAGGGTACCCCTCTTGCCGGCCATCTCGGCGTCATTGACGTCCGCCTTGTGGACCTAGATCACCCGCTGGAGCACGGCGAGGTCCCCACGCTCTGCGGCCATGAACGCTGCGCGTGCACCGTACTTTGCCCACAGCCATGCAGCCTTCAGCTCCACGCTGCTGGCCAGTGCGTGCATGTTGCGGCATAAGCCAAAACATGCTGTGACGTCCGAGCACAGGGGTAGATATTGGGATACGATGAGCTCTTGCATCTCGACAGGCAGGCAGGAGAGGCCAACCACCTGTTGCAGAAAGGGGGTGAGCCATGCACAATGTTAGGCGCTAAGTGGGGGGCTAATTGCAGTACCTTTGGGACACTCATGTCAAACAGCCTAGGTACCGGTAAGTTATAAGTGTGTCGGCAGCATGACTTGACAGGTGTAGGCCACAGCTTCTACACCTTCCTTCAGTTCAGCAGTCCAGCCATTTTGGTCTTGAAACAGGTGAAAACCAGGGGGGATCTCCTGGTGAAAACTGTGCTGCCCTCCTGGTGCTGCCATGGCTCAGTAGCAGGAGACTACCGGTATGCTCGTTCAGGAGTCATGCAGCAGTAGCCAGGGGTGTCTGTCTTATCAAAAGCTGCTGCTAACTGGCTTGGAGAGGAGCAAGACTGCTGAGCACCGTATATTTCTGATGAGTTCGTGCTCCTGCTGTAAAGCCTGCTGTTTACCGATGGCCTGAGCCTGCAGTCTGTTGCCTACCTGGTTAGCCTTGGCAACTTTCATTGAGCGCCCGAGCGGCTTCCCAATTTGCGCTCTCATCTTCAAGCGCTTGAGTGTCGACGATGGGTGCAGGCAAATGGCGTCCGGTGGTAGCAGGAATTGCCTTTGCTGAATTGCTTAGAAATGTCACGTTTGATAGCTCAGATAAGGACTATCAACTGTTCGCGATATACAGCTGAGTGGAAAGGAAAGGAAGGAACTCCCGTTTTAAGGCGTGGATTTGAGGATGGCAAAGTGTGCTCACAGCCTAGCCGCACTTAAGCGATCGCCTCTCGAGAGAGGGCCTGTGCACCCGCAACCTACTGGCTAGAGCTTGGATCCTAGCTCTTCATAATGGGGGTAAATGGATTGTACGGGAATGGAATCAAGGGGGAACACGGTGAGGGGGAGTAGTATTCTTCGTGTTCTCTGAAAGGTGCTCAGCGCTCTTTTCTGCTTAAATAGGGGGTCGAATGCGAATGTACGGGTTGATTGCGCTGGGTTGGTTTCAGGTTGGTTGGGGTACTGGTAGGTAAGTAGGTTGCTATCTGGCTCAGGGGGAAATGGCCCAGTGGTATGACGCAGGTGGCATCCATACCCAAAGGTTCAGGGAACGAACCCGCCACACGATCTTCTCTCTCCCCCTGTCTAGATTGCCAGGTTCCATGTTCCTGCCATCCTCACATAGGAGGTACAGAGGGTGGCATGGCTGCACCATGGTCCTGTTTGTGCATGCCTGCGTGGTAGCTGTGTCACGACGTATGACTGCACCGTGCGTTTGACTGCGCCAACTGCTTTTTCGGTTGGAAGCTATGTGTGAACCTGTACAAGTGTGTTTGCCGTCTTAGAGGATCCCGAACTGGGTCCTTTACTTTTTCTTTCTTACTTTGATCTCACGGCCTACAATAGACTCTTAACGTTTCTAGCTATTGTTCCTGATTATCAATCTGCAAGTTAATCGTCAATCCAAGTCTTACTAAGGGGAAACTGGCAGAGCAACTAGGCCAACAGCGACTCTATAAGCATCAACAAGTCTCCTGATACGAAGCTGGCAGAGCACCTAGGCCAACAGTCGACCATCTGCAGCAATTAGCGTTATTCCTGCCTCTTAACAAGGCATATCTCCAGTCTACAGCTGGATATTACCACCAACCCACCATCACACCTCCAATCTACAGCCTTTCCTTTGGCTCCAAGTCGACCATCTGATTTATCAGAGATATCTTCAGTCATCAGAAGTCGCCAAGCCAGCGACTCATCACCACAGATCAACGGCCACAATCGCCCAAGATCGTCCCAAGAAACCCATAAGTACCTCAAGTGTCGAGGCTTTACGAGATCTTGTCAACAGTATCGAAGAAGTCCAGGTGAAGTAGCAAGAGCTATCACCTGTTATCGAGCTGATTTCACTGAGTTACAGCAGTGGATCGAGAAGCTCTTACTATAAGCTCTGTAAGAGTTTATTAGTACTTGTTTAAGAAAGAAAAAGTCCGACTAGTTTCACCTGAAGTCGACTGTCGTTCCAAAACCGAGAAAAAGGTGAAAAGGGGCGGCCAAATGGACGAACCAGCACCCCAAATCGTGAAGGAGATTCCGAAGAATACTGTTTACCCGAGAACTAGGTCTGCTACAGCAGCTGCTGCTGCTGAAGCCGCTGTAGCAGGGACATCATCTGACCCTCCGGTTTTGCCTGTGCAAAGCAAGCCTTTGTGGCAGCAGATGTACGACATGGCTGGACCAGCCAGCAAGGCATGCATGGACAAGCTTAAGCTCAGGCAGGAAGCAGTGGATCGTGCAAATGCAGCGTTGGAAAGCATATCAGAGACATGCAGTCTGAAGGAATATGATGACGCGTGTATTAAAGGACAGGTGTTGCAAGACAAACGTAACGAAGCTATCAATGATGCACTCATAGCGTCACCTGCAAAGGTGGACAGGACTTTCATTGACAAGTTGACGTTAATGGAATGGGAAATGCCATTTGATAACCCTGTCTTTCAGTACCTAAGCAAGGAGAGGTCCAAGTACGCGAACACTGGGACTCCGTCTAAGCAAGCCACTAGGCTACCGGAACAGAGTTTCGGAACTGCCATTGAGGGTGGTTCTCACTCAGGGTCTGCTACGTCAGTAGATGCGCCCCTGCGAGCACCTGAAATATCTCATGTTGCAAATCTATCGGGGGGGTGGGCTCCCGTTGGAGGGGGGTGGGCTCCCGTTGCGCATGCCTCAATGCCTTTCGCGGTGCACGAGCCTATGGCTCAGCATGCACCAGTGTCCATGCCTGTTGCTGCTGTCGCCCCTGCTCCTCCTCCCACTGCTGCACCTGTCCAGGGTGCACATGGAAGGATAGAGCCTGCCGGCGCAAAACACACCGTGTCAGGGCCTCCGCCTCCGCCTCCGCGTTCCCCAGCGTCGCTGACAATGGGTGTAACGCCTCCGCCACCGCCCCAAGTCCCGTCAAGGTCGGCTGGACCCATGCACAACAACGCACATGTCTACCCACTGGCTGGACGGTACGAGGACACTGTGCTTCGCATGCAAGGCCTGGCGTCTGTATCAGAAGAACTGGAAGGTGATGGGTCTGGGGGAAGCACTGGTGAGGACATTACCGCCGGAGACCCCCAAGCACAAGGTAATCGTTCCATGGGACATGCTGCATCACAGTCATTCCATACTGCAGTGGGCACAGAGCACTCGAACTGGAACGCTACCCCTGTTCAAGGTATGGAGGGTTCTGTGCAGGAGAGCTTCAGGGTGAGAGCAGCCCGTGATAGGGAGGCTCTTGCCCATAGACTACTCCAGGAACATGATCGCCGGCAGCAAGGTGAGGAGGCAGCACGAAACGTTGCGATGATCACTGAGCCGCTGCCAATGAGGGCAGCTACCAGAGGTGCGGCCGCTGTAGCGTTCCAGGAACGTAGGCAGCAAGAGCCGTTCCAAGAGGATCAGAGTAGGTTCAGGCCTGCTCAACATGTACCTCAGGATCCCGGATGGAATGGGTTTCATGCTGCGTCCTCAGGAGGAGGAGTGCATACCTCGTTTCAACACACGGTGAGAGAGTCTGGCCAAGCTCAGAGGCAATCTCAGTATCAGGGTCAAGGCCAGGGTATGAACCAGAACCTGCGCTATGGACAGCAAGATCGGGGTGAGTTCCACGGTGGTGGAACTGGTACCGGCGATAGCCAGAGGCCAGGAGGAAGCAATCAACCGCCTGGTGGTGGACCACCTCCAGGTAGGGGTCAGCCTCCAGCCCACCGCTGGGTGTCAAGACATGGTGTCCTTCACGGATCAGCATCTACTGGCAGGGTTCCTCCTGTAGGAGGAGATCCTGGTGGGGGTCCTGATTCCGAGACTGCTACGCCGGGTCAAGTAAATTGGCTCACAGATGTCCGGTTGGACGGGAAGACGTTGATTGACTCCTCCAAAGTTGTTGAATTCTCAGCGACTGAGAGCATCATCTCCCACCGAATTTGGGAACGGTCACTCAGGTTGTTCTGGGGGAATAACGTGCACAGGTTGCACGATGCTGTGTCTGCCCAAGTGAGCATCATCATGAGCACAATTCTGCCAGCAGGGGTCGCTTTTCTCAAGAAGCACTTTGCTGAGCTGGAATATTTGTGCTCCAGTGCAATGCCGCCCATGGTGAGAGCCATAGAGGGAAGGGACGGCAGTACCAGAAATGACTTCCTGCAGGATGGCACTCAGACCATCATGGGGAATATGAGGAGGAACAAGATGATCCTGATGGGGGTTGAGGAAGCCGGAGTAAGGGAGTATGAGCCTTATCCATTACAAGATGAGCCTTACAGCTTCATTGAAGCTCTGTTAATGGTGGCCAAGCGCTACCTCAATGTTGCAACATCAGCCGAAATGGCCATCTGGACCCAGGGCTGCATCATGGGTAAGCAGAACCAGCTTGATAGGACAGTGCTGGTCAGTGAGAACCCAAGGCAGTTTGGCATCAGATGTCTCTCGGTTTACTCAGCGTTCCAGGGATCTAACAAGATTGCCTACAATGGGACCATTGAGAGGACGTCCATCATTGACGTGATCATGCGAGGGGTCCCAGTATACCTCCAGGAGGTGTGTGAGAGGGAGCTTCAGGCTTTGGGTGTTGAAGATGACAACTTCAGCGTCCAGGCTAGTGTGATCATCGAGGCCATGCAGAATGCCTATGAGTACCGTGTCAGAACACAGGTCAGGAAGGGTGTCAGGTATGAGGACCTGGCCGCAGAAGGAAGCAAAGATGCTGGTAGAAGGGGTCAGAATGCGACACCCCGGAGCCACGCCACTGAGGTGAGGGCAAGTGCAGAGGGTTACCCTAGCACAATGCACCCGCAACGCGGCCCGGCCGCAGGATCAGCCAGGCCCTACCAGGCCGGCAGAGGAGGGGGCGAGTACAGCAATGTGCAGCGACCCACAGGATCGGGTTACCCATCCAGCAAACCACTGGCAGTTAAGAATTGTCAGATCTGCCACGGTGATCACTACTTGGACAAGTGTGACCAGTTGACTGCCTTCCTCGCTTCGGCGGCCAGAGGTAGGGCAATGGAAGCTGCAGAGAGGGGGACCAAGACTGCAGCAGCCAAAGTTGTGGTGGACGGTGTCCCAATGTCGACTGTTGCAGTGGCAAGAGCCAAGGCTGATCCAGGTGAATTGCAAAGAGCTGTGCCTTATGTGTCTCTGGGGCCTGATTACAAGCCAGAGGCAGAGGCGCAGTTCAATCTGGACAACCACTATGCTGCATGTGCAGTAGAAGAGGAGCAGAGTGGTGTCAAGTTCCAACAACAGGAACGAGGTGAGGACTATGAGCACAAAGATGATGTTGCCTACAGAGGTCCATGTCTCTCAGCCAATGCCACAGAGTACCAAGGTGCCAGCCGTGAGGAAGTACACGGTGCACAGCTGTACATGTACCCTGACAGATGGAATGAACCGGGTGACCCTGACAAGTCTCCTGAGCATGAGGCCCAAGGATGCTTCATGTCAAATTACCACTGACTGGGAGTCCCCAGTATCCACCAGCTGTAAGCTATGGCTGCAGTACTGGGGAATTTGTGGGATGAGTTTGCTAAAAAAGGGTTCCCAGATGGGTTTTAAAGGGAATCCCGGGTCCCGGCCGCGTTAACGTAACTGCCTTGCCCATGCTGACTGACCATTGCAAGCAGCTTTCCCCATTGTGTGCCCCGACCCAAGGTGCCTGGGTCAGCGTGACGGGCATGCCAGCCTGACCAAGACAGACCAGAGTAACATAAACCTCCGGTAAAAGTTCTCTACTTGTTTTGATGGAAGCCTTGTAATCACCTCAAGGTATGTGGGTTCGGTCCTCGCTGTCTTGAGGGACGCTTCGCCTTAGACTCGGTCCAATCCTGAATGGACAAAATGGTTCATTGCAATTTAATTTTGTGATTCCGACATGAGCTTGATGAATGCATCTATCAGATCGTGCATCAACTGATTGCTGTGTTGTACACATCTGCCAGTACAAATCATGCAGTACATTGCTGTACATGCCTGCCAGGACTTGCATGTTGTACGTGGCCACTATTGATATTCATACCGTATGGTACACATGTTACACATGCAGTACAACAGCTGTACCTCGTGCATGGTGTTCATGCAACACACATCTGCTGTTTAAGCTAGCCAGTACATTTCTGTAGTGCATATCTGTTGTATATGTCTGATGTACATTTCTGCAGTACACATCTGCCAGTACACACATGCAACACGTAGCTGCCAGCTGGCCTTCGCCTACAAGGCGCCTTCATTGGATTTTTTTTCTTTCTTTCTAGCTTTCTATCCCAGAATTTAGACAGCCCCTTCTCAACCTTCGACCCCTGGTTTTGCCTCAGGTTGGGGGGGAAGATGGGCTGTCATGAGTTCAGCCGCATAGTGGCTTAATTTGTGTTGAACTGCTGCATATGACAGGCGGTTCCCGCTGAAACTGGCGGAAATGCCATGGATGGCCTCAAGGACTTCGTCACTCTGAGCCACCATCACAGCCATCATGCGGCAGCAAGAGAGCCGCCGCCAATCATCCAATCAGGAGAAGTCAAGCGGCTGCGGCAGGATGCAAGATGGGCTCCGTCAAGCCGCGTCTTTAATTAGGCGTAAGGCAACTGGCGGCGCCTCCGGCTCCAACGACGGCAGAGGTGAAAACCCGGCCGGCCGAAGGAGCCTGACTGAAGGGCCAATGCAACAGCCTCAGGGCATGCATGGGGCCCGGAGGTCCGGTGGTGACGAGGCCCTTCCTCAAATGAAGGAGCCCAAGCCACCGCTCAGCGATGCGGAGCCAAAGGAGCCAGATGAACGGGCCTGTGCACCAGCCTAACGGCACGCATCCGGCCCCGACATCCGGTAGTGATAAGGCCCCTCCTCAAATGAGGGAGCACAAGCCACCACTGAACGATGATGAGTGCAAGGAGCGCAAGCGGCTGAAGAAGCAGCGGAAAGCGAATCGCCGGGCAGCCGGCCACGAGGACTTCAACCAGGATCTGGTCAGCCACGTGTGGAAGGGCCCAAGGGCCAAAGCTGCCGCTGCTGGAGCCGCGAATGCTTCAGCTGCCTACGGTGGCAACAGCTTCTAAAAGCGGCCAGCGCCACCATCAGCGCTGCCGCTGGAGCTGCCGCTAGCGTCGTCACTGATGTACATGAAGACCATGACTTCAAAAAGGTGTTTGTGCTGGCGCCGCTCGTAAGGGCGACGCTGGAGGGACATCTACTAGTCGTCATCTGCCTGGTAACATAGCCTAGAGAACAGCATTTCTGCTTGTCTTCTCTTGCCTTGGCTGCGTGCATGTCCCTATCATCCCTTTACCTGATGGGGCTATGTACCCGAACAGTTGGCCTAACTGACTCAACCCGTCACGACGGCCAAGCCTTTGTCCGGCATCCCTTGATTTAAATATCGTGATTGCATGCCTTGTACTGCCATTGTGCACAATTCCAGATGTTGCAGCATTTCTTACAGCGCAAGTAGTGGGATTTCAGTTTCAGCTTGATATCACTTTTGCTGCATTTGTGCAATCAGCAGATCCTGAAACTGTAGATCCTAAAACACGCAGATCGACTGCTTGCAGCTCGTCACCTGCAGATGTACAACCTGTAGATCTAGGGTTACAGATCTTGAAGTAGTCAAACTGCAACTCTTAAAAAGAATCTCTTCACAGCAGATGTACAGTCTGCAGATCTAGAAATGCAGATCCTAAAACATGCAGAGCTAATGCTGCAGACTTTAAAATTGCATGTTATAAACTGCAACTCTAAAAATTGTAGTCACTTAAATGCAGATCTTGAAAATCCAGATCAACATGTTCATGTCATGAATTCCAAAACCTGACCTGCTAATTTTGGATCAGATCCTGACCTGCAGATCTTGAGTCAGAGTTTGAACTGCAGATCTGTGAATCAGATTTTAAATGGGAAACTATGTTAATGTGTTTCAAGTTTACTTCATGAAGAAAACCCGAGCCGCATGCATCTGCTACCTTCACAGCAGTACATGTCACCTATTAAAAAAAATCGATCACCTTAATCAGCATTCAGAAGTGGCCTGGCCTTTTTGAAAACCAGGCCATGGTTGTGCTTTGCCTTGTTTAGCTTTCCCTTGCTTGCACAGGCCAGATAACCGTCACAGCCCCCAAACCAGCGTCTGCTTTTGTGTAACATTTAAATTCAGCCGTCAAATCTGCTATATGATTCTCGTTGCTTCTGTTTGATCGCATGGGTTCGCTGCCTGACAATACATGCTTTGCTCCTTCTGCCAGCAGGTGTCCAGTTTGGCTTATCATCCCTGAGCAGCACCTGGTTGAAGCAAGTTGCATGGGTTGCACTCATGGTATGCTGTGCAGAATATACGTTATCTCCATGTGACTTCCGTTCACCAGCTGGAACTCGCACAGTTTGAGCATTTGCAGTTTGTTGACCTCGCTGAGAATTAAATATGAACATTTGTCATGCAAAAGTATTCTCTGACTGTTATTTAATTCTTTACAGCATGCTTCAGTGCTAAACATCTACTGAATCTGTGAGATTCTTGTTTCATTCTTGGGTTCAGCTGCCTGATTGAGAAATTCTGTCTCTCTTGATAATGTTGGTACCAACAGCATAGCACGCCACCTGGGGTTTATCAGGGTCATTCCGTGCCCACCCGCCCCCCTGGTGTTTCTATCATGCATTGTCAGGAAATTTTATTTCCGGACGATTCATGCTTTGCTGTCATTTACTGGTTTGGTTAAGATCTGTGCTGCCATAGCTAGCTCCTTTCTCATCTTCAGCTTCGTTGCTTTGTGCTCTGAGCTGGGGGGGGGAAGGAAGATCATCCTAGCAATCGGCGCTGGCTTCGCGCCACTGATTGCTAAAGCCACCGTGATCTTTTATATTCAGCTCAGGCCCTCGCTGCCGAACCTAGGGCCATGAGGTCTGTCAAGGCTTGCGTACCAATTGTTGCATGAGCTACTGTCATACCGCGCAGAATGCTCAAGTATGCATCTGAGTCTCCTGATCATGAAACGCTTATGTGACTGTGCAGAACATGGGTCATGTATGTGCCATGGATAGCACTCGGGTACCGAGACACAAGCATGCCAGCACCTTGATGAGTCCCTACCAGCTGCTGTTTTCCTGTGAACCAGTCATCCCTCCCGCTATCATGGAAAGGTTGAATGGGGATCAGGCAGTGGATTACTTGGATGTGGATGCTGCTGCTGAACTTGTATTGTTCCGTTCTGATTTGCTAGCCAAGAACTGCGTGATGGTCGGCCAGAATCTTCTGGTGGCTCAACAGCGAGATACCCTGCGTTACGCAAGGCTCCGTAGTGGTGGTTACCTTCCATCAATAGCTAAGTATACTGAGGGGCAGTTTGTGTATGTGCGGGATGAGAACCGGCTGCACTCCACTGCAAGACCTTACGTGCTTCGAGTGTTTGATGTACGACCAAGTGGAGTCATTGTCCTGGTTGGTCGCAATGGGGTGACTGTGGCCGAGAACGCTATTAAATGCTCACCATGTCACCTGCCATAGAGGGACTCTTACCCCCATTAAAAAGATGGCAAAAGCCAGCACCAGATTTCCCTTGCCAGAGATGTCTGTTGCCTGATAATGCTAAGAAAATGATTCTGTGTGGTAGCTGTGGTCGAGGCACTCACAAGTACTGTTTGGTAACACGGCTTACTACTGTCCCTGCTGTTACTGGATTTGTGAGCAATGCAGGACTGCTGGAGCTGACGCTACTGGTGCTGCACGACGTGATGTTGCGGCGGAACTGGAGGAACCAGTGGCCGCCGTGACAGGTTACCAGCTGCGGCCTGCTAAGCAAAAGAAGGCAGGAAGGGTGATGGGAGCCGCCAATGGCGGTGGCCCTGTTGAGGGTGAAAGAAGAAGGACACGCTGAAGACGGGGAAGAGGAAGCGGATTGTCTTGCCGGGACCGCCTCAGGCGGTGCCGGAAGCAATGCGGTTGAGCTTGCCGGGACCGCCTCAGGCGGTGCCGGAAGCAATGCGGTTGAGCTTGCCGGGACCGCCTCGGGCGGTGCTGGAAGCGGTGAGGTGGTCCGGATCGCTATGCCTGGAGTTTGGCGAGAGCGCGATGAGGCTGCGGTCTACTTGGGCAACAGGATGCCGGGAGGATGGTCGAATCAACTCTACCCTCCTTCACCTCTCACCATTGAAGACAGCGACTGCAACACCCTGCTGGACTGCCTTGACCTATCCCTGTCCCCCAGCATTCTTTTGCTGTTCAAGGATAATGGGCAAGCCACCGGGCTTCTGCAGGACAGCCAGCTTTACCCTTACCCTCGACCCCTCCACGTTCTCACCAATTCGGGCATCGGTGTCAACGTCCCTGCAGACTACTGTGCTGACCCACTGCAACCCTCCACCTACGAGTTTCTGCTACGACAGCATGGGCTGCATGTCCTTATCACAAACCCTCCTGCTGAATACGCTGACATCTCCTGCGCTCTCGCGGTCAAGTACGCGCGTCACGTGGCCTGCTGCTTAGTCTCCCAAGATTTCCTTACGTGTCATCCAGCAAGGCTTGAGTGGCTGTCCCAACTACGGAGAAAAAGGCGGCTAGTCATTTTGCAGTCTGTCAGCTTCACAGCAGGTCTGGGCGCTAACCGATCCATTCACGGCTGTTGCAGCAACAAAGTGTGGATCCTCGTATTTGCAACAGCGGCTATCCGGGCCAGGATGATCACACCGATGCACACGTTCATCCGTTAAGCCAGAATATAGCTGTGTCCCCTTCATCAACTCTGGCAATTGACGGTGTATCTGAGCTGAATTTTCACTGGATCTGGGGGGGAGCTGGGAATTAGGATAGAGCTTTGAATTTACTGGTGCTGGGAATTGCGGGCTGAAGATGGAACTGGATGTTTGACAAAATGTGTCTCACAATGAGAAACTATTATTTATTTGCTTAACCTGTATATTTAAGGATGATATTTGATTCAAAACAAATTAAACAAATATTGCGTGCAGTTTTCAATATCTGGGGGGGGAATTGTTGTGCATAATACGCACTTTTAGGGTTTAGGAGGTGTCTACCGTGAGGTGGCATTCTCATATGTCTGGCGCGAGCCTATAGGCATCCTCGATCAGGTGTTAGGTAGGTGATCGGGAAGTTTGAGATGGTGTGGATCGGGAAACCGATTGCACTAGAGCAGGGCTGATGTAGTCTTCTGGACTTGGGGTCGATTGGGCCTTGGGGGAAGGTGAACAGTACCGATGGTGACGTGAACTGGGCTTTTCAGCTTGAAGAGGGTCCCTTAAAGCGACTGTGGCGAGTTACGGTAATGCGTAAAAGTCACAGCTAACGTACGCATTATATCGGAGGTTATTTTTCCTACCGGTACTTGTGCCCCATGGACTCTGGGCAGGGCCCCAGGGGTGGGAAGTCAGATAACAAGACGCAGTTCTTAAAACGCTGTCGTGCTTGTTCATTACCGCCTCCAGTGTTTTTCGATCTGGGGGGGGAATGTCTTGTGTTATTTTCGCTTGGTGCACCTATTCCTTAGGGTGCACCCCTGTGCCGCGACAGCTGTCACGACGTATGACTGCACCGTGCGTTTGACTGCGCCAACTGCTTTTTCGGTTGGAAGCTATGTGTGAACCTGTACAAGTGTGTTTGCCGTCTTAGAGGATCCCGAACTGGGTCCTTTACTTTTTCTTTCTTACTTTGATCTCACGGCCTACAATAGACTCTTAACGTTTCTAGCTATTGTTCCTGATTATCAATCTGCAAGTTAATCGTCAATCCAAGTCTTACTAAGGGGAAACTGGCAGAGCAACTAGGCCAACAGCGACTCTATAAGCATCAACAAGTCTCCTGATACGAAGCTGGCAGAGCACCTAGGCCAACAGTCGACCATCTGCAGCAATTAGCGTTATTCCTGCCTCTTAACAAGGCATATCTCCAGTCTACAGCTGGATATTACCACCAACCCACCATCACACCTCCAATCTACAGCCTTTCCTTTGGCTCCAAGTCGACCATCTGATTTATCAGAGATATCTTCAGTCATCAGAAGTCGCCAAGCAAGCGACTCATCACCACAGATCAACGGCCACAATCGCCCAAGATCGTCCCAAGAAACCCATAAGTACCTCAAGTGTCGAGGCTTTACGAGATCTTGTCAACAGTATCGAAGAAGTCCAGGTGAAGTAGCAAGAGCTATCACCTGTTATCGAGCTGATTTCACTGAGTTACAGCAGTGGATCGAGAAGCTCTTACTATAAGCTCTGTAAGAGTTTATTAGTACTTGTTTAAGTGTCTTGTCTTGTGTTATTTTCGCTTGGTGCACCTATTCCTTAGGGTGCACCCCTGTGCCGCGACAGCTGCAATAGAGCTTAGTCATTCCCTACCAGCCCCACGCGGCCGAGCGTTACGCAGTTCCCAGCGGATATGCACCGTTATAAACCTGGCTCAAACTTTGAGAATCCAAGAGGATCAGTACCGGTAGTCCAGCGCTGCTGACTGCTTAGGATGCTTCAGATTAGTTTATGGGCCTGGTGTGGAGCATGCTGCTTTCCTTTTTTACCGTAGCTGCCATCATTTATCTCCTGCACGATTTCTCGCTTCGCATTCGCATCGTCAAGCACATCGCTCTCTTGATGAGTGGCAATGGGTTCGGAGCAGGGTGCCCGCCACTGCATCCCACTACTGCATTCCAGCTCCTGCGAATATGGTAGCTGATAACCCGCTGACAGCAAATCCTAGTTCCAGCAAATCCTAGTTCCAGCAAATCCTAGTTCGTCAGCGTCGCCATCTGGAAAACTCCCCTGCCCATTATTGTCCGGTACCACTTAACGACCCTCCTTAACCACCGGGTTTTTTTGTCTCTCGGTGTACGGCATTTAAAATCCCGTATTCCTGAAGCCACGCTCAGGCGTTTTCTTTCTTTCTTTCCTCCATCAGAGTTCCCATCCTCTGCGAACCAAGATCACTCATGCATCGACCAACACGTCTCCTTTAACATAAATCCTGTCCATCCCGACTTCGACATCATACCACCACATTCCTTCACTATCCAGATTGGACTCCACTCACCCTCTTCCGGCCCGTTACACCCTCCCCCCTTACCTTCCGCCCCTGCCTCTGATCCGCAACCCCTTCCATGGCAATGTCACTATGCCTACCTATACCGCCCAAATGGCACTCTTGTTGGTTGCATCCCTGCCCGCCGCATGCACTGGCTTCGTGCATGCTATGATCATACGAAACTTACCCTTCCTGCCCTACACCTCGCCCACTCTGAGGGTTCCTTCGAGCAAGATCTTGCTTCCCTTCTTGCCCGATACCCCATTCATACCAAGCACAAAACAGGAACCGCGCCTAACACGACTTGGTGTCTCCCGGAACCCATGATGCAAGTGCTCTCAGATAACATGTCCACCCATCTCCACCGTTTTGCATCTCCTCTCGACGTCTCCTACCATGCACGCACATACTATACCACCCACCATCACGATTGTCTTTTTGGGGCTCTCCATAATGCATACTCCACACCTTGGACCGGCAGCTCGTTCGTTCATCCAGACTTCAAGATGAAAACAATCACAAAGGCAATCCGTTGGGCCGTCTCATCCGCCAGCATGACTACGGTACCCACATGCACTATTATCCTTACCCCAGTTTGGAAGAACTCATCTTTCATGAATTGGACCTCCCATGCCAATATGGTTCATGTTCTGACTCTTCATACCGACCCCAACTTTCGCTTTTCAGCCCCGGACCACTTGGCACACATCTACACAGCAACCCAACCAACATACGGCACTCCCAAATGGCCACTACAACTTCTTGTCATTGGTAACACAGAGGGCCTCGCTCGCTTCTACCCTGACCCACCTCCCACTGCTCCAGTCGATTCCAATGTGCACACACTATCTGGACATGGACACCCACCTGGCACCACACCTGCCCACCGTCCACACCCACCCACCCGGCGCCAATCCCAACTTCCCGGTTCGCATGCGAAATGGCAACACCCCGCTGGATTCTCTGTAGCCTCCCACCTACACACGCACACTACCCCGCCTACCCCTCTCCCACTTGCCCCACTCACTTTCCCCCTTATCCTTTTCGATGAACTCCGATCTCTCTACCCCCCTACCTATCCACTTGCTTGGCCGTTGCTTCCGGCATACTACACAGACGGAGCTTGTATACAGGATGACGCCGGCAATAACTTGATAGGGGCTGCCTTTTACTTCACTGTCGATGGCTCCACCCATACGGTCAACCCTACTGGAAAATGTGAAACGAACACTATCACCAGGGCTGAACTTGGAGGCATTCATGCAGCCCTCGATCATGCCCATACACCTTCTGGCCCCGCCTTGACCATTGCCCCTTCCCTTACTATCTTCACTGACAGTCTTTGCAGCATTTACCTCATACAGAAAGCTGTCTTTTACCCGCATGATCTCCTTGAGGACAAGCATGCACCGCTTCTCCTGGCCATCCGCCGCCTACTCCTTTCACGGGCCAACATAGGCCTACCAACGCTCATCCAGAAGGTGAAATCACATATTGGTATTATCGGCAATGAACTTGCTGACATTGGGGCAACACGAGCCTTGGACGCATCCAGCACTTGTACATTTAACCTTTCCCATATCAACAACCAGTACATGGCTTCCCTCCCAGCTTGGCCTTGCCTACCCCAAGACGATACTCAAACGGATTCAAACGACACCCCTTGGTTCACTTCTGACCTCACCTCCTCTATCAAGGCACACCTTCACTCTTCTTGCCCTCACGTTACGGACGGTGACACCACCATATCTTGTGCTACTTATACCCGCATAATCGAAGAAAATGCCCACTCTTTACCCTTGTATAACAATCACATGTGGCAGTCTTCTGCTTGCCACTTTTCTCTGAAGCGATGCATCCTCCGTATGCGAGCCAACCTCTTATGGACAGCTAAACGGGCACTTCTCTTCCGTATTCCCTACAAAACAACAGTGCGCTCGTTTACCGATGGCCTTTGCCCCATATGTACACCACCTCCTACTGGCCCACCTGACGCTACTTCTGACACACAGGGACACATGTTTGGAAGATGCAGGCATCCCCGTATGCAGGCCTCTTATATCTCCCGACACAACAAGGCCCTCTGCCTCATCCAACGTTCCCTCCACCGAGGCACAAAGAGTGGAATGTTCACAATTATGGATGCCACACCCGCTACATCCCTCCCACCAGGAGTCTATGACACCCGTATCCCGCAATGGATGCTTCCCGCTGTCCCCCCTGCCACACTCTGCCGCCTTCGTCCTGATCTCCTCTTAATTGAAGGCCTTACCATTGCCGATCTCCACAGTTATCCTCCCGCCCGGCTTGCCGACCCTGCCTTCCTTCTTGACCTCCAACACCGTTGTACCATCCATGTTATTGAGCTCGGGTTTACCTCCAATCTACAATTCTGCCTGTCCCACAAATCCACACAACATGCACAGTTAGTACAATTGCTTCGCTCCGCAGGATGGAACCTCACTACACCTGTTTTAGACCCTCTCCACATTCCTGCCCCCCACCCTCATACATATCTGTTACCCCCCCCTGCTAAAGACATCCTCTACCCCTATGTTCACCTCGTCATCATTGGTTGCTCTGGCATTTTCTATAAAGATATCATGCACCTCTTTCCAGTCCTTGGTATCACACCCTTCAACGTCCCCCCACTGCTCAAACAACTAGCAGTTCACACTGTCCAATCTGCCTATTCCATTCATCGACTTCGCCGTTACCTTGAAAACAGTCCACCCGACTGCCGTCCAGCATCTCCCCCTGTTCTCACTGACCCGCCATAGCCCCTTTCTCCCTTTAAGGGTATACAGACCGGGGCTTGGGCGTCTCGTCAACCTGTACTTCCCAAAATCCACGCCGCATCGGCGTTCTCTTTTCTTTTTTCTTTTCTAAACAATTCTTCGTCGGCCAATCGTTTGATCCCTTTCGACAAGCCCACATGCGTTTCCCCCTTTTTTCGCTATCATCGGCCGTCAGTTGACTGACGCTCATTTTGGACAGCACTCTGAGAGCCTTGTGAACGCGCTTCTTATGCTATAAGCAAGGTGCTCCTCCCCTCTACTTCAGTTAACAGACGTGATCCTCTTGCTCTGAAAGAGAGACTGACATGGATGGCATACAGGTACATGACATGGAGGGCATGGATCATCAGATGTGCATCAATAAGCAGCAGCAGCAACAACATCAGCAGCAGCAGCAGCAGCAGCAGCAGCGGCAGCAGCAGCAGCGGCAGCAGCAGCAGCAGGTAATGCAAGTACTGCAGCAACATCATCAGCAACAGCGAACACAGCAGCAATGCTACACGTGGCAGCAAGAGCCTGGAGCTGATGGTCCATCCGCTCAATTCCTCATCACGCCACCAAGGAAACCTCTCAGCCCCCATGGCTCACCGCTTGGGCCCCCGCCCTTCTCCTCCCCCCCCTCATTTTTCTCCCCCTCGTCCTCGCCCCTGCTGCCTCCACTGTTCCTGCCTCTCTTGCTGCTGCTGCTGCTCCACATCCCCTCTGCTCCCATCCTCGGTTTTCCATCCTCTGGAATGATGATCCGGCCAGTCAGCGGTGCCAGGCTGTCCACGAACCTGCTGGATTGGAACATCGAGGCAGCAGCTCAAGCTTTACTGCACGGCGGGGCAGGGATTGGCCAGTTCCATGGCCGTTTTTGGGACCGATCGGACTTCCTGGTGGCTTCAACTGCAAGGTAACAAGCCTGACGGTAACGGCGCGGATGTGGCTTCGGCCTTGGCTGCGCTGCCTCCTCAACTCTCACGCCCCCCACGGTGTGTAGCTTTCTTTCTTTCTTTATTACGGTGACCGAAAGGTACGACGGTCCCGGCAGGGTGGTCTCATCAAGGCCGGCGTGGCGCCCCCGCAGGGGCGCCACCAAGCGGTGTGTGCTTCTGTTTGGCTTGGCGCCCCCACTCTCCCATCCCATCCTACCCGCACTCCTCACTCAATGCATCCCAGGTCCATCCGCTCCCGGGCTGTTTTTTGTGTGCCAGCGTCTCAGGTTTTCTAGGGTTGGGCGGCCGGCCTCACACCTTGTTAAGTCCAAAAGAGGTCCATTCGCCGCCCCCCTCAGCCTACACATTTCGGAAAACGTGTAAAACCTTGGTTAAAGCCATCATACTTGCTGACCAACGGTGAATTGAACGGATTAACCATATAAAATTACATCAGTCATAAAATATCGAACTGATGCAAATGCTTCAGCTACTGTAGGACGGTAGTAAAAAGCCATCCTGAGTTCCTGACCCTCAATCCTTACCCCATCCTTCACGTCGTTGACCTGCCTTCCTCCTTCTTTTGACCTTCACGAAGGACCCACGTCAATCCAACGCTGGACCATGGGCTGTGACACCAATTTCGGCACTTCCCCTGTGTCCCCCTAACACAATGTCTGCGATGCCTCATCTGCACTCAGATCTCTCAATAACCCATCCTGACCCCCCTTCTCATGTCCCCTTCCCACTTTTCGCTCACAGACATTACACCCACATGCACCCTTTCCTGGCCAAGCTGGATGCTGGGCAGGCGGTCACCGTGCTGGCCTTGGGAGATTCCATCGTCCGATCCGGAGGGGGCTGCTACCCTGCCACCGCGCCAACATGCTCGTAGGTCTCATGCTGTGTTGTTTTCGCCCCTGTGTTGCGTGTTTTATGTTTTCGTTCTTGTGGCTTGTTTCCCCCGGTTCGCTCTGCCTAGCCCTTTCGCAGAAGGCTGTGGGTGGTTGCGTCAACTTTGTAACAACAACAACAGCAACATGTATGCTACCAGGGCGACATGTGTCTTTAAGGAGGTACTCCACACACAATGTCATGGACATGCTTGTCCCTCTGTAGGGTCTGTGGTCACGTGGGGGAACTTGCCGATTACGGTTCTTACGGTGGCTGAATTAGGTAGCTGAGTTTCAGTCACTGTAATTGCAACTGAATTACGGCGCAATTGCACAGCACTGATGCTACCAGGGGGACATGTGTCTTCAGGGAGGTACTCCACACACGATGTCATGGACACGCTTGTTCCTCTGTAGGGTCTGATGGGGGAACTTGCAAGCAATGTCTCTTCCTTCACACCGATATCCGGTACCGATGTTAATATTTTGTTACCCCCGCGCAATCCCGATGATTCTATAACGCGTGCAGCGCTCTTACCATCTGAGACCCAAATTGAATTATTGGGGCTTAACAGTACAGACCGGTCAACTGGTGAGCTGGCAGCTACCTTACAACAGCGTCATGTAGACAGGAATGAAATGTGTGTCTGCCCGTTGGTCAGCCAAGCTTATTTTTCGAAATAAGCTAGGGCAGCTGATGTGTTTCTCAATTAATGCAAGGCAGGCTTCCTCCTCTCTCGGGCTTTCAAGCCGCAGCTTTGGAAGAAGTATGTTAGCTACTCTGGACTTGATAGCAGACTGACAGGTGGCAGACTAACTGACAGCAGACTGACAGGTGGCAGACTGACTGATAGCAGACTTGGTAGCAGACTGACAGGTGGCAAAAATATTCAAAATCGCCACCCCTAAAGGGGAGCAAGTTTGGGGCGCACATTTGCCGTTGTACAGCATGCAGATAAGTGTAGCATGCGCTAAGCTGCAAAGCATCTGCATCCAGGTCATAGATCCGGCATCTCTCTTGACGTATGCTGTATGACTATAGAAATGTAGTTATATAAGAATACGCCCTGATAGGCTTGGATTAAGGAAGCCACCTTTCCCGCTCCTTCCTTGGTGGCTTGTATGCTTTTGGTGGTGGTGATATAACTGTGTTTCTAGGACCTGTGGCATGTCCAGGAGCTGTCGTGGCCTGACCCTGGAAATGCTGGCCAATCTGCGTATGGGGGGGCATTATGAGCCTGGCCCAGTTCTCAACTGACAGCAACGTGAAATTTCCATGTTGCTGTCAGTTGGGCCATCATATCATATCATATCGTCCGATATAGTATTTTTGACAGACCGTATCAAGGGGTTAACATGGAAGGTTTGGCTTCGGAGCTCGAAATCCCCTCGTATCAGTCTGAAGACTTTCCAGATACGGAATCAGCAAGCGAGAATGCCACAACACAAGCATAGCCAACGCTCCATCGATATGGTGGAAAGTCTTGAATATCTTGACCATATTGTGCCACCCTCCATGATGGAAAGACTAGAAGCATGACTTGCATGGCAAGCAGCGCGACGCGCATGTCTTGGAGCGCACCATGCGCATGGCTATCTTCCTTGCCATGCAGTGACAGCATGAGACCATGCCCCAACCTGCCTGTAGCGTGCAACTTGCAAAACGGCCTGCAAGGGGCACCGTAGACACTCTTGGCCTCCGCAAGAAATCAATGTTTTTTGCCGTTGCGCCTGATGATGAAAACCCCAACTTCAGCAGAAAACAACACTATTTGGGACGTCAAAAAAGGTTCTGCAGCGAAGCGCGCTGCACCTAAAAACTATATTTCTGACTCGTTCGCAGAGATAAAACAAGTCTACGCTGTGCACTACAATCACAATGGGCAAAACGGAGTGCTTAATGCAATGTGCCTATCCATGCTTGCCTGTCCCTGACCTTGCTTTGCCCTTTGTAGCTGGATGTTACTGGCAGGACAAGTAGGCCACTCTGCTGTTTAGGTCCACGAAGAAGGTGCAAAGCAGGAGGAGATGTACAGAGTTAGGAGGGCCTTCTTCAGCAGGATCATGCACTGGCTAGATACTGCAGGATTTGTCGAGCTGCCGGTCCTAACCACTGTCAATCCTTTATGCAGCCAACACATACCATGCGATGCCTAGATAGTGCAGCACCTCAGATTTATAGGCCAGCAGGTCTTGTCATTGAAGTTGAACAACCGGGAGGAGGAGGCTTTCAGCGACGGAGCCATGTTCGCTTGCCCCCCCCCCCCTCGCATGAACACCCTGACCTTACCCCTTAAACCCTCAACCCTACCCCCCTGGACCGACACCCTGACCCCACACAGGACGCATGTCAAAAGCTTTGGTTGGCTGTCCAGTCTGATGCATTCCATCAACAACACGTGGCCGCATCCTGACCACCTCCTGGTGAATGGAGGCAGATCTGCACAGACATTCTACTCTATTGCAGTGAGTGGCTGGATGTCAAACCAGGCAGTGACGCAGGCCCTCTGCTCCATAGCACTGTGAGGGGCTTGGGGCTAGGGATAGTGCTACCCTTCCGATGCGCCCGCGCTAGCACCCCACGTATCTGCACCGCCTGATTCAGCTTGTTTGTTCATGGGACCCTGTGTGTGTCCCAGGATGCCTAGATTCTCTCTCTGTCTCTCTCTCTAAAATCAAATACGCATGTGTCAAGCATTTTCTGACATCTCAGCCCAGAAAGGCCGCTGAAAAGATGACGCTAAACGACTCATCTGGATGTCTAGATGGCCTTAACATCCCCCATAACCCGTGATATTCCGCTCTGCTGGGTCACGAATTTCTGCAACGGGTGTGTGTGTTTAGGCTATGAGAAGCCTCTGGCTATAAAACTAGGCTGTGAATTTACTAATAAGTAATGAAAAGCTCAGTTCCAAATTCCAGGGGAAAGCCTACAGCAAAAAGAGAGGAGGAACAAGGAAAAATTAGGGGCAGGGAAGAAGGGGGGGGGGAAGAAGGAGGGGGGGGCAGGGGGGGAAGAAGGAAGGGGAAGGGGGGGGGGGGGGGGGAAGAAGGAAGGGGGGGGGGGCAGGGGGGGAAGAAGGAAGGGGAAGGGGGGGGGAGGGAAGAAGGGGGGGGGGGGGGGGCAGAAGGGGGGATGAAGAAGCAAGGGGGGGGGGGAGGGGGCACATAAAGACCTTCCCTCCAAGGTCAGTTTCGTAGCCCGGTGCGGAATTTTCTAGCCTAGCCTAGCCTAGCCTAGCCTAGCCTAGCCTAGCCTAGCCTAGCCTAGCTTAGCCTAGCCTAGCCTAGCCTAGCCTAGCCTAGCCTAGCCTAGCCTAGGAGGAATCTATGTCCCTGGTAAAAGGTGTGTGGTAGACATGGGGGGAGAAGGGACCCCAGACTGGGTAGCTCCGACCTTTTGGGGGATGCGACAAGAAATAGTCAGTGACTATTCCTTGTCGCCGCCCCACCAGTGTTTATTTTAGCGGTAAGGGACCACCTTGGATGGGCCGCCCCGCGGCTTCCCCTGGGCCGATTCCCACCAAACCTGGACTGGCCTTTGGCCAGTGGCCCAAGCAGCAGGTCTGTTCGAACCAGGGTCTTGTGGCTGGGGGCTACAGTATAGCTGAACTGTGGCTGGTAGTGGTATACCAGTCAATAAAAAAAGTGATAGTCACTGAGACAATATGGCCAGCGGTGAAGTCGACTAGCAGCGTAGCACCAGATGGAGTATATATGATCTTGTACCGCTTTTATATGACTGCTGCGCCAAAAAATATTATATGTATAAACCAAGAGAAGGCAGCTGACGCCTTGCCAATCGGCCATACCGTATAGTAACCGGTATTACGTGGATGCACCATCTGCTGTTTTTGATCACCGAGGGCTTGGCCCCCAAACCCCAGGTTGCCCCCCAACTGCCTGGGGGGCAGTCGGGGGGCATCCCCCTGCGCTCATACGCACAGCTTTTGCGTTTTCAAATTTGTTTTTTCAAATTTGGGGCTACAGACAATTCACAAGTAGGGGGGGCGGGGGGGCAGTATGTAAAGAAGCCAGACTGCTTGAGAGTGGATGGGAGGCATGCATGGGGAACGCATGTGGATGCTTATAATGGTCCGTTGAATGGTATCCTGTTGTATGTACGGTACAGCAACTGCATGGACTTCAATCTTGAACCCCACCTCGTAACAGGATGGACAGTTTCCTGATGTACTGCTGCTTGTACTGCTGCATGTACTGCTGCGGTACCCTGCATGCAGGGAGGTGTGTGCGTCGAGTCCATTCTGCCGCAGGACTTTGACCTTATCATCATGGAGCATCTGCCTCATGAGGAGGCAGGCGGGACGGTGGGTATTAGGCTAGTTATTGAAACTCCATACTTATCCATTTCCACACTGTTTCTGAAAGAGTAGAAAGTGAAGCTTTCAGTTTTGCTTGATGGCATGAATATAGCGGTAGATAATCAGTACTAAGTTTAAGCCTCCTCATGCACACCTGGCTAAACCTATGTCTGACAACCATCGACTTAACGTTCTAAACCATTGCCCCGTATTCCTCACTTACGTGCCCACCTCCATACTTTATCCTCAGGACCCCAATGGGCCTGCCACGACTATCCTCTGGACCGAGGTGTTGTTGCATCGCCTGCAGTTGCACCTGAAGCGCTCGCAGCTCCCCCCGGTCATCTTCATCAACATGCATCGACTGTATCTGACCACCACACCCAGCGGTGCAGCCATGGAGGCATGCATCCGCAGGTGTGTGTGTGGAGGGGGGCACCACAATATTTTCGTATATAAACCATGTGCATGACGACAGCGGAGGCCGATGCACCTAGTGGCTGTTGCGGGATAAGTCATTAATGCGCTGTGTCAAGAAGGAAAGGATGCAGACAGGGACGAGTGCCTTTGAAGGTGTCCGTGTGCCTTTGAAGGTGTCCGTGTGTTAGGGGGGGGGCATTGTCCAAGCAGAATTTGTTTGATTGTGTGAATGAGACACCGTGTGTATGTCAGTTCATGCCCTCCAATCCTTCGTGAATGTGTAATTTAAGATTCGGTTATGGGGGGGGGGAATAGGGGATAGGGGGGATAGGTAATGGATGCTTAGAGCTATATGGTTTCAAGGAGTGCGTTATACTTGCCACGTCAGTGTCAGCCTTGGAAATAAGATGAAGCTGAGATATGGCCTGTCTGGTTTCCTGGACAATTCCTGGACAATTAGAAAGTGGAGAGGATGTTGTTCCTTGTTTGGGACCTCACCCATCAGGTATGTGCACAGCCCCCCAACACCCCCTACCCCCCCCCCACATAACAACTGTCTCAGTCGCGGAACAGAGTGCAGCTCCAAGTGTCCAGACTCCTTCAACGGCCTACCTGCTGCTGGGGACGAAGATCTGCCTGGGGAGGTAGGGTTTGGGGTATATGGTCTGGGGGAAGGGGGGAGGGGGGGGTATAGCGACCAACTTGCATTGATTGACCTGCCTGTGGCTGGAGACTTGGTCCTGTTGTGGGTGCAGGGTGTAGGGTGCAGGGTGTAGGGTGCAAAGGTGAAGGGCATAGGGTGAAGGCTGAGTCCTCCACGGCCCAATTGCTGATGGGGAGGAGGACCCGGGGGGAGGTAGTGAAGGGTGTAGGCCGGAGGGGCCATATGTGCCGATATAGGGCATGGGGTTAAGCCTTTAACGACCTGCCTGTTTCTGGGGATGAGGAGCTGTCAGGGTCAGAGGATGCAAGGGGAGGTGTGTGGGTGTGAAGGGCGGAGGGTGGAGTTTAGAATTGCCTGTCTGCTGCTGAGGACATGCCGGGAGAGGTAGGGGTTAAGGATATAAGTTTGAGGTGTATGAACAAATGGTGTGAAGGGAGGGGTGGGGTCAGGGTTCATGGACCTGATGAGGGAGGTTGGTCATTGAGGGTGTGTGGCCTGGTGGAGGTCATATATATTTGTATAGGCCTTGCAGCTGGGGGGTGAAGGGGGGAGCAAGGGGGTGAAGGGAGGAGCAAGGGAGTGAAGGGAGGAGCAAGGGGGTGAAGGGGGGAGCAAGGGGGTGAAGGGAGGAGCAAGGGAGTGAAGGGAGGAGCAAGGGGGAGGAGGGGGGTGAAGGGAGGAGCAAGGTAGTGAAGGGAGGAGCAAGGTAGTGAAGGGAGGAGCAAGGGAGTGAAGGGAGGAGCAAGGGGGAGGAGGGGGGTGAAGGGAGGAGCAAGGGGGAGGAGGGGGGTGAAGGGGGGAGCAAGGGGGTGAAGGGGGAGCAAGGGAGTGAAGGGGGGAGGAGGGGGGTGAAGGGGGGAGCAAGGGGGAGGAGGGGGGTGAAGGGGGGGGGGGGGGTGAAGGGGGGAGCAAGGGGGAGGAGGGGGGTGAAGGGGGGAGCAAGGGGGAGGAGGGGGGAGGAGGGGGGTGAAGGGGGGAGCAAGGGGGAGGAGGGAGGTGAAGGGGGGTGAAGGGGGGAGGAGGGGGGTGAAGGGGGGAGGAGGGGGGTGAAGGGGGGAGCAAGGGGGAGGAGGGAGGTGAAGGGGGGTGAAGGGGGGAGCAAGGGGGAGGAGGGAGGTGAAGGGGGGTGAAGGAGGGAGCAAGGGGGTGAAGGGGGGAGGAGGGGGGAGCAAGGGGGTGAAGGGGGGAGCAAGGGGGAGGAGGGAGGTGAAGGGGGGGAAGGGGGGTGAAGGGGGGAGGAGGGGGGTGAAGGGGGGAGCAAGGGGGTGAAGGGGGGAGGAGGGGGGTGAAGGGGGGAGCAAGGGGGTGAAGGGAGGAGGAGGGGGGTGAATTTGTATTTAAATGTATGTGTACAGCCCTTCCAGCTGGCGGTCCACTCCGCATTCAAACCTCCCACACTTCACATCTCCCCCGATTCAGATCGGAACTGACCAGGTTGCCGACCATTACGGGATGGTCTCGATCTCCTTCACGCGGCTCTTGAGGAGTGTGGTCCAGCAGACAGGCAGGCCCAACCCTAGTGCCCTGTCTATGTGTCAGATCTTCTCGACCCTCTACATGGATATGGTGCACCCACAGCTGTCAGGTGACTTATAACAATAATAAGCGTATTTTATTTATAACAATAATAAGCGTATTTTATTTATAATAATAAGCGTATTTTATTTATAAAAATAATAAGCGTATTTTATTTATAATAATAATAAGCGTATTTTATTTATAATAATAGTACGCGTATTTTATTCATAATAAGAATAAGCGTATTTTATTTATAACAATAATAAGCGTATTTTATTTTTAATAATAATACGCGTATTTGATTTATAATAATAATAAGCGTATTTTCCACAAATAAGCGTATTTTCAATTATGTTGTTGCTAGTTGTTTTCATCCACAGCGGCCAGGTGACTGGAACAGAAAGAAAGAAAGAAAACTACGTCCCGCAGGGGCGTGAGGGTTCAGGAAACAGCGCGGCATGAGCCTAGGCCGTGTCTGCGCCGTTACCATTGACTTAAACAAATAAGCGTATTTCCAATGATGTTGGTTCTAAGTTACTTTGAAGGTGAACGATTCAGCTCCTAGATTCCTCATGTGCTGGGGGGGTCAAAAGATCACAAGAGAGCCTGGAGTGCCGCATTTTTGAATCTGCTTGGCATCCGCCACAAATCAAGGACAAATTAAGTGGTCCTTTCTATCCATAACCCCATAAGGGGGGTGTCTATTCATTTTTTTCTGCCGAGCTTTGCTGTTCTATTCATAAAACAAATCTGCGTCCCTTGTGGCCCACCAGCCATGCCACATGAGATATTGTATGTCTTTCCTACCGAGATCACACCCTGCCCCTGTCCTACCCAAAGATCCCCTGCATTGCTGCACTCAGAGGGGTAGAGTGTCGGCCCAAGCTGCAATATGTCCTCATTCGTCAACCCACCCACCCCTGCAGGCGAACTGTTGCTAGCAGATGTGATTTTGGATTACCTCGTAAAAGCACAGGAGCATTTCGACACCACAGCGACCCCATCCGGTGAACAAGCCGGCCCGGCTGCCGTCACAACAGCTGATGCTGATGCTACAGCTGCTGCTGCTGCTGCTGCTGCTGCTGCTCACTCCGCGGCAGCTCCTGCTCCTGCTGCTGCTGCGGAGTCAGCCCAGCCCCGCACCCTCCAGTCTACCCTGAGCAGGATTCCTTTGCAGCCCGATAGCGTCATGGTACCCATCATGAGGTGTTTTGGGTCCACCATCGAGAAATCGGAGGACCCGGCCATGTCACTCCACCAACCTACAGGTCTGATGGAGGTGAGAGATCATGACCTTGGGTAGGAATTATCTCCCTCTTACTCTACGTTTCTTTTCTTCCAACGGGACAGTTGGGCGTCCACGCGGCCGAGCCTTTTTGAGCAGGGCCCAGAAGTGTCATGTCATTGACCTAGGGCAGGACTGACAGAGGACTGGAAGAGGGTGGGCAAGTCTGCCTCTTTGGTTGGTCACGAGTGGGAGCTGCACACCTGAAGCTGCCTATGTCCATGATCTTGCATGGCCTCAAATATGAAACAAATGAATGTGAGCCGTTGCCCCTAAAGCTGTGTGGGTGTGTCTCCTTCGAACAAGCAAATATCCCAGGGACAGTCATCGTACTGTTCTTGTGCACACACGTGCAGGTGATCAAGTCAGACGGATGGATGCTGAATATCGAGGAGAACAAGAAACACCGACCAGGTAAGAGCTTCAAGGGGAGGTAGCAGGTGAGAGAGGAGGGAGAGGAATGGTTCTAAAACAGAGGGCTGATTCTTGAGCTGTGGATGGTAAACATTAAGCAGGAGAGAAGTGTGTGGGGAAGATGTGGAGAAGAGGGAAGGAAGGTATGGGGGGGGGGGGGGGGGCGAGGGAGAGAGGTAGTGGATGGGAGCTTATTGTTGAAGAACATTGGAGGGACAAAGCAGATGAGTGGGAGGAGATGGGGACGGAGGGGAGGGAGAGAAGATGGTGACTTCCACTCCACTCCACTCCTCCCCCCCTCTCCTCCCCCTTCCCATTCCACTAGCCAGAGTTGCCACTCAGCCCAGATCCATCCTCTGGATGGCCTTTCTACACCTGCCCCTCACACCCCCCTCCCACTGCCCCCCGTCCCCCTCCACACCCCCTCCCCCTCCCCCTCCACCCCAACCTCAACTTCCACATTAACCTTCCCTCCTCCCACGCACCACCGCCTTCTTGCCTTTCACCCCACTCCCACTCCCATCATATTGAACTGCTACCAAATCCGATCCTGGGTGCCTGTCGACACTCCCCCTCCCCCCCTCCTATTCCCCTGCCTTCTCACTCTCACTTAGCTGGGTTTATGCTCGCCGTGTGTCCATTCTCTACGTGGACAACTACCCCTCCCCCTCCCCTTCCCCCTTCCCCTTCCCCGTCCCCCTCCCCTTCCCCCAATCCCTCCCCCTCCCCCTCCCCTCTCTCTCCCCTTCCCCCTCCCCCTCCCCCTCCCCTTCCCCTCCCCCCTCCCCATCGCACTCCCCATTTCACCCCTTCTCCTCTCCTCTCACACCTCCTTGCCCTGCCCTCCCCTTCTCTCTGACTAGGCTGGGTGTCCACCAAACCGGGATCCATCCTTTGGGTGACCCTCGACACAGACTTTGGCACCTCTAATGCTGCAAACCGTGGCGTGACGGTTGATGTGACGATGCTGAGTTCTTATGAGCACATGGGCATAGCGAACATCTCGTGTGTATCGGGATGTGAATGTGAAAGCTTGACGTACAACGGGCACACGGAGCAACGACATTCGGTGTCGGAATTCAAAGGGCTGATGGTGACGGCGGCCAAGACCTGTGTGATCCAGGTAGGGTGAAAGCAGCCAGGCTTACCCCGTACGAAAATACGGTTTTGTCAAACGGTACGGATATGGATACGGTACGGTCTAAATGGCCGGACAGGTGAGGAAGTGGCCGACACTGTATTCTAGCACAATACGATATTGTCAAACGGTCAGATACGATAAAGAAACGGTTCGGGATTTGGACCCCAACGGTCGCACTGGGTAACCCTTAAAGCAGCACCATATGATTTCTGGTTAGGGAGGGTGCGTTTATTGAGTCAAGCAAGTTTGAATGCATGGGTGATACATGCGTGGATATGCAGTGTGAAGTTGTGAACTTTTTACAGTCCAGCGGGGCATCACGTTTGATGCATGGGATTTGTGCCCGTTAAGCGGCACAGGCACTAAATACGCTAGGACAGGGAGGGAAGACCAGTGACCCCCTGGATAAGCAACCAACACACAACCACTGAGCAGTAGCGTGGGAATGAACCCCGTGAATGGACAAGAGGGCCAGTGGAAGGTATCCTCATGGCAGAGTCTCACTTCATGCGCGAACATCTTAGCCATGGCACGTTAAATCTTATTTTCAAGGTGTAATCAGGATCGCAGAATATTACCGGTTTCCTCTCTACCGATTTGTAGCGTATATATGGTGGCGGGAGTTACCGGTACGTTATGGTAATTTTGCAGTTCCTGAAGTTTCCACCCCCCCTGCGTCTTCTCAACTCAGGTCTTAGTGCTCCACGAGACCAGCTCGGGGCAGCATAAGGTAAAAGTCACACAAGTGGCGGTCAAGAGCTGGGTCAATGTGACTGAGACGGCGCTGATTTAATTGCTCGGCCGGGTCCCCTTTCATTGATGAAGAGCTGCTGGTCCAATGACGCGGCTGAGACGGCACCACGGAGGCGGTAGGGGCGGCAGCTCATACCTTTGTCAAGTGAAGTTTGTGAAGTTTCTACAGTCCAACAGAGCATTACATTTGATGCATGGGACATGTGCCCGTAAACCGGTACAGACACTAAATACGCTAGGACAGCGACAACCAGTGACCCCCCTGGGCTAGCAACTAACACGCAAGCACCAGGCAGTAGCGTGGGAATGAACCCCATAGTGTTAAGCTGTGGTAATTCAGCCTCGTGGAGACATAACGGGGTTTAGGGTTTTTAGGGTTGGGCGGCCGGTCTCACACCTTGTTAAGTCCTAGCAAAAGATCACAGGTCCTCCAGAAAAGCCGTTCCCTGGTTGCCACTAGCAGTTGTTTGCCCAAGGGCCATATGTCAGGCGGCCAGGATGCAAGATATTGCACAGGATTTTTGGCCGGTAGGAAGGGCTAACTGCCATGTGGTTTGAATTTAAATTTGAATTGAATTGTGACTGAAACATGTGACTGGGTGCTGTGAATTGCAACGGGCTCCTGAGGTTGCTCCTTGCATCCAAACCTGCCTTTCTGGGATTGCCTTCCATCTCCGACCCATAGCTGTGCAGGGTAGGACGAATCCCTCTGCCTAAGGGTGTGCCTAAGCCATGCATTCTGGGCTGCGCCATTAGCACAAACTGTTGTGCAACAGAGTAGCCCCGCCTTTAACAGTGGCAGTGGGTTAGTGGTCGCCCTGGGTGCCACGGAGGCGCTCTTTCTATCCTGTGGGACGTGTTCATGTTTTTCTCGTTTAGGGTTTGGGGGCCCACCTCCTGAACAGGTGGAAACTGAATATGAAAACAAAGGCATTTGCCTCCCCTAGTCGGTGTTTCACTCTTACACATATGGATGTATTTGCGCTTGGTGCGGCTTGACAGTTAATTATCATTTGCGTGTTGTTTGCCTCATGCTGCTGGTGAAATTTGATTTGTCAACCTCTGAACGTAAGCAGGGGACGCTAACAAGGCCGAGCCTTGGTTTCGACTGGCGACTGAGGTGTAACGTCATCGATAACAGCAGGGGGGGGTGCTAGGATAGTGCATACCTGCATGCCTGGCCGCGTGGGGTTGGTTGGGGCACGCTCGACTTGAGCTACCATGCACAGATAGGACCATGTTGCAGCAATGCCCCCCTCTTATATAAGGGGACCAGGATATGGAAACCAGCAACCTGATTTATGTGCAGCTATGTCCATCTCTTATGTGGTGGGGCAGTTATCTGACCAATTTGCGTGACATTCGAATGTCCTCAGCGTGTCTGTTCCTGCTAGCTCCCAGCATCCACTTGTCCAAGCCCTCTACCCCCCCCCTTGCTTGACTCCTTACTATTGCGGCGGGGCATGTTGCGATAGGGACAAGCCGCCACAAGCAGGCATCGTTACACTCTGGTAATCACAGTTTCGAGTACACCTCGAGTGAACCCAATCAATGCATCAATGCCGAATGGGCATCACGTCATGATCACTTTTAAGGAGGCGTACACTGCACAGCTCTTTCTTGACCTATCAACCTACCTTGATTCTGCCAGACTCGGAGTGATCATAATTAATTACCAGCAACAGACGGCACAACGGATCTGTCTTCTGACCCCTCAAGCATGAACGAGGCGTGCCATAGATAGCTGACGCTGTTTCCTACTTTGAAACACTTGATAAAGTTGTCATAACTTTAAACATCTCGATTACTGCTGGCCACAGGGCTTTACACACCCTGCTGTCAAGCTTAACAAACGAAACAGCTTCAACACACATCAACTTGTGGACGAGATGACGCAGGACCTCTGGAACATTCCACTAAAATATGAGAATGCTTGAGATCACACATCTCTGGAATGCCCTCCATGAGTTCGGGGGAGGACTCTGTCCCTGCTTCTAGCCTTAAGGCGCCTTTCGGGGCCGCTGAGGCGGCGCCACGGGTGGTCATCACACATCTGAAATCTTCTTTTCTCCCTTCTGAACAGTTGGGCGCCCACGCAGCCGAGCTTTGAGCGGGCCTAGAGGTGTAACGTTATTGACAAATCTGAAATTGCCCTCCATGGGCCCAGTTGGCCTAAAAGTGGCCTCTCTAAGCCTAGCTGGTCTTCATGGGACCCAACTGGGCCCAGATGGTCGACCAATACACACTTTCAGCCCCACCCTCAACCCCCGTTACCCGCGCCTATCATCACTTGCCCGCCCCCCGCCGCCAGCTTCCCCCACCCCCCTCTTCTAGTTCATCATCATGTCCACCTCCTCCACGCCCTCCAGCAACGACTCCGTCACGCGGAAGTCGCGTTCCTCGAGCACCAGGGGCGCCACACGCCCTTCACCGGCATCCGACTGCGCCAGGCAGGCAACACATTATGACATCACACATTATAACACCATCGGGCAAGCAGGCGGGGAGGGGGGGGCGGGAATCTCTTTCTGGAGCTAAACAGCAATTTAGCAGGCTGTAGCCCCTTCAAAAGCAGAAACGCGGGCTTCGGGTCGCAGATTCAGGTTTTGGGCCTACGGTGAACTACGCTTTGACATCGGCCCCATACCGATATTTGCCTGGCCCAGTTTTACACGCAAACTATGCCAACCCAGAAGGGGTATTGGCCCTGTCCAAATCTGCTGACCATACTCCTGCTGACACTTTGACATGCTTTCCTTACCAGCGGCCTCCTCCTCCGGCCCACAAGGGGCACATGCAGGCACTAGCGTCACCGTTGCAATATAAGGAGGGACAACTCAGGAATTCGTTTAACACCCTGAGCGTCAAGAAGGGCGATTTGCTGCGGGAATTCGCCAAGGGTGGGCCCAGATGGGACCCAAATCGAGCGCATGTGCTGTCCACATACCAGTGAATGCTTCTCTTAGTGTGCATCATACCACTTAAGCAGGCTGCTGGGCAGCAACCAAAGGGCCACTGACGACCAAACGGTCACTGATGACCAAAGGGCCACTGACGACCAAAGGGCCACTGGCGACCAAACCTGGAAAATCCTAATGCCGATGGACCAAGCAGCAGAGCTTGCTGCACCAGGCCCCTGGTCACCGGCCGTGACGTATCTGAGCTGTAGCTGAGCTGTGGCTGAGCTGTAGCTGAAGCCCCCGCCTACAAACAGTGCCACCTAAGAGGTGACGTCCACACCCAGCACACCCATGCACTAAGCGAGCGCAATATCGCACGTCTGCAAGGCCTCAGGGATTTTCAAGGTAATGCCAGGTGCCAGCATCCCCCTCAGCCCAACAAACGCTCCATTTCCCCAAGCCTCCCCTCCCGTCCCCGACCCCCCATGCTGCATTTTGCCCTCTGCTAAACAGATGATCCCCAAGCCTCCACTCCCCTCTCCGGCCTCCCATGCTGCATTTCCCCCTGCCTCCCCTGTCCCCACCTGAAGCTCCTCTAGGTAATGCCAGGTGCCAGCATACCCCCCTGCTCAAGACGTTTCATTTCCCCAGGCCTCCCCTGCCCCCCACCTGAAGCTCCTCCATCACATCTTGCCAGGCCCCGCTGGCATACAACTGCCCAACCACGGCATCATCGCTCAGATCAATCTGCAGGCAGACAGACAGGAACATATCATGCATCAATGTTGGAGCTTAAAGAGGGGTTCACAGGTTAAGAGGGAGGGGCAGGGGAGAGGGTTTGGTAAGTTGTTGGGGGGCAGGGGGCAGAGTTTCCCAAGTCATGACGTCAAATAAATAAATCGGGGGCCGACTTCAAGAGTCTACGTCACCCACCTTTGTCCCCTCCGAACGCCAAGGTCCCTCTTTCCCCACAAAAAGTGTCTCAGTCAAAAGAAGATGGCATTCTTAACACAAAATCGGCGCAGGCGTTTGCCATCAACCCATTCCCGCCGACCTTCACCGCGACGCCCAGCCACACGTTTATTCCCCATGCACCCCAAAGCAACTCCCTAGCCACCGCCAAATGGCCATACACCCTGAAAACCCACTGGCAGCCGCATCAACTTGGGCCTGCCTCACACGCCAAAAAGTGAACCTGCAACCACTGGCTATTTCATGTATCTCCCCTACCTGCCCATGAGTACCCCCTGCTTCCTGTCGCTATTATTCAGACCCCTCCTCCCTTTCCCCCATGCACCCCTCCCATCATTTCTTCATCAGCTATTATTTGTCTCCCTTCACCCTTCTGCTCACCCTAGCAACATATCCTGAAGCCATCATTTACACTTCTGACTTCTCCCAGCCCTTTCAACCCTGCTCACCCTATCAACATATCCTGAAGCCATCATTTACACTTCTGACTTCTCCCAGCCCTTTCAACCCTGCTCACCTAGCAACATATCCTGAAGCCATCATTTACACTTCTGACTTCTCCCAGCCCTTTCAACCCTGCTCACCTAGCAACATATCCTGAAGCCATCATTTACACTTCTGACTTCTCCCAGCCCTTTCAACCCTGCTCACCCTAGCAACATATCCTGAAGCCATCATTTACACTTCTGACTTCACCCAGCCCTTTCAACCCTGCTCACCTAGCAACATATCCTGAAGCCATCATTTACACTTCTGACTTCTCCCAGCCCTTTCAACCCTGCTCACCTCGCATCATATCCTGAAGCCATCATTTACACTTCTGACTTCTCCCAGCCCTTTCAACCCTGCTCACCTAGCAACATATCCTGAAGCCATCATTTACACTTCTGACTTCTCCCAGCCCTTTCAACCCTGCTCACCTAGCATCATTCCCTACATCAGACACACCTCCTCCTCCCACCCCTTTCAACCCTGCTCCCCTCCCATCATTCCCTACATCAGACAAACCTCCTCCTCCCAGCCCTTTCAACCCTGCTCACCCTATCAATATTCCCTACATCAGACAAACCTCCTCCTCCCAGCCCTTTCAACCCTGCTCCCCTCCCATCATTCCCTACATCAGACACACCTCCTCCTCCCACCCCTTTCAACCCTGCTCCCCTCCCATCATTCCCTACATCAGACAAACCTCCTCCTCCCAGCCCTTTCAACCCTGCTCACCCTATCAACATTCCCTACATCAGACAAACCTCCTCCTCCCAGCCCTTTCAACCCTGCTCACCCTATCAACATTCCCTACATCAGACAAACCTCCTCCTCCCAGCCCTTTCAACCCTGCTCCCCTCCCATCATTCCCTACATCAGACAAACCTCCTCCTCCCAGCCCTTTCAACCCTGCTCACCCTATCAATATTCCCTACATCAGACAAACCTCCTCCTCCCAGCCCTTTCAACCCTGCTCCCCTCCCATCATTCCCTACATCAGACACACCTCCTCCTCCCACCCCTTTCAACCCTGCTCCCCTCCCATCATTCCCTACATCAGACAAACCTCCTCCTCCCAGCCCTTTCAACCCTGCTCACCCTATCAACATTCCCTACATCAGACAAACCTCCTCCTCCCAGCCCTTTCAACCCTGCTCACCTAGCATCATTCCCTACATCAGACAAACCTCCTCCTCCCAGCCCTTTCAACCCTGCTCACCCTATCAACATTCCCTACATCAGACAAACCTCCTCCTCCCAGCCCTTTTAACCCTGCTCACCCTATCAACATTCCCTACATCAGACAAACCTCCTCCTCCCAGCCCTTTCAACCCTGCTCACCTAGCATCATTCCCTACATCAGACAAACCTCCTCCTCCCAGCCCTTTCAACCCTGCTCACCTAGCATCATTCCCTACATCAGACAAACCTCCTCCTCCCAGCCCTTTCAACCCTGCTCACCTAGCATCATTCCCTACATCAGACAAACCTCCTCCTCCCAGCCCTTTCAACCCTGCTCACCTAGCATCATTCCCTACATCAGACAAACCTCCTCCTCCCAGCCCTTTCAACCCTGCTCCCCTCCCATCATTCCCTACATCAGACACACCTCCTTCTCCCAGCCCTTTCAACCCTGCTCACCTAGCATCATTCCCTACATCAGACAAACCTCCTCCTCCCAGCCCTTTCAACCCTGCTCACCTAGCATCATTCCCTACATCAGACAAACCTCCTCCTCCCAGCCCTTTCAACCCTGCTCCCCTCCCATCATTCCCTTCATCAGACAAACCTCCTCCTTCCAGCCCTTTCAACCCTGCTCCCCTCCCATCATTCCCTACATCAGACAAACCTCCTTCTCCAAGCCCTTGCAACCCTGCTCCCCTCCCATCATTCCCTACATGAGACACACCTCCTCCTCCCAGACCTTTCAACCCTGCTCCCCTCCCATCATTCCCTACATCAGACACACCTCCTCCTCCCAGCCCTTTCAACCCTGCTCCCCTCCCATCATTCCCTTCATCAGACAAACCTCCTTCTCTAAGCCCTTTCAACCCTGCTCCCCTCCCATCATTCCCTACATGAGACACACCTCCTCCTCCCAGCCCTTTCAACCCTGCACCCCTCCCATCATTCCCTACATGAGACACACCTCCTCCTCCCAGCCCTTTCAACCCTGCTCCCCTCCCATCATTCCCTACATCAGACACACCTCCTCCTCACACCCCTTTCAACCCTGCTCCCCTCCCATCATTCCCTACATCAGACAAACCTCCTCCTCCCAGCCCTTTCAACCCTGCTCACCCTATCAACATTCCCTACATCAGACAAACCTCCTCCTCCCAGCCCTTTCAACCCTGCTCACCCTATCAACATTCCCTACATCAGACAAACCTCCTCCTCCCAGCCCTTTCAACCCTGCTCACCTAGCATCATTCCCTACATCAGACAAACCTCCTCCTCCCAGCCCTTTCAACCCTGCTCACCCTATCAACATTCCCTACATCAGACAAACCTCCTCCTCCCAGCCCTTTCAACCCTGCTCACCCTATCAACATTCCCTACATCAGACAAACCTCCTCCTCCCAGCCCTTTCAACCCTGCTCACCTAGCATCATTCCCTACATCAGACAAACCTCCTCCTCCCAGCCCTTTCAACCCTGCTCACCTAGCATCATTCCCTACATCAGACAAACCTCCTCCTCCCAGCCCTTTCAACCCTGCTCACCTAGCATCATTCCCTACATCAGACAAACCTCCTCCTCCCAGCCCTTTCAACCCTGCTCACCTAGCATCATTCCCTACATCAGACAAACCTCCTCCTCCCAGCCCTTTCAACCCTGCTCACCTAGCATCATTCCCTACATCAGACAAACCTCCTCCTCCCAGCCCTTTCAACCCTGCTCACCCTATCAACATTCCCTACATCAGACACACCTCCTTCTCCCAGCCCTTTCAACCCTGCTCACCTAGCATCATTCCCTACATCAGACAAACCTCCTCCTCCCAGCCCTTTCAACCCTGCTCACCTAGCATCATTCCCTACATCAGACAAACCTCCTCCTCCCAGCCCTTTCAACCCTGCTCACCTAGCATCATATCGTGAAGCCATCATCTACACTTCTGACTTCTCCCACCCCTTTCAACCCTGCTCCCCTCCCATCATTCCCTACATCAGACAAACCTCCTCCTCCCAGCCCTTTCAACCCTGCTCCCCTCCCATCATTCCCTACATCAGACAAACCTCCTCCTCCCAGCCCTTTCAACCCTGCTCCCCTCCCATCATTCCCTACATCAGACAAACCCCTCCTCCCAGCCCTTTCAACCCTGCTCCCCTCCCATCATTCCCTTCATCAGACAAACCTCCTCCTCCCAGCCCTTTCAACCCTGCTCCCCTCCCATCATTCCCTACATCAGACAAACCCCTCCTCCCAGCCCTTTCAACCCTGCTCCCCTCCCATCATTCCCTACATCAGACAAACCTCCTCCTCCCAGCCCTTTCAACCCTGCTCCCCTCCCATCATTCCCTTCATCAGACAAACCTCCTCCTTCCAGCCCTTTCAACCCTGCTCCCCTCCCATCATTCCCTACATCAGACAAACCTCCTCCTCCCAGCCCTTTCAACCCTGCTCCCCTCCCATCATTCCCTTCATCAGACACACCTCCTCCTCCCAGCCCTTTCAACCCTGCTCCCCTCCCATCATTCCCTTCATCAGACAAACCTCCTTCTCCAAGCCCTTTCAACCCTGCTCCCCTCCCATCATTCCCTACATGAGACACACCTCCTCCTCCCAGCCCTTTCAACCCTGCTCCCCTCCCATCATTCCCTACATCAGACAAACCTCCTCCTCCCACCCCTTTCAACCCTGCTCCCCTCCCATCATTCCCTTCATCAGACAAACCTCCTTCTCTAAGCCCTTTCAACCCTGCTCCCCTCCCATCATTCCCTACATGAGACAAACCTCCTCCTCCCAGCCCTTTCAACCCTGCTCCCCTCCCATCATTCCCTACATCAGACACACCTCCTCCTCCCAGCCCTTTCAACCCTGCTCCCCTCCCATCATTCCCTACATCAGACAAACCTCCTCATCTCAGCCCTTTCAACCCTGCTCCCCTCCCATCATTCCCTTCATCAGACAAACGTCCTCCCCCCAGCCCCTGCATCTGCATAATTCCCACTCTCGCATCATATCCTGAAGCCATCATTCACACTTCCGACTTCTCCCATCCTTTTTCCCCCTGCTCACCTCCCATCACTCCCTACTTCTATCAGACAAGCCTCTTCCTCCCTGCCCCCTCCTCCCACGCCATTTGCCGCTCTGTTATCATACCTGCATCAAGCGGCCAGACTCGTCTGCAGGCAGGAAGAAGATGTGGCCGTCGGCTTGCTCACGGAGAAGAATGAACCCGGGGCTCTGTAAACCAGGCACGACATTAGGCATGATAAGTAGGGAGGTGTGACTACGGTTGGCAAGGTATACGGTAAAGGGGGGGCAGGGCAGATGGGATCCACAACTTGGGAGTCACACACAGTGCATACACGCGGTCCCTCCTTGTGGCACATCTGAAAAGGCTCACCACCCTAAGAAAGAAAGAAAGGAAGCTATGCCCTACTTGGGCGTTGATGTTAAGGAAACAACCCAGCTTGCGGCCGTAGCCACATCCGCGCCGTTACCATATACTCACAACCCTAACCAAATGCATATCTTACACCAGCCCATGTGCAGTTTTTTTTTTTGGTTACCGGACCACCGTTGATGGGCCGTGCTGTGGCCACCCCTGGGCCGATTTACACCAGATCTGGACCGGCCTCTGGCTGGTGGCCTTGGCAGCAGGGCTGGCCGAGCCAGGGGCTGGTGGCCGTAGGCCACAGTGTGGCTGAAATGTAGCTGAAAGTGATGCGGTAACCACTGCAAAAACCACTGCCCAGATGCATACGACCCTTCACCTGCCTGTCAAATCCCACCCTCACACCTACATGCACATGTCCACAGCAATCTGTCTAGTACCCACTGAGACCTAAGCACGTGCATGCAGCATGCATCCCTTTGACCTGCATGAACATGTCCACAGCAATCTGTCTAGCACCCACAGTGACTTACAGACCTGCATGCAGTGTGCATCCCTTTGACCTGCATGTCGTTCTCAATCATGCACCCCCCTCCTCACCTGCAGACACACGTTAAAATCAGCCTGCCTAGCACCCACCGTACCCTACACACCTGCATGCAGCATTCATCCCTTGAACCTGCATATCAATCTCAGCCATGCGCCCCCCCCCTTACTTGCATGCACGCGTTCATTGCAACCTGTCAGCCATGCACCCCCCTCACTTGCATGCACACGTTCATTGCAACCTGTCAGCCATGCACCCACTGCACTTGCATGCACACGTTCACTGCAACCTGTCAGCCATGCACCCCCCCCACCTGCACCCCCCCCCCCCCAGCCTGCACCCCCCCCCCCCCCCTCACTTGCATGCACACGTTCACTGCAACCTGTCAGCCATGCACCCCCCTCACCTGCATGCACACATTCACTGCAACCTGTCAGCCATGCACCCCCCCCCCACCTGCATGTCATTCTTGATCATGAACCACCGCCCGTCCCGCGCCTTGAGGGACACACGCCCGTCAGGGGCTCTCTGAAAGCCCACCTACGGAGCGCAATGGGAAGGGCAGGACAGGTCCCATCAGTACATACGGGACTTCAAGTGGATCGAGTAATGGAATTGATGCAGCAGCCATTCATGCCAGCTTGGGACTGCCATTCCTCAGGAAAGAAACACATGTTTCATGTATCGCTGCTCTCCCGCGGAAAATGCAAAAAAATCCCGACTCCCGACAGAAAATTGGCGCCAACAATCGCCAGCAATCGTTTCAATGTCTCCCTCACCCTCAGCAACGTGTATGATGATTATCAGGGAAGGCAAATAAGATCCTCAGTGTGCCCACATGTTATTACACATCCAGTCCAGGCTGCAAGCCTCCGTGTGCACAAGAAAAAAGGAGAAGAGGCAGAGGGGTAGCCGGAGGAAGGTCCCTGTCACCTAGGGGGTCGGACCAGTCCTCCGGCTTATAATACGGGATGTGTTCCCAATTGATGTTACTAAGAGATTTCAGAAGCCTGGGTCGCTCGCGTGGCTCTCGGGGAGGCACCAAGAGGGAGGTCAGACAGAGAGAGGATAAACCTCCCCCCATCAGGCCATGATAGAATCGTCCTTGGTTGTAGCTCCTAGCTGGGTTTCGAGTCCTGTCTTTTCAAGGCTGCCCTGCAAGCTGTGGTTGTTGTTGCCACAAGCCATGCTTCCCTGTGGATTGAGGAGAGCCCTGGCAACTTTTAGCTTCATGATCGTTTTCCAAGCTGAACATACCATAGTATTTTAATGCACCCTCTCCACATGTTAGGTGTTGCTGGTGTTTAGGGTGGTTCTCTTTTCTCTGCACTAGGCTATACCCCAAAAGGAACCACCAATGAGGGCAACCTAACCCACAGCACAGGTGACACACTGAGCAGTTCATTTTTTTAGAGTGGTATACCACGACCAGCTACAGTTCAGCTACACTGTGACCCCCGGCCGCAAGCCCCCGGTGCGGCCAGCCCTGCTGCTTGGGCCACCGGCCGGAGGCCGGTCCAGGCTTGGTGTGAATCGGCCCAGGGGTGGCAGCAGGGCGGCCCAGGAAAGGTGGTCTGGTACCCACTAAAATAAACACTGACACTGGTGCACCTGACTGTGGCCCCTGTTTGCCATCTCATGCATTGAAATCATCAAAGGGAATGATTGTGTTTCCTAGTGTCAAGTAAATGAATGAGGAAAGAAAACTTAAAATGAAAATTACAATAGCTACACTACCGCTAAATATTCCGCCTGCATAGTGCGGCTTGCTGTGCTCATGCACCGGTGATGATTCATTCTTCCATGCTTAGGCACATGCATGAGGTGTGGCAAATGCTTGAGCTGTGTCGATCAACCATCGAAAATAGTTGCAGTCGGACGCCCTGTATGCATGACGAACTCCGCGTGTGGTGCACTGCATCTGGCTCCACACCCATCTGGTCCAAAGCTGAACCCCTGGAAAGAGGCTAACAACTGTAGCATCCTGAATACCGTACCTCAGGACCGTGCATGCACACACAAGTTATGCGTTGTTCCATAGCAGTGACCATGTAATGAATCGCAGCCCATTCAAAGACACCAGTATAGAACCTTGCACGACTGCTGTCATGCACGTGCGCCGTGGTAATCAAAGTACGGGGTGTTCATAATCCGCGGACTGGTGGGGGAGGCATGGCTTGGAGTGCCAAGAGCAAGTGCTCAGGTCACGAGACGCATGCATGAGCCATTCTTCGTCTCATGATGAACAGGGCCCATGCAAAGGCCACAAGCAGCCCAATTTTTGTGTGTGGGAGGAGATACAGGTAGGTTGAAGACAGAGGTATCGTGAATTGGCCCTCCGGCCAGTCTCTCCAATCGCACCTTGTCTCGAGCAGTGTCGAGGTCCGCTTGCCGGTATCCACCCTTGTCCAGCATCGTGAGCAGATCCCGCAGCTCAGTGGTAAGCAGGTACTCGTCGAATTGCGCTGCCTGCTGATCTGCCTCTTCATCGCTAGGGGCACGACCCTCGGACGCGACGGACGCAAGGGTGAAGAGAGGTTGCGTGTCATGATGCGCTGCAATGGCTGATAAGGGTGCAGACAGCGATAGGGATCCACTGCTTGCTAAGACTGCAGCTGCAAGTAGCAACGATGCAAAATGGGAGCGAGGCTGCTGCAGCTGCTGCCGCACAACGTCATCGTCATCGCAATCGGCTGCATGACGTGCCTCGGTTTTTGAATCCACGCTGCATGTCCGGAGGCTAAGCAATCTGGGCAAGCTTGCTGATGCGAGCGCGCTGCCTCGGCTCCTATGTCCGACGACCGAATTGCTGCCTCCTCCTCTCACGATGGAGGCTCCGTGGCTAAGGCGCAAGCGCTGACGCATCATCGTCGCATGCATCACGTTACCGCGGAAATTCCTAATTTCAGCACGATTGTTGGATCCGATGTCACTGGTTGGCACACACACGCAACATGGGGGACCACGACGCCGACCCAGGTCTCGCCTCCGGAACCCAGACAGAGCTGACCTTGGTGGGCGATCCTAGCATGCTCCGATTTCAAGTCTGTCATACATGTAGAGGCAGCAGGGCAGCGCGCTGATTGTAAGGCATGCCAGAAGGTGAAGGAACGTATCAACTAATCACTCCCAAAGCCTCAATGCCCTGATCACGACCAGATACCTAACCGGTCCAGAGCTTAGACCCTTCTTGTTCCTTTGTGGTAACATTACATCTATCCAGCAGCCAATTCTGTTCCAGCTAGGTTATTACGACTGAGTACCCACTTTTTGACCCCTTCATGCAGGGAGCCCCTATCCTTGAGCCATCCAGAACCCGAGTGGATACAGCGGCCTGAGATCCTGGTATAGTTCCATCCTAGGGATCGCCTTTACCTAGGGATACGATTAACATCATGAAGGATTGGAAACCACACGTAGTTCTTACTTCTTAGTTCTATCTTATTACCGGTACCGGCTTGCAGGTCATGACTCAAATCTCTCTCTGAAGACACAACCCAGCCACAGCTCGCGCACATGATACAGCAGTTCCATCATCCCTTCGCCGACCCACTGGATCTTCTGGATCCGATTTGATCACGAGCGCTGGATTGGATCTTGCCCTGTCCTTGGAGCTAGCGAGGTCTTCTGTGAGGTGCTAGGGTGAGCTCAGCAGGGCGCACTGACTTCCACGCAGCGGGCAGTGTCAGCAATCAGGATGGCCTTCCATGTGAGTCTCAGCTTGAAGATTGTGAATCTATGGAGTCCTCTCTTCTGCCTTGTTTGCCGCGAAGTGGGAGGAAGGTGCCTTTCCTGCATCGTCCCAATGACAAAACAGCTCATGAATGGCTGATTGTTTCTCAGCGCTTAAGCTCCACTCATGCTGCAAGCCGGCCTACGGCCGGTAGGGCTCGTTGCAGTAAGCCCTTCTGCTGGGGCCGTAGGCCAGTCAAGATTTGGTTCCCATGGGTAACGTGATGGCCGCCCCATGTCCCCCCACAGTTAGTATGGCGTACACTTCAATAATCACTAGAAAGCTTACAGCTCAAGGTCGGCATCCTCACCAACATATGGCTTTAATGACAGCAGCCAATTCTTGATGACATCCATGCGGTAGCTCGCCTTGCAGGGAATCAACCGACAGCCTTCAAAACCCCTTCTCACCAAGCTGATCAAGTTCGGCCGCCCCAGTGTTTATTTGAATGCAAAACCATATTTTGATATTGGGGGGCCTGCCACCACTAGGACGATGGGTAACAATCAGTGCTGGGCAAAGTACGGTCCTTACGGTGGCTGAATTACATAGGTGTGTTTCAGTTGAAGGCAAATTCAGCTACTTTTACCGGTAAGGGACCGTAATTACCAACACGATTTATGAATTACGGCGCAATTGCACAGCACTGGTACCACTGCTTGGCTGACCTACGGCTAGTGGTCTAGGCAGCAGGGCTTGCTGCACCAGGGCTTGCTGCACCAGGCCTCCTCCTCTGTAGGCCATAACATATCTGAATGGTAGCTTAAGCGCCCTAATGAAAGAGTGCGCTGCATTACAAATTGTGTATTTTTGACCCATTAACCCAATTATATTTCCTGGTAACCCAACGCTATCTTGCCTGGATCCAGCTCACCGACCTCTTCCCAGACAAGGTCGCTTCACAGCTTCCTCACACCTCCTCAGACGCCGCCGGCATCGCCCCTTCAGCTGCCGCAGCCCGCCTGCCTGCCTTCCCCCGGGAGTGTGAAAACTGCCTGCTGCTGTATCCTCGAGAGCCTGCCGGGTGAGGTCCCTAGACAAGACTCCTGAACACCGCTCCTCAGATCATCTGCCAGCTTCATAGCCCCGATCCCTAGCAGGATGTACCATGCAGCCATTCAAAATCTTCGAGGGGCTGGGTGACATACAGCATGCAACCATGCGGCCATATGCGTGTGGCTAGGACCATAAACCCTTACTCTAAAACCCTCAACCCCCCTAACCCAACCCCTGAAGTGACCCAGGGCTGAAGGGGACACTTTCCCCCTTGGCCTTCTAGTTCTGTTTTCAGTTGTCCTGTGTGTTGCCCCCTGTCTCTGGCTCTGTCTTCCGTGCTTGTTTATGTGTTCACCCGTTTTCTCTAGCTGCTTGTATTGTTTTGTGTTCCCATGTTGCGTGTTTTATGTTTTCGTTCTTGTGGCTTGTTCCCCCCCGGTTCGCTCTGCCTGGCCCTTTTGCAAAAGGCTGTGGGTGGTTGCGTCAACTTTGTAACAACAACACACCATACCGGTATACTCTCTGGTGGTCAAAACCAAAATTCTCTCATAATCCATGAGCCAGAGTGGCGTGTGAAGCAAGCCAGTCCTGCCCCCTCCTGCTGCCCTCTTCCAGGCTGGGTGTCTCCATGGCGTTGAGCCTGGGCCTCAGCTGTGCAGCCAAGAGCGACAACGATGCCTCGTCCCTGGTGCTGTGTCTGGGACATGCGCTGGACAATTGCCGCCTCACGCTGGGTAAGAGAGGGATCCCCTGACACCCCCTGTCTGTGTCCCCTGAGGGGTCCCCTGACACCCCCTGTCTGTGTCCCCTGAGGGGTCCCCTGACCCCCCCTGTCTGTGCCCCCTGAGGGGTCCCCTGACACCCCCAGTCTGTGCCCCCTGAGGGATCCCCTGACACCCCCTGTCTGTGTCCCCTGAGGAATCCCCTGACACCCCCTGTCTGTGTCCCCTGAGGGGTCCCCTGACACCCCCTGTCTGTGTCCCCTGAGGGGTCCCCTGACACCCCCTGTCCGTGCCCCCTGAGGGATCCCCTGACACCCCCTGTCTGTGTCCCCTGAGGGATCCCCTGACCCCCCCTGTCTGTGCCCCCTGAGGGGTCCCCTGACACCCCCTGTCTGTGTCCCCTGAGGGGTCCCCTGACCCCCCCTGTCTGTGCCCCCTGAGGGGTCCCCTGACACCCCCTGTCTGTGTCCCCTGAGGGGTCCCCTGACACCCCCTGTCTGTGTCCCCTGAGGGGTCCCCTGACCCCCCCTGTCTGTGCCCCCTGAGGGGTCCCCTGACACCCCCAGTCTGTGCCCCCTGAGGGATCCCCTGACACCCCCTGTCTGTGTCCCCTGAGGAATCCCCTGACACCCCCTGTCTGTGTCCCCTGAGGGGTCCCCTGACACCCCCTGTCTGTGTCCCCTGAGGGGTCCCCTGACACCCCCTGTCCGTGCCCCCTGAGGGATCCCCTGACACCCCCTGTCTGTGTCCCCTGAGGGATCCCCTGACCCCCCCTGTCTGTGCCCCCTGAGGGGTCCCCTGACACCCCCTGTCTGTGTCCCCTGAGGGGTCCCCTGACCCCCCCTGTCTGTGCCCCCTGAGGGGTCCCCTGACACCCCCTGTCTGTGCCCCCTGAGGGATCCCCTGACACCCCCTGTCTGTGTCCCCTGAGGAATCCCCTGACACCCCCTGTCTGTGTCCCCTGAGGGGTCCCCTGACACCCCCTGTCTGTGCCCCCTGAGGGGTCCCCTGACACCCCCTGTCTGTGCCCCCTGAGGGATCCCCTGACACCCCCAGTCTGTGTCCCCTGAGGGGTCCCCTGACACCCCCTGTCTGTGTCCCCTGAGGGGTCCCCTGACACTCCCTGTCTGTGCCCCCTGAGGGATCCCCTGACCCCCCCTGTCTGTGCCCCCTGAGGGGTCCCCTGACACCCCCTGTCTGTGCCCCCTGAGGGGTCCCCTGACACCCCCTGTCTGTGCCCCCTGAGGGTTCCCCTGACACCCCCTGTCTGTGCCCCCTGAGGGGTCCCCTGACACCCCCAGTCTGTGCCCCCTGAGGGATCCCCTGACACCCCCTGTCTGTGTCCCCTGAGGAATCCCCTGACACCCCCTGTCTGTGTCCCCTGAGGGGTCCCCTGACACCCCCTGTCTGTGTCCCCTGAGGGGTCCCCTGACACCCCCTGTCTGTGCCCCCTGAGGGATCCCCTGACACCCCCTGTCTGTGTCCCCTGAGGGGTCCCCTGACCCCCCCTGTCTGTGCCCCCTGAGGGGTCCCCTGACACCCCCAGTCTGTGCCCCCTGAGGGGTCCCCTGACACCCCCTGTCTGTGTCCCCTGAGGAATCCCCTGACACCCCCTGTCTGTGTCCCCTGAGGGGTCCCCTGACACCCCCTGTCTGTGTCCCCTGAGGGGTCCCCTGACACTCCCTGTCTGTGCCCCCTGAGGGATCCCCTGACACCCCCTGTCTGTGTCCCCTGAGGGGTCCCCTGACACCCCCTGTCTGTGCCCCCTGAGGGTTCCCCTGACACTCCCTGTCTGTGTCCCCTGAGGGGTCCCCTGACACCCCCTGTCTGTGCCCCCTGAGGGTTCCCCTGACACCCCCTGTCTGTGCCCCCCGAGGATCTCTGAACAGCGGCCACCTAGTGTATGCCTGACCACCTTCTTAATGCCGCCAGACGGCCACGACTGGGCTGATGGGGGACCAAACCTTGCCCACCGCCTCACGCTGGGTGAGAGGGGGTCCCCTGACACCCCCTGTCCGTCCCTAGGACTGGCTCTGAACAGCGGCCACCTAGTGTATGCCTGACCACCTTGTAAAAGCCACCAGGCATCCACCACTGGGCTGATGGGGGACCAAACCTTGCCCACCGCGTCACATGTGTTCCTCATGTTACAATGTTGGCATGATGTCAGGTGCGCATGTGAAGAGGGGATGGCGTAAATGCCAGTGAGCACAAATGACATTTTGCTGCTTCATCCTGCCGATGAGCCAGAGCAGCAGACACAGAACAATTAGAAGACACAGCATGCTCTCTCAATTAGAGGACGTTTGCTCTCTCAATAAGAAGACGTATGCTTTTTGAATTAGAAGACTGCTGCTCTCTTAATTAGAAGACGTATGCTTTTTCAATTAGAAGACTGCTGCTCTCTCTACAATGAGAAGACACAGCATGCTCTCTCTGTACGTGCCTGTGCTTTCATGACCATGATGCAGCGCTTGCGTCAGCTTTTTAGTGGTTACCGGACCACTAAAAGGGTGGCCGCAGCACAGTTACATGGGCCGCGCTGCGGCCACCCCTGAGATGATTGACTCCAAATCAGGACCGGCCTCCGGCAGCCGGAGGCCTGAGCAGCAGGGCTGGCTGAGCCATGGGCTGGTGGCCGTAGGCCACAGTATTGCTGAAATCTAGCTGAAAGTGATTCGGTAACCACTGCAAGAAACACTGGTCTGCGTGCTTTAATGTGCAGGCATCAGCTGATGATGCATTATGGCATAATCTGACACAAGCCTGTGTTTCACGTTTATTGTGCAGGGCCTGCATCCTCTAATGTGCAGACATCAGCTGAGGTTGCATCACCGATGGACAGGGTGCAGATCAGGTAACAATTGCAGCAGCTGGCTTCCGAGCTCGCTGCTGGGGCCTCCTATTGGACGAGACGGACCTCCACGAATCCACTTTGTTTGTATCACCTTGCAGGGTCCTCCCTGGCAGCTGGCCAGTGATGCGCTGCCTGCCTGGTCGGTCTGAATGTGTTGCCGGTATATGTACTGCATGTACTGCATGTATTGCATGTACTGCATGTACTACCGTTCATGGCTGCCGGGCGTTGCTGGACTGGCTGACACAGTTTGCTGGATCACTCTTGTATACTGCCGACATAGTGTCATAAAGCACTGCCATATGCACTGCCATCAGTGTCTCACAGATACTTGAATAGTTAGCACTTAGCACTGCTAAGTTGAAGCACCATAAATATTGCCCACGTGTACTACCCATATGTATGACCAATGCGTACTGCCATAGGTACCTATCAGGGGCTGCTGAGCTGGCAAAGTACGCTGCCTGCCTCCACCTCATGCCGACTCCAATCGCTGCTGTCATTGTCTTGGGGATCGAGGGCTTTCTGGACATGTCTGTAGGGACAAGGTGAGTGAGGGACAAGGTGAGGGGGGGGGGGGGCGCCCTCAGCTCACACACCGGTGTGCATTATGGCCCTCCCTCTCGGGATGTGTTTCATCTCATTGCGTGTCAAAAGCTGCATGACCTCTTTTCGCTTACGTATGACAACTTCAGGATTTGGGACCTGACGCAATTGAGAATGGCGTTAGTTCCCCTGCCCTACGCACACCCCTGCCTCTCCGATTGGAAGTCAGATCTCTTAAGCGAGTCAGATCTCTTAAGCGATGCCCTGGACACACTTCGAAACCTGCAACACCACAATCTCGCATTCCCTCAGGACGGATGGACATCATCGTGTGCGGGAAGCCCGGCTTGTCCAGCTCCTGGCCTTGCTGACGGAGGGCATGGCGGCGCTCAGGTGCAGGCATGCCGGCAAATTTGACACGCATCCAGGGCGCCCACAATCCTGATGAGCGCCTACAACCCGTTTTTATGTACAAGGCGAAGGGTCTTATGTCTGTGGCTCCCTGGCTCCCCGGCTCCCCGGCTCGTCTTTTACGTATAAGGGGATTAGGCTAGTGGTGGCATGGTCTCCCTAGTGGCAGCTGGCTAGCAGCACAATGCCTTCACTGGGCAGGCCATCAGGCAGCACTGCTTGCCTAGGGCGTCTATCGGCCGTCCAGCGCTGCTTGCAATGATTTATGGGACTCAAGGAGTGATGGCTAGCAAGCTAGCAGACAAATGACTTTGCCTGACAAGCCATAAAGCAACACGCCTTCCGCAGGGCATCAAGCGGCCGACCGACATTGCTCGTCGTCACGGAAGAGGCCTTTGGGGGCGGAAGCGGGGATAGAGGCACGGCCCCTCCGCTGTACATCCTGCAGAGGTGGCTTCCACTGTGCATCGCCCTCAAGCAGGAAGGTGAATATAGGGTAGGGCAGGGTAGGGTAGGGTAGGGTAAGGTAGGGTAGGGTAGGGTAGGGTAGGGTAGGGTAGGGAAGGGTAGGGAAGGGAAGGGTAGGGAAGGGTGGGGAAGGGCAGGGTAGGGAAGGGTAGGGAAGGGTGGGGCAGGGTAGGGAAGGGTAGGGTAGGGCAGGGTGGGACAGGGCAGGGCAGGGCAGGGCAGGGCAGGGCAGGGCAGGGCAGGGCAGGGCAGGGCAGGGCAGGGCAGGGCAGGGCAGGGCAGGGCAGGGCAGGGCGGGGCAGGGCGGGGCAGGGCGGGGCAGGGCGGGGCAGGGCGGGGCAGGGCGGGGCAGGGCGGGGCAGGGCGGGGCAGGGCGGGGCAGGGCGGGGCAGGGCGGGGCAGGGCGGGGCAGGGCGGGGCAGGGCGGGGCAGGGCGGGGCAGGGCGGGGCAGGGCGGGGCAGGGCGGGGCAGGGCGGGGCAGGGCGGGGCAGGGCGGGGCAGGAGAGGGCAGGAGAGGGGAAGGGAGGGGAGGGGAGGGGAGGGGAGGGGAGGGGAGGGGAGGGGAGGGGAGGGGAGGGAAGGGAAGGGAAGGGAAGGGAAGGGAAGGGAAGGGAAGGGAAGGGAAGGGAAGGGAAGGGAAGGGAAGGGAAGGGAAGGGAAGGGAAGGGAAGGGAAGGGAAGGGAAGGGAAGGGAAGGGAAGGGAAGGGAAGGGAAGGGAAGGGAAGGGAAGGGAAGGGAAGGGAAGGGAAGGGAAGGGAAGGGAAGGGAAGGGAAGGGAAGGGAAGGGAAGGGAAGGGAAGGGAAGGGAAGGGAAGGGAAGGGAAGGGAAGGGAAGGGAAGGGAAGGGAAGGGAAGGGAAGGGAAGGGAAGGGAAGGGAAGGGAAGGGAAGGGAAGGGAAGGGAAGGGAAGGGAAGGGAAGGGAAGGGAAGGGAAGGGAAGGGAAGGGAAGGGAAGGGAAGGGAAGGGAAGGGAAGGGAAGGGAAGGGAAGGGAAGGGAAGGGAAGGGAAGGGAAGGGAAGGGAAGGGAAGGGAAGGGAAGGGAAGGGAAGGGAAGGGAAGGGAAGGGAAGGGAAGGGAACGGAAGGGAAGGGAAGGGAAGGGAAGGGCTGCTTGGGGACAGGCCATGTCCTGGCTATCCTGGCACAGCCTCTCAGGGGGGTTCCTGATGGGGGGCTCGCGGCGCGGGGACTGATGTGTGAAACTTTGCATCTCCTCGATGAACTACAATCGCCTGCCCCTGATGGGGGGCACCGGTCCCCAGGTCGCACCTGATGCCCAGAGGTTCTTTTGCCGGCTACGAGTCCACTGTTGGCACACCGCCCCACGGCCGCCAAAGGCCCAATTGGTTTCAACCTTGAACTGTAGCATACATATGCGGTAGCGGATCCGAGAGGGGAGGGGCAGAAATGACATCTGAAAGCCCCATCCTAGAATACATATGAATCCACTATTTGGCTGCCCCCCCTCTGGCCCCCCCCCCTGCCTCCGAGACTCTGTAAAATCTTAATTTCTCAGTCAAAGTCGAGCCATGCCACGATAAACTGCTGGCACCTGTCGGCGACCGTGGACACATTGACCATCTGATATGAGGCCGTTGCAGCAGCTTGCTGGATGACATCGGCCCTGATGAGTTGTTTTGGTCCCCAAAGTAGTTTGCGGATCACCAGTGCAGGTCTCATGCACCTCTTGCAACCCAAGGGGCCTGACCGCATGTTGACAAGTTTTTTCAAAATATCCTTCAATAAAGATATACCGGTATAGGTAATGCTGGATATCTGCCTCAGTGGCCTCCAGTGCCCACCGCATTCCCGTCTTACCCCTGCCTCCCTCATCCCCGCCTTATCCCTGCCTCCTACCTCCTACTTGCTCTGCTGTCCAACAGGTCCATCCGCCGTCTCCTTGTGCGTTCAGCTCGGGAAGCAGGTGGCTGCTTTGATGCCTCAGGAGCTGCGGGACCTGAGGGTTGCGTGCACCGTGGGCCAAGATGGGTGTGGGCGGATCCAGCAGATCTACAGATCAACGGATCTACAGATCAACACCCCCCATCCGGGAGCCTCCGCCCCCTGACACTCCCCGCTGAAAGCTGCGAGGTCGCGACAGCAGTAACAGTTGCAGCATCAGCAGCTTGGACCCTGGCGCAGTACTGTCCATACTGGCTCTGGGTGCGGACAACCATGCTAATCAAAGAAAGGAAATTAATTCGCCTGTTCGATTGTTTTTAACCGTTCTGCTAGCAGAAGATTGATTCCTTTGCCTGCAGACTCCCAGGATCCAGGCAGGGTATTTGGACTTCATTTCTTTGCTTTCACCTTAAGACCAGTAGGTGCACTGAATATCGGTGAAGAAGCCATGGTGGCCTTCACATAGGATTGTGGCCTTCACGTAGGATTGCTTTCGCCAGGCCCAGCAGTATGACGTTACACCTCTAGGCCCTGCTGAAATGAAGCTCAGCCACGTCGGCAAAGAAAAAGTCAGCTAAGAAAGTCAAGGGAGAAGGCACAAGAGGAAAGAAAGGATAGCCAAGCCCAACAGTGTGACGGTCTCATGTAATGGACTGTGAGGCTCATCCACCCTGACTGGCTTCCCAAGCTGACCATCAGTGTTTTTATAAAGGTGATTCTCGATTTCTAAGACAGCACAATGCCGCCCTCGTGCCTGTTTTACATGCGGGGTCACGCAAGCAATCAGTCTCTGCTTTGCCAGCCATTGTCGTGCACACTGGTCATGGCCTGATTCCATACAAGTTTTGACCAAAGCCTGGCCAGTAACAAGTTTCAGCGTCATCATGTTCCAGAGGCCCCAATTAAACAGGGAGCCGAAAGCAGGAGGACGGGTGGACTGACACATACAATCTCGACAGAGGTTGATTCTTGATCAATTCATTACACAGCATGTAGTCTTACTATTGCGTCCTACCCTCCAAGAAGCAAAATATATCATGGCTGCGCCATGTCCACTACCCATTCCTCTGAAATTGCCTGGAATGTACCCAACAACAAATTAACGCAGTGCATCCCTTATGTGTAATGCCATCCACTCATCCACCAGCTGTCGTCCGGACTGCTGCTGCCACCGCCATCCGCCATAAGCAGGAAATTCAATGCGAGTGGCTACCTTCTACACCGTGCTCATGCCCGTCTGTCAGGTAGTTGTGGAGCAGGTACAAGTTCCCGCTCATTATCGCCATGCCGACAAAAAGCGCAGCCACAGCCGCTTGTCTCCCCGCATGCTCAATGGCGAGAGGCAACAGCTCGTTGAGGGCGAGGAATGCCATGATGCCGCCAACTAAAAGCAGCAGGGGGGGCAGTGAAGGGGGGGCAGCGACCTCAGCATCAACACCATACACCAGTGAGGAATACGAGCTCAGTAACAGGTGCATGGAGGCCTGAAGAGGTGCATGGAGGCCTGATAGGTGGATAGAGCAGGGAGGTGCATGGAGGTTTGGGAGGTGCATGGAGGCCTGAGAGGTGCATGGAAGTTTGGGAGGTGCATGGAGGCCTGAGAGGTGCAAGGAGGTTTGGGAGGTGCATGGAGGCTTGGGAGGTGCATGGAGGCCTGAGAGGTGCATGGAGGCTTGGGAGGTGCATGGAGGCTTGGGAGGTGCATGAAGGTTTGGGAGGTGCATGGAGGCCTGAGAGGTGCATGGAGGCTTGGGAGGTTCATGGAGGCGTGGGAGGTGCATGGAGGCGTGGGAGGTGCATGGAGGCTTGGGAGGTGCATGGAGGCCTGAGAGGTGCATGGAGGCCTGAGAGGTGCATGGAGGCGTGGGAGGTGCATGGAGGCCTGAGAGGTGCATGGGGGCTTGGGAGGTGGATGGAGGCCTGAGAGGTGCATGGAAGCTTGGGTGGTGCATGGAGGCCTGAGAGGTGCATGGAGGTTTGGGAGGTGCAAGGAGCCTTGGGAGGTGCATGGAGGCATGAGAGGTGCATGGAGGCTGGGGAGGTGCATGGAGGCCTGAGAGGTGGGTTGAGCATGAAGGGGAGGAGGGAGGAAGGACCTTCCACTAATATCAGGTTCAAATCATGCATAATTGTGTTCCCTTATCCCCTATATTTCATTTAAGAGGGCATTATACCTGCCAGCAGCATCACCTCTGGATACGGGCAGGGGCGGGTATCTCATAGTACGGGAATATCTAATGAAGCCTCAAATTTGTACATTTCATGCGCGTCCACACTGAGCAGAAATCATGGATGCAACAGGGGGGATGGCACCACCCTTTCATCTTGACCCCCTGGCCCCTCACCTGCTGCTAGCAGGCAGTCTACTACCACCTTATCCAGGTTGGTGGGGAACAGCAGCCCCAGCACCACCACGGCCGCAGGCTCAGCCAGGCCGGAGAGGAAGGCGTACTTGAAGCCCAGCCATCTGGAGCCAGTAGCGAAGTAGACTGGCAGCGCCACAGCCTGTGGAGGAGGGGCAGCAGGGAACAGCATTGCGGCATCAGGCCCTTGGAGATGGTGTCCATGCACATCAGAGGGACGAATGTTTTTGTCATGCACCAGCCATCTGGAGCCAGTAGCGAAGTAGACTGGCAGCGACACAGTCTGTGGAGGAGGGGCAGCAGGGAACAGCTGTGCGGCATCAGGCCCTTGGAGATGGTGTCCATGCACATCAGGGGGGCAGTGCTTATTTCCATGCACTCCCGACCATCTCTGACCGGCCAGCCACTGAGCAGCCATCACTAGGTCGATGGAGGCCCAACTTTGAAAATATAGGCCAGTGCTGGCGATGGAAGAGACACAGCCTCCACCCACAGTGTGGAAGAGACACAGCCTTCACCCACAGTGTGGAAGAGACACAGCCTCCACCCACTGTGTGGAAGAGACAAAGCCTCCACCCACTGTGTGGAAGAGACACAGCCTCTACCCACTGTGTGGAAGAGACACAGCCTCCACCCACTGTGTGGAAGAGACACAGCCTCCACCCACAGTGTGGAAGAGACACAGCCTTCACCCACAGTGTGGAAGAGACACAGCCTCCACCCACTGTGTGGAAGAGACAAAGCCTCCACCCACTGTGTGGAAGAGACACAGCCTCTACCCACTGTGTGGAAGAGACACAGCCTCCACCCACAGTGTGGAAGAGACACAGCCTCTACCCACTGTGTGGAAGAGACACAGCCTCCACCCACTGTGTGGAAGAGACACAGCCTCTACCCACTGTGTGGAAGAGACACAGCCTCCACCCACTGTGTGGAAGAGACAAAGCCTCCACCCACTGTGTGGAAGAGACACAGCCTCTACCCACTGTGTGGAAGAGACACAGCCTCCACCCACTGTGTGGAAGAGACACAGCCTCCACCCACTGTGTGGAAGAGACACAGCCTCCACCCACTGTGTGGAAGAGACACAGCCTCTACCCACTGTGTGGAAGAGACACAGCCTCTACCCACTGTGTGGAAGAGACACAGCCTCCACCCACTGTGTGGAAGAGACACAGCCTCCACCCACTGTGTGGAAGAGACACAGCCTCTACCCACTGTGTGGAAGAGACACAGCCTCTACCCACTGTGTGGAAGAGACACAGCCTCGACCCACTGTGTGGAAGAGACACAGCCTCCACCCACTGTGTGGAAGAGACACAGCCTCTACCCACTGTGTGGAAGAGACACAGCCTCCACCCACTGTGTGGAAGAGACACAGCCTCCACCCACTGTGTGGAAGAGACACAGCCTCTACCCACTGTGTGGAAGAGACACAGCCTCCACCCACAGTGTGGAAGAGACACAGCCTCCACCCACTGTGTGGAAGAGACACAGCCTCCACCCACAGTGTGGAAGAGACACAGCCTCCACCCACAGTGTGGAAGAGACACAGCCTCCACCCACAGTGTGGAAGAGACGCAGCCTCCACCCACTGTGTGGAAGAGACACAGCCTCCACCCACTGTGTGGAAGAGACACAGCCTCTACCCACTGTGTGGAAATGCAAATACTTGGGAGGGGCAAAACCCTGTCCCAATTGACACACGTATTGTGTTTTAGTCTTTCCCTCATCTGACCAGCCTCTCTATGTGGGAGAGGGCAGCTGAACCTGCTCACCACTCCCTCCGGGATATTATGCAGCGCGATGGCACATGCGATGCTGATGCCGATGGCCGGGGACTTCATGGTTCCCAGAAAAACCGCCACACCCTCGGGGAAGTTGTGCAACGCTATCCCAATGGCGGTGATGAGGCCGCTGCACAGAGCAACAGCCACAGCGGGAGCAAAAGCGTGAGCGGAGGCATGGGCATGATCATAAGCGGCTGCTGCAGCATTATGTACGAGGACTTGAGCTGACAAAGCGGCTGGCTAGAATCCAGGTGTTTAAATACCGAGAAGAACATGCATGCAATTGGTGCCCTTCAATCATCATAATGACCAGGACTTAGCTTCCACACTAGCAACAGGTAGTGGTAAAGCAGGAAGAGGCTTTAGTCCCATCTGCACTGATGTGCAGATCAGGAACAATCCAAGTGGAGAGCGCCGTGATAAATGGGGATCAGACATCAAACAGGATTTAAGAGGCATGTCCAAGGATACGGAGTGCGATGGGGAAAGCATGGAACAGGATATAAGAGGCATGTCCAAGGATACGGAGTGCGATGGGGAAAGCATGCCACAGGAGTTAATAGGCATGTCCAGAGATACAGATTGCTATGGGGAAAGCATGCAACAGCCCAGGTTGTAGTGACCGGGAGGAACACCTTCAGGCCATTGGCTTGAACCTGAAATTTGTTTCAGCAGGATGCTCTGTCACCCAGTGACCGGAGGTCCAAGATCAGAAGATCACCCATGTCCTCACCCTGACTGGCATAGACCCCTCGCCTAATCTCGCACCTGAGCAGAACGCGCTTCTTCGCTTCACGCCGCTCAGCCTTGCCCAGGTCGGCCTCCTTGACCTTCTCCTTGGGTGGCACGGCAATTGAGGGTGAATCCATGGAAGCCTCAGCCTTGGCCCTGTCCGTGTGGGTGGCAAGCGTGCCATGTGTCACGTAAAAGGGCTGTACAAGAAAGAGCAACAGGTAGGACGAGTCATGTTCATGCAAGAGCAGCAAGGCGTGTGAGCAGCATGTGTCACGCAAACGCCTCGGGCTACAATAGAAAGAGGATCAGGTAGGACAAGTCATGTCCATGCAAGAGCAGCAAGGCGTGTGAGCAGCATGTGTCACGTAAACGCCTCGGGCTACAATAGAAGGAGGATCAGGTAGGACAAGTCATGTCCATGCAAGAGCAGCAAGGCGTGTGAGCAGCATGTGTCACGTAAACGCCTCGGGCTACAATAGAAAGAGGATCAGGTAGGACAAGTCATGTCCATGCAAGAGCAGCATGGCATCCCATGCAGCAAGCCATATGGGGCCCAAGGAGTGGAGCTGCATGCACCTTAGCCTGGCGCTCGTCCGCATGGGAGTTGCATCTGCCTTGAGGACCACGACATCCTCTGCTTTGATGGCGGGTGCCTCCTCCTTCTCGTCCTCCTCGTCGATGACAAGGTAAGACGCATCAGGCTCCGGTATGAGATATACCACGGCTGCAGTAGGGAGGGAAGGGCAAGCAGGTGGGAAGCACAAAATAACAGTGTGGTTGTTTATGCTTTCAGCAAGTTCTTTTCAAGGGTCAGGGACCCAGTGCAAAAAATAATGTTGACACATCCAAACAAAAAGCCTCCACCCTTCGTCCCATACATGCACGCCCTGCTCAGGATTGCTTCATGGCACCCCGAGCCAGCACCTGCGAAGAACGCGACGCCTGAGAAGAACCAGACGTTTGCCCAGCCGGTGCCGACAGCCTCCGCAGACTCCTGGAACAAGTCAAAGACACTGATGGACAGCATGAGGCCAGCAGCCAGGCCCTGCATGACACAGGAGAGGCAGGAGAGGCAGGTGGGGCTCAGTGAAATTAATTGGGAAGGCATGAGGGTGTGTGTGTGAAACCACACAACTGCAAATAAAAATACATTTGTCTACAAACGGTCAGACATAAAGCCCGCCTCAGCAATATGAAAGACGTGGTGAAGGCTATTCCTTGTCCGCAATTTGTGAGGCTCCTTGGCCTCACTGGACGTAGGAAAGCAGAGTCCGACTAACAGGCTGCACGCAAGGGTAAGGGCAGCCACACCAGTGATTATTTTAGCACGCTTCAGCTACAATTCAGCTACTCCACGGCCTTTGACCGTTGGGGCCTGGTGCAGCATGCCCTACTGCTAGGGCCCCCCATAGGGGGGCAAGGTTTGGTCCCGATCGGCCCAGTAATGGCCGCCTGGCGGCCCCCAAAGGTTCTCTGGTACGCTTTGAAATAAACTCTGAACACGGCAGGATCCCCAGGCCCTGCATCAGATGAAATGAAAATATCTGAATCTTCATCATTCAGGTGCATGGCTGCTGTCTTGTCAGTCCACGTAGATGTTATTTTCTCATGGAAGACGTGCCAGGCCCTTTCTAGGTGACATCAGCTTCTGTCTGGCATGGTTGGACACTGACAGCATGGGGCTGCAGGAGAGGCATTTGTAGCCTGGTCTGAAACCGTTGTTGCGTGCATTCTCATGTGTTGAACTCGCTGATGTTCTTTCAACCAGTGCTTGTGTCTTCATTTGGATGCAACACTGTTAGGGCTGTGGTTGCAAACCAAGCAGCTCTACAAACCTTTCAAGTTCTGTCAATCTTCCATCCTTAATGGTTTGGTTGATTGATGCTGAGCAGTATTGTGCAACCAAGGGCCCTCCATGCTCCCATGCAATCCCACACAGCCACACAGCATTGACTGCTCCCCGTACATGGGAGAGGCCCTCGTCATCCCTAGATGAACCCTCCGTGTTGCACTTCTGACTGATTAGGAGCCCAGTGTGGCGGAAGTTTTCTCCATGCATGCATGCATGCATGCATATATTCCCTGCATGCATGCATATATTCCCTGCATGCATGCATATATTCCCTGCATGCCACACTTGAGCAGCTCCAAAAAGAAATTCTTCAGATCCACGAATCCCGCACTAAAGCATGCATCTAGCAGCTGATTCATGCACGACACTGCCACTTCTATAAGCCTCTTGAGATCGTGAACAGCGAACACTTGAGTTCTACGGAATCTGTCGATGGGGCCAATTCAACCCAGCGTCTTAAAAAACAGCGTGTTCAACATCTGCTGATGTTATGCACACGATCACCGTGGCTACTCAGGCTGCTAGGTCAATGATCCATTTGATAGCAGTCTGCAGAAAGACGAGGCGACGCGCGACTGGACCATCCATTGCAGCCCACTGGTAAGTGTTTCGACATCCAGCTGCATGTCACGTAATGTGTCTATCTTGCCCTGACACTTGCACTTGTCAACACTGCCGATCACCTTAGTCGAGAGAAGAAAACCCTCCCTGAAATCGCTATAACATGCTCGCCCCACCTGGAATAGACCGAGGCGCTTGAATTCCATCTTCGGGTGCAGGACCACCATGAACGCACCGAGAGCCGTCCCAGCAGCACCCATTGATGTCAGCAGTAACGCGGTCCATACCCTTGGGTCCACCATGCCTTCTATGCTAAGTGGGAAGGGGGTAATAAGGTATTCAGCACGCGTTGGCACCAACTGCCACTGATCACACGTGTCACAAATCTCACACTCTGACGGCTGTTGATTTCCCCAGATCCAGATCCCACGGGGGGAAAACGTCGGGCGTGCCCCACGGCCCCCACCCCACCCAGCTCATGTCCATGTCTCAACCCCTGACCATGTTGCCGAATGCATCTCTGGCCATGAAGCGTAGCTTAATGCACATAGGCAGGCCCACCATGTATCCCTTTATATGTATCAATGACTACACCTGCGTGTGCTGGCAAAGCTCGGATACGCCGCAGTACCGCACAGCGACCCGACTGAGATGGCATTTGTGTGCGTGGCTTTCCTGCACTGCCCGTCAAAAATGCTTAAAACATGCTCGAGGAAGTGTCGCAAACGAGGCGACGAAATAGGCACGCTGTATAATGCAAGCAAATACACAATGTCCGAAGTTTCCATTCGGTGCCATTCACGGGTGTCATTCCCGTGCGAAAACACGAGACACATGGATGGGGACAACATCTAACTCAAAATAGGTGTGCCGGTAATTGTAACGCCTCGTTTCGCCTTTCGCATGGTCTTGCCATTCTTTCCAGGCGAGGAATGCATTATAACCTGCCTGTGCTAGACGAGGGCCTGACCAGGCCGAACTTGGGGCGGGTCTGGCCGGGCCGAAGCTTCCAGGAAGACGGGATGGGAGGCTGGCAGAGGCGCATGCCCGATAAACATGCAGAATGTAGCTTAGATGAAATAAGAGCAGCACGCCATCGGTGCGTGCGAACATACATGTCGGTCAGTTGTTCTTGTTTGCTGACGTGGCAGGTTGACAGTGGGCTTTACTCGGAAAGCCATGCAAACCGGTGATGCTGACTATTTTTTTAATGTTCAGGGATCGAACCCGCCAGACGATCCACCTGTCTAGATCGCCTGGTTTCATGTTCCAGCCCCCCTCACATAGGAGGATGGCATGGCTGCACGCCTGCACCATGGCCCATGGCCCACTATGTATGCTACTGTGCATGGTAGCTGGGATTGAGTCATTCCTAACCAGCCCCGCGCGGCTGAGTGTTCAGCAGGAACCAGTGGGTATGCTCCGTTATAAACTAAATCTTGGTGCATAATCACGTCGGTGGAGCATAATTGCCATATTGCCATACCCGATGCTAGTTCACATGCTATGCCAGAGCAGGCTAAATCCTGATGAGCCCTACCCCCACTCCAATCGGGCGAGGCGGGCCTGCAGCTGTCAAGATGGGGAACCAAAGACATTCACCGAGCCGGTCCTACGCTAGGCTAAGCTAGGACAGGCTAGGACAGGCTAGGCCAGGCCAGGCCAGGCTAGACTAGAAGCTAGCGCTTCCCTTGAATTGCCCCCGCTAGCCTCCATGGGTGGCTTCTGATGCAAATACTGAGCGCGCGAGGTGCTCTCCCCTCAGGCGGGTTTGCACATAGCCTGCGGCTTGCCCCGGTCCATGGACGAGGGTGACCAGAGCCTGCCCCATCCGCAGGTGAGGCATACTCTTTGTGTCCTGCCCCCTTGTGTTTGTTTCGTTCTTTCCTCCCATCTCTTTAGTTAAGATTAACGAACTGAACTACGTGTGAATTGGATTCAGTTGTTGAGGGCTAGTCTGCTGTCTCTTGTTTTTTTGCCTTCCTGGGTACTGGCTCTTTCCCTTTTTGTCTCTCTCTTGCTTTCAGAGGCAGGGATCCTTCGGTCTGCCTTTCCGTTTTTCTGGAGGGGTGTTTTTCTTTGTCCTTTGTGCGCCTCTCTGTCTTTCCTCTAACCTTTCCTGCCTTTCCTCCCAACCAGACAGGACGTCAAAGAGCCCGCAAGCAAGGGTGGGAGGCCCGGGTTTTGTACTTGTGTGCAACTTGTAGTTGAGGTTTTTGAAGGCTAGTCTCTTCAGGGGAAAGGGCTACAGTTTGCGTTCTTCTTCTATGTGTTCTTCTTGTTTGGTAGGTCAACTTGCTATCCTTTCTTTCCTCTTGTGCCTTCTACCTTGACTTACTTAGCTGTCTTTTTGTTTGTGGACGTGGCAGAGCTTTATTAAAGCAGGCCGGTATGTATCATGGGTCTGTCAATGACGTTACACCTCTTGGGCCTTGCTGAAGAAGGCTCGGCTGCGTGGGCGCCCAACTATTCAGATGGGCGAACAAAATAAACTAACAGGAAGAGGGTCTGTATTCCTGTACCTCTAAATGTTGGGCGCGGGGAGACGGCAAGCATGTGGAGGACGTGTTGCATGCATGCTTTCAATGCCCCAGCGTGCAGGATCAACTTCGGGAGCGGGGTTGGTCAGGTCCTCCGAACGGTGGCACGGTGCTAGAAACGTCTTCGAGTTGTACCAGGGCAAGCTTGGGTGGGATGCCCTGGCTTTTGTGGAAGAGGTGGTAGAGATGTTAAAGCGTAGACGCTCTCGGAGGCTGGAACCTCCTTTGTCTTTTCTTTCCAGCCTTTTATCTGTCAATTCACTTTATTTACCCCTTTTCCTTTCTTTGTCTGCCCCTTTTTAGTTAGGCGCCCACGCGGCCGAGCCTTTTTTAGCAGAGCCCAGAGGTGTTATGTCATTGACCTCGGAATGGAAAGTAGTACGACTATGGTGGGGCAGCAGAAAAAGGAGGGGGTGCGAGCCGGCGAGTTGCTTATTGCTTATTGCCTCATGCTTTTATACACGCTAATTTGCGGATGTGCGGGCTACGGCCCCAAGCTGCGCTGTCTTTTAGCCCCCAAGCCCTAGTAGCCTGGCTAGTAGGGCGTCACTTTCTTTCCAGCAGCCGGGTGGACAGTTTTGAAGGAATCGAAGGCGATGGATGGAAAATGCATACAAGACAATGTGCAATTAAATTTGTTTACCAGTTTAGGTAATCAGTGGAAGGATATGGAAAGTTTGATACCAAGGGCAGGAGCAAGGTGCTTTATGACTTTCTAGAAATGCCAGCGCAACCAACAATGACCACGGGAATTTAAGGGTGCGGAAATCGAGGGGGGGCAAACAAAAAGCCAGGGACCCCATCACCTAAAACAAAAACGAACACCCAAGCCCACCACCTACCTACATACCACCTTCGGAACCCATTGATTTTCAAATATCTCAGTCGAATTCAAAATTACAGGGCAAGTAAGTTTTTATCAGCTCGTTAATGCGCTTCTACTGGTATATTTCGATTCGTTAGGTGATCACAATTTCTGCCAACAGTCAATGTTGGTACTGGGCACATACAGCCAAACTATTGAGTACCGACTAATGCTCGCTTGCGATCACAGTTCATGCCAACAGTCAATTTGGGTACTGAGCTCAGCCAGGCTATCGACAACCGACTACTGCTCGCTTGTTATCACATGTTTCTAGAAGGCAGATGGCCTGGATGACGGTGGCAATGCGCTGGCATCAGCTTTCATCTTGACATGTGCTCCTTCACTACCTTCTTCCTCTTCCACAGCGGGACCTCTTTGCTCACTACTCCCTCTAATTCCTCCACCGTCACCGCGTAGCTTGCCACATCTGCCTCCGCCAGCTGCTGATCGGGATGGGCTGTCTGCATATCAATAACGTTACACCTCTGGACCCGCTCAAAGCTCGGCGGCGTGGGCGCCCAACTGTTCAGAAGGGAGAAAAGAAGAAACTAAAAGGAAGAGGGGGGGAAAGGAACAAAAGGAGAGGCCGGGAAGGCAAAGAAGACCAAGTCCGACACATGAGTTCCACTAGACAGTAGCCCTGAACAAAGCCTCTCAAAAAGTCCACAAAAGCAAGCGTATCCCACCCCTGCTTGGCCGCGAGGGCACCCCACTGATCAGAAGGGAGAAGAGAAGAAACTAAAAAGAGAGCAAACAACAACAACAACAACAAATGACCAAAAGAGAAGGCCGGAAAGGCAAACGACACCGGCGCCTCAGAATCCCTAGAGACTAACCCTCAACAATGCCCACAGCACAGTCAACAAAAGCAAGTGCATCCCACCCCTGCTCAGCCTGGTACAGCTGGTGGAAGTTAGTGGCAGCGCCCGGGGGACCTGCCCACCCCCGCTCCCATAACTGCTCCCTGTCACTAGGACACCGGAAGCACACATGTAGCGCATCATCCTCCACCTGCTCGCTATCCCCCCGTGCCCAACACCGCTGGCAGCAGCGTGCCTCTCGCCGCTGACTGTTGCGCCGTCCTCTGGTACCAGCCGTGCTGATCGCGCCGAGCCGCAGTCGCAAATTTATGCGCACACAAGCACACTCCCTCTGGCTAGTGCGGCTCTTGGCTTGCGCCAGCACGGCACCTGCCGTGGACTGGAACCAGGCGCGGTAGGTCGCCGCAGATCTGTGCTCGGTGGTAGGGTCCCTGGGGTCCCCACCGCCGCTTGCGTCCAGCTGTGCTTGCTCGTAGGCTGCGTGAAAGAGTGCCAACACCTCTGTGATGGGTAGGCGCTGTAGGGCAGCTGCTGCCTCGCGCAAGGTGGGGGTGGCTGCCCCCTGCTCCAGCTCCTCTAATGCACCCAGCAGATCAGAGCACCAGGTGCGGCCGCCAGTGCCCTGGCTGACTGCAAGTTGCATATCTGCTGCCATGGCTTGAGCCATGAGAGGGATGTATTGCTGTGCCGCCGGTGCCACCGCTGCGTTGTAGAAGCAGAGGATATGGGTCCACCAGTCTCGCTGTAGTGGCTGGAGCTGCAGCTCACTCAGGACTCCCCAACTGGCGGCTGATGCAGGTAGCCCCACAGCCTGGCGTAGGTGCTGAAGCAAGCTGGACTGCATTTTGCTGGAGAGACATTGCCGCGGCCGAAGGTGGCTGGTGGCCCACACCACGTCGCCGTAGGTGGCCGCAGGCGCTGCATACACAGCTGCCAACCTGCGGATGCGGGTGGAAGATGGCGCCTTAGGCCCACCTTGGCTGCCATGCGGCGAACGCGGTGCAGCGCGGCACCCAAAGGCTCCTCTCTACCCTCCATGGCCCTCTTCATGCCGCCGCTTTCGTGCTGAGTGATGCCCAAGAACTCGAATGCTTGGACACGCTTCAACACGGCACGGTCAGGGCCGTAAACGCAAACATGGGCTGGCTGTCGGCGCTGCGCTGCTAAGCGGCTGCCAAACTCCATGACCTCTGACCTACTGACATTGACCTGAAGCTTTTTATGTGCCGCATATTCATGCAAGGCATCAAGCATGCGTTGCAGCCCTGCTGGGGTGCGGGCTAGCAAGGAGAGGTCGTCCGCATACAGCAGGCAGCGTAGCTGTCGCCTCACCTACACCTCAATGCCCTCTGCCGGGCACTTGGCTACGAGCATGGCCGGCAGGTCACTGAGGTAAAGGCTAAAGAGCAGGGGGCTCAGGGGGCAGCCCTGCTTGATGCCTCTGGTGCAAGGCACAGGACCAGTGCGCTTGTGGCCGTCAGTGAGCGTGTAAACTGCACCGGCATAAAAACGCTTGCACCGCGCGTAACAGGCATGCAGGCATGTGAAGATGCTTGCATAAATGCCGCCACAGCTGCTCCTGGGGCACGCTGTCATAGGCCTTTGTGAAGTCCTCAAAGGCCACATGCAGCTTGCCACGGCCTGCAGCTGCCCGTTGAGCATGGACTGCATGCCTGAGGAGGAAAGCAGCCTGGAACGTGCCACGGCGCTGTTAAAAACCAAACTGCTCAGGAGGGACGTGGCCGTGCAATCGCGCCCACTCATCAGTGATGGCAGTGAGCATGCTGGCATACAGCCGGTAAAGCACGCTAGTGATGGCGATGGGCCGATAATTACCGGGATCAAGGGGGCCGCCCTTCTTGTAAACAGGCTGAATCCTGACTGGCTGCCAGGCACTAGGCATTCCCCCCTGCACCGCCATCGCAGTCAACCAGTCTTGCAGCAGATCCCTCAGCACGTGCCGTTGCTCCACCTCTGAATCGTCCTCTACCATAGCCAACTTAATAAAGGGTGCCGCCAGACCGTCTAGGCCCGCCGCAGTGTGTACACTCATGCGGGAGAAGGCCCTTGCGAAGCAAGAGGCAAGCTGCTCAGCTGACACGCCTAGGTCCTCCGGCTGAGCGGTGATAGGGGGCAAGTTTGCCTGTGGCGCCGCAGGAGAGGGGGGCACAGTAGCGGTGAATTGCTGTCGCAGGTGTGCCTCCCACTTCAGGGTGGAGACAGCCGAGGTGGGGCAGGTCTGCCGCCTCTCTTGCAGCTGCTCCCGGTAGACGTTGCACTCGCTACGCTGCAGCCTGTCAGCTATAGCCGCTGCCATATGGCGCGTATAGTAGCGGCGACGTCGTCGTGCTGTGGACTTGAAGCGCTGCCTGGCTGTCTTGCGCTCTGGGCCCGGGGCACTTCCAAGGGACTTCGCTTGAAGCGCAGCATATATAGGCGCTCTGAACCTCCGCATCCCAACAGGGGGGGCGCTGATGCTGCCCACGCTGGGCATGGGGCCGCGTAGTGCGCGTCATATGCCAGCATCTTCGGCCGCAGACCAAATCACAGCAGTGAGCGCTGCTGCGGCTGCCTCGTCGCCTGTCTGCATGTGATCAAGGTAGTGGAGAGGCTGGCGGGCTCGCAGGTGTTGGCTCGGCTGGGGCAGCAGCAGGAGTAGCTATGGGTGGAACGGGAGCAAAGCTGAGCCGCTTCGAAGCACGATGCATCGCGGAAGCTGCCATGCACTCCCTCCCATTCTGGTGGCGTCAGACGTTTACAGAGGCAGTAGACTTAAGGACCGTGCCACAACGCCCACAAATGGTATGTTTATTCATGATACACCAGACCAACACTATCATATGCTGCGTGTTATACAGCTCTTTCTAAGGCTGGCTCAGCTGGTTTCAGGGTGTGCCCAATGGAGCCAAACCCTCAGTATGGGGGCCATGGGTCATGTGGTAATTCAAGCAAAATATTTTAGGGTGTGAATGGAATCATGTTGGCATGAAGAACATAGATTTGCCGCTGCTAGCCTCATCAAACCTCCAGAAAAAAGATAACAAGTTTTCCAACTACCGTAGTGACACGATGAATTGGTGATACAATCACTTAGGTTAAAGAAAATTAAAGAAAAAGCATAACATGGTGATTTAAGTTTGGTTAAAGGATTTGACTTTTTTTATTTGTGATTTAGCTTTGGTTAAAGCTTTTTTTTACACCATGGATTTCACTACATATACATGAGGCAGCGCCTCAGGTGGTCAAGGATACTGTTGCATGGTTCTCCGCTCATGGTTATGATGTTGCTGCTGCGTTGAAGCAGGCACCCTTAAGCCTTTCTGGAAAGCACCAGGCAGAGCGAACCGACGGGAAGGCTAGAAAGAGAAGCTGAACATAACCTACTAAAACAAACAAAGAAGGCACAAGGAAGTGCAGCTTTCGAGGTCGAATGACGGCTGGCAATTTTTTCGCGCCCCAATACGCACAAGGGGGGATTTGAACTGGCGGGTTCAGGGCTTTGAGGTCGAAAATTGCGGTGATTCGCTTTGGTTAAAGGTTTTCCCTGCATTGTACGTGGTGATACATTTGGTTATTCGTATAACTAAAGTGTATCACCAATTCATCAGGTCACTACGGTTTTTAATAATTTTCGAGACCACCCACGCCCCCCCCCCCAACTTTGCCCCCCCCATATCTACCCCCATTTCCCCACCCCCCCTGGGCCAAAAACATTTTAAGAACAGCTATGGAAAGCTCTCGTTTATCTCTACAACTTTGGGGATGTGGTCGATTTTTTTGTTCCCCCCCCCCCCCCCCGGCAGATATAGCCGAATAGTGAACTAGGGGGTCGGCAGCGGGGAGAGGTTGCGAAGATGGTAGAGGGGGCATGGGAGCCATGATAGCCAGAGGGTGGCTTGAGGGTCCATAAATACCGCAATGGTTTGCTTTTCTTGGGACTTTACAAGGTGTGAGGCCGGCCGTTCAACCCTGAAAACCTGAAACACACAAAAAACAGCCCGGGTGCGTATGGTACAGGTAGGTGTAGTGAGGGTCTTTCCATCTTGATGACCCACAAAAAAATGTCCACACTTCCAGATGTACCTTGAGGTACCCCTGCTGCCGTACTTGCGTTAACTTTTTAGCGTATTCTTTCCTTCATCCATGCGACCAGCGAAGAGCGTGAACATATCATCATAGTAATCATATATTTACCTGCTCTCACCTTGATACATGCTTACAGCCGTATCGGTGCTGGTGGAGCCACACCATCAGCTGCCGCTTCAAAGAGGCGCCCTCGGGACAACCGACCAGCCGATGTCCAGCTGTATCGAATCTGTCCAGCCCTTCGACTCCCCTGCCCATCAGCATTTGCAACAATTGGATCCAGCACAAGAATACGACCCGGGAGCCGAGGCAGCAGCAGGAGCAGAGCACCAGGATGGTCTGGCTCAGGAATGCTGCCAAGCGGTCGAGGAGGATCCCGAAGGCCTGTCCTCCATGCACATCCCGGACCAGCGGGAGGATCATCTCAATACCAGCTGCCCAGTGGACCCGCCTACAGCCGCTGCGGACGCTGCTGGGTCCAGCGCCTCTCAGTACGGCGTCGATGCCTACGTCGCCCGGCTCAAGGCGGTCACCGATAACTCGATGGCCGGTGTCTCCCAAGCGATTTTTGCGATGGACTATGAAGTAGACAACATGCTCGAGGTACGACGGGTAGCAACAGAGCGTCTGGCATAGTATGGGCGAGACCTGTAAGCATGTGTGCATGGGAGTTATGGCACTGGGTTAACCATATAACAACAATGCATGTGCAAGGGGAATGCCATATGGGCATGAGAGTCATGGTACCTGGTGGGCATGGGAAAGGGCTCTGGCCTTGAGAATGTGAGTAATAGCGTCTGGAGGAAGGTCTGTGGGTATTGGGCATGAGGGTCATGGTACAAGGTGGGCACGTGCGAGGCCTGTGGCCAATGGCAATATCAGCACGAAACCGGCCTCCCCTTTACAAGCCATGGGAGTGGTTGTGATTGAGGGCTGGGGCTGGAACTCTTCAGAAGCATGGGAATGGGTGGGAGTGTTGGTATGGGCATGGATAGAGACCTAAGAGTGTGAACTCAGGATGCTCTGAGAGTCTGCGACGATTGTACTGTAGAGTGGCTAAAGTATACATCTTTGTTTTATGTCAAGAGGCATGGAGACCTAGCTGAATATGGAATCCACTGAGGCTGCAATGAGACGATTGTACTCTACAGTGGCTATACATCTCAGCTTTGTTTTGTGTCAAGTGGCATGGAGTCCTGGATGAGTACGGAATCCACCATTTGTCATGCATGCCTGCTAACTGAGCCCTTTGCTGAATGAGATGATACCATGGACCACGCCCCACTGACCATGCACCACTGGATCCACCTGCACTATTTCAGTACGTCGTTGAAGCTTCCCAACCTGCTCGCTCGGCCTGGCCCTTTCCAACCTGCTCGCTCAGCCTGGCCCTTTCATTAAGGGCAGAGGTTACTTTTGTTCACACCTTCTCAACAACCATACCCCCTCAACGATGCAGAGACAACGTGACGGCCATGAGGGCCGACTGCGCTCCCAAGAGAGCTTCATCCGGAACGACCAAGCGGCGGCGAATGGCCGCAGTTTTTTGCTGGTCCAAACAGATATCGACAGGGCTCAAAGCCGTCTAGCTGCTGCTTGCGTGCCAGCTGCAGTAGTTCCCGCGACGCCAAGCAGCCCAGTCCGGAGGAGTACTCATGCATACCTCCGGGCGCATGGGCGCAAGGGCCCGGGCATTTTTGCTTCTTCGGACACCTCGGGGGCAGCAAGAGCATCCCCTCCGGCGGTGTCCGCGGAGGCCACCGTGGAGCACAGCGCTGCCGCCAATACCGCTGCGATACATGCCCTTGAACGGCGCATTGCAGATCTACAGGCTGCTTTGGCCTCAACCTATGGGGATGTTCCAGCTCCCTCAGCATCCATGCAGGTACTAGCATTGCTTGGCGGGCAGTTGTTAGACCATGGGCTCAGCTGTATAGTATGTGATCAACCAACTCCAGTTGGTTGAGGCTGGCCCAACCATTTCCAGTTGGTTGGGCCAGCCTTTCCTGACTTAATTTTGCCGTTTTTGTACTTGGTAGCCTTAGCACCCTCCTCATACCGCCTTACTGCCCAGGCAGCATTGTTTCTATCTGCTCGCACAGTCGTGCCCATGTGGCAGGCCAGATGGCAATCCCTCATGTTTTGGGACATGCATCGTAAACAAAAGGAATGGGAGAGCCCCCCCCCCTCCCTCTGGTTCTCCCTCTCTTGATGCAGCCCATACTGTAAATTCAGATGAAGCTTAACTAGCTAGCGAGTCATGATTGGAGTTGCCACCCCATTCACCCTAGCTCACTGCCTCCAACCAGGCATCAGTGCATATTTTAGCGTGCTTCAGCTACAATTCAGCTACATCACGGACCATGGCCGTAAGGGGCTGATGCAGCAAGCCCTGTTGCTTGGACCACCGGCCATAGGCCGGTCAAGGTTTGGTCCCAATCGGTCCAGAGGTGGCCGCCCGGCGGCCCCCTGAAGGTGGTCTGGCGTTCAGTAAATTAATCAATGCCAAGAATCCACCCAAGCCTCCTGCCTCCGGCTTGCTCTTGCGTTGGTGGTGCCTGCTGCAACACGGGGGGGAAGGATTAGGGCCCGAGCCTGCTGCTGTGCATTTCCTCTTTTGTCTGAGGCCGCTCACCCGTGCATGGTCAGTTGACACTTAACTCAGTAAACCCTCTCTCAGGTGTCCCCTGACGAGAGGATAAGAGTAGGCTATGGCGAGGGCCCCTCTACACCGCAGTCTGTGCTGTTAGAGTTGTCGCTCGGGCTGGATCTCGAAATTAATGCAGAGGCGTATCGAGACTCTGAACAACTATGGCAGCAACACTCCACCCAAGCGCCTCCAGCGAAGCCGCCTAGCACCAGAGCGGCTCCTGAGCAGCTGCAAGCGAGCCGAACAGCTCCTGAGAAGCAGCAAGCCACCAGAGCTGCGAAGCAGCATCAACCTACTGGCATGGCTTCGGAGCAGACGCAAGCCACCAGAGCGGCTTCGGAGCAGCATCAATTTACTGACGCGGCTTCAGAGCAGAAGCAAGCCGCTAGCCTGGTTTCTGAGCAGCACCAAGCCACTAGCCTGGTTCCAGAGAAGCAGCATGCCACCAGAGCAGCTTCGGAGCAGCAGCAAGTCGCTGAAGAGGGCTTAGGATCGGACTGTGTCTCATCAGAGGCCCCAAATAGGTAAGGGGAGCCAGGTGAGGAGAGAAGGACGCAGGGCAGAATGCTGCTGAACGCTGGCATGCTGGTACCTTGCACTGATAGCCATGTCTTGGGTGGAAATCTTGTGTGTAAAGAAAACAAGTATAACAGGAGCTTCATTGTAGGATGCTACTCAGTTTGTTTGGGGGGGGGGGGGGGGACATGCATGGCCTGAGGGCCATATTTGAGGCCATAATATTTCATGTCAGAAAGAGAAAACACTGCTCCACTGCTTGATGGTTGTTCCCCCCTCTGATGCAGCAGGTGTTTTTCTTATCACCGTAGGACCGTTTTGACTCCACCATTAATTACTCAATGTTTGGGGTGCGCGGACTGGCTGCCCAAACATTAGCGGTTTAAAATTAATTCAAAAACCAGCTGCGCAGACCAGTCAGTCACGGGCGGGTGGTGCACAGACTAAACAAAACAGACTAAACAAAACAGCTGCGCGTCCGAAAAAAAGAAACATTTCAACAAATTGCCGCTGCGCAGTGCGTAGTGGTATGTTGTTTGCCTGCGCAGTGATTAGGAGGAATATAAAAGATAGGGGGGCGCGAACCCTATGGGGGCTACGGTACCATGGGGCAACATATGGTTTTTTGATATTTTATGGGCCACCCAGCTGAGCCAGGCACCGTAGCATCTAGTCTGCCTCAGGATCTACACTACGGACATGAAGTGCCCGGGCCCCCTTGCGTTGTATGTACTTATTCAGTGTGTCGCAAGTAAAAAAATGTGAGGCATCACCACTCATTTGGATGGATAAGCTTGTGTGATCATTGGCCCGGCCCACTGTTTAATCCCCGAATGGCCTCACACCCAGACCTGGCCTGAGACCTGATGCCTCCTGGCCCTCCCCATGCGAATCAGGCAGAAGGAGCATGCAGGGGAGCTCTCCAAGCCTAAGCTAGACGAGACTCAGCGCACCCTTGAGCTAGCTGCGAGGCCCAAGCTGGATGTCAGTCAGTGCTCTCTTAAGCAGGCTGTGAGGTCCGACACCAGGTCCGAGGGCAAGGCGCAGCTGCAGGTGAGAGGATAGGCCTCAATCCAGAGGCATCGAGAGCGCAGACCATGCACCCCTATCTCTATGGCTCAAGATCTGAGCTTCGTGTCAGTCAGCAAAGCTGGTAGGCCTGTCAGCATACATGCCCAGCAGTATATTTAGATGCGCTTGCTCAATGCCTCTTGGCTCACTGACTCCTTGCTGTTCCCCTGCTCCCCTCTCTCTACACACTCCTCAGTACCGCAGGGATCTGCTGCACACTCCTGTGGTTGAGAGTAGAGAGTCATCCACGTCTTTTTCTCAGCAGTACGTGTGGGTGGCTCAGTCGTCCGCTGAACGCTTAGACGCAGAGGCGGGCCCGTTGCCGCATGGATCAGCGACGCATGCGCCTGGTGAACCTATCCAGCAGCAGATAAGGCCTAGAGACCTTGACAGGACTCAGGGGGCCTCCTCAGCTAAGGCATCGGGGTCGAGTGTGGATCTCAGCCCAGGACCGGATGCAGTGGGCGCGGCTTGGGGCGGAACAGCGGTATCGGCAGCAGCATTGCCGGCATCAGCAGCAGCATTGCCGACAACAACCTCGTCAACAGCAACATCACTGCCGGCAACAGCCACATCACTGCCCGCAACAGCTGCAACAACATCTGCATCAATGCCCACAGGGGGGTGGCCTGGCGAGGCACCTGGTCTCCGGACCTTGCCCACTGGGCTGCCTGCTGAAGATGAAGCCGCCCTGCAGGCAGCAGCCTACCTTGCATCCTCTAGACCGCTCGCTCCTGGCCGGACGTCGCTTTTGTCCAAGATCACTGGTGACGTCAGCGCCTCTCTGCCCTCATTGAAGAAGGGCAGAAGTTGCGAGGCCTATAAGTTGGCCCTGGGGCTGGTGAGTAGTCAGATTGCACCTGCGTGCAATGGGTTGCTTCACCTGCCAGGCTTATAAGTTGGCCTTGGGGCCGTGAGCCGATAGCACCTGCGTGCAATGGGTTGCATCACCTGCTGGGTGGGTGTAAGCCACATGACATGTGGCATCACGTATCAGGCCTATAAGTTGGCCCTGGGACGGGTGAGTCAGATAGCATGCGCGATTCTGCGTGCAATGGGTTGCATCACCTGCCTGGAGGGGGTAGGCCGCATGACATGTGGCATCACAGATCAGGCCACAAGTTGTTGTAACAAAGGGAATGCAACTACCCACTGCCATTTTCGGAAGGGCCAGGCAGAGCGCACCCACCGGGGGGAATCCGCCCCATGTGAGCGTTGCGGACTCGCTGGGGGGGAGTCCGCCCCATGTGAGCGTTGCGGACTGGCTGGGGGGGAATCCGCCCCATGTGAGCGTTGCGGACTCGCTGGGGGGGAATCCGCCCCATGTGAGCGTTGCGGACTCGCTGGGGGGGAATCCGCCCCATGTGAGCGTTGCGGACTGGCTGGGGGGGAATCCGCCCCATGTGAGCGTTGCGAACCCACCGGGGGGAATCCGCCCCATGTGAGCGTTGCGGACTGGCTGGGGGGAATCCGCCCCATGTGAGCGTTGCGGACTGGCTGGGGGGGAATCCGCCCCATGTGAGCGTTGCGGACTGGCTGGGGGGGAATCCGCCCCATGTGAGCGTTGCGGACTGGCTGGGGGGGAATCCGCCCCATGTGAGCGTTGCGGACTGGCTGGGGGGGGATCCGCCCCATGTGAGCGTTGCGGACTGGCTGGAGGGGAGTCCGCCCCATGTGAGCGTTGCAGACTGGCTGGGGGGGAATCCGCCCCATGTGAGCGTTGCGGACTGGCTGGGGGGGAATCCGGCCCATGTGAGCGTTGCGGACTCGCTGGGGGGGAATCCGCCCCATGTGAGCGTTGCGGACTGGCTGGGGGGGAATCCGCCCCATGTGAGCGTTGCGGACTGGCTGGGGGGGAATCCGCCCCATGTGAGCGTTGCGGACTCGCTGGGGGGGAATCCGCCCCATGTGAGCGTTGCGGACTCGCTGGGGGGGAATCCGCCCCATGTGAGCGTTGCGGACTGGCTGGGGGGCAATCCGCCCCATGTGAGCGTTGCGGACTGGCTGGGGGGGAATCCGCCCCATGTGAGCGTTGCGGACTCGCTGGGGGGGAATCCGCCCCATGTGAGCGTTGCGGACTGGCTGGGGGGGAATCCGCCCCATGTGAGCGTTGCGGACTCGCTGGGGGGGAATCCGCCCCATGTGAGCGTTGCGGACTCGCTGGGGGGGAATCCGCCCCATGTGAGCGTTGCGGACTGGCTGGGGGGCAATCCGCCCCATGTGAGCGTTGCGGACTGGCTGGGGGGGAATCCGCCCCATGTGAGCGTTGCGGACTGGCTGGGGGGGAATCCGCCCCATGTGAGCGTTGCGGACTGGCTGGGGGGGAATCCGCCCCATGTGAGCGTTGCGGACTCGCGGGGGGGGAATCCGCCCCATGTGAGCGTTGCGGACTGGCTGGGGGGGAATCCGCCCCATGTGAGCGTTGCGGACTCGCTGGGGGGGAATCCGCCCCATGTGAGCGTTGCGGACTCGCTGGGGGGGAATCCGCCCCATGTGAGCGTTGCGGACTGGCTGGGGGGGAATCCGCCCCATGTGAGCGTTGCGGACTGGCTGGGGGGGAATCCGCCCCATGTGAGCGTTGCGGACTCGCTGGGGGGGAATCCGCCCCATGTGAGCGTTGCGAACCCACCGGGGGGAATCCGCCCCATGTGAGCGTTGCGGACTCACATGGGGGGAGTCCGCCCCATGTGAGCGTTGCGGACTCGCTGGGGGGGAATCCGCCCCATGTGAGCGTTGCGGACTCGCTGGGGGGGAATCCGCCCCATGTGAGCGTTGCGGACTCGCTGGGGGGGAATCCGCCCCATGTGAGCGTTGCGGACTGGCTGGGGGGGAATCCGCCCCATGTGAGCGTTGCGAACCCACCGGGGGGAATCCGCCCCATGTGAGCGTTGCGGACTGGCTGGGGGGAATCCGCCCCATGTGAGCGTTGCGGACTGGCTGGGGGGCAATCCGCCCCATGTGAGCGTTGCGGACTGGCTGGGGGGGAATCCGCCCCATGTGAGCGTTGCGGACTGGCTGGGGGGGAATCCGCCCCATGTGAGCGTTGCGGACTGGCTGGGGGGGGATCCGCCCCATGTGAGCGTTGCGGACTGGCTGGGGGGGAGTCCGCCCCATGTGAGCGTTGCAGACTGGCTGGGGGGGAATCCGCCCCATGTGAGCGTTGCAGACTGGCTGGGGGGGAATCCGGCCCATGTGAGCGTTGCGGACTCGCTGGGGGGGAGTCCGCCCCATGTGAGCGTTGCGGACTGGCTGGGGGGGAATCCGCCCCATGTGAGCGTTGCGGACTGGCTGGGGGGGAATCCGCCCCATGTGAGCGTTGCGGACTCGCTGGGGGGGAATCCGCCCCATGTGAGCGTTGCGGACTCGCTGGGGGGGAATCCGCCCCATGTGAGCGTTGCGGACTGGCTGGGGGGCAATCCGCCCCATGTGAGCGTTGCGGACTGGCTGGGGGGGAATCCGCCCCATGTGAGCGTTGCGGACTCGCTGGGGGGGAATCCGCCCCATGTGAGCGTTGCGGACTGGCTGGGGGGGAATCCGCCCCATGTGAGCGTTGCGGACTCGCTGGGGGGGAATCCGCCCCATGTGAGCGTTGCGGACTCGCTGGGGGGGAATCCGCCCCATGTGAGCGTTGCGGACTGGCTGGGGGGCAATCCGCCCCATGTGAGCGTTGCGGACTGGCTGGGGGGGAATCCGCCCCATGTGAGCGTTGCGGACTGGCTGGGGGGGAATCCGCCCCATGTGAGCGTTGCGGACTGGCTGGGGGGGAATCCGCCCCATGTGAGCGTTGCGGACTCACAGGGGGGGAGTCCGCCCCATGTGAGCGTTGCGGACTCGCTGGGGGGGAATCCGCCCCATGTGAGCGTTGCGGACTGGCTGGGGGGGAATCCGCCCCATGTGAGCGTTGCGGACTCGCTGGGGGGGAATCCGCCCCATGTGAGCGTTGCGGACTCGCTGGGGGGGAATCCGCCCCATGTGAGCGTTGCGGACTGGCTGGGGGGGAATCCGCCCCATGTGAGCGTTGCGGACTCGCTGGGGGGGAATCCGCCCCATGTGAGCGTTGCGGACTGGCTGGGGGGGAATCCGGCCCATGTGAGCGTTGCGGACTCGCTGGGGGGGAATCCGCCCCATGTGAGCGTTGCGGACTGGCTGGGGGGGAATCCGCCCCATGTGAGCGTTGCGGACTCGCTGGGGGGGAATCCGCCCCATGTGAGCGTTGCGGACTGGCTGGGGGGGAGTCCGCCCCATGTGAGCGTTGCGGACTCGCTGGGGGGTAATCCGCCCCATGTGAGCGTTGCGGACTCGCTGGGGGGGAATCCGCCCCATGTGAGCGTTGCGGACTCGCTGGGGGGGAGTCCGCCCCATGTGAGCGTTGCGGACTGGCTGGGGGGGAATCCGCCCCATTTGAGCGTTGCGGACTGGCTGGGGGGGAATCCGCCCCATGTGAGCGTTGCGGACTCGCTGGGGGGGAATCCGCCCCATGTGAGCGTTGCGGACTCGCTGGGGGGGAATCCGCCCCATGTGAGCGTTGCGGACTCGCTGGGGGGGAATCCGCCCCATGTGAGCGTTGCGGACTGGCTGGGGGGGAATCCGCCCCATGTGAGCGTTGCGGACTGGCTGGGGGGGAATCCGCCCCATGTGAGCGTTGCGGACTGGCTGGGGGGGAATCCGCCCCATGTGAGCGTTGCGGACTGGCTGGGGGGGAATCCGCCCCATGTGAGCGTTGCGGACTCGCTGGGGGGGAATCCGCCCCATGTGAGCGTTGCGGACTGGCTGGGGGGGAATCCGCCCCATGTGAGCGTTGCGGACTGGCTGGGGGGGGAATCCGCCCCATGTGAGCGTTGCGGACTCGCTGGGGGGGAATCCGCCCCATGTGAGCGTTGCGGACTGGCTGGGGGGGAATCCGCCCCATGTGAGCGTTGCGGACTGGCTGGGGGGGAATCCGCCCCATGTGAGCGTTGCGGACTGGCTGGGGGGGGAATCCGCCCCATGTGAGCGTTGCGGACTGGCTGGGGGGGAATCCGCCCCATGTGAGCGTTGCGGACTGGCTGGGGGGGAATCCGCCCCATGTGAGCGTTGCGGACTGGCTGGGGGGGAATCCGCCCCATGTGAGCGTTGCGGACTGGCTGGGGGGGAATCCGCCCCATGTGAGCGTTGCGGACTGGCTGGGGGGGAATCCGCCCCATGTGAGCGTTGCGGACTGGCTGGGGGGGAATCCGCCCCATGTGAGCGTTGCGGACTCGCTGGGGGGGAATCCGCCCCATGTGAGCGTTGCGGACTGGCTGGGGGGGAATCCGCCCCATGTGAGCGTTGCGGACTCGCTGGGGGGGAATTCGCCCCATGTGAGCGTTGCGGACTGGCTGGGGGGGAATCCGCCCCATGTGAGCGTTGCGGACTCGCTGGGGGGGAATCCGCCCCATGTGAGCGTTGCGGACTGGCTGGGGGGGAATCCGCCCCATGTGAGCGTTGCGGACTCGCTGGGGGGGAATCCGCCCCATGTGAGCGTTGCGGACTCGCTGGGGGGGAATCCGCCCCATGTGAGCGTTGCGGACTGGCTGGGGGGGAATCCGCCCCATGTGAGCGTTGCGGACTGACTGGGGGGGAATCCGCCCCATGTGAGCGTTGCGGACTCGCTGGGGGGGAATCCGCCCCATGTGAGCGTTGCGAACCCACCGGGGGGAATCCGCCCCATGTGAGCGTTGCGGACTCACTGGGGGGGAGTCCGCCCCATGTGAGCGTTGCGGACTCGCTGGGGGGGAATCCGCCCCATGTGAGCGTTGCGGACTGGCTGGGGGGGAATCCGCCCCATGTGAGCGTTGCGGACTGGCTGGGGGGGAATCCGCCCCATGTGAGCGTTGCGGACTCGCTGGGGGGGAATCCGCCCCATGTGAGCGTTGCGGACTCGCTGGGGGGGAATCCGCCCCATGTGAGCGTTGCGGACTGGCTGGGGGGGAATCCGCCCCATGTGAGCGTTGCGGACTCACTGGGGGGGAGTCCGCCCCATGTGAGCGTTGCGGACTCGCTGGGGGGGAATCCGCCCCATGTGAGCGTTGCGGACTGGCTGGGGGGGAATCCGCCCCATGTGAGCGTTGCGGACTGGCTGGGGGGGAATCCGCCCCATGTGAGCGTTGCGGACTGGCTGGGGGGGAATCCGCCCCATGTGAGCGTTGCGGACTCGCTGGGGGGGAATCCGCCCCATGTGAGCGTTGCGGACTGGCTGGGGGGGAATCCGGCCCATGTGAGCGTTGCGGACTCGCTGGGGGGGAATCCGCCCCATGTGAGCGTTGCGGACTGGCTGGGGGGGAGTCCGCCCCATGTGAGCGTTGCGGACTCGCTGGGGGGGAATCCGCCCCATGTGAGCGTTGCGGACTGGCTGGGGGGGAATCCGCCCCATGTGAGCGTTGCGGACTGGCTGGGGGGGAATCCGCCCCATGTGAGCGTTGCGGACTGGCTGGGGGGTAATCCGCCCCATGTGAGCGTTGCGGACTGGCTGGGGGGTAATCCGCCCCATGTGAGCGTTGCGGACTCGCTGGGGGGGAATCCGCCCCATGTGAGCGTTGCGGACTCGCTGGGGGGGAGTCCGCCCCATGTGAGCGTTGCGGACTGGCTGGGGGGGAATCCGCCCCATGTGAGCGTTGCGGACTGGCTGGGGGGGAATCCGCCCCATGTGAGCGTTGCGGACTCGCTGGGGGGGAATCCGCCCCATGTGAGCGTTGCGGACTGGCTGGGGGGGAATCCGCCCCATGTGAGCGTTGCGGGCTGGCTGGGGGGGAATCCGCCCCATGTGAGCGTTGCGGACTCGCTGGGGGGGAATCCGCCCCATGTGAGCGTTGCGGACTGGCTGGGGGGGAATCCGCCCCATGTGAGCGTTGCGGACTGGCTGGGGGGGAATCCGCCCCATGTGAGCGTTGCGGACTCGCTGGGGGGGAATCCGCCCCATGTGAGCGTTGCGGACTCGCTGGGGGGGAATCCGCCCCATGTGAGCGTTGCGGACTGGCTGGGGGGGAATCCGCCCCATGTGAGCGTTGCGGACTGGCTGGGGGGGAATCCGCCCCATGTGAGCGTTGCGGACTCGCTGGGGGGGAATCCGCCCCATGTGAGCGTTGCGGACTGGCTGGGGGGGAATCCGCCCCATGTGAGCGTTGCGGACTGGCTGGGGGGGGAATCCGCCCCATGTGAGCGTTGCGGACTCGCTGGGGGGGAATCCGCCCCATGTGAGCGTTGCGGACTGGCTGGGGGGGAATCCGCCCCATGTGAGCGTTGCGGACTGGCTGGGGGGTAATCCGCCCCATGTGAGCGTTGCGGACTGGCTGGGGGGGAATCCGCCCCATGTGAGCGTTGCGGACTCGCTGGGGGGGAATCCGCCCCATGTGAGCGTTGCGGACTCGCTGGGGGGGAATCCGCCCCATGTGAGCGTTGCGGACTCGCTGGGGGGGAATCCGCCCCATGTGAGCGTTGCGGACTCGCTGGGGGGGAATCCGCCCCATGTGAGCGTTGCGGACTGGCTGGGGGGGAATCCGCCCCATGTGAGCGTTGCGGACTGGCTGGGGGGTAATCCGCCCCATGTGAGCGTTGCGGACTGGCTGGGGGGTAATCCGCCCCATGTGAGCGTTGCGGACTCGCTGGGGGGGAATCCGCCCCATGTGAGCGTTGCGGACTCGCTGGGGGGGAGTCCGCCCCATGTGAGCGTTGCGGACTCGCTGGGGGGGAATCCGCCCCATGTGAGCGTTGCGGACTGGCTGGGGGGGAATCCGCCCCATGTGAGCGTTGCGGACTCGCTGGGGGGGAATCCGCCCCATGTGAGCGTTGCGGACTCGCTGGGGGGGAATCCGCCCCATGTGAGCGTTGCGGACTGGCTGGGGGGGAATCCGCCCCATGTGAGCGTTGCGGACTGGCTGGGGGGGAATCCGCCCCATGTGAGCGTTGCGGACTCGCTGGGGGGGAATCCGGCCCATGTGAGCGTTGCGGACTGGCTGGGGGGGAATCCGCCCCATGTGAGCGTTGCGGACTCGCTGGGGGGGAATCCGCCCCATGTGAGCGTTGCGGACTCGCTGGGGGGGAATCCGCCCCATGTGAGCGTTGCGGACTCGCTGGGGGGGAATCCGCCCCATGTGAGCGTTGCGGACTGGCTGGGGGGGAATCCGCCCCATGTGAGCGTTGCGGACTGGCGGGGGGGCAATCCGCCCCATGTGAGCGTTGCGGACTCGCTGGGGGGGAATCCGCCCCATGTGAGCGTTGCGGACTCGCTGGGGGGGAATCCGCCCCATGTGAGCGTTGCGGACTGGCTGGGGGGGAATCCGCCCCATGTGAGCGTTGCGGACTGGCTGGGGGGGAATCCGCCCCATGTGAGCGTTGCGGACTGGCTGGGGGGGAATCCGCCCCATGTGAGCGTTGCGGACTGGCTGGGGGGGAATCCGCCCCATGTGAGCGTTGCGGACTGGCTGGGGGGGAATCCGCCCCATGTGAGCGTTGCGGACTCGCTGGGGGGGAATCCGCCCCATGTGAGCGTTGCGGACTGGCTGGGGGGGAATCCGCCCCATGTGAGCGTTGCGGACTGGCTGGGGGGGAATCCGCCCCATGTGAGCGTTGCGGACTGGCTGGGGGGCAATCCGCCCCATGTGAGCGTTGCAGACTGGCTGGGGGGGAATCCGCCCCATGTGAGCGTTGCGGACTGGCTGGGGGGGAATCCGCCCCATGTGAGCGTTGCGGACTCGCTGGGGGGGAATCCGCCCCATGTGAGCGTTGCGGACTGGCTGGGGGGGAATCCGCCCCATGTGAGCGTTGCGGACTCGCTGGGGGGGAATCCGCCCCATGTGAGCGTTGCGGACTCGCTGGGGGGGAATCCGCCCCATGTGAGCGTTGCGGACTGGCTGGGGGGGAATCCGCCCCATGTGAGCGTTGCGGACTCGCTGGGGGGGAATCCGCCCCATGTGAGCGTTGCGGACTCGCTGGGGGGGAATCCGCCCCATGTGAGGGTTGCGGACTGGCTGGGGGGGAATCCGCCCCATGTGAGCGTTGCGGACTCGCTGGGGGGGAATCCGCCCCATGTGAGCGTTGCGGACTCGCTGGGGGGGAATCCGCCCCATGTGAGCGTTGCGGACTGGCTGGGGGGGAATCCGCCCCATGTGAGCGTTGCGGACTGGCTGGGGGGGAATCCGCCCCATGTGAGCGTTGCGGACTGGCTGGGGGGGAATCCGCCCCATGTGAGCGTTGCGGACTCGCTGGGGGGGAATCCGCCCCATGTGAGCGTTGCGGACTCGCTGGGGGGGAATCCGCCCCATGTGAGCGTTGCGGACTCGCTGGGGGGGAATCCGCCCCATGTGAGCGTTGCGGACTCGCTGGGGGGGAATCCGCCCCATGTGAGCGTTGCGGACTCGCTGGGGGGGAATCCGCCCCATGTGAGCGTTGCGGACTCGCTGGGGGGGAATCCGCCCCATGTGAGCGTTGCGGACTGGCTGGGGGGGAATCCGCCCCATGTGAGCGTTGCGGACTGGCTGGGGGGGAATCCGCCCCATGTGAGCGTTGCGGACTGGCTGGGGGGGAATCCGCCCCATGTGAGCGTTGCGGACTGGCTGGGGGGGAATCCGCCCCATGTGAGCGTTGCGGACTCGCTGGGGGGGAATCCGCCCCATGTGAGCGTTGCGGACTGGCTGGGGGGGAATCCGCCCCATGTGAGCGTTGCGGACTGGCTGGGGGGGAATCCGCCCCATGTGAGCGTTGCGGACTCGCTGGGGGGGAATCCGCCCCATGTGAGCGTTGCGGACTGGCTGGGGGGGAATCCGCCCCATGTGAGCGTTGCGGACTGGCTGGGGGGGAATCCGCCCCATGTGAGCGTTGCGGACTGGCTGGGGGGGAATCCGCCCCATGTGAGCGTTGCGGACTGGCTGGGGGGCAATCCGCCCCATGTGAGCGTTGCGGACTGGCTGGGGGGGAATCCGCCCCATGTGAGCGTTGCGGACTGGCTGGGGGGGAATCCGCCCCATGTGAGCGTTGCGGACTCGCTGGGGGGGAATCTGCCCCATGTGAGCGTTGCGGACTCGCTGGGGGGGAATCCGCCCCATGTGAGCGTTGCGGACTGGCTGGGGGGGAATCCGCCCCATGTGAGCGTTGCGGACTCGCTGGGGGGGAATCCGCCCCATGTGAGCGTTGCGGACTCGCTGGGGGGGAATCCGCCCCATGTGAGCGTTGCGGACTGGCTGGGGGGGAATCCGCCCCATGTGAGCGTTGCGGACTGGCTGGGGGGGAATCCGCCCCATGTGAGCGTTGCGGACTCGCTGGGGGGGAATCCGCCCCATGTGAGCGTTGCGGACTGGCTGGGGGGGAATCCGCCCCATGTGAGCGTTGCGGACTGGCTGGGGGGGAATCCGCCCCATGTGAGCGTTGCGGACTGGCTGGGGGGAATCCGCCCCATGTGAGCGTTGCGGACTGGCTGGGGGGGAATCCGCCCCATGTGAGCGTTGCGGACTGGCTGGGGGGGAATCCGCCCCATGTGAGCGTTGCGGACTGGCTGGGGGGGAATCCGCCCCATGTGAGCGTTGCGGACTCGCTGGGGGGGAATCCGCCCCATGTGAGCGTTGCGGACTGGCTGGGGGGGAATCCGCCCCATGTGAGCGTTGCGGACTGGCTGGGGGGGAATCCGCCCCATGTGAGCGTTGCGGACTCGTTGGGGGGGAATCCGCCCCATGTGAGCGTTGCGGACTGGCTGGGGGGGAATCCGCCCCATGTGAGCGTTGCGGACTCGCTGGGGGGGAATCCGCCCCATGTGAGCGTTGCGGACTGGCTGGGGGGGAATCCGCCCCATGTGAGCGTTGCGGACTCGCTGGGGGGGAATCCGCCCCATGTGAGCGTTGCGGACTCGCTGGGGGGAAATCCGCCCCATGTGAGCGTTGCGGACTGGCTGGGGGGGAATCCGCCCCATGTGAGCGTTGCGGACTCGCTGGGGGGGAATCCGCCCCATGTGAGCGTTGCGGACTCGCTGGGGGGGAATCCGCCCCATGTGAGCGTTGCGGACTGGCTGGGGGGGAATCCGCCCCATGTGAGCGTTGCGGACTGGCTGGGGGGGAATCCGCCCCATGTGAGCGTTGCGGACTCGCTGGGGGGGAGTCCGCCCCATGTGAGCGTTGCGGACTCGCTGGGGGGGAATCCGCCCCATGTGAGCGTTGCGGACTCGCTGGGGGGGAGTCCGCCCCATGTGAGCGTTGCGGACTCGCTGGGGGGGAATCCGCCCCATGTGAGCGTTGCGGACTGGCTGGGGGGGAATCCGCCCCATGTGAGCGTTGCGGACTCGCTGGGGGGGAATCCGCCCCATGTGAGCGTTGCGGACTCGCTGGGGGGGAGTCCGCCCCATGTGAGCGTTGCGGACTCGCTGGGGGGGAATCCGCCCCATGTGAGCGTTGCGGACTCGCTGGGGGGGAATCCGCCCCATGTGAGCGTTGCGGACTCGCTGGGGGGGAATCCGCCCCATGTGAGCGTTGCGGACTGGCTGGGGGGGAAATCCGCCCCATGTGAGCGTTGCGGACTGGCTGGGGGGGAATCCGGCCCATGTGAGCGTTGCGGACTCGCTGGGGGGGAATCCGCCCCATGTGAGCGTTGCGGACTCGCTGGGGGGGAATCCGCCCCATGTGAGCGTTGCGGACTGGCTGGGGGGGAATCCGCCCCATGTGAGCGTTGCGGACTGGCTGGGGGGGAATCCGCCCCATGTGAGCGTTGCGGACTGGCTGGGGGGGAATCTGCCCCATGTGAGCGTTGCGGACTGGCTGGGGGGGAATCCGCCCCATGTGAGCGTTGCGGACTCGCTGGGGGGGAATCCGCCCCATGTGAGCGTTGCGGACTGGCTGGGGGGGAATCCGCCCCATGTGAGCGTTGCGGACTCGCTGGGGGGGAATCCGCCCCATGTGAGCGTTGCGGACTGGCTGGGGGGGAATCCGCCCCATGTGAGCGTTGCGGACTGGCTGGGGGGGAATCCGCCCCATGTGAGCGTTGCGGACTCGCTGGGGGGGAATCCGCCCCATGTGAGCGTTGCGGACTGGCTGGGGGGGAATCCGCCCCATGTGAGCGTTGCGGACTCGCTGGGGGGGAATCCGCCCCATGTGAGCGTTGCGGACTGGCTGGGGGGGAATCCGCCCCATGTGAGCGTTGCGGACTGGCTGGGGGGGAATCCGCCCCATGTGAGCGTTGCGGACTGGCTGGGGGGGAATCCGCCCCATGTGAGCGTTGCGGACTGGCTGGGGGGGAATCCGCCCCATGTGAGCGTTGCGGACTCGCTGGGGGGGAATCCGCCCCATGTGAGCGTTGCGGACTGGCTGGGGGGGAATCCGCCCCATGTGAGCGTTGCGGACTGGCTGGGGGGGAATCCGCCCCATGTGAGCGTTGCGGACTCGTTGGGGGGGAATCCGCCCCATGTGAGCGTTGCGGACTGGCTGGGGGGGAATCCGCCCCATGTGAGCGTTGCGGACTCGCTGGGGGGGAATCCGCCCCATGTGAGCGTTGCGGACTGGCTGGGGGGGAATCCGCCCCATGTGAGCGTTGCGGACTCGCTGGGGGGGAATCCGCCCCATGTGAGCGTTGCGGACTGGCTGGGGGGGAATCCGCCCCATGTGAGCGTTGCGGACTGGCTGGGGGGGAATCCGCCCCATGTGAGCGTTGCGGACTCGCTGGGGGGGAGTCCGCCCCATGTGAGCGTTGCGGACTCGCTGGGGGGGAATCCGCCCCATGTGAGCGTTGCGGACTCGCTGGGGGGGAGTCCGCCCCATGTGAGCGTTGCGGACTCGCTGGGGGGGAATCCGCCCCATGTGAGCGTTGCGGACTGGCTGGGGGGGAAATCCGCCCCATGTGAGCGTTGCGGACTGGCTGGGGGGGAATCCGGCCCATGTGAGCGTTGCGGACTCGCTGGGGGGGAATCCGCCCCATGTGAGCGTTGCGGACTCGCTGGGGGGGAATCCACCCCATGTGAGCGTTGCGGACTGGCTGGGGGGGAATCCGCCCCATGTGAGCGTTGCGGACTGGCTGGGGGGGAATCCGCCCCATGTGAGCGTTGCGGACTGGCTGGGGGGGAATCTGCCCCATGTGAGCGTTGCGGACTGGCTGGGGGGGAATCCGCCCCATGTGAGCGTTGCGGACTCGCTGGGGGGGAATCCGCCCCATGTGAGCGTTGCGGACTGGCTGGGGGGGAATCCGGCCCATGTGAGCGTTGCGGACTCGCTGGGGGGGAATCCGCCCCATGTGAGCGTTGCGGACTGGCTGGGGGGGAATCCGCCCCATGTGAGCGTTGCGGACTGGCTGGGGGGGAATCCGCCCCATGTGAGCGTTGCGGACTCGCTGGGGGGGAATCCGCCCCATGTGAGCGTTGCGGACTGGCTGGGGGGGAATCCGCCCCATGTGAGCGTTGCGGACTCGCTGGGGGGGAATCCGCCCCATGTGAGCGTTGCGGACTGGCTGGGGGGGAATCCGCCCCATGTGAGCGTTGCGGACTGGCTGGGGGGGAATCCGCCCCATGTGAGCGTTGCGGACTAGCTGGGGGGTAATCCGCCCCATGTGAGCGTTGCGGACTGGCTGGGGGGCAATCCGCCCCATGTGAGCGTTGCGGACTGGCTGGGGGGGAATCCGCCCCATGTGAGCGTTGCGGACTGGCTGGGGGGGAATCCGCCCCATGTGAGCGTTGCGGACTCGCTGGGGGGGAGTCCGCCCCATGTGAGCGTTGCGGACTCGCTGGGGGGGAATCCGCCCCATGTGAGCGTTGCGGACTCGCTGGGGGGGAGTCCGCCCCATGTGAGCGTTGCGGACTCGCTGGGGGGGAATCCGCCCCATGTGAGCGTTGCGGACTGGCTGGGGGGGAATCCGCCCCATGTGAGCGTTGCGGACTCGCTGGGGGGGAATCCGCCCCATGTGAGCGTTGCGGACTCGCTGGGGGGGAGTCCGCCCCATGTGAGCGTTGCGGACTCGCTGGGGGGGAATCCGCCCCATGTGAGCGTTGCGGACTCGCTGGGGGGGAGTCCGCCCCATGTGAGCGTTGCGGACTCGCTGGGGGGGAATCCGCCCCATGTGAGCGTTGCGGACTGGCTGGGGGGGAAATCCGCCCCATGTGAGCGTTGCGGACTGGCTGGGGGGGAATCCGCCCCATGTGAGCGTTGCGGACTGGCTGGGGGGGAATCCGCCCCATGTGAGCGTTGCGGACTCGCTGGGGGGGAGTCCGCCCCATGTGAGCGTTGCGGACTCGCTGGGGGGGAATCCGCCCCATGTGAGCGTTGCGGACTCGCTGGGGGGGAGTCCGCCCCATGTGAGCGTTGCGGACTCGCTGGGGGGGAATCCGCCCCATGTGAGCGTTGCGGACTGGCTGGGGGGGAATCCGCCCCATGTGAGCGTTGCGGACTCGCTGGGGGGGAATCCGCCCCATATGAGCGTTGCGGACTGGCTGGGGGGGAATCCGCCCCATGTGAGCGTTGCGGACTGGCTGGGGGGGAATCCGCCCCATGTGAGCGTTGCGGACTGGCTGGGGGGGAATCCGCCCCATGTGAGCGTTGCGGACTGGCTGGGGGGGAATCCGCCCCATGTGAGCGTTGCGGACTGGCTGGGGGGGAATCCGCCCCATGTGAGCGTTGCGGACTCGCTGGGGGGGAATCCGCCCCATGTGAGCGTTGCGGACTGGCTGGGGGGGAATCCGCCCCATGTGAGCGTTGCGGACTCGCTGGGGGGGAATCCGCCCCATGTGAGCGTTGCGGACTGGCTGGGGGGGAATCCGCCCCATGTGAGCGTTGCGGACTGGCTGGGGGGGAATCCGCCCCATGTGAGCGTTGCGGACTAGCTGGGGGGTAATCCGCCCCATGTGAGCGTTGCGGACTGGCTGGGGGGCAATCCGCCCCATGTGAGCGTTGCGGACTGGCTGGGGGGGAATCCGCCCCATGTGAGCGTTGCGGACTGGCTGGGGGGGAATCCGCCCCATGTGAGCGTTGCGGACTCGCTGGGGGGGAGTCCGCCCCATGTGAGCGTTGCGGACTCGCTGGGGGGGAATCCGCCCCATGTGAGCGTTGCGGACTCGCTGGGGGGGAGTCCGCCCCATGTGAGCGTTGCGGACTCGCTGGGGGGGAATCCGCCCCATGTGAGCGTTGCGGACTGGCTGGGGGGGAATCCGCCCCATGTGAGCGTTGCGGACTCGCTGGGGGGGAATCCGCCCCATGTGAGCGTTGCGGACTCGCTGGGGGGGAGTCCGCCCCATGTGAGCGTTGCGGACTCGCTGGGGGGGAATCCGCCCCATGTGAGCGTTGCGGACTCGCTGGGGGGGAGTCCGCCCCATGTGAGCGTTGCGGACTCGCTGGGGGGGAATCCGCCCCATGTGAGCGTTGCGGACTGGCTGGGGGGGAAATCCGCCCCATGTGAGCGTTGCGGACTGGCTGGGGGGGAATCCGGCCCATGTGAGCGTTGCGGACTCGCTGGGGGGGAATCCGCCCCATGTGAGCGTTGCGGACTCGCTGGGGGGGAATCCGCCCCATGTGAGCGTTGCGGACTGGCTGGGGGGGAATCCGCCCCATGTGAGCGTTGCGGACTGGCTGGGGGGGAATCCGCCCCATGTGAGCGTTGCGGACTGGCTGGGGGGGAATCTGCCCCATGTGAGCGTTGCGGACTGGCTGGGGGGGAATCCGCCCCATGTGAGCGTTGCGGACTCGCTGGGGGGGAATCCGCCCCATGTGAGCGTTGCGGACTGGCTGGGGGGGAATCCGCCCCATGTGAGCGTTGCGGACTCGCTGGGGGGGAATCCGCCCCATGTGAGCGTTGCGGACTGGCTGGGGGGGAATCCGCCCCATGTGAGCGTTGCGGACTGGCTGGGGGGGAATCCGCCCCATGTGAGCGTTGCGGACTCGCTGGGGGGGAATCCGCCCCATGTGAGCGTTGCGGACTGGCTGGGGGGGAATCCGCCCCATGTGAGCGTTGCGGACTGGCTGGGGGGGAATCCGCCCCATGTGAGCGTTGCGGACTCGCTGGGGGGGAATCCGCCCCATGTGAGCGTTGCGGACTGGCTGGGGGGGAATCCGCCCCATGTGAGCGTTGCGGACTGGCTGGGGGGGAATCCGCCCCATGTGAGCGTTGCGGACTGGCTGGGGGGGAATCCGCCCCATGTGAGCGTTGCGGACTGGCTGGTGGGGAATCCGCCCCATGTGAGCGTTGCGGACTGGCTGGGGGGGAATCCGCCCCATGTGAGCGTTGCGGACTCGCTGGGGGGGAATCCGCCCCATGTGAGCGTTGCGGACTGGCTGGGGGGGAATCCGCCCCATGTGAGCGTTGCGGACTCGCTGGGGGGGAATCCGCCCCATGTGAGCGTTGCGGACTGGCTGGGGGGGAATCCGCCCCATGTGAGCGTTGCGGACTGGCTGGGGGGGAATCCGCCCCATGTGAGCGTTGCGGACTCGTTGGGGGGGAATCCGCCCCATGTGAGCGTTGCGGACTGGCTGGGGGGGAATCCGCCCCATGTGAGCGTTGCGGACTGGCTGGGGGGGAATCCGCCCCATGTGAGCGTTGCGGACTCGCTGGGGGGGAATCCGCCCCATGTGAGCGTTGCGGACTCGCTGGGGGGGGATCCGCCCCATGTGAGCGTTGCGGACTCGCTGGGGGGGAATCCGCCCCATGTGAGCGTTGCGGACTGGCTGGGGGGGAATCCGCCCCATGTGAGCGTTGCGGACTGGCTGGGGGGGAATCCGCCCCATGTGAGCGTTGCGGACTGGCTGGGGGGGAATCCGCCCCATGTGAGCGTTGCGGACTCGCTGGGGGGGAATCCGCCCCATGTGAGCGTTGCGGACTGGCTGGGGGGGAATCCGCCCCATGTGAGCGTTGCGGACTGGCTGGGGGGGAATCCGCCCCATGTGAGCGTTGCGGACTGGCTGGGGGGGAATCTGCCCCATGTGAGCGTTGCGGACTGGCTGGGGGGGAATCCGCCCCATGTGAGCGTTGCGGACTCGCTGGGGGGGAATCCGCCCCATGTGAGCGTTGCGGACTGGCTGGGGGGGAATCCGCCCCATGTGAGCGTTGCGGACTCGCTGGGGGGGAATCCGCCCCATGTGAGCGTTGCGGACTGGCTGGGGGGGAATCCGCCCCATGTGAGCGTTGCGGACTGGCTGGGGGGGAATCCGCCCCATGTGAGCGTTGCGGACTCGCTGGGGGGGAATCCGCCCCATGTGAGCGTTGCGGACTGGCTGGGGGGGAATCCGCCCCATGTGAGCGTTGCGGACTGGCTGGGGGGGAATCCGCCCCATGTGAGCGTTGCGGACTCGCTGGGGGGGAATCCGCCCCATGTGAGCGTTGCGGACTGGCTGGGGGGGAATCCGCCCCATGTGAGCGTTGCGGACTGGCTGGGGGGGAATCCGCCCCATGTGAGCGTTGCGGACTGGCTGGGGGGGAATCCGCCCCATGTGAGCGTTGCGGACTGGCTGGTGGGGAATCCGCCCCATGTGAGCGTTGCGGACTGGCTGGGGGGGAATCCGCCCCATGTGAGCGTTGCGGACTCGCTGGGGGGGAATCCGCCCCATGTGAGCGTTGCGGACTGGCTGGGGGGGAATCCGCCCCATGTGAGCGTTGCGGACTCGCTGGGGGGGAATCCGCCCCATGTGAGCGTTGCGGACTGGCTGGGGGGGAATCCGCCCCATGTGAGCGTTGCGGACTGGCTGGGGGGGAATCCGCCCCATGTGAGCGTTGCGGACTCGTTGGGGGGGAATCCGCCCCATGTGAGCGTTGCGGACTGGCTGGGGGGGAATCCGCCCCATGTGAGCGTTGCGGACTCGCTGGGGGGGAATCCGCCCCATGTGAGCGTTGCGGACTGGCTGGGGGGGAATCCGCCCCATGTGAGCGTTGCGGACTCGCTGGGGGGGAATCCGCCCCATGTGAGCGTTGCGGACTCGCTGGGGGGGAATCCGCCCCATGTGAGCGTTGCGGACTGGCTGGGGGGGAATCCGCCCCATGTGAGCGTTGCGGACTCGCTGGGGGGGAATCCGCCCCATGTGAGCGTTGCGGACTCGCTGGGGGGGAATCCGCCCCATGTGAGCGTTGCGGACTGGCTGGGGGGGAATCCGCCCCATGTGAGCGTTGCGAACCCACCGGGGGGAATCCGCCCCATGTGAGCGTTGCGGACTGGCTGGGGGGGAATCCGCCCCATGTGAGCGTTGCGGACTCGCTGGGGGGGAATCCGCCCCATGTGAGCGTTGCGGACTGGCTGGGGGGGAATCCGCCCCATGTGAGCGTTGCGGACTGGCTGGGGGGGAATCCGCCCCATGTGAGCGTTGCGGACTGGCTGGGGGGGAATCCGCCCCATGTGAGCGTTGCGGACTCGCTGGGGGGGAATCCGCCCCATGTGAGCGTTGCGGACTGGCTGGGGGGGAATCCGCCCCATGTGAGCGTTGCGGACTCGCTGGGGGGGAATCCGCCCCATGTGAGCGTTGCGGACTCGCTGGGGGGGAATCCGCCCCATGTGAGCGTTGCGGACTCGCTGGGGGGGAATCCGCCCCATGTGAGCGTTGCGGACTCGCTGGGGGGGAGTCCGCCCCATGTGAGCGTTGCGGACTCGCTGGGGGGGAATCCGCCCCATGTGAGCGTTGCGGACTGGCTGGGGGGGAATCCGCCCCATGTGAGCGTTGCGGACTCGCTGGGGGGGAATCCGCCCCATGTGAGCGTTGCGGACTCGCTGGGGGGGAATCCGCCCCATGTGAGCGTTGCGGACTCGCTGGGGGGGAATCCGCCCCATGTGAGCGTTGCGGACTGGCTGGGGGGGAATCCGCCCCATGTGAGCGTTGCGGACTGGCTGGGGGGGAATCCGCCCCATGTGAGCGTTGCGGACTCGTTGGGGGGGAATCCGCCCCATGTGAGCGTTGCGGACTGGCTGGGGGGGAATCCGCCCCATGTGAGCGTTGCGGACTCGCTGGGGGGGAATCCGCCCCATGTGAGCGTTGCGGACTCGCTGGGGGGGAATCCGCCCCATGTGAGCGTTGCGGACTGGCTGGGGGGGAATCCGCCCCATGTGAGCGTTGCGGACTCGCTGGGGGGGAATCCGCCCCATGTGAGCGTTGCGGACTCGCTGGGGGGGAATCCGCCCCATGTGAGCGTTGCGGACTCGCTGGGGGGGAATCCGCCCCATGTGAGCGTTGCGGACTGGCTGGGGGGGAATCCGCCCCATGTGAGCGTTGCGGACTCGCTGGGGGGGAATCCGCCCCATGTGAGCGTTGCGGACTGGCTGGGGGGGAATCCGCCCCATGTGAGCGTTGCGGACTCGCTGGGGGGGAATCCGCCCCATGTGAGCGTTGCGGACTCGCTGGGGGGGAATCCGCCCCATGTGAGCGTTGCGGACTCGCTGGGGGGGAATCCGCCCCATGTGAGCGTTGCGGACTCGCTGGGGGGGAATCCGCCCCATGTGAGCGTTGCGGACTCGCTGGGGGGGAATCCGCCCCATGTGAGCGTTGCGGACTCGCTGGGGGGGAATCCGCCCCATGTGAGCGTTGCGGACTCGCTGGGGGGGAATCCGCCCCATGTGAGCGTTGCGGACTCGCTGGGGGGGAATCCGCCCCATGTGAGCGTTGCGGACTCGCTGGGGGGGAATCCGCCCCATGTGAGCGTTGCGGACTCGCTGGGGGGGAATCCGCCCCATGTGAGCGTTGCGGACTCGCTGGGGGGGAATCCGCCCCATGTGAGCGTTGCGGACTGGCTGGGGGGGAATCCGCCCCATGTGAGCGTTGCGGACTCGCTGGGGGGGAATCCGCCCCATGTGAGCGTTGCGGACTGGCTGGGGGGGAATCCGCCCCATGTGAGCGTTGCGGACTCGCTGGGGGGGAATCCGCCCCATGTGAGCGTTGCGGACTGGCTGGGGGGGAATCCGCCCCATGTGAGCGTTGCGGACTCGCTGGGGGGGAATCCGCCCCATGTGAGCGTTGCGGACTGGCTGGGGGGGAATCCGCCCCATGTGAGCGTTGCGGACTCGCTGGGGGGGAATCCGCCCCATGTGAGCGTTGCGGACTCGCTGGGGGGGAATCCGCCCCATGTGAGCGTTGCGGACTCGCTGGGGGGGAATCCGCCCCATGTGAGCGTTGCGGACTCGCTGGGGGGGAATCCGCCCCATGTGAGCGTTGCGGACTCGCTGGGGGGGAATCCGCCCCATATGAGCGTTGCGGACTGGCTGGGGGGGAATCCGCCCCATGTGAGCGTTGCGGACTGGCTGGGGGGGAATCCGCCCCATGTGAGCGTTGCGGACTGGCTGGGGGGGAATCCGCCCCATGTGAGCGTTGCGGACTCGCTGGGGGGGGATCCGCCCCATGTGAGCGTTGCGGACTCGCTGGGGGGGAATCCGCCCCATGTGAGCGTTGCGGACTGGCTGGGGGGGAATCCGCCCCATGTGAGCGTTGCGGACTGGCTGGGGGGGAATCCGCCCCATGTGAGCGTTGCGGACTGGCTGGGGGGGAATCCGCCCCATGTGAGCGTTGCGGACTCGCTGGGGGGGAATCCGCCCCATGTGAGCGTTGCGGACTGGCTGGGGGGGAATCCGGCCCATGTGAGCGTTGCGAACCCACCGGGGGGAATCCGCCCCATGTGAGCGTTGCGGACTCGCTGGGGGGGAATCCGCCCCATGTGAGCGTTGCGGACTCGCTGGGGGGGAATCCGCCCCATGTGAGCGTTGCGGACTCGCTGGGGGGGAATCCGCCCCATGTGAGCGTTGCGGACTGGCTGGGGGGGAATCCGCCCCATGTGAGCGTTGCGGACTGGCTGGGGGGGAATCCGCCCCATGTGAGCGTTGCGGACTGGCTGGGGGGGAATCCGCCCCATGTGAGCGTTGCGGACTGGCTGGGGGGGAATCCGCCCCATGTGAGCGTTGCGGACTGGCTGGGGGGGAATCCGCCCCATGTGAGCGTTGCGGACTGGCTGGGGGGGAATCCGCCCCATGTGAGCGTTGCGGACTCGCTGGGGGGGAATCCGCCCCATGTGAGCGTTGCGGACTCGCTGGGGGGGAATCCGCCCCATGTGAGCGTTGCGGACTCGCTGGGGGGGAATCCGCCCCATGTGAGCGTTGCGGACTCGCTGGGGGGGAATCCGCCCCATGTGAGCGTTGCGGACTGGCTGGGGGGGAATCCGCCCCATGTGAGCGTTGCGGACTCGCTGGGGGGGAATCCGCCCCATGTGAGCGTTGCGGACTGGCTGGGGGGGAATCCGCCCCATGTGAGCGTTGCGGACTCGCTGGGGGGGAATCCGCCCCATGTGAGCGTTGCGGACTGGCTGGGGGGGAATCCGCCCCATGTGAGCGTTGCGGACTGGCTGGGGGGGAGTCCGCCCCATGTGAGCGTTGCGGACTGGCTGGGGGGGAATCCGCCCCATGTGAGCGTTGCGGACTGGCTGGGGGGGAGTCCGCCCCATGTGAGCGTTGCGGACTGGCTGGGGGGGAATCCGCCCCATGTGAGCGTTGCGGACTGGCTGGGGGGGAATCCGCCCCATGTGAGCGTTGCGGACTGGCTGGGGGGGAGTCCGCCCCATGTGAGCGTTGCGGACTGGCTGGGGGGGAATCCGCCCCATGTGAGCGTTGCGGACTCGCTGGGGGGGAATCCGCCCCATGTGAGCGTTGCGGACTGGCTGGGGGGGAGTCCGCCCCATGTGAGCGTTGCGGACTGGCTGGGGGGGAATCCGCCCCATGTGAGCGTTGCGGACTGGCTGGGGGGGAATCCGCCCCATGTGAGCGTTGCGGACTGGCTGGGGGGGAATCCGCCCCATGTGAGCGTTGCGGACTCGCTGGGGGGGAATCCGCCCCATGTGAGCGTTGCGGACTGGCTGGGGGGGAATCCGCCCCATGTGAGCGTTGCGGACTCGCTGGGGGGGAATCCGCCCCATGTGAGCGTTGCGGACTGGCTGGGGGGGAATCCGCCCCATGTGAGCGTTGCGGACTGGCTGGGGGGGAATCCGCCCCATGTGAGCGTTGCGGACTCGCTGGGGGGGAATCCGCCCCATGTGAGCGTTGCGGACTGGCTGGGGGGGAATCCGCCCCATGTGAGCGTTGCGGACTGGCTGGGGGGGAATCCGCCCCATGTGAGCGTTGCGGACTGGCTGGGTACTTCCTCTGCATCCTTATGCCCTTAGGCGACCACGAGGGCAATATATTACAATTCCAGCCAGTTCACTTGGCTTCACCCTGACCCCCCTCCCCCCCCCAATGACGCCCAATGCTTTGTATGTACGGCTCATGCCTTTATGTGTGACTCTCTAGTCCCGCTCCTACCTCCCCCCCCAGCCTTCAACACCTGTACTACCTCAATAGCCATGGTTTCACAAGCTGGGCCAGTAAGCCCTGGAAGGTTACGCCATATCAGTTGAACACCTCTCCGCCCCCTAGGCCACCCGGTTGCACCACGGCAGCCTTATAACGCAGATATTGCCCACCCTAATAACACTGCCCTCCCCTAATAACACTGCCTCCCCTAATAACACTGCCCTCCCCTAATAACACTGCCCTCCCCTAATAACACTGCCCTCCCCTAATAACACTGCCTCCCCTAATAACACTGCCCTCCTATGTACAGCACCCGAACAGTCCGCCACAGCGCATCCCGGCAAGCGTCTCTCCCCACCTGCCCTCCTGCACTTCATCGGCATTCCAGAGGACAACCAAGCGAGGCTGCTACACCTCCCTCGCAGCCACACAGTGGAACAATTGGGCGTTGTCGAGCTACGACCTGGAGGTCACATGCGGCAGCAACAGCGCCGCCAATACTGTCAGCACACCCAGCACACCCCAACGGAGCCCCAGCCTGGCTGCGCTGCATATGGCTCATGCCTCACGGTGCCTGCGCGCTAGCAACACCACCTGCACCTCTTCGCCTGCCTTGGCTCTGCCTGGTGACTCCCGCCTGGTCCGTTCAGCAGGTCTCCTCCTGCCGGCAGGTGCCTCAGAACCTGTGTTGTTGGACCCGCTCAGCATACCGTCTCGCCTCTGCGTAGCCGGACAGGTGCAGCATGTGCCTTCGAGGAGCAGCAGCTGCCAGACGCCGTCTCCCGGCCATCGCGGTGTCATGGCGGGTCCCGTCTTCCCCACCGTCGCCTTGCAGCCCTCACCACCGCCCTCCCCAAGGAAGACCCCCCTGGGGACCGCCAGCGGGAAAGCGAGGACATGGTTGTCTCGGGAAGCCAGACGCATGAACACCCCCGCAGCAGCAGCAACAACAACAACATCGGCTGCAACTTATACTGGGAGTGAGAGGCCCGCGGCAGTATTGATGTTACCAACCTCTCGCGAGCTGTCGGCAGGTGCGGCGATGCCTGTGTCCACGTCGGCTGATGCACATCGGCGCTGGCTGGTCAGCCGCAGCCACGAGGCAGGAACAAGCGGCATCATGGCGGTAGGCAGCTGCTTGCAGAGGGAAAGCTCGGCACCCTCAGGCGCGTGGACGGACGGTATGCAGGATAGTGCCGCGGCTTCGTTGTCTTGGGTAGACAATGCAGGTGTTGATGCGGTACAGGGCCCCTTCAAGCAACGTAGCATGCCAGGGAACGCCTCACTGTGGAGCACGGAGCCTGGCCGCCCGCGGGGCGTGCACTCAAAGTACGCTTTGGCGGGACAAAGCAGGTCTGCAGGTGGAGCCAATGCAGACAATGCTCCTCTTGCTGGTGCGCCGACGGTTGCGGGAACCTCAGCATCAACAACATTCTCTCCACACCCTGTCCGAAGATCTACAGGAGGCAGGAATGCCGCCTGGCTAGACCCGTCCTCAAGCAATGGCCGTTGCACCGTGCTTGCAAGTAGTAGTTGCACCGAAGCTGCAGAGGTATGTGCCCCGGGCATGGTGTCTGGCCGCCTACAATGGTTGCATCCTCTACTGGAGGCCGAGGCCTCTTCTAGCTGCACTTGGAATGAGGGTCGGGCGAGTGTGTCCCCTGAGGGGGAGTCCGAGGCGGAGTTTGTGTCACCGTCAGTGTCAGCTGCTATGGCACGGGTGCGGTTGCTTAAGACAAAGGTGGCATCTAGGTGCAAGCAGCCCGTGTGGCTGTTGAAAAACTCGGATGAACACAATCAGCTTGATCAGAGCTGACATTTCTTGCAAGCGTTTGGTTTTGAACGACATCTGCAAGGCTTTGGCATCCGCACGTGTGTGTGTGTGCGGGGCAATCCACGTTGTTTTCATGTTTTGGGTGCATGGAAACAAGTAGGATGCTCAAGACGGTGACAAGCCTTGAGCAGCCGATACATAGATGGGGTGTACTCGAGGCCTTTGTTGCACTTCTTCATCAGTGATGCACAGAAAGAAAGAAAGAAAACTACGCCCCGCAGGGGCGTGAAGGTTAAGGAAACAGCGCGGCTTAAGGAAACAGCGCCGCAGTGATGCACTACCGTGCATGGAAATGGCATACTAGTATCTGCATCATTGAAAACTCTCGGAGTCATGCACCTTCCCAGCTCACCAATGCTGTCCATGCAGTTTACTGGTGGACGATGGGTGTTTGGGGTTGACGGTAACGGCCTGGATGTGGCTTCGGCCCAGGCTGCGCTGTTTACTTAACTCCCACGCCGCCCACGGGGCGTAGCTTCCTCTGCTGCAACTCCACGAGGTCAATTTGAGTACCAGACGGTAGAGGCTACGCCCTTACCGCTGGGGCTCAATTTGAGCTCGAGGAGTTACGCCGCGGCTCTCTTTCTTTCTTAGTTTGGGGATAAGCCAATTGTTAAGTCCACTTGGAAGGCGTTGGGCATGCTTCAGGAGTGAAATGTACCTAGCCATTCAATACAAATAAATCTTCATGCCAAATAATATGCGGAAAGGGAATGAGTAAAGCAAGCATGATATAAATGGTGTCATTGAATGTTCATCGGGCCCACATGTATGCACACTTTCAGAGAGCAGCGAGTTATGTGTGTTTCTAAAAACGTGGATCCTTCACATTTCGGTATGTTTGTGTATGAATATGGGATACACAGGCATGTTTTTGAAGTTGCCGCACAATGAAGGTATGAGCAATGCTTTTTTGTATGTGATGCATGGATGCCCACCAGCGTAGGGCTGAGTGTCTTCGTCTAGTTTGTATCCTTACTTCATGAGATAGGACATGCGTACATTTATGCAAATCGTATTACCAATTACATCAGCTTGTTAGTAGACATGAATGCAAGTCAGTTTTTTGTTGAGCTAACAACGTCATTGTATTTAGCCTCTGATTCAAAGCATTTTGCGTTACGTTGAATAATTGCGTCAACGGCATTCCCGGCTCTATGTCCTTGGTTCTCATTATTTTAGAGTTTCTTTTCACTATCCACACTAACTACACTAACACACAACTGATAGCAATCACTGATGCCCTTTGTCGTGACTACAACTTGATCCTTTCTTGATTGTTTGCGCCACATGTCTTTATAAATTCAATACGTTCGTTGCTCAGACTAGTATTGGCAAATCCTTTTGTAACATGACAGAACATTCATCCGCCTTCAAATATACGATTGCGATACCGTAGGTTTGAATTGCCTTCCCTCATGTACGAATTTCCGGTTATTTTTATGTTGCCCCCGGAGCGAAATCAGTTGCTTCATGATGCCCACATGGCATATTTGTTCTTTAATCCACATTCACTCGGCATCAAATTAGCTCATCCCGGCTGCAAGGAAAAAACGGGTCTTAGCTGTAGGGTAAAATCTTAACCCGACAGCAAGGTAAAAACATTTCCCGGTTGCAAGGTCCCCGTTGTAAGGTAAACCTAATCTCGGCTATAAGGTGAAAACCTTATCCCGGCTGCAAGGTGCAAACCTCATCCCGGCTGTAAGGTGAAAACCCTGTCCCGGCTGCAAGGTAAAAACCCTATCCCGGCTGCAAGATGAAAACCTCATCCCGGCTGCAAGGTGAAACGTTATCCCGGCTGCAAGGTGAAACCTTATCCCGGCTGTAGGATGAAAACCTTATCCCGGCTGTTTGATGGAAACCCTATCCCGGCTGTAGGATGAAAACCTTATCCCGGCTGTAAGATGGAAACCTTATCCCGGCTGTGAAGTGAAAACCTTATCCCGGCTGTAAGGTGAAAACCTTATCCCGGCTGTAAGGTGAAAACCTAATCCCGGCTGTAAGATGGAAACCTTATCCCGGCTGTGAGGTGAAACCCTATCCCGGCTGTAAGGTGAAAACCTTATCCCGGCTGTAAGGTGAAAACCTTATCCCGGCTTTTAGGTGAAAACCCTATCCCGGCTGCAAGGTGAAAACCCTATCCCGGCTGTAAGGTGAAAACCTTATCCCGGCTGCAAGGTGAAAACCTCATCCCGGCTGCAAGGTGAAAAGCTTATCCCGGCTGCAAGGTGAAAACCTCATCCCGGCTGTAAGGTGAAAACCCTGCCGCGACTGTAAGGTGAAAACCTCATCCCGGCTGCAAGGTAACACCCTATCCCGGCTGCAAGGTGAAAACCTCATCCCGGCTGTAAGGTGAAAACCCTGTCCCGGCTGTAAGGTGAAAACCTTATCCCGGCTGTAAGGTGAAAACCTTATCCCGGCTGTAAGGTGAAAACCCTGTCCCGACTGTAAGGTGAAAACCTTATCCCGGCTGCAAGGTAAAAACCCTATCCCGGCTGCAAGGTGAAACGTTATCCCGGCTGCAAGGTGAAACCTTATCCCGGCTGTAGGATGAAAACCTTATCCCGGCTGTTTGATGGAAACCTTATCCCGGCTGTAAGTTGAAAACCTTATCCCGGCTGTAAGATGGAAACCTTATCCCGGCTGTGAGGTGAAAACCTTATCCCGGCTGTAAGGTGAAAACCCTATCCCGGATGTAAGGTGAAAACCCTATCCCGGCTGCAAGGTGAAAACCTCATCCCGGCTGTGAGGTGAAAACCCAATCCCGGCTGTAAGGTGAAACCCTATCCCGGCTGTAAGATGAAACCTCATCCCGGCTGCAAGGTGAAAACCTTATCCTGGCTGTAAGGTGAAAAACCTATTCCTGCTATAAGGTGAAAACCTTATCCCGGCTGCAAGGTGAAAACCCTATCCCGGCTGCAAGGTGAAAAGCTTATCCCGGCTGTAAGGTGAAAAGCTTATCCCGGCTATAAGGTGAAAACCCTATCCCGGCTGTAAGGTGAAAACCTTATCCCGGCTGTGAGGTGAAAACCTTATCCCGGCTGCAAGGTGAAACCCTATCCCGGCTGTAAGGTGAAAACCCTATCCCGGCTGTAAGGTGAAAACCCAATCCCGGCTGCAAGGTGAAAACCTAATCCCGGCTGAAAGGTGAAAAGCTTATCCCGGCTGTAAGGTGAAAACCCAATCCCGGCTGCAAGGTGAAAACCTTATCCCGGCTGTAAGGTGGAACCCTATCCCGGCTGTAAGGTGAAAACCCTATCCCGGCTGTAAGGTGAAAACCCTATCCCGGCTGTAAGGTGCAAACCTCATCCCGGCTATGAGGTGAAAACCTTATCCCGGCTGCAAGGTGAAAACCTCATCCCGGATGTAAGGTGAAAACCCTATCCCGGCTGCAAGGTGAAAACCCTGTCCCGGCTGTAAGGTGAAAACCTTATCCCGGCTGTAAGGTGAAAACCCTATCCCGGCTGCATGGTGAAAACCTCATCCCGGCTGCAAGGTGAAAACCCTATCCCGGCTGTAAGGTGAAAACCCTATCCCGACTGCAAGGTAAAAACCCTATCCCGGCTGCAAGGTGAAAACCTCATCCCGGCTGTGAGGTGAAAACCCAATCCCGGCTGCAAGGTGAAAACCCTATCCCGACTGTAAGGTGAAAACCTTATCCCGGCTGTAAGGTGAAAAACCTATTCCTGCTATAAGGTGAAAACCTTATCCCGGCTGCAAGGTGACTAAACCCTATCCCGGCTGCAAGGTGAAAAGCTTATCCCGGCTGTAAGGTGAAAAGCTTATCCCGGCTGTAAAGTGAAAATCCTTTCCCGGCTTTTAGGTGAAAACCCTATCCCGGCTGTAAGGTGAAAACCTTCTCCCGGCTGTAAGGTGCAAACCTCATCCCGGTTGTAAGGTGAAAACCTTATCCCGGCTGCAAGGTGAAAACCTTATCCCGGCTGCAAGGTGGAAACCTTGAAGGCCCCGTGCGAGGCATCCCCCCCTCCTATAGCAGTCACGCCAGTGCATAAAGGGGCATGTCGAGCGTGCCGACAAGGCTATGGGTAGACACTGTCGGACGGTAACGCTGGGTGTCGCACCATAAAGCAGTAAACGTGCCAACATGGTAAACTCCGTAATCTCCGGTAAAGGCGCCTTAGAGAGGTGTCCTTCTACTCATAAACACGGTACATCACCGTACACACAGGCTCCTTGTACTTCAGACAAGAGCTGTTAACTGGCTACTGTGAGGTTCAGCCCTAGCAGGAAGTCTCTCTGCCTAGGGGTAAGTCTGGGTGTCCCTGTCTCGTGGGTACCGCCCCTACTACTTCACTCGCGATGTGCGCTTCAGGTCCGTGGCGGACTTCTCCCTCACGACAGTGATGGGCGCCTACGGGCAGGCTTCGTGACTACTCACTGGCTGCGGGTGCTCAACCAGTTAAGCTTCTAGATTTGGGTTTGTATGTCAGGCAAATAGCTAGGGTCGGCGCAGGCCTTCAGACCGTCTGGTCGCGATCCAGCTAGGCAATATCAGGTGCACTTACCGCGTCACACGCGGTGAGGGTACGGGATCGTAGACTGCGAACTACTGTTCTGCAGGGATCTCGTTCCTCAACTGAGGTCTTGTTCTCCTGCTATCTCAGCGGAGGCTGAGGTAGTCTTGACTTGTTGTAGGTACTGACTTAAGGAACACCTTGGGTCTCACACACTGGGTGACGGCCGGAGCTTGTTACAGAAGAGGTCTGTCCTTTTGAAAGGGACGAAGTAGCTAGTTTGGCTATTGCCGAGAAATATATTGAATCGGTAAACCCCAATTCAGAGTACGGGAAAGCTAAACCCCTGGCGTAAGCGGGTTTCTAGGTTCCTATTCAAATAAGGAGGATCCGCAGGGAAGCTGCGAAGCCTCCGCGGTCGCAAACTGCGGCCTAAACGGTTCTGGCACGTATACCGTAATATACCGTGACAGCTGTCGCACCATAAAGCAGTAAACGCGCCAATATGGTAAACTCCGTAATCTCCGGTAAAGGCGCCTTAGAGAGGTGTCCTTCTACTCATAAACACGGTACATCACCGTACACACAGGCTCCTTGTACTTCAGACAAGAGCTGTTAACTGGCTACTGTAAGGTTCAGCCCTAGCAGGAAGTCTCTCTGCCTAGGGGTAAGTCTGGGTGTCCCTGTCTCGTGGGTACCGCCCCTACTACTTCACTCGCCCCCCCGCTCCTCAGCGTTAAGCCTATCGGGCATGCGCTGGGAGCCGGAAAAAGGGGTCGGTACTGTTAGGAAGAAATTTCTGGCAATATGTACACCTCAGAAGATCAAAGTATCAAAGCAAATCTGCCTGGTTCAGGCCTTCTACACGCATCTGCCTGGTTCAGGCCATATACACAAATTTGCCTGGTTCAGGCCGTCCACACGCATCTGCCTGGTTCAGGCTTTCTTCAAGGCAAAATGAACATAATCTCTGCAAGCAATGCGCACATACTGCGCGTCATTCTCAGCATCTCAGTTGCTCATCACCAAACTTGGCTGTTAATCAGAATCATCAGGCCAGGCTAAGTATAACCGCTGCTCTCGCCCCACTGCGCCATAGACGCCTGGTCTTTTAAGGCCACAGGAAATGCGCGCCGCAGCAGCGGCTTCTGCCCCCTTGGGTACTATCACTACTCCACAAGATCAAGTCTTGTCGTCCACGCTCTAGCATATGTACTACCGCAGCCTTGCTGCTGCGGCTGTTGACAAACAAATTTTCATAACCCGTCGCTGCTCTAGGTCTTGTCGCCACCTAGCATAAACCGCCATTGACTTGCTGGCCTCCGGCCCAGCGCCTGCCGTGCCCTAGGACCAGGTGCGCTGTGCCTGAAAGTGTCTTCTGCTGCTCCGCCTCTGCCCTTTCCTGCCGGTTGCGATGTGAGTACTGCACATGCTCAGCAGCCTTGCCGCTCTGGGCTCGGCCTTCCCTGAGGTTCAGGTATCGGTGCACCCTTCAAGTGCCGATTCCTCCTCCTCCTTCGCTGCTTCTTTGGCCACCTTGGCCCGTCTGGCAACTGCCCTTGGGGTGACATTGGCCTCTCCCCGGCCAGTGGTGTACGAGATGTCGTACAACCCGTTCGCCATTGGCCTTGCGATGCCCCGCTCCATTTGCCGCGTAGCTGGGTTGGTGGCCATAACCTCCACCTCAGGCTTATCCATGATGTCGGCATCCGGGGCCGCCCTGGCTGCTGCTCTGGCAGCTGGGCTTGGCCGCCCCCGGACGGCTGCGCTGTGCTCTGGCTCTGCAGCGGGCCCTGCTATCTCAGCGGGCCCAGCGACCTTGTCGCCCGGCTGGCACCGTGGGCACGACCAATCGCCCTCAGGCACCTCATCAAGTGCTGGTACCAAGCAATCCATGTGCCAACCTGTGTTGCAGACATCGCACAACAGCATCACATCTCCGCGATCTGGCAGTTGGCACACCTCACAAGACAAGCTGTTATTGGGCCTTGCCCCACTGAAATCGACCACCCCTCGGAGGTTGGGCAAGTGGCACGGGGAGCAGTTGACAGCGTTCTCTGTCACTGTCAAACCGTCTGCTCCCTCCAACACAAGTGTGCCTGTTTCTCCCAGCCTTTTAACTCTCAGGATCTCTGGCCTAGCCTTAGGATCCAGGCTACGGCGCTCCGATGAATATCTGACATACACGTAATCGCCTTCTGCGAAACGTCTGATCTGGGGGACGTATCCTCCTCCCCTGATCCTTGCATAGCGCAGCTTATCGCAGTGCTGTGCGATCTTTAGGTGCTCACCCGCAACTGGTAGCGCCTCTTTGATCCTAGCCACTCTGGCCAGGAGCAGGTCCGCTGCCTCCTCTGCTGTTGCCACCTTGGCGGTGCTCCATAGGTCCGCCCCCACTCTGGAGGGGAACGTGGGTCTCTGCCCAAACAGAACCTCGTATGGCGCCATGCGCGTGGCCTGCTGCGGCGAGCAGCGGAAGCCCAGCGCCACCCATGGTACCATCTTGTCCCAGGAATCGTCGTTGCTGCCCTCCTGGCAGCATTTGCGCAGTCATGTCTTGAGAGTCTGGACTGCCCTTTCGGACAGCCCGTCTGCCTGGGGGTGATTGGCAGAAGTGGTGCGGTGATCAATAAAGCAATCCAGTAACATGTCCTGGAATTCTCCCTGGAACTCTGTCCCCTGGTCCGTCACCACCTCGGCGCAGCCCCCGAAACGTGCTACCACATTCTGGAAGAAAGCCAAGGCCGTCACATCTGACGCCTTGCTTGGGATGGGGATTAACTCCACCCACTTGGAGTAATGCTCCACACACACCCTCACAAATCGATTGCCCCTGGGCGTGGTGGTGAATGGTCCACACAGATCCACTCCCCACTGGAAAAATAACCCCTCGATGGGCAGCGGATGCAGGTCGGGCTGTATGTGATTGAATGTGGACGCCCTGGCCCTATCACACACACCGCACTCCTGCATTACCTTCCTGACTGCTGCCCTGAGCCCCCTCCACCAGTGCTGCTGCATGACCATGAAAGCTGTGCGGTGGCTGCCAAAATGGCCCGTACCAGCATGGGCCTCCTGGATCACTGCCAGCCTGTCCTCTGGCCTGGGTACTACACATCGTCTTCCGTCGGGCATAAGCCGTATCAACACTCCTCCCCTCTCTGATTCCCACAGAAAAGGAGCTCAGGCCCGCTCTGGCGATCTCCTCTTCCATCATTCTCTGGAAGAAAGGAGGCCCATTGCGTAGCCCAAAATTGAGCTTGGTGTACATCCACAGCTCAGGTCCCATCCAGAATGCCGTCTTAGGCTGGTCCTCAGCTTTGATCGGTATCTGCATGAACCCCGACCTGAGGTCCACCTTACTGAATATCTTGGCCGTACCCAGGTTCTGAAAAATTGTCTCCATCCTGGGGATGGCAAACTCCTGCTTAGCCGTACGCAGGTTCAATCTGCGCATATCGTGCGCTATGCGGTGATCAGTCCACTCGCCAGTCTCAGCACTCTTCTTGGCCGCAACCACAGAGTTGGCTGCAAACTTGATGGGACCCCCTTGGGGCACCTTCACAATGATACCTGCCTGTATCATCGGCTGGCACTTCTCTTTAAAGATGGCAGCCTTTGGAGGCGGCATGTCCCGCGACTTCTGAAAGCACGAGCTGACCTCGTCTTCCAAAGCCAATGTAAACTCACCCTGCGTGCCGCAGTAGCCTGGCAGGTCCTCCATGGAGTAGGCGAATGCTCCCTGGCGGTCCCTGAGGCTCTGCTCGAGGGACGCCTGCTGCTCCTCCGTGAAGTCAGGGTGCTTGCCCAGCAGCCATCCTTCTTCAGTCTTGACATATTCCGAAGGTGGTTCAACCACACCTCCTGGCTGGAACATGTCGATCATCTCTGCTGCCTGCGGGTCGTCCTCCGCGGCTGGTGCTTCCCCCTCGGCGCTGCTGTTGCGCTGCCATTCCTCCTGCTGGCTGTAGGCGCCCCCTGCCCTGCTGGCACCCCCCAAAGAGATGACAGCCGGCGGGCGCAGCCAGCCTGACGTAAGCTTTGCCGCAGCCTCCTGGCTGGACACAAAAGCACCCTGGCCTGCTGTAAATCCCCCTCCTCGGACTCCATGCCCAGTGGCCCTTGCACCCGGGATGCACGCTGACAGCAGGAGCCACACCAGCAACAGCTGGAATGCACCCGTAAGCACTCCCTTGAATGCCGTACAGTTCAGGAGTCCCCTGCATGCTGGCGGCTGCCGCGCAACTTGCGGCTGTTGCCCTGCTGGTTGCGCCACTATAGGTTCTGCAGGTGGCCCTGGCCTCAACTGCTCTGTGGCCCATGTGATCTCCAGCTCCACCCGGCTGATCTTGCCTGGCTGGCAAGGGCAATCCTTGCCCGGCCTGCTGCCACGATCCCTGTCTGCAGCCTTCCCCTGCGCATTCCTTGCGCGGCGCCTAGCCTTTTTTGACTTCTTTCCCTGAAGCTCGGCTGTTTCCGCCCTGGCTGCATCGGCCCCCACTGGCCACGCTTCTGACGGCTGTCCCCTGTGGTGCTTGGCCTGCTGCCCCTGCCTGCTGGCGGGGCGCGTCCCTCCGCTGGCGCTATGCCATCTGCAGCCTTCTGCCTTGTCTGCTGCCAACTGCCGCCTTCTGATGGCTCCCAAGGGCGTGTCCCCCTCTGGGCAGTCCTTGGTCTGGTGGCCACTCTGGGCGCAGATGAGGCGCCTGCCTTCCATCTCCACTGGGACTGGACAGGCGTGATAGTCGTGCCCATGCTTGCCGCATCGCAGGCATGGCTCCCCGGTAGCTGAACCATGGCCCCAGGCTGGATGCACCAAGTCACTGCATCTATGGCAGGCCCACACTCCTCTGCGGGTGCCGCCAATGCCCTTAGTGCCGGCACACGCCTTGTAGGCTGTACCGCTACACTTGCAGCACTTCCTGCCGGTCCCTTCCTCTAAGCTGACCATGCAGCCCAGACACCGCTGGGGCATGTCTGCGACATTTCTGCGCAGTGGCTCCCTGCTGACTGCGCTACCGCTGGTTAGGCTGCAAGCTCCACTGGCTGCGCCTCCGTCCCGGTTCTCTGGCCTGGGCGGGTGCTGCACTGGCGCCTGGCTGCTGGCGGGTCCCTCCCGACCATTGCCGCCTGCCACTGCCTGCGCATCCCTGTCGCCCTGCTCATCGCCTGAGCTAGCGCTGTCTGTTCCTGCACCCCGAATGCTCAGATGCCAGGGGAGATTGCTTGGTAGCCACAACACCCCCTGCCCTTCTCGGGTGCTAACCCACTCTGCAAGCTGGCGTTTTACCACCCGTAGGTTGAGGCAAATATCATCGGCGTACACCAGAGCCGCCTGCTCTGGTCCCCTGCCACTGGCCCACCTGGCCGCGCCTCTGAGTTGGTGCAATCTGCGGGCCAACCCAGTTTGCAACTGTCTGATGGCTGCCTGAAACCCCACTACTTGCAAACCCGCTCCCTCCAGGAGCTCAGGCATCATGCTCAAGTGCTCTGCTATGGTTCCGACATCGTCCTCCTCAGGCTCTACCGCTGTCCCTTCAGCTTTCCTCAGCTGGTATTCCAGGATGTGCCTGGCAACCCTCAGTCCCTCCAGCTGCCTGTCCGACTGCGCTCTGGCATCGTCCAAGCCTTCCCCTGCTGATGAGTCTCCTTCACTCCGCTCCTCAAGGCAAGTCAGCCAATGCGCGGCGACCTCCGCTGAAACCCCATCTATGAGGGCCGTCATACTGACGCCCAGTTCCTCCTCCAGGTCTTCCAACGCCTGGTTGTACTGCCACATCCTGGGATCTGGACTCTGCACTGGCAGCACTCTGATTTTGAACCACAGGCTGGACTCTGCCATGGCTGCGCTGCTGTCGACCAGCTCCTGGCCTGCCTCATGCAGGCCCATCTCCTCCTTCCTCTGCTTATCCAGCTGCTCCACACATCTCCTCAAGGTAGGCTTCCAGCGCTGAGTGCTGTACATGGCGGGGTCCCCCCAAGGGTCCCTCGCCACTGGCTGCACCGGCTCACTCATTTGTCTGTCCCTTGAGCTGTTGCTGTTTGGCCTGCCTTCCGCTGTTTCCCAGGAAGCTTCCATGAGCGGGTTTGCAGCCTGCCGCGGGTTCTCCCCCAATGCAGGCAGGCGCTCCCCTAGTTCAAACTCCCACTCGAGGTTGCGCCTTGTTTCCTCAATGGCGGCCCTCTCCCAATCTCCGTTGCTCATCCACTGTTGCTGCAGCTGCTCCATTGCTTCCTCGAAGCTCTGCCCTGGACTCTGGTCCTGGGCATGCGGAGGCTGGCTCCCCTGGCATGTCTGCACTCCTGGCCACTGGCCTGCCGATGTTGATCACGCCCACAGGCAGCGGGGGGCTGCTTGCCCCATACTCCCCGTCTGACTCTGAGTCAGCCACCAGCGGTGGCAACCCCTCCAAGGGGTCTTCGCTCTCCCCACCTGGTAGGCTTGTGTCCCACTGGCTTGGATCCTCCCCCTCGCGGAACCCCTGGTTCCTGCCGTCAGGGTGTCATGCTACCAGTCTGCGTTCCCTGTTGTCCCTCAGAATACTGGTTCCGCCGCAGCTACCCGAGGGAGTCCGGGGCTCTGCCCGGTCCCTGGTTTCCGCTGCCGGTGCTGCCAACTCCAGCTCCTGGTCAATTGTTTCTAGCCACTCCCACTCTGATGCCGTTGCACCCAGTGTAGTGACGAAAGCCGCCTGAAACGGCGCAAACGGCCCTGGCTGCTCTGAAGACTCTTGGGACCCGTCGCTACTGTCAGGATTGGGGTCCCATCTGCGGGCACCCCACCTGCCGATCCTCCAGTGACCCAGCGCTGGCTGGTCCCTCAGCTCCACCAGCTCTTCCTCGTAGGTTCCTGATCCTACTCCCCGGAACAAGGGATGCAGCGTGCGCACCCCTGCTGGGTGTGCCTGCTTCCACAGCTGCACCGTCACGGCGTTAGCCTGCCAGTGTGGCGTCACGCTGCTGGCCCTGTCCTCCTGCCAGGCTTTCCTCTCCTTGCGCACCCACTGCTGCACGCAGTCCTCCAACCGTTCTAGCGCGAACGGCGAGCGAGCCAGCTTAAACTCCTCCTCCCACATGGATCCACTGTCGGACGCTGGTCTCGCCCCGTATGGCCATGTGGGGCATTCAAACTCCGCAGGCGCCCACTGCGCTCCAACGCTCCACACCTCCTGCATGGCTGCCGACATTTGTCCATGCAGCATGGTCCTTTGCAGCACCATCATCATGACGGTCCACACTGCTGGATCTGCACCCCTGGCGTACTCGTGTGCGTGGAACTCTGCCTCATCCACATTGGCACACCTGACAATGGCTACGTTCCCCTCGCTCCTTGCGAAGAAGAACACCGGCATGTCATTCCTGGAGGCGTGCATGTGGATCCACGCCTCTGACACCGGGATCTCTTCCTCCTGCACCTCCTCATAGTAGTATGACACGGCCCGCTGCACTGGGATGGCTGCCCTGGCATCCCCCGGCGCCAATCCCCATGGCACAGCCTGGCCTGCTACCACCCTGGGTATGAGGATGGCTGCCTCAATGATGTCCTCAACCCTCCTGGGCTTGCCCCCATGGCAGAGCCCCGCGCCGTCGTAGGTTCCCTCGGCCGCCTCACTGCTCCTTCCATACGTCCCTGCGGCTACTGCCTGCACGGGCACGTAGAAGGCGCAGTCCCTCAGGCTGGGGTGTCCCAGCAAGCTGTGGGCACAGTGCTGCGCCCAAGGCGCACTCATAAATCCCAGCTGCGCTCCTTGCCACACCCCATCGGTGCACACGCTGTCTGGCACCTCCCATCGCGCCATGTCCGCAGCATTCACCACTGTTACTCCTTCTTGGCACACCAGGTGCACGGCTCTGTCCACGCAGTGTGACCAGATGGGATGCCTCCACTCTCGCTGCATCAACTCAGCCATCACTGTGCTGGGCTTGATGTACCCCTTGAGAGCTGCGATCAGCAGTACCGCCGTAACTGCGTCCCATGGGAACACCAGCCTGGCTACTGCTTGCATGGCCGCCTGCCGATTGACGCACACCACCTCACGGCTAGGCAGCAGCCTGTGGTTTTGGATCCTGCAAATCCCATCCTGGGAATCCTCCGGTACTGTGAGCATCGCCTCAGTAGCTGCTGACCCTGGCAGCTCATCTCCCAAGCGATACCACTGCACGAAGCCCCTGCCCTCTGGCGGGCCCGGCGGTATAGGCCTGGGCTGGACATGCTCCCTGCCGCTGGCTTGGTCGCGGTGGCCCTCACCGTCCTGGTCATAAGCCGTATCCTCGTCCCTTCCGGCGGACCACCTGTCGCTGACACCCCTGCTGGGGGGCCCACTGGCCGTCTCCCCCCACCCTCCAGGGTTGTACCTGGAGGATGTGCAGCAGTGGTTTCTAACGGGCTCTGCCGTATTGCCTCCCGAGCTCCTCGTTGCGGCTCCCTGGGCCCCTTGGTGGCGACCAGTCCTGCTGACTGACACCTGAGCCCTGGCGGCTGCCCCGTTTGCCGCGCTTCCGATGTGCAGCGGTACCTCCGGGGTGCCTGGGCATGGTAATACAGACTCCTGGTCAGGCATGGGCGTGTCCTCCCGTGAATCCGACCCTCTATCGGAGTTGGCGGAGCCATCCTCACTGGGACTGGCCTCCCCCTCCTCATCATCGTGCTGGTGCCTATCAGCCTGTGCCACCCTGTTGGCCTCATTCACTCTATCATAGTGATCAGACAGCTCCTCGATCAGAAACTTCTGCAACAGGTTGGGCCAATCCTCACACGGTGCTAGGCACCCCCTGCGCTGGAGGTTCCTCATGATCCCCCCTGCGTGGCGGATGGACCTGGCTGATCCTGCGGGCATTGTGCCGTAATGGTTCATAGCTAATGACTCCATTGCCACCTTCCAATGGTGCTTCTGAAGAGGCACCTGCCCTTCTAGCACCCACTGGGTGTCCCCCGGAACCTCTGCCACCTGGTTGCCCTGAACCTGGGCTGTGCCGGCGGCCTGATCAAACCTCCCATGGATCGACGCCATGCATGTGTGCCTTGCGAGACCCTCCCACTTGGGAGCATCTTGCATTGATGTGCCCTGTCGCCCTGGTGGTCCAGGCAGCCCGCTCTGGCCTGCAGCAGCCCTCTGCGCCTTCCACTCCTCAAAGGAGGTACGCTGCTCGGTCTCATAGGCCCTTCTTAACCGGTCCTCTGGACCCTCCAGGCTGTGGCCTGGTCCTTCAGCCTCCATGCCCCTTTCTGAGCCGGCTGGAACCCTAGGCCTGTCCAGGCGGCTGCTGTTGCCTGCCATCACCGGCCTCCAGTCTGGGCACTCGCTTGCGTAGTGCCCCGGCTGATGGCATTTGAAACACACCCCCCCATCTTGGGGTCCCAGAACGCTTGGCCTAGCTGCCCGACCCTGCCCAGCCTGGGCCCTGCCCGGCGGACTCCGGTCAGCTGCCCTCCTCCTGTCTTGTTCTTGGTCGCCCTTCCTGACCGATCTGGCCAGGCTCCCTGAGCCTCGCTCTAGGGAGCGGCCTCGGGGCATGCTGCCCCTCTGCTCTGGTCCTGGGCTCTCCCTCCTCGTATGGATACGCCTGTCGCTGTCCCCCTCACTTGGGGACCTGCGCCACCTGCCCTTGGCCTGTACATCGGCCGGGCTGCTATCTCCAGTGTTGTGCTCCGTCAGCTGGCTCTTGACCCCTGGCATGGGAGCCACCGCCTGGTGCTCCCTCACCTGCCCTCTCTGGGCGCTCCTACTGCGCTCCCTGGGAGCCTTGTCCTCGGCCTCAACTGCCGCCTCTGTCACCCTCCGCTCCCTGCGGGCATCGGGACTAGCCATCTTAGCTCTGTTGGCGCCCCCCGGGTTGTTTAGCCCAGGGTCCTTCTGCTTTGCTTCCGCTGGTACCACCGTGCTGGGGGGCTCGCCTTCCCCTTCCGGGTCGCTATCCCACGGGGATGCGGGTAGCAACGCCTCCTGGATGTTGGCTGCCAGCTCCGGGTCCACTTGCACCCTGTTTTGCGGCCTCCCCGCCTGCAGGTCCCCAATGGCCTGATACAGGCCTGGCAGCTGGTCTGCCCGCAGAATATACTCCTTCTGCACTTCTGTCATGACGCTATCCACGGATTTGATGTCACCCCACCTTGCCATCTGCAAGCGTAGGTACTGCACAAAAGCCGCGCTTTGTTGGTACAGCTGCACCTCCATGTCCTTTAACGCCTTCTGCGCGAACCGCTGCTGGTAGCGCAGCCTATCCAACTCTCTGGATTCCCTGCTGCGCAGCGCCCCCTGGGGCTCCGCCTCCCTGTCGCTGTCCTCCTCCTCCTCCTCCTCATCCTTGCTGCCAGACTGGCCCTGGCTGGGATCTGCTTCCCCACTCTGGGCTGCTGCGCCCCGCGTTGCAACCTCCACCTCCGGGGCGACAACCTTGTCAGCCTCCCGGATACCTGGAGCTGGCCTGCCCCTGCCGACCTCTTGCTGCATGGACTTTGGCGCCTCTGCTCGCAGCCCTGACTTGCTGAGGTCCAAAACCCTGCTGTCGCAGCACTCCGCTGTGTGCCACCCCTTTGACCCGCACAAGGTGCACGGGTTCTCCTCGCTGGATTTATGGTTCCTCCTCAGGAACTCCTTCCTTACTACTGGCATGGTTGCTGCCAGGTGCGCTCTGCGGATGTTCTCCGCCATCTCTGCCGCGGCCTCTGCCTCCGGCTCTGCGCGGCTTTGAGGCTCCTCCGCCTGTCTGCGCTCACGCCTCTCCTGAGGCGGCGCTGTCGCGGGTCCCACCGGCACTTCCCTGTGCTGCCTCTGGGCGCCCCGCGCCTGCTGCGGCTTGCGGTTTTGCAGGGACGCCTCATGAGGCTCTCCATAGTTTGCTGAAGCCTGCATGGCTGCACCACGCTGGTCAGCTCCCATGGGTAAGGTAGCGCAAGAGAGCGACGACAACCTCTCGTTCAGCTTGAACACCTGCAGACGGATATCAATCATATCGTCAGCCAATCTGCTCAACACCATCCTCTTTTCTCCTTTCCTGGAGGCAGGTTCCCTGAGGCTTTGCTCAGGTTCCTCCTTCCGGAAAGGCTCGGGCAAGAATGACTTAGGTCGTGCGTTGTGAACCGCCTGTTTAAATTCTACAGGCTTGGGCGCCAGCCCAACCTGCGTCATTAGGGCCACCGACTCGCTGAGCATCTCAGCCATCGTCTGGTGCCAGCCCTCAGGCTCGGCCTGTCCTGTTGGGCTGGTCAGATGCGACACATGTGCCGCCTGCTGCGCCTGACGACCCTGGCCTGGCCCTGGCCTTGGATACGGCCTGTTGCCCTGGTTCCGATCATACGGCCTGCCAGCCGCCTGTCCCTGCGGCGGCCTGGGCGGTAGAGGATACTGCTGCGGCGGCGGTCTGGCCTGCCCCGTTGTTATGTCGGTAGCTAGCGGCGCAGGCCTGCGCTCATCCCTGCGCTCATCTCTGCGCTCATCTCTGCGCTCATCCCTGGCTCTGGGCACTCTGCAGTCCCTGGCCAGATGCGCTGTGCTACCACACTGGTAACACGCCTTGGCTGCCCCCATAGCGCTTCCTGCGCTGTTGTGCTGCGCTGCGGGTTGGTCTGCCCAAGAAATTCCTCTGGGTTTACCCTCACTCCGTTGTTGCTGGGCTGCAGCGGGGCCTGCGGGGATCACTGCCCCATCAAGGCGCGCCCGCATCTCCCACTGTCCAGTCCGCTCTCTCCTTCCTCTGTTGTTCTGCGCCTCGCCCTGGCCAAGTCCACTGCTGGCCACCTGCCTCAGGCTTGCTCCTCCTAGGTCCCCCATTTCCAGGGCGAACTTCTCCCACAGCACCACCTGCTGAGTCAGCACTGTGATCTGGTCTTCATCCGTCATACTCAGGTACCCTGGTACTGTGACGACGAATTCGCTGAGCTTTGCTTTTGTAGCTGCTGGCAGCCCGTCATGAAACATGTGCGAGACTGAGTGTCGCCTGCCAAAGTGGTCCACTGCATCCCTCGAGATCTGCAGCAACTGCGCTGTTGACAGTACTCTGTGAGCAAACGCCTCCACAGTCTCCTCTGACTTAACCTCCGGATCAAGAGTGGTCTTCACTCCCAACCTGAGGTTGGAGATAGCTGTCCTCTCCTCTGAGGTTGGCTTCCCCACCTCCGCTTGCACCACCCTGATCCACAGGGTGAGCAGCGATGTCTCGCGGCACTGTTCCCCAACTGGGGCAGTCCACAGATCCCTGATCTTGTCCACCTCTCTGGCAGCCCTTTCTCCTGCGTGGGGCGCTGCCCTGATGGCCGACATCAGCGGCTCCACACACGCAGGCTTGCTGTCCCACAGCTTGACCAGTGACTTCACCAGCATAGCCATAGCTGATGGCGATTGGCACGATCATGTAATCTCCCCTGCTACCACAGCCAGTGCTGGCGGTTCATCTGACAGCGCCAGTCTGTTGTGTGAACCCCAGTAGCCACAAGCTTGGCAATACGTCCTGGCTGCAACCGCGCTCGGGTGCGACATATCCAGCACCGGCACATTGCCTTGGATAGTGGGAATCTTGGCAAATTTGGCAACACCTGCCAACTGCAAGATCATCTGCTGCTGCAGCTGCAGATTGTTCCTTGCCTGCTCCCGCTCGAGCCTTCTCATTTCCTGGTCACCTGACTCCCGCCTGGCCCCTGGCCCGCGCCTGTCTGCTCCAGTTGACCCTGAATCCTCTGATCCAGAGTGTGGTCCAGATCCATCTCCGCCGCCCCTTGATGGGTTGCGATCCTGCTGGTATCTGCTGTGTCTGTTATCTGGCTCCTCCTGAGCATGGTTCTCTCCAGACGGCCGTCTGCCTGCCCTGCATGCGGAGTCTCTTCTCCCTGCAGGTGGCGGCCACCCCGTTTCACTTCTGCTCTGCTGCTCCACAGGTCCGGATCTCCAAGGCTGTGCTCCTCTGTCCGATTCTGCCTGCCCCCTGGGCGGCCCCTGGTTTTGCCAACTTTGCTGCGCTGATCCGCTGTTTCCAGCCTGCCCCCTGGGCGGCTCCTGGCCCTGCCTGTTTCGCTGATCCGCGCCGTCTGCCTGCCCCCTGGGTGGCTCTTGGTTCTGCCGGTCATGTTGCTCTCTGCTGCCTGCCTGCTCCCTGGGCGGCTCCTGGCTGTATCCACCTGGCTGTTCCGTACTGCCTGCCTGCCCCCTGGGCGGCGCCTGGTACTGCCTGCCTGGCTGTGTTCCACCAGTATAGTCTCTGGCGTAGGAGTCTGATCGCGTCTCCTCCCTGGCCTCCTGCCTTCTGGGTCCGCTGCTCCTGGTGCTGCCTGCATGTTCAACTTCCTGCAGGGTCCCCCTTGCTGGTCCCCCTTGTCTGTTCCTCAAGAACTCCTCGATGTGGTCCACTTGCACCTCTTGGCAAATATTCTCCTTGCCTTCCACTATGCGCAGCAGCGCATATGACTCCTGTCTGCTGGCTCTGCGCGTGTCTACGCCTTGCTCTGCCATCCTGGCGAGCGATCGGCTAGTCAGCTCTGCCCTTTCACTGGCAGCTGGGCTGCTGGCCCTGGGCGCTTCCCCGCCTCTTGGCCGCCCCCTGAGGCTCGGCTCACTGCTGATCTCAAAAACTTCTGATCTGGGTATCGGCGTTGGCGCGGCCCTTGCCTGCTGCTGCCACCTGTGGACCTCTCTGAGTTCCTCAGGCCGCTGCGCCACTGTTTCAAATCCTTCCCACTCTTGATCCTCCTCGTCCTCAGGCTCAGATCCAGGTTCCTCCTGATCTCCTGTCACGCCGTTACACCATTCGTCTGCGAAGGTCTTAACAGCCAGGGCCGCTTCGTGCTCCGCCCCTCCCTTGGACACCTGTCCAAGGGCGGCTAACAGCGTCGCCCTGTCCTGGCCTGTATGGGGAATACCCATCATGGCCTTTGTCGCCCACTCCCTTAGGTGATGGGCCTTGAACTCCTCAATTGCTGTGACCTGGTCACTGAAATGAGCAAACCGCCTGGAGCAAATCTGCTTCCACAGGTGCGTTGCCCACAGCAAGATTCTTGCCCAGCCAAACGGCTGCGGCTGTTCCTCTATTGCCTCTTCCACCTTCACCACAGTCCTGGCCTTGGATCTCTCTGGATCTCTTGGGCTTTCCTCATGTGCCCAAGCTGGGTTGTGGAAGAATCCATACAGGCTGTCCTTCTTGCTGGTGCTTGTCCGGATCCTGCTGCCTGCCTCTGCCTTGGATCGCCGCACCGGTTTACCCACACTGGGTGGAAACCTGGACAGTGGTGTTCCGTAGGCCGTGGAACCTGCTCCTCTTCTAAACAGCATTCTGCGTTGTCGCAGCTGCTGCACAGGCCTCATCCCTGCCTTGGATCGCTGCACCCTTTCCTCCTGGGCTGGATCTGACATCTCCTCCTCGGATATCAGGTCAGCCCAAGGCTTTCCCACCGGCACCGCTGAATTTTTAAATGCTGCCAGCGGCTCTGCACTGTCCTGCCAAACCTGCCTGGTCACCGCTGGCTGGGCACCTGCCCCCTCGCGCTTGACCACTGCAGGCACTCGCCTGCTCTCCATTGTCTCTCCAACTGGCTGAAATCTGTCACTGCCTGCAAAACCCCCTGGGGCTGCGGCGATCGCTGCACTGTGTTCCGGCTGGCAGGAATCCACCAACACCCGCCGCGCAACCCTTGCCACCCTGGGCGGATTCTGTTGCGCAGCGGTGTCTGGACCACTGTCCCGCCGTATGCCGCTGCTCTGAGACACCTCAGCCACCTGATCCAAGATCAGGTCTGGGGTTCCCGCCTGCGTCGGACCCTGCTCAAATTCCAGGCTGCTCCTGGAATCAGCGGGCATTGGGCCTCAATGCCTGTCCTTGTTACGCACACAGCACCATCGGCCAGCATTCCTGCCTCTCTGGGCAGGAAGCATCGGTCAGGTCCTGATACCCTGCAGGCCTCAGCGGCTGGATCCACTGGCCCTGCCAGTTTCTCCGCCATCTGCAGGGCTTCCTCTGCAATTAGTGAATCAGCCACCTCTGTCAGGTCTTCACCTGGCTCCAGCCCCCGCACGCGCCCACTTCGGTGTCGGGCGTCGGGGTGCTGGTGCCTATCAGGATGCAAGTTACACTCTGCCATTCCTATAGACAATTATACGATCCACACGATCCTGCAATGTGCCGGCAACACCAGAACAGGATCTGCTAACGCTCAGGCTTCTGCCTCTCGTACCCACTGCAGCCTGGTGAGGGTCTGCCAGTCAGGTCAAGATGACAGGTACAGCAAAAAACAGGACAGGTCTCTGCCTTCCTGCTTTTTCTTGCTAATTAATCAGAATCTGGCGGAATCCTCCGTCGCCTTCAGCACTTCCCACCTTTCTGGCTGGGCGGCTTCTAGGTGTCACACGCCCTGCGTGGATGTAGCTTCTTGCGTGGTGTCCGCTCAGCTCTGTGGTCCTGCGGGGATGCTTTGGCCCACCAAAAAATTTCAACCTTGGATCTTCTATCCACAAGTTAACTTCTGTCAATGATGACAGATTGGATCCACCTGATCACAATCTTCAATCACACAGGTACAAATTGCTGGGTGTATAAATCCACAGCCAATTCTTCAAGCCTCTCCTGGACCCAGCACTGTGTTGCCGCACACAGTGATTCACAGGGTTTAACTTGGCAATCTCTCTCTGGAGATTACCTCAGCTAAATTGCAGTTCAAGCACCAAATTCCAGGCTGTTTGCTGACAAGCAAAATTCAAATCTTTGAAGCACAAACACCTTCTGCAGGAACTGGCAAATCAGGCTGATCAGGCTCAATCTACTTCGTCCCTTTCAAAAGGACACGCGATGTGCGCTTCAGGTCCGTGGCGGACTTCTCCCTCACGACAGTGATGGGCGCCTACGGGCAGGCTTCGTGACTACTCACTGGCTGCGGGTGCTCAACGAGTTAAGCTTCTAGATTTGGGTTTGTATGTCAGGCAAATAGCTAGGGTCGGCGCAGGCCTTCAGACCGTCTGGTCGCGATCCAGCTAGGCAATATCAGGTGCACTTACCGCGTCACAAGCGGTGAGGGTACGGGATCGTAGACTGCGAACTACTGTTCTGCAGGGATCTCGTTCCTCAACCGAGGTCTTGTTCTCCTGCTATCTCAGCGGAGGCTGAGGTAGTCTTGACTTGTTGTAGGTACTGACTTAAGGAACACCTTGGGTCTCACACACTGGGTGACGGCCGGAGCTTGTTACAGAAGAGGTCTGTCCTTTTGAAAGGGACGAAGTAGCTAGTTTGGCTATTGCCGAGAAATATATTGAATCGGTAAACCCCAATTCAGAGTACGGGAAAGCTAAACCCCTGGCGTAAGCGGGTTTCTAGGTTCCTATTCAAATAAGGAGGATCCGCAGGGAAGCTGCGAAGCCTCCGCGGTCGCAAACTGCGGCCTAAACGGTTCTGGCACGTATACCGTAATATACCGTGACATGGGCTCTACGCGCATTAGGTAGAGGCTTTGGGACTCCCACTTAGCCCCCCTACCGTTGATTGACTTTAGACTTCGGTCAAAATTAATTATTGGTTGGCCCGCGCGGACATGCTGCGTGCTAATAATAATTCAAAATTGCCGCTGCGCTGTGTTGATTTCAGTTTTTTTGTCGTTCTTGCTGCGCGGAGTGTCGGTCAGGTGTCTGTTGTAACTGCTACGCAGCGTGAAGTTTGACCAAGGTCAAAAATCTGGTCAAAAATTACGCGACCGTTTTCATTTTTTTGCTGCGCAACGGAATTTTAAATGACATGTTTTAAGGCTGCGCGGACCCTACGTCAATCTACAGTACTTGCAATGCTTGATTTGCCGTACCAAGCAGCTTAACACCGGCGGCGGCCTCGGTGTTAATATACCGTAGAACCATTTTGACTCCGCTCGTAATTAAATAATTATTGGGGTGCGCGGACATGCTGCGCGCTAATAATTTATCATAAATCAGCGGTGCGCGTAGTTGAACGCAGGTTTCCACCCTTGTGGGTGCTCGATGAGTCGGTCGGTTGCATGTAAGAACTAATGCGCTGCAAAAAAAAAAAAAATGTATGTCCTAAATTTCGTCGTTGCGTTACATTTTTAAAAATCCTTTTCAGCTGAAAAACAAATTATGTTTTTGGGGTGTGCGCAGAGTCTAAGTGGTTCTACGGTACGGTACACAGGACAGGGGATACAGTTTGCCTGACCGTTGCCGTTTGTTCTTGTTGTTTGGAAGGTGAACTTGCTTACCTTCATTATGACAGTTAACCAAGCTACGTTTCCGACGAAACCATCTCCGTACAGAAAAAAAAAATCGTACATAAAAAAGTAAAAAGAACTCGAGCGCACTGAGTCTAGAGAGTCGAGGCCTGAGATCGGGAATGGGACAAGATACCTATTTTTTCTCTAGGAATTTTGAAGGTGGACGTTCCAGGTTCTCTGTGCGTGAAGTGAACTTTCCCCCGGCTCCACTTATCACTCGATCACTCATCCAGGCGGTGGAGCCAGCTGGCGGTGGTTGAGGTCGGTGGTGACAGGCGACGAACTCGAAGTATAGCTTCTCACGCAGACATTGGAATAACGATCATAAGTTAAACGTACCTTGCCAATTAATCTCTGAGGTCAGCGTGCGAGTTGGAGCAAACCTACACAAAATCGAGGGCGGCCTGATCGGAGTCGTCCGGCAGAGGTGCCATTAGTGCGCAGGTGACACATATACAAATTGAGGTCTTTAGATCGCAAGTCGTAATCGGGATCACTGCTAGAAAGGCGAGTCGCTGCGATGAGGGCCCGGTCGGTGCAGACAGGGTCGCAGGTGATGCACGGCTCCGCGGCATGTGCAATCAAGCAAGCCACCAATCGAATCGAGTATGCACACGTAATCAAAAGAATAACGATCTTAACAGGAAAGGTCGCTGCCAATGCCGCAACAATGGGGGTCCCAGCGAAATACCTGGCCTACTAGTCACATGCATGGCCACAGCCATTGCTTGCTCACTTTACATCAGACCAGGTAATAAAGTGTAGTCACCCATCCATGCAGCCCCAGGCCCCATCTAGAAACATGCATGGAGTGTTGCCCACCCCCTCAGACTCGCATGGCGCACTAGGACGTAAGAAACGGAGGCATGTACAACCCGCACCCAGTTCCCTCGAGAGAAAGCTTGCAAGACATAGGCAACTAAGATGGAATTGATTTTGGGTATTGTGTCTTTTCTAAACATGTCCCATGTCACTCATCCCGGTGTTCAACAGGCAATATGCCAAATGGCAGGCCGCAAGGCCGTCACCAAGTTAACTGGCATACAAAATCATTGCCTCTTGTGCCTTCTCCTTTGACTTTCCTACCTGACGTGATTGAAACACGTCTGGCTGGATCGTGTTAAATAAGTAGATTTGGGAATACCCAACTTATACATCAGGAGCTTCTGTGGCCGAGTGGTTAAGGCGTCGCCCTGCTACCCACACCCGGATCATCCGGGATGCATGTAGGCGGTGGGTTCTCCCGCGTGAGTTCGAATCTCATCGGAAGCGGTTTTGATCGACTGGTTGATCATCAGTATCTCGGGGGATCTCGACATATGTCGTCATTGTTTCAGGGGACTCGTCCGACACCCAAAGTGACAGGCCCCTAGACCGTGTTTCCACTGGCGATTCCCGACCCAACCGACACGGATTAAGGACGCTGAATGAGGCAACCGACGGCAACTGACACGGATCAGTATCTCGGGGGATCTCGACATATGTCGTCATTGTTTCAGGGGACTCGTCCGACACCCAAAGTGACAGGCCCCTAGACCGTGTTTCCACTGGCGATTCCCGACCCAACCGACACGGATTAAGGACGCTGAATGAGGCAACCGACGGCAACTGACACGGATCAGTATCTCGGGGGATCTCGACATATGTCGTCATTGTTTCAGGGGACTCGTCCGACACCCAAAGTGACAGGCCCCTAGACCGTGTTTCCACTGGCGATTCCCGACCCAACCGACACGGATTAAGGACGCTGAATGAGGCAACCGACGGCAACTGACACGGATTAAGGACGGATTAAGCCTCCGAAAAAAGAATAGCTTAATCCTCGTCGATGACCAGGATTACCTTATGCATGTAGGCGGTGGGTTCTCCCGCGTGAGTTCGAATCTCATCGGAAGCGATTTTGATCGACTGGTTGATCATCAGTATCTCGGGGGATCTCGACATATGTCGTCATTGTTTCAGGGGACTCGTCCGACACCCAAAGTGACAGGCCCCTAGACCGTGTTTCCACTGGCGATTCCCGACCCAACCGACACGGATTAAGGACGCTGAATGAGGCAACCGACGGCAACTGACACGGATCAGTATCTCGGGGGATCTCGACATATGTCGTCATTGTTTCAGGGGACTCGTCCGACACCCAAAGTGACAGGCCCCTAGACCGTGTTTCCACTGGCGATTCCCGACCCAACCGACACGGATTAAGGACGCTGAATGAGGCAACCGACGGCAACTGACACGGATTAAGGACGGATTAAGCCTCCGAAAAAAGAATAGCTTAATCCTCGTCGATGACCTGGATTACCTTAATCCGAAAGTTGGTTGTCGAATTTGTCATCATGAGCTCACAACGTTAAATGAATGCGATCGCCGGTATTTTACTTGTCTGATCGAAACCAGAGGCGGCACTTGTGGTGCGGAGAACGCAAAGGTGCATCATCGGTGCGTAATCGGTGCACAATGGATGGCGACAGAGCACCAGGCATGTGGGATTACAACGCGCGCGCTAGTTCCCGCGTTTGAGTAGTTGCCTTCTGTACTTGCGAGAAAGCTAAGTCGTGCAAGCATGGGGCAACATTGCTATGGCATGTAGCACCATTGTGCGGACTTTCGACCGCTTGATGTCGCCATGCAAGAGGATTCGTTCCATTTGAGGTCCGATCTGGATCGTGTAGGGGCAGCGCTACAGCAGGCTGTAGCATTTCTTCGTCTTTTCCAGTCCAATTTCAATGGAAACACCAAACGGATTAAGGAATCCCTCGCGGCTAACTGCATTTCAACCAACCCCGATTAAGGAATCCAAAATCGCCAGTGGAAACACAGCCTTAGCCAGCTACCGAGATCCCCGAATTCAAAAACAAAACAGCACCCCGGAGTTATAGCTGTCATACCGCCAGATCAGCAGTCAGATTTCAAGCTAGTTGTCGCAACAGACGCCTTCCCGGCAGCCAGACCAGCTGCCACATCAGCTGGTCTGCCTGGTCTGGTAGCTGGTGGGGAATTCCAAGCATGCTGTCACACCAGTGGGTGGCCAAGCTGCCAGATCAGTTGGAAGGTGGAGGATTTCATACCTGTTGTCATACCAGCTGCCTTGCCAGCTGCCAGATCAGCTGGGAAATTTCTTGCCTGCTGTTATACTAGCTGGGGGACGAGCTGCCGATTCAGCTGGAGGGTAAAGACTACAGAGGAGTCCATGCTGACTATCCTACCAGCTGCCTTGTCAGCTGCCTGCTCAGCTGTCGAAGGTACATAGGATGCCATGCCAGCTGTCTGACCAGCTGCCTTGCCAGCTACTAGATCAGCTGATGGTGGAGGATTCCATGTTAACCGAGGTACCAGCTGACAGCTTTCCGCAGAATCAGTGCACAAGCTGAGAGATATGCAACAGCTGAACACGGGAAGCCGACATAACTCACCTCTTTAAGTTCCCAGTGCGCTTGTAGCGTACGTTTCAGCGGTTTCAGGGTAAGTTCAGGGTTTGAGGGAAGTAGCAGGATATTCAGGTGTTCCGGGTAGGCTCTGGGTGTAAGGGTGCGTTTCAGGGGTCGAGGGATGGTTTCAGGGGTGGCGCCAAAATAAGGCTACGCTGCAATGCACGCAAGCTAACGCTCAACCCCCAAACCTTGACCCCCCTTATCGCTCAACCCCAAACCTTGACCCCCCTTGACGCTTGACCCCAACCCTTGAACCCCCTTGTCGCTCAACCCCCTTGACCCCCCTTTCCCCGCATGCCCAGTGCTCAAAAAGTACTCCCAGCAGCAGCTCCCTGGAGCGCCCCTGTGCTCAGGGTAAGGGAGGTTCTGTGGCCGAGTGGTTAAGACGTAGCCCTTCTCCCACACCCGAAACATCCGCGCATTTGGGCGGTGGGTTCTCCCGCGTGAGTTCCAATCTCATCGGAAGCGGTTTTGATCGACTGGTTGATCATCAGTATCTCGGGGGATCTCGACATATGTCGTCATTGTTGGACATAAAGGCCTGCCTTCGCAGGGTAGTTCAGATGCATGACTGATCCCTAGGCAAGCCATTCATGTTTAATTTGCGACCCTTAAGATACGCGCTCACCCGGCCGAACCTTTTTGAGCAGGGCCAAAAGGTGTAACGTCATTGCCTGACGACTCTGGAGGGACTGGGGAAATTTAGGACTGCCTTTCCCTGTTGACGTATGTGTCAATGACGCTACACCTCTGGGCCCTGCTCAAAAAAGGCTCGGCCGCGTGGGTGACTAAGTAAAAGGAACAGACAAATGGCTGGAAAGGAAAGGCAAAGGATGTTCTAGCCTCTGAGAATTCCTGATGGTGTGCGTGTGTATTTTCCTTCTTTGTCCTCCTCTAGTTCGTTCTTCCCTCTTACCATCAGTTTCCGTTTCTCCCAAACAGACAGTTGGGTGCCCACGCGGCCGATCCTGTTCCAGCAAGGCCCATAGGAGTAATGCCACTGACTGTGTTCCACGTTATGCCGGTACCCACAAGAATCCTGATTTTTTCCTGATAATTTTTTTCTCCCCCCCCTCGGGCCCCCACCGAGCAGTTGGGCACCCGCGAGGCCGGGCCTATTCAGCAGAGCTTAGAGGTGCAACGTCATTGACCTACAAGGCATCCTCTAGTAAATCCAAAAACCTTCCCGGATATCTCTTTTCGAGTAGGGGACGTAGCCTTGACACCATCTGTGTCCCGCTTTGCACTTCCTGGGGGCCTGGCCTTTTTGAAAAGGCGACCGAGTGGTTGCTCAGATGCCGTAACAAGGGCCTTAAACCCTAACCCTTAGAGGTTATTAGGTGGACATGTAGATGCCGTAAAAGATGCCCTCGGGCTTAGAGTTAATAAGATGCTTTGGGGTGGATGCGTAGGTGCTGTGACAACAGCGCGAGCTGGGACTAAGCCCACTTGCACCGCATCGAAGGATCAAAAGGCCTCACCCAGAAAGAAACACTATTTATGCAAGAGTTGGAGAGCTCAGCCGCTGTACAAAGGGCACTGCGGCGGAGTTTTAGTGGTGTTTACAGTCCAAGAGACCATCACATTTGATGCATGGGACATGTGCCCGTAAACCGGTACAGGCACTTGTTACTCTAGGACAGATAGCGAAAACCATTGACCCCCCTGGGCAAGCAACTAGCACGCAACCACAAGACAGTGGCGTGAGAATGAACCCCATAGTGCAGAAGATAAGCCCCAGTCATAAAGCATGATGTGCGTGCAAAAGAGTTCGATTGAGAGCTGAGAATGCTTCTTCAACATCCGTCCAATCAGGGTCAGCAGCATCCTCTGTTGGGCAGCTTATATCACCTAGATAGAAACACTATTTATGCAAGAGATAAAGACCCCAGCCGCTGTAAAAGGGCACTACGGTGCTGAGCATGCTTCTTCAACATCCGTTAAATAAGGGTCAGAGGGAATCTCAGCCGGGCAGCCTTCTTGTGCATGGCCCAGAGGTGTAATGTCATTGACAGTCGGGCAGCATGGCTGCTTCCCACACATCCAATCCTTCCGTGGCAAAATGCAGCGGTATATATGAGGTGTGGGATGATGAGTAGGATGCACCAACTTCCCACATTGCCGCTCAGCTCGACCATTCGAAGACCCAGTGCATCAGAAACACGCATGCTTGCTGGGATGCACTGCTGCTCAGCAGCCCAGCAGCCATATTCCCCCACGGCGATTACAACTCCCACACGGCCAATGAAACTCCCTCAAAACAAATATAACTCGCCCACAGCAAACGTAACTTCCCAACGGCAAATATAACTCCTACACAGTGAATCCATTCCGTGACCCTCTGCAACCGCTGCTTTCCTCAAGCCTGAATCATTGCGGCGCCTGTAGCAGGAGCACCGCTTTAAGTGGGCAGATGGGAGTCGCCTCCAGCAGGAGCGCCAGCTGCTGGGCATATCGCCAGGCCTTGCTGATACCACGCCCCCCCCCTGGGTAATGACTGCGAGCGACGTAGGCTTGGCCTAAACCCTTGACATTTCGACCCTGTGACTGGGACCGACATGGGCACCGGCAGGCCCTGACCTGATAAACGAGTTTGCACAGCCTCTGCATGCCTCACTCCTGCACAACTCATTCTCGCCGTGGCTGACTGCAGCAGCGGCATGCCGCAAGGCGCTGGCGGGTTCAGGAGCACCGGTATAAGCGGTTTGTCCGACCCCACCTGAAGTAATGATTGGGAAAGGAACTGACAAAGCTTCTGCATTCCTCACTCCCTCACAGCTCATTCTCGCCGTGGCTGACCGCAGCAGCAGCTGCGGCAGCAGCATGCCGCAAGGCCCTGGCAGGGGCAGGAGCACCGGTGGTAGCGGTTTGTCCGAACCCACCCGAAGTTATGATTGGGGAAGGAGCTTGTACAGGATCAACATGCCTCACTCCCTCACAGCTAATTCTCGCCGTGGCTGACCGCAGCAGCAGTTGCAGCAGCAGCATGCCGCATGGCCGCCTCCGACGCACTGGCGGGAGCACTGGGTTTAACGGCTTGTCCGACCCCACCCGAGGTTATGATTGGGGAAGGAGCTTGCACTGTAACTCTTTTAGAAGAACCGTCCGGCACGGCATAATGCGCCCCAGATTCAACAGCGCTTCTTTTTCTTTGAAGCTCGGCGATGGCGGAGCTAGAGGCGGCCGCGGGGTGCGAGCCGTGCGGGCCTTGGGTGCCCACAGGCGGTCTTGCTGCATGCAAAGAGGGAAACAATATCACAAACCACTGATGTCGAAACACAAGCATAAGCTGCAGCAGCAGCAGCAGGTCAGTGGGAGCAGTCGAGCACCCCTTGCATGCATACAAGTCCCTCCATGCGGTCAACGCCGATCCCCCTGATGCGTGTTCCCACTTGCGCAAAGATGCACATCAGCCTATTTCGTATGTTTGGTATATTTTAAATATTCTCCATGTTGTGGAAAAGAGTGAACATGTGAGAAAATGCGTTAGAGCTGAGGCGAAGCCAAGGTGGTGTGTGTTTAGAACGGTGCATACACGCTGAGCCCTGCTGAATGCTTGGCCGCGTGTTGCTGGTAGGGAATCACTACGCTCAATTCCAGCTATCATGCACAGCCAGGACCATGGTGCAGCCATGCCCCCCTCCTATGTGACGGGGGCAGGAACATGGAGCCCAGCGATCTAGACAGGGTGAGAGAAAGGATCTTGTGGCGTGTTCGATCCCTCGACCTTCGGGTATGGATGCCACCAGCGTTTTACCACTGGACGAATGCCCCCAAGGTGGTGCGTATGTGTGTGTGACTGTGTGCGGGGAGGCACCTGAGCCCCCCCGCCTGGAGCCTCAAGGGCGAAGCCTCCGGAGCTTAGAAACAGCGTGATCCTTAAGCATTGGATTGTTGAGTTAATACTTAATATACTGCTATTTACGTCATGTATCAGGATTCAAGGACTCCAGAGTGACGCTCAAAGTCAATGCCCAGACCCTTAGCACAAAAACAAGTTCGGAGCCATCCATCAGACCATCATGCACCGTCAGCAGTTACGAAGCCTTCATGTGGATTTTATCAATTCCATCTCAAAGTTTCTATCTTCTGTAGTTTGAAGTTTCTTTGACCTCCCATGTTTGAAATGAGACATGTTTCCCGCGTGTACCACGTTCCGGAGCTGAGCCTTTGACGATGTATAGAGATATTCTGGAGGTGGCCTAACGCAGGGCCATTTTGCGAATTCCGATTCAGATTGTATCCATCCATTTATCGCCACATAGCGATATGCTGCTGCAAAGGGCTTCACTGCCTCCCCATGCAGGCTTCCCTCATGAAGGCTCCTTGTGCATGTTCCCTCCATGCTGTTGCCCCATGCATCTTCCCCCTATGCATGTTCCCCCATGCATGTTGCCCCATGCATCTTCCCCCTAAGCATGCTCCCTCCATGCATTTTGCCCCATGCATCTTCCCCTATGCATGCTCCCCATGCATGTTCCCCCATGCATGCTACCCCCATGCAAGTCCTCCCTTTGCATGCCCCCCTATGCACGTTACCCCAGACATGTCCCCCCCACGCATGTTCCCCCATGCATGTTCCCCCCATGTACTTCCCCCATGCACATTCCCCCCATGCACTCCCCCATGCATGTCACCTCCATTCAGTTCCCCCCCATGCATGATCAATGCATGTTACCCCCTCAAATGTTCCCACCATGCAAGCTCCCCTTTGGCATGCCGCCCCCACGCATGTCCTCCCTTGCAAATTTGTCTTAAGAGAACAGAGTTCCCCTCAAATTTTCAATCCACAAGCTGGATAGACTCACATGGGTGACCTGGCATTATACCAGTTGAGATAACAGCTGCATGGGCATTAGCGTGCTGCTGCGGCTGTGTGGCTCGTGCGCCTCCGTACGCTGGCTGGGCTGGAGCTGGAGGGCCTCTGACCTGGCTGGTTGACCTGCTCATCCTCTCCTGCTGCTCAGACAGATTGACAACAGCGCGGCATGCACCCCGGAGGGTCGACAGGCCTGCAAGGACAACATGGGTTGCAGAGACCAGTGAATACTTTCTTTTTAACCCAATTGTCAGCAGAGAAGAAGAAAAGAGCAACCGGATGAGGAAAGCACGATATACCAAGACGCTTAAAAGGTGTTCCACCGAAGTAATAATAAGTCTGCCTTACGTTTGCATGCCTCCTCCGCCACTGGACCAAGCTGGGCTGGGTTCGCACCGGGCGAGGTTAGGTACTGGACGATGGGTCCTAGCCCGATGACGCCGCTGTCGATTGATTTCCACAACTGGGTTAAGTCATCCGACATGATCGAAATACCTAATGCGGCGTTTTCCCTCCAGGGCGCGCCCTAGGGCGACACGGACGATCAAAAGTTTGAATGGGGCAGTATTAGGATTCGCACTCAAAATCGTCGGCAACTGCAATTACTATGGGACAGCGACAGGCGTGCAGCATGTTCCCTAGCGAACGTAATAAACGAAGAAAGAAAGGTTTCAGCCCGGGGTTTCAGCGGCGTTTTAGACAGACCCTCTTACAAGTACCCGAGTGCTGTCTTTAGCAGCATGCCGAGGCAAAATGGACATTGTACCGGGGAAGCAAAAAGAGAGAGAGAGCAAAAAGTACGATCGGGCAAGCTTTACAAATGAAAAGGAGTTTGCGACCCGTCAGGGTTCGCACCTGCTGCCGAGTTGACGGGACGCTCGATTCCACACGGAAGTCCTTACCGAGTCCGAGGATTGAACGAGAAATTCCAAATATATGCTTTAGTAACTAGCGGCGAACGTAGGCTACCTTTTTTTTGGAGGACCCTGAAGTTGCAGTGTGGCTCTTGGCTTTAAGGCTGACGCAAAGCTTCATTGATTGACATGCCGGTCGCCCACAGCATTGCATAGGATGTGAGGAACATGGTACTAAGCGCCCATGCATGTGGGTGCGCTAGAAAATTAGAATAGTTGGAGGACGCCTCGAAACGCTTGGTCCATGGCATTGCTTGAGGTGTGGTTAATGCATAACAACATGCAAACCGGCAAACCTCACAGTGACGAAGGTTCTGCATTGCACTGGCTAACTTGCGCAACTTCGATCACGTGCTTGCCAATAAAGTCTCAAACAAGGCATGCATGTCTGCTATGTGTGAAGCAATTGAAATGGCATGGTGGAGTAAATAGCTTGTAGAGGTATGCCTCCACACGGATTCCGGTATGCGAGTCTTACATGCATGGTGCATGGCAATGTGCCCCATGTTTCACATCGCCATTGTTTGCAAAGCTTTGAGCATGTGCATGCCTATAAAGTCTCAAATTAAGCATGTGGGTATGCTATTTTGAGCACTCAATTGATAAGTCGGGGTGATGCATGTAGCTTGCAAACGTAGGCCACAAGGTGGGCCATTCGGTGGTGCGGCTTGCCGGCTTGTTTGTTTGCATGGCATGAACGAGGGCAGAGGTTGTGGCAACGACACGGATTATGTCGCTCCGTGCGTGCGTCTGACCAGCTTGTATGTGCAACCTCGCTCGCTCGAACGAGACTTCTTGGCAATAACCATAACTAAGACCTACCCCCGGGGATAAGTTGAGATCGGTGTCATCACTTCATCAAGCTAGGCGCCCTCCGTTCGGAAATTTAAAGCAATCTTATACGCGCATTGTGGCCAGTTCCCGGGACATTGAAAGGCGCATCACCTTCTGCATGCTCGTCATCTATCGAGGAACCCCTTTCGAAGCTCCGCCAGCTGCTATTTAGATCGGCATCATACATGCCAGTGTCGGGAAATTATACAAAGTTCTATGCACGCCGCGATGTGGTCAGTTTTTTACGCGCCGATTCTGTAGGGTGCAGGACCGCGGCTCTGACGCAGCAGTCGGTACGTCAGTAGTATTACTGAGCCTTCCAACAGCCCAATACCAGAACCGTCATGTATTACATGTATCAAACTATGCGCGGCTGTCAAAGCTCGACGCTCACACCCTATCACAGATCGGCCGGCCGCGATGCCCAATAGGCATCATGCAACGGGCGCTGTATATCTGTGCGACCGACCCTACTTTGGCCAAACCCGTATCATACCTTGTAAAACCTCCTCACCCAGACCCCGTGGAACCTCCTCACCGATACCCCGGAAACCCTCTTCGTACGGCGAGGCAAATGCCTGACGGACGACGTTCGTAAAAACTAAACGTCACATTTTAAACTAAGAACTGCAAAGGGAGCACCAACTGCCCATGAAGGACTTCATAAGCCACAAACTGAACCCTTGGTAGCCCCCAGGCTTAGGGAACCCAGTCTAATCAACAAGCACACACAAAATAATTACTCCAATACTCCATGCAAGCCAGGTAGGACAGTCCTTAGGTTCATATGCAGTGTCATGGGAGGGGCAGCTCCGTCGTGCCCCCATGATGGCAGCTCGTGCCCCCAACCCTAAACCCAACATGAAACACACAAAATACTCTGTATGCATTAAAAAGGAAACACAAGTAACAGAAGTTGCATTCAACAGCCCCCATCCTCCCATATTCATCAGTGTCAAGTGAGAGGAAGCCCACAGCTTGTTCCCCCTGCCCCCAGCGTTCACCCCCCCTGTCTGATACTGCTGTTCTTGCTGTCATGCACCCTCACCCCCCCCTGATACTGCTGGTGTTGCTGTCATGCACCCTCACCCCCCTGAAACTGCTGCTGCTGCTGTCATGCACCCTCACCCCCACCCTGATACTACTGTTGCTGCTGTCTTGCATCCTCACCCCCCCCTGATACTGCTGCTGCTGCTGTCCTGCACCCTCACCCCCCCTGATACTGCTGCTGTTGCTATCCTGCACCCGCACCACCATGATACTGCTGTTGTTGCTATCATGCACCCTCACCCCCCCCCTGATACTGCTGCTGCTGCTGACCTGCACCCTCACCCCAGCACCCTCACCCCAGCACCTGCCAGCGCTTCAGCACCTGTCAGCGCTACATCACCTGCCGCCAGTATAGCTCCTGCCTGCGGTACTGCTGACGCGGCAGGCGCTGCTGCACTTCAGTCTTCATCTACGCCATTGTTGTCTGTTCCCCAGGCTGAAGCTGGCGAGGTCATCAATGACATCTGTGCTGGCTTAGTAGTGATCCGTAGCCTCTGTGGCAGCATTGCGGCACCACAGCTGTGTCTGTCTGCGTTGCTGAGCGATCCTGTTTGGATCAGCATCCTCTCCACCAGCAAGGTGCTGCACCAGACCTGGCAGCTGTCTCGACAGGCTGCGTTCCTCGGTGGAAGGCCCACCGTTGCCGAGGCTCGCAGCAGAGCGCGTGACGACCTGGCCTTTGAGTTGGCCATGGCCTTGGTGGTGGATAGCCTGGTGTGTACAGCATTGGGTGAGCAGCCCTTCCGCAGTCTCCGGCAGCACCAGCAGATTGGCTCTAGGCAGGTATGGGCTGCCACTGCATCAGAATGCTCGGCATTGCTGGGATCCAGTGAGCTGGCAGAGAAGTTTGACGCCCCGGACAGGTTCAGATTCATGGCGTCTAAGATGCGGGGTCACCCTGATGAGCGGGCTCCTTCAGGCCCAGAGCCATCCAGCTCCTCGGCGACAGAGCTGTCAGAGGCCGAGGGGAGCTCTGCGGCTGTGGTGCTAGCTGCCCTGTCAAAGGTCCTTGCCAGTGACGTGTGGGAGGTGCTGCTGGAGTGCATGCCTGAGTCATTGCCGGTGGCTGTCGTTGTGAGCACCTGCTTCCATCAGCTGCTGATTGTGCTCAAGCAGCAGCTTCATTCTCCTAGTCTCAATGTGCTCTTTGCATTGGCTGGGGCCGGAGTCTGTGCTCTGAAATGCCATGTCCCGAGCCTTGGCTCTTTGGATCAGATCCAAGGGCCAGAGGTTATCCTGCTGGGGCTGTTGTGGAAAATCCTGCTTCTAGGGCAGGGCGGGATTCAGATGGAAGGGGGAGGCTCTGCGTTTGCTGATCTCTCTCCTCTAGTGCAGCCGCCCCAGCTTGGAGGCAGTGGTGTGGCTGATGGTAGCAGCTGGTAGCTGGTCCGGGCGGAGCTGCTGCTGGGCCTGCCTGAGGAGTTGTGGGGCACCAGGCCCTGCTGCAGCCCCGCCTGCCTCCAGATGGGCGGCCCGTGTGAGATGACTGTCAAGACGCTGGCGTGCGCCGGCGGATGCGGGGCGAGGTACTGCTGCGAGGCCTGCCAGGTGCAGGCATGGAGCGCTGGGCACGTGAAAAACTGCGCCGCCATGAAAGGGATGAGGGACAGGAAGCAGGCTTGCCAGCAGTCGCCGGTAGCAGGGGCATCAAACAAGGGGGGGGGCTGGTGTGGAGATAAAAGATGAGCACCATGTGTTGGTCATTGTCGTGTGCAAAACTTGTTATATATTTCTGGCTTTGGGCTTCTGGTCTGCGTGGCTTCGGACTGTCCCTCGTTTTTTTGCAGTCTATAGAGAGGGCAACTATCGATGACATCACACCTCTGGGCCATGCTGCAGAGGCTCAGCCGCATGGGCGCCCGACTGGCAGGCTAGAGTAGAAAAGAAAGGAAGGACGAGACCCGTCCAAGCAGAGGGTTCCTCTGTGGCGTCATGAGAGTAACCTGCATTGGAAGATCAGTGGACGTTCGAAAAGCTGAGTTTAGCCTGCCCTTACAAGCAGCCCATTGTAACTTACCAATTTCAAAAGTAGTGTTTAACTTGCCATTACTGGCAGCCCATTTTAACTTTCCAGTTTAAATAGCTTTTGACAGGTTTATTTCCACCTGCAGAATTGTATTTTACCCTGCCATCTCTCACTCTACTAGTACGTGTGACCAGGCTGTAACACTTGCTTGCAGTCTGACAGGTAGCTGATTATCAAAAAATGCTAAATACCGTAGAGCAGGTTTGACTCTGCTATGAATTCAATTTTGTTGGGGTGCGCAGAGTTGATGCGCTATAGAATAATAATTAACAACTGCTTGTAAGGGGTACCATATGCAGAGTAGTGTTTCCGGCACCAAATACCAAAAACATTCAGCTGCGCGTGCGCGGATTAGGGTACTTTTTGCCTGCGCGACGAATTGTATATATAGTTATCAACACGGGTGCGTGGACCCTGTCCGGTTTTATGGTATGAGATTGATGTGCTGCATCACCAGTAGGAGCCATATATTTGGTCTGGAGATGAACTTTATTTGGTCTGGAGTTGATCCTGGACAGGTGGACATCCTGAATACCCCACACGCACACAAACAAATGGTTGGACTAGATGAAGGACCAGAGCTATATCAGTTGCTTAAACCGATTTTTGACAGGGGGCGTACCCGGTGGGGCGTACCCTACCTCTGGACTGACCTTTTCTAGACCTCTGGCCCAGGCATGATAACTTGTTGTTTATATCACAGGGCTGTGAATAAGAGCCCTGTATTTTGATTATTTCCGCCAGTAGATAATGGTGACAAGCTGTCGCGTAGGTCACAGCAACGTCCTTTTTGTTTATGCATGGCAAGGTGCTGAATTTTCGCCACCGGAATAGAAGTGACGTGTCCAAATATTGCATCCGTGAGCTGTCCTGATTCCTATAGGTTTAATGGTTGTGTTATCTGTTATCTGACCACGGCCATTGTGCTTGCTGGATGGTCCTAAAACCAGTTTGTGATACTTGAGTCAGCCCGACGTATTGTAGACGAGGACGGCCAGAATCAATGACATAACACCTCTGGGCCATGCTGCAAAGGCTCGGCTGCGTAGGTACCCGACTGTCTGGCCGGGAGGAAAATAAACTTAAGAGTTAAGGCTCAATTAGAGCAGAGGAACAGACGGAAAAAGGAGAAGGACGAGACTGGTCCCCCAAAGTAAAGGAATTATGAAGGATCCACACCCTGTCCACATCCCAGCCCTCAACAAAAATGTGGGGGACAAATATGCATGGTGACTATTTGGTTAAGCTAGTTAGATCAATGACACCACACTTCTGGGCGAAGCTGAAAAGGCTCGGCTGTGTGGGCACCCAACTGTCTGGGCGTGAGGAAAAGTATGTAGAGGAGAAAAGAATAAAAAGAAAGGAATAGACGGAAAACGGAGAAGGACTCCTGGGAAGAGGAAACAAAATGAAGGGTCACACAAATGGCTGGCTCTTAACTTAGGTTTCTTTTCTCCCAACGAGACAGTTAGGTGCCATGCAGCAGAGCCTTTTTGAGCAAGGCCCAGAGGTGTAATGTCATTGGCACAAATGGATGGGGGGAAGGAAGACAAAGGAAGCCTCGGCCCCTGAAACAGCTATGAAAGGGGAGACTGAGCGGGCGCTGCAGCCCTGCCGGCTGCAGGGATCGTCCACGTATAACAGGCACCTGAGTCGTGGCCCCGCCTCCAGCGCAACGCCCCCTGCCGGGTATTTGGCTGCAATTATACCTGGCAGGTCGCTGATGTAGAGGCTGAAGCGCAGGGAGCCGAGAAGGCAATCCCGCTTGATACCTCTGGTGCAAGGAGCAGGGCCAGTGCTTTTATGGCCATCTGCGAGCGTGTAGACTGTAGACTGCACCGATATAAAGCGCTTGAACGCCGCGCAACAGGCCTCATGGCATGTGAAGGTGCTCAGACAGATACTGCCAAAGCTGCCCCTGACGCACTCAGTCATAAGCCTCGGTGAAGTCCACAAAGGCCACATGCAGCTTGCTGCGTCCGCCAGCTACCCGTTGTGCATGAACTGCGTGCCTGAGGAGGAAAGCGGCTTGGAGCGTGCCACGGCGCCGTTGAAAACCAAACTGCTAAGGAGGAATGTGACCGTGCAAGCGTGCCCACTCATCAGTGATGGCCGTGAACATGCCAGGATATAGCCAGTACAACACACTAGTGATGGTGATGGGCAGGTAATTACCGGGGTCAAGGGGGACACCCATCCTTTAAATTGGCTGAATCCTGACTGGCTGCCAGGCACTAGGCATTTTCCCCCGCTCCGCCATCGAAGTCATCCAGTCCTGCAGTAGGTCCTTGAGCATGTGCCGCTGACTCCCAGGGGGAGCAACGGCCAGCATGATGAAGTGAGCCGCCATACCGTCTAGGCCCGCCTCGGTATGCACACGCATGTGGGAGAAAGCCCTTTCGAAGCCGGAGGCAAGCTGTTAAGCTGACATGCTTAGTTCCTCCGGCTGAGCGTGCCCAAGGGGCAGATTTGACAGTGGCGCTGCAACAGCGGGGGGCGTTGACTGCTGCTGCAAGTGCGCTTCCCACCTCTGGGAGGAGACAGCTCTGGTGGGGCAGGCCTGCCGCCTGTCTTGCAGTTGCTCCCGGTATAGACTGTACTCATAACTCTGCAATCGTTCCGCTAAAGCCGCTGCACCACCAGTGAGGATGCCTGCCTGCCCCATATTATACCGTACCACCTGGGTGGACTACTACTGGGCGCCCATCTGCCACTGCCACATTTTGGCAGAGCTCACTCATCTTTTTACGGGGCATCACTTGGATGCTTGCCTGCCCCATATCACCTGGAGGCCTATCAGCCACAATGCCATTTCCGACTGGGAATACAGGCATGTGCGGCCTGCCCTCTTGTACTTCATGTCTTCTACCGGTAGGGGTCGGCCACCTGTGAGGTCATGGAACAGCGCAGTGCGTGTTTGTGTGTGATTACAGTTGCGATGATGCATGTTGATATTTCGCAGCGAAAGCAAGGTTCCGGTGGGCAGGTGAGTAGGGCGGTGGGTAGACAAGAGGTAGGTGGTAGGTAGTAGCTGGGCTGCGCTGATTAGTTTACTAGAATATATTGTTGCATGTGGTAGCGTGGTTTCCAGTCACACCTGATGGGAAATTGTCAGCACGGGGTGCTGTCACCGTGCTGTCACCGCACAAATTGTTGCTGACATATCTCGCCCGTGGTTCCGGAGTGACTCGTCCGGAAGCGAGCGCACGTTGGCACCTTCATCCGTCCGCAAGGTTTGATACCAATCAATTCCTGATATCCAATGCACTTGTACACAGGCATTCTAGTACTAAATCGAAGGCGTAGAGCTGCAGGAAAGGCATCGTGAGATTACTGCTGGGGCCCACTTTTTGGCTGAGGCTTAGAGGGCGCGTGGGTCAGGTGCCGCGGCTGCTGGCCATCAGCCATGGGATCGAGCTTCTCATCGAGATCGATTGTCGTTCCAGAGCCGATCATTCTTCAACGGAAGGATGAGCAGGTAGGGCCAGGGAAGGCCCAATGGAGGTCTGTGCCCGACAGGACACCCGGAAAGGATATGTGTGCCCGTCAGGAGTTGTCGCATTACTTTTACGCATTCACCAGATAGACCAGGCATTGCTAACAGGACGGGCAGAGACAGCACTAAAACCAGAAGATAGAACCGGTCTTTGAAAGTAGCCGTATGACAGACTCCTTAGTCCTGGCTACGGGCCTCCCATCCTTGTCCGATCCTTGTCTGAAGCTACTCTGGATCAAGTGATGTGTGGATAATCTGGGGAATCGTTGAACATGCCACTTTTAAATTTCGGGATCTTGACCTACACAACAACCTACACACCACAACCTACGGCTGTGGAGCCCGGTGCAGCGGGCCCTGGTGCAGGCTGCAACTCGGGCCACATCGCCCAAGGGGGTGGCCGCCAGGCGCCCCCCCCAAGGTGGCCTTGTGCGAGCTATAATGGGCACGGATACTTCAAATTTCTAGGGGCCTGCCATTAATCTAGGAATCGTGCGCGCATCACCTGTTCACCAGTGCAGCTGCTGTTGGGGGGGCCTGCTATTTGTATGCACCTGTTGTTTTCAAGGACTGCACACTGAAAACGTTAGGTGCTTGCCTTTGTGTCACTGGCTTGCTGTGTACCGGCTTTGACACAGCTGTTACATGTAACAGCGGCCAAGCCTGAGCATGCCCCTGCCAGTAACATTTCGCCCCCCCCCCCCCACACACACACACTAGCATTTCCATGTCTGCTTCTGAAAGAGTAGGCTATTACTCCATATATAATCCAGGAATGCAACATGGACCTAGATGAGGACCGATTCCAGTACGATCAAAAGGGCAATCCCAATGTACGTCCATGATTAGGGCCCAAGACCCTGGTCGGGATTTTCTGCCCGGCCATTCTGGCATTGAGAACCGGTCGGCGCCCAGGACCCAGGTCACGATATAATCTAATGGCTAACCATACCGTAACTGCTTGAGCAACGCCCGCGCATGAAGTACCTCTAACGGCATGCACCGCCATGCGTGCGACAGGAGGAGCTCTGGCGCCACCTATCCAATGCGAAATCTTCGTCAGCGTCCGGAGCCACCTCCCCTGGCCAGTCTCTACTCGCCAGCATCCTGCCGGATCTCAAGGCATCCTTATCATCTGTGTACCGACCACTCAAAGTGCTACTGAAGGTGCGTAAGCGGAGGTCCACCCAGGCTGAACCCACCCGCTGAATCCCACCCCCCTGGAAGCGTCCTCCCGGAACAACATGGTCGGTACAGATGATCTAGAGTACTCATCAACCGGTAGGGCTGGGTGGGTCTGCGGTACGCTGTACAAGAGATCTAGAGTACTCATCAACCGGTAGGGCTGGGTGGGTCTGCGGTACGCTGTACATGAGATCTAGAATACTCAACTTCCGGTAGGGCAGGGTGGGTCTGCGGTACGCTGTACAAGAGATCTAGAGTACTCAACTTCCGGTAGGGCAGGGTAGGTCTGCGGTACGCTGTACAAGAGATCTAGAGTACTCAACTACCGGTAGGGCAGGGTAGGTCTGCGGTACGCTGTACAAGAGATCTAGAGTACTCATCAACTTGTAGGGCTGGGTGGGTCTGCGGTATGCTATACAAGAGATATAGAGTACTCATCAACCGGTAGGGCAGGCTCCCCATGCAGCTCCCCATGCAGCTCCCCATGCAGCCCAGCACTGATGAAAGTGCATGCACCTGTTGACATGCATGCGCAGGGCTCTGATGGTGTGGTGGTTGGTTCTGCCTACAGCGCTGATGGGTCGATGATGGCGGTGTGTGACCACCTTGGGACTTTGAAGGTGAGACGCCAACTACCGTAGTCGTCAAAACGTCATGCACATGTTATGGGGTAGGGTAAGACAGAGCCTTGTAGGTAGTCCTGAAGCGCGAGTCGGTTGATGATGGCGGTGCGCGACCGTCCAGGAACCTGGATGGTGAGCCGCCAACCGGTCGCCGAAATATCGTTTTGTGGGTAAGGCTGAGCCGCATAGGCTGCGCTGACGTGCCATAGTGTGTAACTCCAGGTCAGGCCTCATGCATCGCTCAATATGACTTCAGGGCAAGCTTCGGGCACCCCCGGATGTCTTCCTATGTGTAAGGCAGGGCCTCGTAGGCTAACATGAAGGGGTACATTGTGTAACTTCAGGGAAAGCCTGATGCACCTGGCGATGCAGCTGGCAATGCACCTGGCAATGCAGCTTAAGGGCATGCTTCAAAGCACCTTGCAATGCATCCCTTGTTTCTTCACAGTCTATACCTGAGGCCCATATATTGCAAAGGTGATGCTGGTTAACATTCTCACATGTCGATGGGTATTGGGAACAGCAGATGAAAGGGTGTGTTCCTTGATGTTTGAAGAGCAAGGCAGCAAGCCCCAGGCTTCTGCCTTGTCAAAGTCAAAGGCATAGTCAAAGCCCAGGCTGCGCCTTGTCAAAGTCAAAGGCAAAGCCCGAGGCGTCTGCCTTGTCAAAGACGAAGTCGAAGTCCAGGCTGCGTTGTTACCTTAACTCTCACGCCTCACACGGGGCGTAGCTTTCTTTTCCTTGGATGGTAGGCAGGCCTGACGAACCCTGACACAAACAGCAATCTGACACCTCACCCTCGGCGAAGTCAATCAGCCAGCCATGAAAGGCCAGGACCAGGCCAGGGCAAAGCTTTCCCTCTTTCTTTGTCAAAGTGATGCGGAGTGTGATCCCCTCCAGTTGATGGACACTGCAAGCAGCAGGTACAAGTGATTACTTCCTGATAAGGAGGAGTGTGACCGAGGCTTGCACCTTGTCAGAGTGGTGATGGTTGGCATTTCCTGGTGTTCATGGACACTGCAAGCAGCAGGTACAAGTGATTACTTCCTGATAAGGAGGAGTGTGACCGAGGCTTGCACCTTGTCAGAGTGGTGATGGTTGGCATTTCCTGGTGTTGATGGACACTGCAAGCAGCAGGTACAAGTGATTACTTCCTGATAAGGAGGAGTGTGACCGAGGCTTGCACCTTGTCAGAGTGGTGATGGTTGGCATTTCCTGGTGTTCATGGACACTGCAAGCAGCAGGTACAAGTGATTACTTCCTGATAAGGAGGAGTGTGACCGAGGCTTGCACCTTGTCAGAGTGGTGATGGTTGGCATTTCCTGGTGTTCATGGACACTGCAAGCAGCAGGTACAAGTGATTACTTCCTGACAAGGAAGAGTGTGAACGAAGATAACCGTTGGATACTGGATTCGGCAAATGCCGGGGTTTCTGATTTGGGATAGTGAGCTGGGCTCAATCTCCCCACACTAAGATTTGAGACGTTCTAACAACTTGAAACCATCATAACAGTGACAGAAGTTCTGATGCTGGCCTTGTGGATTGAGGTTTGAGGGAGGTGGAGGCAGACTAAACCCTTAACCCCTTCTGTTTGTGCCGTTGCTCCTCTTGTTCAAGAGCCCTGGCTGGCCCTTCACAGGTGTGGCATGTGGACAGCGGGCGCTGTCGAGCCGAGCTGCTGAGAGGCGGCGGCCCCCACGAGGAGGACTGCCGGCCGACCATTCCTCGGCTGCAGACGCGCAGCATCTCCTTCAGCCCGGACGGCACCCTGCTTGCCGCAGGATGCTCGGACAGGAGTGTCAGGATCTGGGAACTGAATCCTATCGGCGGCGCCGCCGCTGCCGCCGTGTTGCACGTCGCGGCCATGACCAGGACGGACTCCTCGACATCTTCGTACTCTTCGCTGTCTAACCGGGCGAGGAGCTCCGCGAGCTCAATCGGAAGCAGCAGGAGCTGCCCCAGCAGTGTCGCGAGCGGCACGTCTGCGTCCAGCTGGACACAGGACAGGTCCAACAGCTGGGGTAGGTCCTCGGGAGGGAGGCTGAAGCAATCGGGGCCGGGGAGCTTCTCCAGCACTCTGTCCGGAAGCTTGGGCAAGAGCCGTATGAGCAGGGTGGCCTCGCTGCCGAAGCGGCAGCCGCAGTCGCCGTGCCTCGTGATATGGCCGGGTGCTTCGGGCTGCAGGAGCCTCGCCAGGAGCCCAGCGGACGTCTTGCGAGCCGGCGCTGCAGATGCGACTGCCTCTGCCTTTGTCGACAGGGGAGACTTGAGGAGCGACTGCTCTGACCCAGGAGTTACTTGTGTTGCGTTTAGTCCCTGCGGGATGCTCTTGGCGGTTGGGATGGACGACGGGCTGGCGGCTGTCTGGGATCTGACAGCCAGGAGACTGGGCGCCGCTGCTTGCGTCGCTGTGCTGCAGGGCCACACGGACGGGGGAGTCACGGCAGCAGCCTTCGCCCCGCACCCGGCGCACGTAGTTGCAGACGGGAGGCTGGCAACAGCGGGTGTTGATGGTAGGATCAGTGTGTGGGATGGCATCCCGGCTGGCGGGCAAAGTGCTGCGATCGGGAAAGGAGCAGAGGCCGCGACGAGCAGGATGGGAGCAGCGGCCGGCAGTGGCGGGCTACGCTGCAAGGCGCTGCCCCGCTGCGTCGCTCAGCTGCACGGCCACGACGGCTCCGTGCTGTGCTTGTCGTTCGGGACCAATGCAACCCAACTGGCGACCGGGGGCGCCGATGGCACCGCCCGAGTCTGGGAGATCGAGGACGGCGTTTGTCAACCGGGCCTGGTCGGAGGCCATGCTGTGTCTGCACCTGCTCCTGCATCGCCAGATGAAGGGCGGCCGGGCGCTCCACTTGATCTCCCCAGCTGCGAGCACCGCTACCAATCCTCTGCCACTCGAGAAGCGATTGGCAGGGATGCCGGTCCTCTTTATTGTGGCAAAGGGCCGGCAGAGGTACTCCCACCACGGGCAGGGCCGGCAGGGGTACTCCCACCACGGGCAGGACCGGCAGGGGTACTCCCACCATGCCTCCCGAGCCTGACCAGCCCTGTGAACCAGTCAGAGGCGCCTCTCTCGTGGAGATGCTCTGCAGTGCTTGAGGGCCACTTGGGGGGCGTTACCAGTGTGACGTTTGGTGGGGAAGGCGGCAGGGCGTTGGCGACGGGGGGAGAAGACGGAGGGGCGAGACTCTGGCACCTGACAGCTAAAAGCAAATGCGTCGGCTTCGTGCAGGTGAGCGGCTGTTGACAGGGTTTGGGGTTTTACGGGGTGAATGAGCGGCCCTAGGGATTTTCTCCTCAGGTCTCACAGCCAGTTGACGGTGATTTTATGGCTTGTAGGTGAAGGGTTCAATGCCTAAGTGGTGAGGCAATTTCAGTGTTTATTTTAGTGCGTGCCGAAGCACCTTTGGAGGTCGTCCGGGCAGCTATTACTGGGCAGATTGGGACCTAACCTTGGCCCACCTACGGCCAGTGGCCCTAGCGGGAGGACTTGCTGCACTAGGCCCCTATAACCGTAGGCCGTGATGTAGCTGAATTGTAGCTGAATTGTAGCTGAAATAACCAGTGCCAGGCATGAGTGCTGCCCGCGTAGCGGCGGGCCGCGAGGTGGACCAGGCTCCGAGGAAAGGGGGGATCCACCTTTTTTGTATTCAATACTGTATCTCAGAACTTTTCACGTAAAATACACCTAGGGCCAGCATGCAGGGTTGTGACTCAGTGAAGGGGTAAATAAACCATAGTTTTGAGGTGCTCGCGGGCCCCCCACCTGTCACCCCCCGCGGCCCGCCCAGGGCAAATTTGTGTAGCGAATTGCCCCGCCGGTGCGGACCGCACGGAGCGGCTAAATTTGGGTCCCAACTGATTAGATCGCTATGAGTGGTGCCGAAACGCACAGCGCAATCCAGGTTAATAGCTACCAGCCGCTAAATTGATTGAAAGCAGTGACTACTTGCCACCATGCTTGACAACTTAGGTTCAGGACGCGGGTGTGGCTTCGGCCCATGCTGCGTTGTTTACTTAACTCTCACACCTCCCATGGGGCGTAGCTTTCTTTTGAAATTTTGACAACTTAAAGCCAGAAAGCTGGACGAAGTCGATCGTCGACTGCTGCCTCAGCCCGGTGACCCTTGAGGGCTTTGTTAATCTGAATGAAAGAAAATAAAACGATGCCCTGCAGGGGCTTTCAGGTTTAAGGAAACAGTGCGGCATGGGCCTAGGCCGCGCCGGGCACCCTTGTGAAGCTGATGAGTGATGGGCTGCCCTCACTTGTCGTTCAATTGTCAGCGCTTCAATTGTCGTTACCCCAAACCCTTAACCCTAAACCTAAACCCTCGTCCCCCTAAACCCTAAACCCTCAGCCCTTCAATGGTCGCTCACTGACGGAGAATTCCCTTGCATTGCTTTCATGTGCAGGGGATCCAAGAGGGCAGCTCGGTAGGGATGGCGACTGTGGTGTTTGAGACGGGGGGGGGCAGGCTGCACAGCAAGGATTGAGGCCGACTGGCACCTAAGGGGACTGGTAAAGGGTTTGAAGCCCTCAGATTTTGTTGAGGCCCTCAGATTCGATTGAACGGCGATTTTGGTGAGGCCCGCAGATTCGATTGAAGGGCGAAGGGCGAGGCCCTCAGATTCGATTGAACGGCGATTGTGGTGAGGCTCCCTCAGATTTTGGTCCTCTGTTGTATCCAAGGGTCCCTAGATTATTTATCTGATGGCTTGAAGACGAATGATCTTTTAATGTTTCCCTTGGAAATTAGGTTTACGATGCTCTTCGGACGGTGAGTGTCCCCTCTCTGATGGTCGGCGGTGATCATTGTCCATTGGTTGGGATCGGATGTTCAGAAAGAAAGGAAACTACGACCCGCAGGAGCGTGAGGTCTAAGGCAACAGTGCGGCATGGGCCTAGGCCGCGTCCGCGCCGTTACCATATTGGATGTTCAAGTGTGACCTCTAGTTAGGTCAGCGAGGTTGGTTGGTGTTGTTGTCGTTGGCATGCACTGAGTGATCACTCTTTGTGGTTCCCCTGACTAAACCATTTGACTTGCACCCTAACCTAGTATTACCCCACTGACATTGTGGACAAAATGTCCATTTTCATGTCCCATCAATAAATTGTGAGAAAACTTGGCATATGAATCATGGTGTTCGTCTCCACGCTGTTTCAACTTTCTTAACGAATGAGGAAAAGCGTTTCTGAGTGAACCGGTAGAGTGTTCTTTGAGCATTGGGAAGATACATGACATTAGTGTCCACGACCTACAGAAGATTTTTTACTGCTCCTGTACGGTATTTTCAAAGGAGGCTGGCTGAATTGCATGTTGATGACGGCCCCAGGGGGCAGGGGGGCTAATCGACTAGGGTTCTCGGTCGATCACTCATTTGGGGATTCACACCCGCAACACAGGCCATGTTCTACTGTCACGTGCTGTCCATAAATAGCACAGACATACAAAGCGCTTTATGGGAGACATTGGAGCGAGGAACCTTTTTTATAACGGTGCATACCCGCTGGGCCCTGCTAGACGCTCGGCCGCGTGGGTAGGGAATGACTAGGCTCAATTCCGGCTACCATGCACAGCCTGGGCCATGGTGCAGCCATGCCATCCTCCTATGTCTGGGGGGCAGGAATATGGAGCTCGGCGTTCTAGGCGGGGGGAGAGGAGATCGAGAAAACTTTGGAGGCGGGCCTGTGCGGGCCCTTGCTTGCAGAAGCGTTATTGAGCCAGCTCTTCAAGACCAGCACACGAACCGTACTGTTTACTGTGTAACAGACTGTTTACGGTACAGCTGAGTCCCTTGTACGGTGTCTGAGCCCAACACTGATCATGCTACCTTAGTGGTGCAATCCGTCTTGGGGTTTTGGGTTTATGAGTCAGGTATCATGAGTTAATAACGTTACATCTCTGGGCCCGCTCAGCGCTTGGCCGCGTGGGCGCCCAACTGTTCATAAGAGAGAAAAGAAGAAAGTAAAAGGAAGAAGGGGGTTTAAGGAACAAAAGGAAAGGCCGGGAAGGCAAACAAGACCAAGTCCGACACCTGAGCTCCACTAGAGACTAGCCCTCAACAAAGCCTCTAAAAAAAGAAAAGTCCACAAAAGCAAGCGTATCCCACCCCTGCTTGGCCGCGAGGGCGCCCCACTGATCACAAGGGAGAAATGAAGAAACTAAAAAAAAAGTAAAGAACAAACAAAAAAATGACCAAAAGGGATGGCCAGAAAGGCAAACGACACCGGCGCCTCAGAATCCCTAGAGACTAACCCTCAACAATGCCCACAACACAGTCCACAAAAGCAAGTGCATCCCACCCCTGCTCAGCCTGGTACAGCTAGTGGAAGTTAGTGGCAGCGCCTGGAGGACCTGCCCACCCCCGCTCCCGTAACTGCTCCGTGTCACTAGGGCACTGGAAGCACACATGTTGCGCATCCTCCACCTGCTCGATATCCCCCCGTGCCCAACACCGCTGGCAGCAGCGTGCCTCTCGCCGCTGCCCGTTGCGCCGTCCTCTGGTATCAGCCGTGCTGATCGCGCCGAGCCGCAGTCGCAAATTTATGCGCACACAAGCACACTCTCTCTGGCTAGTGTGGCTCTTGCCTTGCGCCAGCACGGCACCCGCCGTGGACTGGAACCAGGCGCGGTAGGTCGCCGCAGATCTGTGCTCGGTGGTAGGGTCCCTGGGGTCCCCAACGCCGCTTGCGTCCAGCCATGCTTGCTCGTAGGCTGTGTCAACGAGTGCCAACACGTCTGTGACAGATAGGCGCTGTAGGGCAGCTGCTGCCTCGTGCAAGGTGGGGGTGGCTGCCCCCCGCTCCAGCTCATCTAATGTACCCAGCAGATCAGAGCACCAGGTGCGGCCGCCAGTGCCCTGGCTGACTGCAAGCTGCATATATGCTGCCATGGCTATCAGTAGCATTAATTGCCAAAATCTCATGCTTAGTCCAGAGTCCCGGCAGATGAATACAAGCCGCCAGTGTAGCAATCGCTATCCTCCCTGCCGTCGGCTATCGGGATTTGGGATCATGTCAAATAGGGTCCACCAGTCCTCCAGCCTCGGCTGGCAGAACCTGCACCGTGTCTCCTCCGGCTTGCATGCTTGCTCCTGCTGCCACCTCCTGAGGCACTTACAGGTGCACCAGACGCAGACACTTGCAGGGGTGCGTGAGCGCCTCTACCCGGGGTAAAGAGTTGTCCAGGCAGATCTAGCAACAGGGCTCCTCCGAATCCATCTCCTCCGTACATGATTTCTAACCTCTGTCCTTCTTTGTGCCTAGGATCAGCCCCAGGGGATCAGCACCGCCCCCGCCTTTCACGCTGGGATTCTCCGGCAGCTGAGTACTGGGCAGTGCAACAGGTAGTGCGGGGGGTAGCTCAGCGGGTGTGGATGCCGTCAACCTTGTTCCCGCTGACACGGCTGGGACTGATGGTGCGGCTGAAGGCTGCTGGTACCTCAAGGAAATAACCACAGAGACTTCAACCTCTGGACTGAGCTGACGCGCTGCCGCCAGACGATTTTGTCTGTTAGTTTCAGAATAATCGAGGGCAAGTGTTAGTCACTTACCGATATTGAATTTTACAAGGTCAGAGTGCTTGAGTCATAGTATGTCAATGATGTTACACCTCTGGGTACTGCTCAAATAAGGCTCGGCCGCGTGTGCGCCTAACTAAAAAGAGTTGGGAGGAAAGATGGGAAGTAACACAGGCAGAAGGGGGCATGGTATGCTCAGTATATCCATCCCCTAGAGGCACTAGGGCAGATGAATGTAGGGCAGATGAATGACCTGAGATACAGCACAGTATTTTTGTGGGGGGTCTCTAGCTACATTTCAACTACATCACCACCTATGGCCTAGGATTTTTGGTACGAGGGCGACTGGCATTGGGCCACCGCCAGCAAGCCAGTCAGGCTTTGGTACTCATGGGCCCAGTGGCCTGCCAAAGCTGGCGTGGTTCTCATCAAAGATAAGCATGGCTGTTACAGGTCAATGACGTTACACCTCTGGGCCCTGCTCAGAAAAAGGCTTGGCCGCTCTGCTGCGTGGGTCTAAAGAGTTGGGAGGAAAGATGGAAAGAAACACAGAAGGGGGCAGAACACAAAGAAAGGACGAACATCGCTATGCAATAAACATGGCTATAACAGGTACCTACAGGTAATTAAATACAGGACCACTTTAGGACGGTGCATACCCGCTGGGCCCTGCTGAACGCTCGGCCGCGTGGGGTTGGTAGGGAATGACTAAGCTCAATCACAGCTACCATGCACAGCCAGGACCATGGTGCAGCCATGCTACCAATACACAACCAGGGAAAAGTGATGCAAGGTCAAGGCGAGTCATGACCCACCTAGTGACGAGGCGGACGCATATGAAGTCAGAGGCGTTGCCGCAAATTGTGTGGATCACAAGTCCAATTCCCACTCCGGAGGTGATGATCAGAAAGAGGATCAGCATTATGATCAAAAGGCCCTCTTCGCCGGGAGGTTCGCGCAACAGCTGCCGCTGATTTGAGGGCTCCAGTAGCGCATCAGAGTAGGCAGTCTGAGCTTCCGTCGCGGCTGCATAATAGGAGTGGGCTGCCCAGGCAGAAGTAGGCCCCAAACGACGTCCCAAAAGATTGTGATGAGGCAGCACTGCACACGGAAGGGAACAGGAAAAAATTCTCTTTAGTAAGCAGGAATCTGGAAGCTAGGTCAATGAAGTTACACCTCTGGGCCCTGCTCAAAAGCTCCGCCGCGTGGGCGCCCAACAGATAGGTTGGGAGAGGGAAACTTATAGCAGGAGGGGAGAGGAAAGGAAGAGAGGAACGCAAAGGAGAAGGAAAATACCCCTCCCCCATAAAAAAGAAAGGCAGGGAACTAAATGAGCTTCTAGAGCAACCAAGGGCAAGTATCTAGCCTGGATGCCTGGGATTTAACTGCTACTGGTTATTTTAGGGTGCTTCAGCTACAATTCAGCTACAACAGGGTGGCCCAGTGCTGCAAGTCCTGCAGCTTGGTCCATGACCGAACGCCGGTCAGATTTGGACCAAGTCGGACCGGCGATGGCTGATTAGCGGTCAGCCAAAGGGGGTATAGTGCACACTTAAATGAAAGCTGCAAATAAACGTTACGAGAGTCTTCTGCGCAAGCTAGACTATTTCCTTGGCTATTGAGGCTTGGACGTTCTCAGAGACTGGAACATCCTTTGCCTTTCCTTCCCAGCCTTTTGTCTGCCCCTTCACTTTTTCTACCCCTTTTCCTTCTTTTTTTTACCGCCCCTTTTACTTATGCACCCACGCGGCCGAGCCTTTTTTGAGCAGGGCCCAGAGGCACAACGTCATTGACAAGCGAGCCTATTTCCTTGGCATGCCAGACCTCTGTCAGAGGGCCGTCGGGCAGCCACCACTGGGGCAGTGGGGACTAAACCATGACCGGCCAATATGCTGTGGCCTGTGGGTGAAGCATGCAGGCTTGAAACCCTGCCGGCCATCGACCGGGTTATATATGAGGCAGGTGACCTTGAAAGTTCAAATTAAACACTGTTAACAACTAACTAACTTGGAGGGAACTGAACTAACGATTATTAGGTGCCGATGAGTAAGTTTAACATGCATTCCTGGAAAGATTCCCTGCTTGTTTCAGGGTGCTCCAGCTACAATTCAGCTACATCACAGCCTACAGGCTAAGTACAGCCAGGGTGGCCTGCCTGGTGCATGCAGCAAGCCCCACAGCTTGTGCCGCTGGCCGTATGCCAGCCTAGCCAGCCAAGGGCTGCCCCTTTCGGACCAGTGGTAATTGCTTTACAGCCAGCCCACATGTTGTCATTGTGGTATCGATGTGCTGTCATTAGTGCTATGGGTGCCATCTTTTGGTGCCATGGTCGGTGCCCTTCGCTTGGTGAACGAAAATATGTTCGGGTGGGCTGATTATGCCGGGCTTGCGTTTCGGTCGTCCTATACATCCGTATGACGAAAAATACATGGATGGTGATTTAATTTGTTGCCACTTACTGTTGCGGTGGTGCTCGCTGGCGCGCCGTCCGTGTTCGATGTTCAGCTGCTGCTGATCATCAAATAATAAGCGTGGAAGAAGCGATCTGACAGTCCTGGTATGGCCAATCGTCAAACTCTGCGTGCAATTTTGCCGTGATTTAACATTTTTGGAAGCTACGCGAGATGAAAAAGACTGGAAATGCTGACGCGGGTGGGACAATCCCATTTCCCAACTTATTAGTTCCGATACGCCCTCCAATCCAAACCTTGGAGCTGGAGGCTGTCGGAGTCATGGACGCCCCTTCTGTTTAAATTTATTCTCGATGGGGCAAGGCTCGGCCAGCCAGGTCTCGGTGACATTCTTCTCAATCTATCTGCGCCTAGGCTTCGGTTGCCATCTAACCCGGAAACAGCATCAGACACACGATTAGATGTCGGTGCGTGTCTCGGTGGCCGACCTGAACCTGTCCCGTAGCCTGCACGCTGACGAGACTCGTGGCACTGCTTCCGGAACTCAGACCTCTTGTTTTGGGGAAGTCCATGGGGGATATGGTATCTGTATAGGGGGGTAAACGGTGGTCGAGAAAGTTAGCTTTCCTTACCACTTCCCTGCTGTACCAGAACCGGTGAGCGAGGAGGACTGCTTTCCGTGACTTCCCAAATTTCGAAATGTGCGCGTGAGCTTTAGATGGAGTCACTACCGTGAGTTACTCCTCAACTTTGCCGATGACGGCCCCCCAAACAGCATGCTCCTGGCTGTACCAAGCCTACCAATTATTTCCTTCCAGCATAACACGATCTAATAGTCAGAAAACCACCTTGCGGACAGCATAAGGGCTTGAGCCAAGCTCGCACAGCTGACCTTGTAACTTGACATGGCTGCCAGTGCATTGAGCGTGCTTCAGCTCAGCATCTGTGGAGCCTAGTGCAGCTTCAAAACTGGCGTGCGACTGGTCGGCTTTGGTGTAGCAAGCCCTGCTGCTTGCCTGGGCCACCGGTCTAAGGCTGGCCAAGGTTTGGTGCCCATTGGCCCCAAGGTGGGGTCTGGTACACGCGAAAACAAACGCTGATAGTGATAGGAGCCACCTTGGCCTTGGTCAAAGACTCGTACGAATCATCATATTTCCTTGATGTCCCCCAGTGATCTTCTGCATGTCACAGTATATTACAGTATACGTGACAGAACCGTTTAGACCGCAGTTAGCGTCATCGGTGACTCCGCAGCTTCTCTGCGGAGTCTCCGGATGTGAGCTGAGACCTAGAAACCCGCTTACGCAGGATTAGTTTGACAGGTTATACCGTACTCTGAACTGGGCCTGCCGGGTCCCTGTATCCCGGCAATTGCATTGGCTAGTTACTTCGTCCCTTTCTAAAGGACAGACCTCTATTTGTAACAAGCACCGGCCGTCTTTGAGACCTACAGCTTACACATAAGTCAGTACCTTAACCCGAGTCAAGCCTAGCTCAGCCTCCGCTGAACTAGCTGGAGACAAGTACCCCAGTAAGAGAAACGAGATCCTGCAGAAGAAGAAGTACGCAGTCTACGTCCCGTCCATCTCTCCGCGTGTTACGCGGTAAGTGTCCTTAACATAGCCCAGCTGGATCGCGACCAGACGGCCAGAAGGCCTATGCCCCTAAGTCAATTGCTATATACACAAATAACCAGCCAGCTGCTTAACTCGAAGAGCACTCGCAGCCAGTGAATAGTCACTGAGCCTGCCCGTAGGCGTCCATCACTGCCGTGAGGAAAGAAGTCCGCCACGGACCTGAAGCGCACATCGCGTGTCCTTTAGAAAGGGACGAAGTAGATCTAGCCTGATCAGCCTGATTTGCCAATTCCTGCTAAAGGTGCTTGTGCAGTGAAGTTGGAATTTTGTTTATATGCAAACGACCTTGGACAGCATATGAACTGCACTTTGCTGTGGTAATCTCCATAGAGAGTGCCAAGTTAAGCCCTGAGAATCACTGAGAGTGGCAACTTAGTGTTGAGTCCAGGAGAGGCTTGAGGATCTGGCTGTGGATTTATACACCCAGCAGATAATTCCTGTGTGACTGCAGATTGTGATCAGGTGTATCCAATCGTTCATCATTGACAGAAGTGAACTTGTTGATAGATCATCCAAGTTTAAAATTTTGTGGTGTACCAAAGGATCCCCGCAGGTGTCAGAGAGGAACTGACACAGCGCAAGAGGATATATCCGCCCGGAGGCGAGACATCCGCAAGGGACGTGTGCCGGCTAGAAGCAGCCCAGCCAGCAAAGGTGGGAGGGACTAAAAAGGGCGAAGAAGGATTCCGCCAGATTAAAAGTTTAGTGAGCATAAAAGCAGAGGGCAAGGCCTATCCTGCGAAATTGCTGTACCTGCCGTCCGGCCTTGACTAGCAGATCCTCACCAGATTGCAGTAGGGATAAGGGGCAGAAGCCTAACGTTAGCAGGTTTTGTAGGGGGTGTCGCCAGCACACCTGCAGGACAGTGCGGTTCGTAAAATGCCTGTGGAAATGACAGGCGTAGATCTGAACCCCGATAGGCACCAGCACCCTGACGTCCAACGGAAGAGTGGGCGCCTGAGGGGGCTGGAGCCGGGTGTAGACCTAAAAAATGCTAGTGCTGAGATTGTAGCAGAGGCCCTGTTGATGGCGGAAAAGCTGGCAGGGCCAGTGGAACCGCCTGCAGAGGACTGCAGGGTACCTGAGCCGGGCCGCGTACCACCCAGAGGGGCAGGGGCGCAGGCAGATGGGGCAGTACTAGTAACACGAAAAGGCATTGGTCGAGGGGGTCCATTGCCCGCTGGTTCCGACAGCAGTCTGAATTTCGAGCAGGGGCAGACTCAAGCAGGGACCCCAGAGCTGATCTTGGATCAAGCAACGGAAGCATCCCAGAGCTGTGACACGCGACAGAGCAGTGAACCTGAGGCCGAGCTGCAGCAGAGCCTGCCCAGGATGGCGAGTGTTGCACAGCGGGTTGAAAAACAACCCAGCCAACCGGATCTAAGGGCCAAGGTAGCCGCAGCTTCAGACAAGTTTGCAGGCTGTGATAAAACCGGCACAGACAAACCTCGAATAAAGACAGAGGAAGATGGGGCCAGGAATATGCCCGCAGGGGTCAAGCACGAGGAAGCTGAGCCCCAGCCAGCAGCGGGCAGACAGAGCTCGCAGGCAGGCAAGGAAAAGGAGAAATCAGTTGAGCCGGTAGGGGAGCCTTGGGCCGACCTTATATCCGAGGAAGAACAGCCAGACCCAGCTCAGAAAAAGCAGGGGCAGCAGACGACAGCAGAACGGCGTCCCGTGCAGCAGCTGCAGCCGCGCAAGGCACTGGTTAGAAGAGGAGCTGGATCCACAGTCTTCGGCACACCGCTGTCCAGTTTTCCACCCAGTGCAAACAGACCTGCGCAGACATCCAAGGAGGGATCTAGCAGCCAGATGCAAAGAGAGCCAGAGCGCTCCGAGGCTGGGGGAGTAGTGTGCGGCAATGAGGAGTCGGAAGGGCCGATTGGTTGGGCAGGAATTGTGCAGTGGGCAACAGACCTGTGGAAGCAAGTGTTCTTGCATTTCCAGGACCAGGTCACAGCCATTGAGGAGTTCAAGGCCCATCATCTGCGGGGGTGGGCAACAAAGGCCATGTTGGGTATCACCCACACAGGGTTGGACAGGGCGATACTGTTAGCCGCCCTTGGACAGGTATCCAAGGGAAGGGCGGGACACGAAGCAGCCAGAGCTGTTAAAGCCTTCGCAGATGAATGGTGCAACGAGGTCACAGGAGACCAGGAGGAACCCGGATCAGAACCAGAGGATGAGGAGGACCAGGCGTGGGAAGGATTTGAAACAGAGGTGCAGCGGCCTGAGGGGCGCAGGGAGGTGCAAAGGTGGCAGCAGCAGGCGGGAGCCGCGCCAACACCAACACTCAGATCTGCAGCTTTCGAGGTCAGCAGTGAGCCCAGCCTCAGAGGACGGCCAAGGGGCAGGGAAGCGCCCAGAGCCAGCAGTCCAGCCGCCAGCGAAAGGGCGGAATTGACTAGCCGATCACTCGCCAGGATGGCAGAGCAAAGCACAGCAGCACGCAGAGCAAGCAGGCAAGAGTCTTATGAGTTGCTGCGCATAGTCGAGGACAAAGAGAACGCATACCAGGAAACCCAGGTGGATTACATCAAGGAATTCCTGAAGAACAGGCAGTCAGGCGCAGCAAGGGGAGCCAGGAGGAATGAGCCTGCGGGCAGCGCACGGAGCAGTGGTCCAAGAATACAGGAGGCCAGAGAGGAAACACAGTCTGATTCCTATGCCAGGAATTACACAGGCGGGACGCAGCCAGGTTGGCAGAGCCAGGAGCCGCCCAGGGGGCAGGCATACTCCAGGGAACAGCCTCACCAGCACAGCCAAGAGCCGCCCAGAGGACGGGCAGAGGGCAGGGAACAGCCAAGCCAGCAGAACCAGGAGCAAGCCAAGGGACCAGCGGAACACAGCAGAGGAGGGCGGCAGGAATGGCAAGACCAGGAGCTGCCCAGGGGACAGGCAGAGCCCGGTAGAGCACAGTCTCGAAGGCCTGGATCTGACAGCAGACCAGGCAGAAGCGAATCAGAACGTCCGCCACCCGAAGGAAGTAAAAGCTCAGCAGGCAGAGCGGGCAGACAGCCATCACGAGACGCTCACGATCAGGATGAGGATTATAACAGACATGACAGGTATCATTCAGGCCGCAGCCCATCGAGGGGCGGCAGTGGAGGACCGGGGTCGCGGTCAGAGTCAGTAGATTCGGGACCAGGAGGAGCGGACAGACGCAGGTCGGGGGCCAGACAGGAGTCCAGCGACCAGGAAATGAAAAGGCTCGATCGGGAGCAGGCGAGGGTGAACCTGCAGCTGCAGCAGCAGATGGTACTGCAGCTGGCAGGGGTAGCCAAGGTCGCCAAGATCCCAGCCATCCAAGGCAACGTACCAGTCCTGGATATGTCACACCCAGGCGCAGTTGCAGCCAGGAAGTATTGCCAGGCGTGTGGATACTGGGGATCGCACAACAGGTTGGCAATGTCAGATGACCAGCCAGCATTGGCTGTGGTAGCAGGTGAAATAGCTGGATCATGCCAGTCGCCGTCAGCTATGACGTTGCTGATCAAGTCGCTGGTCAAGCTGTGGGACAGCAAACCGGCCAGCATGAGGCCGCTGATGGCGGCCATCAGGGCAGCGCCCCACGCAGGAAACAGAATTGCCAGAGAGGTGGAGCGGATCGGACAGCTGTGGATAACCCCAGCTGAGGGGCAGGGTTGTGAAGCTTCGCTACTCACTTTGTGGATCAGAGTGGTCCAGGAGGAGGTGGGAAAGCCAACTTCAGAGGAGAGGACGGCCATCACCAACCTCAGGTTAGGAGTAAAGACTACGCTAGACCCAGACGTCAAGCCAGAGGAGACGGTGGAAGCATTTGCCCACAGAGTGCTGACAACATCAGAGTTGCTGCAGATCTCAAGGGATGCAGTAGATCACTTCGGCAGAAGCCACTCGGTCTCGCGCATGTTCCATGACGGACTTCCAGCAGTTGCTAGAGCCAAGCTGAGCAAGTTTGTTATGACGGTGCCAGGGTACCTCAGCATGAGTGATGAAGACCAAATCGCAGTACTCACGCAGCAGGTGGTGCTGTGGGAGAGGTTTGCCCTGGAAATGGGTGACCTGGGAGGTACCGGCTTCAGGCAGATAACCAACAGCGGGTCTGGCCAGGGAGAAGCACAGCCCAACAGGGGCAGAAAAGAGAGAGCAGGGCAATGGGAGATGCGGACACGCCTTGACGGAATTATGCACCCCGCAGGCGCAGCAGCAGTACCACAGGCGCGGATGGATGGTAAACCCAGAGGAGTTGCCTGGGCGGACCAAACGGGGGCGGCACATAGCAGCGCTGAAGGTGTCTCAGGCGCAGCCAAGGCATGCTACCAGTGTGGTAGCACGACGCACCTAGCCAGGGATTGCAGGGCGCCCAGGGCCAGGGATGAGCGCAGACCTATGCCCCTGGTTACAGACATAACACCTGGACCGGCCAGACAGCCGCAACAGCAGTATCCGCAGCAACAGCAGTATCCGCAGCAACAGCAGTACCCCCTGCCGCCAAGGCCGCAGCAGGGACAGGCGGCAGGCAGGCCGTATGACAGGAATCAGAACAACAGACAGTATCCTAGGCCTGGGCCTGGCCAGGGAGGTCAGGCGCAGCAGGCAGCCCACGTGTCGCACCTCAGCAATGCAACGGGGCAGGCTGAGCCAGAAGGATGGCACCAGACCATGGCAGAGATGCTCAGCGAGTCCGTAGCACTCATGACGCAGGTTGGGCTGGTACCCAAGCCTGCAGGTTTCAAACAGGCGGTTCATAACGCCCGTCCTAAGTCGTTTCTGCCAGAACCTTTGCAGGAGGAGGAACCAGTGCCAGGATTCATGGTACCTCCCTCCAGGAAGGGGGCAAAGAGGCTGGTATTGAGTAAACTCGCTGACGATATGTCTGACATCCGCCTACAGGTGTTCAAGCTGAACGAGAGACTCTCAGCGCTGTCGTTCACCACGATGCCCATGGGAGCAGACAACACCGGCCACAAGGGTGAGACCAGTAACACCAGGCCAGAGGGTAGAACGGTGACAGCTGCACCCAAGCTGCAGTATTTCAAAAATGACAGAAGCAACCTGGAGCAGTGTGTGGGACTTATGGTCAATGGAAAGGTCCTGGTGGCTCAGAAAGCACTCATGGACTCCGCATGCACGTGCCATGTCATCACTGTCAATATTGCAGAGCAATTAGTTGCAATGGGGGCAGAGCTGGTACGCACAGACGAGAAGATACGTACCACAGACAATGCAGGGGCAGATCTGTATGGAGTACTGTTCATTTATGTGGTGTATGGATACGGAGGGCCCAATGCCATTATGGAGCCAACGGTGGTCAGGGTCGTTAAGACACCGCCGGATGCATATGAGCACTTGGTTGGGAACCCAGAGTTCCTCAAGTATAACGGGGTCTTAGAGGCAGCAGGGAGGCTGACCTTACGACCCAGAGAGGGCACACAGAGAACGCAAGGGGTCAAGGACCTTACGCTGCCACTAGTGCGGGCATCTCCAGCAGGGGGGTACCAGGCAGCAGCAGTGGCATGGGCTGGAATTCAGTGCGGATTCGCAGAAAGAGAGGGGTGGCCAGCTGCAACAGTTGAAACAGAGCACGAACAGCTCTTACAGCATTCCATGGCCACACGCGCAGGTGCCGCTATGAGGGCCGAACAGGGCGCAGGACCCAGCAGCGAGCCAAACCCCAGGCTACAAAAGCGCAGGCTGGTGCCAGTCGAGGCGGCAGTGGCAGAGGCCGCCGCGCCAACCGCAGAGGAAGTGTCAAGAGCGCGCAGAGCCGCGGAAATCACTGACATTGAGAAGCAGGCGGTCAGGGACTTCATGCCAGCATGCCCCGCCTACCCGTGCGCCTTGTGCGGAAAACCAGACAAGCACTCGGTGGAGGAGTGTGAGAGGAGGATTCAGGACTTTTCGCGGACACCCGAAACAGCGCCTGCGGTGCAGGCAGGGCCGCCTGCAGCGCAGAGGAGGGGATACGGCACAGCTGCAGCCGACAGAGCTGCACAGGCAACTTCAACGCGCAGCAGGGGAGAGCAGCAGCAGCAACAGCAGCAGCTGCAAAAGCAACCGCAGGTGGCAGGGCCTAGAGTGCAGCAGGCCAGCGACGGCAAGGGTAGGCAGGCGCAACAGCAGCAGTGGCAAGGAAAGCCAAGGGCGGCAAGGGCCCCCGCGCAATCAGCCAGCAACAGCGAAGACGAGGCGCAGGAAGCAGAGGAGGAGGAAGATTGCAGCGTAGAGAAGGTTCCAGAGCCAGGGACCAGCCCACAAGACAGGCACATCAACAGGCTGGCAGGGCAAGTTAACGGGCTGAAAAAGGCTCTAAGATGGAGAGAGCGGCAAATGTGGAAACAGTCAGCAGAAATTGTGGATTACCTGAAAGGCCAGCTGGCCGGGTGGAAGTGCATCACGGATGGTCAGCAGGTCATGACAGCGGTCCAGCGAGAGTACATCCTGCGGGCAGATGAGCTGACCGGGCTGCAGGAGGCCCTGGGACTACAACACTTGGGGGGGCCGCCAAACCACGGGCAGCCGCTCCCATTTGAAACAGACCCGGAGTTGGCGGAGTGCGTCAGGGCAATGTTGGCGACCCCGTCCCCACTACCAGACGTGGACAGCGAGCATTCCGGCATGAAGAAGCCGAAAAAGGAACAGCAGCAGCGCAGTTCTGCTGACAGTGACGAGAGCGGCTCAGGGGACAGAAGGCTACGGCGGCGCAGCAGAAGCGCGCAAAGGGCCATCAGTGAGGAGCGCCAAGGGGCGGTGCCAACGCCGGCAGCCAGGACCCAGCGGCAGGGCGCAGGGAGGCGCAGCAACAGCGAGGAAAGGAGCAGGGACCGCAGACAGCGGTCACCATGCAGGGACCAGCCCAGGGGCAGATCCAGGGAACGGCACCATGCTGAGGTTGCCAGGCCTTACAGGCAGGGGCAGGAGCACCAGAGAGGCCCAGGCCCCGGGCCGACAAACAGAACCCTGGCAGAGGGCAGCGGGGCGGCAGAGCCTAGGCGTCACCTGGGACCGCGCCATGGTGGATTGTGCTTCAAGTGCAATCAGCCGGGGCACTTTGCCAACGAGTGCACCAACCCGGAGCAGGCCGGGCTGACAGGCGACAGGCCAGGGGCACCTGCAGGCCCAGCGCGGGGCTATGGAACCTGGGGCCCAGGCAGGGGCCAGGGGATGCCCATGGAGAGCAGGCGCAGGACCTTCGATACTGCCATGGGAACTCCCAGTGCAAGGGACTTCCAGCAGGGGGCAGCAGGCCCCAGCGCGTGGCCAGAACCGCCAGCGCGACAGGAACCACCGGAGGGCGAGCAACCAAGGTGGGAGGGGACAGGAGGCCACACGTGCTTCATGACAGGCCACATGGAAATTAGCCAGGACAGAGACGCCTACCAGGCTGAGGTCAGTCAGGCAGGACCAGTTCAGGTGGCCCCTCAGAGGGTGCCAGAAGGGCAGGTAGCCAGTCAGGTAAACCACTGGGCGATGGCTGTAGAGGCGTTAGCCATGAACCATTATGGGACTATGCCTGCAGGGTCGGCCAGATCCGTAGCACATGCGTTGGAGTTCTTGAAGGATCTCCAGAGGAGGGGGTGCCCAGCTCCGTGTGTAGGATGGCCAAATCTGATGCAGAGGTTCCTAGACAGGGAATGGGACAAGTATGATGAGCAGTGGGATGAGTTTGAGAGACGCGAGCGGGAGGCAGTACCCCAGCACGACGTAGACGGGTGGGATACCGATTCAGGATCCAACCTTTCAGCAGGCAGATATGAGCCTCAGGAACCCTCGCCCTTGCATGAGAGAGAGTTTGGCGTGTTATGTCCAGGTACCCCGGAGGGCAATCAAGACACAGGCAGAGGGGTAGCGGGAGCAGCCGCCGAGACAGAGGAGCCAGCGGCAGCCACCGACGGCCCTGTCCAGGATGAGGAGCCGGAATGGACCCAGGCGGCATTTGTAACATTTGGGGCGGCAGCAGCCTCATGGGAGCTGCTGGAGTATGTGGACGACTTGGGGGTATCAGCTCTTGTATGTAGTACAAGGAGCATGAGTGTACGGTGATGTACCGTGTTTGTGAGTAGAGGACACCTCTCTAAGGTGTCCTGACCGGAGTTTACGGTATTTACCATAGTATTGCAGTTACTGCTTTATGGTGCGACATGCAGCCCCTGATCACCAAGGCCCCAACCCTGATTCAATTTGCCGTCTTCCGGGGCTCCTGCCTATGGACGAGTTTCTTTTTCCCACCCAACTTCATCTCTCAATTACTGGTTTCATAAAATTCAAAACCCAGACCAAAGCTATCATGTCCCTTATGCGTAAGGAAGTCACAGATGCTATATGCCCCCAAGCACTGCTACGATTCAGGTCACAACCAGGCTCGCAAACGGGACGGCCCGTCCCATCAGGGAGAACAAAATGGCACACGGTGTACCTTGCCCTCACTAGTCATCGATCCCCCGCCAAACCCCAAAGAAAGAAACCACCGAGTTCGCGCATCTACAACAGGCGTCCACACTTCCAAAGCCATACGAATCAGGCGCCAGGCAAGCGACCATCTTGTTCGCAGCTGTTAAATTGGACCGAAAGTGCCTTGCCGGTAAAATAGTGTATCGTGGCAGGAGCTGCAAGCAGGTACTTCACACCATTGTTAAACAGATGCAATCCCGCTGTCCAATGCTTATTGAAGTGCGCGCCAAACCATATTTGGGGGCCGCCGTGTGGCCATCCCTGGGCCCATGGGGACCAAAGCTTGACCGACCTTCGGCATGCAGATCAAGCAGCTGGTCTTGCAGGACAAGGGTCCCAGCGGACATATGCCGTGATGTAGCTGAATTGCAGCTCAAGCACGTTTAAAGAAAAACTGTGGAGCCGTCAGCAGTGTCCCCTTGTTGTATGTTCCTGTTAACAATCCTATCAGGCCTTGACCTGAGCTTGCTGTTGTGGTCGACCGGGGAGCAGGTCCGTCAGTTTCCCTTTACCCTTGTGAAGACTCAAGAACGCGTGCCTGGGCAAGGGGGGCAAATATTCAACAGGGAGTTGGCAGATACAGCGGCACTGCTGTAGGGTACAGAGTTCATGAGTCATTATCATTACCTCAAACATGTTGAACTGGCAGCTCCTTGGAACATAAACCTTGAACCCTCATCCCTCCACACAAACAGCCTGGAGCCAGGCACCTATGGTGTGTACTTAGCACTTTCTATTCACACATTTCAGCTACAAGCCTACAACTCAGCTACATCACGGGCTATGACCGTGCAGACCTTGCTATGCAGCCAGCCAGCAAGACCCGCTCCTTAGGCTACAAGTCCAAGGTTGGTCACGCTTTTTGGCCCAGTGATGGCCGCCCGGGGGACCCCTGAAGGTGACTTGGCGCACTCTAGGAGGAATACTGGTGCCTTGTACAGCCAGAGAGGAATTCTGCAGAGGCATCTAATACAAGCTAGCAAGACGTGCTACTCAGGCTGCAGGCCGAATTTTGCTCAAGGTTTCTGGTCCCCATTAGCCCAGTGATGGACGCCTGGCGGCCCCCGTAAGGTGGCTTGGCACGCTCTAGGAAAACACTGGCGCTTTGTACATCCAGAGAGGGGTTCTGCAGAGGCAGCCCATGGATGCCTGCCCACAATGCGCCTTGTAAACCGTAGAATTCAGAGGAGGGCAAAACAAGAGAAATCATGCTTTTAGGACCTCCCGCGGCCCGCACCTGCTCAGCTCCTGCACGCTCGGTCTGGTCCGTGCATCTTTCAGCAGGCATTTGCTGACGAAGTCGCAGAACTCTGGGGAGAACTGGTCCCGGGGCAGCGTGGGCGCTCCCTGCAGGCAGATATTACAAATAAGTTGATAACAGGGAGAATCCAAGTCACAAAGCATTTGCCCACAATGGTCGCAGAATCCAGGTGAGAGCTGGTCCCGGGTCAGCGTGGGTGCACCCTGGAGGCAGATATTACAAATCAGTTATTACAAAAAAGGGAGAATCCAAGTCACAAAGCATTTGCCCACAAAGTCGCAGAAGTCTGGGGAGAACTGGTCCCGGGGCAGCGTGGGCGCACCCTGCAGGCAGATATTACAAACAAGTTGAAAAAAGGGAGAATCAAAGTCACGAAGCATTTGCCCACAAAGTGGCAGAGCCCAGGTGAGCACTGGTCTTGGGGCAGCGTGGGCGCGCCCTGCAGGCAGACATAAAAACAAGTCGGAAAAAGGGAGAATCCAAGTCACAAAGTATTTCCCCACAATGTTGCAGAACCCAGGTGAGAACTGGTCCCGGGGCAGCGTGGGCGCACCCTGCAGGCAGATAGTAAAGCCGAATTTAAAGAAGGGGTCTGCAGGGAATCTGAATCACCGAGCATTTGCTTACAAGGGCGCAAAACCCAGGCAAGACATCGTCCCGGGGCAGCGTGGGCGCACCTTCCAGGCACACATTAACAACAACATAAAAAGGGGTTTAGAGGGCTACCTCCCACCCAACCCTCATTTCCTCCCCAACTGCCACCAAGCCTCCCACCCAACCAAGTATGTCCACCCCAACCACCACCTCCCAGTCAACCCTCATTTCCTCCCCAACTGCCACCAAGCCTCCCACCCAACCAAGTATGTCTACCCCAACCGCCACCTCCCAGTCAACCCTCATTCATCACCAACTGCCACCAAGCCTCCCACCCAACCAAGTATGTCCACCCCAACCACCACCTCCCAGTCAACCCTCATTTCATCCTCAACTGCCACCAAGCCTCCCACCCAACCAAGTATGTCCACCCTAACCACCACCTCCCAGTCAACCCTCATTTCATCCCCAACGGCCACCAAGCCTCCCACCCAACCAAGTATGTCCACCCTAACCACCACCTCCCAGTCAACCCTCATTTCATCCCCAACGGCCACCAAGCCTCCCACCCAAAGAAATATGTCCGCCCCCCAACCGCCCCTCCCCTTTCACCTCCATGACAATGTATTCCAGGAGCTCCCAGAATCCCAGCTGCACCCCCGCATCCTGCACATGCAGCGGTTTGAGGGGCAGGCATTAAGAGGGCGATTCACGATGTGGAGAACAGAGACTGCACATGCAGCGGGGGAAGATGTCGACAATAAGAGGGTGTTGGAAGCGGCGGATAACAGGGAGTGGATGCCCAGCGAGATGGAATGCAGAGCAAAAAGGTGCAGATGCAAGGCAATGATAGGAGCATCTTGAAGCTCAGCTGCACCCCGTCATTCTGCACATGCAGCAAGGCGAGATGCCGGCAACAAAAGGACGATGAAGGCTCCGGAGAATAGCATTGCACTACACCATGCTTACCAGCCTTCTCCTCGACCTCCCAACCATGTCAGTGGCTAGGGAGGGTGGATAACAGACCGCGCACATGTACAGGGTGCAGGGCACGCATGGCGATACACCGCGCAGCGGGATTCACAGCATGCATGGGGGGTGCACAGCACACATGGCAAGGCACCCTATATATGTGAGCTTGGGGCTCCAGCAGTTGCCCTTGCCGTACCAGAGGGCGCGGGTACGGAAACCTGCCCAGGACGCACTTCACTAGCAACAGGCCCACAAGCTGCGCGTACCAGAGGGGGTGGATACAGAATCCTGCCCAAGGCGCATTCCACCCCTGTTGGGCCCATCAGCTACCCTCAGTCCCTCACCTGAGGGGGTGGATACGGAAACCTGCCCAGGGCGCATTCCACCAGGGTCAGGCCCAGCGACCACAGGTCAGAGTCGAACGAATAAGAGTCACCCTGAAAGAGTGAAAGGCAAGAGAGGGAGAGGGCACAGGGTTCAGGGTGCCGTGCAATATCAACCAGAGTTGGGCCAAGTGACCGCATGTCAGAAACAAATTAGTATTACTCATCCTGAAAGAGTGAGTGGTAAGAAAGGGATGGAGCAAAGGGTTCAGGGTGCCATGCCAATCCAACCAGGGTTAGGCCAAATGACCACAAGTCATAATCAAATGACTGAAGATAGTGTGAGTCATCCTGAGAGAGTGAGAGATACGAAAGGGAGGGGCCACAGGGTTCAGGGTTTAGGGTGCCTTTCAAACTCAATCAGGGTTAGGCCAAGTGACCACAGGTCAGAGTCAAAATAATATGACCTATTACAAGAAAGCGAAAGGCAAGAGGGGGAGGGAGCCCAGTGTGAAGGTGTTCAGAGTGCCGTGCGGAATCCAGCAGGGTTGGACCAAGTCACCCGAGGCCTTGAGAGAAACGAGTACTGAGTCACCCTGGTTAGTGACTGGGGGCTCGGGAGAGACAACGAGCTCCAAGTCACCAGAGGCCTTGAGACAAACGAGTAGGAGTCACCCTGATAAGCGACTGGGGGCTTGGGAGAGACAAAGAGGTCCAAGCCACCAGAGGCCTTGAGACAAACGAGTATTGAGTCACCCTGAAAAGCGACTGGGGGCTCGGGAGAGACAAAGAGGTCCAAGTCACCAGAGGCCTTGAGACAAACGAGTATTGAGCCACCCTGATAAGCGACTGGGGGCTCCGGAGAGGCAAAGAGGTGCAAGTCACCCGATGCTGGGGTGGGGTGCGGGGCGGGGTGGGGAGGCAAGTGGGGAGACAGGGAAGGGTGGTGGATCAATGCGCCTGTAGGGTGGCTGGCTGTACAGACGCGCCGGATAGAATGTGTTGAAGCATGAACATCTCACACAGATTGAGACTCAACAGCAAAGCTTCCCGGTATTTCATCTGCTGATCACATCCTCTGGTATACCGTGGAACCACATAGACTTTGCTCAAAATCAATTAATTATTGGCCTGCGCAGACATGGCTGTGCATATAAATAAAATGTAAACCACCAGTAGGCATGTTCAAAAAGGAAAGAAAAAGGATTCTGTGGTTCCAAGTTGAGACTCCCTGGCGCGTCCGCCTCGTGCATGTGCCCACATTGATGCGCACAGGGCCCACCTTAATGCGCTCAGGGCTCATATACGTCACGGTGCCCACCCAGCTAAGGCAGTTGCTGACCTGTGTGTGTAGGGGGGGGGTGGGTGGCGGGCAGGCGTTACAAATGACAGGTTTCGGTATTTGTGTGAAAATTGTGTGGAAAATGGCGGCTGGCTCATGTAGGTCTGTGAGCACCCAGCTAAGACGATTGCGGACCAAAACCAGACCAAAACAAAGCACACATTGGGACAATAATGGAGATGAACCAGTAAATAATACATATGCTGTGTCCATCATCTGTGCCTCATACTCTGTGATGGGTAACAGCATGCGAGTGGCCTACACCCATGCCACACTCTTTCAGCGACCCTCAAACTCCTCCCCTGCTTTTCCCTGCAGGGCACTTCTTTCTTTCTTGCTTGCCCTTTCTTTCTTTCCATCTCCTTCTATATTTCTTTCTTTCTTTCTTGCATGGTGTGCTGCAGGGAGAGCTACGGCAAATGAAACAAACCAAAGGGGGCTCCAAGCTCCCTAAGCCATAGGTCAAGGCATTCGCTCATCGGAGGCTCTTGGTCACTCAAGCCACAGCTTATCTCACATTCAACAACAGAGAGTCCTTGCACCATAGCCATTTTGTTTAGTGGCACTTGAAAATAATTCTTTGGTTACCAGAAGAGTCAATCTCTGATAACCAAACCAGAGATTAACTCTTTGCTGCAGGTGCCCAAGTTTTTCCAATCCGAATTGATTTCGACGTTTCTCGTTACCGCGCGACAGAACTTCTGCTTCGCCGAATTAATCGTTTGGTTCACTCTTTCGTTACGGCTCGTCACCAGTAACCACTTCAAAATCCCTGATGGTCCATACTCTCCATGTCATGGCACGGTACCTACGCCTAGGCCCCTGAAATTGTTGTTGTTATTGTTACCAATTAAACGCAGTCGCCCACAGCATGGCGTGGAGCCTATGCTTACGCCCCTCTAATTGTTGTTGTTCTTGATATTAATTTAAAGCAACCGCTTATAGCCCCTGGCATTGTCCTAACTACGGCCTACAGCGCATGACCCAGTGTAATGAACCCACCGAGCTGGTCAGCTGCCCAGAGACCCCAAAGTCAGAGATCTTCAGTTCCCCGCGGCCGTTCAGGAGCAGGTTTGAGGGCTTGATGTCCCGATGTACCACATGCAGGTCCTTGTGTAGGTGCACCAGCCCAGACATTATCTGCACAAGTCGGTTTGAAAGAGTGTTAAACAAGTGCAGCAAGTTTGAGGGCTTGATGTCCCGATGTACCACATGCAGGTCCTTGTGTAGGTGCACCAGCCCAGACATAATCTGCACAAGTCGGTTTGAAAGAGTGTTAAACAAGTGCAGCAAGTTTGAGGGCTTAATGTCCCGATGTACCACATGCAAGTCCTTGTGTAGGTGCACCAGCCCAGGCATGCTCTATGCAGGAAGCGCTCTAGCATAAAACATACTGACATGATCGATTCGGAAAAGTGCTCAAACGCAGGAGCATGCAGGTCGTTGTGTAGGTGCAGCAGCCCAGACATGCTCTGAGGAGGGAGAGTGGTCAAAACATAGTAAACAACTGAAAGTTAAGTGCTTTAATCAGGAGCATGCAGGTCGTTGTGTAGGTGCAGCAGCCCAGACATGCTCTGAGGAGGGAGAGTGGTCAAAACATAGTAAACAACTGAAAGTTAAGTGCTTTAATCAGGGGCATGCAGGTCGTTGTGTAGGTGCAGCAGCCCAGACATGCTCTTGAGGAGGGAGAGGGGTCAAATATAGTAAACAACTGAACGTTAAGTGCTTTAATCAGGAGCATGCAGGTCGTTGTGTAGGTACAGGAGCCCAGGCAGGATCTTCAGGGAAAGGATATGTTAAGGAGCCCTGGAAGCAGGAAGTATCTCACAGCCTCATCACCAGCTCCGCTGTGCGGGCATGAGCACTGCACAGGCCAGTGTCCATTTCAGAGTGCACCCTTGCGCCCCGGCCACTGAGCATTCCACATACTTGGGCATGGGTACCAAACCTGTACCAGCCTACTGCCAGGCACCCTAGGAGCAGGCGAACCCTGATGCATGTCCTGCCTGGCCATGGGCCGTGACGTAGCTGTATAGCAGCTGAGGCGCTGCTCAAATAAAGGGTGGGGCAGGCTGAAGGCATCTGACGTTGTACAGGTGAGCAGCCATCACACTTGTCCCACCAGCTCAGCAATGTAAGGCTCCGGCAGGCCCTTGAGCAAACTTGCCTGTCTCGCCAGCTCAGCGATGTACGGCTCTGGCAGGCCCTTGTGCAGTTTCAGTACGTCTGCCAGGCTGCCCCCGTCCATGTACTCCATGACAATGGTGATGGCGCCGTTATCAAAGAAAGCCTGGTCAAAGAGGGGTCAGAGATGAGGGTCTCACCATGAACCATGAAACTCAGTAGGAACCAGCGTGAGCCATCTACCAGTATCTGACAGCCGGCATACCGTAGCTCAGCAGCCGCCTACGAATGCCCCAGTGCCTACTGCTACCCAGCAGTTGCAATATCTGCCCCTCGTTGCCGACCCGCGTCAATGACCGCATGGCAGTGTGCTAGGAGAACGGCAAACTAAAAATGTCTGGCAGAAGAATGACTGTCGAATCCGATTACTCGGGTCTTCTGTGTCAAGGGTGTAATGCATACATACTGCATTTGTACTGCATTTAAAGGTTGATGTGTACCGCGATTTGAACATAGGTTTATAGCCTTGTAGGTCAGGTGTAGGTTATACCCTGATCCATGGACCCCGAGGCCACGGTGATGTCGATGGAGCCAAGGTCAAGGAGGGCCTGGGAGGTGGGCTCGATGAGGTCGTTTTTGTTTGTTTAAGTTGGTCATGAAAACAGGCGTCTCCGTCAGTCGTCCCAGAGGCGGTTGGGACCGTGGGTTGATGGAGTGTTTCACAATGTTTGCTTTGCAGGGCTCGGATATGGTGACGAGGCGAGAGGGCTGGGGAGATAAGAAAGCAGGGCTTCACAGCATAGTCACACGGTCACAAATTCTCCAAACAGAGCACTTGCTCAGGCGGGGCAGTGCAGGGACACATGCTGATGTGGGTTGAGTGGATGGACACATACTGAGGCGGGTGAGTGGAGGGGCACACGTGGATTATGGATGGCTACGAATGTTCCCACTAGACCAGTCATGTTTCCCGCGCTGCTTATCTCAGGAGCTATCTAAAAGGCTCCCACCGGCTTCAGGCCTTCTCACCTGGTGATATTTCACGACGTTGGAATGACTGGAGCCATGGAGTGTTCTTAGCTCTGTGGTAATCTGCACAGTGGTGGCATGAGAGACAATTGGCGTCGAGTGGCCGACACAGCATGGCCATGCTTGAAAAGCTTGAGGACAGACGATGTTTAATTCACAATTCTCATTGTTTTGATCCGTAATTTGTCACAAAAAAGAGACAATATTAGCTTTGGTAATGCAGTACCAGGATTGAATGCCCAGTTCACATAGACATTCCTCGCGCCTCCTGCTATGACACACCTACCTGTTTTCGAATGATGTCCGAGCTGACATCAAACTGGATTACTTTGAGCACCAACAGCTGGCCATTGTGACGGTTCCGAACCTGAAGAGCACAGCAAAGCAAAAAGGAAGCAGGGAATTCAAAATCTGCGCTGGCCAGTCCCTGCACCCCGACAACATTTGTATATTTCCCATACTCATGGCGTTGCATTAATAACTAAGCAAACGCCTGTTGCAACAGCAAACGCCTGTTGCAACAGCCCCATTACAAATTTACAGCAAGGCAATATGTGTCCCTTCGCTGAATACCACAGCCCCATCCCCATGGCTTGACTCACCTTCTTGGCCACTCCGCTGCTGCCGCTGCCAATCACTCCCAGCTCCTCTAGATCAGCCAGACTTAACTCACTGGTGCTCGTTGCACCTTGTTCTACGTCTCCTCCCTATTGAATTATTGAACGGGTCGAGCCCGGTGCATGGGGGAGGAGGGGAAGTCAGTTCGCATGGTTGTGAGCAGCAGCCACAAAAGGGCTTCATGGCTGCACCCAGAATACTGAGAGAAACCTGATTGGATTTTGATAGGGGCAAGAGCAACGAAGTCGCAACTGCTGTTGCACCCCGTGACATCTCACCCGCGAAGCATCCTCAGGAGCACCACCAACAGATGTCCTGCGACACGCAGATAAACGTTATTTCAAGATGAATTATATCAGAGCAAGTCAAGCTGCCAGCGTCAAGGATTTTCCTCTCCCTGATACATACTCTGAGAGCATGTGAAGGGCACGTGAGAATGCTTCGCTAAGCGCACCCTGCTGAGGTGAAGCTGAGCGCAGGGGATGAGATCGTGAGGCCCTCTTTACCGATGGTCAAGTCGCCCTCAGTGAACTTGCCAGCGTTATTTCTGCGGGCCAACAAGCACAGCGGTGAGGCAGGCTAGGCTGGCTGGATCTACAAATCGAGTCACAAGGGGATTCACGCACATTGTATACGACGTCTTCAACTCCTGAGGCAAATTTAGTGGGTCGGGCCGTCTCCTCTGCATCCTCTTAAGCTCGAAGAGTCGAAGACAAGGAAATGAAATATGAAAAGCCCTGCAACGTGTCACAGCTCAAACAAAGGGGACGCTTGAGCTAATCAGAGCAATGCAGGCAAAATGCATTAACCCGCGAGCTGGCTTTGCCCTGATGCAAAGCGGGTCTGTTCTTCACACCTCGACGTTTGAGGGGGGTTGGGCATTGTTCGAACTGGACCTGCCGATGTTCAAAAACCGGGACGTGTAACTGCTTGCAAAGCAATGCAAACCACGTATAGTAAAACATTTATGTACACCTGACTCGGCTAAAATTCTTGGACAGGTTTTTGAGGGCCACGACTCATTACAGCGAGCTAACTAACAGGGACAGCTTTTCAGAGAATGCCTGCATACCACGATTTAGAATCAAGCTGGACTCCTGGTACCAGAGTTTGGATACCAGACGGGAAGTCATGGACCACAGCCTCCGTCGTCAAAGCTCTAAGCGACGGGTCCTTGATTGTTGACAATGGACTCGATTCTCAAAGAACCTGTGAGCCTGGTGATTGCTACCTTCTGAATTCGGAATCGCACGTTGAGGTGCGGTGGGCAGAATTGAAGCCAACCGGAATCTGCATCAACGGAACATGGGGGCCCCCAAGGCGACTCGTTTAAGACCATCTGAACCTGGATTAAGAGCTATGCATGCCTTCTCACATAATTCGGGCTGTTCCTCCACATATCACTAGCCTGGAAGTTCTACATCTGCCTACCCCATGTCCTACCTACCATGCACCAAAACCCTCTCATGCCAAACTGATTACCTCATGCGGCCCAACAACCTTTCGTCTCCTACCTAACCCCTAATGTCAGTTATGAACCTCTGAGTCATTTGTTCGCCACTTGCTTTGATGCAGCTTAGTCCATGGCTAGTTACATCGACAACAGCCCCCCACCTAATGATACGTTTCATGTGCCCAGGACCTGACCACCTTGGCCCACCTCCACGAGCCTGGCGTCCTGTCAGCACTGGGTGACCGCTATGGCTCGCGCAAAATCTACACTGCGGTAAGCACACAACAGCCTTTCTTTCAAGGCTCGCCATACAACCTTCGCCTGGCCGCTTAGCGGCCACCACTGGGCCGATGGGGACCAAACCTTGACCGACTTACTGCCGGTGGCACAAGCAGCAGGGCTTGCTGCACCGTCCCATCTGGCAGCAGGCCATGATGCACCTTTCATGTACATTAAGTGCTGAAAAACGAGCACTGGCTCACGTCCCTTGGACTAACCCGGGCGCCCGTGCTCTTATGACAATCGCCATGCCGCGCCTCTTCTGCGCACCCCTCTGGTATCTGGGCTTTTGAACCAGCAGCTGTCAAAGACTACCCCCCCTGGTTCTTTTGTGTCCTGCCAGGTCGGATCCATCCTTGTGGCTCTCAATCCCTTCGCCTCCATCCCAGAGCTGTTCGGGCAGGGCGTTGTGGAGGCATACGTTGAGGTGCGACCGGTTGCCATCAGAGTCTATTTTAGTAGTCAAGGCCCCCTTTTTTAGGTTGCTGGGCTGCGAAGGGGGTCCAACCTTAATCTAAGAGCACTTTGGTATGGTCTCTATTGACGCATATGCTGAGGTGCCATTGGGTGATATGGAGCTGTCTCCCTCTCGAGATCAAGCAGAGTGAGGCAGTCGGTGTTTAATTTAGCATGCAACAGACCTTGTGTGGTAGGCCGCTGGGCAGCCGCCACTGGCCTGATGGCCGGGAGCCCAAGCAGCAGGGCCTTGCAGCACCAGAACGCCGGGCCAAAATCTAAGATGTAGCTGGATCTTAGGGTTTTAGGAGTTCAGCTGAACCGTTGTTCAAATTAAGTGGGTGTGATGGGGCAGACATAAACCCTAAACCCTATACCCTAAATCCAGTGTCTGTTAAGAACGTACGAGACCACGTGTGGCAGGCCACTGGGCAGCCCACACTTAGCTGAAGGGGACCGGACCTTGACCGGCTGATAGGCGCGAGCCCAAGCAGCATGACTGCCTGCACCAACCCTGACGGTGGAAGACTTGTGAGAGGCAGCTGACTTGTGCCGGTGTATCTGAAGCACCCTAAAATGAACATCGGTAGAGCTCAGGTAATGCAGCGTCTCTAGCAGCCAAGGGGCTTGACTGCTTGAGCAGCCTGTCACTTTCAGTCTGGAATGGACATAAATTCTGCACCCTGACATGCCGGTAGCGTCCCACCGTTGAAATCATATGGCCACCCCACCGTTGCCGTCCCATCCGAATTTCCGTCTTGCCGATGCATCTCTCAGGCCGCCGGACCGTCAGGCAGCGGAACCTCCGGCATGCCTCCACACGTGTATGCTGCTGCCAGCACTGCGTACCGCCAGATGATGCGGGACAGTGCTGGGCAGGCGATCCTGGTGAGCCATGTTTTGTTTTACGTGATTCAGCTGTGATTCAGCTACATCACGGCTGTCATTCAGCTGTGATTCAGCTACATCACGGCTGTTATTCAGCTGTGATTCAGCTACATCACGGCTGTCATTCAGCTGTGATTCAGCTACATCACGGCTGTCATTCAGCTGTGATTCAGCTACATCACGGCTGTTATTCAGCTGTGATTCAGCTACATCACGGCTGTCATTCAGCTGTGATTCAGCTACATCACGGCTGTCATTCAGCTGTGATTCAGCTACATCACGGCTGTTATTCAGCTGTGATTCAGCTACATCACGGCTGTCATTCAGCTGTGATTCAGCTACATCACGGCTGTCATTCAGCTGTGATTCAGCTACATCACGGCTGTTATTCAGCTGTGATTCAGCTACATCACGGCTGTCATTCAGCTGTGATTCAGCTACATCACGGCTGTCATTCAGCTGTGATTCAGCTACATCACGGCTGTTATTCAGCTGTGATTCAGCTACATCACGGCTGTCATTCAGCTGTGATTCAGCTACATCACGGCTGTCATTCAGCTGTGATTCAGCTACATCACGGCTGTTATTCAGCTGTGATTCAGCTACATCACGGCTGTCATTCAGCTGTGATTCAGCTACATCACGGCTGTCATTCAGCTGTGATTCAGCTACATCACGGCTGTTATTCAGCTGTGATTCAGCTACATCACGGCTGTCATTCAGCTGTGATTCAGCCACATCACAGCTGTGGGGGCCTTTTGTAGCAAGTCCTGCTGCTCAGATTACCGGCTGTTTGCCAGTCAAGGTTTGGTCCCAATTGGCGCAACACCGGTCAGGGCATCTCCGTGTTGCCGGCCAATGAAGTTAAGTGTTCAGGTGCTGGTCCAACCATCCTGGTGTGGCTGGCCATTCTTGTTCAGGGTCAAGGGTTGAGGTGCTGGGCTGTCATTCTGGTGCTGCTGGCAATTATAGTGAAGGGTTGAGGGTTGAGGTACTGGTCCAACCATCCTGGTGTGGCTGGCAATCATAGTGCAGGGTTGAGGGTTGACAATTCTAGTTGAGGGTTGAGGGTTGAGGTGTTGTGCAAGCCATTTTGGTGCTGCTGGCCATTTTGGTGAAGGGTTGAGGTACTGGTCCAACCATCCTGGTGTGGCTGGCAATTATAGTGCAGGGTTGAGGGTTGACAATTCTAGTTCAGGGTTGAGGGTTGAGGTGTTGTGCAAGCCATTTTGGTGCTGCTGGTCATTTTGGTGAAGGGTTGAGGGTTGAGGTACTGGTCCAACCATCCTGGTGTGGCTGGCAATTATAGTGCAGGGTTGAGGGTTGACAATTCTAGTTCAGGGTTGAGGGTTGAGGTGTTGTGCAAGCCATTTTGGTGCTGCTGGTCATTTTGGTGAAGGGTTGAGGGTTGAGGTACTGGTCCAACCATCCTGGTGTGGCTGGCAATTATAGTGCAGGGTTGAGGGTTGACAATTCTAGTTCAGGGTTGAGGGTTGAGGTGTTGTGCAAGCCATTTTGGTGCTGCTGGCCATTTTGGTGAAGGGTTGAGGGTTGAGGTGCTGGTCCAACCATCCTGGTGTGGCTGGCAATTATAGTGCAGGGTTGAGGGTTGGCAATTCTAGTTCAGGGTTGGGGGTTGATGTGTTGTGCAAGCCATTTTTGTGCTGCTGGCCATTTTGGTGAAGGGTTGAGGGTTGAGGTACTGGTCCAACCATCCTGGTGCTGCTGGCAATTATTTTCCAGGGCCGAGGGTTAAGATGCTGGACAAGCTGGCCTTGTGAATCTTGCTTTCTAATTTATGGTTCAGCCTGTGCACGTCGGTTATTTTGCCAAGCTGTGGAGGGTTTATTTAAATTCCAGGGTTGAGGGTTGAGGCGCTGGTTAGGCTGTCCTGGTTAGGGTGGTCATGCAGGGGTGTCATGGCAATGAAGATACATGGCTGGCACAGGCGACTGGCAATTGAATGCAGGTGTCTCGCACAGGTGACTGGCAATTGAAAGCAGGTGTCTGGCACAGGCAGCTGGCACAGATGGCTGGCACTGCCTGAGCTAAGCAGGGACGTATTGGCAATGGAGACAGGTCACTGGTACATTCAGGTGGAACTGTCTCTTGAGCCTCAAAGCTTTTGACAAAAGTGTGAACACAGTATATATTTTCCGCCATTGCACTCATGCCTTTCCTCCCTCTCGTCTGCCTGTCCGACTCCCGTTTGGTTCCCTCCAACTCCGACCCTGTCCAACCGCCGTCCGACCCCTGCCCGATCCCTGTACGACCCTGTTTGACCCCTGCCCGACCCCCGTTTGACCCTGTCTGAACCCCGTTTGGCTCCTTCCGACTCCCTCCGACTCCTTCCGACCCTGTCCGACCCTTGGACTCACGTTTTGTTCCTGCAGATCACTGGAGAGAGTGGAGCTGGGAAGACTGAGACCAGCAAGCTCATCATGCGTTTCCTCCCTCTCGTCTAGTCTGCCTGACCGACTCCCGTTTGGCTCCCTACAGATCACTGGAGAGAGCGGAGCTGGGAAGACTGAGACCAGCAAGCTCATCATGGGCTGCCTGGCTCAGCTGGGGGCCGGAGGGTCTGCCGAGGATGGCGGCATGGCCGGCGGCAGTGGTGATAGCGGCAACGGCGACGGTGTTGAGCACAGAGTACTTCAATGCAATCCTTTGCTGGAGGCCTTTGGGAACGCAAAGACTGTGCGTAACAACAACTCCTCCAGATTCGGTGAGACTTTTTGTACGGTCTCTAGGTTTGCCCATGGGCAGTTACAGCCGATCGGCCGCCGACCAGAATGGCAAAAACAATATGGCAGATCGCCCCGCCAGGGGCGACTCGGCACTGTCCCGAAGAAAAAGAGGGGGGGGGGGGGTCATTCAAAGGCAGGCGCAGCTGAAGGCTGCAAAATGCGGGTTTGGCCAAACGGGGGGTCAGCTGAACAGGGGGTCAGCCCAAGGGGGGCTCCCCACACTGCGCCCCCTTTTGTCTTTGTCCCTGCAGGGAGGCCTATTGAGATCTACGTTGTCGCGTCTGTCAATGTGCTGCCAGAGCCCTCTCTCTGGCGATACTCTATAGGCTAGAGGCCCTGTCTCTCCCCTGAAGTGCCCGCTATAGACCCTTTTTCTCTTTTTTTCTCTCTGTCTCCTCAAGTGCCCGCTAGAGGTCCCCCCTCTCCCCTGAACTGCCCGCTAGAGACTCTCCCTCTCTCCCGAACTACCCGCCCGAGTCTCCTCATCCCCGACGCCATTTAATTCACCCATTGGCTCAATTCACACACAGGTAAGTATGTGGAGATACGCTTCGGTGCGTCTGATGGCGCGTTGCTGGGTGCTGCGGTGCGCACGTACCTGCTGGAGCGCAGCCGTGTCGTGCATATCAACAGCCCTGAGCGCTCCTACCACATCTTCTACCAGGTATGGAGCGCAAAATACCAGATATTGTATCAGGTCATGTCCTGGTTCCAATTATCACAATATCCCCTTCCCCCCGCGCACCCCTCCATGCCCCCCCTCCTACCGCGGCTGTGTGCGAGTGTCTCATCACTGGACCAGCCATTACCCTGGTTCCAATTTTCACAATGCCCCACCCCCGCGCACCCCTCTGTGCCTTTCCTGCCGCAGCTGTGTGCGGGTGTCTAACCACTGGAGCAGTGATATCCTGGTTCCAATTTTCACAATATCCCCTTCCCCCCGTGCACCCTTCCATGCCCCCCCTCCTATCGCAGCTGTGTGTCAGTGTCTCATCACTGGACCAGCGATGTCCTGGTTCCAATTACCACAATACCCCCCCTGCGCACCCCTCCCTCCTGCCGCAGCTGTGTGCGGGCGCCTCTCCAGCCGAGGCAGCCCGTTGGAGCCTGGGTCCAGCTCAGTCCTTTTCCACCCTGGCCCAGAGCACATGCACAAGCCTGCCGGGTGTTGATGATGCAGCAGAATTCAAGGTAGGTGATGCGGATGACTCGTAGGATTGCTGTAGGCGTGAGGTATGGGGCATGAGGCGGAGTCGTAGGATTGCCGAAGGCATGGGGCATGAGGCGGACGACTCGTAGGATTACCGAAGGCATGGGGCATGAGGCGGATGACTCGTAGGATCGCCGTAGGCATGAGGCATGAGGCAAGGCGGATGACTAGCAACATTGCCTGAAAGTGGAAATCAAAACCTCATTTCCTGGAATCGCATGCACTGCGGCCTGCGCTCCCACAATCCTGGCCAGTGAGGTACCCCTCGCCCCCCCCGCCCTTCTGGCCGGTGAGGTACCCCCCGCCCCCCCCCCCTCCCCTCTGGCGGGTGTGCCCCCCTCCCCCCCTGGCCGGTGTGCTACCCCCCCCCCTGGCCGGTGTGCCCCCCTCCCCCCTCTGGCCGGTGTGCTACCCCCCCCCTCTGGCCGGTTTGACCCCCTCCCCCCTCTGGCCGATGAGGTACCCCCTGCCCCCTGCCTCCCTCCTCTGGCCGGTGTGCTTCTCCCTGGTCTACCTGGACTTTGCTAGATGCGGCGCTGCAAACAGAGCTGGCAGCCGCCTCTGCTCCCTCCAACTCTGTTTCGCTTAAATAGAGCATGCGAAGTGGGCTTGGCACGAGGATGCTGTTGTGTGCCTTTGCTGCTGCGAGTGTGTGTGCTGCAGCCTAAAAAAATGGTACCAGTAGGAAAATGAATGGTAGCGGTGTGGACGCCGCCTCGGCCCGTGCCGCACTGTTCCCTTGCACTTTCACGCGCCTGCGGCGCTCGGTTTCTTTATTTGCTGTTGCCTGTGAGGTCAGGGCTGCTTCAACGGCCCTCATGGGGGAGCGGCCCCAAGCTGCCCTGTTTCCTTAACCTGCACGCCCTGACAGGGCATAGCTTTCTTTCTTTCTTGCAGAGGGAGCCAGTGGACTGAAGGCTCGGGAGGCCTGGTGGGCTGTAGGCTCGGGGGGGAGCCAGGGGGATTGGAAAGGCTGAGAAGGCTGCAGCACTGCTGCAGCCTTGACTTTCACGCTCCTGCGGGGCATAGTTTTTATCTGCTGTAGCCTGTGAGGTCAGGGTTGCCGCCACGGCCCTCATGGGCAGTGCTTTTTCCCCCCGTGGCTCAGCTACATTTCAGCTACAACTCGGTTCCCCGCTAAAGGCCTTGGGGGTGGCGAGTCATCTGCTTGGGCAGCCGGCCTAGGTTTGGTCCTAACTGGGCCAATGACGGCCGCGGGGCAGCCTGTTGAAGATGGCCTTGTAGCCGAAAAAAGAAACGCCGCTCATAGGGGAGCCAGTGGGCTTCAGGTTCGGGAGGCCGGGTGGGCTGAAGCCTCGGGGGGGAGCCAGAGGGATTGGAAAGGCTGAAGCCCTCTGGGTCCTGAGATCTAGATCTGAAAGCACGTGCCCTTCGTTCCAATAATGTTCCCCTCCTCCAGGCCACTCGTGAAGCGATGGACTGCATCGGGATCCAAGCCACGGTGCAGGAGCATGTTTTCCAGGTAGGTGCCTAGGATCCAGGAAGCCGCCCATTTCGGACGTTTGGGACATGGCTACTGATGGTTTAGGGTATACCGTAGATTTGCTTTGCCTTCCCTCATAATTAACATTGTTTGAGGTTGAGGGATCCATACATGTGCGCTTTACCTGGCTTCTTCTAGATCATTGCGCCATCCTGCACTTACTCAACGTGAAGTTCAAAATCTTAAGAGACCACCTTCTAGATCATTGCGCCATCCTGCACTTGCGCAACGTGAAATTCAAAATCTGAACATCTTAGACCATCCAGGCCATCCTGCACTTGCTCAATGTGAATTTCAAAATATTATCAGACCATGAGACCACCTTCTAGGTCATAATTAACATTGTTTGAGGTTGAGGGATCCATGAATATACGTCTTACCTTCTTCTAGATCATCGCTGCCATCCTGCACCTGAGGAACGTGATATTTCAAATATGAATATCTTACCCTAAACCCTCGTGGCCGTGGCTTACCCTAAACCCTCGTGGCCATACTGCACTTGAGCAATGTAAAGTTGATCATCTTAACATGCTTACTTCTCCTGGATCATCGCTGCCATCCAGCACTTGAGCAACGAGACATTCAACACGTAACAAAGTTAGGTATCACCTTCTTCTAGATCGGTGCTACCATACTGCGCTTGAGCAAGGTGATGTTCAAATCTGAACCTACCATCTTCTCATAGGTCATCGCCGCCATCCTGCACTTGAGCAACGTAACGTTCGTGGAGCCAGAAGGGGAGCATGACGCCTCAGCAGTGGAGCAGGGGACAGCAGCAACACACTTGGAGGTATGCAGGCAGGCACATGCACATGACACGCATGCAAATGCACAAGGTAGTTTTTTTCCCTGCTCGAAAACTGTCTTATTGTACCTGGTCTCTACCAGGGAAGTGCATTGCTTTTCCTGTTGGAACCGTAGCTGTCTCTCTCTCTCTCTCTCTCCCTACAGGTTTAAGTTAGATTAATTCACTGATTAAAATCAGGTTGAGTACCCGTTTCCCTACTACCACTGTCCTGTCTCTCTCCCTACAGACGGCATCGCGGCTCCTCGGCGTTTCGGCTCGGCAACTGGAGGAGGTGTTTACCACCCGGCAGCTGCATACAACAGAGGGTGAGACGCATTGCCAGCCACAACAATGATGGGGGCTGGGGAGCCGCTTGAAATACTGTGCAGTTCAGGAGTTACCCAATAAGTCTGCGTATGACACAACAACAAGGGGGCCTCCTCGGCGGCGTTGCACAGCAACTGGGGGGACGTGTTTACCACCCGGCAGCTGCATACAACAGAGGGTGAGACGCATTGCCAGCCACAACAATGATGGGGGCTGGGGAGCCGCTTGAAATACTGTGCAGTTCAGGAGTTACCCAATAAGTCTGCGTATGACACAACAACAAGGGGGCCTCCTCGGCGGCGTTGCACAGCAACTGGGGGGACGTGTTCACCACCCGGCAGCTGCATACAACAGAGGGTGAGACACATTGCCAGCCACAACAATGATGGGGGCTGGGGAGCCGCTTGAAATACTGTGCAGTTCAGGAGTTACCCAATAAGTCTGCGTATGACACAACAACAAGGGGGCCTCCTCGGCGGCGTTGCACAGCAACTGGGGGGACGTGTTCACCACCCGGCAGCTGCATACAACAGAGGGTGAGACGCATTGCCAGCCACAACAATGATGGGGGCTGGGGAGCCGCTTGAAATACTGTGCAGTTCAGGAGTTACCCAATAAGTCTGCGTATGACACAACAACAAGGGGGCCTCCTCGGCGGCGTTGCACAGCAACTGGGGGGACGTGTTCACCACCCGGCAGCTGCATACAACAGAGGGTGAGACACATTGCCAGCCACAACAATGATGGGGGCTGGGGAGCCGCTTGAAATACTGTGCAGTTCAGGAGTTACCCAATAAGTCTGCGTATGACACAACAACAAGGGGGCCTCCTCGGCGGCGTTGCACAGCAACTGGGGGGACGTGTTCACCACCCGGCAGCTGCATACAACAGAGGGTGAGACGCATTGCCAGCCACAACAATGATGGGGGCTGGGGAGCCGCTTGAAATACTGTGCAGTTCAGGAGTTACCCAATAAGTCTGCGTATGACACAACAACAAGGGGGCCTCCTCGGCGGCGTTGCACAGCAACTGGGGGGACGTGTTCACCACCCGGCAGCTGCATACAACAGAGGGTGAGACGCATTGCCAGCCACAACAATGATGGGGGCTGGGGAGCCGCTTGAAATACTGTGCAGTTCAGGAGTTACCCAATAAGTCTGCGTATGACACAACAACAAGGGGGCCTCCTTGGTGGCGTTGCACAGCAACTGGGAGGACGTGTTCACCACCCGACAGCTGCATACAACAGAGGGTGAGACACATTGCCAGCCACAACAATGATGGGGGCTGGGGAGCCGCTTGAAATACTGTGCAGTTCAGGAGTTACCCAATAAGTCTGCGTATGACACAACAACAAGGGGGCCTCCTCGGCGGCGTTGCACAGCAACTGGGGGGACGTGTTCACCACCCGGCAGCTGCATACAACAGAGGGTGAGACGCATTGCCAGCCACAACAATGATGGGGGCTGGGGAGCCGCTTGAAATACTGTGCAGTTCAGGAGTTACCCAATAAGTCTGCGTATGACACAACAACAAGGGGGCCTCCTCGGCGGCGTTGCACAGCAACTGGGGGGACGTGTTCACCACCCGGCAGCTGCATACAACAGAGGGTGAGACGCATTGCCAGCCACAACAATGATGGGGGCTGGGGAGCTGCTTGAAATACTGTGCAGTTCAGGAGTTACCCAATAAGTCTGCGTATGACACAACAACAAGGGGGCCTCCTTGGTGGCGTTGCACAGCAAGTGGGAGGACGTGTTCACCACCCGACAGCTGCATACAACAGGGTGAGGTGCATCAAGTGCTGTGCCTATTACGGTCCTTGCGGTGACTGAATTGCGGAGCGGATTTTAGCCACTGTAATTCAGCTACTGTGAATTTGCTTTGCCTTTCCTCATAATTTACATTGTTGGGGGTTGAGGGATCCATAAGTATACCAATGATCGATTGTCGAGGCCAGATTTCAGTCAGAATTTTAGAGTTTTGGTTCATATTTTGCCCTGAGGGGCAGCATTAAAAGAAATCGTTTTTCCATACTTGAGGGAAGGCAAATTAAATATACGGTACTCATTCCAGTAAGGGGCTGTAATGACTTCCACAAAGTCTGAAGGACGGCGCAATTGCACAGCACTGGATACATTGTCAGGCACACCAACAAGAAGACTGTGCCTCTGCAAAAAGGACCAAGAGCTGCATGCAAAAAGAGAACTGCCGTCTAAAGATCTAGAGCTGCATGGAAAAAACTAGGGTCGCATGAAAAAAGAGCTCTGAGCCTCTGTGGGGCAGGGCGGGGTGCATGTCAACGGGGCGGGGCGGGGCGGGTTGCCAGTGGAGCCGCAGAGTTATATGGAAATACAAGAGCTCCACTGAGTCTTTGTCGGGCGGGGTTGGGTGCATGCCAGTGGCGCGCAGAGTTATATGGAAGATCACCGAGTGTGTAGCGCTTATAAACATGCCACTCAGGTGGAGCATATGCCATGAGTCACATCATCGTACCACCAGAGGGAGGGCATATGCCATGAGTCACATCATCGTACCACCAGAGGGAGGGCATATGCCATGAGTCACATCATTGTCCCACCAGAGGGAGGGCATATGCCATGAGTCACATCATCGTACCACCAGAGGGAGGGCATATGCCATGAGTCACATCATCGTACCACCAGAGGGAGGGCATATGCCATGAGTCACATCATCGTACCACCAGAGGGAGGGCATATGCCATGAGTCACATCATCGTACCACCAGAGGGAGGGCATATGCCATGAGTCACATCATCGTACCACCAGAGGGAGGGCATATGCCATGAGTCACATCATCGTACCACCAGAGGGAGGGCATATGCCATGAGTCACATCATCGTCCCACCAGAGGGAGGGCATACGCCATGAGTCACATCATCGTACCACCAGAGGGAGGGCATATGCCATGAGTCACATCATCGTACCACCAGAGGGAGGGCATATGCCATGAGTCACATCATCGTACCACCAGAGGGAGGGCATATGCCATGAGTCACATCATCGTACCACCAGAGGGAGGGCATATGCCATGAGTCACATCATCGTACCACCAGAGGGAGGGCATATGCCATGAGTCACATCATTGTCCCACCAGAGGGAGGGCATATGCCATGAGTCACATCATCGTACCACCAGAGGGAGGGCATATGCCATGAGTCACATCATCGTACCACCAGAGGGAGGGCATATGCCATGAGTCACATCATCGTACCACCAGAGGGAGGGCATATGCCATGAGTCACATCATCGTACCACCAGAGGGAGGGCATATGCCATGAGTCACATCATCGTACCACCAGAGGGAGGGCATATGCCATGAGTCACATCATCGTACCACCAGAGGGAGGGCATATGCCATGAGTCACATCATCGTCCCACCAGAGGGAGGGCATACGCCATGAGTCACATCATCGTACCACCAGAGGGAGGGCATATGCCATGAGTCACATCATCGTACCACCAGAGGGAGGGCATATGCCATGAGTCACATCATCGTACCACCAGAGGGAGGGCATATGCCATGAGTCACATCATCGTACCACCAGAGGGAGGGCATATGCCATGAGTCACATCATCGTACCACCAGAGGGAGGGCATATGCCATGAGTCACATCATTGTCCCACCAGAGGGAGGGCATATGCCATGAGTCACATCATCGTACCACCAGAGGGAGGGCATATGCCATGAGTCACATCATCGTACCACCAGAGGGAGGGCATATGCCATGAGTCACATCATCGTACCACCAGAGGGAGGGCATATGCCATGAGTCACATCATCGTACCACCAGAGGGAGGGCATATGCCATGAGTCACATCATCGTACCACCAGAGGGAGGGCATATGCCATGAGTCACATCATCGTCCCACCAGAGGGAGGGCATACGCCATGAGTCACATCATCGTACCACCAGAGGGAGGGCATATGCCATGAGTCACATCATCGTACCACCAGAGGGAGGGCATATGCCATGAGTCACATCATCGTACCACCAGAGGGAGGGCATATGCCATGAGTCACATCATCGTACCACCAGAGGGAGGGCATATGCCATGAGTCACATCATCGTACCACCAGAGGGAGGGCATATGCCATGAGTCACATCATCGTACCACCAGAGGGAGGGCATATGCCATGAGTCACATCATCGTACCACCAGAGGGAGGGCATATGCCATGAGTCACATCATCGTACCACCAGAGGGAGGGCATATGCCATGAGTCACATCATCGTACCACCAGAGGGAGGGCATATGCCATGAGTCACATCATCGTACCACCAGAGGGAGGGCATATGCCATGAGTCACATCATCGTACCACCAGAGGGAGGGCATATGCCATGAGTCACATCATCGTACGACCAGAGGGAGGGCATATGCCATGAGTCACATCATCGTACCACCAGAGGGAGGGCATATGCCATGAGTCACATCATCGTACCACCAGAGGGAGGGCATATGCCATGAGTCACATCATCGTACCACCAGAGGGAGGGCATATGCCAAGAGGTGGAGTGCCCGTAGATTTGAATTGCCTTCCCTCAGGTTTGAATCTTTGGGTTTATTTGATGCTTCCCTCAGGCCAAAATATGGGCAGAACCTCTAGCTTTCCGACTGAAACTGGCGTTGACATTGCATTATCTAGTATTTTAATTAATCCCTCACCCCTGGACAATGTTAATTATGAGGGACGGCCATTCGAATCTCCTGTATATACCATCAGAGGGGGGCATATGCCATAAGGTGGAGTATATACCGTAGTCACGGACGTGTTTCGTTGTTTTCGAATTTCGTTATTGCTTAAGAAGTCGCTGTTTTGGTGATCGTTTTGATTCGTTGCCCCTTAACGTGAAACATTCCAGTCAAAATCATTTTCACAGTCGATTTCGTTGCTCCCTGAAGAACGATCAAAACAACGAAATACGTCCGTGACTACGGTACCATCAGAGGGGGGCATATGCCATAAGGTGGAGTATATTAGTATATACCATAACCACCGGCTTCGCGATCACACTAGTTTAGGGTTTGAGGCTTAAAACCCTAAATTGTACACCCATAACCACTGGCTTCGCAGTCACACTTGTTTAGGGTTTGAGGCTTAAAACCCTCAATCCTAAACCCATAACCACCGGCTTGGCGGTCACACTAGTTTAGGGTTTGGGGTTTAAAACCCTAAATTGTCAACCCATAACCACTGGCTTCGCAGTCACACTTGTTTAGGGTTTGAGGCTTAAAACCCTCAATCCTAAACCCATAACCACCGGCTTGGCGGTCACACTAGTTTAGGGTTTGGGGTTTAAAACCCTAAATTGTAAACCCATAACCACTGGCTTCGCAGTCACACTTGTTTAGGGTTTGAGGCTTAAAATCCTAAATTGTAAACCCATAACCACTGGCTTCGCAGTCACACTTGTTTAGGGTTTGGGGTTTAAAACCCTAAATCCTAAACCCATAACCACCGGCTTGGCGGTCACACCTCGCTGCCTGCTTACGTGTCGTCACCGCCCGCCTCACAGCCACTCCCTGATTCTGACCTACACGCCATAAGCACCAACCTTGTCGGTAATGTCGGTCACCCTTTGCTACACAGCAGCATGTCCACTGCCCTTACCTAACTGCCTCACCTCGCTGCCTGCCTAGGTGCCCTCTCGCCCGCCTCACCCCCCCCCCTGATTCTGACCTACACGCCATCACCGCCTAACCCTAAACCCCCAGGTGCCATCACCGCCCACCTGAAGGTCCACGAGGCTGAGGAGAGCCGCAACTCCTTGTCCAAGGTGAGGCGTCCGGGGTGCATGCCTCCCTGACCAAGAGCTGTTTGCCTGCCCTGTCCTTCACCCTGTACCTTCAACTATAAGGGTTTAGACCTGCCCCAAGCACCCTTAACCGTTAACCAGGGTTAAGCTCTGCCACAAAGCACTTTAAACCCTAAACCAGGGCTTAGCCCTACCCCAAGCTCTCTTAACCAGGGTTTAGCCCTGCCCCAAAGCACCTAGACCCTAAACCAGGGTTTGGCCCTGCCCCAAAGAACCCTTAACTTGGAATACTGAATCAGGATTAAGCCCTGCCCCGAAACACCTAGACCCTAAACCAGAGATTAGCCCTGCCCCAAAGCACCCTTTACTCGGAACCTGAATCAGGGTTGAGCCCAGCCACAAGGCACCCTCTGCCTGTGTGATTGTTGGCTCTAGGTCTTGTTTGGCTCGCTTTCCCCCTGGACAATAAGTCCTCGACCCCTTGAATGGTGGCTTAAGATTCTGCTCGGCTCCCTACATGTACCCTAGGACCTAAAACACTGGACCCGGCGAATGGTGGCGGGTCCCCGGTGCTGTACGCCTTGCTTCCCTCCTGGACCTATAACACCGAACCCCGTGAATAGTGGCTGGTCTCAGGTCGTAAAGACGAATGACAGCCGTGAACGGTGGCTGGTCTCAAGTGCTGTACGCCTCCCTCTTTGACTGGCTAGTTGCCCGCGTCAACGAGTCCCTCGTCAGGTGACGTTCGCCTCGCTTTCCCCCCTGGACCCATTTCGATGAACCCAGTGAAACGTGGCTGGTCTCAGGTCCTAACAAATCATTTGTCCTGTGAATGGTGGATGGTGACAGGTGTTGTACGCCTCGCTATTCGACTGGCTAGTTGCCCGCGTCAACGAGTCCCTCGTAGGTCGCAGCCGCGGCCCCCGGCAAGAAGAAGGAGAAGAAGGCGGCGACAGCGGCAGTGAGCTAGGATCTGAGGAGCTGTGTATCGGCCTGCTGGACATCTATGGTTTCGAAAGCTTTGGGTTCAATGACTTGGAGCAGCTCTGCATCAACCTGGCCAATGAGAAGCTGCAGCAACACTTCAACCACCATGTCTTCAAGTGGGAGCAGGTGGGGACTGAGTGGGAGCAGGTGGGGACTGAGTGGCAGCAGGTGTTGCAGCACTTGAACACCTTAGCACCACCTACTCCCACCAGGGAGCAGGTGGTGCCAAGGTGTGTGAGGCTGCAGCAGCACTCGGTTACATTCGAAGCAGGAGCAGGTGGGGCCAGGGCGTGAGAAGCTGCAGCAGCAATTTAGCCCCCATGTTGTCAAGGGGGGGCAGATTGGGTTTAGGGCTACAGTGTGGGTGGGGCATACAGATGGGTTTAGGGTTACAGTGTGGTTGGGGCATACAGATGGGTTCAGGGTTACAGTGTGGGTGGGGCAAACAGATGGGTTTAGGGTTACAGTGTGGGTGGGGCATACAGATGGGTTTAGGGCTACAGTGTGGGTGGGGCATACAGATGGGTTTAGGGTTACAGTGTGGGTGGGGCATACAGATGGGTTTAGGGTTGCAGTGTGGGTGGGGCAAACAGATGGGTTCAGGGTTACAGTGTGGGTGGGGCAAACAGATGGGTTTAGGGTTACAGGGTGGGTGGGGCATACAGATGGGTTCAGGGTTACAGTGTGGGTGGGGCATACAGATGGGTTTAGGGTTACAGTGTGGGTGGGGCATACAGATGGGTTCAGAGTTACAGTGTGTGTGGGGCATACAGATTGGTTTAGGGTTACTGTGTGGGTGGGGCATACAGATGGGTTTAGGGTTACAGTGTGGGTGGGGCATACAGATGGGTTTAGGGTTACAGTGTGGGTGGGGCATACAGATGGGTTCAGGGTTACAGTGTGGGTGGGGCAAACAGATGGGTTTAGGGTTACAGTGTGGGTGGGGCATACAGATGGATTTAGGGCTACAGTGTGGGTGGGGCATACAGATGGGTTTAGGGTTACAGTGTGGGTGGGGCATACAGATGGGTTTAGGGTTGCAGTGTGGGTGGGGCAAACAGATGGGTTCAGGGTTACAGTGTGGGTGGGGCATACAGATGGGTTTAGGGTTACAGTGTGGGTGGGGCATACAGATGGGTTTATGGTTACAGTGTGGGTGGGGCATACAGATGGGTTTAGGGTTACAGTGTGGGTGGGGCATACAGATGGGTTTAGGGCTACAGTGTGGGTGGGGCATACAGATGGGTTTAGGGCTACAGTGTGGGTGGGGCATACAGATGGGTTAAGGGTTGCAGTGTGGGTGGGGCAAACAGATGGGTTCAGGGTTACAGTGTGGGTGGGGCATACAGATGGGTTTAGGGTTACAGTGTGGGTGGGGCATACAGATGGGTTAAGGGTTACAGTGTGGGTGGGGCATACAGATGGGTTTAGGGTTACAGTGTGGGTGGGGCATACGGATGGGTTCAGAGTTACAGCGTGGGTGGGGCATACAGATGGGTTTAGGGCTACAGTGTGGGTGGGGCATACAGATGGGTTTAGGGTTACAGTGTGGGTGGGGCATACAGATGGGTTAAGGGTTGCAGTGTGGGTGGGGCAAACAGATGGGTTCAGGGTTACAGTGTGGGTGGGGCATACAGATGGGTTTAGGGTTACAGTGTGGGTGGGGCATACAGATGGGTTTAGGGTTACAGTGTGGGTGGGGCATACAGATGGGTTTAGGGTTGCAGTGTGGGTGGGGCATACAGATGGGTTCAGGGTTACAGCGTGGGTGGGGCATACAGATGGGTTTAGGGTTGCAGTGTGGGTGGGGCAAACAGATGGGTTCAGGGTTACAGTGTGGGTGGGGCATACAGATGGGTTTAGGGTTACAGTGTGGGTGGGGCATACAGATGGGTTCAGGGTTACAGCGTGGGTGGGGCATACAGATGGGTTTAGGGTTACAGTGTGGGTGGGGCATACAGATGGGTTCAGGGTTACAGCGTGGGTGGGGCATACAGATGGGTTTAGGGTTGCAGTGTGGGTGGGGCAAACAGATGGGTTCAGGGTTACAGTGTGGGTGGGGCATACAGATGGGTTTAGGGTTACAGTGTGGGTGGGGCATACAGATGGGTTCAGGGTTACAGCGTGGGTGGGGCATACAGGTGTCTCCAACCCCTGAGCAGTGCTGTTCCCTCCACCCTCATGGGACAAAAGCCAGACGTGATCTTCCTTTGTTCCACACGTGGCGCGCAAAGCTCCGGGCGCTGCCATTGACATGCGCCTAGGCCTGTGCACGCAGCACCTGCCCCCCGTCCCTCTTACTGGCAGAGTATGTGTTGGACGGCATGCTGTGTCAATGCCCTTCTTTCTTTCATGACCTCCCCCCAATAATACTGGTCAACCCGCGCCCAAGCACACACCTCCTCCCCCCCAACAGGCAGAGTATGTGGCTATGTGCGCAAGGGCATGAAGTGGCATCACCCCCTTTGCCTGCCTTCCCCCCACTCCTTCAATCATTATGGTCACTTCCCTTCCCCCCCCCCAACACACACCCTTCCCTCCAACAGGCAGAGTATGTGCGCGAGGGTATCGACTGGCGTCATATTGCGTTTGAAGACAACCAGGAGGTTCTGGAGCTGATTGAGGGGAAGATGGGGCTGCTGGCTCTGCTGGACGAACAGGGTCGCCTACCAAGAGTGAGGGCATGAAGCAAAGGGAGGGACTGGCTACTAAGGGGGGGGGGGAGGGCTGATTGAGGGGAAGATGGGGCTGCTGGACGAACCCTGTTTTTTTTCATTATTATTTCATCTCTGCTCAAGGCCTGTACCCTCAAGGCCTATACCCTTGCTCCCTCCTCTGCCCCCCTCTGCAGCTCTGGCTCGCTCCCCTAGCCCCTGTTGTTCTCCACCATCATTCAATCACTGCACAATCCAGGGGGATGGGTGCAACCTGCACTTCCGGGGTGGGGAACTCCCTGGAACCACTAGTTGCCCCCCCACCCCTGGTCCAATCCCTTCCCTTGCTCCGTTCTCTGCCCTCTGATCCCGCCTTCTCGTCACCTCCCACGGCAGTGGGTTGCCCAAAACCTTTTAACCCTTGCCCTGCGTTGCTACCAGAGTGCTACCCTGATCTCTACAGCCTGGCCCTCTGTCAACACCCTTGGGCTTTCAACCCTAAAACCTGGCCATACACTGCGAGTGTGTTGTCCGGATCCCCATGCCATCGCCCTTGGTAATTGCTTCCCTGACCCCTGAAGCCTTGCCCTCCTCAACCACCAGTTTTGTATCCAACCCTCACCTCTAAACCTCATCCACCAGCTTTTTATTTAAACCTACACCCTTGCTCTCAATAGCTGCGAGTGCCTTGCCCTGGTCCCCAACCCCTTAGTAACAGGCAGTGGGTTGCCCTTGGCACTAAACCCTTAACCCTTGCCCTTAATTACTATCGGTGCCCTGCCCTGAACCCTAATATGTTGCCCTCTTCACCCACCAGTGTGTGTTTAAACCCTTTACCCTTGATAACATCCGGTGCGTTGCCCTAATCCCCAACCCCTCGCCCTTCCGCACCCGCCAGTGCACTGCCCAGGACCTGGCGCAGCGCTTTGCCTCGTGCCCCGCCATCAAAGACTCGCCGCGCTTCTCCCGCCCCCGCCCTGGCGGAGAGGGTGCGCTGACAGGGTTCGATGTGCAGCACTACGCCGGCCCTGTCTCGTACCGCACAGACAACCTGATGTCTAAGAACAAGGAGCAGATGGCCAGGGAGCAGAAAGGTGGGATGGTAGGCAGGTTTGGGGGTTGGAGCAATGGTAGACATTGGGGGTTGGGAGTTGGAGGTTGGAGCGATGGTAGACATTGGGGGTTGGAAGTTGGAAGTTGGAGGTTGGAGCAATGGTAGACATGCTGCACTATGCGGGGGGGGGGGTATGCCGGATGGTAGACGGGTTTGGGGGTTGGAGTGATGGAACACATGCTGCATTCTGCGGAATCTGCCTCTAACCGACTCCAACCGCACAACCTGATGAGGGGAATTGCATGCTGGGATTAGGTTTTTGGGCTAAGGGCCCCATGAAGGTCCTGGATGAACCCTAAACCCTAAACCTGGGATTAGGGTTTGGGGCTAAGGGTCCCATGAAGGTCTTGGATCAAATACTGGCGCATCTGAAGGTCCTGGATCCAAGAAGAAGATCATTTAGGGCCTAGTATTTATTTTATTGGGTACCGGACCACCTTTGCTGGGCCGCCCCGAGGCCACCCCTGGGCTGATGTATACCTAACCTGGACCGGCCTTCGGCCGGTGGCCCAAGCAGCAGGGCTGGTCAAACCAGGGGCTTGTGGCTGGGGGCCACAGCGTAGCTGAACTGTAGCTGATAGTGGTATACCGCTCCTAAAAAAGAACGTATGTAGGCACAGATGGCCAGGCAGCAGGGCGGTATGTGGAGGAGGAGGGCAGATTGCGTTCAGGGGTCAGGGCAACGTCAGGGCCAGGGTTCCCTAGGAAGGTCCTCGTTCGAAGAAAAAGAAGCTGACAGCCAGGAAGTAGGGAGGTGCCTTGGCTGAGAGGTTGGGGTTTCGAGGCTAGGGGTTTCCCATGCAGGTTCTGGTTCGGAAATGAAGAAGCAGATGGATGAGGAGGAAAGCTGATAGAGAGCCTACGCCATCGCCCGAGACGATAGAAAGAGTTCTCACGCCGAGGGCCTCTGCAAAACGTCTGAAACGTAACAAGCGAGCGTGCATCGGTTGGGTGTGCCACCATGCACCCCATGGGCCTAGTTGGCAAGGCATCAGATCTCATCGCCCAGATCGGAATTTCTGGAATGCTGGCTGGACATCAGGATGATCAGTGGCACGAGACATCATTGAAAGCTCACAAAACAACGCCGCGGAAATGTCAGGAATACCTGAACGTGCGTTCTAGTTCAGACCGTCACCCTGAGCCCCCCATGTGGGCACAGGCATGGCAAGGGCTATCTCATGGTCCTAATAGGGATGACTGAAAAAACGTTAAGATATGCAACCCATCGCACGAGACGTCATTACACATTCGCAAACTAGGTCCTGAAATTGTTAAAGCATGCGGTATACTGTTCAGCAGCACATGATGTCGTGTGTTTACGAAAATATATGCATTAGCAGTTTGAATTAAAAATAGCTTTTTGATGGTTTATCTCCCACCTGCTGTGGCGCCTGTCGTGCAGTCCTGCTCGTTCTGATAGTTGACTCACAGACCCAGCATACTTGTGAAACCTTTTAAACTGTTCCTGAACCCTTATAAACTGTTCCTCGACCCTGTTCTTGGACCCTTCCAAAGTGTTCCTGAATCCTGTTCCTGAAACCCTTTAAAAGTGTTCCTGAACCCTGTTCCAGAAAAAAACTTTACAACTGTTCCTCGACCCTTCAAAACGGTTCCTGAACCCTTTAAAAACGGTTTCTGAACCCTGTTCCTGAACCCTTTAAGCTGTTCCTGAATCCTTGAATACTGTTCCTGAACTCTGTTCCTGAACCTTTAAAAACTGTTCGTGAACCCTTCAAGCTGTTCCTGAAAGGACCCCTGTTGGCCCCATCAGCTCCGAAGGCCCCCCATCCTGTTCCTCCTGCCTCAAAACGCTCAACCCTGAACCCTTCACGCTCAAACCCTCAAACGTTTCACCCTCAAACCCTAACCTCCCAAACCTTGAACCCCCTTCTTGCACAGAGCTCCTTGCTGGCTCATCCGTGGCTCTTATCCACTCCCTGTTTGCACCGGAAGACCTTCCCGCTCCTCTCAGCCTGCAGCAGGACATGGCCGGGATTGTCGACGATGCAGGACCTGTCCTGCCGTGGCTGGCCTCCGTCGCCGCCCCTCGCCTGCCCTGCAGCAGCAGCACAGGCAGCTTCTCCCCGCCGACTGGCTCCTGCGCCACTGCTGAGGCCTGCCAGGTCCGTCAAGCCAGCATCGGCCGCGGGGGCGACGCCGATAGTGAGCCGGCGCAGGCAGGGAGCTGCAGCGGGGTCAGGAGTGGGAGCGGGGCGCCCGCCGACGCGGCGGGCGCGCGGCGCGCGACGCCGAGCTGCTCGGGCGGCAGAAAGCCTGGCCCGGCGACGGCGACCGGCAGTGTGGTGTTCCAGTTCCGGCGGCAGCTGGCGGAGCTGATGGCGCAGCTGGCAGCGATGCAGCCGCATTACGTGCGCTGCATCAAGCCCAATGCGGAGGGCCAGGCGGCCTGCTTTGATCAGGCGTACGTCATGCAGCAGTTGAAGTGTGGCGGTGTCATGGAGGCCGTCAGGATCAGCTGTGCAGGTGGGTTCAGGAGGGTTTACGTCTCAAGGCCCTGGACCACGACTCGAGGGTTGAGGGTTAAGGCAATCAAGCAGAATCAGCCTTGCAAATGGTTTCATTACAGTCTAGGCCCTAGACCCTGACTCAAGGATTCAGGGTGTAAGCCAGCTGTCAATACTTCATATCAGCTGTGCAGGTGGGCTGGTAAGGGTTTAGGGGTCAGGCTATGCAAACGGCGCTTTTGCCGAAACCCTCAACCCTTCTTATTTCACGCAGGGTTGACACCCCCTGGTTCACACCTTGGGTTTCGCCCTGGTGTTCAAATCGTCAACAAGGTCAACCTCTGTAATGGTGTTTTTGGTATGGTAACGTCGTGGACGTAGCCTCGGCCCATGCCGCACTGTTTCCTTAACCCTCACACGCCCCTGCGGGGCGTACTTTCTTTCTTTCTATTTCCACGGATTTTTTTCTTTCTTCTTCTTTTTATCACCCGTCTGTCCCCCCTTTCTGTAAGTCAGGACGTTGTATTTTTTATTCTGCCCCCCCTGTCGCTCCTGCCTGCAGGCTTTGCGTACAAGCGCCCCTACTCGGCCTTCCTTGAATACTTCTGGCCGTTGTGCCCCAAGTCCGTGAACTCCTGGAGGCGGTCCATCCAGGCAGCAGCAGCAACAGCAGCACGGCAGCCGGACCAGGAGGGACGGAGCAGCGCCCCGCCCGCCGCTGCCTCTGCAGAAGCTGCAGCGGCGGCGGCAGGCGGCGACGCGCACCGCCAGCTGGCCCAGGCGGCCGCCCGCTCCATCCTGAAATCGCTGAACCCAGCACCGGGCTCCTTCCAGCTGGGGACCACTAAGATGTTCCTCAAGGGCCACCTGGCGGCCATGCTGGATCAAAGGTGGGCTGGCAGGACAAGAGGTGGGCTGTAAGAGGTGGGCTGCCTGGATAAGTGGTGGACTGGCTGGATAAGAGGAGGGCCATACTAGATAGGTGGTGGATCGGCTGGATGATTGGTGAACCATAGCAGGCAAGTGGTGGGCCATGCTATACAAGTGGTGGGCCGGGCTAGACAAGTGGTGGGCCGGATGTTCATGACAGGTACTGCCTGCGGAGTGTATATTCCTTTTATCTCCATGTAGCCATGGGCAGCAGCGTGTGCCAGACGTGGTGGTACCGGCAGCACATGTACAGCATAGATCTGAACCCTGGGGGCATAGATCTGCACACTGTCAGTATAAATCTGAACCCTGTCAGCATAGATCTGAACACTGTCAGCATGGATCTTAACCCTGTCAGCATATATATGAACCCTGGGGTCATGAGACCTGCTGCTCACGAGCCGTGTTACTCATGCCACTCTTATATGAACCATGTTGTTGATGTCACTCTGATTGTAACTCTGGCTTCCTGAGCCCTGCTGCCGATGTCACAAAAATACAAACCATGCACCACTGACGTCACACTACCGGATGAAACCTGGTGACAATGTCACACTTATATGAACCCTGTTGCTGATGTCACACTAACCTGAACCCTGCTGCTGGCGTCATCAGGCGCACGGCAAGGCTATCCGTTGCGGCAACATCCATTCAGGCGGCATTCCGCTGCTGGCGGGGGCGCACTGCTTTTCTGGCCATGAGAGCGGCAGCGGTACGGCTGCAGGCTGCGGCTCGCGGCATGCTGGCGCGGAGGGAGGCGTGGAGGCTGCGACAGCTGCAGGCGGCCCTGACTATTCAGGTGGGGGGCCTTGCATCATTCAAATTTGAAATTCAAGTTTAAATGGGAGGCGGCAGTGGAGCGCTGCCCTGACCATTCAGGTGGGGTGCCTTGTTGGCAAAAATGTGTCGGCAAAAAGCCTTGCGGGCTTTAAATTCGAAACAGAATTCGAATGGGGGGCAGCAGTTGCGCGTAGTCCTGGCCATTCTAACGGGTGCCTCGAGCCACATTTTGGCAGTACAGTCATCAGCGTACCTTGTGGATCTTAAATTCGAATTCGATTGTGATTGTGATACCACAGTACAGTATGCACGCATGACCCCAACTCTACCTGCTGATGCTCATGCCAGGCTGCATGGCGCTGCATTAGCGCGCGTCGGGCGTTGTTGGAGGCGCGGCAGGCAGCCACTACCATGCAGGCTGCATGGCGGGCGCTGGCGGGCCGTCGCGCCGTCGAGGGGGAGCTGCGGGCTAGAGCGGCCGCCCGCCTGCAAGCCGCTTGGCGGGCCAAGGCGGGCAGAGCTGCGTTGGCTGCCGAGCTGGTTAAGCACCGCGCGGCGGCGGTAGTTCAGCGAGCGTGGCGGGCTGGGCGGCAGGGGGACCGTCTGAGGCGCGCGTTCCGCAGTGTCGTCTTGCTCGCAATGGCTGCGGGGCGGGCCGCGACAGTCATGCAAGCAGCATGGAGGGCCAAGGTGGGTAGTACCGGGGGGGGGATAAGCCATGAGGGATGGATCCGCCAGATGTCAGGGCTTGGTCCATTGTCGATGGGATTCCCTTTATCAAACCGAAACCTGGTAGTGCCTGTTATGATTAACGGAGGACTGGGAGGAGAAGGGGTGGGAGGTGAGGAGGGAGGAGGACTGGGAGGAGAAGGGGTAGGGGGTGGGGTAGGAGGAGGACTGGTTGGAGATGATACTGCACGCTATGTGTCAGACTGCCCTGCTGCTTCTCACCTTGTGTCCTGATCGATGCTTTGCACACCATGATGTCTGCGTTCGTCCCCCGTTGTTATCCCAGGATGCCCGGCGGCTGCTGGTCACTCGACGCGCCCAGGAGAGCCGCAACCGCTTCCAAGCGCGAATACAGATGTTCCAAGGGCAGCAAGGGCAGGGCGGCAGCGGGCGCACTAGTGCGGCCAGGCCAGGCCCCATCGGCCAGGCACCGCCTCCCACGTATGCTCTCCCCACCCAGCATCAGCAGGTGCCCCGGCGCTGGCCCCCTGTCGCCCTGTCGAGCGGCAATGCAGCAACGGGGAGGAAAGCCGGCAGAGCTTTGGACGGGCCTGAAGCCGGGGAGCACGCCAGTGGAGCCAGCGACGGCGGCAGCAGCACGCCGGACGCATCGTCTTCGTGTGGGCGGCCAGCTTCCCCCGTGTCTGTGCTCCGGATGGACCGTGACGTCATCCTGGCGAGAGGCGGCACCCGCTCGGAACCCCCTCCTGGGCAAGGCCTCCCGCGTGGTTACTGCCGCGCCGCCAGCGTGGGCATCCGGGAAAGGACGCCGGAGCTTGCTGGGCGCTCCGGCGCGGGCGCTCGGTTCTCTGAAGGGGGAGCTGGCGGCAGCTGTACGAAGGCCGATGCCGAGGATGGGGTTCCCCCCGAGGCATCTGCAGCTCGGAGCGAGCGCCTGGCTGCCCTCGGGGATTTCAAGCTGAGCCCGTTGCTGCAGATGTGGCAGGCTCGATTGGCGCCTCCCGAGGTGGGTCTCTGCGGGGGCTAGGGTGGGGGAGGTATTGTTGACTCTTTTAAACTGGAGCAGTTTCTGCTTGGTGCCCGGCGGGCAGCTTCACTGGAAATCTGGAAAGCCTGCTGTTGATGGAGCATGCGTTCAAGATCTAGGGCTTGACCCTGAACCCTGAACCCTGAACCCTTAACTACAGTGAAATTGAGGACCTGGAGTGTTTCCAGTCTGCACAGCATACGAGGCTCTTGCTGCAACCAGGCTGCTGGATGCCGGGCCAGTCGAGCTTTGCACCACAAATATGATTCTGACTGACGGATGGTCACGGCGCGGCCCATGCCGCGTTGTTTCCTTAACCCTCACGCCCCTGCGCGGCGTAGTTTTCTTCCCTTCCTCCTTTCTTTAGGCCGGTCGAGCTGTGCACCATGATGATATGATTCTGACGGATGGCCTGACTTGACTCTCTATGGATGTCCAGAAACCCTAAACCCCCAACCCTAAACTTTGACCCTTTATGGATACGCAGAAACCCGCACTCATCACCGCGACGAGGAGAGCCACAGCACCTCCCGGCGGGCTCACGATATGAGGAGTGCTATACCTCCAGGCAGATACCTTGCAGTCGGGCGTTGCAAGTTTTTTTGAATGTAGGATAGATACGGGTGTTACAAATAGCAGTTAGATATTTTCATTCGTGGACGTTATTTTTTGTGATCAGGGTGAATGTTCGTAACAACACTGCAGGTGTTATGTTGCAATGCCGCATCCCCGCAGCCCTGGCATCAGCAGTTTTCTTATCAGGCTTCTGAATTTATAATAGCACCTTTAGCGTGTTGCGTGTTGCGTTTTTTCAGTCCAGCGGGGCATATCGCCTTTATACTTAGGACAATTGCCCGGAAACTGGTTAGAGCTCAAAATAAACAATTTGCAAACCCCCCGGGCACGCAACTATCACACAACCACAGACGTGTAACAGTCCCTCTGGCGTCCATTATAATGTCTAAATGCTTGAATCTAGGTTCTGTAATCTGTCGCACGTGGCCGATCTAAGTTGTGAGGCCAGTGCAGAGATTACACCCTTGTTCTTCACTACCATGAGGCGATCATTCCTGCGCCAGAGATTACTAATTGTATGCCCTAATGGAATGCGAACCTTTTCAATTTCACAGGCCCACCTCGTCAGCGATTCCTTGGCCCCCTTGGGACTCCTTTCAAAAACAGAATAGCCTTCTACCAAACACTCAACGTACAAGTAATAGCGAGTCATGCACCTGAACTTTTCTGGTTTGGAAATCCAATGCGTTCAAGTACACAATCAGCCAGACTACATCACTGAGTAGGACGTCCACATGACGGCAACCGTAATCGATATCAAATTATCAGCACTACCTAATGTGTTCAGGTGTCTAAACTGCAGTTCCACAAACTTCGAGTTGAATTCATATAAAGAGGTACAGAACCGGTATCCATTACCCCGCTTTCAGTCAGCCTATTTAGAAGACAGAAGAAATTCACGACACTAAATATGCATGACATGAGTTTTTCATAGCTTCTTGACGGGCGGAAAAACTCTGAATTAATAGTTGCACGGCTATCATAACGGTTATCTGTCACCATAACATGGCTGTAATAACGGCTATCATAACACGGCTACAATTATGTGGCTATCATAACAGCTATCTGTTACCGATGCATATTGCTTAGGTACTGTGGCCCTCTACATGTCTTTGGGCTTAAGACTGCGGCTCGGCGCCGTCAGCACGGCTGACACTCTAGGGCGGCGCAGCGGTCAGCAGCGTGACGGACGGTGCTGCCTACGGTGTTGGGCAAGAGTAGATGGTGAGCATGTGGAGGATGCGCTGCATGTCTGCTTCCAGTGCCCTAGCGTGAATGAGAGGCTTAGGGAGAGAGGCTGGGCAGGCCCCTCGGAGGACGCCACAAACTTTCAGCAGTTGTACCGGGGCAGGCTTGGATGGGAGGCTCTGACTTTTGTTGAGGACGTCGTACGCTTTGTTAAGGCCTAGTTGTGTTGCTTTGCTTTGCCTTCTTGCGGAATAGGCTTGAGAGGGGCAAAGATATTTCGGGCTGCCTTAGCCTTTGGGGGTGGGGTATTTTCTTCTCATTTGTGTCCTGCTCCTTTTTTTCTTCCAACGGGACAGTTGGGCGCCCACGCGACCGAGCCTGTTTTAGGAGGGCCCAGAGGTGTAATGCAATTGATATATGTGCTGTGCCTCTTCTGCAATTTGCCCTCCCCACATAGGCTTCCGTCCCCACATGGGCATGCCTCATATCGGCCATATGTTATTCTTTGTCTTCTCCCCATTTGTTTCCAACCAGTCACTTGGACGCACATGCGGCCTGAGCCTATCAGAGCAGGCACAATTTCACTTAGATCTTCTTCCTTCCTTCTTAATTTTCCTAGGAGGCTTCCAACCGAACTCTTTTGCACCCACGTCATGTTCTATGGCTGGGGCTAATCTTCTGCACTGTGGGGTTCATTCCCACGCTACTGCTCAGTGCCTGGTTGTGTGTTGGTTGCTTGCCCAGGGGGGTCACTGGTTTTCGCTCGCTGTCCTAGCGCATTTAGTGCCTGTACCGGTTTACGGGCAGAAGTCCCATGCATCAAATGTGATGCCACGTTGGACTGTAAAAACTTCACTTCACAAGGCCCATAAGTGTTCCATTGTAACGGCTATCATAACGGCTATATATGTCACCATAACATGGCTGTAATAACGGCTATCATAACACGGCTACAATTATGTTGCTATCATGACAGCTATCTAATACCGATGCATATTGCTTAGGTACTGTGGCCCTCTACATGTTGTTGGGGGGACCTTCGTGTTCTTTCTGTTTGGTGGGTAAACTTGCTATCTTTTCTCCCCTATTAGGCCTTCTCCCTTAACTTTCCTAGCTGTATTTTTGTTTGCCGACGTGGCCGAGCTTCAATTCAGCATGGCCCAGCGGTGTTATGTCATTAACATGTCTTTGGGGGGAGGAGGAATATCATGCCCAGGAGGTGTGCCCCTGAACCTGTCTATGTCAATGACATTACACCTCTGGCCCCGGCTTAAAAAAGAACCCCTACAGGATGGACAGAGGTTGGGAGGAATCAGACCCCGGTAACACGCTGGCCAAATTTTTCGCTCCGCTCCCCTTGGGGCTCCCCCAGTGTTTCTCTTTCATGAATCAGCTACATGTCAGCTACATTCGGGCCGGAGACCCCATTTTGCGGCCAACCTTGCTGCTTCGGTCACCATTGGCATGCCGGTGTAGGTTTGGTCCCAATTGGGCCTATGGCGGCCGCTGGGCGGCCTGCCGAAGTTGAACTTGAGGCCGGCAACAAAATAAATACTTGGCTCTCCCATTCTAGTCCACTACAATTGTCCAATGTGGGGTGGCCGCCAGCTATTTGTTGTCAATGGGTTTAGTGAAGGTGCCGTGGCCCTCAGCTTGGAAATTCTGCAGTTGCGCTGTGCAGGGGACATCATAGCAGTGTAATATGAGTGGGGCCACGTGGCAACAAACAAGTGTAACACGAGAAGTGTAACACCATAGCAGTAATAGGAGTGATGCAACATGCCAGCATACGTGTAACACGCGTGCCGGAACATCGCAATATGTGGTAACAAGTGATGTGACAGCAAAGTGTAATATGGGTGACAGGAAATCACAGCAGTGTCATATGTGACGGGGCAGCAATTTAGTGTAATATGAGTGGCACACCAGCACAACGTGTAATATGAGGGATGTACTACGACACCACAACCGAATCATATGAGTGATGGGGGCAGAACATCAATTAGCATGCATGATATAGCAGGACAGCTGTCTAATAAGGGATGCAACATGACAGCACAAACAGTGTATTATGAGTGATCTGGGGCCACATAAGTGTAATATAAGTGATCTGGGGCCACATAAGTGTAATAGATGTGATCTGGGGCCACATAAGTGTAATATAAGTGATGCACGACCTCATGTCTCATGGGCCCTGGGTCCATCCGTTTCCACATGGTCGTTGATAATGTTAATCACGACCTTGAAAGTGTGTAATGTGAGTGATACAGCCAGACGTAGTACAGCAGTTGGTAAGTGTAAAAGGAGTGATGCATGACCCTAGGCATGATGCACGGCCCATGCATCTGTCCCCTCCCCCGGCCCCACCTGTTCCAACAAGGTCACTGATGATGATGGCCATGACTTTGAACTTGTGCTCTGTGCTGTTGGTCTTCGAGGAAATGGCGATGCTCAAGACACACTCCCGGTGCTGGCTCACCTGATCAGGGCAGAGAATAGGCATTTGCTTGTTGGGTGATTGGTGCGTTGATCAAACATGGTAATCATATAACATCTGCAATTTCTTGCTGACCTTGCATACAACAGGCACTGGCTCACCTGATCAGGGCAGAGACTTCAGTACATACCTCACACATCCAGATCTGCATGCCCCACACCTCCAGATCTAAACGCCCCCCCCACCTCAAGGTTGATCATGTGGGTCTGGCTCGTCCGGCGGGCATGATGCGCGTCCATCTCCCTCTCTTGGCACTCGCAGCCGGAAGAGCAGCTGGCAAGGCAAGGGTCACAACCGCACAAGTTGGGCACCTCGGTGTGATGCAGCCTGGGGGAATAAACTTAAAACATCGGATATGGTTCACAGACACGAAACTCCTCGCCAACATTTGTTTTTCCGCTGAAGTTTCTTTTTTCGTGGCGTGGCTGCAATTCAGCTTCAACCCAGCTACATCAAGCCTAAGTTTGGGAAGCCCCCAGCGAGGCCTGGGTTAAGGGGTTTAGGGTTCAGGTTGAACCCTAAACCCTGCCATACTGCTTAGACATCCAACCGCAGGCCACTCAAGGTTTGGCCCCGATCGGGCCTTACGTGGCTGTGGGACGGCTTGCCTCAGGTGGACTCGTTGTCAAGACATGAAAACTGCCCCCCCTGGCATCCAGTTTGAGGGTTTAGGGTTAAGGTCTAAACCCTAAACCCTGACGACATAAAAATGCCCCCCCCCTGGCATTTAGTTTTAGGGTTCAGGGTTTAAGTCTAAACTGTTCCCTCCTGACATCAGTAAAGACCATCCCTGAGGGATATCAGAGTCAGTATCTACTAATGTGCCACAGCTACAATTCAGCTACAATTCAGCTACAAGGCTTACTTGCTTAATTGTTTCAGTGAAACATCAGCTAAATCACGGCCTACGGCCGCAGGCAGGGGGAATCAAACTCTAAACCCTGCTGCCTGAGCTGCTGGCCATAGGCAGGTCAAGGTTTGGTCCCAATCGGAAAAAAAGAATTGCACGGCACCTACCACAAGCCTTGCCAATCCTACACCCACGCACAGTGCGTTTTTTGTGTCGCATGCCAAAACACCTTCTTGGGGCTGCCAAGAGGCCACCACTGAGCCAGTTAAGACCAAGCCTTGACCGGCCGGTGGCCGGTGGCCCGACCAGCAGGGCTACCTGCATTAGGAACCTTAAGCCATGCGGACCATATTGACTGTAGGCCATGTTGGCTGTAGGCCATGTCCAGCCGTAGACCATGTGATAGCTGAATTGTAGCTGAATTGTAGCTGAAGCACGGTGCACCAAACAGAGGCCGGCACCCCCCTACAAAACTCTTAACCCTAAACAGAGGCCGGCACCTCCCTGCACAAACCATTAACCCTAAGCACTAAACAGAGGCCAGCACCCCCCCTGCACAAACCCTGAACCCTAAACCCTAAACAGAGGCCGGCACCCTCTGCAAAAACTCTAAACCCTAAACCCTAAACAGAGGCCGGCACCCCCTTGCACATACCCTTAAACCTTAACCCTAACCCTACACAGAGGCCAGCACCTCCCTGCACAAACCTGGCCACCGCCACACCCATGTGCTGGTACGACTTCAGAAAGCCGATCTGCACCAGCACGTAGGTTTCTCTGACCCGTCTCGCGTGTTCCTGCATGTCCCGGGCCTGGGTGCCTGAGGAGCTCTCCATCACGTCTGGCGACCGGGCACCCAAAGGGCTGCCTCGCCATGTATCAATTCGGAACTGGACGAAATCTCCTGCAGGGGAGACACATGGCTGAGAGAGGAGAGGGAGGTGAGTGAGAGAGAGGAGAAGAGAGAGGGGTGAGGGAGAGGGAGGAGAGAGAGAGGAGAGAAGGGTGAGGGAGAGAGGAGAGAGAGAGAGTAGAGAGAAAGGAGAGAGAGAGGAGAGAGAGAGAGGAGAGAGAAGAGAGAGAGGAGAGAGAGAGGAGAGAGAGAGAGGAGAAGAGAGAGGGGTGAGGGAGAGGAGAGGGAGGAGAGAGAGGGGGTGAGAGAGAAGAGGGGCAGGTGGCTAAGAGATGAGAGGAGGGTGAGAGAGAGAGAGAAAAAGGAGGGAGGTAAGCGAGCGAGAGGAGAGGGAGGGGGTGAGAGAGAGGGAGAGAAGAGAGAGAGAAGAGAGAGGGGGTGAGAGAGAGAGAGGAGAGGGAGGGGGTGAGAGAAAGCGAGAGAAGAGAGAGAGAAGAGAGAGGGGAGGGGGGGGGAGGGGGGAGAGGAAGTCAAGAGAGAGGGAGGAGGGAGGAGAGAGGAGAGAGAGGAGAGAGGAGAGAGAGAGGACAGAGAGGACAGAGAGGGGAGAGAGAGGAGAGAGGAGAGAGGAGAGACGAGAGAGAGGGGGTAGGAGGGGAGAGGAGAGGACAGAGAGGGGAGAGAGACGAATGATTGAACCAATGGGGCAACGAGCAAGGATGGAATGGGTAGGTGATGATAACAGATTTTGTACCCCCAGCAAGAATATAACTCCCCCCCCCCCCCCCTTCCGTGCATAAAAGGAACCTCGCTCACCGGGCTGTAGGCCGACCAGCCCTTTTTTCTTCTTCTTCCCCTCCTCCACAAACAGGAAGCCCTGTGACGCGACCAGGAGCGCCTGCAGACCCTCCGAGTAGACACACAGCGGAGAGTCGTGCACATGGTTGCCTGCGGGGCACAAAATGAACACGAGCTAAGAGGGGGGGGGCACAGGCTGTGACATAGCTGAAGTGTAGCTGAAGCACCCTAATATAAAACAGGGACCCAGAGATGTGGCCCTACCTTGCCCCTCCACTCCCTTCCCCTCCCCCTTCCCTTCCCCTCCCCCTCCCCCTTCCCTCCCCCTCCCCCTCCCTCCCCCTCCCCTCCCTTCCCCTCCCTCCCCCTTCCCTCCCCCTCACCCCCCCCCCCTCTCCTCCCCTCCCTCCCCCTCCCCTCTCTCCTGCCTGCATTCATGGGTTGTGGCAGGCCCTCCATCAGCAGCTCCTCGTCCTCATTGCTCCAAGGGCGGATCAGCAGGTCTATAACAGTCTGGAGGATCAGCCACACGGCCAGATCCGCCATCATCTTGTGGCCCACATCCTGCAACATTGGGTTGGATAACAAAATCGACAACAAGATCCGAGCTGTCTGAAGGATGAGCAGATATAAGCCTGTCTGAAGGATCAGCAGATCAGAGGTAGTGTGAAGGATCAGCAGATCCAAGGTAGTGTAAAGGATCAGCAGTACAAGAGTGATTTGAAGGATCAGCAGATATAAAGGCCTGTGGAGGATCAGCAGTACAAGAGTGTTCTGAAGGATCAGCATATCCAAGGTAGTGTAAAGGATCAGCAGTACAAGAGTGTTCTGAAGGATCAGCAGATCTTAAGCCCTGTGGAGGATCAGCAGTACAAGAGTGTTCTGAAGGATCAGCAGATCCAAGGTAGCGTAAAGGATCAGCAGTACAAGAGTGTTCTGAAGGATCAGCTGATCTAAAGCTGTCTGAAGGATCAGCAATCCAGCAGTACAAGAGCAGTATGAAGGATTGGCAGAGCCACAGTGGTCTTAAGGATGAGCAGATTTAAGGCGGCAGAGCCACAGTGGTCTTGAGGATGAGCAGATCTAAGGCGGCAGAGCAACAGTGGTCTGGAGGATGAGCAGATCTTAGGCGGCAGAGCCACAGTGGTCTGGAGGATGAGCAGATCTAAGGCGGCAGAGCCACAGTGGTCTTGAGGATGAGCAGATCTAAGGCGGCAGAGCAACAGTGGTCTGGAGGATGAGCAGATCTAAGGCGGCAGAGCCACAGTGGTTTGGAGGATGAGCAGATCTAAGGCGGCAGAGCAACAGTGGTCTGGAGGATGAGCAGATTTAAGGCGGCAGAGCCACAGTGGTCTGGTGGATGAGCACATCTAAGGCGGCAGAGCCACAGTGGTCTTAAGGATGAGCAGATCTAAGGCGGCAGAGCAACAGTGGTCTGGAGGATGAGCAGATCTAAGGCCTTCTGGAGGATCAGCAGATATAAGGCATTCCAGAGGATAAGCAGATCTAATAAGGCGGTTTGGTGGATCAGCCACATGGCCAGATCTGCCATCATCTCGAGACCCATGTCCTGTGCATGAGGCACCGCAAATGTGGGAGGGTGGAAAGATCCTGGCCCACCACTGTGGTGGTGAGGGGTGTGGGGAGAGTGTCGCGATTCAGCTACAGCTCGTCTTCCTATCGGCCTCGGAAAGGAGGCACCATGTCCAGGCAGCCTGCCGAGCACGCACCGATGGATGAATCAAGTCTCCCCACATGATCTTGCTGTAGGAGAACGCGGTGGCGTTTGCATCGAACCTTGCTAGCCTACAGACAGGGTGGCAGATAGTGGGTGGGTGGGTGGATGGCAGATCGTGGGTGGGTGGGCCCATGAGTGGGTGGTAGATAGTGGGTGGGTGGGTCGGTGAGTGGGTGGTAGATATTGGGTGGGTGGTTGGGTAACTGGGTGGCTGAAAGTGGGTGGGTGGGTGGTGAGTGGGTGGTAGATAGTGGGCGGGTGGGTTCATAAGTGGGTGGCTGATAGTGGGTGAGTGCGTCCTTAAGTAGGTGGGTGGGTGAGTGGGTGGCAGGAAGTGGGAGGGTGATTGGATGACAGGGAGTGGATGGGTGCGTCTGTGAGTTGGTGGGTGGGTGACTGGGTGGCAGATAGTGGATGGGTGGGTCCATGAGTGGGTCACAGGTAGTGGGTGGGTGGGTCGGTGAGTGGGTGGTAGATAGTGGGTGGGTGGGTCGGTGAGTGGGTGGTAGATAGTGGGTGGGTGGATGGGTGAGTGGGTGACTGATAGTGGGTGGGTGGGTGGGTGGTTGAGTGGTAGATAGTGAGTGGGTGGTAGATAGTGGGTGGGTGGGTGGGTGGTTGAGTGGTAGATATTGGGTGGGTGGGTGGTTGGGTGGTAGATAGTGGGTGGGTGGGTCGGTGAGTGGGTGGTAGATAGTGGGTGGGTGGGTCGGTGAGTGGGTGGTAGATAGTGGGTGTGTGGGTGGGTGAGTGGGTGGTAGATAGTGGGTGTGTGGGTGGGTGGTTGAGTGGTAGATAGTGAGTGGGTGGTAGATAGTGGGTATGTGGGTGGGTGGTTGAGTGGTAGATATTGGGTGGGTGGGTGGGTGGTTGAGTGGTAGATAGTGGGTGGGTGGGTTGGTGGGTGGGTGGTAGATGGTGGATGGGTGGGTCGGTGAGTGGGTGGTAGATAGTGGGTGGGTGGTTGGGTAACTGGCTGGCTGAAAGTGGGTGGGTGGGTGGTGAGTGGGTGGTAGATAGTGGGCGGGTGGGTTCATAAGTGGGTGGCTGATAGTGGGTGAGTGCATCCTTAAGTAGGTGGGTGGGTGAGTGGGTGGCAGGAAGTGGGAGGGTGATTGGATGACAGGGAGTGGATGGATGCCTGTGAGTTGGTGGGTGGGTGACTGGGTGGCAGATAGTGGATGGGTGGGTCCATGAGTGGGTCACAGGTAGTGGGTGGGTGGGTCGGTGAATGGGTGGTAGATAGTGGGTGGGTGGGTCGGTGAGTGGGTGGTAGATAGTGGGTGGGTGGATGGGTGAGTGGGTGACTGATAGTGGGTGGGTGGGTGGGTGGTTGAGTGGTAGATATTGGGTGGGTGGGTGGTTGGGTGGTAGATAGTGGGTGGGTGGGTCGGTGAGTGGGTGGTAGATAGTGGGTGGGTGGGTCGGTGAGTGGGTGGTAGATAGTGGGTGTGTGGGTGGGTGAGTGGGTGGTAGATAGTGGGTGTGTGGGTGGGTGGTTGAGTGGTAGATAGTGAGTGGGTGGTAGATAGTGGGTATGTGGGTGGGTGGTTGAGTGGTAGATATTGGGTGGGTGGGTGGGTGGTTGAGTGGTAGATAGTGGGTGGGTGGGTTGGTGGGTGGGTGGTAGATAGTGGATGGGTGGGTCGGTGAGTGGGTGGTAGATAGTGGGTGGGTGGTTGGGTAACTGGGTGGCTGAAAGTGGGTGGGTGGGTGGTGAGTGGGTGGTAGATAGTGGGCGGGTGGTAGATAGTGGGTGGGTGGGTGGGTGGTTGAGTGGTAGATATTGGGTGGGTGGGTGGTTGGGTGGTAGATAGTGGGTGTGTGGGTGGGTGAGTGGGTGGTAGATAGTGGGTGGGTGGGTCGGTGGTTGAGTGGTAGATAGTGAGTGTGTGGTAGATAGTGGGTATGTGGGTGGGTGGTTGAGTGGTAGATATTGGGTGGGTGGGTGGGTGGTTGAGTGGTAGATAGTGGGTGGGTGGGTCGGTGGGTGGGTGGTAGATAGTGGATGGGTGGGTCGGTGAGTGGGTGGTAGATAGTGGGTGGGTGGGTGGGTGAGTGGGTGGCTGAAAGTGGGTGGGTGGGTGGTGAGTGGGTGGTAGATAGTGGGCGGGTGGTAGATAGTGGGTGGGTGGGTGGGTGGTTGAGTGGTAGATATTGGGTGGGTGGGTGGTTGGGTGGTAGATAGTGGGTGTGTGGGTGGGTGAGTGGGTGGTAGATAGTGGGTGGGTGGGTCGGTGGTTGAGTGGTAGATAGTGAGTGTGTGGTAGATAGTGGGTATGTGGGTGGGTGGTTGAGTGGTAGATATTGGGTGGGTGGGTGGGTGGTTGAGTGGTAGATAGTGGGTGGGTGGGTCGGTGGGTGGGTGGTAGATAGTGGATGGGTGGGTCGGTGAGTGGGTGGTAGATAGTGGGTGGGTGGGTGGGTGAGTGGGTGGTAGATCATGGGTGGCAGCCTGGCAGGATGGCGACGGCGTGCACCGCATTCATACACATGAAGTATGCAAAATCAGCTGTGAGGGGCCTGTCTAAGGTGCACGTTAACGGAGACCTGCATGGAAGCTACAGGAGGAGCTACATGGCAAGCTGCATTAGGACTGCATGGGGAGCTTGCATGCGCTGCATGGGAAGCTACATGGCAAGCTGCATGAAGACTGCATGGGGAGCTACATGGGAAGCTGCATGGTGAGCTTGCATGGGGAGCTGCATAGGAGCTGCATGGGGAGCTGCATGGGGGGCTTACATGGGGAGCTTCATGGTGAGCTTCATGGCGAGCTTGCATGGGGAGCTGCATGGAAAGCTGCATGGGGAGCTGCATGGGGAGCTTGCATAGGGAGCTTGTATGGGGAGCTAATGGGGGGCTGCAAGGGGGGCTGTATGGGGAGCTGTATGGGGAGCTTGCACGAGGAGCTGCATGGGGAGATGCATGGGGAGCTACATGGGGAGCTTGCATGGGGAGCTTGCATGTGCTGCATGGGGAGCTACATGAGGAGCTACATGGAAAGCTGCATGAGGAGCTGCATGGGGAGCTGCATGAGGAACTACATAGAAAGCTGCATGGGGAGGTGCATAAGGAGGTGCATGGGGAGGTGCATGGGGAGGTGCATGGCAAGCTGCATGGGGAGCTTGCATGGGGAGCTTCATGGTAGGCTGCATGGGGAGCTGTATGGGGAGCTGTATGGGGAGTTGTATGGGGAGCTTGCACGAGGAGCTGCATGGGGAGCTGCAGGGGGAGCTGCATGGAGAAATCTGAGAATAGCAGTCGCATTATGAGCAGATGCAATGGGGTGCAGCACTACAGCTACCTTTCTCCTCATGTGTCAAACCTGTAAGTTGCGCTCCTGAGGCTGAGTACTTGCACGTCGTAGTACTGACCAAGTGTCCCGTACACATCCTCTGCCCTCAGTGAGTGGTGCAGGGTAAGAGGCAGAGGGAACATAGAGTCAGCCACAAGGAGAGTATGAAGGCCACACACACACACAGACACACGTACACATGCACATCAACACATACATGCACACACACATGCATTCGGACATGTACATGTACATAAGTACATCAACACACACAAGTGCACACACACACAGAATGCAATACAGACTACTCACACCATCTGCATTCTCGACCCCTGCTCTGAACCTCCCATACTGCAGCGCACCTACCATGTTATGGCAAGGCAATGGGTTAAACCCTTAACTCTAACCCGCACCTACCATGTTATGGAAAGGCAATGGGTCAAACCGTAAACCGTTAACCCTAAACCGCACCTATCGTGTTATGGAAAGGCAATGCGTCAAACCGTAAACCGTAAACCCTAAACCGCACCTATCGTGTGATGGAAAGGCAATGGGTCAAACCCTTAAACCTAAACCCTAACCCCTAAACCGTACCTATCGTGTGGTGGAAAGGCAATGGGTTAAACCCATAAACCCTAAACCCTAACCCTAAACCGCACCTATCGTTTGATGGAAAGGCAATGGGTTAAACCCTAAACCCTAACCCTAAATCGCAAATCGCACCTATCGTGTGATGAAAAGGCAATGGGTTTAACCCTAAACCCTAACCCTAAATCGCACCTATCGTGTGATGAAAAGGCAATGGGTTAAACCCTAAGCCCTAACCCTAAATCGCACCTATCGTGTGATGAAAAGGCAATGGGTTAAACCCTAAGCCCTAACCCTAAACCGCACCTATCGTATGATGGAAAGGCAACCAGCCCGGCGTGGTATTAGACGGGTGTGCACAGCCGTGACACAGCACCTTCCTCGGGGCAGGGGAGGGAGGGCAGGGAATGTCAAACAGCCCGGCATGGAATTAAATGGGTTCACAGCCTTAGGGCATGGGCCCAGTGGTGGCCGCCCTTCTACCCTCCAAACACAGTCTGGTGCGCACTAAAATGACCACTGTGGTGCACGCGTCTCATCATTTCGCATCCATGCCCCACATCCTGTTTCATCATGCATCTCCTCCATGCCGCACATCTTGTCTCCTCCATGCCGCACATCTTGTCTCCTCAATGGCTCCGTGCCGTATATCACGCGAATGTGCATTTATCCTTACAGCACGCATGCACGCACTCACCCAAGAGTCCTATGTGTACATTTTCCTTTCAGCTATACAAAAGCTGGGATCTACAGAACCAGGCCCCCCCCCCGGTCATAGGCCATGATGTAGCTGAACTGTAGCTGAAGGCACCCTATTAGGAACACTGCACTGGCTGACATGCAGCTGAACTGTACCTGAAGGCGCCCTAAGAGGAAAACTGCACTGTCGGACGTGTAGCTCAACTGTAGCTGAAGCGCCCTAACCGAAGCACTGCATTGGCTCGAGTGTAGCTGAACACTTTCGAATAACCAATGCACTAAAAGGAAGGAAGGTGGGCTCACCTGCATCATGGTGGGCCTATGGTGGGCTCACCTGCATCATAATGGGCCTATGATGGGCTCAAGTGCATCATGGTGGGCCTATGGTGGGCCTATGGTGGGCTCACCTGCATCATGACCATGGCCGGTCGCTGGGGCAATGATATTACTTTCCGCATCAACCGCTCGGTCTGCCTAGACATGACATTCTCGATGGAGTTCAGAAAGCCGTCGTTCCTGCGATCACAGGAATGTTTCAGGTTTAGGGTTTAGGGTTTAGGATTTAGGGTTTAGGGTTTAGGTAGGGAAAGTGTTCAGTGTTCAGTGTCCAGTGTCCAGTGTTCAATGCTCAGTGTTCAGTGTTCAGTGTCCAGTGTTCAGTGTTCAGTGTTCAGTGTTCAGTGTTCAGTGTTCAGTGCTCAGTGTTCAGTGTTCAGTGTTCGGTGTTCAGTGTTCATTGTTCAGTGCTCAGTGCTCAGTGCTCAGTGTTCAGTGTTCAGTGTTCAGTGTTCAGTGTTCAGTTCTCAGGGTTCAGTGTTCAGTGTCCAGTGTTCAGTGTTCAGTGTTCAGTGTTCAGGGCTCAGTGTTCAGTGTTCAGTGTTCAGTGTTCAGTGTTCAGTGTTCAGTGTTCAGTGTCCAGTGTTCAGTGTTCAGTGTTCAGTGTTCAGTGTTCAATGCTCAGTGTTCAGTGTTCAGTGTCCAGTGTCCAGTGTTCAGTGTTCAGTGTTCAGTGTTCAGTGTTCAGTGCTCAGTGCTCAGTGTTCAGTGTTCATTGTTCAGTGTTCATTGTTCAGTGTTCAGTGTTCAGTGTTCAGTGTTCAGTGTCCAGTGTCCAGTGTCCAGTGTCCAGTGTCCAGTGTCCAGTGTTCAGTGTTCAGTGTTCAGTGTTCAGTGTTCAGTGTTCAGTGTTCAGTGTTCAGTGTTCAGTGTTCAGTGCTCAGTGCTCAGTGTTCAGTGTTCAGTGTTCAGTGTTCAGTGTTCAGTGTTCAGTGTTCAGTGTTCAGTGTTCAGTGTTCAATGCTCAGTGTTCAGTGTCCAGTGTCCAGTGTTCAGTGTTCAGTGTTCAGTGTTCAGTGTTCAGTGTTCAGTGTTCAGTGTTCAGTGTTCAGTGTTCAGTGTTCAGTGTTCAGTGTTCAGTGTTCAGTGTTCAGTGTTCAGTGTTCAGTGTTCAGTGTTCAGTGTTCAGTGTTCAGTGTTCAGTGTTCAGTGTTCAGTGTTCAGTGCTCAGTGTTCAGTGTTCAGTGTTCAGTGTTCAGTGTTCAGTGTTCAGTGTTCAGTGTTCAGTGTTCAGTGTTCAGTGTTCAGTGTTCAGTGTTCAGTGTTCAGTGTTCAGTGTTCAGTGTTCAGTGTTCAGTGTTCAGTGTTCAGTGTTCAGTGTTCAGTGTTCAGTGTTCAGTGTTCAGTGTTCAGTGTTCAGTGTTCAGTGTTCAGTGTTCAGTGTTCAGTGTTCAGTGTTCAGTGGTCAGTGTTCAGTGTTCAGTGTTCAGTGTTCAGTGCTCAGGGTTCAGTGACTGCTGGTGCTACATTCAAACCCTGATCCCTGAGCACTGGGGTCGCGTTACGTTGCTGACGTAGAGCTCATTGCGCCAGATTCAAGTACATGAAAAGCTCTCCGGAGCGCTGATTTAGGAAGCCAGCTATTTAGCCGATGCACCAGGTAGGCCAACATATTCACTATCTGCACACATAATGCGAGAGCATTATGCATTTATGCTTACGCCCCTCCTTATACCCGGCTCACAATGTGTCCTCTGTGAAGTACGTGTTTGAGGCGTGTAACCCCCCCCTCCCCGCCACGCCCACCCTCGCAGCCCCACCCCCGCCAGCCCCATCCCCGCCAGCCCCATCCCCGCCAGCCCCACCCCTGCCACGCCCCCCCCCGCCAATCCCTACCCCGCCCCTCCCCCCCCCACCACACCCACCCCCGCCACACCCACCCCCGCCACGCCCACCCCCACCACGCCCAATCCCACCCCCGCCACGCCCCCACCTACCCCGCCACCCCCACCCCCGCCACCGCCCCCACCCTTGCCACGCCCCCACCTACCCCGCCACCCCCACCCCCGCCACCGCCCCCACCCTTGCCACGCCCCCACCTACCCCGCCACCCCCACCCCCGCCACCGCCCCCACCCTTGCCACGCCCCCACCTACCCCGCCACCCCCACCCCCGCCACCGCCCCCACCCTTGCCACGCCCCCAACCATCCCTGCCCCCCCCCCCCCCCCCCCCCCCCCGGCCATCCCCCCCACCAACCCGCCACGCCCATACCCACCGCCCACACCCCCAGAGGCCGTCGCTGACGTATCTTATTAGCCACACATACTCATAACATGTCCTCTATTTAGTACGTGTTCATGAATCATGAGTATCAGAATATGTCAGAACCTAACGATATGCAATGACATGCAATGTATGCAATTATATGCACGTGTGTGCAGCACGTATGGCCCGTAGTCACAGCGTCGTCATACACAAAATAAGTATCATGTGAGGAGCCGGGGTCCAGCCAGTCAAAAATTGAGGATGAGCCCATTGAACATCCTCGAGATGAACCCGTGTGTACAGCTCTGGTCCTCCAACCGGTTCAACTCAGGTTCTTCATCTAGTCGGTCTTGGCTACCCCCCGGCCCTCCCCTAATCCTACTCTAGTTCTCCCCTGAAACAAATGTATGGCCCTTACTCACAATATGTACTCAGAAAACAAGATGTCCACATCCTGATCCACCAGCTCGTTGAAACAGAGCACCGTGTAAGCCTGGGGTGGGGAGGACAACGAAATTCATGGATTTCAGCTACAATTCGGCTACAATTTAGCGACCAGTCAGCTGCAGATTGGCTGCATCACCGTGTACGCCTAGGGTGGGGAGTAAAACAAAATTCGTGAAGTTCATCTACAATTCGGCTACAATTCGGCAGTAGTTCGGCTACCTCACCATTCTAGCCTGGTGTCGGGGGCCAAATACCATGAATGCACGTCAGCTACAATTCAGCTACAGCAACAGCTGAAGCTTTACTTCAGCTAAACTTCATCCACCATTCAGCGACAACAACAGCGGCAATTCAGCACCATCGCGGCCATGGCAGCTATGGGGTCCTGAACCTTTATTTTAGGGTTTAGGGTTTAGTGTGCTGAAGCTTCAGTTCAGCTTCACCAAAGCCTACGGCCGACAGTGGGACGTGCAGCGTGCCCTGCTACTGGAGCCAGCAGCCCCCATTGGCCCAGTGGTGGCCGCTGCCCAGCGAGGGGCGACGTGCATCAAGCCCTGCAACTAGAGCCAGCAGCCCCCATTGGCACAGAAGCCTGTCGCAGGTGATCAGGTGCGCTCTGAAGGAAACTGCCAGTTCTTCATCTTTCGGCTGCTTTATTTTGCTTGGAATTATTAAGGTGGGAGACCGGCCGCCCAGCCCTAGGAACACGGCTACGAGTCCATCCGCGAAGGCTCAACAGTTTTCAACACCAGTTTTCCTTTTTTTGGCTACGAGGCCACCATTAGCAGGCCGCCCCCCGTGGCCATCAGAGGCCCGATGGGGACCCTATCTGGACCGACCTACGGCTGGCGGCCCCAGCAGCATGGCTAGCCACACCGGGGGCCTTTGGGGGGTGGTAGCTGATACGTAGCTGAGTCCTGAGAAAATAAACACTGGTCAACACCTGCCGTCGCCAACGGCCCGATTTTAATCTAATCGGCACATGCCAACGGTGCGGTGGGCGGCCCAAGTAGCAAGGCTGGCCATGCCTGTGGCCCACTGCCGGAGGCCGGAGTGTAGCTAACATGTAGCTCAGTCACGCAAAGATAGGCACTGCAAACACTGAGGCGTTCTCTCCACCAGCCCCCTCTCCACCCGGCGATTGCTCATGCTAGATGTGCCAGAACCCATATAAACCCTAAACCCTGAACCCTAAACTAGGCGATTTCTCACACTCGATGTGCCGGACACGCTGCCGTTGCGGACGGTGGCGCCCTTGAAAGCTTTGGAGAGCCATGTGCGGAACAGATAGACCCAACCCTTCCTCTTGGTTGCGCCTTGGCCAAAGCTGACGCTGCCGCCTGCAGGGCAAGCGTGCGCGTTACTTCTACTCGGGCAGTGTTCCTTGTTGGTGTGTCATATCAGCTACATATCAGCTACATATCAGCTACATATCAGCTACATATCAGCTACATATCAGCTACATATCAGCTACACCCTGGACTCAAGCCAGAGGCCCCGTTTGTGGCCAGCCATGCTAGTCTGCTGCTTTGGTCATCAGTGGTAGGACGGTCTAAATTTGGTTCCAATCGGGCATTTGGGGACTGAGGGGCGGCCTGCCAGAGGTGGACTTGTGGAATAGAAATGAACACTGTCGGGCATTGATCATTTGGGGACTGAGCTACGTGTCCCGCCTCCGGCCGGCGGCCCCCAGCTGAGGCAAGCTATTTTGCTGGGGCGCTGGCCGATCCATAATTGTTTTAAATTGGGCCTGCGGTGGCCATGGGGCGAACCGATGATGATGATGATGATGATGACGGTGTCTCACACCCCCCCAAAAGAAAAACGCTGGCTCTCACCCACGATGCCGATCTTTAAGGGCCGTACGCCTTCCATTCCCCCTCTGATGGCTGCTCTGAGGCGGTGATTAGAGCCCATGTATGCCATGCCTGCGTTCCATCGGAAGGGTGTGAAGGTTCGTCCTCAAGCGGGAGAGGGACAGTTATGCACAAGGAAGCAGGAATTTAGCATATGCAACAACCCAACTCCCAATATCTCGTAGGATATAGATTACAAATGGCACCAGCCAACACCGGGACTTCTAGTAAGATTCCCCGGATAAAGACAGAGCCGTAGCCCTGTCTGCACCCTGTATCTAAGATGCAAGCAGTACATGGCTGCGGAGTTACGGTACCGGTACTAGGGCTTAGAACCTTAGAGGGGCAGCGGGTCAGAGGGGCAGGCTTATCACAGAAATCCTCCTCATGCAGGTTGTCCATCAAGACACAAACATTTCACACATTGTGAGCAGAACTTGCAAAGTGTGCGGATTGGGCACGTGGGTGACGGTGCGTGAGGATTGTTGGACATCACAGTGATCCGCCTCATGCAGGTGCATGGGAGACGACTGCATGAGTTGTGTGCGCATGCCGTGTTTATGTCGTTTGCATGGCTGTGAGTGTAGCACTGCTCTTTTGAGTACTTGCCCCTCCGGAGTTGCTCCTCTGGCAAGCTGAAATTGTAGTCTGCGATCAGGGGCTCCAACAGGTCCAGCATCCGGCTGTTACCAACTTGAATGTTGCTCAACTGTTGCATGTGCAATGGTTCGCCCGGGCCTGTCATCCCCGAGGCTAAAGATAGAAGCACAAGCACCACGATGCTTAACAATATCCCATGTGAGACTTTTGGCCCGGAGGTGCAGCTGGCGACATTTTTCGAACGCCAGCTCCGGTACAAGGCCAACTTTGTTACGACGTATCTGGACTTGTATGAAAAGAGACGTCGGCTTCCTGACATCGCCCTGCCCAGTCCAACTTGAAACGTGCAGCCTTTATATGGGGGCGAACATTTCGCCGTATCCTCGAACGGGGGGGGTGATTTGCCTCGAGATTTGCGGGGAGATTTGTGTGACTTCCGGGAAGTGTGGACGCCAGTGACTTCAACGCAACCCGGGCTGATTTATCGAATTGAGTACACGGCCAACAGCACGCAGCCAGCAATGCGAATCTGCAGGATTTCTCTTCCGGTAAAGCTCAGCGCTAGCTCATTTCGGCTGATTAGCAGCTTCTACTTTCCAAAGGCCAAGCCCATCGTTCGCGTTAACGCATTGTTGCCATCCGGCATCGTCTCATCCGGCGCCGTATTTCCCATCAGAGGCGCAGTCATGGAGGCCGTCCCTAGCGGCGCAGTGGCTGCGAGCAACCTGGCGAGCATCGAAACAGGCGAGAAGCTGCCGCCCGCACCCCGTCGCTCAATTTTTGTCGCTGCGATCCGTCCTTGGACTGAGCATTGTATGAACTCATGCGCAGCACGCTTCTCGCGCGCAGGAGCTGGCGGAGCAGCCGCTGCGGGTACTGCCTCCCTGGCTCCCCCCAGCGACGGCCAGCAGCCAGACCAGGTCATGGCCGAGCAAGCCCAGTCGGACCATGCCCAGGCAGGGCAGAAGCGGAAGGCCGAAGGGCAGCCCAGGAAGAAAGTGATGGACCCTAAGAAAGCTCGGGTGTGTATGGATGCCGGGCATGCGTTTAAGGCATGGGTGCTGGGCATGGTTGCATGCAGCATGGTCGTAGGCAATGGGTTTAGGGCATGGCTTAGGGCATGGGTGTATTGCATGGAGCATGGCATGGGGCGTGGGTGTAGGGCATGGGGCGTTTGTTTAGGGCATGGGTGCATGGCATGGGGCATGGCTGGCCGTTTTACCATGGATGTTGTTGGATAGGGCATGCCCATGCAGGGGTGGGCATTCCCAGGCCAGCTTGGGTATGCACATTTGGGTAGATCATGCCCATGCTGAGCGCATCAGCTCTGTCTGCCTTCATGGCTTGCAGTCAGCATGGACTTGACACGACCGGGCTTCAAATCCAGTGATTATTTTGGCACGCTTCAGCCACAATTCAACTACCCCATGGCCTTTGGCCGTGGGGGCCTGGTGCAAGGAGCCCTACTGTTCCGGCCACCGGCCATGGGCCAGTCAAGGTTTGGTCCCGATCGGCCCAGTAATGGCCGCCCGGTGGCCCCTTAAAGGTGCTCTGGTGCGCACTAAACAACACTGGCTTCCGTGACAGATCACTGTGTGTATACCGTAGAACTACTTTGACTCCGATCGTAATTAAATAATCATTGGGGTGCGCGGACATGGCTGCGCGCTGATATTAATTCAAAAATCGCCGCTGCGCGAAGCGTCAGTAAGGTGCCCAAACAACTATTTTGGGGGTGCGCGGTATGAATTAAAAACAACATTTTTTACCAAAAAAAGCGCGCCACTGTTCGATTCGACATCCGTTCAGTCATCCTTGTCAAGTGTGCCCAAATAGCCCTGCATAGTAACACTACTGGTGACTCAGATGAGCACCACCGGTACTCGTAGCAAGCATTACTGCTCAGTTCAGCCGCCATCCACTGATGATTATGCTGACTTTTGCTGATCGTGTACCGGAGGAGGATGACTATGCTGATTTGTGCTGACCGTGTACCGGAGGAGGATGACTATGATGACTTTTGCTGACCGTGTACCGGAGGTGGATGAATTTTGACTACCGTATGATGACTTTTGCTGACCTTGAGGGTTTTAACTAAGTTTTACTGTACTTGCTGAAAGTGCTGCGCGGAAGGAAATTTAAATTATTTCCAGTAATGTGCGGTGTTAAATTATAAGTACCTGCTGCGCGACGTTAAATTGAATTAAAATATCGTCGCTGCGCGACCGTTTTTAAATTATTTTTAGCTGCGCGACGAAACAAATTCTTTTTTGGGGGTGCGCGGAGTCCAAGTGGTTCTCCGGTACTGTTTATTGCGTTCAGTCTGCGTTCAGTCTACGCCTAGATCACTGCGTGTATATTGCATTCATTTTGACTTCGGTAGTCTCAGTGCGCATGGCGCAGCGAAGCTCTAAGCGGCCTCTATGCCAGCTCATTGTGGCTATATCTCCACGTCATCGAGCGGGGCGGGGCAGGTGTCAGGGCTAGGTTTTCGGGATTAGGCTGGGCGCGTGGTTTAGGTGGCAGTAGTGGAACCCTGCTGACTGGACATGTATCAGTGTTTATTCTAGTGGGTACTGGACCACCTTTGCTGGGCCGCCCCGCGGTCACCCCTGGGCCGATTCACATCAAACCTGGTCCGGCCTCCGGCCCAAGCAAAACAGGGCTGGCCGAACCAGGGGCTTGTTGCCGGGGGCCACACTGTAGCTGAACTGTTGCTGATAGTGGTATACCACTCACTGGAAAAAAACTGGCATGTTAGGTAGCCATGTCGTGGATCAGGTCCGGGTGTGGTGTAGGGTTCTGGGTTCTAGGCCAGGGTTATCTATTTATAATCTAGGAGGTGGCGGTAGAGCGGGACTCGGCTGAGGGGATGTGAGGAGTGCGGGGGGCAATCTTCGGGCATGCCCATGTCGGTTGGGCAATCTTCGGGCATGTGCATGTCGATTGGGCAATCTTCGGGCATGTCCATGTCGGTTGGGCAATCAATGGGCATGCCCATGTCGGTTGGGCAATTATCGGGCATGCCTATGTCGATTGGGCAATCATCGGGCATGCCACCTGTCGGTTGGGCAATCGTCGGGCATGCCCATGTCGTTTGGGCAATTCAACGGTCTCGGTGCCTCATGCCAAGGTGCTAGAGCGATATCAGCTAGGCCAGGGTGTGAAGTGATTGGGACACGACCCAGCCGCCATTGGTTTTATTCTTTTGTTATTATTATTATACCGGTAGCCTTTATAACTTCGTTAATTTTCTTATTAACTATTTAATTAATTGAAAAGGTGCCAACCGAAACAAGCTGGCCACTCCTTGGTGCCTGCCTCGCCACCCTAATATACCCGCTCTTGAATCATCTCTTAAATCATCTCTTAAATCATCTCTTAAATCATCTCTTAAATCAGCTTTTAAATCAGCTTTTAAATCAGCTCTTAAATCAGCTCTTAAATCAGCTCTTAAATCAGCTCTTAAATCAGCTCTTAAATCAGCTCTTAAATCAGCTCTTAAATCAGCTCTTAAATCAGCTCTTAAATCAGCTCTTAAATCAGCTCTTACATCATCTCTTAAATTAGCCCTTAAATCAGCTCTTAAATCATCTCTTAAATCAGCTCTCAAAGCAGCTTTTAAATCATCTCTTAAGTCATCTCTTAAATCAGCTCTTAAATCAGCTCTTAAATCATCTCTTAAATCATCTCTTAAACCATCTCTTAAATCATCTCTTAAATCAGCTCTTAAATCAGCTCTTAAATCAGCTCTTAAATCAGCTCTTAAATCAGCTCTTAAATCAGCTCTTAAATCGGCTCTTAAATCAGCTCTTAAATCAGCTTTTAAATCAGCTTTTAAATCATCCAGCTCTTAAATCAGCTCTTAAAGCAGCTCTTAAATCAGCTCTTCAATCACCTCTTCAATCAGCTCTTCAATCGGCTCTTAAATCAGCTCTTAAATCAGCTTTTAAATCAGCTTTTAAATCATCCAGCTATTAAATCAGCTTTTAAATCAGCTCTTCAATCAGCAGGGTGCCACCCTTGGAACCTCAGGATTTCCCCGCTGTCACTAGTATGATTGATGTGGCACCAACTCTGCACCCAGAGACTAACAGCTGTACAGTGATCGGGAACGAAACAGTGGGGCTAGAGTCTTTTCACTCTCCAATGACCAGCCGTCAACATTACCGTCAAGGGCCCGGTAGCTCTACAGGCATCTGGAGCCTATGATAGCTGCTCGGATGAAATTGTGCAGTTCATCGAGAAGTAGTCAACCTTGCCTCTATAGACGCGATTTCGCTTGTTGTCGCCAGAGAGTTGTTCCAAAGCGGCCGATCCCTAACGCTGTTGATGCTGCTCATACTGCTGCTGACTCTTTGAGCTGCTGATACTTTGTGCTGTTGATGTCTCCGATCATTCATGCTGCTGTTGCTGCTGCTGTTGATGCTTCTCTTTGTGCATGGCTGCTGCTGCTGCTGCTGCGGCTGATGTTGTTGATGCTGTTGATGCTGTTGATGCTGTTGATGCTTCTCTTTGTGCATAGCTGCTGCTGCTGCTGCTGCTACTGATGCTGTGGCTGCTGCTGCTGCTGCTGCTGCTGTTGATGCTGCTGTTGATGCTGCAAACAAATGCTGTTGATGCCGCTGTTGATGTTGTTGTGATCGCTGCTGATATGTTGCTTTATGCTGCTTCTGCCGTCGCTGCTGTTCCCTACCAGATCTTCAAGCTCCATGGAGAGATCTGCATGCATGCCAGGTTCAACCGGCTGCAAGGCGCCATGACAACATTCAGGTGAACAGCGCTAAACCCTGAACCCTAGACCCTTGACCCTAAACCCTGAATCCTAGACCCTAAACCCTGGCCCTACACCCTAAACCTTAAACCCTGAACCCTAGACCCTAGACCATAAACCTTAAACCCTGAACCTTAGACCCTTGACCCTAGACCCTAAATTTGCATGCATGCCAGGTACAACCCGCTACAAGGCGCAATGATAACATTCAGGTGAGGAGCGCTTACCCCTCGACCCTAAACCCTAAACCCTTAGCCCTAGACCTTCCGCCTCAAACCCTACACCCTAAACCCTGCACCCTAAGCCCTAGACCTTCCGCCCTGAATCCTACACCCTAGACCCTAGACAGTAAAACCCTCACCATTCAGCTGAGGACAAACCCTCGATCTGAGCTGTACAAGGTTCCGGAATCCTGAACCCTAGACCATGGCAACATGCAGGTGAGGGCTCAATCCTCACATGTAAAAACACATCTTAGCTGTGCAGGGTCCGGAATCCTGAACCCTAAACCACTACAAAATCCAGGTGAGGACTAATACACCCTTAACCCTTAAATCCAGGTGAGGACAACCCTTAACCCTTAAATCTGTGCCATGCAGGGTTTGGGAACCTGAATCCTGGACCCTAAACCCTAAACCCTCCAGAACCAATAGAAGGTTTTCCTCCTGTGCTCAAAACCACAGAGCCGCTAAACTGTCGGAGATGGTCATGTGGTTGTCTCTTTGTGACTGAAGTCAGGCACAGGCAAGAAACCTGAAATCCTATCATGTTTTACGAAACTGAACCTATAACCCCTTATCGTTCACCATCATGAGGCACAGCACCAGTGATGGACTAATGGTTGTCTTCGTGACTGAAGTCAGACATCGGCACGAAACCTGGAATCCTATAATGTGTAACAAAATTGATCGTATAGCCCCTTTTTGTTCACCATTATGAGGAACAGCACCAGTGCTGGAGTAATGGTTGTCTTTGTGACTGCATTCAACTAGGGGATTCAATGAGGGGCAAGAGAGAAATCCCGGGCTGTACAAAGCACCGCTGTTTATTTTGGATTCCCCTTGTGGCGCATAAACGCCTGTAATGGTGTACCAGTGATGGACCAGTGGTTGTCTTTGTGACTACATTCAATTAGGGGGCAAGCAATAAATCCCGGGCTGTACAATGTACGGCTCATTATTTAGGAATTCCCCTTCAGCGCATAAACACCTGCAACGGTTTTTCTCCTCACCCCTCATCCCAATGTACCGCAGCACATTGGTGTACCCCTCACCCCGGATTCCATTGTACCGCAGGGATGTTGTTCAGGAGGGCCTCTGGCTGAACCCTGGACTGTACAATGGACCGTTATTTTCTTGTATTTTCCTTCCGGCACATTAACGCCTGCATTGGTGTACCCCTCACCCCTCATTCCAATGTGCCGCAGGGAGGTGGTTCAGGAGGGCCTCTCGCTGAACCCTGGGCTGTACAACGCGCTGCTGTACATTTCTTCGGGGGGCAACAACTGGGAGCACTACGTCCGAGGCAATAAGCCGCCGCCGCAGCAGCTATCGCAGCGTAATGCTCCGGAGGGGCCGGAGTCCAAGGCAGGAGGTGCACGACCCGCCAAGGAGGTGGCGGAGGGGGAGCAGGAGGGAGGTGTGTGTGTGTGTAGGCGGGGGAGCAGGAGGGAGGTGTGTGTGCATGTGTGTGTGTGTGTGTGTGTAGGCGGGGGAGCAGGAGGTGTGTGTGTGTGTGTGTGTGTAGGCGGGGGAGCAGGAGGGAGGTGTGTGTGTGTGTGTAGGCGCATGCTTCGAAAGGGCGTGTATCAACTTGTGCAGGAAAGAACGTAAGCTACGCACTAGTAGGGCGTGATGGTTCAGGTGACAGCGCAGGTTGGGTTCGAAGCCACATCTGCGCCGTTACCATTATACTTGTGTATGCATCAGGGTGGTGTGTTTGTGTGTATGTGTATGTGCGCTAGGAAAGGGTGTGTGTGTGTGTTTTCGTATGCGCGTGTGTGTGGTGTGTGTGCGTGTACACGCTTGTGTGTGTATTTCGTATACTGTGTATGTCATATACTGTATATGACTCTCAAATTTAAACGATTGTAGAAATTGTAACCGTACATAGGTATTTATTGAATCACGGGTTCTGCCAGCCCTATGCATGTGCAGTTTAAGGCATTCGTTTTTGAGTCAGGCAGCATGGCTTGCCGCACAAGGATCGTAATTGAGAGGGGTTGGCCTGGGTGATGAGGCTGCATGCTGCATGGATGACAAGGCTGCCTGCCACATGGGTTATGAAGAATGCCGCATGGGGGATGAAGGCGGCATGCTGCATGGGGGATGCCGCATGGGGGATGAGAAGAGGGGTGAGCTGTCTGAGAGGAGCACTGGCGCACGGATTGGTCAGCGTTTCTGCAGGCCAGCTGCACCCACTTGCACCTGCTGAACCGCCTGCTCAGCCCTTCTCACACCTCTCACACATCCTGCAGGCTGACTGCACCCACTTGCACCTGCTGACCGCCTGCTCAGCCCCTCTCACACCTCTCACACATCCTGCAGGCCGGCTGCACCCTCTGGCACCTGCTGAACCGCCTGCCCAGCCCCTCTCACACCTCTCACACATCCTGCAGGCCGGCTGCACCCACTTACACCTGCTGAACCGCCTGCCCAGCCCCTCTCACACCTTTCACACATCATGCAGGCCGACTGCACCCACTTGCACCTGCTGAACCGCCTGCCCAGCCCCTCTCACACCTGTCACACTATCCTGCAGGCCGGCTGCACCCACTTGCACCTGTTGAACCGCCTGCTCAGCCCCTCTCACACCTGTCACACTATCCTGCAGGCTGGCTGCACCCACTTGCACCTGTTGAACCGCCTGCTCAGCCCCTCTCACACATCTCACACATCCTGCAGGCCGGCTGCACTCACTTGCACCTGCTGAACCGCCTGCTCAGCCCCTCTCACACCTCTCACACATCCCGCCCACCCGCCCGCCCACCCCAACTCAGAGCCACCCAGCAAGGATGAGCTGATCAGCGCGACAGCCGCCGTTTGGGCCCACATGCAGGTAACCAGCATCGCCCGGGAGGAATGGAACTAACTTTGGATGGGAAACCTATATACCTATATATATATATATTTATTTATTTTAACGATTAATATGAAGGTCGCTTCTTCTTCTCAATCCTTTGCTTGTCATGATGAATGCTGTGTGGTCCCACATGCAGGCAACTGACATCGCTCGGGAGACAGCAGTTGATTTATAAATCTAAATAATCCTCCCAAACATATAAACAAAAAAGATATATAATTCAAAAAAATCATGTTGCCTGTGTACCGTAGTCACGGACGTGTTTCGTTGTTTTGATCGTTCTTCAGGGAGCAACGAAATCGACTGTGAAAATGTTTTTGACTGGAATTTTTCACGTTCAGGGGAAACGAATCAAAAAAATCGCCAAAACAGCGATTTGTTAAGCAAGAACGAAATTCGAAAACAACGAAACACGTCCGTGACTACGGTATATCCCTCGCCAGCCGCTTAAGCATATTCTGCCGTTTCAAGGATTTGTGCGCTTACAACTAACGAACCCGCTGTTTTGTTTGACTGCAAACTATACCCACATACTTTTATACCGCACCAGTTGGAAAATAAATGCACCATTCTGCATCTGAGGATGTCGTTTGACCTCAGAGGCTACCCCTGGATCCCCCTCCTTCTCCCCGACCCGACCCAGGAAGCATCAAGTTGGATAGTGCATCCTACGTCTCTCAGTAGATGTCCCTAGTTTAGGGTTAAGGGTTGAGGCTTTTTTTCCCCGCCCCCGCGCCCGGCACCCCTCGCTCATCCTCCGACATCCCCCCCCTGACCCTGACCCCCACCCATGCCCGGCACCCCTCGCTCATCCTCCGACATCCCCCCCCTGACCCCGACCCCCACCCACCCCCGACATCCCTCGCTACACTCCGACATCCACCTCCTGACCCTGACCCCCACCCACCCCCTACATCCCTCGCTACACTCCGACATCCCCCCCCTGACCCTGACCCCCACCCACCCCCTACATCCCTCGCTACACTCCGACATCCCCCCCCTGACCCCGACCCCCACCCACCCCCAACATCCCTCGCTACACTCCGACATCCCCCCCTGACCCTGACCCCCATCCACCCCCGACATCCCTCGCTACACTCCGACATCCCCCCCCTGACCCTGACCCCCATCCACCCCCGACATCCCTCGCTACACTCCGACATCCCCCCCCTGACCCTGACCCCCACCCACCCCCTACATCCCTCGCTACACTCCGACATCCCCCCCCTGACCCTGACCCCCACCCACCCCCTACATCCCTCGCTACACTCCAACATCCCCCCCCCGACCTCGCTGCCCCCACCCACCCCCTACATCCCTCGCTACACTCCGACATCCCCCCCCTGACCCTGACCCCCACCCACCCCCGACATCCCTCGCTACACTCCGACATCCCCCACCTGACCCTGACCCCCACCCACCCCCGACATCCCTCGCTACACTCCGACATCCCCCCCTGACCCTGACCCCCACCCACGCCCGGCACCCCTCGCTCATCCTCCGACATCCCCCACCTGACCCTGATCCCCACCCACCCCCAACATCCCTCACTACACTCCAACATCCCCCCCCTGACCCTGACCCCCACCCACCCCCTACATCCCTCGCTACACTCCGACATCCCCCCCCTGACCCTGACCCCCACCCACGCCCGGCACCCCTCGCTCATCCTCCGACATCCCCCCCCTGACCCTGACCCCCAGCCACCCCTGACATCCCTCTTTACACTCCGACATCCCCCACCTGACCCTGACCCCCACCCACCCCCGACATCCCTCGCTACACTCCGACATCCCCCCCCCGACCTCGCTTCCCCCTTATCTCCCCCCCCTTCCCCCGCCCCCCAGGAAGCGGGTATCAAATTGGATAGCGCTGCCTATCTTTCTCTGGCACGCATTGAGGCAATCAAGGGGGATGCCGGAGAGGCTCTGAAATGGGTGAGTATGGACAGGCTTCGAAATGGGTGAGAACGGATAGGGCCATTGCTTTTTTCCTGACCCAGCTACATGTCAGCTACATGTCTGCTACATGTGAGCTACATGTCTGCTACATTTTAGCTACAGTCAGGCCAGAGGCCCCAGTTGTGGCCAGTCAATCTGCCTGGGGCACCAGTCAGGCCTTTGGCGAAGGTGGACTCGTTGCCGGGGGGGAAAAGGTGGTAGGGGACAGAAGGATGAGGTGGCAGACAGTGGTAGGGGGGAAGGCAAGGGACCATAGCAGTCTGCATATGATGTGCACCACATCGCTCGAATAGAAGAGGGTAGTCCTGTTGTAGGCAGAGCACCATATCAATCCCTTAGGTCTACCGTCCCCTCCTACACACAGCAGGCTGTCTGTGCCATCTTCTGGCAGTGAACATCCGTTGTATACCATGTGCCCTCAAAAATACACATGCACACCATACCATACCACACCACACCACACCACACTGTCTTCCTGCCCCCCGCCACCCTCCATTCCGTTGCTAACAGGCCCTCGGTGCCATTTTGTGGCAGTGAACAATCCTTGTAGACCTAATTTCAAACACACACATACACGCACTGTCTGCCTGCCCCCAGCCACCCTTCATCTCGCTACAATCAGGCATTTTTGCATTCCTCGGGCTCAAGATCTCGTGTCCTGTCACCCCCGCCACCTGCACACATCGCCCCCCCCCCCCCCCCCTCATACGGCCTTCTCCCCCCTTGCCCTTGCTTTTCTTTGATGCTGTTAAGTTTTCTTGACAATGCTCTGATTTCCCCCTACCAGGCGCGTGCGTGTGGTGCTGACCAGCAGCACGTAACCCTCCGCATCTATCACCCTGCCATGCTGGCCTACACGCTAGCGGGCGACGTCGCCGCCGTCATGTCTATTGACAAGGAGATTGCTGCGTTTGGCAGGCGAGTGGGCGCGGTAGGGCTGTCCATTATATGAGTTTGATGACGCAAAGGGCTTCATATTTTCATACATCCGTGTTCCTCTTCAATTCGTGCTCCTCTTCAATTTTCCCGCGCTCTTCCTGTAGGATAAATGTACTTGTATTGTAATCCTACTCTTCAACTCGCCTGGTCTCATCTTGTAGAATAAATGCCCGCGTCTTTTAATCCTACACTTCAACTCGCCCGCGATCTTCTTGAAGCATAAATGCTCATGCTCATATGTTAATCCTACGCTTCAACTCGCCTGGTCTCTTCTTGAAGAATAAAGGCCTATGCTCATATTTGATATTTCATTAACCTGTGCTTCGTTTCAACTCGCCCGCGCTCTCCTTTTATAATCAATGTCCATGCTCGTATTTTATCAGCCTGTGCTCCGCTTTAACTCGCCTGTGCTCTCCTTGTGGAATAAATGTCCATGCTCGTATTTTCTCCACTCCATCTCGCTTTGTGTGTGTTTGCTCCTTCAGGGAACAGCTGGACCTGACAGAAGCCGAGTACGGCTAAACCCTAAACCCTCAACCCTCAACCAACCCTTCAGGGAACAGCTGGACCTGACAGAAGCTGAGTAAGGCTTAACCCTCAACCCTAAACCCTCAACCTACCCTTCAGGGAACAGCTGGACCTGACAGAAGCCGAGTACGCTTTCTTGATCGAGGCGACCAGCTTGCATGGGACATGGGCGCAACTGGCGGGTGGGTGGGGGCGAGAATGGTTCAGGGCTGGCGGTTGGGTGGAGGCGATAAGGTTTCAGGGTTTAGGGCTGGCGGGTGGGTGGGTGGAGGCAATAAGGGTTTAGGGCCGGCGGTTGGGTGGAGGCGATAAGGGTTTAGGGCTGGCGGGTGGGTTGAGGCGAGAAGGGTTAAGGGTTTAGGGCTGGCGCTTGGGGGAGGGGATAAGGGTTTAGGGTTAAGGTCTGGCAGATGGGTGGAGGCGAGAAGGGTTAAGGTTTTAGGGCTGGTGGTTGGGTGGAGGCAATAAGGGTTTAGGGCTAAGGGCTGGCGGATGGGTAGGCGAGAAGGGTTAAGGGTTAGGGGCTGGCGGGTGGGTGGAGGCAATAAGGGTTTAGGGTTCAGGGCTGGCGGGTGGTGGAGGCGAGAAGGCTGGGCGAGGATTCATATTGGAGCTGGATCAGGAAACTAAAGGAATGTTAGGAAACTGTGATAAGGTACATACACGATCGCTGTTCTCAATGCCCCTTTGCACGCCAAGGCAGATTTGGGTGAAGATAAATGGGGAGGCTGTTTGGGCGAGGCTGCATGCCACATGGTTGACTAGGCCGACATGAGCGCATGCAATCACATTTTGTTTGTGTGTGTGTTCAATAATTAATGGTGCAGGACCGAAATCAACCCAAAGAGCGCCGCTTTTTTATCCATTCTCCGAAAGGTCCCGTATTTTCGGATGTTGTTCAGTACGGATGACGGAGCGACTGCGCTCGGCTCAAAGACCGTTAATAGTTGGTCGATATTAGGTTACATCTCATAAGATGTATGAATCTGCTGGCCACGGAATTGACACGGATTAGTTTTATATCAGGTTACCGGTATACCCTAACACATTTGAGTTTAACAAGTTTCCAACTGACGGGTGCGGCGTCCATGTTGCGATGCGAGTCATACTCAGTACTGGCTAAAAGATTACTGGCCGCATAAGTGTGGAGGCCGGCATGCCGCATGGGTGAGGAGGCCGGCATGCCGAATGGGTGAGGAGGCCGGCATGCCGCATGGGTGATGATGTCGGCATGCTGCATGGGTGATGATGTCGGCATGCCGCATGGGTGATGATGTTGGCATGCCGCATGGGTGATGATGTCGGCATTCATTAGGGAGAGGAATGTGTCTGACACGAGGTCGAGCAATGCATCTGTTCGCAAATTGTCTACAGCTTCAGATGCTTTTAATACCAGAATCTTAGACCCTCACCCTGCCAGAATCTAAGACCTTAGACCCTCAGAATCTAAGACTTTACCCCTGCCTGTCCCCAGCTGCCTAAGACCTTGGACCCTCAGAATCCAAGACCTCACACCCTACCCTTGCCTGTCTGCACAGGTGTGCTACACCGTGTGAGCCGGGAGCTCAACCAGCTGTCCCCAAGTACTATTGCTCTGCTGGAGTCTTACTTCCGCTGGTGAGTCTTCCACGATTCGCCCGCGATCCGTATGTGTTCCTTTTTTGTGACTCAGCTACATGTCAGCTACACTCCGGCCTCTGGCCAAAGCAGCATGGCTGGCCAAAAAAGCCCCCCCCCATGGCCATTTTTGGCCAACCATGCTGCTTTGGCCACCAGTGGTTGGCCGGTCCAAGTTCGGTCCCAATCGGGCCTTTCGTGGCTGTGGGGCGGCCTGCTGAAAGGTCACTCGTAGCCGGAAAAAGGAACACTGACGATCTGTCTGCACTTCATGTACGCATGTCCAGCATGTCCGATGTTGGGCTGAGCTGCGGGGTCCACCCACATCTTGTAATTAACCTTTTGCGGAGTTCCTGCATGCGATTTTGTGTGTGCACGTCACGTATCTTCCTATACGCCCCTTTGCACCCAAGAAATGCCGCTTCGTGCCCCTTGGCCCCGTAATAAAGCTAGGTAGCAAATTGAGCTGTGCATGTTGGCGCTGTCTTCTGAGCAGCAGCCCTCGAAGCAGCGCAACATCTATTCATGATCTGATATCTTTGCTGTGTTGCTTGCAGCCATGCAATATTCTGAGTATTTCATTACTACCATTTCAATACCCGGTTGTAGAATTTCATCCCCCAAAGAATCAATTGAAATTTTCGTCGCGCAGCCAGACAAAAGTTGAAAAACGGCCGCGCGCCGGCGAATTTTTGCGAATCGTTTAATTCAACGCCGCGCATCAGGTACGATAATGAAAATCGCCGCTGACACTGCAGCAGCGATTTTTGAATTAATATTAGCGCGCATCCAGGTCATCGCACCCATTCAATAATTAATTGTGAGCAAAGTCTACCGCGTTTTACGGTACCATCACGTGTTGTGTTTCTCACAGCGGGCGATCCCTCGAGGCCTTCAGCGCCAGATCGGCGGGCCAGCGGGAGGCCTGCGAGGCGGCGCTGGACGCGGAGCGTGACGGCCTCCGGCTGCGGCGCCTCGCTGAGTACGAGGCCGCCGAGCCCGCCCGCCAGCAGCGCCACGCGCAAGCCCTGGCGAAGCGTGAGTTGCAGGCATCTCGGGCCCAGCAGCAGGCGCAGCGGCAAATGGAGTGGCGGACCCAGCAGCAGGCGAATACGCCGGAGGCAAGGGCGGGCTCTCCCGCCCGCTCGCTGGCGCGGCAGGACTCCCCGAAACGCACGGCGGCGGAGGCCGGCCAGCCGCCGGTGGATCCATCCGGCAAGCCGGTTCCGGAGCCGAGTAGCACCACTGCAGCAGAGGGCACCGCCGCAGGGGTCGCCGAGGCGTCCACTTCAAATGGACTCAATGTGGGGCGTCCGGGCAGTCCGGTCCTCGCCGGCAAGGGCGCTGTTGTGGATGAGGTGGAGGAGGGTGAGGTGGAAGCTTCGGCAGTTGAGAGGGGCGCCGCGGTGGGGACTAGCTTTCCAGGTGCAGCGCCGCGGGCGGCCTGCGCGCCGCGCAGCCCGAGGCACACGGGCAGCCCGTCTGCCCCGGCCTCCCCGCTTCGCGCTGACGCGGCCTCCGGCGCCAAGGGAGCACCCGGCGAGGAGGAGGAGAGGCTGCGCGAGGCGCGTCGACGCAGGACCTGGTTGAATTACGGCGCGTCTTCGGCGTGGGAGGTGGAGGCTGGGGTGCGTGTTGATGCCAAGGGGCACTTCCAGCAAGCGGGTGGAGGCGCGCTCGAGGTGGTGGACTTGGAGGAGGAGGAGTGGTGGGTGCGGGGATGGGTGGGGATGGGTTTGTTTTTAGGTGGTCGAATTGGAGGAGGCGGGTGGTGGGTGCGGGGTTGGGTGGCAAAGGTTCCTTTTCTTGTTGTTAGGTGGTAGACTTGGGGGGGGGGGATGTGTGGTGGATCCGGGGTTGGGTGTTGTTGGGTTAATTTTAGTTTTCAGTTTTATTTTCAGGTACATTTCTAGGTTTTGTAGGTGGTGGACTTGGAGGAGAGGAGGAGTGGTGGGCGCGGGTTTGGGTGCTGCGAGGATTATTTTTTGCCACCCTCTGCATGACTCTCTTTTCCCCTCCTGTCTAGGGCATCCTTTGCAACTGTGGTTGATTCCCTCTGCATGACTCTTTTCCTCCCTCTGCATGATTCTTTTACGCCCCGTGCATGACTCTCCCCCCCCCCCCCCTCTTGTCCAGGGCATCCTTTGCAACTGCAGTTGCCGACCTGGCCATCAGCAAGGAGAACCGCAAGTCGGACTTTGAGCACTACATGGACTGGTGAGCGGAGAAGGGGGAGGGGAGAGGAGGAGCGGGGAGGAGGAGGGGAGAAGAGGGAGGGAAGAGGGGTGGGGGGGGGAGAGGAGGGAGGGGAGGGGAAAAGTGGAGAGGGAGGAGGGGAGGGGAGGGGAGGGGAAGAGTGGTGAGGGAGGAGGAGGGGGATGTGTGAAGGCAGACAGGGGACAGACCAGGGCTAGGGTTCACGGGAGGGGAGGGGATTACCTTATGAGGGTTTGGATGGTAGACTGGCAATAAGGTTGGATCGGGGGTTCAGGTTCTAGACTTCCGTGTGCCTTAGTTCAGGGTTAAGGGTGTAAGGTTACGCCCTTAAGCACAAAAATTGTCCCAAGGGATAAGGTTAAGCCCTTGAACACCTCATTCCGTGCGCCTTGCATCCTGCTCCCTCGCCACTGCTTTGATTACTTGAGGGTTGAGCACTTTGCAACCTTCGGTAGGGCGCTGGGTGGCTGCCCCTGGGCTGATGGGAACCAAACCTTGACCAGCCTACCGCCGCCGGAGGCCCAAGCGGCGGGGTTTGTGGCGCAAAAACCTCTTTTAAGGCCAGGCTGTGGCTGAAATGTAGCTGAAGCACCCCGAAGAAAGCTGTAGCTGAAGTGTAGCTGAGGCCCCCTAAAGTAAGATGTAGCTGAATTGTAGCTGAAGCACCCTGAAGAAAGCTGTACCTGAAGTGTAGCTGAAGCACCCTGAAGAAAGCTGTATCTGAAGTGTAGCTGAAGCACCCTGAAGAAAGCTGAAGTGTAGCTGAAGCACCCTGAAGAAAGCTGAAGCTGAAGTGTAGCTGAAGCACCCTGAAGAAAGCTGTAGCTCCCTCCCCCTCTTCCCCTACTCCTCAGGTTTGAACGCAACGGGCCGTATGACATCCTGATTGACGGCGCCAACGTCGCATACTTTGGGAAGGTTGGGGGAGGATTCCGCTGGAAACAGATCATCTCCATGACCAACTTTGCCAAGGAGAGCTATCCCGGCAAGAGGGTGCTGCTGGTGAGGGGGTGAGGGGGGTCCATCGGCACCAGATCATCTCCATGACCAACTTTGCCAAGGAGAGCTATCCCGGCAAGAGGGTGCTGCTGGTGGGAGGGGGGGATGCAAGCCCCTGATTTTTGCCCTGACCAATAGTGTCGAGGAAAGCATCCCTCAGTAAGAGAGAACTGCTGCTGAGAGGCAGGGGGGGGGAGGGGGCACGCCCCAGATTATCTTAATGAAGAACTTAGTCTGGGTGAGCAACCCCAGCAAGAGAGTACTGCTGGTGAGGTGAGGGGGCGAGGGATTTTGTTGGCACCAGATCATCTCCATGATCAGCTTTGTCATGGTAAGCACCCTCCAGTAAGAGAGTACTGCTGGTTAAGAGGGGGGGGGGGGGGGGGGCGGGTGAAGCCAGCCACACATCATCTCCATGACCAAGTTTGTACAGGGAAGCAGCCATCAGAAAGAGTGCTGCTGGTGAGGGGGGGATGGCGTAGGGACCCTGCCATGGGTAATAGGGTGCTGCTGGTGAGGGGGGATGGTGTAGGGACCCTGCCCTGGGTAATGGGGTGCTGCTGGTGAGGGGGGGAGGGTGTAGGGACCCTGCCCTGGGTAATAGGGTGCTGCTGGTGAGGGGGGGATGGTGTAGGGACCCTGCCCTGGGTAATAGGGTGCTGCTGGTGAGGGGGGGGAGGGTGTAGGGACCCTGCCCTGGGTAATAGGGTGCTGCTGGTGAGGGGGGGAGGGTGTTGGGACCCTGCCATGGGTAATAGGGTGCTGCTGGTGAGGGGGGGAGGGTGTAGGGACCCTGTCCTGAGTAATAGGGTGCTGCTGGTGAGGGGGGGGGGGGTGTAGGGACCCGCCCTGGGTAATAGGGTGCTGCTGGTGAGGGGGGGAGGGTGTAGGGACCCTGCCATGGGTAATAGGGTGCTGCTGGTGAGGGGGGGGGGGGGGTGTAGGGACCCGCCCTGGGTAATAGGGTGCTGCTGGTGAGGGGGGGAGGGTGTAGGGACCCTGTCCTGGGTAATAGGCTGCTGCTGGTGAGGGGGGGAGGGTGTAGGGACCCTGCCCTGGGTAATAGGGTGCTGCTGGTGAGAGGGGGAGGGTGTAGGGACCCTGCCCTGGGTAATAGGGTGCTGCTGGTGAGGGGGGGAGGGTGTAGGGACCCTGCCATGGGTAATAGGGTGCTGCTGGTGAGGGGGGGAGGGTGTTGGGACCCTGCCCTGGGTAATAGGATGCTGCTGGTGAGGGGGGGAGGTTGTAGGGACCCTGCCCTGGGTAATAGGGTGCTGCTGGTGAGGGGGGGAGGGTGTAGGGACCCTGCCATGGGTAATAGGGTGCTGCTGGTGAGGGGGGGAGGGTGTAGGGACCCTGCCCTGGGTAATAGGGTGCTGCTGGTGAGGGGGGGAGGGTGTAGGGACCCTGCCCTGGGTAATAGAGTGCTGCTGGTGAGGGGGGGAGGGTGTAGGGACCCTGCCCTGGGTAATAGGGTGCTGCTGGTGAGGGGGGGGGGGGGGGGGTGTAGGGACCCTGCCCTGGGTAATAGGGTGCTGCTGGTGAGGGGGGGGTGGTGTAGGGACCCTGCCCTGGGTAATAGGGTGCTGCTGGTGAGGGGGGGAGGGTGTAGGGACCCTGCCCTGGGTAATAGGGTGCTGCTGGTGAGGGGGGGGGGATGGAGGGACCCTGCCCTGGGTAATAGGGTGCTGCTGGTGAGGGGGGGAGGGTGTAGGGACCCTGCCCTGGGTAATAGGGTGCTGCTGGTGAGGGGGGGAGGGTGTTGGGACCCTGCCCTGGGTAATAGGATGCTGCTGGTGAGGGGGGGAGGGTGTAGGGACCCTGCCCTGGGTAATAGGGTGCTGCTGGTGAGGGGGGGAGGGTGTAGGGACCCTGCCCTGGGTAATAGGATGCTGCTGGTGAGGGGGGGAGGGTGTAGGGACCCTGCCCTGGGTAATAGGGTGCTGCTTTTGGTAAAAGGTTTGCAGCGGGGCCAGCAATCCGCTTGCAATACGCCCTGGCAATGGCGATACCCCCTGGTAAGATGATGAGGAGGAGGGTGGAGGGGCTGGTAATGGCGATACCCCCTGGTAAGATGATGATGAGGAGGGGGGAGAAGGCTGGCAATCACTCTCAGGTAACAGGCTGCTGATGAGGAGGAGGAAGGGGGGGAGGGGTAGGAGGAGGAGGATAGGGGAGGGATAGGAGAAGGAGGGGAGGGGGGGGGAGAAGGCTTGCAATCACCCTTAGGTAACAGGGTGCTGCTGATGGTGGTGGGAGGGGTCGGGGGCTGGCAATCCCCCCTTCTAAGCGGTGCTGCTGTCCCCTCTTTGTCAACTCGACGTTGGACAATAAACGCGTGTTGAGCAAAGATGATGCTTCACGGTGCTCATGGCCCCTATGGCCCCTGTGTCAACCGTCAACCCTGTCCCTCGTCATTAATGAGATGTTGCACAAGAAGCGAGTGAGCAATGATGATCCTTCCTGGTGCTTGGGGTGTAGGGTTTAGGGTTAAGATGCTTCCCGCCTCCCGGAGCTCACGCCCCCCTTCTCACCCATTACCCCTGTCCCCTGTTCGTCAATCAGATGTTGCACAAGAAGCGAGTGAGTGATAAAGAAGCTAACACGCCAGAGGTTCAGTCTTTCCTCGCAGGCCTTAAGGTAAGGGGAGGGGAGGGGCAGGAGGGGAGGGGAGGCAAGGAGGGGAAGGAGGGGAGGGAGGGGAGAGGAGGCAAGGAGGGGAAGGTGGGGAGGGAGGGGAGGGGAGGGGAGGCAAGAAAGATGGGGGTCTTGGTGCAGGATTGGGACGGGGAGGGGGGGCGGAGGAGAGATCCCAGCCAAGTGAGGGGGAGGGGAGGCAAGAAAGAGAGGGGTCTTGGTGCAGGACAGGGACGGGGAGGAGGGAGGAAGAGAAATCCCGGCTACGTGAGGGGGAGGGGAGGCAATAAAAATGGGGTCTTGGTCAAAGAGAGTGAGGGAGGGGGGATGAAGAGAGTGGGGGGAGGGGGGGGAGGGGTGAACAGGTTCCACCTAGGGAGGGGGGAATTTACATTGGTGTTGTGACGCACCCTTGCTATTAAAACGTGTCTCCAGTTGACGCCATTTGCACAGCTCTTGTATTTGTACCCAGCTGTGTAATGCAATCGGCCCTTGTGCGTTGTCCACTGTGGATAAGCCCTCCTTTGTTATACTGTTTAGTTGTTTATCAACAGTGTTCACCCGCTCACCCAAGGTCGAGGGTTCGAACCCGCCAAATGATCCCCTCTCCCCCTGTCTAGATCGCCAGGTTCCATGTTCCTGACCCCCTCACCTAAGAGGATGGCATGGCTGCACCATGGTCTTGGCTGTGCATGACAGCTGGAATTGAGCCCAGTCATTTCCTACCAGCCCCACGCGGCCGAGCGTTAAACAGGGCCCAGCGGGTATGGACCCTTCTAACACGCCCCCGATTTGCTTGACGGTGTTGGCAGGAGGAGAAGGCGTTCTGCTACACGCGCCTAAACCCCGAACCCTAAACTCTTAACCCTTAAACCTTCAACCTTGTAGGACGAGAAGGTGTTCTACTACACGCCCCTGAACCCTTAATCTAAACCCTGAACACTTGACCCTAAATGAACCCTTGCAGGACGAGAAGGCGTTCTACTACACGCCTCAAGGCTCCAACGACGACTGGTACTGGCTCTACGCAACGGTGAGGACAGAAATTTGAAAATCAGTGAACTTTTTCCGTGTGTCAGCTACACTTCAGCTACTTCCTGGCCCCTAGCCTGGGGCCTCATAGGCAGCCAGCGATGCCGCTCGGGCCTGTGTCCGTGTTCTGGATGCCAGTCGAGGGTTCAGGGAACCCTAAACCCGTGTTGTTGAGAATAATGGCGAGGACTGAGTGTATGATGCTTACTGTTGCTTCACCACTGGGCGGCTCAAAAGTAGGCTGCTGCTGTCTGATGGGAGATGCTGCTACCCAACCAGAGCGGTAGTTGCTTCCTCCCACATGTTTCCCTGGGTGAACGGACCGCCTGCTTGATGTAAGCCGGTCAAGGTTTGGCGTCGATTGGGCGATCGGCGGCCGTGAGGTGTCTTGCTGAAAGTGGACAGGTAGTCGAAGAAAGGCCCCACCTGGAGCCTCCGACCGGAGGCAGGAGTGTAGCTGACATGTAGCTGAGTCATGACAAATGAATAACTGGACATGAGGACATCCGTCAGAGGACTTTCAATTCGGGCAGAGCCATTACTGGTCACACTTTGAGGATCTAGATCTGTACAGCTGATAAATATCAGAGCCAATACCTGACGCACCCCTACTGCAGGGCGAGGCGCGGGGAGCGGACCAACTGATCAGCAATGATGAGCTTCGAGATGTCATCTTGTTCATCCTTTGTTCCATACTTCCCACCCTCTCACACGCTTGACACCTCCCTCCTGCAGGTCAAGGCGCGGGGAGCGGGCCTGCTGATCAGCAATGATGAGCTCCGAGACCATATCTGGAGCCTGTTGCGCCCAAAGCACTTCCTGAAGTGGAAGGTAAGGGGGGGGGGGGGGGGGGCAGCAAAACCCTAAACCCTAAACCCATGACCCCAAACCCCACTATAGGCTTAAGCTAAAGTGAAAGCACTTCCTCAAGTGGAAGGTGGGTGGGTGAGGGGGGGGGGCAGGAAAACCCCAAACCCGTAACCCTGAACCACAAACCAAGCTAAAGATAAACCCAAAGCACTTCCTGAAGTAGAAGATGGGAGGTGGGGGAAGGAAAATCTTGAACCCTACACCTTCAACTAGGCTTAAGCTTGACCAAAAGCACTTCCGCAAGCGGAAGGTGGGGTGGGGTGGGGGCAGGAAAGCCCCAAACCCTAAACCCTGAATCATAATCTAGGCTTAATCTAAACCCAAAGCACTTTTTGAAGTGGAAGGGGGGGGGAGGTGGGGGAGGGGAGGGGAGCACGGGGAATTAGAAGTACGTGAAGGGGGGGGAAATGGGGAGGGGCAGGTGAGTGGGTGGGGGAGGGAGGAAGGTGGGGGTGCAGACGTGTGGGGGGGGTTAGAGGAAGGGGGAGGGGAAGCTGTGAAGGAGGAAGAAAGGGGGAGGCGTATGTGTGTGTGGGAGGGTGGGGAGAGGAAGAGTGCAGGATGCATGAAAGCTTCTATTTGTTTGAGAGGAGGATCTCCCAGCGATGAAAATCAACTGTTTAGCCCAGTTTGAGGCGTGAGCATTGCCGTGCCCTCGGAAGTTCCTGCTTTTCTGGCCCGGCCCCCGCCAGCCGCCAGTGCTGCCTTTCTGTGCCGCCTTGGCTACAATTTTGCTACGTCTCGATGTGGTGGACATGGGGGGCCCGGTGCCGTCGCATGCGTCCGGCCTCTGCCTGTGCCCCATGCGCCCAACCAAGGATCTTTGAGGCTGAACCAGGCCTGGCTCTTTTTATATTATAAATATAATATAGCATACCGGTAAGTAAAATATAAATGTACCCGTAATATAAAATTATATACATTATATTGCATCTTTTGTTAGTGCAAGAGCTGCTTAAGGTTGAAGACAGGTATACTGTGACTTAAGATATCCCGAGGACTGGGAATATCTGAAAATATCTGGCTGTGTATATTGTATCTTTTGTTAGTTCAAGAGCCGAGGACTGTAAATAACTGAAATCTGAACATTTGCCACCTGTCCTTACCCCACTCCCTCCCTCATATCCTTGATGTGGACGTCTTTGATCGTTTTTTTTTACACCGATGCAATCTCGTCTACCCCCACCTCCTCCCTGCTTGTTGCACACCTCTCTGATCGTGCTCACTTTGGTTTTGCACACGTAGTCTCGTCACCCTCGTTGATCTTGCTTATTTTTCCTGTGCACCGATGCAACCTTGTCCTCCTCTCCCTCCTTGCTTGTTGCATACCGCTTTGATCGTGCCCGCTTTGTTTTACACCGATGCAGTCTCGTCACATTGCGCACTACAACTTCTTCCCCGGTGAAGCGAAGGGCCAGTGGTTGCCCTCACTGGCCAAGCCGCCGCCTTACACCGAATGTGTCCAGGTGAGTGCGTGGAGCTTGTGGTGCTGCTGCTGCTTTTACTGTTTTTAGGGGCTACTGGTTATGAGTCGTAACCAAAGAGGTTATCAAACAATTAATGCGGCGAAGCCGAGGCTCGGTTGCTTGGTAATGAAAAACGTCACTCGAGACCATTGCAATCAGGTCGTTGGGCAGCAACACTTGGCCGGTGGAGACGAAATCTTGACCGGCCTACAGCCAGTGGCCAGGGGTACCCAATAAGACTGTTTGCGTCAAAATCCCGTACCGTTTACCAGTATCGTACCATGTTAACACACCTTATCGGCCATTTCCTGACAAGTCCGGCAATTTACCCGTATCCGTACCGTACCGTTTGACCGTACCGTATTTCAGAACCGGGTAACCCTGCCAGTGGCCCACGCAGCAGGTCTTGTGCCCTAGGCAGCAGGTTTCATAGCTGTAGGCCTAGATGGAGTTAGCTGGAGTTCCTTAAATTGTGTCTCATGGCCGTAAGCCTAGATGCATTCAGCTGGAGTTCCCCAAATTTGGTCTCATGGCCGTAGGCCTAGATATTGCCTAGATGGATTGAGCTGGAGTTCCCCAAATTGGTCTCATGGCAGTAGGCCTAGATGGAGTTCGCTGGAGTTCCCTAAATAGACTGTGTTGAAGGAGTGTGTTGTGCAGGTGGCCTGGGATTTGGGGCAAGAGAGGACTGAGCCAGCCCCGGGGAGCTTGCCGTTGAAAGTAGCCGCAAGGATTGAGAGTTTACGGTGGAGGTTTTAGGAAACCATACACCCTCAATCCAAATCGTTGAAAGTAACTGCCAGGACTGACTGTTTAGGGTTGGAGTTTTCCGGAAACATGAACCCTTAACCCTCAATCCAAATCGTTGAAAGTATCTGCGAGGACTGAGTGTTTAGGGTGTAGGTTTTAGGGAACTGTAAACCCGAGTCGATGAGAATAATCGCGAGGACTGAGTGTATGATGCTAACTGTTGCTTCACCACTGGTTGTCTCAAAAGTAGGCTGCTGCTGTCTGATGGTAGATGCTGCCACCCGTCCAGAGCGGAAGTTGCCACCTCCATGTTGCCCTGAGTGAACAGACCGCCTGCTTGATGATAGCCGATCATCAATGGCGTTAATGACGTGACACCACTGGGCCCTGCTTTAAAAGCCTCAGCCGCGGGGGCGCTCAGCTGTGCAGTTGGGAAATAAAAGGGGCGGGAACGAAGAAAAGGCGGAAATCAAGGGAGGGGAAGAGCAGAGCCAGCTTGATGAACGAGGGTCGTTAATGACGTTACAAGAAAAGAATAAAGTTATACGCCCTGAGGCAGCGTCTCAGAATCCCGCCGTTGGCATTTTTTGGTGATTTCCCCCCATAGTGTCTTGATTGTCTGTCCTACTGTCCATGCGCCCTGAGGCGTGGATTAAGGAAGGCACCCGGTCGGCCGCAGTGCTGGGTAACCTACCATCTAGCTTTGTGTGCGGCTAGCCGGCACTCGGGATCACCAGAGGTTTGCCATCCCCCATCCATTATTTACTGAGACGGATACCGACGGGGGGCCACAGAGGTACAACCCTTTGCCCCTTTGTGGGATGACGTGACACCACTGGGCCCTGCTTGCAAAGCCTCAGCCGCGTGGGCGCTCAGCTGTGCATTTGGGAAATAAAAAAGGGGAAACGAAGAAAGGGAAGAAATCATGCGAGGGGAAGAGCAGAGGCCGGAAATATGGTATATGCATGGAATCTCCAGCCTGTACTGCATCTATGTCTCAACTGAATCAACCACAAATTTCACGGAAAGGAAGTCGCTTCACCCTGAACCCTAAACCCATGCCTGCCCCGGTACAACTCGTGGAAGGCTGTGGCACCGTCCGTAAGGCCTGCCCATCAGTGATCCTCCTAGTCGGTACTGGTACTGGTACGACTGGCACCGAAACACGGTATCAAACAATCATTGGCCTTGAGGTCCAATGCAGTTGCTGGGAACAGAAAATTTCCCAAAGACAAGCGGGGAAAACTAGGAAAAGAGACTTTCCTGCGCATGTGGCAATTTTTTCGAAGATTTCAGTCTACCGTACCCGACAATTAACATTGGCGAACATAATTAAAAACAAGCACTGCTGCCCATCCCTGCTTTCTTTGCTTTCCGGGACGCTGAGGCATCGCACACGGTATGGGAGCATGGATATGCAGGCCCCCAGATAAACCAGGGTGAATAGTTGTTTTCATGGGGTCTACAGTCTTCACTATTCTTTAGTTCTTCTGTTGATTCATGTTTCTGTGTATGCGTGCAGGAGCTTGCCAATGGCGCGTGGATGTTCCCCTGCACTGATGGCTCCTGGCTGTGCGCGAGACCCAAACCGGCTGGGGCATGAGCAGCTAGCTATGTCGCGGTGAATAGGTGCACCTAAGGAATAGGTGAACAAAGCGCATGTGCAGTCCTGTGCTAGGTGCAGTCATAGGTTGTGACAGCCGACTGAAGCAGGCCAAGGGGCTCAGGGACTTCCATGTTAACCGGAATCGAAGGCTCCGGTTGTGTGTGGTACTAAAAGCTATTACGGGCGTGCATGAAAGGCTTACTGCCCTTGCAGGCCGAGTGTCTGTGGGCGTAAGTCAATGATATGACACCACAGGGCCATGCTAAAAAAGCTGCAATGTGGGTTGAAGTCACTTGGGCCTTTTTGCGCTCCTTAAGGACTGCAACTCCGAAGCAAGTGTTTTGTAATCCACTTAAGTGCTACGCGAATACAGGTCAATCCATGACGTAACACCTATGGGCTAAAAGTTCTGTCAAGTTCAGGTGATGCACACTGAGTAAATGGGACGTCAATTCGTCACGATTGTATGATGACGATCAGCATTAGAGCTCATTTGAATCCCGTGGCAGTGTGGCGAATGGCTTAATCGATGGATGCAATTTAAATTTCTGGTTTGAAATGGGCCTTGCTGACGTGGACGCTTCTCCCATGAGCAGATGTTGGCAGTGTGGCATGCCTCTAGCTCATGCATCATTGCCATGCTGAACAACGAGTGGGGAATTGGAGGATAATTCTTGAGGATAATTCTTGAGGCCTCGATGCTGTGTGATTTTTTTTTGAAGTTTTTACAGTCCATCAGAGCATAACATTTGATGCATGGGACATGTGCCCGTAAACTGGTACAGGCACTGTGTAATCATGCCTCGCGTGTTTTCCAGACTTGTGACTGCACGGAAATTTCCATGAGCTCTTACCGCTGCCATAAGGGTTCATTCGAAAGGAATATCCTTACGGGTCAATGACGTTACACCTCTGGGCCCTGCTCAAAAAGGCTCGGCTGCGTGGGGCCTAACGAAAGGTTTGGGAGGAAAGACCGAAACAAACACAACTACACAAGGGGGCAGCAAAAAAAGGGTTAAGGTGGGAAATGAAGTGAAGGGACAGACAAAAGGCTAGGAAAGAAAGACAACGAATTTATCCCAACGGGTATGGCAGCATATTGGGCTTTGGAGCCCTTGAGCGCAACCACACGCCAAGGCAGAAACAGCGAGAAACGCAGCGGAGCACCAACATTGGAATGTGCCGCAAGATCGACCAACCTGCAGGATTTGCTGAATCAGCAAGCTGGAGAGGTGCTATACCGTATAGCAAGCAGCTATGAAACGAGTTCAGAACCACTAGCGCAATGAGTGGGGGTTGCATTCCATCCCCTTTTATTTCTCTCCCCACTTCCCAGTACTGTACCAGTAATTTCCCTGTTTTCATCAAGACAGTTGCGCGGCTGTGCCTTTCAGAGCAGAATAACAGTCAATGACATGACACCTTTGGGCCATGCTCAAAGGCTCGGTCGAGGAAGCGCCTGATTATCAGGTCGGGAGGAAAAGAAACTACGGTGAAGGTTAGACTACTAACGTAGAAGGAAAGAAATATGTGGTCACAGTAGAGGGGGAAATAATACTGGTACCGATGTAGGAAGGTTTAGGACGCGACACCTCTGGGCCTTGCTTAAACAAAGCTCGGCCATGTTGGCAAACATAAAGTCAGCTAGGATAGTCAAGGGAGAAGGCACAAAAAAAAGTGGGAGAGTGTGGGGACTTTGTGCGGCACTGGTCCTCGCAGGCGAAAAAACATTTTTCAATTATTTAGCCGTGCGACCGCGTGCGGCCACGAAATGATAAATGAATAAACCACAAGTTATTTTGCGGGCCAATTGACATAGTTTTGTTCTCCAATGTTATGTTGTTGTCCAGTCTGCATATTCCATCCATCGTCTTCGACGTTACCTTGAAAACAGTCCCTCCGATTGTCGGTAAGTGTCTCCCCCTGTTCTTACTGACCCACCCTAGTCTCATTTCCCTTCCCAGAGTATAGAGACCGGGGCTTGGGCATCTCGTAAACCTGTACTTCCCAAAATCCACGCCACATCGGCGTTCTCTCTTCTTTTCATTTTTTTTGTTGTTTGTGGCAGCATTCATACAGCCACCCATAACCCTAAAAGGAAAGGGCCATGTGGAGCGAGGTGCAAAATACAATAAAATGTCCTACCGATATCTTACACAGCCCATGCCTGGGGAGGATTTTAGTGGTTACTAGTTACAAGTCGTAACCGAAAAATTAAGTGGGCAAATCGAGGTTGTGTCGTGCGGTTGCGAAAAACGGCAAAATTAATCAGGATCCGGAACATTCTGGTGCTTGCGACGAGCTCTGCACCACGAAAGCGCTACTTCTGGTAACACAAAATGATTCGGAATGCAATTAAAAAGATTCCTGCCTATGCCACGGTGGCATGCCTTACTTGTCCCACCCGGTATATCCCATTTAATACTGGGAACCCATGCTAACCTCCGGAACAAGAGCAATATTGGGTTCATGACTGTGGATTTTGCAGCTGGCAGTGTTGCAGCAGGCAGTGTTGAAGGGAATGCAGGAAGGCTGGGTAGGCGAGGTGGGCACTTCGTGTCCGAGGCATGAATCCAATATTGCTCCGAGACGTACATCAATGTGCCTGAAGGACTGCAGGAGGTGGGTGTCATGATAGATGGGAATAATGGGATCATGGGGAAGGGGCGAGGAATCCTGGGGAGGGCCGTCGGCACAAGTCTTCAAAAATGAAGACAGCGATTTTACCGAGTATCAGCCGGGCGTCGTTAGCAGCGCAAGGTAAAAAGGGCCCCTGGTAAGGTATATGAAAGGGTCACCTGGCAGGACCTCTCGAGTGCCTTAGTATCTTTTTGTGACTGCTGGGCATGCGCCTACACTCCGCAAAAGGACCGCTCGTCCCAGGCCGTCCCAGAGGCATCCCACGTCCTACCTGGGACGCCCACCTTGGATGCCTCTGGGACGTCTCCTATATTTCATTTTGTCCATGGACGCGTCTCAGACACGTCCCGAAGTGGGACGTGGGACGCGTCTCAGACGCGTCCCCTCTGGGATGCCTCTGGGACGCATCCCACATGCACTTAAGATGCATGCTGGGATGCTTGTGGAGACGTCCGCCATGACGGATGCATGCCGGTATGGGAGCTAGGACGCATACTGGGACGTCAGGTGGGATGCGTTCTGGCACTGAGACGTCAGCTGGGATGCAAGCTAGGATGAATACTGGGACGGCTGCTAGGATGCGTATTAGGACGGCGGCTGAGATGTCCCATCCTTGTCAAGATGCATATTAGGTAGCTTGGGACAGGCATGGGACGCTTTGCAACCAAAAACGTTTTTATAATTTGGAGCTGCCTTAAAGCAGCCTATCATGTTCATAATCCATACGTCTAGATGCAATACATATCAGAGTAGCAAAAAAGGAACATTACATGCACACGACAGATTAAGAAATTTTGAGGCATCATGATCTGAGTCTGATTTAGCTACCTTGGAAGCTAACAAGTCAAAGATCCCGTTCCCACCCGGCCATTGGTTCGGCTACCGGCTTATGGCGAGACTGATGCCTTCTATCTTCTTCACAGCCTTCCTCCCCTTGGCAGGCTGGCTTGTCCACCACCACCTTAGCAAGCAAGTCAAAAGTATATCTCAGAGTTTGCTTTAAGCACAAGGAAATATCAATGCATGCACATGGAAACAGTGTACGGTATTTGTGCATAGGAAATGGCCAAAGTTCAGTTAGCAAGAAAAAACTGTGCATCATCATTGCAACACCCCATTCACATGCCCTGGGACGCCCCGGGACATCAGGTCGTTCTGCGGAGTGCCATGCATTGCACATTAAGGGTGAAATGATGAAGCAATTACTAGGGGCGACACAATTGAACGGAAAGGGCCCCTGGTAAAGGTATACGCGCCCACATAAGTCGCTTAGGGGACTTGGGGATACGTAAGGGAGACGGCTCGCTCGCCTAGCCGTCGGTAACTGGCTGGCACGGAGATAGACGGAAGATGGAACGCTTAAGGGAAAACATTCGGCGCCGGGAAGAAAAGCATCAGCGACACAGGTAGAGCGGGATAGACGGCATGTTTTCAGGCTTACGGGGAGAGCATTCAACGTATAACGCACGGGCCAACGCAGGGCCAAGCCACGTATGTGGGTGATCAATCTAGGAACGCATGTTGGAGATCTTAAACGATTTCACGAATCCCGCGATGCCAACAGTTGAGGAGTTTCCGACCACGAAATGGTGTCGGTGCGCGAAATGGCACATTAAACCCGCGGTGCATCGAACCCGAACCCTCGGGCTGAGATCTGTCTGATCGTATTCCTACATCGCGATGGAGACCCCCGTGCGGCGCTCACAAGCCATTCCACTCCCTACTAGGAATTGTGAAAATGAACCCTACCTCTATGGACCTCGGTTCAGCTAAGATGCAGCGTCAGGTTCTTGGGAGGTCGCCCGTGGGTGCACTCAAGTCGGTGAGTGAATTCCACATCGGGAGGGTGTTTGCCACACGCACAAGGGTACCAGCCTCTGTGAACATGCAAGCACTGTGCATAACGTATGTTTAGCCTCGCGAAACTACAAGCGCTATCCAAGCAATGCGTCAATGCCCCCAGCATCATGCGTGCGCAGGTGTCCTGTGCCAAGCCCGTCGGCCAGTCACGCAAGGTAGGCATATGAGAGGCCTTCATCTCGGCAATTGTGCCAGTGTGTAGCACGACTTAACGAAAGTATGCATGCGACGTAAGTTCTGACATTGCTTCTACCCGGCCGCAGGTGGCTTGCAATGTGCAGACCGGGCCCAAGCCGCTGGTCACTTTCAAGAACAGCGGCAAGCCTGTATCGTTCGACATGAGGGACGAAGACAATGGTGCGCGGTTGCGAGTTGACAGCTGACACTCACATGGCGCTTCAAGTTCGGCCATGTCACTAGGACACGGGCAGGGGATGGTGCAGCCCGTCAACAGCATAGAGCTCTGAACTGGCGTTCAAAAGGATGTCTCACAGCAACAGCACGCATTAGTAGCGTTGCTCTGCTTCTTACTGCTGCTGCGACCGAAGTGGTTGGCATGTCATGGGCACGCGAAGGGCCATGCGACGCGCTGTCACGTCCCAGCGCCGCATCATGGGCGCGGCCATGGGCGTCAGCAGTGTTTCTATATGACTTGCGGGCATGTATCACAATTCACAAACTCCTTCACCCTCTTCCTCTCTTCTCAGACAAGGGCATGTTCACGACGACCAACCCGGAAACTCGTCGAGTGGTGCCCGAGAACCCCAACGGCCGTGTACAGGTCAAGCTCGTCTATGTGGTGCTTGAGGCCCAGTACCAGTCAGCCCTGACGCAAACCGTCAAGAAGATCAATGCCAACAACAAGCAGGTGCGGAACTGATCTAGCAGCTACTGGCTACGAGACACCCCCTCATGTCAGTCGAACGCACATTGATTAGCATGTGGATGCATGTCCAATTGTCTAGTTCTGCAGGGTTATGGTATATCAGTGTTACAGTGCCGATTGACATGGGGGAGCTGATGGACGTTGCATTTTTCGCATGGTTGTCTGCCACTGCTAAAAGATGGGCATAGGTCTCGATGCCCATGCAGCCCCATGCAGCGCTTGTGCGTCCATGCACCCCTTGCGTCCCCTCCCCCACTAGTTATTACCATGTACCTGTGCCCATGCGCTAACCCCATGCGCCCATGCAGGTTTGCTTTGAGATTGTGGGCTACCTGCTGGAGGAGCTGCGCGACGCCAAGAACTTTGAGGCCTTCAAGGAGGATGTGGCCACCGCCAACGTCTTCATTGGCTCTCTGATTTTCATTGAGGAGCTGGCTGACAAGGTGTGGGCTGGGTTGGCTGTGGTCGACCTGTTAGGCGTGGGTTGCGCTGGCATAGGCTGCCTGATGGGGTGCATGCCAGAAGCTTGTCCCAGGGAGAGAGCTGATTGTGTACTGAGTCAGAAGAGCATCATGTGGGAGCATCAAGTGGGAGTCCCGGCCCCAACCAAAGCACTCTGAATTGGACGTCTGATTGGCCCGGAGATCAAGGATAAGGATGGATGCCGAAGTGTTCAGCGTGCGACTCGTCGTCTCCCACTGGGGGGGCCCTGATCAGGGAAATTCCGGCTTCCTTGGGAAATCTGGGAAATTTTGGGCACCTTGATCAATGAAATCTTGGGCTCCTTGATCAGGGATGTCCTGGCTTCCTCGGAAAATCTGGGAAATTTTGGGCACCTTGATCAGGGAAATCTTGGGCTCCTTGATCAGGGATGTCCTGGCTTCCTCGGAAAATCTGGGAAATTTTGGGCACCTTGATCAGGGAAATCTTGGGCTCCTTGATCAGGGATGTCCTGGCTTCCTAGGAAAATCTGGGAAATTTTGGGCACCTTGATAAGGAAACTTAAGGCGATCAGGGAAATCTTGGGCTCTTTTATCAGAGGGGAATCTTGGGCCCTGTGATAAGAGGGAAATATCGGGCTCTCCTATCAGATGAGAATATTAAGCTTTGTCTCTAATATTTTCCAAGCTCTGCCAGACTTGATCACCTCGCGCCAAGCGTTTACAAGGGTCTCTCATCCCTGCCCCCCTGTGCACCTCTTCGTAGATCATAGAGGCCGTCGCGCAGATGTGTGAGAAGCTGGACGCCTGCCTGCTCTTCCCTTCGATGCCCGCTGTCATTAACTAAGGGTATATGACCCTTTCTTTCTGACCAGCTATCCACCTCATTACCCTGCAGATCGTAGAGGCCGTTGCGCCGATGCGTGAGAAGCTGGACGCCTGCCTGATCTTCCCGTCAATGCCCGCCGTCATGAAGCTGAACAAGCTAGGCACGTTCAACATGAGCCAGCTGGGCCAGTCGAAGTCGATCATCTCGGACTTCATCAAGTCTGCGAAGCAGAATGACAACTTTGAGGAGGGCCTGCTCAAGCTGGTCCGTACACTGCCCAAGGTATGTATTCCCAAGAGTACTACTCTTAAGGTGTCCAAGGGGGTGCTGTAGTGGTTAGGCTTCGGGTGTTTGTCCAAGAGTTTAGACTTTGGGTGTTTGTCCAAAAGGTTTGACTGAGGAAGACTGCAGGGTTTCGACCAAGGGGTGCTGCAGGGTGTGTCTAAACCCTTAACCCTAAACAAGGTGTTCAGGGTTTAGACTTATGGTGTCCAAGGTTTTTTACTCCCAAGGGGGTGCTGCAGGGTGTGTCTAAACCCTAAACTAGGTATTCAGGGTTCAGTCGGAAGGTGTGTCCAAGGGTTAACTGCCAAGGGGGTGTTGCAGGGTGTGTCTAAACCCTAAACTAGGTGTTAATGGTTTAGACTTAGGGTGTGTCCAAGGGTTAACTGCGGAGGGGGTGTTGCAGGGTGTGTATTTCCAGAGGATGCTACCCGAAGGTGTCCAAGTGTTTGCCGAGGGTTTCGACCAAGTCTGTGCTACCTAAGGAGTGTCCCAGGGGGTACTGCAGGGTGTATCCAATGGTTGTCCAATGGTTAACTGTTGTTTAAGGGTTGTCCAATGGTTAACTGTTGTCCAAGGGTTTGCCGAGGGTTAACTGTTGTCCAAGGGTTTGCCGAGGGTTAACTGTTGTCCAAGGGGTTGACGAGGGTTTCGTTTAAAGGGGTGTTGCCCAAGGTATGTCTAAGGGAGGTGTCAGAGGGCTTGTTTTGTTTGGAGGTCATGCGCAGCTTATCGTAACCAGACAGGCATCTTACTGCTGTACCAAACAGGCATCTTATTGCCTACCAAACAGGTATCTTATTGCCGTACCAAAAGGCATCTTACTGCTCTACCAAAAAGGCATCTTATTGCCGTACCAAAAAGGCATCTTATTGCCTTACCGAACAAGTATCTTATTGCCTTACCAAACAAGCATCTTAACGCCTTAACAAACAAGCATTTTAATGCCACATGTTGAATGCCCTACCCTGTTTCCTCCTGTCACTGATGTGTGACCTTCCTGACATCCTCCTCCTCTCCTGTTTGTCCATACGTCATTTCCTCCCCTTCAATTTTACCATGTCACCTTGTTTTTCATCCCTTTTTGCATTTTAGTTCGTAAGGACTTGCATTTAATATCCTAACGACTCTCATCACCTGTTCCCCCCACCTCCCCTGCAGGTCCTCAAGTTCCTGCCCAGCGACAAGGCCAAGGACGCCCGCAACTTCGTCAACTCCCTGCAGTACTGGCTGGGCGGCAACCAGGAGAACCTGGAGAACCTGCTGATGAACGTGGTGCAGGCAAGTTGCCCTACAGATCTTGTCACACATTAACTGAGCAAACAGCTCGATTTTGTTTTGAACCTGCCGAGAGGTGAAGGCAGGTTTAACATAGACATGAAAATGTTCTGTCCTGTATTGTTCACGACAAATGTCATATTCTGCGAGTTAAAGTAACCAGGAGTTGGCAACCTCGAGTTGGCAACCTGGAGGTAGAGTAATTTGGAATTTTAGTAACCTGGAGTACCTGTGGATGAACGTGGTGTAGGAGTATGTGCCGGCCATGAAGGGCGGAGCCATGGCCGTCATCACGGAGCCTGTGCTGCCTCCCGACGTCGGGATCTGGCATCCTTGCGCCCCGATGATGTATGAGGACCTCAAGGAGTACCTCAACTGGTGAGTAAAGCAATGGGCGCAGCCACAGGCTTTGCTGGCACAACTTGGAGTCTGCGCTGCCCTGCAAGGTGCCATGCCCGTGAAATCCATCGCAAAAACATGTTATATTTCAAGAACCAAGCACCCAACCCTCAGCCCATGATAGCCATCTTTGCATGTCCTCCCAAGCCTTCAGAACCAAGCACCGTCTCTCTACCCCTCGGCCCCTGCTGGTTATTTTTCTGACATTCTTTTGTATTTCCTCCCATGCCTTAAAAGAACCAAGCACCGTCTCTCTTACGCTCTTCGAAATGAAGTAAATCCATGATTTGAAACGGCAGTCTCTTGTGTTAGATCTGTTGAATTCCCAATCAGCTTCATATCGAAAATGTTAACAAAAATGTATTTGTTTACTTCCCTCAGCCCCAGCTTACAACCCCAAGCCACAGTTATTCTCTGACGTCCTTTTGTATCTCCTCCCTCGCCTCGTAGGTACGACACCCGCAAGGACATGAAGTTTTCCCCGGACGCCCCCGTCATTGGCCTGGTCCTGCAGCGCTCCCACCTTGTGACTGGAGACGCTGGCCACTACGACGGCGTGGTGTCCGAGCTGGAGTCCAAGGGGGCCAAAGTGGGCGTTAGGGCTTAGGGTTAAGGGATTGGTGGGCGTAAGGGATTGTTTGAAGTGCCTAAGGGCGCCATGGTGGGCATTATGAATTGTTTGAAGTGCCTAAAGCTTCAACTGTTTTTGCATATAGATGCATTGGTTGGATGTCTTGAACGAAGCGTGGTTTGGTGTACAAACCAAGCAAGATTTAAAGTGGGGAAATAGTACCGTAAGAACAAGGAATCTCGTTCAAACAGCACACCAGGGGTGGCAAGAGAGCAGCTGACAGACTCTGAGACACCACCGCGCCTCCTCTCCCCCCCTCCCCTTTTCGCCATCGTGCCTCCTCTCTCCCCTACCCCCCTTTTCTCACTGCCGCGCCTCCCCTCTCTGCCTCCCTCTCCTGCCAGGTCATCCCGGTGTTCGCCGGAGGCCTCGACTTCAGCTCGCCGGTTAAGAAGTTCTTCTACGACCCGCTCGGCACCGGCCGCCCGGCAGTCGACACTGTCATCTCGCTGACCGGCTTCGCGCTGGTCGGCGGCCCGGCCCGCCAGGACGCTCCCAAGGCCATCGAGGCGCTGACGCAGCTCAACGTGCCCTACCTGTGCTCGCTCCCGCTGGTCTTCCAGACCACGGAGGAGTGGATGGAGTCCGAGCTAGGCGTGCACCCGGTGCAGGTGGCCCTGCAGGTCGCGTTGCCTGAGCTGGATGGAGCCATCGAGCCCATTGTCTTCGCAGGACGCGACAGCGCCACAGGTAACAGCTACTAAGCAGCCGACATCACACATTTATTACTTTTCCTGGTCCGTCCTGTGCTGTTGGCATGGCATCACACATTTATTACTTTTCCTGGTCCGTCCTGTGCTGTTGGCATGGCATCACACTTTACTATATTTCCTGGTCGTCCTGTGCTGTTGGCATGACATCACACTTAACTATATTTCCTGGTCCGTCCTGTGCTGTTGGCATGGCATCACACTTTACTATATTTCCTGGTCGTCCTGTGCTGTTGGCATGGCATCACACTTAACTATATTTCCTGGTCGTCCTGTGCTGTTGGCATGACATCGCACTTTACTATATTTCCTGGTCGTCCTGTGCTGTTGGCATGACATCGCACTTTACTATATTTCCTGGTCCGTCCTGTGCTGTTGGCATGGCATCACACTTTACTATATTTCCTGGTCCGTCCTGTGCTGTTGGCATGGCATCACACTTTACTATATTTCCTGGACCGTCCTGTGCTGTTGGCATGGCATCACACTTAACTATATTTCCTGGTCCGTCCTGTGCTGTTGGCATGGCATCACACTTTACTATATTTCCTGGTCCGTCCTGTGCTGTTGGCATGGCATCACACTTTACTATATTTCCTGGTCCGTCCTGTGCTGTTGGCATGGCATCACACTTTACTATATTTCCTGGTCCGTCCTGTGCTGTTGGCATGACATCACACTTTACTATATTTCCTGGTCCGTCCTGTGCTGTTGGCATGACATCACACTTTACTATATTTCCTGGTCCGTCCTGTGCTGTTGGCATGGCATCACACTTTACTATATTTCCTGGTCCGTCCTGTGCTGTTGGCATGACATCACACTTTACTATATTTCCTGGTCCGTCCTGTGCTGTTGGCATGACATCACACTTTACTATATTTCCTGGTCCGTCCTGTGCTGTTGGCATGGCATCACACTTTACTATATTTCCTGGTCCGTCCTGTGCTGTTGGCATGACATCACACTTTACTATATTTCCTGGTCGTCCTGTGCTGTTGGCATGACATCACACTTTACTATATTTCCTGGTCCGTCCTGTGCTGTTGGCATGACATCACACTTTACTATATTTCCTGGTCCGTCCTGTGCTGTTGGCATGACATCACACTTTACTATATTTCCTGGTCCGTCCTGTGCTGTTGGCATGACATCACACTTTACTATATTTCCTGGTCCGTCCTGTGCTGTTGGCATGGCATCACACTTTACTATATTTCCTGGTCCGTCCTGTGCTGTTGGCATGGCATCACACTTTACTATATTTCCTGGTCCGTCCTGTGCTGTTGGCATGGCATCACACTTTACTATATTTCCTGGTCCGTCCTGTGCTGTTGGCATGGCATCACACTTTACTATATTTCCTGGTCCGTCCTGTGCTGTTGGCATGGCATCACACTTTACTATATTTCCTGGTCCGTCCTGTGCTGTTGGCATGGCATCACACTTTACTATATTTCCTGGTCCGTCCTGTGCTGTTGGCATGGCATCACACTTTACTATATTTCCTGGTCCGTCCTGTGCTGTTGGCATGGCATCACACTTTACTATATTTCCTGGTCCGTCCTGTGCTGTTGGCATGACATTGCACATTTATTACTTTTCCTGGGTGGTCCTGAACTCCTGTGCTGTTGGCATGTTGGCACCTGCAGGAGCCCTGCTGTGACGCACCCCCTTCTGGTGATTCCATTACTTTGTTTCCAGGGTGATCGCATTGGTGATCGCATTGATGATCGCACTGATGATTGCACCACATTGTGTCCAGTGCGATGATTTCATTGATGATTCCACTGACTTCGTTGATGCCTTGTCCCCTCTGCAGGCAAGTCGCACGCCCTGCCTGACCGCGTGGACTCCCTCTGCTCCCGCGCCATTAAGTGGGCATCGCTGCGCAAGAAGAAGAACGCCGAGAAGATGCTCGCAATCACGGTGTTCAGCTTCCCCCCCGACAAGGGCAACGTCGGCACGGCGGCCTACCTGAACGTCTTTGGCTCCATCTTCAAGGTAAATTGGGAGTTTGGGTTTTGGGTTTGTCCTAACCCTGACCCTCAAAACCCTGAACCCTCATATAGACCTGTTCAACCTAGGCTGTTTCCCTGAATGTGTTTGGCTCATCTTGAAGGTGGACAGGGATTTGTCATGAAGACCAGTTCAACCTAGACTGCTCACCTGAGCATCTTTGGCTCAGCCTCGGGGATAGACTTCGTAGGCCAGCATATTGTCCTGCTTGATGCATGATGGGACAACCGCCCCCAAACCGGTCCAAGCATAACCTACTCATGCAGAATACTGTGATCAAAAGAAAGGCCCCTGTGGCCTTGACCGTTACCTTGTCTTCTCTGGAAAAAAAGAGAAACAGACAACCATGCGCTGTGTTCCTTAGGTGCTGAAGCAGCTGCAGCGCGAGGGCTACGACGTCGGCTACCTGCCCATGGACGGCGAGGCCCTCATCAAGACTGTGCTCAACCAGTCGGACGCCAAGTACAACAGCGCGGATCTCAACATTGCGTACCGCATGAAGGTGGACGAGTACCAGAAGCTGTGCGAGTACTCCGAGGCGCTGGAGGAGAACTGGGGCAAGCCCCCCGGAAACCTCAACTCCAACGGACAGGTGCGCCCACCCTTGGTTCTCTGATCAACCCGAGGTCAAGAACGTCATGATGATGTTCCCTCACACCTCCCTGTTATATCTGCTCATCCGTTCCTCAGGAGCTGCTGGTCTACATCTTAGCCTGTCCTAGCTGCTTCTCCGCCCCTCCGCCCTCTCATTTCTATTTCACCCCCCTCACCTCCCTGTGACCTACCTCTCACCTGACCCCTTTCACCTCCCTGTCATGCTCCTCCACCCTCTCCTTCCTCTCTCCCACCACCTTCACCTCCCTGTCACACCTGCCCCTCCGCCTCTCAGGAGCTGCTGATCTACGGCAAGCAGTTTGGCAACGTGTTCATTGGCGTGCAGCCCACCTTTGGCTATGAAGGCGACCCCATGCGCCTGCTCTTCAGCCGCTCCGCATCTCCCCACCACGGCTTCGCGGCCTACTACACGTACCTGGAGAAGATCTTCAAGGCGGACGCGGTGCTGCACTTCGGTACACACGGATCACTGGAGTTCATGCCTGGCAAGCAGGTGAGCTCCTTATGATTTAATATTGATCCTTAAAACTTGAACTAGGCAAGCAGGTGAGCTTGATATTCGATCGGAAACCCTAAAACCTAAACTAGGCTCCCTAGCATCTACTACTTCGTGGCCAATAGCCCACTACCCCCACCCTGTGCGTCTCTGACCCTGCTTCGCTTCTATCCCTCGAGTGGGCATGTCCGGCATGTGCTACCCTGACTCACTCATTGGCTCCATCCCCAACATCTACTACTACGCGGCCAACCCGTTACCCCCACCCTATGTGTTTCTGCCTCTGACCCTGCCGCCCCACTTTCCCTCTCAGGTGGGCATGTCTGGCATGTGCTACCCCGACTCCCTCATTGGCTCCATCCCCAACATCTACTACTATGCGGCCAACCCATTACCCCCACCCTATGTGTTTCTGCCTCTGACCCTGCCGCCCCACTTTCCCTCTCAGGTGGGCATGTCCGGCATGTGCTACCCCGACTCCCTCATTGGCTCCATCCCCAACATCTACTACTACGCGGCCAACCCATTACCCCCACCCTATGTGTTTCTGCCTCTGACCCTGCCGCCCCACTTTCCCTCTCAGGTGGGCATGTCCGGCATGTGCTACCCCGACTCCCTCATTGGCTCCATCCCCAACATCTACTACTACGCGGCCAACCCATTACCCCCACCCTATGTGTTTCTGCCTCTGACCCTGCCGCCCCACTTTCCCTCTCAGGTGGGCATGTCCGGCATGTGCTACCCCGACTCCCTCATTGGCTCCATCCCCAACATCTACTACTTCGCGGCGAACCCATTACCCCCACCCTATGTGTTTCTGCCTCTGACCCTGCCGCCCCACTTTCCCTCTCAGGTGGGCATGTCCGGCATGTGCTACCCCGACTCCCTCATTGGCTCCATCCCCAACATCTACTACTACGCGGCCAACCCATTACCCCCACCCTATGTGTTTCTGCCTCTGACCCTGCCGCCCCACTTTCCCTCTCAGGTGGGCATGTCCGGCATTTGCTACCCCGACTCCCTCATTGGCTCCATCCCCAACATCTACTACTATGCGGCCAACCCATTACCCCCACCCTATGTGTTTCTGCCTCTGACCCTGCCGCCCCACTTTCCCTCTCAGGTGGGCATGTCCGGCATTTGCTACCCTGACTCCCTCATTGGCTCCATCCCCAACATCTACTACTATGCGGCGGCCAACCCATTACCCCCACCCTATGTGTTTCTGCCTCTGACCCTGCCGCCCCACTTTCCCTCTCAGGTGGGCATGTCCGGCATGTGCTACCCCGACTCCCTCATTGGCTCCATCCCCAACATCTACTACTATGCGGCAAACAACCCGTCCGAGGCCACCATCGCCAAGCGCCGCTCGTACGCCAACACCATCTCGTACCTGACGCCCCCGGCTGAGAACGCCGGCCTGTACAAGGGGCTCAAGGAGCTGAGCGAGCTCATCAGCAGCTACCAGGGCATGCGGGAGAGCGGGCGTGCTGTACAGGTAAGCTCTTCACCGTTTGGATTCTGTGCATTAGGCAGCCATTGGGGCATGCAGGTAGGCACTACATCGTGGATTATGTGCATTAGGCAACTTTTGGGGCACGCAGGAGAGTGGCCGTGCAGTGCAGGTATGCACTTCACCTAATTTTCTGCACTAGGCAGCTTTCGGGGTATGAGGGAAGGGAGTTCTGCCCAATATCTCACCATGCCCTTGATCCTCCCCCTTTGCTCAACCTGACTCACAACTGAATCGACGACCTGACTCATCCCTCCTCTTAGATTTGCGCGACCATCATCGAGGTGGCGCGCTCGTGCAACTTGGACCGCGACGTCGTCCTGCCCGAGGGTGACGAGGCCGCGAAGGCGCTCAGCCAGGACGAGCGCGACAACGTGGTCGGCAACGTGTACCGCAAGCTGATGGAGATCGAGTCGCGTCTGCTGCCCTGCGGTCTGCACATTGTGGGCGAGATGCCGACTGCCATGGAGGCCATTGCCACGCTGGTGAACATTGCGGAGCTGGAGCGACCGGACCAGAAGCCGTTGGGCATCAAGGGCCTGCCGGGGATTTTTGCGCGCTCCATCGGGCGCAACATGGAGCAGATCTACGCCGGGAACAACAAGGTGAGCTGCACGAGTGATTTTTTTTTACGTTGGGGTGCCTCTCCCTGCTAGGATTCTGCAACATGGAGCAGATCTATGCTGGGAACAACAGGGTGAGCTGCATGCTGAAGTTGGGTTGCCTCTCCGTAACGATCAGAAAAACCTAAGAGGACGTTCTCTTCATCTGGATCCTTTGGTCTAACTGGTAAGAACGTTACACTCTCTCTGCTAGGCTCCGCAACATGCAAGTATGAGGCTGGGTAGGCCAGGTACAGCAAGACCCGCTGCTAGCTCTGTGTCATCACTCCATGCTAGCATGATACGAAAATTATTCATGGTAGCGTTATACAGCACAGGATAAGCTGGATTGCAACACTAAGGTAGCACGACATTGCAACACTACGGTAGCACGATACTGCGCTATACGCCGATACGGTGCAGGTTTAGCTGGATTGTGCTTCCATGCAATTACTGTAAGCCGGATTGTACTACCAAGGTAGTACGATATGGGTCGAGTACAGCCGGATTGTGCTTTCCATGATATGTTCACAGTGCGACCCAGACTGAGATGCAACACCACCGCACCAACACCGCAACACCTGCTCTCTGTTGCGTAGGGCGTCCTCGCCGACGTTGACCTCCTCCAGCGCATCACGAACGCATGCCGCGAAGTGGTTGGGGAGTTCGTCAAGGACCGGACGGGTCTGGACGGTCGCATCGGGACCAACTGGTGGACCAAGATTGTGAAGTACACCGGGATGTACGTGGACCCCTGGGTGCGCGCCATCCAGGGAACGGAGTTTGCGGCGGCCAACCGCGAGGACCTCATCAACACCTTTAAGTGCGTGGTATTCTTCAGAGGGGATTTATTCAAGGAATCTTCAGGGAGTTCTATTCTATCGAGGGAACTCAGCACATTGGGATTGGGTAAATGATTCGTTTTTCAGGAATTGAGCATGCGGATGGGGTAAACAATTCATTTTGAAGGGAATTTAGCTTGGGGGATGAACCATTCGGTGACTGGAAATTTTGCCACGGGGATGGGGTTAACAATTCAAAATTTAGGGTATTTAGCCACGGGGATGGGGTTAACAATTCAAAATTTAGGGAATTTAGCCACGAGATGAGGAAGGAACGGGCTGTGTTTCTAAGCCACAAGCGAGCCTTGTACTTCAGCTTCTCTTATTCGAGTATAAACAAGTATTCATAAGCAAGTATTGTGTCCCCTCTCTCCTGTTTGTCCCTAGGTATGTTGAGTTCTGTTTGGAGCAGATTGTGAAAGTACGGTGACTGGAACTCAGCTACGTAATTCCGCCACCGTTAGGACCGAAATGGGCCCAGCACTGATTGTGCCCCCCCTCTCTCCTGTTCATCCCTAGGTATGTGGAGTTCTGCTTGGAGCAGATTGTGAAGGACAACGAGCTGGGCGCCCTGTCCGAGGCGCTCAACGGGGAGTACGTGCAGCCTGGCCCCGGTGGTGACCCCATCCGCAACCCGCTGGTGCTGCCTACCGGAAAGAACATCCACGCCCTAGACCCCCAGTCCATCCCCACACAGGTAAAGGGTGCAAGTGGGGAGTTTCTTACCCACCCCTAAACCACCTTCCAACCTCAAATGCGTCTGAAACTCTGGGACCCTGAAGTGGACCGTCTGCTTGACCTTCAATTTGTTTTTCTCTCTCTCTCAGGCTGCCTGCAAGAGCGCGCTGGTGGTAGTGGACCGTCTGCTTGACCGCGAGCGTGACGCCAACGGCGGCAAGTACCCCGAGACCATCGCGCTCGTGCTTTGGGGAACTGATAACATCAAGACGTACGGCGAGTCCCTCGCCCAGGTCATGATGATGGTCGGCATCCGGCCGGTGCAGGACGCACTGGGCCGCGTCAACAAGCTGGAGATCATGTCGCTCGAGGAGCTCGGCAGGCCGCGCGTGGACGTCGTCGTCAACTGCTCGGGCGTGTTCCGCGACCTGTTTGTCAACCAGATGCTGCTGCTGGACCGTGCGATTAAGCTGGCGGCGGAGCAGGACGAGCCCGAGGAGATGAACTTTGTGCGCAAGCACGCGAGGCAGCAGATGGAAGAGCTTGGGCTCAAGAGCCTGAGGGATTCTGCCACGCGCGTCTTCTCTAACAGCTCTGGTGGGTGTTCTCCCCACAACATGTCAACACATGGGATCAATACGGTTTACCGGTGAAGAATCTTAAGATTCCACCGCCGAGGCGTCGACAAATGGTTTCTTTGTGAGCGGAGAAACCAGTCTCTCTCGCGCGACACTCAATCAATGTTCCTCGCATATGCATATTCTGATCATCTTCATGTCATAGTACCTTAGCCTTCCCGGTCGTTTTGCAGGCTCTTACTCCTCCAACGGCAATCTGGCGGTTGAGAACAGCAGCTTGGCCCTCTTTCAATCAAGCCCGCCCCTGTTGTATATACGCAGGCTCTTACTCCTCCAACGGCAATCTGGCGGTTGAGAACAGCAGCTTGGCCCCCTTTCAATCAAGCCCGCCCCTGTTGTATATACGCAGGCTCTTACTCCTCCAACGGCAATCTGGCGGTTGAGAACAGCAGCTTGGCCCCCTTTCAATCAAGCCCGCCCCTGTTGTATATACGCAGGCTCTTACTCCTCCAACGTCAACCTGGCGGTGGAGAACAGCAGTTGGACCGACGAGTCCCAGCTGCAGGAGATGTACCTCAAGCGCAAGAGCTTCTCGTTCAACTCCGACCGGCCCGGCGCCGGCGGCGAGGAGCAGCGCGAGATCTTCGAGACCGCGATGAAGACCGTCGACTGCACCTTCCAGAACCTCGACTCGTCTGAGATCTCGTTGACGGATGTGAGCCACTACTTCGACTCAGACCCCACCAAGCTGGTGCAGTCGCTGCGCGCGGACGGAAAGGCGCCCAGTGCCTACATCGCGGATACGACCACGGCCAACGGACAGGTGGGCCCGGGTTTTCAGGTTTCCCAACGCGGTGGGCTCCTCGGTGCTTTTCTAGGCAACCCTGGCACTGTGGCAGACAAACAGACAGATTCTGCCCGCTGTCGGAGTCCAACTGTTTTGTTTGCAGCGAGCATTACCCGTTTAAACCTTCGTGTTCAGTTTGGTGGGTGAACTTGCTATCCTTTCTTTCAGCATGGCCCAAAGGTGTAACGTCATTACCCCACTACATTCTGAACCCTTAACCCCACTACTGGTATTTTTGTGACCCGGCACAAAAACAAAATATGGCATCCCTCCAAAGCAGGCATGACCCACTGTTTTATTGCCCAGCACAATTACCGAAGATCTGATCCCTGCTCTGCTTCCCCACCCCTTCAATAGCAACTACCTCCCCCCGCCTGCCTTCACTGTCCCCGTCATCAACAACTTGCCCCCTCAACCTGCTCCCCAGGTGCGCACTCTGGGTGAGACCGTGCGCCTGGATGCCCGCACCAAAAAGCTGCCCAACCCCATAACATACCCCCGCATCACTACCCCTGCTGTTCACCCCCTGAATGATTACCGCTTGCTTCTCTTGCTCTCAGGTGCGCACTCTGGGCGAGACCGTGCGCCTGGATGCCCGCACCAAGCTGCTCAACCCCAAGTGGTACGAGGGCATGTTGGGCAGTGGCTACGAGGGCGTGAGGGAAATCCAGAAGCGCCTGACCAACACCATGGGCTGGAGCGCAACGTCGGGCATGGTGGACAACTGGGTGTACGATGAGGCCAACTCGACCTTCATCGAGGACCCGGACATGGCCAAGGTGAGGAGAGGGGATAAACCCTGAACCCTAAACCCAAGGACGAAAAACAAGCCCTAAACTCTGAACCCGAGGAGAGAGGACAAGCCTTGAACCCTAAACCCTAGGAGGGAGGACATGTGCCTGCAGGTCCGGGCTGGTCTCCGGGACTCTGGGCTGGTCTACAAACTCCTGGGAGTGAACGCTTCCAGTCTGAGCAGCAAGTAGAAGAAAATGACCCATCGTGACCAAAAATAAGTGCGAAGATCCCGACATAGTTTTATTTTCAGCTGTACCTCGCCTCAATGATCCCGTCTACCGTAGATTCGAATAGCCGTCCCTCCTTAGTATCGATGTCTGGGGGTGAGGGTAGTGTCTGAGGGCTGATTAAAGAATCACTCTTTTGGGTGAGGGACGGCAATTGGGCTTGCAGCACTGACATACCGCGAACTTCGATGCCGAGGGAACGGATGAAACTAACGATCTGCCCAGAGGGTGGCATCAAAATATTTGAAAATTTTCAACCTAGGGAAGGTAAGTTAAATCTACGGTAATTATCCCCACTTTGCCTCAGCCTCATGTACCTTTGTCGACTGTCTAAATCCTCCCTCCCCCTGTGTCCCCTTCAGCGCCTGATGGACGCCAACCCCAACTCCTTCCGCAAGCTGGTTGCCACCTTCTTGGAGGCCAACGGCCGCGGCTACTGGGATGCCAAGCCCGAGCAGCTGGAGAAGCTGAGGCAGATGTACATGGACGTGGAGGACAAGATTGAAGGCGTCGAATAAGCACCTAAAATAAGAGTGTTGGGCATATGCCCCTTGTACCTTCATTGTCAGGTTGTGCGTGCACAGAACAGCTGAGGTCTTTTAGAGCCTTATCGTAGTTTCGGACCTTCTATTTGTATGTTGTAACGAGTGGATTATCAACGGAAGGGCGTTGTGCATTCTCAGTGGGGCAAGCCCCCCCTGAGAGTGCCCGGTGCCCCCCGTATGTTTTGAGAGTGTTTTTTGGAGAGAAGTGTGACGGTTTTCTCCTTTCTTTTCCACGTGCCCTGGTCATGTTCACCAGTTTTTTAGTTCCTGGCGTTTTCTCGCCCCTTTCTTTCTCTGTGACTCAGGGCTGCAGCGCCTGACGTGTTTTCATCGGCCAGGCAGCCCGTCTGGTTTGTCCGTTCCTTGCCGAATTATGTACATCATGCATCTTGAGAGTAGCGCAGTCTTAGTGTGAACGGTGAACATGGCTGGCTTTGCGAACCAGTCGCTTGTAATCGGATGCTGCAATCAAGCCGGATACAGAATCAACCGAAACGGATGCACTGAACACAATCAACCTGGTGTTTGGCAACTTGGTATAAACCTGCTGCATAAAATTAGTTTCGTACCTGAGCCGTCATGCACATTATGCCGAAACAGGGGAACGAAAGGCTTGACCATGTGAGCGTCCAGCTAATCGGTTGGGAGGAAGGAAACAAAGAACAGGAAAATGAAGAAAAGGGGACTTTAAGTCAAAGGTCAAAAGGCTGGGAAACTGGTCGGTTGTGGGTTGTATGTCAATGACGTTACACCTCCGGTCGGTTATGGTTTGGAAGTAAGGCAGCGATATAGCTGATCCTGAGGTGATAGTTGGCGACCAAGCCACTGCCGTTGCACCTGCAGGTCGTCATCGTTGAGGCGTAGACGTTCTCAGAGGCTGGAACTTCCTTTGCCTTTCTTTTCAGCCTTTTGTCTGTCCCTTCACTTTTTCTCCCCCTTAACCTTTTTCCGCCTTTTTCCTGCCCCTGTTAATTAGGCGTCCACGCGGCCGAGCATTTTTGAGCAGGGCCCAGAGGTGCAACGCCATTGACCTACATGCTGTCAAAGAGAGCTGGGTGTAAGTCTCACAACCAAAATCCTTTTGTGTTCCTCTATTTCTTGCCACTCTCCTTTTGCCTTAAGTTTCCTTCTCACAACTCAAATGTTGTGCGCCCAGCCGCCCTCCCAGCCGGGTTTTGTTTAGCACGACCCAGAAGTGTAATGACATGAGCATACATTGATACATGATGTGCCTGTGATAGCAGTGCAATTTGGGGATATCTTCTTTGAACCCTCCCAGACTTTTAGTTAATGACGTTACACCTCTGGGCCCTGCTTAAATAAAGCTTGGCCACATCGGCAAACCTGAAGTCAGCTAAGAAAGTCAAGCGAGAAGCCTTTTGTGAAAATGAATCAGGGCCACCGCCTGTCCAGGGTAGCAATTATGAAGAGGGCCGGAGCATGGTCACGGTAAATGAATAATGAAGCATTTTTAAGAGATGGTCATATAATGATATCAGCTTACGTTTCTGTACCATTTGCCTAGCTATAATATTTACCGGCCTGTCCTCACATAACACTCTCTTCGCCAGCCACGGTTCAAAGACGGATGGGTCTCTCTCCAACAGAAGCTGTTAGCTTGCCACCCCCAACCTGCCGAGCTAGGCTTGACCTGCAAGAGTACCAGAAGTTCTGAAACTGCAAAAACTCGAATACCGGTACGGTAGGCAAGTCGTGTCGTAAAAACGGTACCGTACCAATATGCGTATTTCCAGACTGGCGAGCGCATTTAGGTGGGTCCGTTTGAATGTGTTTAGGTGGGTCCGTCTGGGCGCATTTAGGTGGTCCGTGTGAACGCATGCAGGTGGTCCGTTTGGACGCATTTAGGTGGGCCGTCTGAACGCATTTAGATGATTTCAGACGTCGCAAGTTAAAACACAATTGCTGTGAACAGGTCTTGCCCTGTCTGGAAACCCGTGGCTGGTTCCTCCCCATCTGCCCCCTGGCTGACCCTGGCTGTACAGAGTGGCAGTGTTTTTTCTTTTTCCGGTTACGATTCCAGTTTGGGCAGGCCGCCCCGCGATCGCCAACGGCCCAATTGGGACCAAACCTGGACCAGGCAATGCCTGGTAGCCAATGCAGCAGGCCTGGCCACAAACGGGGCCTATGGCCGGAGGCCAGAGTGTAGCTGACAAGTAGCACAGTCACGAAAAAAGAAACACTTTTTTTAAAGAGGCTTCGTTGAGGGCTACTTTCTAGGTAAAACTCGGGTGTCGGACTTGGTCTTCTCTGCCTTCCCGGCCTCTCCTTCTGTTCCTTTCCCCCCCTTTCCTCTTAGTTTCTTCTTTTCTCCCTTCTGAACAGTTGGGCGCCCACGCGGCCGAGCTTTGAGCGGGCCCAGAGGTGTAACGTCATTGACTCTTGGCCGCCGCAATCTGGCCAAGCCAACCATCAACTGTACATGAGATGATCTGAGAAAAGCATGACAACTAGTAATTATTGAAGGAACAGCAGGTTGTTGGGATGGCTGCCACCTCCCTTAATTACTCAGGCCAGGCAAGTGCCAAGGGTGGAGTTCAAATCACCGGCAAGACAAAGCACTCAAAAGGCACTCAATGTTGCCCCTGACTACTCTTCCAGTTCAATTATGACCACCGCCGTGACCGCCGTTGTGACCACCTCCGTGACCTCCCCTGTAACTTCCGCTGTAGCCGCCTTTGTGACCACCGCCGTGACCGCCGTTGTGACCACCTCCGTGACCTCCCCTGTAACTTCCGCTGTAGCCGCCTTTGTGACCACCGCCGTGACCTCCGCTGTAACCTCCGCTGTGACCACCGCCGTGACCGCCACCGTGACCGCCGCCGTGACCGCCGCCGTGACCCCCGCCGTGACCACCGCCATGACCTCCTCTGTAACCTCCGCCGCCATGTCCGCCACCGTGACCTCCGTTGTAACCTCCGCTGTAACATCCGCCGCCATGTCCGCCGCCATGTCCTCCGCCCAAGAGGGCACGATGAAACCTGGGACCACAGAAGAAATACTTAGGCTAGACGTTAAGGAGGGAATGGAAACACTCAGCAAAGCATTTGGTGCCTTTTGAAGATTTTTGCTGCCGTTCAATTGAACGAAAGCAAGCTCGTTGACAAATATCCGACATTTAAAATGCAATGGTGTACATGTATCAGACCATCAGTCACCATGGCGTTTTTGTCACAAAGTTAAGGCATCCACCCTTTTGCGAAAGGGCCAGGCAGAGCGAACCGGGGGAAAACCAGCGGCATATTGTCTGGCTGCAATGAATGAATGGATGCACCGTAAACACCGGCAACTAGTATGATGAAGTGAATCAGATTATCATTGACTGTATGATTCATTCTGCTTCATTATCGGAAGCATGGCTAAACTAGCGCTAGCACGAGTTCAGACTGGCATACTGCGCTCCCTCATCATGTAGGCCACATGGCTCACCTCTGGTTGTTATCGTCTTCGCCGATAGTTGCGGTTGAACCGGAAATTACGAGTGCCGCCACGAACAACATGAGCGCCAGACTTTTCACCGTCTTTGCCTTCATCGTAATAATTTCCCAACACAGCGTGGAACGAATTTCGGGGTTCAATATCGGTATGCATGCTCACGCCCAACGGCAATTTATATGACATCATCAACTGAACAACTGTTTCTTTCCAGACCAACCGTTACCCGAGCAACTGCCGTCTTCTCTAGCAGTAGCATTGATGGGTATACGTGAGGTGCACCTGGAATTCGTACTAAACGAACTGGTGGTAGCTTCCTTGAGATTACTACTTGATTGATGCTGAGGCTGACCGACGGACGGCCAGGCAAACTAACTGCCAGGCCAAGTGCCAGACCAGCTTCTCGGGCTTCCCTACGAAATCAGGACTGGAAGCCTCAATCTCATATTCCCCTTGGCCTCCCTATCATGATCCATACACGTCAAGCTTAGCACAATCACATCTGATAAGTCCCTGATCGATCTGATCGTACCCAATATCCCATTTCATCAACTCAGTGGTCTGTCACACATACATCACCCAAAGGGCCAAAAGGTGAAACGTCATTGACACATACATCACCGGTGTTGGGCAAGGGGACATGGAGAGCATGTAGATGATGCGCTGCATGTCTGCTGCCAGTGCCCTAGCGTGAAGGAGAGGCTTAGGGAGAGAGGTTGGGTATGCGCCCCGGAGGGCGCCACAGACTTTGAACAGTTGTACCGGGGCAGGCTTGGATGGGAGGCTCTGCCTTTTGTTAAGGACGTCGTACACATTGTTGAGGCCTAGTTTTGTTGTTTTTCTTTGCCTGGGGTATAGGCTTGAAAGGGGCAAGGATACTTCGGGCTGTCTTTTCCTTTTTTTTGGGGGGGGGCATTATTTGATTCTTTCTCCTTTGTGTTCTTCTCCTCCTTTCCTTCTTCCAACAGGAAAGTTGAACGCCCGCGCGGCCGAGCCTTTTTGAGCTGGGCCCAGAGGTGTAATGTTATTGACAACCTTCAGAAGTTAGGGCATTGACAAGCATCACCTTCTCTTTTGGTCCTTTTTGTTGTTGTTGTTGTTGTTTGCCCCCTTTTTAGTTCTTCTCTTCTCCCTTCTGATCAGTGGGGCGCCCTCGCGGCCAAGCTGGGGTGGAATACGCTTGCCTTTGTGGACTTTGTTCAGGGCTACTCTCTGGAGGAACTCAGGTGTCGGACTTGGTCTTCTTTGCCTTCCCGGCCTCTCCTTTTGTTCCTCCCCCCCCTTTCCTTTTAGATTATTCTTTTCTCCCTTTTGGACAATTGGGCGCCCACGCGGCCGAGCTTTGAGTGGGCCCAGAGGTGTAACGTTATTGACCTTCGTTGTGAGCTTGGTGCATCACAATTTTCGGCCAGTGCCACTCAGCTTGATGGCTTTCAGTCTCCTGATCAGTTCAAAGGGCTCCAAGACGACGCGGTGTAGGACTAGGACCCGCAGGCACCTACATCTACTCTCTTCAGGGGCAGGGGATACGGTTTGCCTGACTTTTTGTTTTTGTTCTTGTTGTTTGAAAGGTGAACTTGCTTTCCTTTTTTTCTTCTGTGCCTTCACCCTGGACTTTACTATCTGACTTAATGTTTGCCGACGTGGCCGAGCTTTATCTTAGCAGGGCCCTTAGGTGTAACGTCATTAACCAACATCTACTGAGCAGCAAGCTAGCAAGGATAGCAATTGCAATGTGTTGTCCCCAAAATCTGCGGCCTGCCACTGAACCTTGTCTATGCAATATCTGGATAAGCCTGCACATATAGGGACAGGATAGCTGGACAGCGGGTATGCACCGTTCTAAACAGGGACAGGTTGAAGTGAGCTGGTGAATAAAGACAGGCATGTGGTACCCACCAAGTGAGGATCTGAGCTGCCCAGGAGATGGCGCTCAGCCGCCCAGCCGGTCCTTCTTGGACTCCCCGGTCGGCAGGTACGAGTGAATGACGTGACAACTCTGGGCCCGGCTCTAAGGGATTCGACGGCACTAAAAAAACTAGGACACCGTAGAAACAGAGCCCATGCTCGGTGATCTACCAGCACACAATGAAAGACCAGTGGCAGACGGCAGGTTCACACTTTACATTTCACAGGTCAATCACAGTACTGCAAAGTACAGGGTGTCAGCGACCACCCGTATGGGCAGTACATACAGTACTGCAAAGTACAGGGTAAAAGCCACCGCCGATACGGGTAGTATACAAAGCGCTGCAAAATTGCATGTTGTTGTCGACTATCTGTTCAGGTAGTACACACATAGCTGCACATGTGTTATGTCATTAACATAACTGCAAAGCTGTAATGTAATTAGAAGAGACGCAAATTACATGGTGTCGGGACCCCCCCCCCCACACACACATGGAAAGAAAAAAAGTGAAACACACCAAAAAGTACTCTGCGTCAGCAACCCCCTACATGGGAAGGTCAAATGAACCGCAAAGTAAATGGCATCTGCGACCATCCGTATGCGCGGTGACATGACAAGTCACTCCTTAACAACTCTTGGCAGAGCCTGCCAAAGCTGTGGTCGGGAATATTTATGAATCCACCAAGGTACTTTATAAGTGTCACCCAGAGATGGAACACACATCGCTGCGGCCAGCCCTAACAGCCAGTCCATCGATCAGCCAACCAGCCCATCGGCCCGTCAACCCATCGGCCCTACTCATCAATCTGCCAGCCTGTCAGCTAATGACAGGTATCCACATAAGCCCTCAGGCAACTGTGACTCAAAGGCAGCCACCCAGTTATTTTTCATCCCATCACGCATTCGGTGACTCAAACTGCTGAAATCTTCTTTACCCCATCACGCTGAAGGTGATTAAAATTGCTGAAAATCCTCCCCACCCCATCACACACACAACCGTAAATATATCCCGAACCCAGCAGCTCCATCTCATCCATTTCCAATCCAACGCAACTAAATCCAAGCGTACAATCTCAAACGGGTTACTCTGTGGAAATACTGAGATCCCCCGCCCCTAATTTGCACGGCCTTTGCTGCTTTGAATTAGAAGGAGCAAATCGGCGTGTCGATCCGCACGTGCTATACCAATACTTATGCTAGTTCCCCCCCCCCGAACTCCCACCAGCGCCTGCTTGCTTCTAGCTCCCCTCATTTCCCCAAGCACCTGCTTGCTCCGAGCTCCCCCCCATGCGTTTGTTGATTTCCGAAGTAGAGTCCATTAGGTATTAGCTCCTACTTGACTGATGGGGACCAAAACTGGGCCGGCCAATGGACAGGGGCGCGGCCCCAGAGCCGGCCTTGCCCCACGTCGCTAAATTGCAGCTGAGTCAGCACTGCCTACCTGTCCACCTCCCCCGAGTCCGTCGCCCCGTTCTGCGTCTGCGTGCGCGCGCCGCTGCCCACCTCCCACACGACCGTGTCCATTTCCCCGCCCATGCCGTCACCCAGCGTCACCGCGTCCCGCCGCCGCATCGTCGTCAGGTGCAGTCCGTCCGCACTGAACGACGCACTGGCCAACGAAAGCGACCCCGCGGCCCGCAGCAACAATGTGGGCGACTTGTACGTCCCTCGCCCCATGGCCCACACGCGGGCCGTCCCGTCCCCGCTGCACGTCGAGAGCCGCGCGCCATCGGGTGAGAACTGGAGCCCAAACACGTCCCCGCCATGGCCCAGCAGCACATGGTCAGGCTCCAGACCTGCGTTCCCGTTGACGCCGCCGTCCAGAGCGCCGTGGACGTCCCACAGCCTTGCGGAGCCATCCTCGTGGCCCGTCGCCAGCCGCCCGCCGTCGGGAGCGAAGGCCACGCCGCTGATCTCCCCGCCACGCCCGTCGAACGCGGCGACGCACTGGCCGCTGGTGACGTCCCAGAGCAGCGCCCGGCCGTCCTTGCTGCCGGTGGCCAGGCGGGTGCCGCACGAGGATAAGGCCAGGGCGTAGATGCAGCCGCTGTGGCCGTACCTGAGACAAATTAAAAAAAGGGGGCGGCGCTCAATGCGCCATGCACCATGCACCATGCACCATGCACCATTTTCAGTCCCCCCAGTCCGCCCAGTCCCCAAAACTCCCTAATCAAGGCACCATTCAACCACGATTTTCAAATGCACCAAACATCATTCCCAACTTCCAATCATTCAGCCCTCCCAGTCCACGCTGTCCGAAAACTCCTAGATCAATAAAATCTTAAATTCTGTATCGAATTCATGACTTATCAGGCTAGGTTGGCTCACAACTCCAAGATCTGGTAATCTAAGAATGATCAGGCAATGTACCTCCCACTCACAATATCTGGTAATATAAGAATGATCAGGCAACATACCTCCCACTCACAATATCTGATCATCTAAGAATGATCAGGAAATGTACCTCCCACTCACAATATCTGATTATCTAAGAATGATCAGGCAATGTACCTCCCACTCACATTATCTGGTCAGCTAAGAATGACCAGGCAATGCACCTCCCAGTCACAACATCTGGTCATCTAAGAATGATCAGGCGATGTACCTCCCACTCACAATATCTGGTGGCCGTTCAGGCGGAGGAGAGCCAGGTCATCATTCTTAGATAGGTCCCACAGGCGGGCGGTACGATCCTGGCTGCCCGTGGCCAATGTACTGCAGGAACACGAGGTACAGCAGGTGGTGAGTGAAAGGGAGACAGTGAGGGGAGGGTGGGCAGTGAGGGGAAAGTCTGATAGCCGGGCAATACATCTCTTGCTGCCCGTGGCCATTGAACTGCAGGAACACCATGTGCTCATGTACAGCAGGTAGAGAGTGGAGGGGAAACAGTTAGTGAAAGGTCCCACAGGCGGGCAATACAGTTTGGGCTGCCAGTGGCCATTATACTGCAGGAACACATAAATTCTCATATGCAGCAGGCAGAAAGTGGAGGGGAAACAGTGAGAGGAGGGTGGGCAGTGAACGGATGAGGGCGGGGACATATGCCCAGCAGTAGAGATTGCCACCGCCTGCTGCCACAGCCCCCTGTCTATTACATCAGATGCATGCCCTTGGAATTATAGCATGACACTCCCCACACATCCACACTTCCAATGCATCTGTACTGAAGGCATCACATTTACATATTGCGGTATTGCACATCACCCTTATGGCCCTCCAGCCCCACACCTCCCACACTTCCACACTCACCCTCCATCCATACTGAAGGCAACACAGCGCACATCACCCTTATGGCCTTCCAGGATACGCGTGCACACCGCACCCAGCCCATCCTCCTCGAGCTGCAAGAGGTCAAACAGGCACCGCACAACAGGAGGGGTTGGGGTGGAAGTAATCCATGGGCACAGTGCAACAGAAGGGGGGGGGGGGATGGAATCAGTCCAAGGATACCGATAATACCAGCTGCCCTGTTCGAGCTGCAATGTGGCAAGGTGAAAAGAATGAGGAACTGGCTGAAGTGTAGCTCTTGTGTAGCTGATGTGTAGCTGAAACACCCTACTGTAAAAGTGTTTTGTGGCACGTGAGGCATACCCAGATTCTGCCTGCCCACCTGCCACAGCCGCACAGTCCGATCATAGCTCCCGCTGGCCAGTGTCTCGCCCGAGCTGTCGAATGCAACACAGCTCACGCCAGCCGTGTGGCCAATCAGCTTTGCGGTGCAGCGCCCCTGCACTGTCGACAGGTCCCACAGACGCGCCTGAGGGAGAGAGGAGGAGAAGGGCTGAAGGTGGGAGGCGGTGGGGAGGAACAGGGAACAAAAGGGGAGAGGATGGGGGAAGGAAGGGGAGGAAGGGAGAGGAAGGGGAGGGTGGGTAGGACAGGGAGAGGAAGGGGAGGAGGGGGAGGGAATGAGGAAGGGGAGGAAAAGGATCAGGGAGATGAAGTAGAGGAGGGGGGGCAAGGGGAGGTTGGGGATCAGAGGGTGGAAGCGAAGGAAAGGGAGGCCGAGGAGGGAGGAGTTTAGGGGGAGGAAGGGGACGAGGGGGAGGAAGGGGATCAGGGATAGTGGCAAGTGACCATGCACTTGTTGTACCTGGATCCGTACCTGGATCTGTACCTGGATCTGTACCTGGATCTGCACCTGGATCAGTACCTGGATCTGTACCTGGATCAGTACATCGATCTTAACTCGGATCTGCATTGCAGCCTGGATTGCCGTCTGTACTGCATGAAGTCTAGCAGGGTGGCTGCTGCCTCCATATCAACTTCCTAGATAAAGCTCTCGCCTCCTGCAGGTTGTTAATCAGACCTTCTCTTTCAATCATGCAAAGCAACGGTGCGGACGCGGCCACGGCCCATGCCGCACTGCTCCCTTAACCATCACGCTCCTGTCTTTCTTTCTTTTTTTCGTTCAATCAAGCTTTGATTCGCTTTGCCATCAGGTTGTGCCCACGAGGTGCTGTGTCGTGCTTCCCAACTTGCAAGCTTGAGAAGTACGGCATCCTCTAGATCTAGACCCAGGTATAGTTATACTCTTTACCCCTGTATAACAATCACATGTGGCAGTCTTCTGCTTGCCACTTTTCTCTGAAGTGCTGCATCCTCCGTATGCGAGCCAACCTCTTATGGACAGCTAAACGGGCACTTCTCTTCCGTATTCCCTACAAAACAACAGTGCGCTCGTTTACCGATGGCCTTTGCCCCATATGTACACCACCTCCTACTGGCCCACCTGACGCTACTTCTGACACACAGGGACACATGTCTGGAAGATGCAGGCATCCCCGTATGCAGGCCTCTTATATCTCCCGACACAACAAGGCCCTCTGCCTCATCCAACGTTTCCTCCACAGAGGCACAAAGAGTGGTATGTTCACAAAAATGGATGCAACACCAGCTACATCCCTCCCACCAGGCGTCTATGACACCCGTATCCCGCAATGGATGCTTCCCGCTGTCCCCCCTGCCACACTCTGCCGCCTTCGTCCTGATCTCCTCTTAGTTGAAGGCCTTATCATTGCCGATCTCCACAGTTATCCTCCTGCCCGGCTTGCCAACCCTGCCTTCCTTCTTGACCTCCAACACCGTTGTACTATCCATATTGTTGAGCTCGGGTGTACCTCCAATCTACAATTCTGCCTTTCCCACAAATCCTCACAACATGCACAATTGGTACAATTGCTTTGCGCCGCTGGATGGACCCTCTCTACACCTATCATGGACCCTCTCCTTACTCCTGCCACCCACCCTCTTCCACGTCCGTTACCACTCCCTGCTACAGACATCCTCTACCCCTATGTTCACCTCGTCATCATTGGTTGCTCTGGCATTTTCTATAAAGATATCATGCACCTCTTTCCAGTCCTTGGTATCCCACCCCTCCACGTCCCCCCAATGCTTACACAACTAGGAGTTCACACTGTCCAGTCTGCCTTTTTCATCCATCTGACTCCGACGTTTCCTTGAAAATAGTCCAGCCGACTGCCGGCCTGCATCTCCCCCTGTTCTAACTGACCCGCCATAACCCTTTCCCCCTTAATAAAGGGTATACAGACCGGGGCTTGGGCGTCTCGTCAACCTGTACTTCCCAAAATCCACGCCGCATCGGCGTTCTCTTTTCTTTTCTATAGATCTGGATCAAGATGTACACCCACGCCTCACCGTGTTGTCGGAGCTCCCTGTGACTAGCACGCTGCTGTCGGGCCTCAGCACGCAGCTATTGACCGAGTTGCTGTGACCCGCATTTAGATCGAGATCTACACCAGGTTTAGTTATGGATCTGGATCAAGATCTGCAACCACGCCTCACCGTGTTGTCCGAGCTCCCCGTGGCCAGCACGCTGCCGTCGGGCCTCAGCGCGCAGCTATTGACCGAGTTGCTGTGGCCCGTCAAAGTGTGTGTGCACACCCCACTACCTGACTCCCAAACACGCGCCTGCGGGCGGGGAACAAATGTATCAATCAACAGCGCTTCAGGGTTTCAGCGGGGAAAACGAGGGTTAAGTATACCGGTATGCCCTGGGGGTGAGGGAATGCGGCATCCGCGGTGGAGGTGGGTAATATGTTGTTAGCGGTGGCCTGTGGGGAAAATGTGGTCAGTGGTAGAGGGGAGGGACATGTGGTCAACTGTGCCAGTATATATTTGGCTACAAATCCACCTTTGGCAGGCAGGCCCAGCAACCCTCAAAAGCCCAATTGGATTCAAAACTGGAATGGCCTGAATGGTTGGCGGCCAAAGCAGCATGGCTGGCAACAAAAGGGTTATTTAATTGCCGGGGCCGGAGTGTAGCTGACTTGTAGTTGAGGAAAAAAAACTGCAATTTCCAGGTTCAGTTTCCAACATCTACTTCCACTTTATCCCAGTTGTTTTGCCTGGCCCTTTCAAAGAGGGCCGTTTAACGCAAGCGCATAACCCAAACCCTAAACCCTGTACCCCCCCCCCCCCTGCGCCCACCGTTCCATCTGAGCTGCCCGTAGCGATCAGCCTGCCGTTGCCCTCGGCTCCGAAACACACGCACCACACCGAGCCGCTATGCCCTCCCGCCGTCAGCGCCATCAAGGACGTATTCGCGCCGCCGGTCCCCTCCAGGTTGGTCCCCGACATCAAGAACCCCGGCATCGATGTAGAACCGGCACCATAGGCGCCCGGCATGCCGGGCGCGGCGGCGGCGGCGGCGGCGGCCGCCGCCGCCGCCGCGCCGGGCATGGACGTGCCCTTTGGGTTGGACGGCTTGATTGGCGTGACCGGGCTGCGCGCAAAGCTGCTGCTCATCCCGTTGAAGCTCCCGCCGGGCAGCCGTCGCGACATCTGATCCTCAAGCGGGGTCACGTCCCAAACCCGTGCCGTCATGTCGCCGCTCCCTGTCGCAATCTGGCTCCCGTCCGGGCTGAAGGCCAGCGAGAAAAGGTCCCCGGTGTGTCCCTCTAGCTTCTGGCACTGCCGGCCCTCAAGGTCCCACACACGGAGCCGGCCGTCAACACAGCCCGTGGCCAGCCGTCGACCGTCGGGGCTGAACGCCAGCGTCCATACATCACCTATCTACGGGGGGTGAGAAAAAGGGTGGGGGGGAGGGATGGAATAGGCGTCAGCTGGCCACACCAGTCACACCTGTCACACTTGAAATGTCATTTCACACTTTCCACACACACCTGAGATCTACTGTGCTCACGTAAGCCACTGAGGCACACAGCCACTATGTGTAGTTCCACACGGTCACACTCATTTCATGATGGTCACACCTTGTAAGGGCACGGTCACACCTCAATGATGGTCACACATCTGGTCAACTGCAGGCGGAGCTCATACTACCCCACCTTCCTCTCGAACCTCACATACTTGCCATTCAAACACCTCATACCTGCCCCTCGAACCCCTTATACCTGCCATTTGAACACCTTCCCCTTGAATTACACATACCTGCCATTCAAACCCCTTGAACCTGTCCCTCGAGCCCCTTGTGCCCTCTATTTGAACCCCTTGCACCTGCCCCTTGAAATCCACACAACTGCCATTTGAACCCCGTATACCTGTCCCTTGAACCTCACATACCTGCCCCTTGAGCTTGACAGCGCAGCGCCCAGTGGCGGTGTCAAACAGTCGCACCGTCCCGTCCCGGCTGCCAGTGGCCACCTTTTCACTGTCGGGGCTGAAGGCCACGCACCACACTTGGTAGCCCGTGGCCTGAGTGTGAACCTGGAAGGTCCTGCAGCATTGGTTGGTGCCCAGGTCCCACAACTGCAGGGGAGGGGTGAGAGGGGGATATGCAGTTGGTCAGACGGAGGGGAGGGGGTTTATACCGCAGGTCAACACTTGCAACCCGTGGCTTGGGTCCCATAGCTGAGGGAGCGGGGGCGAGGGACACGCAGCCCGTCAGATGGGGGGGGCTGACACACTGCGGGTCACCACTCACCAAGTCACAGTCCGTGGACTGGGTCCCACAGCTGTGGGGAGAGAGAGCAGATGCACGTAGCGAGTCAGGGTTCAGGGGATAGGACGTCTACAGGTTACGCACCTCGAGGGTTTTGGTAGGAGCCCAGGTTTTAGTGCTGAGGGGAAGGGGGAGAAGAGTCAAAGCGGGTCAGGGATTATTTTATTTTTAGTTTATTATTATTAATTAATATTAACATAACCCGTATTATTATTAATATTAATATTATTATTACCGGTATTCTTATTATTTACTACTATTTAGGGGGAAGCAGGTCCCTGGGCGCCAAAAGGCGCCGGGGGGCTCATTTAGATGCTGGTACATCATTTTAGCATCCGCCCCATGGTCCCTGGGCTCAGACAGGTGAGTTGATATGGTGGATCTAGATCTAGTCACAGATGTGTCCCAACTTGGGCACATGCAGGTGAGTTGAAATGGTAGATCTAGATCTAGTCACAGATCTGGCCCAACTTGGGCACAGGCACATGAACTGATACGGTGGAGCTAGATCTAGTCACAGATCTGGCCCAACATGGGCACATGCAGGTGAGTTGAAATGGTAGATCTAGATCTAGTCACAGATCTGGCCCAACTTGGGCACAGGCACATGAACTGATATGGTGGAGCTAGATCTAGTCAAAGATCCGGCCCACCTTAGCCGTCCCATCCTCGCTGGCGGTGGCTAGCAGCTTGCCCCCTTTGCCGAATGCAACGCAGCAGACAACTGAATCGTGGCCCTTGAGCCTCGCCGTGCAGCGCTGTGGCCAGCAGACAAAAACGAGATTATGCGCACGCCAGCACATCATTAGATTTAACTTTAATTGTAGATAATTGGATTATGCATAGACTAGGGCATCCGTCAGAAATATGACAGTAACAGCGGCAGTAACAGGAGCAGTAGCAGGTGCAGCAGCAGCAGTAGCAGCTGTAGCAGCTGTAGCAGCAGCAGCAGTAGCAGTAACAGCAACTGCAGCAGCATCAATAGGGTGGGTCCTTGTATTTCTACTGAAGACAGTCTGCGCGCTCAATCTGAAGCAAACAATGAGGTTTCGGTGTAAGGAGCTTGTCATCGATCTTGCGCTGGGGATAGGGTTTAGGGTTTAGGGTTTAGGTAATCAGGTGGGATACCCATCCATGCCCTTGAAAGAGGGTCCCTTCTACACCACATGCAATACCCTGCCATAACCATAGAACCATCCTCCAGCTCGTAACGACTCCAATCGCATCCTCCGGCTCGCGACGACCCCACTCGTATCCTACGGCTCGTAACGACCCCACTCGCATCCTCCAGCTCTCGAATACCACAAAAGCATCCTCCCGGACTTAATCGGGCATCCGGCTATCACTGTGTGCTCATTGCCAGAAAGGAATGTCTGGCAGGGCCGTCCAATCCCACTTTCCCCATCCAATGTCAGCCAGACCCCCTTTGCTTTATGAGCGGCTCGGCTACATTTCAGCTACATTTCAGCTACATTTCAGCTACATTTCAGCTACATGTGGAGTCAAGGAGGCATGTGGGGATGGATGGGAGGATGGCAGCCTTCGCATGGCAGCTTTACGAATAGGAGTTCTGTGCTGTCATTCGGTGTCTAATGTTTATATCAGCTCGGCCTGACCACATCCTGTATTTCAGCTACAGTTCAGCTACATTTCAGGTACATTTCAGCTACATTTCAGGTACAATTCAGCTATCTACGGAGCTTTGGGTGGAGGCCTCCAGCGCAGCCAGCCTTGCTGCTAAGGCCTATCTCTGTAGGCCTATCAAGGGTGGGTCCCGATTGTGTCTTTGGCAGCCGCAGGGCGGCCTGCCAAAAGTGGACTCATGGCTGAACAACGAGATACGGCATTCTGCATCTAAATTCTGCGTACTACGTACTGCATACCCCCATCCTTGGACACCTTAGTGTGCAGAGAGTAAAGTGGAGCATGCCCTTTTGCATTCTATAGGGTACCAGTGAAAACACCTGAAGGTTCACACACACACATTCCAAGGTTCAAGACAGGTTGAAACTGCAAAGCTATTACCTGTGCTCCCACGTCCCACACGCTAACTACGCCATCAGAGCTCCCCGTTGAAAGGCAATACTCCTGAGTTCCACACCTAGTTCACACAGCATTCACACCTGTACTCCCACGTCCCACACACTAACGACGCCATCAGAGCTCCCCGTTGAAAGGCAATACTCCAGGGTTTCACACCTAGTTCACACAGCATTCACACCTGTACTCCCACGTCCCACACACTAACGACGCCATCAGAGCTCCCCGTTGAAAGGCAATACTCCAGAGTTTCACACCTACTTCACACAGCATTCACACCTGTGCTCCCACGTCCCACACACTAACGACGCCATCAGAGCTCCCCGTTGAAAGGCAATACTCCAGAGTTTCACACCTAGTTCACACAGCATTCACACCTGTACTCCCACGTCCCACACACTAACGACGCCATCAGAGCTCCCCGTTGAAAGGCAATACTCCAGAGTTTCACACCTACTTCACACAGCATTCACACCTGTGCTCCCACGTCCCACACACTAATGACGCCATCAGAGCTCCCCGTTGAAAGGCAATACTCCGGAGTTTCACACCTACTTCACACACCATTCACACCTGTGCTCCCACGTCCCACACACTAACGACGCCATCAGAGCTCCCCGTTGAAAGGCAATACTCCAGAGTTTCACACCTACTTCACACAGCATTCACACCTGTGCTTCCACGTCCCACACGCGTGCAGTGCCATCAGAGCTCCCGGTTGCAAGGCATGCAACTGCCCCTGGCTGAAAGGTGCAGCTCGTCACCTATCATGTGAGAGAGAGGAGGGTCAAGATGAGTTAGAGGAGGGTCAAGATGAGTGAAAGGAGGGTCAAGATGAGTGAATGGACGGTCGAGATGAGTGAAAGGACGGTCAAGATGAGTGAAAGGACGGTCGAGATGAGTGAAAGGACGGTCAATATGAGTGAAAGGACGGTCGAGATGAGTGAAAGGACGGTCGAGATGAGTGAAAGGACGGTCGAGATGAGTGACAGGAGGGTCAATATGAGTGAAAGGAGGTTCAAGATGAGTGAAAGGACGGTCAATATGAGTGAAAGGAGGGTCAAGATGAGTGAAAGGACGGTCAAGATGAGAGGGAGGAGGGTCAAGATGAGTGAGAGGAGGGTCAAGATGAGTGAGAGGAGGGTCAAGATGAGTTAGAGGAGGGACATGATGAGTGGGAGTAGAGACAAGATGAGTGAGAGGAGGGACAGGATGAGTGGGAGGAGGGTCAAGATGAGTGAGAGATGGGACAATATGAGTGAGAGGAGGGACACGACGAGTGAGAGATGGGACAAGATGAGTGAGAGGAGGGTCACGATGAGTGACAGGAGGGTCAAGATGAGTGAGGGGAGGGTCAAGATGAGTGAGAGGAGGGTCAAGATGAGTGAGAGGAGGGTCAAGATGAGTGAAAGGAGGGTCAAGATGAGTGAGAGGAGGGACATGATGAGTGAGAGGAGGGTCAAGATGAGTGAGAGGAGGGACACGATGAGTGAGAGGAGGGGCGGGATGAGTGAGAGGAGGGTCAGGATGAGTGAAAGGAGGGTCAAGATGAGTGCAAGGAGGGTTAAGATGAGTGAGAGGAGGGTCAATATGAGTGAGAGGAGGGTCAACATGAGTGAAAGGAGGGTCACGATGAGTGAGAGGAGGGTCAAGATGAGTGAGAGGAGGGACATGGTGAGTGGAAGGAGGGCCAAGATGAGTGAGAGGAGGGTCAACATGAATGAAAGGACGGTCGAGATGAGTGAAAGAAGGGTCAGGATGAGTGAGAGGAGGGTCAAGATGAGTGAGTGGAGGGACAGGATGAGTGGGAGGAGGGTCAAGAAACCAGAGTGAGGGAGGGCAGGTGCAGCTGGGGTTGGCGTTGGGGCTGGGGCTGGGGGTGGGGCTGGGGCTGGGGCTGGGGCACGGGCTGGGGCTTGGGCAGGGGTAGGATGCAGCCTGCCAGAAGGGTTCAGCTGGAAGATGGTGAAACATTGAAGAGGATACACAGGGAGGGACAAAGCAGCTTACGAACCGCCATAAGAGTGGGCTAGCGAGGGTAACAAGATGAGGATAAGGGAGATGAGGGGCGAGAAGCGCCCCCTCACACATCTTCACATCTTCACAACTGCCGTGCCCCACTCTCCACCACTGCCCTGCTCCAATCAGAAGGTGGCCCATCTGTGGCCAGACATGCTGCCTTGGCCCCCAGTCATGGGCCGGTCCAGGTCTGGTCCCAATCAGGTGGACTCGTACCCGAAGGTGGACTCGTAGCAAAGGAAGAGCATCGAATGCCGGCCCCACCTCGCCAACATGCCCCTCCAGGATAGCCATGCACTGCCCAGTACCCATATCCCACAACCGCACCGCTGCCCTGCCCCACCTTTCAGGAAGGAGCAGGCCAATCAACAAACAATGAAATATATAACATCGAATGCCCGCCTCACCTCGCCAACATGCCCCTCCAGAATAGCCGTGCACTGCCCGGTGCCCATGTCCCACAACCGCGTCGTGCGGTCTGCGCTGCCCGTCGCCAGCAGCATACCAAGCGGATGGTATGCGATGCACGTCACGCCTGCACTGTGCCCCTCCATCACTGCCACGCACTGTCCGCTGGAGAGGTCCCATGCGCGGATGGTGCCTGTAGGGTGTGCAGGGTCTTTAGAGGTGGGTACATGGACACATTGTGGCCATCACTAACAGCTTTGCACTGCCCGCTGGAGAGGTTCCAGGCGCGGATTGTGTGTATGAGGTGTGCAGGGTCCAAAGTGGCAGGGTGTGCATGGCCATTAGTAGTGGGCACATGGACACACCGTAGCCGTCAATAACAGCCGTGCACTGTCTACTGGAGAGGTCCCAGGCGCGGATGGTGCCTGTTGGGTGTGCAGGGTCCTTAGTGGCAGGGTGTGCATGGCCATTAGTAGTGGGCACATGGACACACCGTGGCCGTTAATAACAGCCATGCACTGTCTACTGGAGAGGTGCCATGTGGGGAATTTGCCTGTGAGGTGTGCAGGGTCCTAAGTAAGCAGGAGCACTGTGCCTTTACAAAGTGTTTTTAAAGCCACATCGGGGAGAGGTACCAGGCGCGGATTGTGCCCGTGGTAGGGTGTGCATGGTCACTAGTGAGTATGGGGGAGAGGTCCTGGGCACAGATTGGTGCCTGTGGTAGGGTGTGCACTGTGCATGGTCATCCGTGGTTGGGACAGGTCCCAGTTGCTGATGGTGCCTGCGGTTGGGCTGCAGGGCGGTTATAAGAGGTGGACAGGCGCGGATTAGGCCTGTGGGTGGATCCAGGTCATCTGTGGTTGGGACAGGTCCCAGTTGCTGATGGTGCCTGCGGTTGGGCTGCAGGGCGGTTATAAGAGGTGGACAGGCGCGGATTAGGCCTGTGGGTGGATCCAGGTCATCTGTGGTTGGGACAGGTCCCAGTTGCTGATGGTGCCTGCGGTTGGGCTGCAGGGCGGTTATAAGAGGTGGACAGGCGCGGATTAGGCCTGTGGGTGGATCCAGGTCATCTGTGGTTGGGACAGGCTCAAAGGCGCTTTTGAGGCCATCAGAGGAGAGGTCCCTGGGGTCAAGGGTTGAGGATTGAGGGTTCAGACCCACCACCTTCTGAAGCCAACAGTGGAGAGGTCTCTGAGGTGAAGGGTTCAGGGTGTACCGTGGACTAAAAATCCTTAACCCTAAACCCATAGACCTACTAGACCAGTTAAATAATCTGGATATGCTAAATCTGCAGGACCTGCTGGATCTTCTGAATCTTCTGGATCTGCTAGACCTGAAGGATCTGCTGGATCTGCGCGCAATCCGCTATATCCGCGCGGGATCCGATGAGGGACGCCAGGTGGCGCCCATTGATGCGAGCCGCCAGGACAAGCAATTCCTTTCCCTTGGAATCCAAGAAGAGCGAGGCTGGCCGCCCAACCCTTCAAATCCTTTCCGACGCTTAACACATATAAAAGCCAACGGGGTGCGTATGTGGCGCTCACAGCCAGCTGAAAAAAGGCAAAGGCAGGAACAATATACGATTGGGGATGCCCGCAACTCACCATCTGCACTGGTGGAAACCAGCTGCTTTCCATCAGGCCGGAATGCGACCCCCAGAACGTCCCCGCTATGCTCCTTGAGCACTGCTTGGTCTGCAGGCCAGCTGCCATTGTGGCCACCGAGCACCTGAGTAGCAGCAGCAGGAGGAGAAGAAGAAATAGGCATGAGTGGTACTGTGGCAGCATCAGTAAGGAGCAGTGACAGCTTCAGCACTGCTTGGCCCTCAGGCCAGCTGCCATTGTGGCCACCGAGCACCTAAGTAGCAGCAGCAGCAGGAAAAGTAATCAGAAGTGGCAGCAGTGGCAGCCTGGGTGCGCATGTGACCCTCGTCATCAGCTGAGAAAAGGCGGATAGGGGTAGGATGGGCACTCCACCAACGAGCACTCACACGGCCGCATTAATCCTTTTCAGGTCCTGCCCCATACTGTCGTATCCACACGTGTTTACACTTGTCCATGCTTCACAAACCTGTATCGTCAGCCAGGGCGGCTGCACCTTCTCGGCAGCTTCATGGTACTTGCAGCTCGAACAGATGGGGCAGTCTGGGCGCAGCGTGATCGCCTCCATGTCGTTGGGGCTGTTCTCAAAGTCGCTAGAGTGGGGGGAAAGGAGGAGCGAGGGGACAGGGGCCAGCGGGGAGGAAACGGGTGAACACGGTGCGTGAGAGATTTATAAGGGGGCTCAACCCTGATCCCTAAACACAGAGCAAAATATTTATTGGGGGGCGGAAGCGTCATGAGAAGTCAATGAAGAATGGGCTGTCTGAGCCAGCGTCTATTATTCCGGCTAAGAGTTCGCTCCATGCAGGCCGCCCCAAGCGGCCGCTGAAGGCCTGATTGGGACCAAACCTGGACCGGCGTTGTGGCTGGCTACAAATGGGCCCTCAAGCCAGAGACCGGAGTGTAGCTGACATGTAGCCGAGTCACACAAAAAACATTACTGGTCTCAGTGGTCTAGGCGTAGCATGATAGTTTCCATGTTGTTGGGGCTGTTCTCAAAGTCGCAGAAGTGAGAAAACTAAGGAGCGCGTTGGGCGGGCGAGGAGGGGAGGATGTTGTAGTCATGAGGCTATACACGAAAAAAGGAAGGCTGGGGAATGGGGAGTATGAGCACGAGGGGGACAAGAGGACGGCGGCGGTGTTCCCTGCCCCAGAACCCTGGGTCTGCCAGCCCCGTCCCCTGCCTCCAGATCCTGAATCAACCAACCCCATCCCCTGCCCCTGGACCCTAGGTCTGCCAGCCCCGTCCCCTGCCCCTGAACCCTGAATCAACCAGCCACGATACCAGCCCAGCCTGACACCAACAGCTCTTGACCGGGATACGGCTTCATAGTGTGAGAGTGGGGGGGGGAAGGGGAATGGTCCGCCCGCTTAAATTAGCATGGAGCGGCCGCCTTGCCCTCACCTAAGAGGGTATGTGGAGGAGCGGGTTTGTAGTGTTTCTCCACGTACTGCAGTATGAAAACACCAAAAACCTGCTCTCCACATACCCCCTAAACCCTTCTAAAGCATGAAGACCTCCTGCTGTATTCAGCGGATTAATAAAACCTAAGCACTAAACCCTTGACCCTAAAACCTAAGCACTAAACCCTCGACCCTAAAACCTAAGCACTAAACCTTTGAACCTACAACCTTAGCACTGTACCCTTGAACCTAAAACCTAAATATAGCACACACCTGAAGTAGCGCCTAAGCCACTTGAGCGTGTCCTCACAGTACTCGGAGCGAACGGGCATGTCACCCAGCGCACGTACCATACCGCCTCCGTGTCCCGCGTGGAAAACCTGCATATGTCATTGCTTGTACATGTTATGCTTGGACTTAGCAAGGTGCGAGTCCGGCCGCCCAACACACTAGTAAACCTGAGACACACACACAGAAAAACAGCCCGGGTGCGCTGTAACTTTGTGAAACAAGTGATGTATCAAGTGTGTATATGTGTGATTGTGAACACATGTGGGCGAGTGAAACGTGTGAAATGCCGTACACACCTGCCGGAGGAACTCCCACTGCGACAGCGCGGCGTCCATGAGCTCCACGCCTTGGGGCCCCGACCGCGTGAGGTGCAGGACAGCGTACCGCGAGGTGTAGGCTGGGAGGTATGCAGCCACGGCGGCGGCGGCGGCGGCGCCCATGTCGCGTCGCGACCCGGAGCCCCTTCTCGAACTGGCTTTGTGGCTACTCTACGAGGAGAGGGAAGCACGTGCTCCAGGGTTAAGGGTTCCGCCTCATTCTCACCTGCCTAGACAGGTCTCCTCCCTCCCTTCTTGTCCCTTTTTCTCCGCCCCCCCTTCCCCCCTCCTGCTGCCATTCTCACCTGCGTAGACAGGTCTCCTCCCTCCCTTCTTGTCCCTTTTCTTCCCCCCTTCCCCCCTTCCTGCCGCCTCATTCTCACCTGAGCAGACAGGTGTCCTCAATTTCGCCCTTAAGGTGTCAACCGTCCTTCTTCCTTTCCCCTCCTCTCCATTCTCCCTTTGTCTCCCCCCCCTTCCCCCCTCCTGCCGCCATTCTCACCTGAGCAGACAGGTGGCCCCCCTTCAGGCTGATACCCTCCTTGAGTTTGTTGAAACCTTGCGCCAGGTCCTTGGCTCGTAGGACGTCCTATAGGACCAGGGTGGAAGGGTGTGGACTTGTGTGAATGGGTAGGGTGGAAGTGTGGACTTGTATGAATTGGAAAGCAAGAATACTGCACACCTAACTGAATGGGAATCTGTGAGGGGGCAAGGTTACTCTTTTTGGTCTGCAGGAGCCCCACCTTCTGACAATGATCAAACCCCTCGTCCCTTTTATACCCCCATTCATAGACATTGTACACCCCCTTCCACCTCCATTTCATACATTCCTACACCCTTTATATCCCCTTTCACCCCCCTTTGACACCCCTCACCCATGCCATACCCTTTGACACCCTTTTATGCCTACACCCTAACCCCCATACATACTTTTGAATCCTTAACCCTTAACCCTCTCGATCACCTTCAAAATATGCAGGCTGACCAACATGTGCTCCAGGGTCACATCCATAGAGTAGCATTAGCTCTTGGTCACATACGCACCTACAATCAAACCCCCCTACCCCCCCCCTTCATCCACCTACACCCTACACCCCCCTTCATCCACCTACACCCTACACCCCCCTTCATCCACCTACACCCTACACCCCTCAACCCCCTTCATTCACCTACACCCTACACTCCTCAACCCCCTTCATCCATCTACACCCTACACCCCTCAACCCCCTTCATTCACCTACACCCTACACCCCTCAACCCCCTTCATTCACCTACACCCTACACCCCTCAACCCCCTTCATTCACCTACACCCTACACCCCTCAACCCCCTTCATTCACCTACACCCTACACCCCTCAACCCCCTTCATTCACCTACACCCTACCCCCCCCCCCTCAATCACCTTCAACAGGTGCAGGCTGACCAACATGTGCCCCCGCGTCACGTCCACCGAGTGGTGGTAGCTCTTTGCCGGGTCCAGCAGCCAGTCACTCAGGGACTTATGGAGAAGGTACACGTGGTGGTTGGCCTCGTAGAAGAGCGTGCCCCAGCCAGGCAAGGAGGGCAGGCGCTCCGCTAGACCCATCTGCTGCAGCAAGGAACTGGAGAGCGGCTCCTGGGCACACATGAGCACCTATACATCCGGATGACGTGGGGGAGGAGTGGCATGATGAGTGGTGAGGGGTGTGAGGGTGAGAGGGGTGTGAGGGGCTCATCTGTTTCAGCAGGGAGCTGGAGAGCGGCTCCTGGGCACACATGAGCACCTGAACCCCCGGACAAGCAGCATGGAAGGGCTAATGGGTTCAGGTGAAGGGCTGCAGCAAGGAGCTGGAGAGCTGCACACACGAGCACCTATACACCCGGACAAGTAGCATATAAGGGCAGGTAGGGCCAGATACTGCTACAGAACATCTGAGCAGGTCACAGCCTCATTTCTCTTTCCTTTTCCCTTTCCCTTTTCTTTTCCATTTCCTCTTCTGCTTCCCTTAGGTTGCAGGGGAGGAGGTGAAAGCTGACCTCCTGCACCTGCCTCTACCCTGGTGTGCAGGGAGAGGAAGATCAATTTTGCTCCTGTCCCTCCTGCCCCTGCCCTTCCCCTCCTGATCCTGCCCCTCTCCTCATGCTCCTACCCCTCCCCTCCTGCTCTCACTTCTCGTCCCTACCCCTGCCCTCCTGCTCTTACCCCTCCTGCCCCTACCCCTCTCCTCCTACCCTCCTGCTCCTTCCCTCCTACTCCTACCCCTACAGCTCCTTACCTCCCGCTCCTACCCCTGCCCCTCCCCCTCCCCTCCTTCCCTCCTGCTCCTGCTCCTCCTGCCCCTCCCCCTCCCCTCCTCCCCTCCTGCTCCTACCCTCCTGCTCCTACCCCTACCCCTCCCCTAGTTTTCAAGAGGCAATTGTTCACCTGCAGCAGGCTGGACACTGCGCCCTTCGGGACCTTCCGATCAAACACTTCCTCATAAGCATCATACAGCGCATTGAGATCCGCCACCGCAGAGTGCGTGCTGAGGCGGCACTCTTTGTAGACCGTGTCGTAGACCAGCACGCGGCCAGCACCTCCAGCCGCCGCCGCGGCGGGGGTCGGCGGCGGCTTGCTGCCGCTGCTGATCGCCGTGCCAGGTCTCGAGGTAGATTGCGGGACCAGAGCGCTGGCGGTTCCTTGGCGCGTGGCCGGCCTGCGAGTCGGGGAGATGGGCGTTACAGGGCGGCTGGAGCCAGGCGGCGCGCCCGGTTTGTGCGGAGTGGCCCGGGAGATGGCCGAGGAAGGTTCTGTGGAAGGCGTCTTACTGCCAGCAGATGGTTTGCCCCCGGCCGCCGCTGCCGCCGCCGCCGCCGCCTCGGCGTCGGCGTCGGCGGCTGAGGCGTCGCCCAGCCAGTCGTTCTCCTGCTCCTCCTCCGCAAAGCCTGCGCCGGCGCCTGCCATGACCTCGGCGGCAAAGCGGCTCGCCTCCGTGGCCTGCGGGTCTGTGGGCTCCTCCTGGGCCACCTCCCGCAGCCGCCACGGCTCCGTGAACTCGATATCCGGGAAGGTGCGCGTCAGCACCTCCTGGATGCTGCCGCCGGCGGCGTCCGGCCGGGTCGTAAAAATGAAGCGCACGTGTTCCGGGAGCTTGGGCGCGAGGCAGGTGATGATGAGGCGCAGCGCCTGGTTGCTGAGGGAGACCCCCTGCATGCCGCCTCCGGCTGCGCCCTGAGGGTCGCCCTCGTCGATCGCGTCAACCAAGATGACAACCTGTGCGGGGGGCAGCACGAGCTTGCTTTTTAAATTATGAATGGACACATGCTGGTACCAGTTAATCCGTTAACCGGTCGGTATTTATATTTGATTGAAGAAGTATGCAGCGGGCAGTGCGCACTTAAAAATACAAGGCGGGTAGTGATGCATGAGGTGTGATGCATTGAACCCTGATTTTCCGAATATATTAAACCCAGTGTGCCCTGATCATACCTGTTCCGATATTTCATCTGCAAGCGGCTCCAGCAGCAGTTCAAAGGCCAGGTCCATGTCATCTACTTCGTCGACCTCCCACGCACTCAACTCCTCTTGAAGGAGGTGCATGCGCAGCAGGGGTAACCTGCAAAGGGAGGAGGCAGTAACACATTGTAGGTAGGTTTGAGGAGTGAGGTGCGCAGCAACGGTAGCGTAGGAGGGAGGAGGCAGTCACACGTCGCGGGCTGCAGGGAGGTATTGAAAAGGGTGAAATGCCACCAGGACGTCAGTTGGAAGGTGCATACACCCAACCTCCCAACTGGTTTACAGTTAGAAGGTACACACGCACACACGATTTCCCAGCTGCCCAACTTCCCACCTGTACGCTACCTACGGTTGGAAGGTACAGACACCCACCTGCCCACCTGCCCACCTGGATGCCAGTTTGAGGGTACATACCCCGAACATCCCCACTGTCCACCCAAGACGCCAGTTGGAAGATACACACACCCAACTACCCATGTGGCACCCACCTGGATGCCAGTTGGAAGATACACAAACCCAACTGCCCAACTGACACCCACCTGGATGCCAGTTGGAAGATACATAAACCCAACTACCCAACTGACACCCACCTGGATGCCACTTGGAAGATACACAAACCCAACTACCCAACTGACACCCACCTGGATGCCAGTTGGAAGATACACAACCCAACTACCCAACTGACACCCACCTGGATGCCAGTTGGAAGATACACAACCCAACTACCCAACTGACACCCACCTGGATGCCAGTTGGAAGATACACAAACCCAACTACCCAACTGACACCCACCTGGATGCCACTTGGAAGATACACAAACCCAACTACCCAACTGACACCCACCTGGATGCCACTTGGAAGATACACAAACCCAACTACCCAACTGACACCCACCTGGATGCCAGTTGGAAGGCCAGGCTCTTCACAATGCGGACGGGGTCCAGGCGTCGCTGGTCGTTATGCTTCAGGAAGTGTACAGCAGAGGCAGGTCCGATCCACTGGCCAGGCTTGTCGGGGTCACGGCGGCCCAGCAGGTGCTCACAGAGAGCAGCTGACACGGTGGACTTCCCGGTACCAGGACCTGTGCAAGGAGCAAGTGTATGTTTAGAACGGTGCATACCCGCTGGGCCCTGCTGAACGCTTGTCCAAGGAGCAAGTGTATGTTTAGAACGGTGCATACCCGCTGGGCCCTGCTTAATGCTCATGCAAGGAGCAAGTGTATGTTTAGAAGGTGCATACCCGCTGGGCCCTGCTGAACGTTTGTCCAAGGAGCAAGTGTATGTTTAGAAGGTGCATACCCGCTGGGCCCTGCTGAACGCTTGTGCAAGGAGCAAGTGTATGTGTGTGTGTGCGGTGGGGGGGGACACAAGGTGGAATTGCCAGTACCCAGGCCTGTGCAAGGAGCGGGTAGGCGGGGCGGGGTGAGGGGCATGGGGAGGAGCAATAGGAAATCACCATTGAACGCATACCAATACAGTGGATATGTTGGTGCCCTAACCCGTAACCCTACACCCTACACCCTAAACCAAAGCCTCACCTGCCACCACACACAATGCCCGGCTGTTGGACGAGTTGATCCATTCCTGCACTCTGTCCAGGTTCCACACCGTCCCCTGGCTGCGGCGACCCAGCTGCTCGAGGTCCACCTTGTAGCTCAATGGCTTGAGCATCAGCTGCAGCTTCAACGCGTTGTTGAAGGCGGCAGTGGAGCCGTGATGAATCCTGGGGCCATAAGGGTAGCGAGATAAGGGTTGAGGGTAATGGGTGGAAGGGTTGGAGGGGTAGGGGGATAAGGATTGAGGGTAATGGGTGGTAGGGTTGGAGGGGTTGAGTGTTGAGTGTTGAGTGTTGAGTGCTGAGCATCAGCTGCAGCTTCAGTGCATTGTTGAAGGTGGTTGTAGAGCCAATTGGAGAGGCCAGAGGGGCTCAGAACCAGAGGGTAAAGTGTTGAGGGTTGAGAGTTAATGATTCATGGTTTAGTGGCAAGTGGAATTTACCGGTACACAACTCACCTGGTGTTTTTGAGGATCACCTTGCGGTCACTGGGCATCCTGCAAAGCAGTCCTGCATACACCCAAACTCTTAAACAAGCATGTCATGAACCAACAAAAGCGGCCAATGTCTATGCACTGCTTACCTGATGTTATCGAGGATCATCTCGCGGTCACTGGGCATCCAGCATTGCGAGATCTCGACGTCAATCTGCTCCACAATCTGGGACATGTGCTCTGAATCCAAACCCTGGGCACACACACACAGAGCAGGCTTGTCGATACAGCATCCCGTGCATCAAATGTGATATGCTCTGCTGGACTGTTAACACCTCACAAAAAAGCCAATGTGCACCACACTCAAGGCCCATAAGCTACAGCATGCATGTTAAAACCTCAAAAAAACAGCAATGTGCACAAGCATATGAGGCATGTGCTCAAGGCCCAGAACATGCAGCATACATTAGAGTGGAAGAGGAGGAGGGTGATGTCGATAAAGGGAGACACTGGCGACACTTTGTTCCACATTGTGAGACATGTGCTCAAAGCCCAGAACCCGCAGCATACATGCACTATCCATGCACTATCTCATTTTAATAGTGTGATGTGTGACCCTCCCCTTATACACACACACCTGCATGTGCAGCCCGTCAGGGCCGTGATAGTGTAATGTGTGATCCCACTCGTACATACACCAGGAACGGCTGGCGGGGTTACACCTCGGCATGTCGATTACCACGATGGTACCACCCGTGCAGACCTAGGGGATTGACAAGGCAGGTAGGGGTACAGTGAAGATGGAGTTACAGTGCAGTGAATTGACAGTGAAGATGGAGTTGAACCTCAGCTTGTCGATGACCACGATGGTACCACCCGTGCAGACCTAGGGGAGTTACAAGGCAGGAGGGGGGTACAGTGAGGGTGGAGTTACAGTGCAGTGAAGTGACAGTGAAGGTGGAGGTACAGTGAAGGTGGAGTGGTCCTAGTGAAGTTACAGTGAAGGTGAAGTTACAATTAAGGTGGAGATACGGTGAAGGTGGAGTTACAGTGGAGGTGGAGTTGCATTGAAGGTCGAGTTACACCATATCGATGGACATGATGGTGCCGCCGGTGTAGACTTCAGGAGGTTACAATTAAGAAGGAGTTACACCTCGGCATATCATGGTTTGGATGCCAAATCTAACCTTGGTAGTACAATGCGGCTGAACATGTGCCGAATCGTGCCTTATCCTGCTATACTGTGCTGTATCGTGCCGAATCGTGCCTTATCCTGCTATATCTTGCTATGTCGTGCCGTATCGTGCTACCATGGTGTGCAACGCGGCTTAACCGGTGCTGGATCCGTCGTGCCATATTGTGCTACCTGGGTATTACAATCGGCTTAACATGTGCCGTATCATGCCGCATATATATATATATATATATATATATATATATATATATATATGCACATTCGTCGGTTGCAAAGAAGCCAGTATTCCTCACCTTCAGCACGTCTTCAAACGCCGACACATCTGCCAGGTTCTGCTCCTTGTTTGTATCCCCGTGCTGGTTGATCGCCACGCAGTCGATCCACACGCACGTAGTGTCCGCCGCGCTGTGCAGGAACGAGTCCACCGTCTCCACCAGTTTCGACCAGGCGCCGTTCCATGCGTGGCTAACAAAGTATGTGGGCATGCCCAGGTCGGAGGGGTCGACCAAGTCTTTCATGTCGGCGAGGCGGACCTTGCCGGTGTTACTCTTCACCCACCTGAGGGGGAAGGGTGGAGGGGAAAAGGGGGGGGGCTGAAGGGTGGAGGGGAGGGTAAAGGGTGGAGAGGAGGGTGAAGGGTGGAGGGGTAGAGGGTAGGGGGGCGTGTGTGTGTGTGTGTGTGAAGGCGGACCTTGCCGGTGTTGCTCTTCACCCACCTGAGGGGGAAGGGTGGAGGGGGAAAGGGGGGGGGGGGGTGAAGGGTGGAGGGGTAGAGGGGAGGGGGAGGGGGGGGGGGAGAAGGCGGACCTTGACGGTGTTACTCCGTCATCACCCACCTAAGGGTAGGCGCAGAGGTTTTCAGGGTGGGGGGTGTAGGGGGAGGGGGTTTCAGGGTGGCTTCCTTAATCCATGCCTCAGGGCTTGGAAATAAGACGCCCAAAGGCGTGGATGAAGGAAGAAAGAAAGATTCACGCCCTGATGAAGGAAGCCACCCGTTCGGCCGCAGCACTGGGTAGGCTACCATGAATCAAGGACCCATTTAGGTCAAAGGTCATAGGTCATAGGTCATAGGTCATAGGCTTAGACACTCCATAGTTCCACTTAGATGCACACCATTTGCGTGGGGGTGAGTTCATTCATACTTTCCACCCTCCCCAACACCCTATCAATCTGCCCCCTAGAGCACAAGCATTTGCGTGTCACAAAGTTAACGCAACCACCTAAAGCCATTGTAAAAAAAGGGCCAGTCTGAGCTAACCAGAGGTAGACCAGCAATCAAAACCGAAACAGACACTCCCCAACCGACCGGACACGACCAAAACGAAGAGAGAAACTGAAAAAGACACGTGCCAACCAACCAGGTACGGTACGAACAGAAAACCGTAAAAAAAACCAGAGCATGACTCAGACACAGACAACCAGGAGCCACCGTCAAGCAGTCAGCATCCTCCATGGCGCGCCACTCACATGTACACTAAGTGCGTGGTGGTGAGCTCGTCCATACTTTCCACTCCCTCCAGCGTCCACACGCGCTTGGGGTCGTCCTTGATCAGGACCGGGGAGGAGAACTGCCCGGCTGCAAACAGCTCACGCACTAGAGCCGCAAGCTTGCGCAACCCTCGCAGTGTTAGGCCCTGAGCAGAAGGGGAGTTTAGGGTTTAGGGTTTAGGGTTTTAAAGCTGGCTGCAAACAGCTCTTGCACCAGAGCCGCAAGTTGGCACAGCCCTCGCAGTGTTAGACCCTGAGCGGAGGTGGGCGGGGTTAAGGGTTTAGGAGCCGGCTGGAAGCAGCTATCATACTAGATCCACAAGCTAGCACAGACCTCACAGGGTCAGGCCCTCAACGGAGGAGGATGGAATTAAAGGGTTTCGAATCCTGCTGCAAACAGCTATCATACTAGATGCGCAAGCTTGCGCAGCCCTCGCAGGGTCAGGCCCTGAGCGGAGGAGGGTGGGGTTTAGGATAAAGTGCGCAACAGGTCCCCTTCGGCAGTTGCTGGGAGGCTACCCTTTGGCTAACCGCGGAGGCTACGTCAGAAAGCTTACCTTGGTGGCCACGTCGGGCACCGTCAGTCTCTATACCATCATCATGTGGCTGCGTTGTTTACACCTTAACCTCCACGCTCTAATAGGGCGTAGCTTTCTTTCTTTCTACCATCATCACAGCCCACCTGCAAAGCGCCGTGAAAAACCTACTGCAGAGGCAAAATCACAAAGCTTACCTTGGTGGCCACGTCCGGAACTGTAAGCTTCTTGGCCGTCATCTCGATCCACTCGCCCAGAACATTAACCCCAGTAGTGGCCGCCTGGGGCTGTGGCATCGCCTCCCCCTGAGAAGGCAAAAAGGGCGTTTGAGAATTTTCAAGGGTTAAGGGTTTGAGCTGAATGCTTCTTGGCCGTCATCTCGACCCACTCGCCCAGCACATTGGCCAGAGGGGCTTCAGGTTGAAGAGCTGAGGGTTTAGGCTGAAGCGCTGAAGGGCTGCATGTTCCGTTTTTTTAAACAGTGAAATGCCGGATGCCCGATGCGGGGGCCTAGGGTGGCGGCAGCGCCTCAAGTTGCGGAGGCACACATGTGTAAGGGGTCAAGGCTTTGCACATTTGCATCATGTGATAGTGTCACAGTGAAGGGGGCCTGGGGCCAGGTGCTTACGGTCCTTACGGTGGCTGAATAGCATAGCTGAGATGCACTTACCGTAACTTGTAGGCAAAATCGGCTACTTTCACCAGTACCATAAGGGACCGTACTTACTTGCACAGTTTCTAAAGGCGCAATCGCGCAGCCCTAGGACTTCACAGGCTCCTGAGATTCAAGCCAGACTGTCCAGCCTAAGGCGGATGAATTCCCTTCAACCCTCAGGCCCGCGCAGCCCTAGGACTTCACAGGCTCCTGAGATTCAAGCCAGACTGTCCAGCCTAAGGCGGATGAATTCCCTTCAACCCTCAGGCCCGCGCAGCCCTAGGACTTCACAGGCTCCTGAGATTCAAGCCAGACTGTCCAGCCTAAGGCGGATGAATTCCCTTCAACCCTCAGGCCCGCGCAGCCCTAGGACTTCACAGGCTCCTGAGATTCAAGCCAGACTGTCCAGCCTAAGGCGGATGAATTCCCTTCAACCCTCAGGCCCGCGCAGCCCTAGGACTTCACAGGCTCCTGAGATTCAAGCCAGACTGTCCAGCCTAAGGCGGATGAATTCCCTTCAACCCTCAGGCCCGCGCAGCCCTAGGACTTCACAGGCTCCTGAGATTCAAGCCAGACTGTCCAGCCTAAGGCGGATGAATTCCCTTCAACCCTCAGGCCCGCGCAGCCCTAGGACTTCACAGGCTCCTGAGATTCAAGCCAGACTGTCCAGCCTAAGGCGGATGAATTCCCTTCAACCCTCAGGCCCGCGCAGCCCTAGGACTTCACAGGCTCCTGAGATTCAAGCCAGACTGTCCAGCCTAAGGCGGATGAATTCCCTTCAACCCTCAGGCCCGCGCAGCCCTAGGACTTCACAGGCTCCTGAGATTCAAGCCAGACTGTCCAGCCTAATGCGGATGAATTCCCTTCAACCCTCAGGCCCTCCTCGGCAATGTTTCTTCTTTCGTGACTCAGCTACATGTCAGCTACACTCCAGCCTCTCGCCGGCGACCCTGTTTGTAGCCTGCCATGCTGCTTTGGCCACCAGTCGCAGGCCCAACCAATTTTGGTCCCAATTGGGCCCTCGGTGGCCGCGGGCCGGCCTGCTCAAGGTGGACTTGTATCAGGGGGAGATGTGCACTACTCTACCGCAGCCAATGCGTTCAAAATCACATCAGAGGCGCAAAAACCTGACGCCTACAATCACATCAGACGCACCTTCCGGCTGTTATGCTGATGCCTCTTGAGGGACCGCTGCGCAAGCAGCATCTGCTTGGACATCAGCCCGCTCTTGGTGCGGCCCCCGGGCATGTCGGAACTTTTGACGCGCGTCGCACGCTCCTCGTCATAGTCAGAGGACTCCTCCGTGGTTGTTTCGGACCAGTCCGAGGAGTCGTCAGAGAAGACCAGGTTGGAGCCCGGCGGCAGGTGCTCGCTATCCACCCGCCCCTCAGTGAGGAACATAGACGGGGAGGTCGCAGGGGCAAGGCTGGCGGCTCCCTTTGCGGCCGCCCGCTGCGCTCGCCTCTCTTGCCGCTTTGCTTTGCTCGGTGACGCCGACCCAACCTCCGACTCCTCCTGCGGGCTGCCCGGCTCCGTGGTCGCGGCGGTGGAGGCGGGCGCCGTGGCAGGCTGCATGGCGGGTTTTACGGCTGCGCTCGTCGCCCGCGAGGAGCGCAGCGGGCGCGAGAAGGTGTGCGTCTGCAGTTGAAAGGCGCTCCTGCACCGGGCTGTGAGCCGCAGCAGCCCTCGGTCGAACAGGCTCAGCGCCAGCATTCTAGACCTGGAGGTTCAGGGAGGGTTCGGGGCACAGATAGTAAATTAAACAAATGAGAATGACTGGAATTGGTGCGTGCTCATCAAGGCTTGGATTCAGGGTTTAGGGTTCACCCAGCTGACCTTACCGGCACACAGAACCCTACATCTCGGGGCATTCCTTCAACCACCTGTTCGGCTAAACCACTGGATCGCACTGGGTAACAGGCTACTGACAAGGAAAAACTTCAAGAAACTTTTCAATGAATCGTCCACGTGGCAGTTGTCGCACCTGTTTCGGAACTGCCCTCAATGGACCTTTAACCATGAACCCTGATCCCTTGAAACCGTTCCATGAGCCCTTGACCCTGACCCCCCAGCCCTCCACCCACCTTCCCTGTACGGGGCGGTGTTTTGGAGCCCTTTTGGCTCTGAGAGCGCGCGGGTCATCCAAGGACCCCGGCAGCAGCGCCCCGAATCGGGGATGGCTGCCCGACCCCTCGCCCTCGGACCCCGAGGCAGCGACGCTTCCGCTGCCCCTGCAGCTGGTGCGGGAGACGCAGCTGGTGCCTAAGTTGACGTTGTGATGCGTCATCATGGACATGCGCTGCCTGCGGGTTTCCTCCTCGGTGCAGCTCTGCATATGGGAAAGGATTACAAGATGGGTCAGCGTGGGCATCAAAAATTCCATCCCCCATCCCCCCTTGCCCCCCTCACCACCACGTCATGATGCCTCCTATTATTTACTGTGAGGCAATGCAGTCTCTGCCTCCCTCCCCCCCCCTTGCCCCCCTCACCACCACGTTATGATGCCTCCTTTTATTTGCAGTGAGGCCATGCAGTCTCTGCCTCCCTCCTTCCATCCTCCCTTGCCCCCCTCACCACCACGTTATGATGCCTCCTTTTATTACTGTGAGGCCATGCAGTCTCTGCCTCCCTCCTTCCATCCCCCCTTGCCCCCCTCACCACCACGTTATGATGCCTCCTTTATTACTGTGAGGCCATGCAGTCTCTGCCTCCCTCCTTCCATCCCCCCTTGCCCCCCTCACCACCACGTTATGATGCCTCCTTTTATTACTGTGAGGCCATGCAGTCTCTGCCTCCCTCCTTCCATCCCCCCTTGCCCCCCTCACCACCACGTTATGATGCCTCCTTTTATTACTGTGAGGCCATGCAGTCTCTGCCTCCCTCCTTCCCCCCCTATTGTCTAATCACCAGTATCTTAGAATTCCTCCTTATGATGACAGTCCAGCATCTGCCTCCCTCCCCCCCACCACTCCCCATCACTACAAAGCTTTTGTCCCTCCTCATAGTGGCATTGAGGCAATGCAATCTCCCCCTCCACTCGCCCCCCTCACCACGCTTTTGTCCCGCCTTGTATTGGCAGTGAGGCACTGCAGGCGCCCTGTAGATGACAAGAGCCGCCACGTCTGTGAGCTGATCAGCGGCAGACTCGTGATCTTGCCCACCTGAAACCAGAAAAACGCTTGAAGGTTCAGAAGCAAAGCCAAGATGTCACGGTAGACGAGGGGTTAAGCTGTTTTATTGATAGGTTTGCAGTGAGGCACTGCAGGCGCCCAGTAGATGACAAGAGTTGCCACGTCTGTGAGCTGATCAGCGGCAGGCTCACGATCGTGCCCACCTGAGACCAGAAAAACGCTATAAGGTTCAGAAGCTAAGCCAAGGTGTCACGGCAGACGAGGGGTTGAGCTATTTTCTTGATAGGTTTGCGTATTTCCAAAATATGCTTGGGTATCTTCTAAATATGTCCAAATATCTTATAAATACGTTTGCGAATTTTTCTAAACGATTTTAGATTCAGAAGCAAGGCTATGATGTCACGAAAGACAACATTAAGATCCCGAGGACCGATCAAAGGTCATAATTCAGGTATACCGCTGACTTGCGATTCAATGCTGTATCAGAAATCGGCGTGGATAAGCTATAACTCCCTCAAAATTTGACTACGGTAGCCTTCCCTTCAAATTAACGTTGTCTAGGGGAGAGATTAAAATATTATTTATGGACCGTCGATGCCAGCTTCAGTCAGACATCAAGAGCTTCTGCCTGCTTTTTCCCCGAGGGCATCATTAGAGAAATTATCAATGCATGCCCGAGGGAAGGGAATTCAAATCTACGGTACCGGTGCCGGGCACCGGTATCTCTAAATATACATTTTAGATTGATAGGGTGTGCCGAGTGACGCTCTACCCTCCTTAGGTTAAGGGGATGGGGTATAGGGTAAGAGTAAGGATTAAGGGTTTACCCCCACATCCCTACGGAGTTAGGGTTAGGGTTAGGTTTAGGGTTTACCCCACATCCCTACGGAGTTAGGATTAGGGTTAGGTGAAGGGTTTACCCCACATCCCTACGGAGTCAGGGTTAGGGTTAGGTGAAGGGTTTACCCCACATCCCTACGGAGTCAGGGTTAGGGTTAGGTGAAGGGTTTACCCCACATCCCTACGGAGTCAGGGTTAGGGTTAGGTGAAGGGTTTACCCCACATCCCTAAGGGGTTAGGGTAAGGATAAGGGTTTAGGGTTTACCCCTACATCCCTCAAGCACGTTCATGCCATCATTGTTTCATGGGCCGCACCTAGCCAGATGTGAGGGGCCTTCATCCACCGCTGGCCCAAGGGGGGTTTCCCGCATCCAGACCACGGCCTGTGGCCCGAGTAGCAGGCATCTGATATCTCACTGCGCCCCTTTCCCCTCCCCCCCTAGGGCCACAGACCACCCCGGGATAAGAGTTAAAGGTTACCCACAAGCTCTCAACCCTCAGCTCTCCCCTTAACCCTAAGCACATAACCCTAAACTCTGAACCCTGAGCTCTACCCTAATCCTAAGCTCTATCCTAAACCTTAAGCTCTAAACCCTATAACTCTAAGCTCTACCCTGAACCCTAAGCTCTTAACCCTAAACCTAGGCTTCACTGCAGCCAACCCTACACCGGTTGCTGGTCTCCCCTGCTCCGCTCTACCTCACCCTTAGAAAAAAGCTCTGTTTGCCGTTGCGTACTCAGGAACAACAACCATACACCGGGTGCATAGTTAAGAACAACAACCCTACACCGCCTGCTGGCCTCCCCTCCATTGCTCTACCTGCCCCTACGAAAAAAGCTTTGTGCGGTTGCGCTAACTTGAGAACAACAACCCTACGCCCTTCATTCTCCAACTGAGAGTACTCCGCCCGCCCGCTCTCACATGCGCGACCGCCGCAGCTGCCGCGGCCACTTGCCGACTGCCACCCTGTGAAACCCTGGGGCCCCTCTCGGCCGTGGAGGCGCGCGGCTGCGGGCCCTCTCCCTTCCCGTGCCTGGTGGCGGCCATGGAGGCCAGCCGCCCGGGCACCATAGACAGGCGCGTCGCGACCATCGACGACAGCCGCCCGCCCATGGACGCCGCCATGTTGACCTTCTTGCGCATGGACATGAGGCGCGACGGCGGGGCGGGGGAGGTCATCGGGGCGGAATCGCTGCTGTTGCTTCCGGGGCTCATGAGGGAGTGACGACGGTCCCGCATGGCCTGAGGGGGTCAGGGGCCAGGGTTTAATGTTCGGGGGTCAGGGGTCAGAGTTTATGGGCGGGCGGCTGTCGCACACACACACATACACACATACATGCGTTTTAATTCTAACTGCGTGTTGGGCCCCAAAGAGGGGGGCAACACACACACTGACACACAAACACACAACCATGCACACACATACACACTGATGCGTTTTATTAGTACTGAGTATTGGGCCCCAGGGAGGGGGAGAGACACAGACACGCACCTCCTTGGTCCCTTGCCAGTTCTCATGCCGCCACTCGTCCTCCACATCATACGCCTTGGTTTTGGAGCGCCTTGGGTTGGGCGCCAGCACCTGGCTGGTTTTGGCCGATGAGAAAAGCATCCGCGCGGTCGAGGGGACGAACGCGCCTGCCGTGACGGGTCTGGTGCTCGGAGGAGGCACGTAGCCAGTCTGCAGGGGATAGGGTTTGGAACAGTGATTCTGATCTTGCGAGTCAGCTACAACGTCAGCTACTCTCTGGCATCTAGCCCAGGCCCCAGTTGCAATCAGCCATGCTGCCTTGGGCACCAGTTGTAGGCCGGTCCTATTTCGGTATCAATCGGGCCTTCGGCGACCGCGGGGCCGCCTGCCAAAGGTGGACTTGTAGCCGAAAAAAGGATCACTGCTTGCATGATTTAGATTTCAGGCTTCAAGGTTTCGGCTTCCGGGTAAAGGGTCAGGATCTTTGGAAAGGGCATATAGTCAGCCGGTAAGGTTTCAGGGCTAGGCTAAAGGGCCTTGAGCTCGTGCGGGGCACGTAGGCGGCCTGCTTGCTTTAGGGTTTAGAGGTTCACCCTGGTATGAGCACCCTAGGAATGCTGTTAAAAGTGTCAACCGGGGTCTACGCACCCACCCAATAGGGTTAAGGGTGTAGGGTGTAGGGTATAGGGTTTGCCCTTGTCTAAGCACCCTGAATATGATGCGACGGTGTCCACAAGGGGTCCAAGCATCCATACAATACTGGTAGGGTTCAGGGTGTAGGGTATAGGGTTTGCCCTTGTCTGAGCACCCTAGAGATGATGCTAGAGTACATAGTAGTAGATGATGCTACCCCACTAGGGGTCCAAGAATCCACACACCAAAATCAGGGTTGACGGTTTAGGGTTAGCCCTTGAGCCCTTGTCTGAGCAACCTCAAGATGATGCAACAGTGTAAACAAGGGTTTTAAGCAATAGGCCCACCCCAAAATCTTTTCCATATCTTCAACCTTCACACACCGTCACACCCTATCCGCAACCTTACCATAACATATTTGCAGCGTTCCACACCCTATCCGCACCCTTTTAAACCTGAGACTTTGCAGCGTTCCACACCCTATCCGCACCCTTTAAACCTGAGACTTTGCAGCGTTCCACACCCTATCCGCACCCTTTTACACCTGAGACTTTGCAGCGTTCCACACCCTATCCGCACCCTTTCTAGCCCATTGAAACTGGCAGTGCATATATCAGCATAAGTAAAACAAATGCAAGCCTCTCAAGAAACAGCTTCCACACCCAGCCGCAACCTTTCCACACCCTATCCGCAACCTTTCCACACCTGTGACTTTGCAGCATCCAGGTCCCTTGTTACGGAAGCCATCATAGAGGGTGCTCCACCCATGCTGTTTTCTATGTAGAAAAGGGGGGGGGGCATACAGTGATATGAAGCTCATGAAAATACTTCAGGAAAGCGATACTTGAGGGAGGCGCAACCGTGCTGCTTTCTACGTAGAAAAGGGGGGGTTGACAATGTGACATAGTGATATAAAGATCATGAAAGGGGTGGTGAGGGCAAATACCGGTAGTGACATAGTGTATAATTTCGACTACCGTATTTACTATTTAATATATAGCTAATGAGAAGCCTTGGGAGAGCCATAATGGAAAGTGATTTTCTCTGCATTCTGTGCTACAAGAGCAGGGGTGGGACAGAGCTGCATAAAAAAAAATAGATATCCAAGCTGAATGCATTTCATGTTCATGCTCATGTTCATGTCACTACTTTAAGTAAGTATGATGCAGCTATTTTCCCCACGTTGCATTATGCCCTGCATACAAAAAAAGGAGGAAATAGCTTGAGGGCTACGGGTCTAAGCATACAACAGGTGCTTTGTCATTTTCAAACACATGTTACATCGTCATGTTACATTTTCAAACACATGTTACATCTTCAAGCATTTATCCTCAGGACCAGGGAACTGGGAGCCGATCGGGTTCCGAGCCCAGAACTGCCGAGGCGAAAAAACCCGGGCTCAGTAAAACCATGGTATCGGCGCAAGCCGAGGCCAGACGACCCTTTTTAGACACGTGGCTCGGAAAAGCCGGGTAGATTTTAATGGCAGCTCGGCAGCTCGGCTTGTCTGCTTTAGCGACAATGTCGATAAAGCTCGTGCACTCTGAAAGAATGTGGAAAGTTTCAATATGGGCAAGGCATGCGTGTTTTGGATCCATTTCAAGCGGTATACCAGCTCAGCTCGGGTTTCTCCCTCGTCGCTGGACGGATGTCATATCCGCATGGCATCCGTCCCGACATAGCAACTCGCATATAACCGAGTTGCTATGTCGGGACATGTTGCATCCATGTGTATCGGCAGCTAGCTTTCTTTCTTTGCCATCGACAGGTATTCAGGGTCGTTTTGTAAAAATAACAAAATCAGCGTTCCGCACTTTTTCATACTTTCCAGTCCCGAAAAAAACCCGAGCTCAGATTAACGTCGGGTCGGCTTAAGCCGACGAAAACAAATTAGGGGTTCGGCTGAACCCGAGCAAAATGAAAAGGTCCCCCAGGACCCTGCTCAGGACTGGTTAACAATTCAAGCATATTTGTCGCTGCAGGTTCATTTGAATCGCTGAAGGGCCACTCTTTTCCGCAGGCCAAATAGAGAGTGTAATGGACGGCCCTGGATCGACACAACACGCCTGAAAAATCAGAGGTTACTGAACCCTTACATCAATGCCCAAAGCTGAATGAAAGTATGGCCAACAGCAGGGGCGCCCCTCTCATCCCCCCCCCACCCACCCTGTCCTGCCCTGCCCCACCGCACCCCAACCCAACCCCTCATCTCATCTTACCCAATTCAACCCCTCCCCCCCCACCCTACCCTGTCCTGCCCTGCCCCACCGCACCCCAACCCAACCCCCTCATCCCATCCCACCCACGTCACCCCACCCCAAACTACCCTACTCTGTCCCGTCCTGCCCCACCCCACCCTACTCTACCCACCCCCCTCATCCTGCCCCATCCCTCCCCACCCCAGACCACACCCCACTTCACCCCACCCCACCCTACCCTACCATGCCCCACACCACCCCACCCAACCCCACTCTACCCCACCCTACCCCATCCCCCTCATCCCACCCCACCCCACCCCGGACCCCAACCCACTTCACCCCAACCCACCATACCCTACCCTGCCCCACCCGACCCCACCCCACCCCCCTCATCCCGCGCCACCCCCGCAACATCCCACCCCAACCTACCCTGCCCCGCCCCTGCCCCGCCCTTGCCCCCATGTTATCAAGCGCCACATACCCTGCACATGAATGTACAGTCTGTGGCCCACCGTAGGATTCCCACCCGCTACTACTTGTCCAGCTCCTCCCACACCTACCCCGATATCATCATCACATACTTGAAACATGAATGTACAGTCTGTGACTCTGTAGCCACCATAGAATTCCCACCCACCACAACTTGCCCAGCCCCACCAGCACCTACCCCCATGTCATCAACATATACCATATACTCCACAAATGAATGTACAGTCTGAGGCCCATCGTAGAATTCCCCCATGTCATCAAACGCCACAGACGAGTGGCTGTACAAGCTCTGTCCCACTGCAGAGCTCCCACCCCGCCCAGCCCGCCCAGCCACACCCTGCCCCGCCCCGCACCTGCCCCCATGTCATCAAACGCCACCGACGCGTGCATGTAAAATGTGCTTTGACCTCCCAACCCGGACTCCCCGCTGTTCCCGCGACGGAGGTTTCGACGGTTGCTCCTATGGCTGGCGATCGACACGCCGCTGGCCTCGGCGGCAAGCCCACCCATGCCGTTCCCCGCGGGCTTGCCGCCCGCCGCGAAGGGGCTGTGGTGCGCCTGGTCGTCGGGCTGTTGAGGCGGGGAGTCGCCTGTCAGGAAAATCTGTACTGCCTTGCGAGAGGCCTGCCGCGCCGGCCGGGCGCTGTCGGGCTGCTGCTTGGATCCCATTCAGGCGGCTTGGGGCGGCTGGGTGGACGGCGCGTCAAACAGAGCTGTGGCCGCAGCAGCTGCAAGTGGGAGCTCTGCCGGGAGAATGCTGGAAGGCGACCTGTGACAGCCGCAACCTGTGGGGGAGTGACTAGGGTTTAGAGCTTGGGTTTTGGGCCTTCAAGGTTTAGGGTGTGGGCTTTAGGACCTAAATAGTTTTAGGGTGTTAATGTTTAGGGTTTGAGGTTTAGGGTTTAGGACCTTTATAGTTCAGGGTTTAGGGTTTAGGGTTCAGGGGGCATGCGTAGTTGAAGAAATCAGCAAGAAGGCAGGGTATACTGCAAACAGGAAGCCAGAAGGAAGTAGAGATCTGGAAGAGTTGAGTGTTTAAACCTTAGATATTATCATGTATCACCCATACGGGTCTCAGCACCTAGTTCCGCCCCATTCAGTGTGCAACAGCGCAGTCGTGCTCGCCCAGGCTGCTCTTTCACAGCGGGCAGTCGCATGAAAATCTACAAGGTTTGCTTGCCTGTGATGCAAGAACAGCTGGCAAGGACTGCACCTCATGCTACTAATGAAGTCTGGAAAGCTGGCATGCCATGCTAATAATGCATGGGGAAATGATTGCATGCCCATGCTGCAAAAACAGTCACAATGATTGCATGCCCTTGGTGCAATTACTTTGGGGGGGATGATTATTAATGGATTGCACTCCCATGTCTGCTCCCATGCATCATGTACAGTTTTTCTTGAAAGGACAATCTGTGGAGCAGCCCGGCTGTGGATGTTGGAACCCATGCATGACATGGCAGGTCGGCCGAAGTGTGTTGGGCAGCTCGAAATAGAAGCAACAGTGCCATGTTGGCCATCAGAAACCCTGATGTGTTTTGTGCCAGATGACATTATACCCGAGCAGGAACAGTGCAAACATGTCAATTACGCTTATACCGGTATGCAGACTTCGTTCCGCCCAAGGGGTCCAAAACGTGGTCAAAATTGGTCGCATGTCGTATGCATGATTCCAGTAAACAAAGGCATCTCAGTTTGGGGGCAGCGTACGCGGACAGGTTCAAAGCACCTCGCACATGCATTCTCACCGTCACGTACGAGTGCCCGACAGACTTCGAAACATCGATTCAGGACCTCTCCACCATCCAATCGCTGCACGTTGTATATCGCTCACGCTGTCATAGGTTCGCTCGAAGCAAATTGACGGGTCACAGGTGATGAGTTGCGGATGTGCGGCAACTAGTATCCAAAGCCTGTTTCCTGAATTCCCTCTTCTGCGGATTTCCGTAAAAGCTCACAATAATCAAATAAAATGATACAACGCAGGAGCGTGTCTTCAGGAAGACGGCACAGGTGGCACCCCAACGTGATTACAGTTCATCACTAAATCACCCTATCCGTACTTTCCCCCATTCGTGAGGCGCAGGCGCCACACACGTTGTGCACTTCTTACAGGCTGCTCGCCAGCTCTGTTTGCTATTCTCTTACGCTCGTTTTTCAATTCATGTGTCAATAATGATGATCGCGCACACACATGTGGTGTGATATTTGGTGTGCCGCCAGTACGGCAGCGACCACTTGGGGGGCAGGGTCTTTCACTGAGGCTTAAGACCATCCATGAGCTGAAAGGATTCGACTGGCAGCTGGCTAGGGAGTTTGCTTGGAGGGGGTCAGATGGGCTGTCATAATGTATTTCTGGCATATCCTCCTCTAGCTAGCCTCCATTCCTGGTGGTGGGAGTAAAGCAGCAACTCGTGGCAAACAGCAGGGCAGCCGCGGCAGCCGACCGGGAGCAGAGGACAACAACAGCTGCATTGGGGGGCTAGCAGTAGACATAAGCCGTACGAGTTTCACTAACAGGGCCTGCCTTGGGTCCATGACAAGAACATCAACCAGGGTGATGGGGGACTGGGGGCAAGAACGGGTCAATGACGTTACACCTCTGGGCCCTGCTCAGAAAGGACTCGGCCGCCTGGGCGCCTAAGTAAAAGGTGCAGGGGAAAATGAAATGGGTGAAAAAGTGAAGAGGCAGACAAAGGCTGGAAATGAAAGGCAAAGGATGTTCCAGTCTCTGAGAACGTCTACGCCTCAACAATGTCTACCACGTCTTCCACAAAAGCCAGGGCATCCCACCCAAGATTGCCCTGGCACAAATCGAAGAAACCTCTAGCACCATTCGAAGGACCTGCCCATCCCCGCTCCCTAAGTTGATCCTGCACACTGGGGCATTGAAAGCAAGCATGGAATGCGTCCCCCACATGCTCGCTGTCTCCCCTATCCCAACATCACTGGCAGCACCAGTGGGGCGCCCTCGCGGCCAAGCAGGGGTGGGATACGCTTGCTTTTCTGGACTTATCTTTTATTAGAGGATTTGTTGAGGGCTACTCTCTAGTGGAACTCAGGTGTTGGACTTGGTCTTCTTTGCCTTCCCGGCCTCTCCTTTGTTCCTTTCCCCCTCTCTTCCTTTTACTTCCTTCTTTACTCCCTTCGGAACTGTTGGGCGCCCACGCGGCCAAGCTTTGAGCGGGCCCAGAGGTGTAACGTTATTGACTGGCAGCACCGCCTGTCACGTTGCTGATCGCTGCGCCGTCCTCTAGTGTCAGCCGTGTTGACGGCGCCGAGCCGCAGCCTTAAGCTTGTGCGCACGCAAGAGGAATCCGTTCGGCTGGTTCTGCCCCTAGCCTGCGCACAGCACCCACCATAGGCTGGAACCAGGCGCGGTAGGCGGCCGCAGACCTGTGTTTAGTGGCAGGATCTCTGGGGTCCCCTCTGTCAGCTGCATCCAGCTGCGCCCGCTGGTATGCTGCATCAAGTCAATAACGTTACACCTTTGGGCCAGCTCAAAGCTCGGCCAGCTGCATCAAGTACCGCTCGCACCTCTGTGACAGGTAGCGGCTGCAGGTCAGTCGCTGTCTGACGCAGTTTGGGGACGGCTGATCCCAGCTCCTAGGCTCCTCCAATGCAAAAACAAGCATGCAGCGCGTCCACCACATGGTCGCCGTCTCCCCTAGCCCAACATCGCAACAAGCAGCACTGTCTGTCACGCTGCTGACCGCTGTGCCGTCCTCTAGTGCCAGCCTTGAATGAGTGTGAAGTGCTAGGAATCCATCATTGTCACAATCTTGTTTTAGGCATTGTCACACTACCATATGACACTACTACCGTTATTCCAGTTATCATGCACAGCCTGGGCCATGGTGCAGTCATGCCATCCTCCTATGTGAGGGGGTGCCAAAGTCCAGCTGGAACAAGTAAGGTCCGGACGTAGATAGGCTGGCGTGCAATTTGTTTTCCTGTGTTAGATTTGTGTTAGCATTGACGTTATACGTTTCTGAACCAGGCTCACGCAGGCATTCGATCGGCGGACGGATAAAACAACCCTGCCTGCTGGCCGGTCGTTCGAACATGCGCGGCCAGGACTTCAGGTGACCATGCGTTGTCTGACATGTCAATCATTCTTCTGCTGTCATGTGAGGTTTTCAAATGTGAAACACGCTGGTCCGCAATGCGCTACTTGTCCTGCTCTTGCTATGATTACACACAGGGCCGTCTGTTCACATTGGAAGCTCAATACCCTGCGACTATCCACGGAGCAACACCCGCCCGCACAAGCTGTATGCGAGTTTTTAGGGTTCTAGTTGAATGCGGGATTGCGGGCGGGGTAGCCAGCCAGTCGATTGATTACCGGTGCCAGTATGTCCATTATTTCTGCATCCACGGCTGGAAGCGCATCATCAACCTCCTTCACATTCCACGAATGAAGGTTGCTGCGATGTATGCTTTAATAGAACCAGCAGACTGAATAAACCTCCTAGTAGAACGCCTGACATCTCCTAGTCCGTCACAATGTTTAGCTGCTCCGTCCAGCCCAAAGAAGGCAGGCAGGCTCATGATAGATTGTCCACTTGCTCACATGCGCCATGGCCTCCCTGCTGGTCGAGCTAAGATAGTGGCTGAGTGAGCTCCCCCGCCATGGCGCCATCCTCCTTGCTCCCAAAATTTGAGATGCCATTGAGCCGAGAGTGAGGGCGGGACGCTCGGGAGCCCTGTAGTAGCACCAGGGGTAGGGGTATGATATGAGCGTCATGATAATTTGTACGCAGTATGGCTATGGTACTTGTGTTGAGGGTTTTGGGTTTACCCTGCACCCTACAGCCCTAGACCCTAGTAAACCTACACCCTGAACCCTTGACCCTCAACTAGGCTGCTGGCTGCTAGCCAACCCTGCCAGCCTGTGTCCTGCCTGGTTGCCACACCCATGGCAGCAAGATACGGCACGTTACGGCAAAGGTGTAGCCGCATTGTACTACCAAGGTGCCACAATACGCACGATACTGCACAGGTCCAGCCGGACTGTGCCACCATGGCCTAGCCCCTCCACCCTGTCCCGACTCACCAGGATTCCCATCAGCTTTCACTTCTCATCCCCTCAGAGAATCGGACTTGCCACGCGATGCCGGCCCCCTCTCTACCATCGCAGAGCTAAATGATTATAGGCAGGTTTCGACAGGAAAAGAGAAGAGGAGGAAGACGGGGACGTGACCGAGGTGGAAGGGTAAGCTACTGCGAGCAAGCACCAGCAGATTTAGGAGGCGGGCAACATCGCATTATCGTTCCGGCCAACCTGAAGCTGAGCCAGTCGTACCTGGACTCCTTTCCTGTGGCGGGAGTCCCATGTGCCAAGATCAGGCAGTGGCTGGCCTTGCACCGGACAATTTTACCTTGCCCTGAGGGCGGATGGAACGGGGCAGAGGTCTTCCTCTTCTGGGATATCGAGGTGAGGCTGCAAGCATCAGTGATGCCTCGGCAGTTATTATTTGCACCAATGCTGTAGATTTGAGTAGCCTACCGTACTACCCTTTGGTATGGATTAATTATTTCTTCAGTGCAGCCCCCAGGGCAAATTATGTACTTCAGCTCTTGATATACGATGGGAAACTGGCGTCGGCGATCGATCAGTTGTATTTAATGCACCCCTCACCTGTAGACGATGAGATTGATGAGGGAAGGCAATGCAAAGGGCAATGCGCTTCTATAGTAGCCTGTTTTGCTGCTGTCGGTCAGCCACCCCCACACTCATGGTGCCAATGCCCTGCCTTGGTATGCACTGCTGTCAAAGAACTGCCGCCCCGACAAGTTTGCGGCACCCCTAGCGGTTGACTATCTCAACGTGTTCCGAGACGCGCTCTGGAAATCTACCGGCGCAGCCAAGATCCACTACCTGGTTGTAAGCTTGAGCAGGGGGAGCATAACCGGTTGTCGAGGCCATATGCATTCCAGATCCCCAAACGCTCATGGTGGCACAAAAAAGGCACAGGTGAAGCCGGATTGTAGTACAAAGGTAGCATGATACGGCACAGATTAAGCCACATTTTACTACTGAGGTGGCACGATACGGCGTTAATTAGCTGGGCTGTGCTACTATGCAAATGCTATTACACTGTCATGTATTGATCAGCCAACCGGCTGGCTCGCTGGTTGATGTAATGATGTTGCATTGCTGCCTATCCGGCTGCTCATCGCGGCAGCAAGTAGGCCACCAGCTGGCTGCATTCCGGAGCATATTGAGTGTGTGAAGATTTTGAACAGAGCATATGACTTGTTTTCCTGCTCGCCACACCCAGTGTGTTCACGTCTTTTGCCACGTTTGTGCATACGTGCTGATTAATTTCTGTGATATGCTGCCCCCCCCCCCCCCGTTTCCCCTGTTTCATGCAGACTTACCCCTTAATGGGGGACCCCGAAACTCTCAGCAGTGACTCATTCATGGCGCTCAACTCCATCGAGGGGTGGGCCAGCGTGCTGACTGTGCCGGGGAAGCGGGCGCTTGCTATCCACAAAAACCACAAGGAGGTGAGTGACTAATCAAGAGGCCAGATCAAGTGGTCAGATCGGGGGGTCAGAGCATGTGGTCGGGTCTGGGCCTCTGGGGGTCAGAGCATAAGATCAGATCAGGAGGGCAGATGTGGGATCAGAGCATGAGGTTGGATCATGGGGCTAAAGCAAGAGATCGGAGCAGGAGGTCAGAGCAGGAAGTCAGAACAGTTGGTCAGCTCAGGTGGTCAGATCAGGATGGATTTAGAGCAGGTGGTCAGAGCAGGATGGAGTTAGATCAGGATGGAGTTAGATCAAGATGGAGTTAGATCAGGATGGAGTTAGATCAGGATGGAGTTAGATCAAGATGGAGTTAGATCAAGATGGAGTTAGATCAGGATGGAGTTAGATCAAGATGGAGTTAGATCAAGATGGAGTCAGATCAGGATGGAGTCAGATCAGGATGGAGTTAGATCAAGATGGAGTTAGATCAAGATGGAGTTAGATCAGGATGGAGTTAGATCAAGATGGAGTTAGATCAGGATGGAGTTAGATCAAGATGGATTTAGAGCAGGTGGTCAGAGCAGGATGGAGTTAGATCAGGATGGAGTTAGATCAAGATGGAGTTAGATCAGGATGGAGTTATATCAAGATGGAGTTAGATCAGGATGGATTTAGAGCAGGTGGTCAGAGCAGGATGGAGTCAGATCAGGATGAAGTTAGATCAAGATGGAGTTAGATCAGGATGGAGTTAGATCAGGATGGAGTTAGATCAGGATGAAGTTAGATCAAGATGGAGTTAGATCAGGATGGAGTTAGATCAGGATGGAGTTAGATCAGGATGGAGTCAGATCAAGATGGAGTTAGATCAGGATGGAGTCAGATCAAGATGGAGTTAGATCAGGATGGAGACAGATCAGGATGGAGTCAGATCAGAATGGAGTCAGATCAGGATGGAGTCAGATCAGGATGGAGTTAGATCAGGTGGTCAGATCACGTGGTCAGATCTGGAGGTCAGATGAGGATGGAGTCAGATGAGGATGGGGTCAGATCAGGATGGAGTCAGATCAGGTGGTCAGATCAGGATGGAGTCAGATAAATAGTCAGGTCAGGTGGTCAGATCAGGAATCAGATCAGGATGGAGTCAGATCAGGTGGTCAGATCAGGAGGTCAGATCAGGAATCAGATCAGGATGGAGTCAGATCAGGTGGTCAGATCAGGTGGTCAGATCAGGAATCAGATCAGGAATCAGATCAGGATGGAGTCAGATCAGTCGGTCAGATCAGGATGGAGTCAGATCAGGAGTTCCTATGGTCAGGTCAGATGGGGAGGTAGGCCCTGAGATCAGAAGGTCAGATCAGGAGGCCAGACCTAGAAGCCTGAGGCATCGTTGACACTCTCCTTCCCTAAATCTTCCCTTTCTGCCCATCGTATCCCTCAAAGGCTGACCATGCCCTTCAGTGCAAGATGCGCTACGCGATAGAACACGCTGTCCCCGGGGACGTGTTAGTGCTGGTGGGATCCGACGGCGGCTTCAAGGAGGTCATGGAGATGGCGCACAACAAGAAGATGCACGTCATCGTCTTTTTCATGCCCGGAAGCATTAGTGCGAGTACGGTGGCCATTGCGGACTGCACCATGAGCTGGCCCAACTTCATCAGGCACCACGGACCCAGGTCCAAGGCCATCGAGCTTGCCCGGTACGTGATCGCCGAGATTCACGCTGGTGTGCTGGCTGGTGGTCAACCTCTCCATGCGGATGCATTTTCGACCGTGAATCCCATGTGGGTGCAGGGAGAGGGGAAAAGGAGCGGGAGGTGGTGTGGTGTGTGTGGGGCGCACCAGGTGGGAGAGGTACCAAGCGTTTCCTTACGACTTGTATCGATGTAGAACCTCGCGTTTGACTGTTGACTTTAAAATATACCCGAGAGACTTCTAGAGTAAAGAAACGATAGGGATTGTGCGGTAGTTTCTAGGCGTTACATAGGGACCCTCCCCGTACTGTTCAGCTCACTTGAGACCAAAGTTCTCATTCCTCCCTTCATCGTAAGCCTTTACTTTTGCAGTGCTCGAAGACTGACAAGCAGAGGAAGGTCCAAGCTGTCGCGGGGCTGCTCGAAGATTGACAATTGTTTTGCTGCAGGCGCCTTCACATGTAGTGTGACATGCACATGGACGGCAGCAGTGTCATACTTGGCCCGCGTTGACCTACTCGGTATGCTGCGTTGTGAGATGTTTGGCAGTGCCAGAGCATCGTGAGGAGGAGTGTGAGGAGTGAGATGGGAGCTGATTGATGTGGGAGGAGCACACATGGATGTGGGGCAGAAGGAGGCTCTGGGGCAAGCTGGGAATGCTCCAGCAGGTTGGAGACCTGATGTGGGGCTTGAGCTGCTTGGACAGCCCTGCTGCTTTGATTGATTGCCGATCGCCTTCCATGCACATGCAGCACTTCATCCGCGGCAGAGCGCCACGATTGCATGCCGATCGCCCCACCCACATGGGCCATTGGGGCGCTAGTATGAGCGCCACCATTGCAAGCCTGGCGCCCCACCCACTTTGGCAAGTGGGGCGCTTGGAGTGCAGCACACTTGCCCGAATCAAATTTTTGACAATGAAACATGCTGCAACAGGTTGGAGCCTTGCTTCGATTTGTTTACCTCACATGGGTGCGTGGCTCCCTGCCCGCATGCCCCCCATTTGGGGGGCATACGGGCAGAAGATACCAAAGACTCAAGCGCACCAGACATGCGTGTCTGGTGCGCTTGAACCTTCGGAGCTTCCTTTTTCGTCGTAAACAATTCAATTTGTTTCCCACACGTGGGTGCATGGCTCTCTGCCTGTATGCCCTCCGTGCCCGGTGCGCTTAAGCCTTTGGTGCTCCCTTTTCGTCGTAAACAATTCAATTTGTTTACCACACGTGGGTGCATCGCTCTCTGCCTGTATGCCCTCCGTGCTCGGTGCGCTTGAGCCTTTAGTGCTCCCTTTTTCGTCGTAAACAAATCAATTTGTTTACCACACGTGGGTGCGTGGCTCTCTGCCTGTATGCCCTCCGTGCCCGGTGCGCTTGAGCCTTTGGTGCTCCCTTTTTTGTTGTAAACAATTCAATTTGTTTACCACGCGTGGGTGCGTGGCTCTCTGCCCGCATGCCCTCCGTGCCCGGTGCGCTTGAGCCTTTGGTGCTCCCTTTTTCGTCGCAAACAATTCAATTTGTTTACCACGCGTGGGTGCATCGCTCTCTGCCTGTATGCCCTCCGTGCCTGGTGCGCTTGAGCCTTTGGTGCTCCCTTTTTCGTCGTAAACAATTCAATTTGTTTACCACGCGTGGGTGCGTGGCTCTCTGCCCGCATGCCCTCCGTGCCCGGTGCGCTTGAGCCTTTGGTGCTCCCTTTTTCGTCGTAAACAATTCAATTTGTTTCCCACACGTGGGTGCGTGGCTCTCTGCCTGTATGCCCTCCGTGCCTGGTGCGCTTGAGCCTTTGGTGCTCCCTTTTTCGTCGTAAACAATTCAATTTGTTTACCACACGTGGGTGCGTGGCTCTCTGCCCGCATGCCCTCCGTGCCCGGTGCGCTTGAGCCTTTGGTGCTCCCCTTTTCGTCGTAAACAATTCAATTGTTTACCACGCGAGGGTGTGTGGCTCTCTGCCTGTATGCCCTCCGTGCCCGGTGCGCTTGAGCCTTTGGTGCTCCCTTTTTCGTCGTAAACAAATCAATATGTTTACCACACGTGGGTGCGTGGCTCTCTGCCCGCATGCCCTCCGTGCCCGGTGCGCTTGAGCCTTTGGTGCTCCCTTTTTCGTCGTAAACAATTCAATTTGTTTCCCACGCGTGGGTGCGTGGCTCTCTGCCCGCATGCCCTCCGTGCCCGGTGCGCTTGAGCCTTTGGTGCTCCCTTTTTCGTCGTAAACAATTCAATTTGTTTCCCACACGTGGGTGCGTGGCTCTCTGCCTGTATGCCCTCCGTGCCTGGTGCGCTTGAGCCTTTGGTGCTCCCTTTTTCGTCGTAAACAATTCAATTTGTTTACCACACGTGGGTGCGTGGCTCTCTGCCCGCATGCCCTCCGTGCCCGGTGCGCTTGAGCCTTTGGTGCTCCCCTTTTCGTCGTAAACAATTCAATTGTTTACCACGCGAGGGTGTGTGGCTCTCTGCCTGTATGCCCTCCGTGCCCGGTGCGCTTGAGCCTTTGGTGCTCCCTTTTTCGTCGTAAACAATTCAATTTGTTTCCCACACGTGGGTGCATGGCTCTCTGCCCGCATGCCCTCCGTGCCCGGTGCGCTTGAGCCTTTGGTGCTCCCTTTTTCGTCGTAAACAAATCAATATGTTTACCACACGTGGGTGCGTGGCTCTCTGCCCGCATGCCCTCCATGCCCGGTGCGCTTGAGCCTTTGGTGCTCCCTTTTTCGTCGTAAACAATTCAATTGTTTACCATGCGTGGGTGCGTGGCTCTCTGCCCGCATGCCCTCCGTGCCCGGTGCGCTTGAGCCTTTGGTGCTCCCTTTTACGTCGTTAACAATTCAATTGTTTACCACGCGTGGGTGCATGGCTCTCTGCCTGTATGCCCTCCGTGCCCGGTGCGCTTGAGCCTTTGCTGCTCCCTTTTTCGTCGTAAACAATTCAATTTGTTTCCCACACGTGGGTGCGTGGCTCTCTGCCTGTATGCCCTCCGTGCCCGGTGCGCTTGAGCCTTTGGTGCTCCCTTTTTCGTCGTAAACAATTCAATTTGTTTCCCACACGTGGGTGCATGGCACTCTGCCCGCATGCCCTCCGTGCCCGGTGCGCTTGAGCCTTTGGTGCTCCCTTTTTCGTCGTAAACAATTCAATTTGTTTCCCACACGTGGGTGCATGGCTCTCTGCCCGCATGCCCTCCGTGCCCGGTGCGCTTGAGCCTTTGGTGCTCCCTTTTTCGTCGTAAACAAATCAATATGTTTACCACACGTGGGTGCGTGGCTCTCTGCCCGCATGCCCTCCATGCCCGGTGCGCTTGAGCCTTTGGTGCTCCCTTTTTCGTCGTAAACAATTCAATTGTTTACCATGCGTGGGTGCGTGGCTCTCTGCCCGCATGCCCTCCGTGCCCGGTGCGCTTGAGCCTTTGGTGCTCCCTTTTTCGTCGTTAACAATTCAATTGTTTACCACGCGTGGGTGCATGGCTCTCTGCCTGTATGCCCTCCGTGCCCGGTGCGCTTGAGCCTTTGCTGCTCCCTTTTTCGTCGTAAACAATTCAATTTGTTTCCCACACGTGGGTTCGTGGCTCTCTGCCTGTATGCCCTCCGTGCCCGGTGCGCTTGAGCCTTTGGTGCTCCCTTTTTCGTCGTAAACAATTCAATTTGTTTCCCACACGTGGGTGCATGGCTCTCTGCCCGCATGCCCTCCGTGCCCGGTGCGCTTGAGCCTTTGGTGCTCCCTTTTTCGTCGTAAACAATTCAATTTGTTTACCACACGTGGGTGCGTGGCTCTCTGCCCGCATGCCCTCCGTGCCCGGTGCGCTTGAGCCTTTAGTGCTCCCTTTTTCGTCGTAAACAATTCAATTGTTTACCACGCGAGGGTGCGTGGCTCTCTGCCTGTATGCCCTCCGTGCCCGGTGCGCTTGAGCCTTTGGTGCTCCCTTTTTCGTCGTAAACAAATCAATATGTTTACCACGCGTGGGTGCATGGCTGTCTGCCTGTATGCCCTCCGTGCCCGGTGCGCTTGAGCCTTTAGTGCTCCCTTTTTCGTCGTAAACAATTCAATTGTTTACCACGCGAGGGTGCGTGGCTCTCTGCCTGTATGCCCTCCGTGCCCGGTGCGCTTGAGCCTTTGGTGCTCCCTTTTTCGTCGTAAACAAATCAATTTGTTTACCACGCGTGGGTGCATCGCTCTCTGCCTGTATGCCCTCCGTGCCCGGTGCGCTTGAGCCTTTGGTGCTCCCTTTTTCGTTGTAAATAGCACGCATGGGTCCGACACGTACACAAAAGTCGTTACATTTTAAGTTCAAGTATTCTTATCCTACCCCATGCACCAAATGACCCTCCCTTCCTTGATGACCTCCTAAGCTCTGCTACGCTGGCTGCATCACGGATGAAACGCCCACTGTTTAAACATGCAGACCGCATCACTGACTCCTGGAAAGTTGACACCCCATCTTATCTTATTCGAGAAAACCATCTAATCCAAATATGAAGCACTCTTTGCCTCATTGTGCTGGCGGCATCACAACTATCCAACTTGCCCCCAGGATATCTCGTCATCATGCAATGCCCTTTGTCTCTCTTTGTGCTCGTGTCATCACAACTTTCCAAGTTGTGCCCCAGGATTTCTCATCATCATGAAGTGCTTTTTGCCTTCTTGCTCATCTGCTCCACCTCGGGGTGCACCGGGTCGACAGTGGACGACCATCGCTCCACATACCTGAGGGGAACAGGGAGTTCATTCCAGGGTTAATGGTGTTTCACCCCCCGGGCCCTGCTAAAATCTTAAGGTCGGCCCTGCTGGCGAACAAAAAGTCTGCTGGAAAAATCATGAGAGAAGGCATGAGAGCAAGTAAAGGAAAGGAAAGAGCTTATGTCAGGGTGACAGCCAGCTTTTCAGATAATTCCAAACATCAGCAGTAACTTCACGCATGGTTTAATTGATTACGGTAGGCTGGAATATTTCTTAAGCATTTCAAAGATTCTCTTTTTGTCAACAGCCTTGCCCAGCCTAGCCCTTTCACACACGGTTAAATTTGATTGGATAGGAACATTTGTATTTTAGCTTTCCAGAGGATTTCTTTACACCAGCAGCCTTCCCCAGCCCAGCCCTTTAACACAGGCTTCATTGGGTGGGCACATTGCTGCTCTATAAATCAATGGCCTCGCATCGCCCAATTTCTAACAACCCAAGAAACAGCTCCAAAATGGGTCCCCAACACCACCAACTGGAGGACGCTCCCCTGACGAAAACTTCACCCCCCCCCCCCCCCAGCCAAGCCCACCCTGGCAGGCCGTAGGCAACGTATCTTATTTGGTCAGTTTCCCATGATCTCCCTAAACCTGCAGGCCTTGGTGGAAGCACCCTGAAGCTGGCTGCCACACACATTGCGTTTCATTGGACCCACTTATTTGTTTTATCGGCTCAAACTGCCCTACCCTATAAAACAGGTTTCCATGGTGAATGTGCTAGCGCGGTCACAACACCAGCAAGCATAGCACTTCCCTCAATGCAACCACTTTCCCATGACTTGACACCCCCCCCAAAACCAGTGAATATGCTAGCGCCATCCCTGCAACAACACATTTCGCACTTACCTCAACGCACCCCGTTGACAATGCCCCCAACCCGGTATGTCCCTACTTGAAAGTGTGACCCCCACACAGTGCGGCCTCGGTGGCCGTCTCGGCATCACCCCACTATAGGATTGCCCCAGGCGGCGGGGCTACCTACGTCCACCGCTACTTGGAGAGTCCTGAAGGAGCTACAGATCCAACCGGTGACCATATCCCCATTACAGATCCAACCGGTGACCATCTCCCCATTACATGACCTACTTGACCATCTCCTCATCCGTGAGCAGTGCGCCATCCAGCTGCGCACAGATCTGCTCCTCCTCCATGGCCACCCCGATGAACACAATCTCTTGCCGCCTGTCGCCGTAATCCGAGGTGACATCGAAATCCTGGGCAGGGACAAGGAGTGTCAGGTACAGGTCAGGGTACAGATCTGCTCCCCTGGGGAGCCCTGTCTCAACCCTCAACCCTTCAAACAACACAAGATCACGAACAGTCATTATTAAGACGGGACTGAGCTCTGCCCATACTCAGATACGGGTACCGAGCGCAGCCCATACTCAGACACAGCCGGAGATATTTTTACCTTTGGTCCAGCGTCGTCGCTCAGTACTGAAAATATCTTGCAGACCTGCCTCCAGTAACCTCAACAACAACTGCTGCTCACCTGCAACAGCACCTCCCGTTGCCTCATTAACACGTTCCTTACCTCAACAGCACCTCCTCCTATCTTTACAACAACTGCCCCTCACCTGCAACAGCACCTCCCGTTGCCTCATTAACACGTTCCTTACCTCAACAGCACCTCCTCCTATCTTTACAACAACTGTCCCTCACCTGCAACAGCACCTCCCGTTGCCGCACATCCTCTGGCCACTCATCATCTGGCACAGCGACCCACCTGCAGCAAAGCGTGGGGGCAGAAGGGGTGGGGGCAGGGAAATAGAGAAGGGGCAGGGGTGGGGACAGAACGGGAGCAGGAAAGCAGGGCCAGGGTTGGGGACAGAACAAAGGAAGCAAGGACACGGCAAGAGATGGGCAGAGACAGAACATTTGCTCGCCAGTCCCCCTCATCGCAGATTTCCAAGTGCTGACCGGCATGCGACCAGAAGAAAGCGTGCATGGGGACAGAAGAGGGGAGCGGGGCAACCAGGGTAGGAGAGAGGGGGGGGGGGCGGACACTTGCTCACCAGTCCCCCTCATCGCAGATTTCCAAGTGCTGACCGGCATTCAACCAGAAGAAGGCATAGGCGGGGACAGAACAGGGGAGCAAGGACACGGGGCCAGGGTTGGGGACAGAACAAAGGAAGCAAGGACACAACAGGAGATGGGCGGAGACAGAACACTTGCTCACCAGTCCCCCTCATCCCGGATTTCCAAGTGCTGACCGGCATGCGACCAGAAGAAAGCATGCACGGAGGCAGAACAGGGGAGCGGGGCAACCAGGGCAGGAGAGAGGGGGGGGGGGGCGGACACTTGCTCACCAGTCCCCCTCATCGCGGATTTCAAAGTGCTGCCCAGCATGCGACCAGAAGAAGGCCGTCGCATGGCTGTTACTCATCCACATGAAGCCCTTGGAGCGCAACACTGGAGGAGTGGGGAAGTGTGAGAAATGGGGTGGGAATGAGTAAGATTGTGTGAGACAAGAAGAAGGCGGTGGCATCCCTTTTGATGGTCATGTTACAAAGGGACGGCATGTGTCCATTGGAAAGCTTTGTTTTTGTGTGACATTGTTTTGTCCGTGTTCTGACCTACTTCACAGGCGAGAGTCCCTGTTAGGCCCGCACCTATACTACCTGAAGATACCAAATGTATTTGTCTATTTCTTTTATTTATAAGGGGGCTAACATTCTGTAACGTGCCTCATCCCCGGCCCATCTTGTCCGGTGAATGACTCTTCATCAGCCTCTCAATGGTCCTCGCTTTACACACAGTATGTCAGTATTATATTCGACCCATGCCGCTCGTCAGTGGTCCCAACCGGACGCAAGTTAGGCCATCAGGAATTGGCGATCTCAGGCATAAATTCCCCGTTTTTAGGGGAAATGAAAAGAAAGGGAATGGAAGGGGGGAGGGGAAGTAGGGCAAATGAAATTTCCTAGGGGGAACAGGAAAAGTATTGTGTGTTGAGCTCCCCACATGTCTTGATGGGCGAGCCCACCAGGAACGGTACCTAGGACAGGTCTCTCTAGGGCGGCGTCAATAACAGGCTGTGTTTATTTTTTAGTGACTCATCTAGATTTTAGCTACATTCCAGCCTCTGGCCCGAGACCCCATTAGATTGCCAGCCAAGCTCTGCTTCAGCCACCATTCATAGGCCGGTCCGGGTTTGGTCTTAATCGGGCCTTGGGCCTTGGGCCTTCATCCCAATCCTTAGCCCTAGAAAATAATAACAAATAACAGCGTTTCCATTGCATGAGGCCTCACCCGTCTTGATAGGTGTCTAGGTGAGTCCCCTAGGGACGGTGAGCCTAGAATCGGTCTCCCAGGGGCGGCGTCAAAAAACTCGTTTTAATAGATAAAAAACATTATTACTGGTATGTTTCAAAAAACATAACTAGTTTCTATTGAATGAGGCCTCACCCGTCTTAATAGGCGAGTCCCCGAGGGACGGAGCCTCCCCATCAATGGCCTGATTGTGTGTCACGGGCAGCCACTTGAGCACCATCTCCTTCAGCCTGGCCATAAAGGGAAGGGGGTTCAGGGTGTAGGGTTAAGGGTTAAGGATTGTAGGGTCTAGATTTGTTGTGGCAGTTAAGGTTGCAGCCACTTGAGCACCATCTCCTTCAGCCTGCCATGGAGAGAAGGGGGTTGACAGTGTTTATTTTTTCGTGATTCAGATACTTGTCAACTACAATCCGGCCTCCGGCCAGAGGCCCCACTTATGGCTGGCTATGCTGTTTGAGTGTTTGGGCCACCGGCCGTAGGCCGGTCAAGGGTTGGTCACAATTGGGCCTTACACGTCTGTTGGGCGGCCTGCTGAAGGTGGCCTCATGGCCGGAGTAAAAAAGAAATCCATACGTGCATGGACAGATGAAGGGAGCTTTCTACAGGAGCCCAACAATGTTAAAAGAGGCATGCCATGCTCCCTGCTGGGCATCAGCCCTTGGTAACTTGTTTCATACCTTCACACCAGCACTCGTTCCACACCTTTACAACAGCGTTCATTCCACACCCTCTGATGCCCCCACCTTTGAGGGTGGAACGGTTTCCTGCGGGAGTACACAAAGTTGCGGATCCCGAACTTGATCGCCGCGCTCGTCTCGGCAGTCTCAGCGTGTTCGTGCTTGTGCTCATGCTTGTGCTCATGGGTGTGGTCGTGGTCACATGCAGCGCAGTCCTCCCCCTCCACATGGTGGTGGTGGTGCTCATGTTCGCAGGCCTACGAGAATTAAAGGAGGCTTAAGAATAGGGAGGGCTAGGTGAAAAGAAAGGGCCCTTGGCAGAAGAGCTGCAGTCCACTGGGCTCACAGCAGGTGGCAGTCAGGTGCAAGTCAGGTGGGGAGGTGAGAGTCAGGTGGAAGTCAGGTGGCAGTCAGGTGGAAGCTAGGTGGGGAGGTGGAAGTCAGGTGGAAGCCAGGTGGGAGGTGGAAGTCAGGTATAGGCCAGGTCGCACGGTAACTTGGTACTGACCTTGCAGTCGCTGTGTTCCTTGCCATCCTCGGCGTGGCTGTGGTCGTGCGCCTTGTGCTCGTGCGCCTTGTGCTCGTGACTGTGACCATGCTCCTTGTGGTCGTGACTGTGACCGTGCTCCTTGTGCATGTGGTCATGCTTCTCGTGATCGTGGCCGTTGTGGTCATCATGGTCATGAGCACATGCCTGGAGGGTGAGTGGAGTGCATGGGTCAGGTAGGGGATCAGCGGGGGAAGGTTGTGCCTTTCGTGACCATGTAGGAAAGAAACAAAGCTACACCCCGTGGGGGGCGTGAGAGTTAAGGAAACAGCGCAGCCATGTGCACCTCGTGGTCGTGGCCTTTGAGGTCATCATGGTCATGCGCACATGCCTGGAGGGGGTGTGGAGTGCATGGGTCAGGTAGGGGATCAGCAGGGGAAGGTTGTGCCTTTCGTGACCATGTAGGAAAGAAACAAAGCTACACCCCGTGGGGGGCGTGGGAGTTAAGGAAACAGCGCAGCCATGTGCACCTCATGGTCGTGGCCTTTGAGGTCATGGTCATGCCTGGAGGAGGTGTGGCGTGCATCGGTCAGGTAGAGGATCAGCGGGGGAAGGTTGTGCCTGTCGTGACCACGACCATGGGCGTCTGGAGGTCGAGGCCCTTGTGTTCATGGTCATGGCATGGAGGTGTGGAGTGCGGCCGTCAGGAAGAGGAAGGTAGCCATGTCCCATGCTTCGGCCTAATGGGCAGCTTCCTTAATCCACACACTAGTTTTTTTCTATCCACCGGTATATTTATTTTTAGTAGAGGATCAGCGGATTGGGGTTGTGCTTCTTGTGGCCACAACCGAGTGCTTCTCGCGGTCGTGGCTACAGCCCCTTCTGCTCAACTGCTCGTGTCACAGTTTAGGCCCAGCTGGGCCTGTGGCAGCCGCGGAACGGCCAACCAAAGGTTAAATTTAGCTGGAAAATGACAAACTGGTTGAGAAGCGTTACTATTAAAACCATTGTCCCGTATTCCCTGAGAACCATACCCGCCCAAACTCCCGCGCTTCCCCCCCTCGGTACTAAAGAAAGCATCGAGCCGAATGACACCAGCCATCAAGAAGCCTATTTATTCATTTATCCATCAATCTATGTAAATAACTCACTAACACAACCCATCTATGTTTCAATCAACCTATGTAAGCAACTCACTAACACAACCTATCTATCTATCTATCTGTCAATATATCTATCTAACTACCGGTAACTAACGCAGCCTATCTATCTATCTGTCAATCTACCCATGTACCTCACCTTGCAGTCGTCATGCTCCTTCCCATCCTCGCCATGGCTGTGCTGATGGTCATGCACATGGCCATGGTCATGGCCGTGCTTGTGGTCCCCGGCCGCTGCCTCCTTGGCCGCAGCCGCCTTAGCTTCTGCCGCCTTGGCTTGCGCCGCCTTTGCAGCTGCAACGGCCCCACGGTGCTGCCCCTCCACGTTCAGCTTGGCCATGACGCCGGAGGTGCAGCTTCCAAACACAACGTCCACAGGCACCTGACAGTACACAGGGTTCAGGCTTTATATCCAGGTTTAAGGGTTAAATGGTTCATGTCCATGTCACAGGAGAATCAGATGCAGCAGCAGCAGCAGCAACGCGGAGGTTGAGAATGGTGGGATGCATGAAACGACAGAGCTAGATGTCTCGAGTGTTATACAAGTTGCAGCAGAGCAGTAGAAGCAGCAACAAAGTGCAGGTGACAGGGAGCTCTACGCCATATTAAAAAAATACCCCCAACTTCGATTTTTTCTTTTAAATGGTTATAACTGATTTTGCGCGAACCTATTATCGGTCATGTCTTCTGATCAGGCGCGACCGAGAATAGCTCCGCGCACAAAACAAATTATAATGTGTTCCTGCCACTCCGCCCTCTGTGTCCCACCGTCCATCCTCATTTCCTTGTTCACAAGTGATGACTGTCGCGAGGGGGTTGAGCGAGGCCACTAGACACCAGCTGCTCTGCAACCAGACCATCCAACCACGGATCCCTCCCCTTGATCCCTCTCCCCCGACCCAACTCTTGGACCCCAACTCCTTGTCCCCCTGGTCGCACCTTTCCCTGCTCGCAAGTAATGACTGTCGCGAGGGGGTTGAGCGAGGCCACTAGACACCAGCTGCTCTGCAACCAGACCATCCAACCACGGATCCCTCCCCTTGATCCCTCCCCCCCGACCCAAACTCTTGGACCCCAACTCCTTGTCCCCCTGGTCGCACCTTTCCCTGCTCGCAAGTAATGACTGTCGCGAGGGGGTTGAGCGAGGCCACTAGACACCAGCTGCTCTGCAACCAGACCATCCAACCACGGATCCCTCCCCTTGATCCCTCTCCCCCGACCCAACTCTTGGACCCCAACTCCTTGTCCCCCTGGTCCCACCCTTTTCTTCTTCACAAGTTATGACTGTCGCGAGGGGGTTGAGGCCACAATGGACACAAGCTGCTCTCCAACCAGACCATCCAACCACTGATCCCCCCCTTGACCCCCCCCTTGATCCCTCCCCCCGACCCCAACTCTTTGTCCCCCTGGTCGCACCTTTCCCTGCTCGCAAGTAATGACTGTCGCGAGGGGGTTGAGCGAGGCCACAATGGAAACAAGCTGCTCCAGGGCCGCCTTGTCCGGCAACATGTCGGTCTTGTTGCACACCACATAATCCGCGCACTCCACCTACAGCAAAGGCCCAGTGTGTATGATACACGTTGTGGAATCAAGGCTCAGGATTATGACAGCTGTTTTGCCGGGTAACATGTCGGTCTTGTTACAAACCACGTAGTCGGCCCACTCCACCTAAAGCAAAGGCCCAGTGTGAAGGATACACGTCTTGGATATAGGGCTCAGGATAATTGAAGTTGTTTTTCTGGGTAACATGTCGGTCTTGTTGCACACCACGTCATCCGCGCACTCCACCTGAGGGGGTGAGGAATATAAACACTGAGGGTCTGCCAACTCCACTTAAAGGAAAGGCCCAGTGTGGAGGATATAAATGTTGAATACAGGGCTCAGTATTATCAGAGCGTAGTCAATCCCTACCAGCCCCACGCAGCTGGACGTTCAGCAGGAAAAAAAGGAAATACGGGTGGCAAAGTCTGATAGGTCACTGAAACTCGCTGTAAATTGAAAATAATTAAGTGCATCTCAACAAACATTTTTGTTTCATCAACCCCATCATTCGGGCAAATCCCTTGAGGGCACTGGGTTCAGGGCTACGCCTTCCATATCCCAACCTTTCACTAAACAAACTCCGTTTCAGCAGGGTGTTGAAAAGTGTGGTCGCCCACCTGTTCCACCAGCAAGTCCACCACAGGCCGTAGGTTGCCCCCCTCTCCCAGCTCCGGCCTTGTCGCCAGCGGCGCCCTGAGAGCAAATTAATTGAAAACTGATGTTCAATGCATTAAGAACAAGTGATCTATTTGACACAGCTCCAGCCTTGTTGCCAGCGGCGCCCTGTGGGCGATGACAAGGAAATTTATTATCAGCTGATGTTTTATGTGTTTATAGTATTTTATTTCCTTTTTCGAAAGGGCCACGTAGTGCGTACTGTCTGGTACACCATACACATGTATGCGACACAATTGTGGCTGGCATCAGGGCTCAGGTTTAACGAGGTGAACAGCTCATGACCGCTCAGATTCTGTGCAACACAACACGTGTTCCATGTCAACGGCACAGTCTCGTCTGAAGCCGCAACAAAGGAGTAAGATGTAGAGTAATCTGCTTAAACTATGAAATCCAAGCATAAATGTTGCAAGGGCTTAACCGTTGAACACAAATCCAAAAGCTGTGAGCCGCACACCCACCGAGCCGCAGACCGCAAAGACTAGCCGCACACCCACTGAGCTGCACACCCACCTGCTTGCATAGTCTGTGATGAACGTAGCGGAGTCCACCACCGTCACTAGCGTGTCCAGCTCGATGCGCTCCATCACTGGGTGGCCCGAGGAGGAGGCCTCGGAGAACTTGTCGCGGATGTTCTGAGGCTCTGCAACACCGCTGTTCTCCAAGATGATCCTACAACAAGAGGGAGGGCGGTCAAATTAGAGGAATGCTCCTGCAACAGGCGGGCACAAAGGCAAAGACAACTAGTCTTGCATGTTCTGAGGCTCTGCCGCGCCGCTGTTCTCCAAGATGATCCTGGAACATGACGGAGGGAGGGTTAATCAGAGGAGTGCTCATACAGCAGGAAGGAGGGCTGGCAAAGCATAGCAGTGATCCTGCAACAACAGCGGGTACACACGACTAGTTCCGGCTGGTCTGAGGCTCTGCAACAGAAAGGAGGGTGGACAAAGCATAGCAGTGATCCTGCAACAGGCAGAAGGGCGGGCAAGGCATAGCAGTGATCCTGCAACAGGCAGAAGGGCGGGCAAAGCATAGCAGTGATCCTGCAACAGGCAGAAGGGCGGGCAAAGCATAGCAGCGATCCTGCAACAGGCAGAAGGGCGGGCAAAGCATAGCAGTGATCCTGCAACAGGCAGAAGGGCGGGCAAAGCATAGCAGCGATCCTGCAACAGGCAGAAGGGCGGGCAAAGCATAGCAGTGATCCTGCAACAGGCAGAAGGGCAGGCAAAGCATAGCAGTGATCCTGCAACTGGCAGAAGGGCGGGCAAAGCATAGCAGTGATCCTGCAACAGGCAGAAGGGCGGGCAAAGCATAGCAGTGATCATGCAACAGGCAGAAGGGCGGGCAAGGCATAGCAGTGATCCTGCAACAGGCAGAAGGGCGGGCAAGGCATAGCAGTGATCCTGCAACAGGCAGAAGGGCGGGCAAAGCATAGCAGTGATCCTGCAACAGGCAGAAGGGCGGGCAAAGCATAGCAGTGATCCTGCAACAGGCAGAAGGGCGGGCAAAGCATAGCAGTGGTCCTGCAACAGGCAGAAGGGCGGGCAAAGCATAGCAGTGATCCTGCAACAGGCAGAAGGGCGGGCAAGGCATAGCAGTGATCCTGCAACAAGCAGAAGGGCGGGCAAAGCATAGCAGTGATCCTGCAACAGGCAGAAGGGCGGGCAAAGCATAGCAGTGATCCTGCAACAGGCAGGAGGGCGGGCAAAGCATAGCAGTGATCCTGCAACAGGCAGGAGGGCGGGCAAAGCATAGCAGTGATCCTGCAGCAGGCAGAAGGGCGGGCAAAGCATAGCAGTGATCCTGCAACAGGCAGAAGGGCGGGCAAAGCATAGCAGTGATCCTGCAACAGGCAGAAGGGCGGGCAAAGCATAGCAGTGGTCCTGCAACAGGCAGAAGGGCGGGCAAAGCATAGCAGTGATCCTGCAACAGGCAGGAGGGCGGGCAAAGCATAGCAGTGATCCTGCAACAGGCAGAAGGGCGGGCAAAGCATAGCAGTGATCCTGCAACAGGCAGAAGGGCGGGCAAAGCATAGCAGCGATCCTGCAACAGGCAGAAGGGCGGCAAAGCATAGCAGCGATCCTGCAACAGGCAGAAGGGCAGGCAAAGCATAGCAGTGATCCTGCAACAGGCAGAAGGGCGGGCAAAGCATAGCAGTGATCCTGCAACAGGCAGAAGGGCGGGCAAAGCATAGCAGTGATCCTGCAACAGGCAGAAGGGCGGGCAAAGCATAGCAGTGGTCCTGCAACAGGCAGAAGGGCGGGCAAAGCATAGCAGTGATCATGCAACAGGCAGAAGGGCGGGCAAGGCATAGCAGTGATCCTGCAACAGGCAGAAGGGCAGGCAAAGCATAGCAGTGATCCTGCAACAGGCAGAAGGGCGGGCAAAGCATAGCAGCGATCCTGCAACAGGCAGAAGGGCGGGCAAAGCATAGCAGTGATCCTGCAACAGGCAGAAGGGCGGGCAAAGCATAGCAGCGATCCTGCAACAGGCAGAAAGGCGGGCAAAGCATAGCAGTGATCATGCAGCAGGCAGAAGGGCGGGCAAAGCATAGCAGAGATCCTGCGACAGGCAGAAGGGCGGGCAAAGCATAGCAGTGATCCTGCAACAGGCAGGAGGGCGGGCAAAGCATAGCAGTGATCCTGCAACAGGCAGAAGGGCAGGCAAAGCATAGCAGTGATCCTGCAACAGGCAGAAGGGCGGGCAAAGCATAGCAGTGATCCTGCAACAGGCAGAAGGGCGGGCAAAGCATAGCAGTGATCCTGCAACAGGCAGAAGGGCGGGCAAAGCATAGCAGTGATCCTGCAACAGGCAGAAGGGCGGGCAAAGCATAGCAGTGATCCTGTAACAGGCAGAGGGGCGGGCAAAGCATAGCAGTGATCCTGCAACAGGCAGAAGGGCGGGCAAAGCATAGCAGTGGTCCTGCAACAAACAGAAGGGCGGGCAAAGCATAGCAGCGATCCTGCAACAGGCAGAAGGGCGGCAAAGCATAGCAGTGATCCTGCAACAGGCAGAAGGGCGGGCAAAGCATAGCAGTGATCCTGCAACAGGCAGAAGGGCGGGCAAAGCATAGCAGTGATCCTGCAACAGGCAGAAGGGCGGGCAAGGCATAGCAGTGATCCTGCAACAGGCAGGAGGGCGGGCAAAGCATAGCAGTGGTCCTGCAACAGGCAGAAGGGCGGGCAAAGCATAGCAGCGATCCTGCAACAGGCAGAAGGGCGGCAAAGCATAGCAGTGATCCTGCAACAGGCAGAAGGGCGGGCAAGGCATAGCAGTGATCCTGCAACAGGCAGGAGGGCGGGCAAAGCATAGCAGTGGTCCTGCAACAGGCAGAAGGGCGGGCAAAGCATAGCAGCGATCCTGCAACAGGCAGAAGGGCGGCAAAGCATAGCAGTGATCCTGCAACAGGCAGAAGGGCGGGCAAAGCATAGCAGTGATCCTGCAACAGGCAGAAGGGCGGGCAAAGCATAGCAGTGATCCTGCAACAGGCAGAAGGGCGGGCAAAGCATGGCAGTGATCCTGCAACAGGCAGAAGGGCGGGCAAAGCATAGCAGTGATCCTGCAACAGGCAGAAGGGCGGGCAAAGCATAGCAGTGATCCTGCAACAGGCAGAAGGGCGGGCAAAGCATAGCAGTGATCATGCAACAGGCAGAAGGGCGGGCAAAGCATAGCAGTGATCATGCAGCAGGCAGAAGGGCGGGCAAAGCATAGCAGTGATCCTGCAACAGGCAGAGGGGCGGGCAAAGCATAGCAGTGATCCTGCAACAGGCAGAAGGGCGGGCAAAGCATAGCAGTGATCCTGCAACAGGCAGAAGGGCGGGCAAAGCATAGCAGTGATCCTGCAACAGGCAGAAGGGCGGGCAAAGCATAGCAGTGATCCTGCAACAGGCAGAAGGGCAGGCAAAGCATAGCAGTGATCCTGCAACAGGCAGAAGGGCGGGCAAAGCATAGCAGTGATCCTGCAACAGGCAGAAGGGCGGGCAAGGCATAGCAGTGATCCTGCAACAGGCAGAAGGGCGGGCAAGGCATAGCAGTGATCCTGCAACAGGCAGAAGGGCGGGCAAAGCATAGCAGTGATCCTGCAACAGGCAGAAGGGCAGGCAAAGCATAGCAGTGATCCTGCAACAGGCAGAAGGGCGGGCAAAGCATAGCAGTGATCCTGCAACAGGCAGAAGGGCAGGCAAAGCATAGCAGTGATCCTGCAACAGGCAGAAGGGCAGGCAAAGCATAGCAGTGATCCTGCAACAGGCAGAAGGGCGGGCAAAGCATAGCAGTGATCCTGCAGCAGGCAGAAGGGCGGGCAAAGCATAGCAGTGATCCTGCAACAGGCAGAAGGGCGGGCAAAGCATAGCAGTGATCCTGCAACAGGCAGAAGGGCGGGCAAGGCATAGCAGTGATCCTGCAACAGGCAGAAGGGCGGGCAAAGCATAGCAGTGATCCTGCAACAGGCAGAAGGGCGGGCAAAGCATAGCAGTGATCCTGCAACAGGCAGAAGGGCGGGCAAAGCATAGCAGTGATCCTGCAACAGGCAGAAGGGCGACAAAGCATAGCAGTGATCCTGCAACAGGCAGAAGGGCGGGCAAAGCATAGCAGTGATCCTGCAACAGGCAGAAGGGCGGGCAAAGCATAGCAGTGATCCTGCAACAGGCAGAAGGGCGGGCAAAGCATAGCAGTGGTCCTGCAACAGGCAGAAGGGCGGGCAAAGCATAGCAGTGATCCTGCAACAGGCAGGAGGGCGGGCAAAGCATAGCTGTGATCCTGCAACAGGCAGGAGGGCGGGCAAAGCATAGCAGTGATCCTGCAACAGGCAGAAGGGCGGGCAAAGCATAGCAGTGATCCTGCAACAGGCAGGAGGGCGGGCAAAGCATAGCAGTGATCCTGCAACAGGCAGAAGGGCGGGCAAAGCATAGCTGTGATCCTGCAACAGGCAGGAGGGCGGGCAAAGCATAGCAGTGATCCTGCAACAGGCAGAAGGGCGGGCAAAGCATAGCAGTGATCATGCAGCAGGCAGAAGGGCGGGCAAAGCATAGCAGTGATCCTGCAGCAGGCAGAAGGGCGGGCAAAGCATAGCAGTGATCCTGCAACAGGCAGAAGGGCGGGCAAGGCATAGCAGTGATCCTGCAACAGGCAGAAGGGCGGGCAAAGCATAGCAGTGATCCTGCAACCGGCAAAGGCCGGGCAAAGCATAGCAGTGATCCTGCAACAGGCAGAAGGGCGGGCAAGGCATAGCAGTGATCCTGCAACAACAGCGGGTACACACGACTAGTTCCGGCTGGTCTGAGGCTCTGCAACAGAAAGGAGGGTGGACAAAGCATAGCAGTGATCCTGCAACAGGCAGAAGGGCGGGCAAAGCATAGCAGTGATCCTGCAACAGGCAGAAGGGCGGGCAAGGCATAGCAGTGATCCTGCAACAGGCAGAAGGGCGGGCAAAGCATAGCAGTGATCCTGCAACAGGCAGAAGGGCGGGCAAGGCATAGCAGTGATCCTGCAACAGGCAGAAGGGCGGGCAAAGCATAGCAGCGATCCTGCAACAGGCAGAAGGGCGGCAAAGCATAGCAGCGATCCTGCAACAGGCAGAAGGGCAGGCAAAGCATAGCAGTGATCCTGCAACAGGCAGAAGGGCGGGCAAAGCATAGCAGTGATCCTGCAACAGGCAGAAGGGCGGGCAAAGCATAGCAGTGATCCTGCAACAGGCAGAAGGGCGGGCAAAGCATAGCAGTGGTCCTGCAACAGGCAGAAGGGCGGGCAAAGCATAGCAGTGATCATGCAACAGGCAGAAGGGCGGGCAAGGCATAGCAGTGATCCTGCAACAGGCAGAAGGGCAGGCAAAGCATAGCAGTGATCCTGCAACAGGCAGAAGGGCGGGCAAAGCATAGCAGCGATCCTGCAACAGGCAGAAGGGCGGGCAAAGCATAGCAGTGATCCTGCAACAGGCAGAAGGGCGGGCAAAGCATAGCAGCGATCCTGCAACAGGCAGAAAGGCGGGCAAAGCATAGCAGTGATCATGCAGCAGGCAGAAGGGCGGGCAAAGCATAGCAGAGATCCTGCGACAGGCAGAAGGGCGGGCAAAGCATAGCAGTGATCCTGCAACAGGCAGGAGGGCGGGCAAAGCATAGCAGTGATCCTGCAACAGGCAGAAGGGCAGGCAAAGCATAGCAGTGATCCTGCAACAGGCAGAAGGGCGGGCAAAGCATAGCAGTGATCCTGCAACAGGCAGAAGGGCGGGCAAAGCATAGCAGTGATCCTGCAACAGGCAGAAGGGCGGGCAAAGCATAGCAGTGATCCTGCAACAGGCAGAAGGGCGGGCAAAGCATAGCAGTGATCCTGTAACAGGCAGAGGGGCGGGCAAAGCATAGCAGTGATCCTGCAACAGGCAGAAGGGCGGGCAAAGCATAGCAGTGGTCCTGCAACAAACAGAAGGGCGGGCAAAGCATAGCAGCGATCCTGCAACAGGCAGAAGGGCGGCAAAGCATAGCAGTGATCCTGCAACAGGCAGAAGGGCGGGCAAAGCATAGCAGTGATCCTGCAACAGGCAGGAGGGCGGGCAAAGCATAGCAGTGATCCTGCAACAGGCAGAAGGGCAGGCAAAGCATAGCAGTGATCCTGCAACAGGCAGAAGGGCGGGCAAAGCATAGCAGTGATCCTGCAACAGGCAGAAGGGCGGGCAAAGCATAGCAGTGATCCTGCAACAGGCAGAAGGGCGGGCAAAGCATAGCAGTGATCCTGCAACAGGCAGAAGGGCGGGCAAAGCATAGCAGTGATCCTGCAACAGGCAGAAGGGCGGGCAAAGCATAGCAGTGATCCTGCAACAGGCAGAAGGGCGGGCAAAGCATAGCAGTGATCCTGCAACAGGCAGAAGGGCGGGCAAAGCATAGCAGTGATCATGCAACAGGCAGAAGGGCGGGCAAAGCATAGCAGTGATCATGCAGCAGGCAGAAGGGCGGGCAAAGCATAGCAGTGATCCTGCAACAGGCAGAAGGGCGGGCAAAGCATAGCAGTGATCCTGCAACAGGCAGAAGGGCGGGCAAAGCATAGCAGTGATCCTGCAACAGGCAGAAGGGCGGGCAAAGCATAGCAGTGATCCTGCAACAGGCAGAAGGGCGGGCAAAGCATAGCAGTGATCCTGCAACAGGCAGAAGGGCAGGCAAAGCATAGCAGTGATCCTGCAACAGGCAGAAGGGCGGGCAAAGCATAGCAGTGATCCTGCAACAGGCAGAAGGGCGGGCAAGGCATAGCAGTGATCCTGCAACAGGCAGAAGGGCGGGCAAGGCATAGCAGTGATCCTGCAACAGGCAGAAGGGCGGGCAAAGCATAGCAGTGATCCTGCAACAGGCAGAAGGGCAGGCAAAGCATAGCAGTGATCCTGCAACAGGCAGAAGGGCGGGCAAAGCATAGCAGTGATCCTGCAACAGGCAGAAGGGCAGGCAAAGCATAGCAGTGATCCTGCAACAGGCAGAAGGGCAGGCAAAGCATAGCAGTGATCCTGCAACAGGCAGAAGGGCGGGCAAAGCATAGCAGTGATCCTGCAGCAGGCAGAAGGGCGGGCAAAGCATAGCAGTGATCCTGCAACAGGCAGAAGGGCGGGCAAAGCATAGCAGTGATCCTGCAACAGGCAGAAGGGCGGGCAAGGCATAGCAGTGATCCTGCAACAGGCAGAAGGGCGGGCAAAGCATAGCAGTGATCCTGCAACAGGCAGAAGGGCGGGCAAAGCATAGCAGTGATCCTGCAACAGGCAGAAGGGCGGGCAAAGCATAGCAGTGATCCTGCAACAGGCAGAAGGGCGACAAAGCATAGCAGTGATCCTGCAACAGGCAGAAGGGCGGGCAAAGCATAGCAGTGATCCTGCAACAGGCAGAAGGGCGGGCAAAGCATAGCAGTGATCCTGCAGCAGGCAGAAGGGCGGGCAAAGCATAGCAGTGGTCCTGCAACAGGCAGAAGGGCGGGCAAAGCATAGCAGTGATCCTGCAACAGGCAGGAGGGCGGGCAAAGCATAGCTGTGATCCTGCAACAGGCAGGAGGGCGGGCAAAGCATAGCAGTGATCCTGCAACAGGCAGAAGGGCGGGCAAAGCATAGCAGTGATCCTGCAACAGGCAGGAGGGCGGGCAAAGCATAGCAGTGATCCTGCAACAGGCAGAAGGGCGGGCAAAGCATAGCTGTGATCCTGCAACAGGCAGGAGGGCGGGCAAAGCATAGCAGTGATCCTGCAACAGGCAGAAGGGCGGGCAAAGCATAGCAGTGATCATGCAGCAGGCAGAAGGGCGGGCAAAGCATAGCAGTGATCCTGCAGCAGGCAGAAGGGCGGGCAAAGCATAGCAGTGATCCTGCAACAGGCAGAAGGGCGGGCAAGGCATAGCAGTGATCCTGCAACAGGCAGAAGGGCGGGCAAAGCATAGCAGTGATCCTGCAACCGGCAAAGGCCGGGCAAAGCATAGCAGTGATCCTGCAACAGGCAGAAGGGCGGGCAAGGCATAGCAGTGATCCTGCAACAACAGCGGGTACACACGACTAGTTCCGGCTGGTCTGAGGCTCTGCAACAGAAAGGAGGGTGGACAAAGCATAGCAGTGATCCTGCAACAGGCAGAAGGGCGGGCAAAGCATAGCAGTGATCCTGCAACAGGCAGAAGGGCGGGCAAGGCATAGCAGTGATCCTGCAACAGGCAGAAGGGCGGGCAAAGCATAGCAGTGATCCTGCAACAGGCAGAAGGGCGGGCAAGGCATAGCAGTGATCCTGCAACAGGCAGAAGGGCGGGCAAAGCATAGCAGTGGTCCTGCAACAGGCAGAAGGGCGGGCAAAGCATAGCAGTGGTCTTGCAACTGGCAGGAGGGCGGGCAAGGCATAGCAGTGATCCTGCAACAGGCAGAAGGGCGGGCAAGGCATAGCAGTGATCCTGCAACAACAGCGGGTACACACGACTAGTTCCGGCTGGTCAGAGGCTCTGCAACAGAAAGGAGGGTGGACAAAGCATAGCAGTGATCCTGCAACAGGCAGAAGGGCGGGCAAAGCATAGCAGTGATCCTGCAACAGGCAGAAGGGCGGGCAAGGCATAGCAGTGATCCTGCAACAGGCAGAAGGGCGGGCAAAGCATAGCAGTGATCCTGCAACAGGCAGAAGGGCGGGCAAAGCATAGCAGTGATCCTGCAACAGGCAGAAGGGCGGGCAAAGCATAGCAGTGATCCTGCAACAGGCAGAAGGGCGGGCAAAGCATAGCAGTGATCATGCAGCAGGCAGAAGGGCGGGCAAAGCATAGCAGTGATCCTGCAACAGGCAGAAGGGCGGGCAAAGCATAGCAGTGATCATGCAGCAGGCAGAAGGGCGGGCAAAGCATAGCAGTGATCCTGCAGCAGGCAGAAGGGCGGGCAAAGCATAGCAGTGATCCTGCAGCAGGCAGAAGGGCGGGCAAAGCATAGCAGTGATCCTGCAACAGGCAGAAGGGCGGGCAAGGCATAGCAGTGATCCTGCAACAAGCAGAACGGCAGGCAAAGCATAGCAGTGATCCTGCAACAGGCAGAAGGGCGGGCAAAGCATAGCAGTGATCCTGCAACAGGCAGAAGGGCGGGCAAAGCATAGCAGTGATCCTGCAACAGGCAGAAGGGCGGGCAAAGCATAGCAGTGATCCTGCAACAGGCAGAAGGGCGGGCAAAGCATAGCAGTGGTCTTGCAACTGGCAGGAGGGCGGGCAAGGCATAGCAGTGATCCTGCAACAGGCAGAAGGGCGGGCAAGGCATAGCAGTGATCCTGCAACAACAGCGGGTACACACGACTAGTTCCGGCTGGTCTGAGGCTCTGCAACAGAAAGGAGGGTGGACAAAGCATAGCAGTGATCCTGCAACAGGCAGAAGGGCGGGCAAAGCATAGCAGTGATCCTGCAACAGGCAGAAGGGCGGGCAAGGCATAGCAGTGATCCTGCAACAACAGCGGGTACACACGACTAGTTCCGGCTGGTCTGAGGCTCTGCAACAGAAAGGAGGGTGGACAAAGCATAGCAGTGATCCTGCAACAGGCAGAAGGGCGGGCAAAGCATAGCAGTGATCCTGCAACAGGCAGAAGGGCGGGCAAGGCATAGCAGTGATCCTGCAACAGGCAGAAGGGCGGGCAAAGCATAGCAGTGATCCTGCAACAGGCAGAAGGGCGGGCAAAGCATAGCAGTGATCCTGCAACAGGCAGAAGGGCGGGCAAAGCATAGCAGTGATCCTGCAACAGGCAGAAGGGCGGGCAAAGCATAGCAGTGATCATGCAGCAGGCAGAAGGGCGGGCAAAGCATAGCAGTGATCCTGCAACAGGCAGAAGGGCGGGCAAAGCATAGCAGTGATCATGCAGCAGGCAGAAGGGCGGGCAAAGCATAGCAGTGATCCTGCAGCAGGCAGAAGGGCGGGCAAAGCATAGCAGTGATCCTGCAGCAGGCAGAAGGGCGGGCAAAGCATAGCAGTGATCCTGCAACAGGCAGAAGGGCGGGCAAGGCATAGCAGTGATCCTGCAACAAGCAGAACGGCAGGCAAAGCATAGCAGTGATCCTGCAACAGGCAGAAGGGCGGGCAAAGCATAGCAGTGATCCTGCAACAGGCAGAAGGGCGGGCAAAGCATAGCAGTGATCCTGCAACAGGCAGAAGGGCGGGCAAAGCATAGCAGTGATCCTGCAACAGGCAGAAGGGCGGGCAAAGCATAGCAGTGATCCTGCAACAGGCAGAAGGGCGGGCAAAGCATAGCAGTGATCCTGCAGCAGGCAGAAGGGCGGGCAAAGCATAGCAGTGATCCTGCAACAGGCAGAAGGGCGGGCAAAGCATAGCAGTGATCCTGCAACAGGCAGAAGGGCGGGCAAAGCATAGCAGTGATCCTGCAACAACAGCGGGTACACACGACTAGTTCCGGCTGGTCTGAGGCTCTGCAACAGAAAGGAGGGTGGACAAAGCATAGCAGTGATCCTGCAACAGGCAGAAGGGCGGGCAAAGCATAGCAGTGATCCTGCAACAGGCAGAAGGGCGGGCAAAGCATAGCAGTGATCCTGCAACAACAGCGGGTACACACGACTAGTTCCGGCTGGTCTGAGGCTCTGCAACAGAAAGGAGGGTGGACAAAGCATAGCAGTGATCCTGCAACAGGCAGAAGGGCGGGCAAAGCATAGCAGTGATCCTGCAACAGGCAGAAGGGCGGGCAAGGCATAGCAGTGATCCTGCAACAGGCAGAAGGGCGGGCAAAGCATAGCAGTGATCCTGCAACAGGCAGAAGGGCGGGCAAAGCATAGCAGTGATCCTGCAGCAGGCAGAAGGGCGGGCAAAGCATAGCAGTGATCCTGCAACAGGCAGAAGGGCGGGCAAAGCATAGCAGTGATCCTGCAACAGGCAGAAGGGCGGGCAAAGCATAGCAGCGATCCTGCAACAGGCAGAAAGGCGGGCAAAGCATAGCAGTGATCCTACAACAGGCAGAAGGGCGGGCAAAGCATAGCAGCGATCCTGCAACAGGCAGAAGGGCGGGCAAAGCATAGCAGTGATCCTGCAACAGGCAGAAGGGCGGCAAAGCATAGCAGTGGTCCTGCAACAGGCAGAAGGGCAGGCAAATCATAGCAGTGATCCTGCAACAGGCAGAAGGGCGGGCAAAGCATAGCAGTGATCCTGCAACAGGCAGAAGGGGGGGCAAAGCATAGCAGTGATCCTGCAACAGGCAGAAGGGCGGCAAAGCATAGCAGTGATCTTGCAACAGGCAGTAGGGCGGGCAAAGTATAGCAGTGATCCTGCAACAGGCAGAAGGGCGGGCAAAGCATAGCAGTGATCCTGCAACAGGCAGAAGGGCGGGCAAAGCATAGCAGTGATCCTGCAACAGGCAGAAGGGCGGGCAAAGCATAGCAGTGATCCTGCAACAGGCAGAAGGGCGGGCAAAGCATAGCAGTGATCCTGCAACAGGCAGAAGGGCGGCAAAGCATAGCAGTGATCCTGCAACAGGCAGTAGGGCGGGCAAAGCATAGCAGTGATCCTGCAACAGGCAGAAGGGCGGGCAAAGCATAGCAGTGATCCTGCAACAGGCAGAAGGGCGGGCAAAGCATAGCAGTGGTCCTGCAACAGGCAGAAGGGCGGGCAAAGCATAGCAGTGATCCTGCAACAGGCAGAAGGGCGGGCAAAGCATAGCAGTGATCCTGCAACAGGCAGAAGGGCGGGCAAAGCATAGCAGTGATCCTGCAACAGGCAGAAGGGCGGCAAAGCATAGCAGTGATCCTGCAACAGGCAGAAGGGCGGGCAAGGCATAGCAGTGATCCTGCAACAGGCAGAAGGGCGGGCAAAGCATAGCAGTGATCCTGCAACAGGCAGAAGGGCGGGCAAAGCATAGCAGTGATCCTGCAACAGGCAGAAGGGCGGCAAAGCATAGCAGTGATCCTGCAACAGGCAGTAGGGCGGGCAAAGCATAGCAGTGATCCTGCAACAGGCAGAAGGGCGGGCAAAGCATAGCAGTGATCCTGCAACAGGCAGAAGGGCGGGCAAAGCATAGCAGTGATCCTGCAACAGGCAGAAGGGCGGCAAAGCATAGCAGTGATCCTGCAACACGCAGTAGGGCGGGCAAAGCATAGCAGTGATCCTGCAACAGGCAGAAGGGCGGGCAAAGCATAGCAGTGATCCTGCAACAGGCAGAAGGGCGGGCAAAGCATAGCAGTGGTCCTGCAACAGGCAGAAGGGCGGGCAAAGCATAGCAGTGATCCTGCAACAGGCAGAAGGGCGGGCAAAGCATAGCAGTGATCCTGCAACAGGCAGAAGGGCGGGCAAGGCATAGCAGTGGTCCTGCAACAGGCAGAAGGGCGGGCAAAGCATAGCAGTGATCCTGCAACAGGCAGAAGGGCGGGCAAAGCATAGCAGTGATCCTGCAACAGGCAGAAGGGCGGGCAAAGCATAGCAGTGATCCTGCAACAGGCAGAAGGGCGGGCAAAGCATAGCAGTGATCCTGCAACAGGCAGAAGGGCGGCAAAGCATAGCAGTGATCCTGCAACAGGCAGTAGGGCGGGCAAAGCATAGCAGTGATCCTGCAACAGGCAGAAGGGCGGGCAAAGCATAGCAGCGATCCTGCAACAGGCAGAAGGGCGGGCAAAGCATAGCAGTGGTCCTGCAACAGGCAGAAGGGCGGGCAAAGCATAGCAGAGATCCTGCAACAGGCAGAAGGGCGGGCAAAGCATAGCAGTGATCCTGCAACAGGCAGAAGGGCGGGCAAAGCATAGCAGTGATCCTGCAACAGGCAGAAGGGCGGCAAAGCATAGCAGTGATCCTGCAACAGGCAGAAGGGCGGGCAAAGCATAGCAGTGATCCTGCAACAGGCAGAAGGGCGGGCAAAGCATAGCAGTGATCATGCAACAGGCAGAAGGGCGGGCAAAGCATAGCCGTGATCCTGCAACAGGCAGAAGGGCGGGCAAAGCATAGCAGTGATCCTGCAACAGGCAGAAGGGCGGGCAAAGCATAGCAGTGATCCTGCAACAACAGCGGGTACACACGACTATTTCCTGCTGGTCTGAGGCTCTGCAACAGAAAGGAGGGTGGACAAAGCATAGCAGTGATCCTGCAACAGGCAGAAGGGCGGCAAAGCATAGCAGTGATCCTGCAACAGGCAGAAGGGCGGGCAAAGCATAGCAGTGATCCTGCAACAGGCAGAAGGGCGGGCAAGGCATAGCAGTGATCCTGCAACAGGCAGAAGGGCGGGCAAAGCATAGCAGTGATCCTGCTGCAGGCAGAAGGGCGGGCAAAGCATAGCAGTGATCCTGCAGCAGGCAGAAGGGCGGGCAAAGCATAGCAGTGATCTTGCAGCAGGCAGAAGGGCGGGCAAGGCATAGCAGTGATCCTGCAACAGGCAGAAGGGCGGGCAAAGCATAGCAGTGATCCTGCTGCAGGCAGAAGGGCGGGCAAAGCATAGCAGCGATCCTGCAACAGGCAGAAGGGCGGGCAAAGCATAGGAGTGATCCTGCAACAGGCAGAAGGGCGGGCAAGGCATAGCAGTGATCCTGCAACAGGCAGAAGGGCGGGCAAGGCATAGCAGTGATCCTGCAACAGGCAGAAGGGCGGGCAAAGCATAGCAGTGATCATGCAGCAGGCAGAAGGGCAAGCAAAGCATAGCAGTGATCCTGCAACAGGCAGAAGGGCGGGCAAAGCATAGCAGCGATCCTGCAACAGGCAGAAAGGCGGGCAAAGCATAGCAGTGATCCTGCAACAGGCAGAAGGGCGGGCAAAGCATAGCAGTGATCCTGCAACAGGCAGAAGGGCGGGCAAAGCATAGCAGCGATCCTGCAACAGGCAGAAAGGCGGGCAAAGCATAGCAGTGATCCTGCAACAGGCAGAAGGGCGGGCAAAGCATAGCAGCGATCATGCAACAGGCAGAAGGGCGGGCAAAGCATAGCAGTGATCCTGCAACAGGCAGAAGGGCGGGCAAAGCATAGCAGTGGTCCTGCAACAGGCAGAAGGGCAGGCAAATCATAGCAGTGATCCTGCAACAGGCAGAAGGGCGGGCAAAGCATAGCAGTGATCCTGCAACAGGCAGAAGGGCGGGCAAAGCATAGCAGCGATCCTGCAACAGGCAGAAAGGCGGGCAAAGCATAGCAGTGATCCTGCAACAGGCAGAAGGGCGGGCAAAGCATAGCAGCGATCCTGCAACAGGCAGAAGGGCGGGCAAAGCATAGCAGTGATCCTGCAACAGGCAGAAGGGCGGCAAAGCATAGCAGTGGTCCTGCAACAGACAGAAGGGCAGGCAAATCATAGCAGTGATCCTGTAACAGGCAGAAGGGCGGGCAAAGCATAGCAGTGATCCTGCAACAGGCAGAAGGGCGGGCAAAGCATAGCAGTGATCCTGCAACAGGCAGAAGGGCGGGCAAAGCATAGCAGTGATCCTGCAACAGGCAGAAGGGCGGCAAAGCATAGCAGTGGTCCTGCAACAGGCAGAAGGGCAGGCAAATCATAGCAGTGATCCTGCAACAGGCAGAAGGGCGGGCAAAGCATAGCAGTGATCCTGCAACAGGCAGAAGGGCGGGCAAAGCATAGCAGTGATCCTGCAACAGGCAGAAGGGCGGCAAAGCATAGCAGTGATCCTGCAACAGGCAGAAGGGCGGGCAAAGCATAGCAGTGATCCTGCAACAGGCAGAAGGGCGGGCAAAGCATAGCAGTGGTCCTGCAACAGGCAGAAGGGCGGGCAAAGCATAGCAGTGATCCTGCAACAGGCAGAAGGGCGGGCAAAGCATAGCAGTGATCCTGCAACAACAGCGGGTACACACGACTAGTTCCGGCTGGTCTGAGGCTCTGCAACAGAAAGGAGGGTGGACAAAGCATAGCAGTGATCCTGCAACAGGCAGAAGGGCGGGCAAAGCATAGCAGTTTTCCTGCAACAGGCAGAAGGGCGGGCAAAGCATAGCAGTGATCCTGCAACAGGCAGAAGGGCGGGCAAAGCATAGCAGTGATCCTGTAACAGGCAGAAGGGCGGGCAAAGCATAGCAGTGATCCTGCAACAGGCAGAAGGGCGGGCAAAGCATAGCAGCGATCCTGCAACAGGCAGAAAGGCGGGCAAAGCATAGCAGTGATCCTGCAACAAGCAGAAGGGCGGGCAAAGCATAGCAGCGATCCTGCAACAGGCAGAAGGGCGGGCAAAGCATAGCAGTGATCCTGCAACAGGCAGAAGGGCGGGCAAAGCATAGCAGTGATCCTGCAACAGGCAGAAGGGCGGGCAAAGCATAGCAGTGATCCTGCAACAGGCAGAAGGGCGGGCAAAGCATAGCAGTGGTCTTGCAACAGGCAGAAGGGCGGGCAAAGCATAGCAGTGATCCTGCAACAGGCAGAAGGGCGGGCAAAGCATAGCAGTGATCCTGCAACAGGCAGAAGGGCGGCAAAGCATAGCAGTGGTCCTGCAACAGGCAGAAGGGCGGGCAAAGCATAGCAGTGATCCTGCAACAGGCAGAAGGGCGGGCAAAGCATAGCAGTGATCCTGCAACAGGCAGAAGGGCGGGCAAAGCATAGCAGTGGTCCTGCAACAGGCAGAAGGGCGGGCAAAGCATAGCAGTGGTCCTGCAACAGGCAGAAGGGCGGGCAAAGCATAGCAGTGGTCCTGCAACAGGCAGAAGGGCGGGCAAAGCATAGCAGTGATCCTGCAACAGGCAGAAAGGCGGGCAAAGCATAGCAGTGATCCTGCAACAGGCAGAAGGGCGGGCAAGGCATAGCAGTGATCCTGCAACAGGCAGAAGGGCGGGCAAAGCATAGCAGTGATCATGCAACAGGCAGAAGGGCGGCAAAGCATAGCAGTGATCCTGCAACAGGCAGAAGGGCGGGCAAAGCATAGCAGTGATCCTGCAACAGGCAGAAGGGCGGGCAAAGCATAGCAGTGATCCTGCAACAGGCAGAAGGGCGGGCAAAGCATAGCAGTGGTCCTGCAACAGGCAGAAGGGCGGGCAAAGCATAGCAGTGGTCCTGCAACAGGCAGAAGGGCGGGCAAAGCATAGCAGTGGTCCTGCAACAGGCAGAAGGGCGGGCAAAGCATAGCAGTGATCCTGCAACAGGCAGAAAGGCGGGCAAAGCATAGCAGTGATCCTGCAACAGGCAGAAGGGCGGGCAAGGCATAGCAGTGATCCTGCAACAGGCAGAAGGGCGGGCAAAGCATAGCAGTGATCCTGCAACAGGCAGAAGGGCGGCAAAGCATAGCAGTGATCCTGCAACAGGCAGAAGGGCGGGCAAAGCATAGCAGTGATCCTGCAACAGGCAGAAGGGCGGTAAAGAATAGCAGTGATCCTGCAACAGGCAGAAGGGCGGGCAAAGCATAGCAGTGATCCTGCAACAGGCAGAAGGGCGGGCAAAGCATAGCAGTGGTCCTGCAACAGGCAGAAGGGCGGGCAAAGCATAGCAGTGGTCCTGCAACAGGCAGAAGGGCGGGCAAAGCATAGCAGTGGTCCTGCAACAGGCAGAAGGGCGGGCAAAGCATAGCAGTGATCCTGCAACAGGCAGAAAGGCGGGCAAAGCATAGCAGTGATCCTGCAACAGGCAGAAGGGCGGGCAAGGCATAGCAGTGATCCTGCAACAGGCAGAAGGGCGGGCAAAGCATAGCAGTGATCATGCAACAGGCAGAAGGGCGGCAAAGCATAGCAGTGATCCTGCAACAGGCAGAAGGGCGGGCAAAGCATAGCAGTGATCCTGCAACAGGCAGAAGGGCGGGCAAAGCATAGCAGTGATCCTGCAACAGGCAGAAGGGCGGGCAAAGCATAGCAGTGGTCCTGCAACAGGCAGAAGGGCGGGCAAAGCATAGCAGTGGTCCTGCAACAGGCAGAAGGGCGGGCAAAGCATAGCAGTGATCCTGCAACAGGCAGAAGGGCGGGCAAAGCATAGCAGTGATCCTGCAACAGGCAGAAGGGCGGGCAAAGCATAGCAGCGATCCTGCAACAGGCAGAAGGGCGGGCAAAGCATAGCAGTGATCATGCAACAGGCAGAAGGGCGGGCAAAGCATAGCAGTGATCCTGCAACAGGCAGAAGGGCGGGCAAAGCATAGCAGTGGTCCTGCAACAACAGCGAATACACTGATAGACAACTAGTTTCGCTTGTCCTGAGGCTTAGCCACGCCGCTGTTCTCCAGAATGATCCTGTGACGGGAAGGAGGGCAGGCAAATTATAGCTATGATCCTGCAACAGCAGCGGGCAGTGACAACTTGTCGTGGATATTCTGAGGCTCTGCAACAGGAAGGAGGGCGGGCAAATCAGAAGACTAATCATGTAACAGCTGCGGGCGCAAACAACTTGTTTTGCATAGTCCGAGGCTCTGCAACACCGCTGTTCTCTCCGATGACCCTGCAACAGGAAGGAGGGTGGGCATATCATGGGAATGATCTTGCAACAGCAGCGGGCACACTGGTAGTCTGGTACAGACAAATGGTTATCATATTCTGAGGCGTTGCAACACAGATGTCCTCCAGGATGATCCTGCAACATATGTACTTATCATCCCTTCACCAGGATGATCCTGCAACAGAGATGCAATTTAAAAGGTTTACCAGATATCCTGCGTTTTTGAGCCATAAATGGCCAGAGGCCATATTTGAGGCCAAAATAATTGTAGTGGTGCCCCAGATATCCAACAACGATGCAATTTGTAAGGAAGGTACATCCCTGCCAAGCTGAGGGAGCGTCCTCCACAGAAAAGAGTCAGGAAAGTGGGAAATGGGAGGCAGGTATCATACGTGGGCCGAGTGAGAACACACAATCATCCTATTGAAAGGATGAGAAGGACACACACAGACAGCCCTCCACATCACAGTGATTTTGGAATGCAAAACTCTCAGAGACTGACAAATGTTCTGAGGCTCTGCAACACCGCTGTTCTCCAGAATGATCCCTTCCTCTGTGGCTTACCAACCCAGCAGACAATTTTCTTTCTTTGGCTACAAACTCAACTTCGGCAGGCAGCCCAGAGGCCCAATTAAGACAAAAACTGGACTGGCAAGCAACTAGTGACCAAAGCTGACAGGCTGGCCATGAATGGGGCCTCCGGCCAACGGCCGGAGTGTAGCTGACATGTACCTGAGTCACGAAAAAAAGGAAACACTGCAGCAGACACCAAGAGGACGTGGGACTCGCACCCGGAAACAGTACATGCTGAGGAAGGGGCAGCCCCCCACCTTTTTTGGTCCCTTTTTTTTATTCAGGGTTAGGCAGTCACATTTTTTATTTCTTTCTCACACCCACCTTGCGTAGGGCTCCCCACGCTTGTCTCCCATGGCGAGGACCTTCTCGAAGGAGGCAAACAGCTCATCCTGCAGGCTGCAGCCTGCATGCATGACAGGGAATGTTGATGAAGGTTGGCATGGGGTTTACCGGCACATATCCCATGCTTCAAATGCGATATGCTCTGTTGGACTGTAAAAGCTTCACATGCCAGGGCAGCGACAAGGCTCGGGTTTGCAACAGTTTGGAAAGTGTGGAGGAGTGGACGCAAGGGGCTAGCGCTGCATGCATGAAATTTATTTAAAACGCAGGGATAATTCCATCTCCATTTGCGAAGTGTGGATGCGTAAGCAGCGACCTGCATGGACAGAGTCTCCAGGGGTGGGGGGGGGGCAACGACAGGGCACGGGTTCCTCATGGCCTGGAGAGTACAGCCGCTTCCCAGTGTTTATTTTTTCGTGACTCGGCTACATGTCAGCTACACTTCAGCTCCCAGCCAGAGACCCCATTTCTGACCAGCCCTGCTGCTTGGGCCTTCAGCCGTAGACCGGTCCAGATTTGGTCCCAATCGGGCTTTTGGCGGCTGCGGGGCTGCCTGCCAACAGTGAACAGGTAGTCGAAAAAAGAAACCCTGCCGCTTGCAGAGTTTGGACACTGGAGCCTGTGCCGAGCTACGAGCTTATGTTTCAACACCACGTAGCGTGTCTGCTAGGGTGTGCAAGTCCCTCCATGTCCCATAATGCATGGACTGCGTGCTACGTGCACACGCCTCGCCATCAACCATACTGCACGGAATTGGCGACGGTACGACCATGCGGCTCACTTTTTTGCTGCTTCGTGGCCTAGATGTTTAGCACGCATTCCAGCCAAGCGGACAGAGCTTCCTTCCACGAAACCAGGGATGGTCACATCCTCGCTCATGCATCTGCATGCGCGTGCATGGCCATGTGCATGTACACACAGACATGTGCTAGCACACAAGCACGCACATGCAGGCCTGGCGCGGCTGATGCTGCATGCTACCGTGCATAATTGCCATGTGCCCATGTCGCATTGGACTAGACAAGGACAGATGAACGAAGAGGCAGAAACAAGATTGCCTCTCATCACCAGCTTCACAAATATTCTGGCGTGACCTTTTTGGGGCGTGGAGGGGATACTAAGACATAAATGGGACCTAGGCCTGGAATGGTAGTTTGGCGTATTTAAGAGGCGGTTAGCTCCGCGGAGTGGGTGGGCAGGAGCATGCCGCATTGCAATTGAACTTCGGGTCTGAGATAGCAGCTCACATGCGCAGCCGTTCTGCAGCTCGATGGTGTCTGCCAGGTCCGTGGTCGAGTTGATCTGATCGCCGCGCGCACGGTTGCGATCGTTCCTAACCAGCTTGGCGTCGATGTTGATGCTGGCAACGTCGTTGACGATACATGCAATCTTCTCTTTGCTGTTCTCCAGCACATACCGCAGCAGCGTGGTCTTGCCTGCAATGTGGGATGAGGCATGTGTACGCGCACTTACGCAGGCGCAGGTCACAGCCCGGCAAAGGGTTCGGGCCAAGGCTGGTATGTCGCATGAGGCATTCGTTCATTTCAATTATATTGTGCTATGAACGAAGGCATTCAGCGTACCTGCTCCAAGGAATCCTGAGAGCATAGTGACTTTGGTCTTAGGGACTGCGGCCATGGCGTCCAACTGAGATGCGTGTAGCGGAGGAGTTCAATTTCAAAGGAAATATAATCTCTCAATTGGCCTCAACATCACCAAGTAGCGGTCACACCCTCCACCCTGCTCCACACAAATATGGCACTGCACAAATTATAGATCTAGAAGCTTCTCGTTGGCAAGTAATCTTGCTGATCTGTGACACGACTACTCTCGCACCTCATCGGGAACATCAAAGATTGCGGCATGGGTTCCCTGCCGTTACCTTCTGGGCAGCTCTGAGGGCAACCAATGCCCCCAAGCTCTCCTGACGCGTGCGGCTGGTAACACGGGCATGCGCTGCTTCAGGAAAAGTTTATTGCAGTACCCTTCAACATGCTAGGCTTGAGCATGATTGACCAGGGAGGCGGCATTGGCTGGCCTGGCCCATGGCAGCGCTAGGGCCAACTCTATGCAACCGGGTTTCTTCTTTGCTTGCAGCTGACCAGGTGGCCCTGTGCAGTTCTAACACCTGTTGCACAAGTTAGGCGCCCACGCGGCCGAGACTTTTTAAGCAGGGCCCAGAGGTGTAACATCATTGACCTGTTGCACAAGACTAAATTTGGGAGACTCAACGACACATTGCTCCGTTCAGTGCAGTCATACCGTATGTCATGACAGGTTGACCTGGGCATGCATGGGTGCTGCACAAAAAATAATGCAGAGTAGAGCTCACCATGGAGGAGGAATGCCATCACGTCATGCTGGGCATTGCTGTGGATCAGACCTACAAAGTACCTTATCCAGCACTCCAGCCCATCCACCCCTACACAAGCTCAGCGGAGCTCAGCCAGGATGAGAGGTGCCTTCTCAGCCCCTCACACCTTGTTGGTCGTTCTTGCGCATCAGACCTGCGGAGGACCTCATCCTACACTTGTGCCCTTCTATCGGCATGCAATGCTCTACAGAGCTCACCAAGGAGGAGAAACGCCTTCACACTCTCACACTTTGCATGCCGGTTATTGTTTTGGTTCAGACCCACTGAAGATCTCAACCAGTACTCATGCCCATCCCGGCACCGCCATGTTATGTACAACCGCTGATGGGAAGGCTTCAGGTAATATAGCCGAAGCCTTCCCAAGACACCTCTCTAGCTAGAGCATAGCAAGAGAGGTGTCATAGCGGGGGTGGCAACTTTTTCCAGACCTAAATATAACTTTTTACGCATGACTAAATGCTGGCGTGTGAGTGCTTGTTGTTCGTGTGCCTTTCTTGGTCCCGCTCGCCTTTTCTTAGCTGACGGCGAGGACCACATGCACAGTTGCATACGGTACCCGGGCCGTTTTTTTGTGTGTTACGTCTGAGGTTAAGTAGGGCGGGCGGCCGGCCTCACACCTTGTACGGTCCACCCCTCTATAATGTGCATTGCACAGTACTATCTTCGAGGGGAAACGCTGAAACGCCTTGACACCATGCTGGTCTCTGTTGTGGATGAGCGCAGCCAAAAACCTCATTTCCCGCCTCATTTCACCCAGCAAGACAAACTTCGATTGCAGAGTTTAACCGCAACAAACCCCAGTTTTTTAAGCTCTGGCCCCCACTGCATACTATAATCGGCTCACTGCAAAATTGATGTAAGATTGTTATCATAACAGTCCAGCGGAGACACATTTGGATATCTCATGCATGGGACATATGCCTACCCCTTTTGCCCACAAACAGGTTGGAGCAGTAAATGGACTACCAGTACCGGTAAGGCTAGGAGCTCAAAAAACACTGAAGGCTGAACATGGGCATGAATGCATGAAGCCTCCGCACGGATTCATCCTCTGCAGTCGCATACTCGTACCCTTTCACACGTTCCTTATCGGTGCGCTCCTCGTCAACAATTAACACCCTCATCATTTGTCCAGTCCTATCATGGACAAACTCGCGCGCATTTCCGGATTTCCTACCAGTCCTTGCGGACCCTCCCCCGCCCCTATTCATCTCCATTTCTGACGGATCGTGCTTTATGCTCACGGCTCACCTCTACCAGTTACTTCATTTCAGCATGGCCCAGAGGTGTAACGCCATCAACCCCTATTAGTAACAGTCCCATGCATGCCGCATGGCATGATGATGAGCGCCTCTTGCTTGCTCCCCCCGCCCCCCCCCATGCGGCCATGCATACCAGTCCATTATGGTCCTATCTGAGCAGACTTATCATGTGCACCCCCACCAGTGCTCACCAAAATCTCATTATGCTCACCCCTCACCCCTTCACCAACACACCATTCCATCGTGTAGCGTCCCTCATTATTCGCACACCCCACCAGTCCCATGATAGACTCATCCGAAGCCTTATTCAACGAATTGTACATACAAGTAATCAGACAAGAGCTGTCGAATCGGCGTGTGCATCGACAGGCCAGCGAAGCACAGTGACCACCGTTCTGACTACAAGTACCCGGACAAGCACCTACCGGTGCGGACTACGGTATAGAAGTAGCTACGCATATCAGTCTGAAATGCATTGGCAGACGTGCAGGCGTCATGAATACTTCGAAATTTGCATGATTGAGACCCTCTTTCGCACTGCTCGACTGTGACTCTGGCTCTGCTGAAACCTGACCTCAACCCAGCGCCAGCGTGTCATTGAGTCAATCGAGGTCTCAACCTGAAGTTCGACTGCTGAAAATTGTTTTGAATCGGTTGCCTACATGAAAGACAGTAGCACACGTTTGTCGTAGCGTGGCGTTCGCGCGATATTTCGCCCTGATCGAGGCGGTCTTGATAACTGGCAGCGGTGTTGCATGTCGAACTCTCCACAGACACCCGCACCGCTGAGTTCACTCGGGTTCATCGGCCATGAGCCTCAGTGAGACTGCATCCATTTATTGCACTCACTTGTCATAATTTCGAACCTGTTGTTATCGCGGTGGGTGTATATCTGATGCCAGTCTGCAGCTATGTCTCGATCACTTCGCCATAGTTCACAGTCCCGACTGGTGCCATCATGGCGTTTGCATAACTGCTCATCTCTAAACTTGTCTCTGACCATGCTCTTCACCGGTCCCGCCAAACCACCGTCCATATCTCTGCAGGGAAGCTTCGCTCACAGACATCGAGCTGTCCGCCAACCCAGCCGGCCAAGCACCTCAAGCAGGGTACGCGCTGAACTTCAAATCCACACAAAATATAGAAGAGCCACATAGTCGTGCAATCCTCAGACCGATGCCGTACCAAACATGATGCACCATGCCCAGCCAACCGTCGGGCACATGAAGAAGTGACAAACCGTGGATGTTTTGTGGTATGCTCTGATGACCTGCTGCTGTGGGCTGGGATAGCATAGGCCTCAGTGTTTGGAGTTCATATCAGGCAATTTTTAATGCTAGCGTCGCGCATGCCATCATGGCACACAATACAATCTGCTTGGCTAGTGCATGGAAGCAAACATGATAACATGCAAAGGGAGGCCGATTCAGCAGCCCAGTGACGTGAATGAGGAGGCACTGGCTCTTCCATGAGTCTATCAAGTCATTGCTTCGGGTGATTAATAGCTTTGATTAGCCAGGTCCGTGGGGTTCCAAGGAGGCAAGGACCTGACTGTCTCAGAGGCCAGGTTCTTGTGCGAGAGCCGGCGGCGTCTTTTCAGTCTGTCAAGTTATTGCTTTGGGTGCTTAACCGCTACTACCTTAAACACATTCCACCTGTCTCTGAGCCCCCCTACACAACCAACATTCGAACCGAATTCAAACTGCTGTGCAGACCCTTGCTTGCTCCAGCCAACCCAGTCATTCAACCGACGCATGAGGAGGAGGTGATGAGTGCGGGCCAGGGACTGCTGCACTACCCATACGCAGGCACGGCAGGGGCCTGGAGGTGAGACTTATGGTAGCACAATCCGGCTGAACCTGTGCCGTATCGTGGCACTTTGGTAGCACAATCCGTATGAACCTGTGCCGTATTGTGGCACTTTGGTAGTACAATCCGGCTGAACCTGTGCAGTATTGTGGCACTTTGGTAGCACAATGCAGCTGAACCTGTGCCGTATTGTGGCACTTCGGTAGCACAATCCGGCTGAACCTGTGCCGTATCATGCTGTATCGTACTACCATGGTGCGCCTGGTGTGCACTTCCCACTTCCGGGCTCAGCATGGGCCTGGAGATTTGAGAGGCTGGGGGCTGTTTTTTAATGCAGCCTTGAGCCATGAGGCACAGGGGGTCTAGAAGTCGAGGCTGGGGGGTGGCTGTATGTACTGCTCAGGCCTAGTCTGGGTGGGGGGGACTGGTAGGTGTGGCAGTCTACTCCTAATACTGAGGCTTGGTTTGTGTGAGGTGGTGGGGGGCTGGTGGGTGTGACAGCCTGCTACGAATACAGAGGCTTAGTTTGGGTGGGGATGGGCTGGTGGGTGTGACAGCCTGCTACGAATACAGAGGCTTAGTTTGGGTGGGGATGGGCTGGTGGGTGTGACAGCCTGCTACGAATACAGAGGCATAGTTTGGGTGGGGATGGGCTGGTGGGTGTGACAGCCTGCTACGAATACAGAGGCTTAGTTTGGGTGGGGATGGGCTGGTGGGTGTGACAGCCTGCTACGAATACAGAGGCTTAGTTTGGGTGGGGAGGGGCTGGTGGGTGTGACAGCCTGCTACGAATACAGAGGCTTAGTTTGGGTGGGGATGGGCTGGTGGGTGTGACAGCCTGCTACGAATACAGAGGCTTAGTTTGGGTGGGGATGGGCTGGGGGGTGTGACAGCCTGCTACGAATACAGAGGCTTAGTTTGGGTGGGGATGGGCTGGTGGGTGTGACAGCCTGCTACGAATACAGAGGCTTAGTTTGGGTGGGGATGGGCTGGGGGGTGTGACAGCCTGCTACGAATACTGAGGCTTAGTTTGGGTGGGGATGGGCTGGTGGGTGTGACAGCCTGCTACGAATACTGAGGCTTAGTTTGGGTGGGGATGGGCTGGGGGGTGTGACAGCCTGCTACGAATACAGAGGCTTAGTTTGGGTGGGGATGGGCTGGTGGGTGTGACAGCCTGCTACGAATACTGAGGCTTAGTTTGGGTGGGGAGGGGCTGGTGGGTGTGACAGCCTGCTACGAATACAGAGGCTTAGTTTTGGTGGGGATGGGCTGGTGGGTGTGACAGTGCATCCCTATTTCCTAGTATGTATGCCTACTGGTTTTGTCTGTGAGTGTGGAGTGGGGGGGGGCTGGTAGGTGTGACAGTCGATTCCTACTACAGAAGATTCGCCTGATTTGGGGGAGGAAGCGGGTAGGTGTGGCATTCTCCTCCTTACACATAGAGGACTGGGTCCCACTGGGTGTGGGTGGGAGGGGGGCTTGTAGGTGTGGCATTCTCCTCCTTACACATAGAGGACTGGGTCCCACTGGGTCTGGGTGGGAGGGGGGCTTGTAGGTGTGGCATTCTCCTCCTTACACATAGAGGACTGGGTCCCACTGGGTCTGGGTGGGAGGGGGGCTTGTAGGTGTGGCATTCTCCTCCTTACACATAGACTTCGTCTGGGACTCTGGGTGGGAGGGGGGCTTGTAGGTGTGGCAGTCAACCAAGCCGGTGGCAGGTGTGGCTGCCTGCCTCTATCACAGCAGGGTGTGAGATATAGGCAGGGCTGAAAAATTGTGTGGCATGAGGCTACCCGAGGCCAACATTGTCCCCTGACTTCCACAACATTTGTTTGTAGATACTAACTTCCACATGGGTCATATCCACGTGTCATACCGGTATGCTGTTACGCAGCATTTGCGCAGCCGCCGTCACCTCAAGCATGTGTTGCCCCCCCTGCCCCCTTGCCATGATCCTTGCAGCTCGGGCGCAGTTGCAGCGACGAAACAGACAAGTGGGCGGGTGGTGACGTGGCTGGAGAATCACTCGTTGCAAGTGGTCATTGCAATGGCCGTCATTGTTGTAGTTGGGATAGGTGAGGGGGTTAAGGGGGGTGCAGCTTGTGTTGGAATGGGTAAGAGGGGGCAAAGGTGGTGCTCTTGGCGTAAGAATAGGGAAGGGGACAAATGGAGCAGCAGCTTGTGTTGGAATGGGTAAGGGGGGGGTACAAGGTGGTGCAGCTTGTGTGTTGGAAAGTTGGAATGTGTGAAGGTGACAAGGAGGTGCACCTTGTATAAGAATAGGGAAGGGGATAAAACGGAGCAGCAGCTTCTGTTGGAGCAGGCAAGGGAGGCAAAAGGTGCAGCTGGTGTTGGCATATGTCAATATGCGAGTGTGACCAAGGAGGTGCATTTGGCATAAGAATAGGGAAGGGGGCAAGAGGTGCAGCTTGAGTTGGCATATGTTAAGGTGACAAAGGAGGTGCATTTGGCCCAGTAAACAATTTGACAGTTGCTTCATCGACTCTAGCCTCAAACAATGAAATATTGAACGTATGTATCATGTAACATGTTGCTTACTTCCGTCCCCCTCCCCCCCCCGTCCCCCTGTGTTCTCCCACCTCGCAGTTATTGCGTTGCCCATCGCCCTCACAACAAGACCTACGGCTGAGGCTGCTGCAGTGATGCAGCCGCCACCGTCGCCGCCCTTCCCATCTCCGCCCCCAGCTCCTTCGCCTCTGTTGTCGCCCTCGCCACCGCCCAGCCCGACTCCACTAACTGCCACGCCTCCGCCGTACCCCTCCTCTCCTCCGCCATATCCGCCTAGTCCGCCACCGTATCCATCGTCGTACCCGCCTGCTTACCTCCCTCCAGCATACTCCCCGCCTTCGTATCCTCCTGCGTACATGCCCCCTATGGCGTACCCCCCGGCCTACCCACCCCCTTCGTACCCTCCTGCGTACATGCCCCCGTCTTCGTACCCTCCAGCCTACTCACCTCCTCCACACCCTCCTGCATACACGCCCTCGTTGTATCCTCCGGCCTACTCATCCCCTTCGTACCCTCCTGCCGGCTCAGCCCCTTCGTACCCACCCCCTTCGTACCCTCCACCTGCCATCGCATCATTTGAGCCCCCCCCTGCTGGATTGGTGGAGTTGTCCCCCCCTGCTGTGGCCGTCGTGTCGCCCCCAAGTGCCGGGGCTGTGGAAACGCCACCACCTGCTGTGCTCGTGGATATGCCCCCACCTACAGCAGCAGCCTCTTTGCCTTCAGCTCCCCCAACAGCTGACCTAACACCTCCACCGGTAGCTAGACGGCAGCTGCGGCTGCATGCCTTGGGCACCGAGGCAAAACAGGGCAAAGAGAAAGGCTTGTTGAAAGGCTCGTCAGTGCAGCCAGGCGGACAGGAGGATGTGGCCTCTTCAGCGCAGCCGAGTGTACGGAGTCGAGGGCGGCGACGCCTTCATGATCTGGTAGCATAACGGGCGCCTACCACTGCTGATGCTGATGCTGATGCTGCCGGTGCTGATGCAGGTGCCTGGTGCTCTTGCTCTGTTGACGCCTCTGGAATCCTGTAGCATAACGGGCATCTCACCTCTGCTGCTGCTGCTATTTCTTTGCTTTGAAAGGACTCCCGGGAATCCGCATGATGCATTGGATTTCCGTGATTCCGTATCATGATTTGTACATTTCTTCTCTGATTCCTACCGTGACAGACCCTCATCAACAAATGGTTTGACGAATACTGCCACATTAATAGCCGACAGTTTGAAACGACTGAAATTGAATTCATTGTGTGCCCTCTGACAGACTGATCGTATGTCCCGGATATGTCACCATTAACCTGTTTATAAACAATGAGTCTCACTAAAATTAAAAATGACTGGGTTACATTCCTGTGCAGGAATGCTCCTGTGTCACTCCTGGCTTTTGGCTCAGTGTCCTAACCAAGGGATGAGCGAAGGTACAGGCCTGTAGAAAAACCTGGATGCACTGGACTTAAGGCTGGGCTCCCCATGACCTCCGAGGAGCATTCATGCTTTTGAGCTGGGGGGCATGTTCGTTGATCCAGAAAAGGCGGTCCACTGATGGGATATCATAAACCACAGCTTTGCCATCAACAACACATGGCAGAGAACTATTTATTCAGCCAGCTTGAACACGGCAGGATTTCCATAGTCCATCCGCATGGAGGAATGAAATCAGGGCTATCAAGCGCAACATCACCCCCTGGTAAACATGAAATCAGGGCTACCCCGTTAAAACGTGGAACTAGTGGATGCGCGATAGCAAGCCCTATTAATTTGAATAGAGAGGTTGCGATTAACCTGTGCATCAGCACAACAGACAGCTCTACTGAACTAACTGTAAACGCGGGATTGTGTGTTAGTTCAATGGAAAATTGTGCTCTCAATTCTTCGATAGATGCTCTGCTTCAGAGTGCAAATAGTAAGTATGGTGATGGATGGATAACGCTGGATGCACCACTGGAGCTGCGCAGCGCCCCTAGCCCCACAGCAGGAGAGCTCACGATCAACACCTCAGGGGATCAACGTTCCAAGGAATCAACGCCTCATGCAATCAAAGTTCCAGGCAATCAACGCTCCAGGCAATCAGCCCCGCATGCAATTGACGCTCCAGGCAATCAACGTTCCAGGCAATCAACACCTCATGCAATCAATGTCCCAGGCAATTGGCAACATAGTTATGAACTGGTAGACACTAGACAGCCCAGGGGGGCCCAATGGCTCGCTGCTACTGCCCTATCTGATGTAATGCCTGGACCGCATGGCAGTCACCCGTACAAAACATTGGCTGCGATGCTCTACTGGATTAATAATGAAATCCGCAATTCACAATTCACAAATTCAAAGGTTCCTCGGCTTGAAAGGAAGGTTCACCAGTAGTGCTGTGCCGATTACGGTGGCAGAATTGCGTAGCTGAGTTTCAGTCACCGTAATTTCAGGACAAAGTCAGCTACTTTTACCCGCAAGGGGCCGTAATTACTTGCACAATATCTGAATTACAACGCGATTGTGTAACGCTGATTAGCAGCCTCACTTCATCTCTCCACAAAGTCCATGCTTTTCCACCATGTCTCGCGCCATGCTGCCCCCCTGCCCCATGCTGCCCCATTGCGCCAAGCCGTCCCCTTGCTTGCGCCTCACACTGTCCCACAGCTCTGCCTCACTCCACGAAGTCCATGCTTTTCCGCCGTGCCACACCGTACCGTCCCTTGTGGTCGTCCCAAAGCTGCCTGAGTGCAATGCAATAGCGTGCGTGGGCCTCGTCGACCGCGGCGCAGAAATCGGGGTCCTTGGAGGAAACGATGCCCTCCCACCTGGTGACCTGCAGGTGGAAGGGGGTGCAGGGGGGGCAGGGGGGGCATTAGTACACCCACCTGGTGACCTGCAGGTGGAAGGGGGTTCAGGGGGTGCAGGGGGGGCAGGGGGGGCATTAGTACACCCACCTGGTGACCTGCAGGTGGAAGGGGGGGCAGGGGGGGCAGGGGGGGCATTAGTACACCCACCTGGTGACCTGTAGGTGGAAGGGGGTGCAGGGGGTGCAGGGGGGGCAGGGGGGGGCATTAGTACACCCACCTGGTGACCTGCAGGTGGAAGGGGGGAGGCAGGGGGGGCAGGGGGGGCATAAGTACACCCACCTGGTGACCTGCAGGTGGAAGGGGGGGGCAGGGGGGGCAGGGGGGGGCATTAGTACACCCACCTGGTGACCTGCAGGTGGAAGGGGGGGGGCAGGGGGGGCAGGGGGGGGCATAAGTACACCCACCTGGTGACCTGCAGGTGGAAGGGGGGGGCAAGGGGCGTGAGGAGCAGTTCGGTGCATGCGAGGTAGTAAAAGATCTTCAGATATGCACCAGACCTGCAGATTTTGAAATACGCACGCGACATGAAATCGAAATGAAAGGCTTACACCGGTCTTACACCCCGAAGAAGCACGCACGCACACTGACTGACGTCAACGAATTTACACCACATTCAATTTTACGGGCCTCTGCTGCATCCCGTAACCACTGCTGCATCCCGTAACCACTGCTGCATCTCATAACTACTGCTGCATCCCGTAACCACTTCCGCCAAAACACCACCTCCGCCAAACGCATTTTACAGTATCGAATTGCGCCATGATTAGAAATTGTGTAAGTAATTACCGCCCCTTACTGGTAAAAGTAGCTGAATTTGCCTACAAATTACGATGACTGAAACTCAGCTACGTAAGTCAGCCACTGTAAGGACCATAATCGGCACAGCACTGGTGAGGAGGCATTGCAAATTAGAGGGTAGGGCTGCAGTGGGGGGTGGGAAACATGGAGTACGGCAGCCTGGGGGGTAGGGTAGGAGGGAGGGTAAGGGGGCATTGAAAACAGACAGGGTCAGGGGGGGCATTAGTACACCCACTTTGTCACTTACGGGGGGAAGGGGGGCAGGGGGGGGGGAGGGGTAAGGACTAAGGGGGCAGGGCAACTTGAAAAGCCAGGAAGGGCCAGGGGGGCATTAGTACAATTAGGGGGAGGGGCCTAGGGCCTTGGAGACAGCGCCCACACTAGTGCTGTGCAAGTGCGCCATAATTCAGAAATCGTTACCGTCCCTTCAGAGGTCATTACCGGTTCTAAAGGTTCTAAACTAGCTGAATTTGCTTTGAGATTACCGTGACTGAGATCCAGCCACTGTAGGGATCGTGATGGACACAGCAAGGGCCCCCCCACACACTTGGAGGGCAGCTTTAACCCATCACTCAAGGGATCTGCCCATAAAGAGTCACGGGGGCTCTGTCTCCTCCCAACCTCTTTCCTGCCTCACTGATGAGCACGTTTTCCTCTTTCAGGGCTGGGGGGCCCACCTCCTGGGGGGCCCACCTCCTAGACAGGTGGGAACCCTGAATACCCCCGCCCCCATCTTGAACGGATCTTGACCAGAGAGCGCCAACACACACATGAAACGGTCTAGATATTTATCTAGTCAGAGATCTGGATCTAGATCTTCATCTAGTCAGAGGTCTGGATCTAGACCTTTATCCAATCAGTTGTCTGGATCTAGTTGCCGAGGGATCTGGCCCTCTGTCTACCGTCCACCGTCTACCGCACCTTGACCGGAGCTCCTACCACGTTTGTCAGGGGGAGGGCTTTGGGCAGTGGACCCGACCCTGTACAAGTGACACGAGTGGGTAACAAGAGTGAGTGACACAGAGCAGGGAGGGCTTTGGGCAGTGGACCCGACCCTGTTCAAGTGACAAGAGTGACAAGAGTGAGTGACACAGAGCAGGGAGGGCTTTGGGCAGTGGACCCGACCCTGTTCAAGTGACAAGAGTGACAAGAGTGAGTGACACAGAGCAGGGAGGGCTTTGGGCAGTGGACCCGACCCTGTTCAAGTGACAAGAGTGACAAGGTTGACTGACACAGAGCAGGGAGGGCTTTGGGCAGTGGACCCGACCGTGTACAAGTGACACCGAGCAGGGAGGGCTTCAGTGATAAACGCACGTGCAAGGATAATTTATATATCCATGCATCTTTTAATATCCATACCGCTTAGGGCTTAATAGGGGTCAGGGAGGGTAGTGGGCAGTGGATGCCGCTTAGGGCTTAATAGGGGTCAGGGAGGGTAGTGGGCAGTGGATGCCGCTTAGGGCTTAATAGGGGTCAGGGAGGGTAGTGCGCAGTGGATGCCGCTTAGGGCTTAATAGGTGTCAGGGAGGGTAGTGGGCAGTGGATGCCGCTTAGGGCTTAATAGGGGTCAGAGAGGGTAGTGGGCAGTGGATACCGCTTAGGGCTTAATAGGGGTCAGGGAGGGTAGTGCGCAGTGGATGCCGCTTAGGGCTTAATAGGGGTCAGAGAGGGTAGTGGGCAGTGGATGCCGCTTAGGGCTTAATAGGGGTCAGAGAGGGTAGTGGGCAGTGGATGCCGCTTAGGGCTTAATAGGGGTCAGGGAGGGTAGTGGGCAGTGGATGCCGCTTAGGGCTTAATAGGGGTCAGGGAGGGTAGTGGGCAGTGGATGCCGCTTAGGGCTTAATAGGGGTCAGGGAGGGTAGTGCGCAGTGGATGCCGCTTAGGGCTTAATAGGTGTCAGGGAGGGTAGTGGGCAGTAGATGCCGCTTAGGGCTTAATAGGTGTCAGAGAGGGTAGTGGGCAGTGGATGCCGCTTAGGGCTTAATAGGGGTCAGAGAGGGTAGTGGGCAGTGGATACCGCTTAGGGCTTAATAGGTGTCAGAGAGGGTAGTGGGCAGTGGATGCCGCTTAGGGCTTAATAGGGGTCAGAGAGGGTAGTGGGCAGTGGATGCCGCTTAGGGCTTAATAGGTGTCAGGGAGGGTAGTGGGCAGTGGATGCCGCTTAGGGCTTAATAGGGGTCAGGGAGGGTAGTGGGCAGTGGATACCGCTTAGGGCTTAATAGGTGTCAGAGAGGGTAGTGGGCAGTGGATGCCGCTTAGGGCTTAATAGGGGTCAGGGAGGGTAGTGGGCAGTGGATGCCGCTTAGGGCTTAATAGGGGTCAGGGAGGGTAGTGCGCAGTGGATGCCGCTTAGGGCTTAATAGGGGTCAGGGAGGGTAGTGCGCAGTGGATGCCGCTTAGGGCTTAATAGGTGTCAGGGAGGGTAGTGCGCAGTGGATGCCGCTTAGGGCTTAATAGGTGTCAGAGAGGGTAGTGGGCAGTGGATGCCGCTTAGGGCTTAATAGGGGTCAGAGAGGGTAGTGGGCAGTGGATACCGCTTAGGGCTTAATAGGTGTCAGAGAGGGTAGTGGGCAGTGGATGCCGCTTAGGGCTTAATAGGGGTCAGAGAGGGTAGTGGGCAGTGGATGCCGCTTAGGGCTTAATAGGTGTCAGGGAGGGTAGTGGGCAGTGGATACCGCTTAGGGCTTAATAGGTGTCAGAGAGGGTAGTGGGCAGTGGATGCCGCTTAGGGCTTAATAGGGGTCAGGGAGGGTAGTGGGCAGTGGATACCGCTTAGGGCTTAATAGGTGTCAGAGAGGGTAGTGGGCAGTAGATGCCGCTTAGGGCTTAATAGGGGTCAGGGAGGGTAGTGGGCAGTGGATACCGCTTAGGGCTTAATAGGGGTCAAAGAGGGTAGTGGACAGTGGATGCCGCTTAGGGCTTAATAGGGGTCAGAGAGGGTAGTGGACAGTGGATGCCGCTTAGGGCTTAATAGGTGTCAGGGAGGGTAGTGGGCAGTGGATACCGCTTAGGGCTTAATAGGGGTCAGGGAGGGTAGTGGGCAGTGGATGCCGCTTAGGGCTTAATAGGGGTCAGGGAGGGTAGTGGGCAGTGGATGCCGCTTAGGGCTTAATAGGGGTCAGGGAGGGTAGTGCGCAGTGGATGCCGCTTAGGGCTTAATAGGTGTCAGGGAGGGTAGTGGGCAGTGGATGCCGCCTAGGGCTTAATAGGGGTCAGAGAGGGTAGTGGGCAGTGGATGCCGCTTAGGGCTTAATAGGGATCAGAGAGGGTAGTGGGCAGTGGATGCTGCTTAGGGCTTAATAGGGGTCAGAGAGGGTAGTGGGCAGTGGATGCCGCTTAGGGCTTAATAGGGATCAGAGAGAGTACCGGTAGTGGGCAGTGGATACCGCTTAGGGCTTAATAGGGGTCAGAGAGGGTAGTGGGCAGTGGATCTGATCCTGTCAAAGTAATACTGATGAGCATGCACAACTTACTTCTCAATCTAATTGAGGAATACAAATGCTGCCGTTAAACCCTTTTGTTGTAGAAGTCAGCCCCCAGTCTCTTGTAGAATATTCCTGCTCCCGAGGCCATGATCATGCGCCTAGACTTATGAAATCTGCTTGTGTCAGCAGTCAGACACCTGCCTCAACGATGAAGAATCCTGCCCCCAAGACGATGGGGATGGTGGAGGAATATCAAATACTGAAATAAATAAAATATGTTATCACACACCCTAACCAATGTTTTGTGTTTGGAACCTCCATGTCTGCGATGCCCCCTGCCGCACCGCAATATAATCCCAATAGGATGGGGATGCCGTGCTCCCACTAGGATGGGGATTGGGGATGCTGTGGGAATGCCAAATACATCATTGTTTGTCCAGAACCTCAATTTCTCTACCCCCTACCTCACCATTCCAAAAGCTCGCTCCCAAGATGATGGGGACGCCACATGAATGTCCAGCGTTGAAAAAAATAAAATACATGACTGTTTGCTTCTGTTTTGAACCTCCGTGTCTTTACCCCCACCTCACCATTCCAAAAGCCTGCTCCCGAAACGATGGGGATGCCAAAGGTTGTGAGTCTCAGAACCAGCCTGCAAGCGGGAAGAGGTTGTAGGTTGTAGGGTTTAGTCTCAGATCCAGCCTTTTTTTTGTGTACATCTCAAAGCCAGCTACCCGTGTAGGGGCCGCTGCCATGCACCTGGGTGGTTGAGTGCACATCCTACAAAGAAAAAGCAGGGCCGGGGTGGGACGTAACGTGTGGCACAGATCGGCCAAGCCAGAAATATATCACCCTGTCCTGTCAGTGCCCTGAAATGGTTAACATGTGAAGCAGGTCTAGGGTGGGATGCCATGTCTTGGTGGTACGGAACTACGGGTCCTGCCCCTTCAGATCTGCTGCGATTTGGGTCAGGGTTTAGGTGACTGAACTCTAAATCCTGAACTGCAGGTCTGATTTGATTTAAGGGTGTCCACACACATCTTCCTGGTGCGAGATGACGGGGATGCGACAAAGGGCGTTCATCCTTTATACATTTTTTTACAAGTGGTGTGTCCTTGCCATCCGGCAGTGCCTTGGAAGTATCACAGAGCACTGCTCAACAGCAAGGGCAAACGAAACCAAATGGCGAGGTAAATGTTCCACGTCTTCTTGATCATAAAATCTAATACTTAGCACGGTTGACAGGTGGTGGCAAGGTCCAAGCGGCTGCGTTGCATTGCGTCTCGTCGGAATTTGCATTTGCGTTGCATTGCGTCTCGTCGGAATTTCCAAGGTGCTGCACGCTTGTCCCGTGTTCCCTCTATCCTGCCTGGTTATCATGGACTTTTTTACTTATGAAACTGCTTCCTTGTCTGATGAAAAGTACGTTTAAAGTAAAGACTAGACCGTTATCTAAGGAAAGCAACAAACGTTCAGGGTAATCCCTTAACCCTAACCCCAACCCCTTAACCCTCACCTAAACTACAATCAGGGTAAACCGTTAACCCCGAACCCTCACCCTGAACTATATGCGTGCAGGGTAGACCCTAAACGCTTACCTTAAGGTAAAGTCAAGAACACGTCCCGGCCCCGCTCCACCATTCAAGTGCACGCAGCCACCCAGCGGCCCCGCTCCACATCCCGGCCCCGCTCCACCGTTCAAGTGCACCCAGCCACTCAGCGGCCCCGCTCCACCGTTCAAGTGCACCCAGCCACCCAGCGGCCCCGCTCCACCGTTCAAGTGCACCCAGCCACCCAGCGGCCCCGCTCCACCGTTCAAGTGCACCCAGCCACCCAGCGGCCCCGATCCACGTCCCGGCCCTGCTCTACCGTTCAAGTGCACCCAGCCACTCAGCGGCCCCGCTCCACCGTTCAAGTGCACCCAGCCACCCAGCGGCCCCGCTCCACGTCCCGGCCCCGCTCCACCGTTCAAGTGCACCCAGCCACTCAGCGGCCCCGCTCCACCATTCAAATGCACCCAGCCACCCAGCGGCCCCGCTCCATCATTCAAGTGCACCCAGCCACCCAGCGGCCCCGCTCCACGTCCCGGCCCCGCTCCACCGTTCAAGTGCACCCAGCCACCCAGCGGCCCCGCTCCACGTCCCGGCCCCGCTCCACGTCCCGGCCCCGCTCCCCCATTCAAGTGCACCCAGCCACCCAGCGGCCCAGCATCAGCCCCGTATCACCTTCAATCACCGAGGTCGTTGATGTGTTCGAATCCCTGAGCCCTACAGCATGCGCCAAACAAGAGCCAGGGCATGCCGTGATGAACCCCGACCTCGCCCCGGAAGGTTTTAAGGCTTAAGGATTTCAAACCCTAAACCCGGTGCTCCTCTTCACCTTTGCATGAAGTGCAGCCAGGTGCCCGGCAGCGACTGCGAGATGTCAAACAGGTCCGTCTCTCCAAATCCGATGACGGGCACCTGGCCACGGGGCAGAAATATGAATGAGTTTCAATTTAGTGGAGGAATCAATGAGGCGCACAAACTAGATTCTGCTATTCGGCTAGATCTTGAAGAAAAAATAATAGGTTGGCACCTGTATGCCGAGCGATTCATACTGGTGTGAACTGCAATGATCACCCCCTCACACATGAAGCAGGTCTGCTCTTGCTTGCCCAGCAGTTCATACTAGTGTGAACTGCAATGATCACCCCCTCACACATGAAGCAGGTCTGCTCTTGCTTGCCCAGCAGTTCATACTAGTGTGAACTGCAATGATCACCCCCTCACACATGAAGCAGGTCTGCTCTTGCTTGCCCAGCAGTTCATACTAGTGTGAACTGCAACAACAGCATCATGATGTCCAAGCAAATAACACCTTCCCACACTCAACATGAGTGCCCCTGTCTGCAGTGCGATTCATACTAGTGTGAACCGCAATGACCACCCTCTCACACTCACCAGGTGTGCCCCTGTCTGCAGTGCGATTCATACTAGTGTGGACCGCAATGAACACCCTCTCACACACTTACCAGGTGTGCTCTTGTTTGCCCAGCGGTTCATACTAGTGTGAACTGCAAAGGCCACTTCATGATGTCCAAGCAAAGGAAAAGAACATCTTCCCACACTCAACAGGTGTGCCCCTGTCTGCAGTGTGATTCATACTAGTGTGAACTGCAATGACCACCCTCCCACACTCACCAGGCGTGCCTCTGTCTGCAGTACGATTCATACTAGTGTGAACCCCAATGACCACCCTCCCACACTCACCAGGTGTGCCCCTGTCTGCAGTGCGATTCATACTAGTGTGAACCGCAATGACCACCCTCTCACACTCACCAGGTGTGCCCCTGTCTTCAGTGCGATGCTGACAAAGCCCTTTCGCCTGTCTGCAATGCAATTCATACTACTGTGAACTTACCAGGTGTGCCCCTGTCTGCAGTGCGATGCTGACAAAGCCCTTCCGCTTGTTCAGAATCTGCAATCGAACGCCCAGAAAGTAAGCACGTGTTCAAACTCGAGAGAAGGAGAGAGCGGAGAATTTGAAAGGTGCGGTTATTAAGGCCACGCGGCAGGCATTCCTGACACATCAACATAATCTGCAATTGCACGCCGAGAGAGAAAGCAGGTGTTGAAAGAAGGAGAGAAATGAGACGCTGTGGACGGTGCGGCTATTGTGGCAGTGTGCCTGGGACGTCTGACACTCATCAACAGGATCTGTCATCATACGCCGTCAGAGCAAGCAGGTGTTGAAAGAAAGAATATACAGGCAGGTGCAGCTTATGGTGGAAACACGGCAGGGATTAATTTGCGTAATAAGGGGGACAGGTGCCCTCAAACTGGTGCGCAATACGGCAAAGATGCCTGACATGTATCTCCAGGACCTGCAATTGCGCATCAAGAGAGCCATCGGAAGGTAGTCACAACGACCACACCTCCACCCAACAGCCAGAAAAGAAAGAAAGAAGCTACGCCGTATTAAGGCGTGGAGGTTAAGTAAACAGTGCACCTGGGGGCCGTAGTCACAACCACGCCTCCACCCAACAACCAGAAAAGAAAGAAAGAAAGCTACACCGTATTAAGGCGTGGAGGTTAAGTAAACAGTGCACCTGGGGGCCATAGTCACCACCACGCCTCCACCCAACAGCCAAAGCAGATCAAGCGCGGGTACAGGCACAATGTAGGCACGTAAGACAGTACCCCACTACCTCAGCAACTCCCCAGCAGCCCCTGCCTGCTGACTCGGCAACTCCCCAGCAGCCCCAACTCTGCTGACTCAGCAACTCCACAGCCGCCATTTCTGGGTACGGCAGGCTACCGCTACTTTGCTATTTCCAGACCAAATAACTCCCTTGGGACAGGCCGCAAAGCAGTCATCACAGGTTCCGATAGAGACGAAACCTGGACACTATTCCTGAGGTCTCAAGCAGCAAGCAACTCCTTGCAAGTGCCCCCTCATCCTGTAGCCATTAAACCCTCAACCCGAAAAACGTCAACCCTTGACCCTAACTGGCATGTCATGCTGCGCCCCGATGACTCAACATGTCGTAGGTGCCAGTAGCCTCCTCAACACCAAGTCTGCAACAACACCTCTTCCCATAGCCCTCCAACCCTCAACCCTGAACCCTAGGTGACATGTAGTGCCATGCCCCGATGACTCAACATGTCGTAGGTGCCAGTAGCCTCCTCAACACCAAGTCTGCAACAACACCCCTTCCCACAGCCCTCCAACCCTCAACCCTGAACCCTAGGTGACATGTAGTGCCATGCCCCGATGACTCAACATGTCGTAGGTGCCAGGTAGCCTCCTCAACACCAAGTCTGCAACAACACCCCTTCCCACAGCCCTCCAACCCTGAACCTTGAACCCTAGGTGACATGTAGTGCCATGCCCCGATGACTCACCATATCGTAGGTGCCAGGTAAGCTCTTCAGCGCCTCGTCTGCCCCCCCTGGGTTGAGGAATATGCTGGTCCCAGCGGGGCTGCATGCAAAGACGAATGGTGAGATGATAGATAACACAGCTTTAGACGTTGGAGGGTTTCAGTAAGCAAACAAACACGAACAGGTTCAGGGCCCTGCTGCCCCCCCTGGGTTGGGGAATATGCTTGAGCCACTGGGGCCGGTGTAATACAGGCGAGCAGTACACACACACAAATACGTCAAAGGCAAGCAGTACACACACAATTATGTCAACGGCAGGCAGTACACTACACACACAAAAATACGTCAAATGTACTGCCGCAGGGGAAGTAAGGGGAACGCTTAGAAACATGAAGGCAGGTAAACGGACAGAAGTGAGCCTAGGGCGCTGCAGCTGCGCGAGGGCGGAGGGGAATGCTATGTCCAGCGGGGCTGCATGCAAGACAAGCAAGCAGCACACAAACAGAAGTGTTTATTTTTCCGGCTATGAGGCCATGATCAGCAGGTCGCCCAGGCAACACCCGGAGCCTCTGGCATGATAAATAAATACAAGTAATGTCCGCTCAGGGAATTACAGGCCGGCCCGTTACCGGGCAACTAGAAAGACGTGGGAAAAAGGGGTGGAAACAAACACTTGGTCCTGGCACAAGCCTGGCCCCGCGGCCGGAAACTGACCCCTGATCCCTGGCAGGGGAGCCCTAAACCCTTAACCCTAAATTGTGCCCCGGCCCCGGCTTGGGGCACAATTTAGGCTCAACCCCATAAAACCTGGAACATAAAATAGAAGCAACCCGCTTTTTTCCGAGGGCTTTCAAGCACCATTGTATAACCCTGCTCAGTTCAGGTTAAAGGCGTCAGTTGTTTCCAACCTTCAACCATAGGGCCCCAGAGGGAAAACCATATTCTTTGGGGCAGTTGGTTTGGGGCGATTTTGTTTCAAACCTGACCCCACAGGCTGCTGGGCGAACACCAGTATGCATCAGGGACACACGGGATACAGACGGTTTCGGCAAACAAGTCAAATCCTGTATTGTGTAGTATTGTATTGTATCGATACGGTCCACTACGGTGCACCAACTGGAAATCCACACTTTGACTGGAAATCCATACTTATGAATCCTGTATCGGACCAAAGTCCCGTATCGTATCGCGTCGTATCTTATTATCATATTCCGTATCCCCGGTTTGCCTGTAAATTGCACTCCACACCACTTGTGCGTGGGGCGGCTGAAAGTCAACCACTGGGCCAATGGGAACAAATCCATGGCTGGCCAACGGCTCTCAGCTAACCCAACCTGAGCGCACTGACCCGCTGAGTATGTTGACCAGGGCCCGCTTGCTGTTGCTTCTGAAGCCCGACAGCAAGGCGATCTCCCGGTGCACGGGAGTGAAGAAGTGCGCGTCTAAGATGATGGGGAAGAGGGAGATGCCTGATGGAATGGAATGGCAGGGTTAGAGCACACAGTCAAATAACAGGTTTAAATGGCAGGGTTAAATGACAGGTTTAAATAAAAGGTTTAAATGGCAGGATTAAATGACAGGTTTAAATGGCAGGGTTAAATGACAGGTTTAAATAACAGGTTTAAATGGCAGGATTAAATGACAGGTTTAAATGGCAGGGTTAAATGACAGGTTTAAATAACAGGTTTAAATGGCAGGATTAAATGACAGGTTTAAATGGCAGGGTTAAATGACAGGTTTAAATGGCAGGTTTAAATGGCAGGATTAAATGACAGGTTTTAATGGCAGGGTTAAATGACAGGTTTAAATAACAGGTTTAAATGGCAGGATTAAATGACAGGTTTTAATGGCAGGGTTAAATGACAGGTTTAAATAACAGGTTTAAATGGCAGGATTAAATGACAGGTTTTAATGGCAGGGTTAAATGACAGGTTTAAATGACATGTTTAAATAACTGGTTTAAATGACAGGTTTAAATGGCAGGGTTAAATGGCAGGGTTAAATGACATGTTTAAATAACTGGTTTAAATGACAGGTTTAAATAACAGGTTTAAATGGCAGGGTTCTATGGCGGGTGTAAATAACAGGATTAAATGACAGGTTTTAATGGCAGGGTTAAATGACAGGTTTAAATGACATGTTTAAATAACTGGTTTAAATGACAGGTTTAAATGGCAGGGTTAAATGGCAGGGTTAAATGACATGTTTAAATAACTGGTTTAAATGACAGGTTTAAATAACAGGTTTAAATGGCAGGGTTCTATGGCGGGTGTAAATAACAGGTTTAAATGGCAGGTTTTAATGGCAGGGTTAGATGACAGGTTTAAACGACAGGTTTAAATAACAGGGTTGAATGGCAGCTTTAAATGACAGGTTAAATGGCAGGGTTAGCTGACAGGTTTAAATGACATGTTTAAATGGCAGGGTTAAATAACTGGTTTAAATGGCAGGGTTAAATGTCAGGTTTGGATGACAGGTTTAAATGGCAGGGTTAAATGACAGGTTTAAATGGCAGGGTTGGATTGCAGTGTGACAGCAGAAAGTCAAAGTGCAGGTTTTTATTGCAGGGTTAAGTACAGGGTTAAATACAGGGTTAAATACAGGGTTAAGTACAGGGTTAAATAAAGGGTAGTGCTTCATGACACAACCTGCAAGACCTAGGCCCCGTCCCACCTGGGAAGGTGTCGCTGAACCCATTTGCCTCAATGAAGACAAGTACCGGTATCACTCTCTTTCAGCTTCCCACCTGGGAAGGTGTCGCTGAACCCATTTGCCTCAATGAAGAAGTTGCACACGTAGCTGAAGCACGCGATGCCATGTGGGTGCCCGCAGACTGAGGGAGGAACGGGGCACACAGCAGCGGTCACCATGCAGCAGGAAAGGAGAGGGGCCAGGGCCAGAACCTGTGTGTGTGTTTAGTGTGTTAATTGTGTTTAGTTTTGTGGTGCATATGCAGTACTTCCTGGGATCCAGATCTTTCATACTTCGTGCTCCCAGAAATCCAGACCTTTCATTCTTCGTGCTCCCTGGGATCTAGGTATTTTATACTTCGTGCTCCCTGGGATCTAGATCTTTCATGTTTAGTGCTCCATGGGATCTAGATCTTACATGCGTGATATTTAGAACTCCCTGGGATCCAGATCTTACATATGTAGTGGTCCTTGGGATCTAGATCTGCTGTCTTGACCATTCTAGCGGGGAAGTAGTCGGACAGGTGACGCCAGAACTTCAGCCTGGAGCATCAGGGACAGATGTCTGGGGGGGTCAGGGTTCAGGAGGGGTTGAGGGGGGTCCAGGAGTTCAGTAGGGGAGGGGAGGGGTCAGGGGGTCAGGGGTCGGGGGGGGTCAGGGGGGTTGAGGGGTTGAGGGGGGGGGGGGGGGGGAATGTTGAGGGTTTGGCAGTTAGGCAGCAGGAGTAGGTGACAAAAAGGGCAGGAGCAAGGCGCAGGGCAGTGCTGCACAACCTGGCCCTGTGCGCCTGACGCACGACGACCACCCAGAGTACTGCGGCGACGACGCGGGAGCAGCGCTGGCGCGCTACCTCTCGGGGGCCTCCTCAATAACCTGCAATGATTGTGCTTGGCTGGGTCGATAAAACACAATGTAGATCTCTACAGTGCTTACTCCTTAAAAACGAAATACTCCTTGACCTGGTGGTCAAGAAAGCATATGCGACAGAGTTTGGTTAAGCCCTAGGCTCTTCTGGTGTCCTTCTGCCTCCTCTGTCCTTCCATGTCGCACTGCCTGGCCCTCCAGAAATATACTTCTGGTGTACATACAATAAGGTGAACGCTGTCCACTTTGTAGCATTCTGAGGTGAACTAAGAACGCTGTCCACTTTGTAGCATTCTGAGGTGAACTATGAACGCTGTCCACTTTGTAGCATTCTGAGGTGAACTATGAACGCTGTCCACTTTGTAGCATTCTGAGGTGAACTATGAACGCTGTCCACTTTGTAGCATTCTGAGGTGAACTATGAACGCTGTCCACTTCGTAGCATTTCGAGGTGAACTATGAACGCTGTCCACTTTGTAGCATTCTGAGGTGAACTATGAACGCTGTCCACTTTGTAGCATTCTGAGGTGAACTATGAACGCTGTCCACTTTGTAGCATTCTGAGGTGAACTATGAACGCTGTCCACTTTGTAGCATTCTGAGGTGAACTATGAACGCTGTCCACTTTGTAGCATTCTGAGGTGAACTATGAACGCTGTCCACTTTGTAGCATTCTGAGGTGAACTATGAACGCTGTCCACTTTGTAGCATTCCCCACTGGTATAAGGTATTCTACAAGTATACCCAGTGGATTCACTTAGCAGCTGCGCATGAATGCCTGCCGCAGCTGCTGGGTAAATGCAGTAGCAACAGGGGAAACGCAAAACGATAACGGAACTACCGGCATGGCCGTACAATTGTTTAAGTAACTGGAAACAGATTAGGAACTGTTCGTTTGTCTATTTTCAAGTTTTGAAAGTTAATTCGGGCTTTGATATCACCTACCACTTATTTAAAAACGGATCAATTCATGATGCTGCCATATGCATCTGCCCTTCAAGTCACCGACACTTAAAACACTTGCAGTTTAATTTGCCTGGTTTTATCAGTGTCCTCACCCAAAAGCAGCAAATCCATCACAGGACGATTCGTTTAGCGTCAGTCACCACTTCCGCAATGTTATGCGCGCTGTGTGTTAGACCGCCTGAGCGCCCCGCATGCACGGCTCATGTAATAGCTACAGGTCCTGGCTTGGCGGCATGTTGGGACCAGGAACTTTTTTAGAGGTTATTGGTCACCGGTACAAGTCGTAACCAAAGTGGTAACCAAACAATTAATTCAGCGAAGCCGAGGTTAAGTTGCGCGGTAACAAAAACAGCGAAATCAATTAGGCAAACCGGAATTTATTGACGCCTGCGGCGCGCTCTTTACCAACAACTCCGCAATAACTCACCGCCGCTGGTAACCAAAAATAATTATGAATGCCACTAAAAGGGTACCTGGTTGGGAGCCTCGGGGCTCAAAAGGAATCTGCCTACCGGTACTGATCTGAATGAAATACCGATAGCTCTACCGCGACTGGAAATGCACTCTGTACGGCACCAGTTGTGTATTCCTGTCTAGGGCTGGGCAGCTTGAGACTGCAGTGTAAAGGGTAGACAATGGACCACTGATGAAACCGGTAAATTTTAATACCGGCAGGATGTCGAAACATCCTGAAGCGCGCGAGCGCGCGGCTTTCTTGTATAAAACAGCTGTATTAATTCGATTTAAATATCATTTCCATTTCAAAGCAACGAACATTGAGTAAAGCGCCAATTCGTCAGCCCTTAAAAATACTGGAGACACGAAACAAGACGAGCAATACAGTACAGAGCAACATCCTGGTACTGACGATGTGACGCATGGGCTAGCTGCATGGCCTATTGGCCTATTTTCAGTGTGAATAAGCCACACTTCAGCAACATTACAGCCGATGGCTGGTGGCGCCATGTGCAGCGAGCTGTGCTGCTGGAATTGCAGGCCGTAGGCCAGTCCAGGTTTGGTCTGTGTTATTATTGTTGTTTCAAAGGTCTGTGTCTGCCCAGAGCTCACCAAAACAAACACTGCTGTCAGCCTTGTACCCATGCATTGTACAGCGGCGCATGGAGGGAACACTGACTTATATTTAAGAGTCCAGCCAGTTTGCACGGCTGCTGTCGCCACAGATGTACGCCTTGCCCCCATGCATGGCTTCGCAGCACATGGCTTTGCAGCAGGTGGCAGGGGAGCACTCACTTCCTGATGGGCGTCCAGCCCTCAGACCTCCAGTGCGCACGACTGTTGATTCCGAATATGTATACCAGGTATGCGATGACGTAGCCGCGACCGAAGCCCCAGGGATTGGCGTAGGCGAGGTACAGCGTGAAGGGCCAATACCAGAATGGCCCTATCAGCTGCAACATGACGATCGATATCGACAGCTTCTGGAGAAATCTGGACAGGAACGAATACGAGGGTCTTCTGTTTGGATCGACGGGAGAGGAAGACGCTGAAGATGCTGCCGCTGGCGCATCAGACTGGCTCGACATCGCGATGGATGCAGCACGAGATGCGATGTGAAAGACAGGAGGAAGGAAGATTTCACAGCTGTCTCAGCTACGCTGGGAAATAAATTTGGGACACGAACACGGGATGGATCCCGCATCCTCGAATTCTCACTAACTCCTCCCACATCGCCCAGACGGATCTGAAGCATCAGTCTGCTGGATCTAGCGCCACGATTTAAACTTTTGCCAGGTTGTATGCGAGTTCTAACTGTCGCCTGTCCGCATTTCTCTTCCCTACCTGTTCTCCCCTCTTGTTGTTTTGGCACCCTGTTGAGGCACACATTGCTGGAACGGCCATGCTTTAGATCTACAGCATAACGGCCATTCACTTTTGTCACCGCACATCGGCACTTCTGCATGCTGGAGTCTCGCCTGGATCATCAGATCTACGCCCAGACCGATGCTGGGCCGTCTTACTTCGACCCTCGTGGTGTTCCTCGCGCTGGCACCATTTGCATGCGGCGCCAGCCCGGAGCAAATGACGGTCGCTGTGGTCAATGACATTGCCGGGCACTTCGAAGTGCTGGCTGGAGTGGTCCAGGCAGGTTCTTTGGGCATGCATAGGCTCTGACGAGAATGCATGGGCACACAACCATGCTGGCATGGTCGCAGGACCATGCAGAACATGGTGGCAGGGCCATGCAGGCTGAAAAGCATGGCCATGCAGGCATGGAACCTCAGGCGTGATCACATCCACAAATGAGTGTGCAATGCAGAATGGGGGGTGCATCCACTTAGCAGGCATTACTTGATTTCGTACTGCTAAACTTGCTCGTAAAGACGACCGGTATTGAAGACTGTTCGCAGTGTCTGGGCCTCAACAAAGAGGCTACAACCGATGTGTATCCCTTAATTTAGTGTGAAACAGATCACCCTTGGGGGCCCTCCGGCAGCCGTCACTGGTTCGATGGAAACCAAAACCTTATCTGGCCTACGGCAGGCGGCTCAAGCAGCCGGGCTGGCTGCACCAAGCCTTTCGGGATGTGGGCCGGGTCGAAGCAGGGCTGTATCTGAAGCACCCTAACATAAAGAGCAGGGTGCAGCAGATGCATGCCTGTGGGATATCGGGTGGATGCATAGCCCCCGTAACAAAAAGTAGACTGGGAGTTCACTGGCTGACACGGAGGACCTACTTGCTTTCAAGTGCCCTACCGTACACCCTGCGTTGTACATTGAGGGGTGTGTGCCTTCCTACCTGATTATGTAAATCGCGGTGTTATGCCTCACCTTTGTGTGTCTTTGTCTGGAAAATGCTGGGCCCATTCTTGTGTGACTTGGTCTGCAAAATGCTGGGCCCACACTTGACCTGGGCTGAAATATCGACCTCCCCCCAGCAGCTACGTATGTATTTGGCGTGCGCGTCACGCATTACGCATTACGCGTCACGCATTACGCATTACGCGTCACGCATTACGCATTACGCATCATACGTTAGACGTAACGCGTCACTCATCACCGTTATGTTATTGCGCTAAAGCTGCACTTATGTATAGCTGAGGGAGCTTGATGCAGCAACCTCTGCAGCTTGGCCTCCTGCTGTAGACTGGTCCTAGTTCGCTCCCCATCTACCCAGGCCAGTGATGGCCGACCAGCGACGCCTCAAAGATGGTACACAACTAAACTGCACCCACACAAAAACCAGGACGTACTCTCTCAATCTCTACTCTTGCGCATGCCCCCCTTGGGATGGTGCTTTGCGCTGGGCCTTTGATCTTGCTACAATTGATGCCAGGTTATCGACTCCCCCTCCTGCATAGCCCTTTTGCCAGCCGCATACCTAGCCCTGCATACAACACATTCAGGTCTCTCCCCCTCCCCTATGCAGGTCCTCCGCCAGCTGCGCGTCTCTCCCCACATTTTTTACACTGGTCGCGTTGACATGCCCGACAGCTTGGGCTTAATCCCGTGGCTGGGTGGAGCGGCAGAGGCAGGCCCGCTGCCCAAGTGGCATGCCCTCCGACAGCTGAATCCAGAGGGCGCCAGCCTGGCAGCCGCAGAGGTGGTGGTGTGCATCTCGGCTGAAATGGCGCACCAGGTAGCTGCTCTGGTGTAGGGTGAAGGGTCTTCTTCTGCTGATGATGTTTGTGTCTAGGTCTCACTGTCTCCTGATCGGTGGGTTGTGCATCTCAGCTGAAATGGCGCACCAGGTAGCTGCTCTGGTGTAGGCTATGGGAATCGGTAAATGTGGTCATAAACCTTATACGGTAAAGCCTTCAAATCATCACGCCATGACCTGATCCGTGACCCCATTATCAACCGTATTGGGGGGGTGAGTGGTATACCACTATCAGCTACAGTTCAGCTTCACTGTGGACCCCAGCCACAAGCCCCTGATTCGGCCAGCCCTGCTGCTTGCGTCACAGGCCGGAGGCTGGTCTAGGTTTGGTGTGATTCGGCCCAGGGGTGGCCGCGGGGTGGCCCATCGAAGGCGGTCCGGTACACACTAAAAAAAAACTGTTATCAACCCTGACCTGAGCCCTGACCCCAGCCTTGCCTTGTTCTCAGGTGTGTCAGCAGCTCGTGAATAAGCTGCGACCTAAGCTGCTGGTCCTGTTGGTGCATCGAGCAGACACCTTCACCGCCACTGCGAAGATCCTCAGCCTTCATGATAGGTGCGTGCTGCGTTATATGCCGCGTGCTGCGTTGTCTTCTGAACGGACGGTAACGGCGCGGATGTGGCTTCGGACACATGTTTACGCCATCCCGCCTCGATCGCATTTCAATCGCCATTCCGCCTCATCCGCATTGCAATCGCCACCCCGCCTTGACCGCATTTCGATCGTCATCCCACCTCAACCGCGTTTCAATCGCCATCCCGCATCGATTGCTATCCCGCTTCAACCCGGGTCCATCGCTATCCCGCTTCAACCCGGGTCCATAGCTATCCCGCTTCAACCCGGGTCCATTGCTATCCCGCTTCAGCCCCGGGTCAATCGCCACCCCGCTTTAATTGCCATCACGCTTCGACCCCGTTTCGATTGCCATCCCGCTTCAGCCCCGGGTCAATCGCCATCCCGCTTCGAATGGCATCCCGCTTCAACCCACTTACGATTGCCATCCCGCTTCGAACGCCCCAGCGTCGCTTCAATTGAAGTCCTGTTTCAACCTTGCTTCAATCACCAACCCACATCAACAGCTGCCCCGATGAAACCGGGGTACAAGGTAGTGGCCCTTATGCCGCATGTGGCTACCCTGGCACAGGCTCGCTCGTATAATGCAGCCTGTGAGCTGCATGAAACATTCCTCCTGGTGCCTGTGTGTGCAGATACAAGCGAATGGCCGGATGGCCCTCATGCCGCATGTGGCTACCCTGGCACAGGCGCGTATGAAGCAGCCTGTGATCTGCATGAAACATTCCCCCTGGTGCCTGTGTGTGCAGATACAATCGAATGGCCCTCATGCCGGATGTGACTACCCTGGCACAGGCGCGTATGAAGCAACCTGTGAGCTGCTTGAAACGTTCCCCCTGGTACCTGTGTGTGCATGTACAAGCGAATGGCCCTCATGCCGCATGTGGCTACCCTGGCTCAGGCGCGTATGAAGTAGCCTGTGAGCTGCATGAAACATTTCCCCTGGTGCCTTTGGGTGCAGGTACAAGCGAATGGCCCTCATGCCGCATGTGGCCACCCTGGCACAGGCGCGTATGAAACAGCCTGTGAGCTGCTTGAAACACTCCCCCTGGTGCCTGTGTGTGCAGGTACAATCGAATGGCCCTCATGCCGCATGTGGCCACCCTGGCACAGGCGCGTATGAAACAGCCTGTGAGCTGCTTGAAACACTCCCCATGGTGCCTGTGTGTGCATGTACAAGCGAATGGCCCTCATGCCGCATGTGGATACCCTGGCACAGGCGCGTATGAAGCAACCTGTGAGCTGCATGAAACATACCCCCTGGTGCCTGTGTGTGCAGGTACAAGCTGATGGCCCCCGCGCTGCATGTGAAGCAATATCCCCCCTGTCGCCTGTGTGTGCAGGTACAAGCTGATGGCCCTCGCGCCGCATGTGGCCACCCTGGCGCAGGCACGAATGAAGCAGCCAGTGAGCTGGAATATCCCACTGGCGAGCTTTACGCCCGAGGAGAAATGTGCCAGCACAGCCTGCCTGCGGGGATTCGTCGTGCAGGTGACCTCACTGGGCCTGCCTGCTGGGCCTGCCTGCATGCCATCTCCTCTCATACTTTGTCTCACCAGATCTCCCCCCCTCCTCTCCTGCGTCCCGCCGCCTGCATGCTTTCTCCTCTCATACTTTGTCTCACCAGATCTCCCCCCCTCCTCTCCTGCGTCCCGCGGCCTGTATGCCATCTCCTCTCATACTTTGTCTCACCAGATCTCCCCCCCTCCTCTCCTGCGTCCCGCCGCCTGCATGCTTTCTCCTCTCATACTTTTTCTCACCAGATCTCCCCCCCTCCTCTCCTGCGTCCCGCCGCCTGCATGCTTTCTCTGCTCATACTTTGTCTCACCAGATCTCCCCCCCTCCTCTCCTGCGTCCCGCCGCCTGCATGCTTTCTCTGCTCATACTTTGTCTCACCAGATCTCCCCCCCTCCTCTCCTGCGTCCCACCGCCTGCATGCCTTCTCCTCTCATACTTTGTCTCACCAGATCTCCCCCCCTCTTAACCTGCGTCCCGCCGCCTGCATGCTTTCTCCTTTCATACCTTTTCTCACCAGATCTCCCCCCCCTCTTAACCTGTGTCCTGCCGCCTGCATGCCATCTCCTCTCATTCTGTATCTCACCAGATTTCCCCCCCTCCTGTCCTGCTTCCCACGTCATTGCAGACCAACTGGTCTCTTTCAGACGCATCCTTGTTCCCCCCTCTCCGTATTTTCTACTTCGCATCAGCTCTCCCTCTTTCTTCTCCTCCTGTTCGAACTGCCTGGCAGTTTCAAAAGGCGTTTTAGCGGTTGTGTGGATGCTGTCGTACCAACTCAAGTCCTATATTCAAGCTTCCCCTTGCATGGATGCTGTCGTAACGCCCCGAGCTGTGCTGTTCCCTTAACCCGCACGCCCCTGGGGGGGGCATAGTTTTCTTTATTTCTTTCTGCTGTCGTGACAGCTCTAGTCCCATACTCCATCTTCAACTTGCGGTTCCCAGGGAGCTCTGCGCAAGTTTCGGAGCAAGGCCACTACTGGTTTCACACGGAACTACACACACTTGTGGGAACGGATGGTGGAGCTCAAGAGGGAGCGGAGAGGAGGCAAGAAGGTGACAGGGTGGGAGCAAGGGAGGGGGGTGGAGCTCAAGAGGGAGAGGAGAGGAGGCAAGAAGGTGACAAGGTGGGAGCAAGGGAGGGAGGTGACAGGGTGGGAGCAAGGGAGGGGGTTGGAGCTCAAGAGGGAGAGGAGAGGAGGCAAGAAGGTGACAGGGTGAGAGCAAGGGAGGGGGTTGGAGCTCAAGAGGGAGAGGAGAGGAGGCAAGAAGGTGACAGGGTGAGAGCAAGGGAGGGGGGTGACAGGGGTGGGAGCAAGGGAGGGGGGCGGAGCTCAAGAGGGAGAGGAGAGGAGGCAAGAAGGTGACAAGGTGGGAGCAAGGGAGGGGGGTGGAGCTCAAGAGGGAGAGGAGAGGAGGCAAGAAAGTGCCAGGGTGGGAGCAAGGGAGGGGGGTAGCTCAAGAGGGAGAGGAGAGGAGGCAAAAAGGTGACAGGGTAGAGGGTGGAGGGTGACTAGTTGGGAGCAAGGGAGGAGGGTGGAGTTCAAGAGGGGGAAAGCTACAAAGTGGCAGGGTAGGGGGTGATGACATGGAAAGCTAGGAGATGGGAGCAAGAAGGTGCGTGCTCTCTCACCAAATGCCGAGTGACAGACAGGCCTGGGGTGTGATCATGTGTCTGAGGTGGCTATCGAGCCGGTCCTGAGCTGCGCCTTTCCCTTAATCTGCATGCTCAAGGGGGGCGGGGGGGGGACGTAGTTTTCTTTTTATGCTTCTAATTTAGGGTTTAGGGTTTGCTTCTTACTTTTTAACTCATGGTAACGGCGCGGATGTGGCCCCTAGCTGCGCTGTTTCTTTAGCCCCCACGCCCTAATTGGGCGTAGCTTTCTTTCTTTCTTTAGCTGAAACCCTGACCCGTCTCCTCTGAACACTGCAGCCTGTTGACGAGGAGGTGCTTGTGGCGACCGTGTGTGTGCTGGGGAAGGGCGGGGACAGAAGTGAGCTGGAGATCCCGGGGGAAGTGGACGCAGATGTGGAGTATCTGGAACGACTACCCTACCCGGTAGGAGGGGGATTTTGAGGGGGAGGAGGGTGAGGAGAGGGAGGAGGTGATACGCTATAAGGGAGGAGGGGGGTTGAGGGGGGGGGGAGGAGGGTGAAGAGATCGAGGAGGCAATACGCTATCAAGTAGGTGGGGGGGGGGTGGGGAAGGGGGCTGAGGAGGGTGAAGGGAGGGAGGATGTGATGAGCTATAAGGCAAGCCCTCACCTCGTACACATGTCCCCTAGCTACATCATCGCTTGTTTGTTCTCGAGGATTTTGGAGCCGGGTCCGCCACAGCACGCATTTGTCTCGTACTCCTGTCCCTCGGCTACATTCTCGATGACTTGCTTGCAGAGAGTCTGAAGCTGCGTCCGCCACACCTACGCTTTCCCCTCGGCTAAATGAATGATTTCTTGTTAGCAGGGGTGATGGAGCCACATTCACCCCTGCCACGCTCTCCCCCCCACATCAGGCATACTCGTCCCTCAGCTACGTTATGTATGGCATGCCCTCAGGGTGTTTATATTTTCTTTCTTTCTTTGCTTGCCCTCAGGTGTTCAGGAGCCACACCGACCACGCCCATGCCTGTCCCTCCGCTACAATCATAATGGCTTGCCTTCAGAGGTTCGGAAGCTGGATCCAGGGACACAGGAATAGGGTCATACGATGCGGTACGGTACGATACAATGTGGAATTTGTTGCCAAAACAGCCCTTATCCTGTGACCCTGGCTGGATCCACCGCACCTCCACCCTCATCTCTTGCTGGGATTTTGAAGCCTGACCCACTCTCAATTTTGTGATTGCTTGTCTACAGGAGTTCTGGAGCCGTCCTTACGTCTTTATTTTCGTTATTTCGTGATTGTTTTCGTGATTCTGGAGCTCCAATTTCGTGATTTATTGCCCGCAGGCGTTCTGGAGCCGTAATGGCGTGATTATTTTCGTTATTTCGTGATTGTTTTCGTGATTTTGAAGCCGTAATTTTCGTGATTGCTTGCCCGCAGGAGTTCTGGAGCCGCATCCACCACAGCTACGCCCTTGTCCCAGCCTTTGGCATGCCCGTCTACTACGTGAGCCGGATATCCTCCACCATCCTGGCCAGCTTGATCACAGGTGCAGCCCATTTGCATGTCTGTTTGCACAATGAAAGGTGCTCGCTTGCAATGCTTGTAAGTAAATAAATGTTTGCTGCCATCACGTTTGCCATGCAACGGGAACGCTTCAACTATCCTGGCCAGCTTGATCACAGGTGCAGCCTATTTGCATGAAGGTGCTCGCTTGCAATTTGTATTGGTTCATGCCCTCTGCGAACGAGCTAGCCATGGAGCAGGCCAGCTGCTGCCCCTAAAAACAATGAAAACAACGCCCCGTGGGAGGCGTGAGAGTGGAGGAAGCAGTTCCTCCATGTGTATTCATATTTCGTGCTCGTACTTGCATGCATTTTCTCGCATGGAAGTACAATCCGGCTGAACCTGTGCCGTATCGAGCCGTATCGTGCTGTATCGTGCTACCTTGTTTTCTCCTACTTGCCCGTGCTTGCATGGGTGTGCATGTGCCTCTTTGTTTCGCCCGTTCATGCTGTCAGGGAGGATTGGCTTGGAAAACTTCCATGGCTGGCCGGAAGAGAGGCTCTGATGAGATCATGATCAACAAACGAAATGTGTATTCATCAACTTTGCATGGGCTTGCATGAGTTTGCATGAGTTTGCAGGGACTTGCATGGGCTTGTATGAGTTAGCATGGGCTTGTTGCATGGGCTGGCATGAGTTTGCATGGGCTTGCATAATTTAGCATGGCCTTGCATGAATTTGCATGGACTTGCACGAGTTTGCATGGCCTTGCATGGCCTTGCATGGGCTTGCACGAGTTTGCATGGCCTTGCATGGCCTTGCATGAATTTGCATGGGCTTGCATGGCCTTGCATGAGTTTGCATGGACTTGCATGGGCTTGCATGGGCTTGCAAGGGTTTGCATGGGTTTGTATGGCCTGGCATGATTTCGAGTGGGTTTGCAAAGGCTTCCCTGAGTTTTTTGCGTGTGCTTGCATGCCTTGACCTACCCAACGATTTTAATTTGATTCTAATTATGTGCAAAATTTAATTGAAAATTATCGTTCAAACAGCGGAGCTGGCATTTTGTTTGAGCTCCAGTTTAACTCATGGACGGTTCAATCTGCTAAAATCGCTAAATGGAGGTGTTTGTGAAATACAGATGACGTAGCCATACCATGCCGGCCGCAGCTGACAGGACTTGTCTTTTTAGCCTGATGCTACGCACTGCTCAACACGTGGAATTAACCCATTGTCGCGCACTTCTCATTTTAGCCTGATGCTACGCATTGCTCGACACGTGCATTTAAACAACTTTTTGCCCACTTGCCCTGAGCCAGGTGTTCCCCTCATAGCGGAGCAGCAGCTGCTTGACACATACACTTTCTTCACCGAGCGGCACGTCTTCCTCAGGCTGCCAGGAGAGGATGAGGTGAAGCAAGCCCCTTCAAACAAATTGTGGTGTTGATGTGGTATATTTTCTGGTGCAATCAACACAGGGCGTGTGTATAGCTCTTGATGGCCTGGCTTGGGTTGCTCGCGCCGTTTGTATGTTTGTTAAGCTGTTTGTGTGTGTGTAAAGCTGCTTTTGTGTTTGTAAAGCTGTCTGTGTTTTGTAAAGTTGTCTGTGTTTTGTAAAGCTGTCTGTGTTTTGTAAAGCTATTTGTGTGTTGGTAAAGCCGTTTGTATGCTTGTAACGCTGTCTGTGTGTTTCTAAAGCTGTTTGTTGAGCTGTTTGTTTGTTGGTAAAGCTGTTTTGAGTTGTGGTAAAGCATGGTTTCGGTTGACTGCGTTTCCTCCGATAATTTCTCACTGGAAGGCTATGTGATTGTCCCATGCGGCAAATTGATGCTCTGCTGGACTGTAAATATTTCACACACGAGAAGGCAGCATGATTGAGTTCTCCAATCGGGATGCGGGAGCCTTCCCCGTATGCATCAAGTTCAATGCTTCTCTGTACAGTAGGTTCGAATTGCCCTCCCTGAAAATTTAATCTGTCCAGGGGTGCCGATTCATTCAACTACGAATCATCAATCGCAAACGGCTGTTTTCGTCGAAGATTGGGAGTTTTCGTCCATTTTGTGCCCCCCATGGCAAGCAGGAAGGAAATAAATCATTAATGAATTCATTCCTGGGGGAAACCAATGCAAACCTTTGGTACCAGAACTTTGGTACTTTTAATTTTTGCTCAATTCGCAGGTGGCCGCCATGTACCGTATCTTGGAAATGCCTGAGGCTGATGTCATGGCTAGGCGGAAGGCGCTGGGGTCCCTAGCGGCCGAGCTGGGCGCACAGAGCGGGACGGCCTTCAAAGAGGTGCTGGAAGAGGCGGCTGCAGCGAGGCGGTAATCAAGGCTAGGCGGGAGGCACTGGGGGTGCAGGGGGCGGCTGCGTTCGAGGAGGTGCTGGAAGAGGCAGCTGCAGCAAGGCGGTAATCAAGGGTTAAGGGAGGCCATGGCAGCTCCAGCGGCAGACCAGGGTGCGCAGGCGTTCGAGGAGGTGCTGGAGGCGGCTGCAGCGAGGCGGTGGAGACCATAATCAAGGGTTTAGGGAGGCGATGGCAGCTCCAGCGGCCGACCTGGGTGCTCCCAGCGGGATCGCCCTGAGGAGGTGCTAGAAGAGGCGGCTGCAGCGAGGCGGTGGAGACCATCATCAATGGTTTAGGGAGGTGATGGCAGCTCCAGCGGCCGACCTGGGTGCTCCCAGCGGGATCGCCCTGAGGAGGTGCTAGAAGAGGCGGCTGCAGCGAGGCGGTGAAGACCATAATCAATGGTTTAGGGAGGTGATGGCAGCTCCAGCGGCCGACCTGGGTGCTCCCAGCGGGATCGCCCTGAGGAGGTGCTAGAAGAGGCGGCTGCAGCGAGGCGGTGAAGACCATAATCAAGGGTTTAGGGAGGTGATGGCAGCTCCAGCGGCCGACCTGGGTGCTCCCAGCGGGATCGCCCTGAGGAGGTGCTAGAAGAGGCGGCTGCAGCGAGGCGGTGGAGACCATCATCAATGGTTTAGGGAGGTGATGGCAGCTCCAGCGGCCGACCTGGGTGCTCCCAGCGGGATCGCCCTGAGGAGGTGCTAGAAGAGGCGGCTGCAGCGAGGCGGTGGAGACCATAATCAAGGGTTTCGGGAGGCGATGGCAGCTCCAGCGGCCGACCTGGGTGCTCCCAGCGGGATCGCCCTGAGGAGGTGCTAGAAGAGGCGGCTGCAGCGAGGCGGTGGAGACCATAATCAAGGGTTTCGGGAGGCGATGGCAGCTCCAGCGGCCGATCTGGGTGTGATGTTTCTTTTTTTGTGACTCGGCTACATGTCAGCTACACTCCGGCCTACTGCAGCACGTGTCAGTAGTACAGCAGCACCTGCCAGAAGTAGAGAGACTTATGCCAGCAGTACGTCAACACTTGTCAGCATGCCAGTAGCATTTGGCCAAAGTACTGTGTATCTGCCAGCAGAACAACAGTATATATCTGCCAGATGTACTGCAGAACCTATCAGCAGTACAGAGGCTCCTGCCATCCGTGCGGTTGCTGAAGCAAAGACTCCAGCCATTCAGCAGCCACCTGAGCCATCGCTGCCTGCCTGCGATGAGGCACCTGTTAAATCACAAACTTCACCCACTCAAATACCTCACTCCCGGTATTAGTGAGGAATTTCTACCAACTACTCAGATGCCCATGCGGCCGCGCTTTTTCAGCATGGCCCAGAGGTGTTATGTCATTGACCTGTTTAACCCCCAGGCTTTTGTGGAAGACGTGGTAGATATCGTTGAGGTGTAGACGTGTTCAGAGGCTGGAACTTCCTTTGTCTTTCTTTTCCAGCCTTTTGTTGGTCCCTTAACTTTGTTTCCCACTTTTCCTCCTTTTTCCCCCCTTGCCCCCTTTTGCTTGTTTCGTTCTCTTCCTCCTTATCCTCCCTCCCAGCCCACGCGGCTGAGTCGTTTTGATCAGGGCCCAGAGGTGTAATGTCATTGACCTGTTCAGTCCATTAACTGATGCACATCAGATGTTGAGTTTTCCGAATTATTCAGAACCTCTGCTGTGGCGTTTCAGCATCACAGCTGTGAGCTGTGTCTGTCTGCATTGCTCACCGATCCTGGATCAGCATCCATGCCACCAAGATGGTGCTGCGACAGCGCTGGGAGGCCTGGCAGCTGGTCACAAGAGCCGCTTGCTTTTCTGGACTTATCTTTTCTTTGAGGCTTTGTTAAGGGCTACTCTCTAGTGGAACTCAGGTGTTGGACTTGGTCTTCTTTGCCTCTCCTTTTGTTCCTTTCCCCCTCTCTTCCTTTTAGTTTCTTCTTTACTCCCTTCTGAACAGTTGGGCGCCACGCGGCCAAGCTTTGAGCGGGCCCAGAGGTGTAGCGTTACTGACATGAGCCTCTGCATTCACCTGATGGGGATCGGTCAGATCTTTCTATTGTTTAGGATGTGTAAAAGGCTATACCTCCTGGTTAAACCTATGCCGCAGTATATTGGCAGTCGGGCGCCCACGCGGCCCAGCCTTTTGAGCATGGCCCAGAGGTGTAATGTCATTCACCTGATGGGGAACCACTTAATCTTTGCCTTTTCTCCCTACACCTTACACCTCTTGGCCCTGCTCAAAAAGGCTTGGCACGCATGCGCCCATCTACCTGGTTGGGAGAAAGGGAAAATTGAAGGTAGGAGAGGGGGGAAAAAGATGAGGACTAGGGAAAATAAAAATACCCCCCCCCCAGCACACACACACAAAGGAAAAGCCCCCTGGGAGAGGCCGTCCGAAAATGCGAACGTCACAGTTCTTGATGTAAGAAGATCAACTTCAGTGTACATTCTCTGGTTCCATTTATCCGAGAATTTATGAGGCAGTCAACGGGGCTGGACCTTGAGGACAATTCAGCAACCTATGTCAATGACGTTACACCTCTGGGCCCTGCTAAAAAAGGATCGACCGCGTGGGCGCCTAACTAATAGGGCCAGAAAAAAGGGAAAAGGGGATATAAAGTGAAGAGCATGACAAAGGCTGAAAAAAAAGTAAAGGAAGTTCCAGCCTATGCAACAGCAACCTATGTGATGCCCCCAGGGCCACCAAAGACAGGTGAACCATATCTAACGATTTAAACGATTCGTGAGCTGGCTTGTGTGCGCTGTGTTTTGCATGTGTGTAGCATTCTAAGTTGGACAATTAAATTATGGCAGGATTTCTTAATTGTGTACTTGTTTATTGTATCTTCCCCTCATATCCCGTGATGTTACCAATACCGGTAGGTAACCTGTGGTTCTGGTTTCCCAGTGTGACAGAAAGCATTTTTCTAAAAGACTCGCTGTCTTGTACGAACTTCTCACACCAGCATATCAATGACTTTACACCGCTGGGCCATGCTGAAAAGGCTCGGCCGCGTGGGCGCCTGACTGTCTGGTCGTGAGGAAAAGAAAGTAAAGGCTAGAGGAGAAAGGCCAGAGGTGTATTGCTATTTTGGCCTGGCACCATCCAACGTGGGCGCTCAGCTTCTATTTTCACTGCTTAGATTCACGTGGGTTTAGCCGGCATTTCCCTGATTTTTCTTCACTACCGTGAGTCTTCTTTTTGACTCAGTCTCAAGGTTCCTGACAGTCGAGTGAGAAAGCGCACCTGTATCAGCTATTCCACTTCAAGATACACTGTCCTCATTGATCTATATCATATATTGATATATAAAATCAGCTTTGCTGCTTCCTCCCTACTCTCCCCTTTCTCCCTGCCACAAAGTGGATGGATTCCCCTCTGGTTTCCACATCGCCTGTGCCCCTCTGAAAGCTGGTTACACGGCGGTCGCAAACATGCTTTTGACACGCAGCAATAGGAACAATGATTATTTCCCTTTCAATCACATCGCGACGGCCCCGAGTTTTGTGACAGGCCGATCCAAAGTCACCCCTGGGCTGGGCTGGGGCCTGAACCTGAGCAAGTGAGGGGTTCAAGAGCTCGGTTCTAAATAGAAGGGCGTGATAACATGCGATAAGCTGTTTCCCGGCATATCCTGCCTTCCTTTGTGGAAGCGGGGACAGCTGAGATGGCTACTCCTGTCCACAAACGGGGTTTGGGTACCTGTCCTCTGGGGCGGTGGCCTCCGGAACCCTGGCCTCAGTAGCGGCCGCTCGAGCCTGCGTATTCTGACAATAAGTGAATTTAAAAAACCAGCACCGTACCTGATGCTACACTTAGCACCCGCTGCAATCACCCTGCGGACACCGCGCCTCTTGAGTACGCCATGATTCTCCCCCCCATGCCCTACGCGGGGGCATACGACGACGAAGCCTTACCGAACAGATGCTGGAGACATGGGGTAGGCTCGATACTCATGCCGCGCCGCAGCTTTCCTGCGGAAACTTCCAAGAATTGGGATCTCGACCTTTTTTGAATTCCCTGAGCCAACCCAGCCCGCTCTGATCGCAGGAGAGAACTTTCTCCGGCACATACCACGCCTACCAGCACCGAGTAGAGCAGTGCATGGCAGAGAGCCCAGCTTTCCAGCAATGCCGAGAGGAGGCCAGCATTCTCTACAAGGCCATGTCTGCAGCGACAATTCTTGACTCAAAGCGCAACTACGTGGGTGAGCAGCACCGCATCATCACACGCGCCCTGGCCCTGCGCGCCGCCTTAGAGGTCCAGGACCCTACCGTCAGGCACATCCCATGGGCATCCCCCTTGGTCAACCCCCCTACGGCGCATGGCTGCGAGGCCCCCGTCGCTGCCCCCGCTGCCGCACACGCCACCGACCAGCCCCAGGCCAGTACCTTGGAGCGCGGCGAGGTGACTCCCTACTCCGCGCTGCAGTCCGCCTGCCTGCTGCTTGCCGCGCTGTTCGAGCGCACGCCTTTCTCAGACACGGATATCCGTAAACGCGTATTTGCCGACTACTCCATCCTTAAGCGTGACTTCAGACATGGCCGTATGCGCACGCTGCATGGCCCCACCACCAGCATCAGCGAGCTGTTTGGCTCAGTGAAGGACCTGGACCGAGCGGGCCTAGCAGACAACGTGACGGGCATCGTGTTTGACGACTGGGCGGTGCACCGGCGGGCGGATGCGTTTCTCAACGCGCCGCTGTCAGTGGAGGCACTGTGCCTCACGCAGGTAGGTGTATGGGGTGACGGGAGACCACCTGGTGTGTAATACTAACTATTTTAAAAAGGCCCCACGGCTGAATGTCTGGCCATCTGAAGCCTGTAACGTTGGCATATTACTTGTATATGGGCTGAGAGCCTGCTTTCAAGCCGCGTTGATTCATGGGCGCTAGTCAGCACGAAAGGAGAGTTGAGGCGGATGCAATTATCAAGCATGCTGCCATCAGTGGCGGCCATGTGCCTCATGCAGGCAGGTGCCTAGTTAATCTTAGTATTCACCACACCTAATTTGGGGGGGCTACTGGACAGCTGCCTTGAAGCAGATTGGGACCAAACATGACCGTCCTACGGCCAGATGCCCAAACAGGACTGAGGCTTTGCTGTCCCAGGTAATGCTGTGGGGCTATGCCTCATGCACAAAAGGGACGGTGTTTATGTAGGGTGCTTCAGCTGCACTGAAATTGCAAACCGGTTTTCGGCCAACAGGGCTCAGTGCAGCACGCCTCCTTGCTCGGGCCACAAGGAATGAAAGATATAAAGATATGCACCCTGAGGCGTGGATTAAGGAAGGCACCCGTTCAGCCGTAGCGCTGAGTAACTTATATCTTACATCGTGTGCGGCTAACCGGATGATGCAGGCAAGCACCAGCGCCCGTCTCCTCCGTTGTCATTGTCAAAAAGTGGAGAAGGTCTGAGCCCTCTGTTTCTCATGCTCCTTTTCGACAGACATTCATGACGCCCCTGTATCACGGTCAAATGTAAACAGGTTTAGGCCCTGTAGTCCAATAACCGTTTTTTGGCCAACAGGGCTTAGTGCAGCAAGGCTCGTTGCTCAGGCCACCAAGGTTGATGCAGACAAGCACCAGAGCCCATCTTCCGCTGTCATGGTCAAAAAGTGGCGAGGGTCTGAGCCTTCTTTTTCTCATGCCCCTTTTCCACGGTCATACATGACGTCCCTGTATCAGGGTCAAATGTAAACAGGTCCAGGCCTTCAAGTCCAGGAGGCCCAGACTAGAAGGCCTGGCCTTATAAATATCAATATATACTTGATCCTGATGTCCAGCCGCACCTTCCACATCATTGCCTGTGGAATGGCCTGTGAAATGCCTTCAAGTTCACTATCATTCCTTTCTTTCACCCATGCCATAGGCTGTCAACCTGTCATGCAACAGCATATGAAATGGGCAAAAAGTACGTGTGTTCCTTTGTGTGTGTGTGTGTTGGACACATGATGTGCTTTGTTTTGAAACCCTAAAGCTTTGTTTCTTTCACAGGAGGGTCCAGTGGGCAAGATCGCATGCCGGCTACGCACCTTCATCGTGCTGGCCATGCTCCAGGAGCGCCTGCTGCGGGAGCTCTTTGAGACCAAGTTCGTCGGGCCGCCCGTCCGCGGCTACGAGGCTATGACGATGGAGGACCCTATCGACCAGCTCGACTTCATTGAAGCTATGGTGCGCAACACGCCCAACGCGTACGCGGCCGGGAAGGGCATGTATTACGCATGGCTGTATGCCCCGGAGGTCAACGCGACGCCTGACGAATGGGAGACGGTGTTTGGCAAGGGCGCCAACCGGCTGCCGAGCTTGTACGACCGTATAAACACGCCCGACGTGGTGGTAGCGGACGCGGCGTCGGACTCGGGGTACAGCATGGACCTCCCTGCGGCACTGCAGCAGGACTTTGCGGAGGCTGAGGCGCAGGCTGCTGTTGGCTTTCCTTGGGCCGATGACTTGCTCGGGAGCTTTCTCCGGAAGCTACAGGAGAAGTCGCGGAGAGAGGCGGCGGCGAAGGCCAAGGAGGAAGCTGCGGTGAAGGCCAAGGAGCAGGCTGCGGCGGCCAGGATTAAGGAAGAGCCTGCAGGCCGGGTCAAGGACGAGGTTTTGGGTAGGGCTGAGGAGACGATCGGCATCAAGAGGCCGAGGACGTCGCCGAAGCAGGGTGGACAGGCCGCGCCGAGAGGCGGGGCTGCAGCAGCAGCCAGTAATGGAAGCAGGCATGGGCCGACATCAAGCTCTGAGGAACAGGAGCCGGAGGCGGACAGTGATAGTGATTGCAGCGCCGCGGCTGGTAAGAAAGCCACAGCCAGACGCCGGTCACGAAGGGGCGGCCACAGCAGCAGCGCCGCTGCTAGCAGACCTGCCGCCTCTGCGGCACCACCGGCAGCCAGCAGAAGAGCTCGGGCCTGCCGCGTGAAGAAGGAGGAGGAGATGGACGGCGAGCTGGCGGGGCCAGGGCCCGGCTCGGCCTCCGACGCGCGGTGGGGCGCAGCTCCCCGCGGCCACCGCAAAGGGGCGGCGGCGGCGACGGCGGCGGCGGCGGCCTCCGCCACGCTGCTCGCGCAGGATAAGCTGCCCCTGCCCCTGGGCATTTTCCTGGTCGGCATCATCGCGTCCTCGGCGTACACCAACACGCAGTTGCACATAGAGGACTTGCTGCTCATGTCTATAAACATCAATATCTTCGGTCAGTACTTGGTGTTGCTGTTATGTTGTACTGTTGTACTACTATTCTGATGTACTGCTGTATTGCCATCTGCTGTATTGCTGTATTGCTGTTCGGCTGTATTGCTGTGTTGCAGACCACAAACAGATTGGAGTATTTCTCCTCCTGGGTCCCCCTTGCAATGAACTCTTCATTAGGTAGTTCACCTAAGGTGTCTGCATATACTCTTTCTTCTCCGGAACTTCCTCCTGTAGCTGAATTATTACTGTCATGTTTAGTGACAGTATGACTGTATGCAAGCCCCCCCCCTCCCCCCCCCCACCAACCACATTGCCCATTATGCAAGCCCCCCCCTCCCCCCCTCACCAGCCACATTGCCCATTATGCAAGCCCCCCCCTCCCCCCCCACCAACCACATTGCCCATTATGCAAGCCCCCCCCCTCCCCCCCTCACCAGCCACATTGCCCATTATGCAAGCCCCCCCCCTCCCCCCCCACCAACCACATTGCCCATTATGCAAGCCCCCCCCCTCCCTCCCCCCCCAGCCACATTGCCCATTATGCAAGCCCCCCCCCTCCCCCCCCCACCAGCCACATTGCCCATTATGCAAGCCCCCCCCTCCTCCCCCCCCTCACCAGCCACATTGCCCATTATGCAAGCCCCCCCCCCCCCCTCCCCCCCCCCACCAGCCACATTGCCCATTATGCAAGCCCCCCCCTCCTCCCCCCACCAACCACATTGCCCATTATGCAAGCCCCCCCCCCCCCCCCCACCAACCACATTGCCCATTATGCAAGCCCCCCCTCCCTCCCCCCCCCCCCCACCAACCACATTGCCCATTATGCAAGCCCCCCCCTCCCCCCCTCACCAGCCACATTGCCCATTATGCAAGCCCCCCCCCCTCCCCCCCCCACCACCAACCACATTGCCCATTATGCAAGCCCCCCCCCCCCACCACCACCACCACCAACCACATTGCCCATTATGCAAGCCCCCCCCCCCCCCCCCCCCACCAACCACATTGCCCATTATGCAAGCCCCCCCCTCCCCCCCCCACCAACCACATTGCCCATTATGCAAGCCCCCCCCCTCCCCCCCCCCCACCAACCACATTGCCCATTATGCAAGCCCCCCCCCCCCCTCCCCCCCACCAACCACATTGCCCATTATTGAAGCCCCCCTCCCCCCCCCCACCAACCACATTGCCCATTATGCAAGCCCCCCCCCCCTCCCCCCCCACCAACCACATTGCCCATTATTGAAGCCCCCCCCCCCTCCCCCCCCCACCAACCACATTGCCCATTATGCAAGCCCCCCCCTCCCCCCCCCACCAACCACATTGCCCATTATGCAAGCCCCCCCCCTCCCCCCCACCAACCACATTGCCCATTATGCAAGCCCCCCCCCCCACCAGCCACATTGCCCATTATGCAAGCCCCCCCCCCCCCCCTCCCCCCCCCCACCAGCCACATTGCCCATTATGCAAGCCCCCCCCCCCTCCTCCCCCCCCCCACCAACCACATTGAACATTATGCAAGCCCCCCCCCTCCCCCCCCCCACCAACCACATTGCCCATTATGCAAGCCCCCCCCCCTCCCCCCCCTCACCAGCCACATTGCCCATTATGCAAGCCCCCCCCCTCCTCCCCCACCAACCACATTGCCCATTATGCAAGCCCCCCCCCTCCCCCCCCCACCAACCACATTGCCCATTATGCAAGCCCCCCCCTCCCCCCCCCCCACCAACCACATTGCCCATTATGCAAGCCCCCCCCCCCTCCCCCCCCCCACCAGCCACATTGCCCATTATGCAAGCCCCCCCCTCCCCCCCCCACCAACCACATTGCCCATTATGCAAGCCCCCCCCCTCCTCCCCCCCCCACCAACCACATTGAACATTATGCAAGCCCCCCCCCTCCCCCCCCCACCAACCACATTGCCCATTATGCAAGCCCCCCCCCCCCTCCCCCCCCTCACCAGCCACATTGCCCATTATGCAAGCCCCCCCCCTCCTCCCCCCACCAACCACATTGCCCATTATGCAAGCCCCCCCCCTCCCCCCCCCACCAACCACATTGCCCATTATGCAAGCCCCCCCCTCCCCCCCCCACCAACCACATTGCCCATTATGCAAGCCCCTCCCCTCCCCCCCCACCAACCACATTGCCCATTATGCAAGCCCCCCCCCCCCCCTCCCCCCCCCACCAACCACATTGCCCATTATGCAAGCCCCCCCCTCCCCCCCCCCACCAACCACATTGCCCATTATGCAAGCCCCCCCCCTCCCCCCCCCCACCAACCACATTGCCCATTATGCAAGCCCCCCCCTCCCCCCCCCCACCAACCACATTGCCCATTATGCAAGCCCCCCCCCCTCCCCCCCCCCACCAACCACATTGCCCATTATGCAAGCCCCCCCCTCCCCCCCCCACCAACCACATTGCCCATTATGCAAGCCCCCCCCCCCCCTCCCCCCCACCAACCACATTGCCCATTATGCAAGCCCCCCCCCCCCCTCCCCCCCCCACCAACCACATTGCCCATTATGCAAGCCCCCCCCTCCCACCCCCCACCAACCACATTGCCCATTATGCAAGCCCCCCCCCCCCTCCCCCCCTCACCAGCCACATTGCCCATTATGCAAGCCCCCCCCCCCCTCCCCCCCCCACCAACCACATTGCCCATTATGCAAGCCCCCCCTCCCCCCCCACCAACCACATTGCCCATTATGCAAGCCCCCCCCCTCCCCCCCCCACCAACCACATTGCCCATTATGCAAGCCCCCCCCCCCCCTCCCCCCCCCCCACCAACCACATTGCCCATTATGCAAGCCCCCCCCTCCCCCCCCCACCAACCACATTGCCCATTATGCAAGCCCCCCCCCCTCCCCCCCCCCCACCAACCACATTGCCCATTATGCAAGCCCCCCCCCCCCCCCCTCCCCCCCCCCCACCAACCACATTGCCCATTATGCAAGCCCCCCCCTCCCCCCCCCACCAACCACATTGCCCATTATGCAAGCCCCCCCCCTCCCCCCCCCCCACCAACCACATTGCCCATTATGCAAGCCCCCCCCCTCCCCCCCCCACCAACCACATTGCCCATTATGCAAGCCCCCCCCCCCCCCTCCCCCCCACCAACCACATTGCCCATTATGCAAGCCCCCCCCCCCCCCTCCCCCCCACCAACCACATTGCCCATTATGCAAGCCCCCCCCCCCCCCTCCCCCCCCCCACCAACCACATTGCCCATTATGCAAGCCCCCCCCTCCCACCCCCCACCAACCACATTGCCCATTATGCAAGCCCCCCCCCCCCTCCCCCCCTCACCAGCCACATTGCCCATTATGCAAGCCCCCCCCCCCCCCCTCCCCCCCCCACCAACCACATTGCCCATTATGCAAGCCCCCCCTCCCCCCCCACCAACCACATTGCCCATTATGCAAGCCCCCCCCCCCCCCCCTCCCCCCCACCAACCACATTGCCCATTATGCAAGCCCCCCCCCCCCTCCCCCCCACCAACCACATTGCCCATTATGCAAGCCCCCCCCCTCCCCCCCCACCAACCACATTGCCCATTATGCAAGCCCCCCCCTCCCCCCCCCACCAACCACATTGCCCATTATGCAAGCCCCCCCCTCCCCCCCCCACCAACCACATTGCCCATTATGCAAGCCCCCCCCCTCCCCCCCCCCCACCAACCACATTGCCCATTATGCAAGCCCCCCCCCCCCCCCCCTCCCCCCCCCCACCAGCCACATTGCCCATTATGCAAGCCCCCCCCCCCCTCCCCCCCCCACCAGCCACATTGCCCATTATGCAAGCCCCCCCCCCTCCCCCCCCCACCAACCACATTGCCCATTATGCAAGCCCCCCCCCTCCCCCCCCACCAACCACATTGCCCATTATGCAAGCCCCCCCCCTCCCCCCCCACCAGCCACATTGCCCATTATGCAAGCCCCCCCCCCCCTCCCCCCCCCCCAGCCACATTGCCCATTATGCAAGCCCCCCCCCCCAGCCACATTGCCCATTATGCAAGCTCCCCCCCCCCCAGCCACATTGCCCATCATGCAAGCCCCCTCCCCCCAGCCACATTGCCCATTATGCAAGCTCCCCCCCCCCCCCCCAGCCACATTGCCCATTATGCAAGCTCCCCCCCCCCAGCCACATTGCCCATTATGCAAGCTCCCCCCCCCCAGCCACATTGCCCATTATGCAAGCCCCCCCCCCCCCTCCCCCCCCCCCAGCCACATTGCCCATTATGCAAGCTCCCCCCCCCCAGCCACATTGCCCATTATGCAAGCCCCCCTCCCCCCAGCCACATTGCCCATTATGCAAGCTCCCCTCCCCCCAGCCACATTGCCCATTATGCAAGCTCCCCCCCCCCCAGCCACATTGCCCATTATGCAAGCTCCCCCCCCCCCAGCCACATTGCCCATTATGCAAGCTCCCCCCCCCCAGCCACATTGCCCATTATGCAAGCCCCCCCCTCCCCCCCCCCAGCCACATTGCCCATTATGCAAGCCCCCCCCTCCCCCCCCCCCAGCCACATTGCCCATTATGCAAGCCCCCCCCCTCCCCCCAGCCACATTGCCCATTATGCAAGCTCCCCTCCCCCCAGCCACATTGCCCATTATGCAAGCTCCCCCCCCCCCAGCCACATTGCCCATTATGCCAGCTCCCCCCCCCCAGCCACATTGCCTATTATGCAAGCTCCCCTCCCCCCAGCCACATTGCCCATTATGCAAGCTCCCCCCCCCCAGCCACATTGCCCATTATGCAAGCTCCCCCCCCCCCAGCCACATTGCCCATTATGCAAGCTCCCCCCCCCCCAGCCACATTGCCCATTATGCAAGCTCCCCTCCCCCCAGCCACATTGCCCATTATGCAAGCTCCCCTCCCCCCAGCCACATTGCCCATTATGCAAGCTCCCCTCCCCCCAGCCACATTGCCCATTATGCAAGCTCCCCTCCCCCCAGCCACATTGCCCATTATGCAAGCCCCCCCCCTCCCCCCCCACCAACCACATTGCCCATTATGCAAGCTCCCCCCCCCCCAGCCACATTGCCCATTATGCAAGCTCCCCCCCCCCCCCCAGCCACATTGCCCATTATGCAAGCCCCCCCCTCCCCCCAGCCACATTGCCCATTATGCAAGCTCCCCTCCCCCCAGCCACATTGCCCATTATGCAAGCTCCCCCCCCCCCAGCCACATTGCCCATTATGAAAGCCCCCCCCCTCCCCCCCCACCAACCACATTGCCCATTATGCAAGCTCCCCCCCCCCCCCCAGCCACATTGCCCATTATGCAAGCTCCCCCCCCCCCCCCCCCAGCCACATTGCCCATTATGCAAGCCCCCCCCCCTCCCCCCAGCCACATTGCCCATTATGCAAGCTCCCCCCCCACCAACCACATTGCCCATTATGCAAGCTCCCCCCCCCCCAGCCACATTGCCCATTATGCAAGCTCCCCCCCCCCCAGCCACATTGCCCATTATGCAAGCTCCCCTCCCCCCAGCCACATTGCCCATTATGCAAGCTCCCCCCCCCCCCCAGCCACATTGCCCATTATGCCAGCTCCCCCCCCCCAGCCACATTGCCTATTATGCAAGCTCCCCTCCCCCCAGCCACATTGCCCATTATGCAAGCTCCCCCCCCCCCAGCCACATTGCCCATTATGCAAGCTCCCCCCCCCCCCAGCCACATTGCCCATTATGCAAGCTCCCCCCCCCCAGCCACATTGCCCATTATGCAAGCTCCCCTCCCCCCAGCCACATTGCCCATTATGCAAGCTCCCCTCCCCCCAGCCACATTGCCCATTATGCAAGCTCCCCTCCCCCCAGCCACATTGCCCATTATGCAAGCTCCCCTCCCCCCAGCCACATTGCCCATTATGCAAGCTCCCCTCCCCCCAGCCACATTGCCCATTATGCAAGCTCCCCCCCCCCCCAGCCACATTGCCCATTATGCAAGCTCCCCCCCCCCCCCAGCCACATTGCCCATTATGCAAGCTCCCCCCCCCCCCCCAGCCACATTGCCCATTATGCAAGCTCCCCCCCCCCAGCCACATTGCCCATTATGCAAGCTCCCCCCCCCCCAGCCACATTGCCCATTATGCAAGCTCCCCCCCCCCCCCCAGCCACATTGCCCATTATGCAAGCTCCCCCCCCCCCCCCAGCCACATTGCCCATTATGCAAGCCCCCCCCCCCCAGCCACATTGCCCATTATGCATGCTCCCCCCCCCCAGCCACATTGCCCATTATGCAAGCTCCCCTCCCCCCAGCCACATTGCCCATTATGCAAGCTCCCCCCCCCCCCCCACCAACCACATTGCCCATTATGCAAGCTCCCCCCCCCCAGCCACATTGCCCATTATGCAAGCTCCCCTCCCCCCAGCCACATTGCCCATTATGCAAGCTCCCCCCCCCCCCCCCCCCCCAGCCACATTGCCCATTATGCAAGCTCCCCCCCCCCCAGCCACATTGCCCATTATGCAAGCTCCCCCCCCCCCCAGCCACATTGCCCATTATGCATGCTCCCCCCCCCCAGCCACATTGCCCATTATGCAAGCTCCCCCCCCCCCCACCAACCACATTGCCCATTATGCAAGCTCCCCCCCCCCCCAGCCACATTGCCCATTATGCAAGCTCCCCCCCCCCAGCCACATTGCCCATTATGCAAGCTCCCCTCCCCCCCAGCCACATTGCCCATTATGCAAGCTCCCCCCCCCCACCAACCACATTGCCCATTATGCAAGCTCCCCCCCCCCCAGCCACATTGCCCATTATGCAAGCTCCCCCCCCCCCCACCAACCACATTGCCCATTATGCATGCTCCCCCCCCCCCCAGCCACATTGCCCATTATGCAAGCTCCCCCCCCCCCACCAACCACATTGCCCATTATGCAAGCTCCCCCCCCCCCCAGCCACATTGCCCATTATGCAAGCTCCCCCCCCCCCCACCAACCACATTGCCCATTATGCAAGCTCCCCCCCCCCCCAGCCACATTGCCCATTATGCAAGCTCCCCCCCCCCCACCAACCACATTGCCCATTATGCAAGCTCCCCCCCCCCCAGCCACATTGCCCATTATGCAAGCTCCCCCCCCCCCCACCAACCACATTGCCCATTATGCAAGCTCCCCCCCCCCCACCAACCACATTGCCCATTATGCAAGCTCCCCCCCCCCCAGCCACATTGCCCATTATGCAAGCTCCCCCCCCCCCACCAACCACATTGCCCATTATGCAAGCTCCCCCCCCCCCAGCCACATTGCCCATTATGCAAGCTCCCCCCCCCCAGCCACATTGCCCATTATGCAAGCCCCCCCCCTCCCCCCCCCCCCCCCCCAGCCACATTGCCCATTATGCAAGCTCCCCCCAAACCCACATTGCCCTTTATTTCTGGCCCACCTTCCCCTGACACTTCAGCCATGACGCTTTGACTGTATCTGTCTTTCCTTTCCCTGACAGGCTCCCCAAAGGTCTGGTGGTGGATCCCGCAAGACAACGTCCCGAGCTTCAAGGCGTTTGCTGAGACGCTGACCCCTGGCGGCAAGGGCGACCTGTACACCAAGGCCGTGGCGCCGTTTGTGTTGGACAAGAGCCTGAGCCCGGCGGAGCATCGAATGCCGCTCACAAAGCTGAAGGAGTTTGGGGCGAGGCGGGTGGTGCAGATGCCAGGAATGGCCATCCTTACTTCACCAGGTGAGGTACGGGCTAGGTTTCAGGCTTTTGGGGTTAAACCACAACTCTAAAACCGTAGCCATCCTTACGTCACCAGGTGACTAACAGGCTAGGTTAAGGCTTCAAGTGAACCCTTGGCCATCCTTACGTCACCAGGTGACTAACAGGCTAGGTTAAGGCTTCAAGTGAACCCTTGGCCATCCTTACGTCACCAGGTGACTAACAGGCTAGGTTAAGGCTTCAAGTGAACCCTTAGCCATCCTTACGTCACCAGGTGACTAACAGGCTAGGTTAAGGCTTCAAGTGAACCCTTGGCCATCCTTACGTCACCAGGTGACTAACAGGCTAGGTTAAGGCTTCAAGTGAACCCTTGGCCATCCTTACGTCACCAGGTGACTAACAGGCTAGGTTAAGGCTTCAAGTGAACCCTTGGCCATCCTTACGTCACCAGGTGACTAACAGGCTAGGTTAAGGCTTCAAGTGAACCCTTGGCCATCCTTACGTCACCAGGTGACTAACAGGCTAGGTTAAGGCTTCAAGTGAACCCTTAGCCATCCTTACGTCACCAGGTGACTAACAGGCTAGGTTAAGGCTTCAAGTGAACCCTTGGCCATCCTTACGTCACCAGGTGACTAACAGGCTAGGTTAAGGCTTCAAGTGAACCCTTGGCCATCCTTACGTCACCAGGTGACTAACAGGCTAGGTTAAGGCTTCAAGTGAACCCTTGGCCATCCTTACGTCACCAGGTGACTAACAGGCTAGGTTAAGGCTTCAAGTGAACCCTTGGCCATCCTTACGTCACCAGGTGACTAACAGGCTAGGTTAAGGCTTCAAGTGAACCCTTAGCCATCCTTACGTCACCAGGTGACTAACAGGCTAGGTTAAGGCTTCAAGTGAACCCTTAGCCATCCTTACGTCACCAGGTGACTAACAGGCTAGGTTAAGGCTTCAAGTGAACCCTTGGCCATCCTTACGTCACCAGGTGACTAACAGGCTAGGTTAAGGCTTCAAGTGAACCCTTGGCCATCCTTACGTCACCAGGTGACTAACAGGGCTAGGTTAAGGACTTCAAGTGAACCCTTGGCCATCCTTACGTCACCAGGTGACTAACAGGCTAGGTTAAGGCTTCAAGTGAACCCTTGGCCATCCTTACGTCACCAGGTGACTAACAGGCTAGGTTAAGGCTTCAAGTGAACCCTTGGCCATCCTTACGTCACCAGGTGACTAACAGGCTAGGTTAAGGCTTCAAGTGAACCCTTGGCCATCCTTACGTCACCAGGTGACTAACAGGCTAGGTTAAGGCTTCAAGTGAACCCTTGGCCATCCTTACGTCACCAGGTGACTAACAGGCTAGGTTAAGGCTTCAAGTGAACCCTTGGCCATCCTTACGTCACCAGGTGACTAACAGGCTAGGTTAAGGCTTCAAGTGAACCCTTGGCCATCCTTACGTCACCAGGTGACTAACAGGCTAGGTTAAGGCTTCAAGTGAACCCTTGGCCATCCTTACGTCACCAGGTGACTAACAGGCTAGGTTAAGGCTTCAAGTGAACCCTTGGCCATCCTTACGTCACCAGGTGACTAACAGGCTAGGTTAAGGCTTCAAGTGAACCCTTGGCCATCCTTACGTCACCAGGTGACTAACAGGCTAGGTTAAGACTTCAAGTGAACCCTTGGCCATCCTTACGTCACCAGGTGACTAACAGGCTAGGTTAAGGCTTCAAGTGAACCCTTAGCCATCCTTACGTCACCAGGTGACTAACAGGCTAGGTTAAGGCTTCAAGTGAACCCTTGGCCATCCTTACGTCACCAGGTGACTAACAGGCTAGGTTAAGGCTTCAAGTGAACCCTTGGCCATCCTTACGTCACCAGGTGACTAACAGGCTAGGTTAAGGCTTCAAGTGAACCCTTGGCCATCCTTACGTCACCAGGTGACTAACAGGCTAGGTTAAGGCTTCAAGTGAACCCTTGGCCATCCTTACGTCACCAGGTGACTAACAGGCTAGGTTAAGGCTTCAAGTGAACCCTTGGCCATCCTTACGTCACCAGGTGACTAACAGGCTAGGTTAAGGCTTCAAGTGAACCCTTAGCCATCCTTACGTCACCAGGTGACTAACAGGCTAGGTTAAGGCTTCAAGTGAACCCTTGGCCATCCTTACGTCACCAGGTGACTAACAGGCTAGGTTAAGGCTTCAAGTGAACCCTTAGGCCATCCTTACGTCACCAGGTGACTAACAGGCTAGGTTAAGGCTTCAAGTGAACCCTTGGCCATCCTTACGTCACCAGGTGACTAACAGGCTAGGTTAAGGCTTCAAGTGAACCCTTGGCCATCCTTACGTCACCAGGTGACTAACAGGCTAGGTTAAGGCTTCAAGTGAACCCTTGGCCATCCTTACGTCACCAGGTGACTAACAGGCTAGGTTAAGGCTTCAAGTGAACCCTTGGCCATCCTTACGTCACCAGGTGACTAACAGGCTAGGTTAAGGCTTCAAGTGAACCCTTAGCCATCCTTACGTCACCAGGTGACTAACAGGCTAGGTTAAGGCTTCAAGTGAACCCTTGGCCATCCTTACGTCACCAGGTGACTAACAGGCTAGGTTAAGGCTTCAAGTGAACCCTTGGCCATCCTTACGTCACCAGGTGACTAACAGGCTAGGTTAAGGCTTCAAGTGAACCCTTAGGCCATCCTTACGTCACCAGGTGACTAACAGGCTAGGTTAAGGCTTCAAGTGAACCCTTGGCCATCCTTACGTCACCAGGTGACTAACAGGCTAGGTTAAGGCTTCAAGTGAACCCTTGGCCATCCTTACGTCACCAGGTGACTAACAGGCTAGGTTAAGGCTTCAAGTGAACCCTTGGCCATCCTTACGTCACCAGGTGACTAACAGGCTAGGTTAAGGCTTCAAGTGAACCCTTGGCCATCCTTACGTCACCAGGTGACTAACAGGCTAGGTTAAGGCTTCAAGTGAACCCTTAGCCATCCTTACGTCACCAGGTGACTAACAGGCTAGGTTAAGGCTTCAAGTGAACCCTTGGCCATCCTTACGTCACCAGGTGACTAACAGGCTAGGTTAAAGGCTTCAAGTGAACCCTTAGCCATCCTTACGTCACCAGGTGACTAACAGGCTAGGTTAAGGCTTCAAGTGAACCCTTGGCCATCCTTACGTCACCAGGTGACTAACAGGCTAGGTTAAGGCTTCAAGTGAACCCTTGGCCATCCTTACGTCACCAGGTGACTAACAGGCTAGGTTAAGGCTTCAAGTGAACCCTTGGCCATCCTTACGTCACCAGGTGACTAACAGGCTAGGTTAAGGCTTCAAGTGAACCCTTGGCCATCCTTACGTCACCAGGTGACTAACAGGCTAGGTTAAGGCTTCAAGTGAACCCTTAGCCATCCTTACGTCACCAGGTGACTAACAGGCTAGGTTAAGGCCTTTCAAGTGAACCCTTGGCCATCCTTACGTCACCAGGTGACTAACAGGCTAGGTTAAGGCTTCAAGTGAACCCTTGGCCATCCTTACGTCACCAGGTGACTAACAGGCTAGGTTAAGGCTTCAAGTGAACCCTTGGCCATCCTTACGTCACCAGGTGACTAACAGGCTAGGTTAAGGCTTCAAGTGAACCCTTGGCCATCCTTACGTCACCAGGTGACTAACAGGCTAGGTTAAGGCTTCAAGTGAACCCTTGGCCATCCTTACGTCACCAGGTGACTAACAGGCTAGGTTAAGGCTTCAAGTGAACCCTTGGCCATCCTTACGTCACCAGGTGACTAACAGGCTAGTTAAGGCTTCAAGTGAACCCTTAGCCATCCTTACGTCACCAGGTGACTAACAGGCTAGGTTAAGGCTTCAAGTGAACCCTTGGCCATCCTTACGTCACCAGGTGACTAACAGGCTAGGTTAAGGCTTCAAGTGAACCCTTGGCCATCCTTACGTCACCAGGTGACTAACAGGCTAGGTTAAGGCTTCAAGTGAACCCTTGGCCATCCTTACGTCACCAGGTGACTAACAGGCTAGGTTAAGGCTTCAAGTGAACCCTTGGCCATCCTTACGTCACCAGGTGACTAACAGGCTAGGTTAAGGCTTCAAGTGAACCCTTGGCCATCCTTACGTCACCAGGTGACTAACAGGCTAGGTTAAGGCTTCAAGTGAACCCTTGGCCATCCTTACGTCACCAGGTGACTAACAGGCTAGGTTAAGGCTTCAAGTGAACCCTTGGCCATCCTTACGTCACCAGGTGACTAACAGGCTAGGTTAAGGCTTCAAGTGAACCCTTGGCCATCCTTACGTCACCAGGTGACTAACAGGCTAGGTTAAGGCTTCAAGTGAACCCTTGGCCATCCTTACGTCACCAGGTGACTAACAGGCTAGGTTAAGGCTTCAAGTGAACCCTTGGCCATCCTTACGTCACCAGGTGACTAACAGGCTAGGTTAAGGCTTCAAGTGAACCCTTGGCCATCCTTACGTCACCAGGTGACTAACAGGCTAGGTTAAGGCTTCAAGTGAACCCTTGGCCATCCTTACGTCACCAGGTGACTAACAGGCTAGGTTAAGGCTTCAAGTGAACCCTTGGCCATCCTTACGTCACCAGGTGACTAACAGGCTAGGTTAAGGCTTCAAGTGAACCCTTGGCCATCCTTACGTCACCAGGTGACTAACAGGCTAGGTTAAGGCTTCAAGTGAACCCTTGGCCATCCTTACGTCACCAGGTGACTAACAGGCTAGGTTAAGGCTTCAAGTGAACCCTTGGCCATCCTTACGTCACCAGGTGACTAACAGGCTAGGTTAAGGCTTCAAGTGAACCCTTGGCCATCCTTACGTCACCAGGTGACTAACAGGCTAGGTTAAGGCTTCAAGTGAACCCTTGGCCATCCTTACGTCACCAGGTGACTAACAGGCTAGGTTAAGGCTTCAAGTGAACCCTTGGCCATCCTTACGTCACCAGGTGACTAACAGGCTAGGTTAAGGCTTCAAGTGAACCCTTGGCCATCCTTACGTCACCAGGTGACTAACAGGCTAGGTTAAGGCTTCAAGTGAACCCTTGGCCATCCTTACGTCACCAGGTGACTAACAGGCTAGGTTAAGGCTTCAAGTGAACCCTTGGCCATCCTTACGTCACCAGGTGACTAACAGGCTAGGTTAAGGCTTCAAGTGAACCCTTGGCCATCCTTACGTCACCAGGTGACTAACAGGCTAGGTTAAGGCTTCAAGTGAACCCTTGGCCATCCTTACGTCACCAGGTGACTAACAGGCTAGGTTAAGGCTTCAAGTGAACCCTTGGCCATCCTTACGTCACCAGGTGACTAACAGGCTAGGTTAAGGCTTCAAGTGAACCCTTGGCCATCCTTACGTCACCAGGTGACTAACAGGCTAGGTTAAGGCTTCAAGTGAACCCTTGGCCATCCTTACGTCACCAGGTGACTAACAGGCTAGGTTAAGGCTTCAAGTGAACCCTTGGCCATCCTTACGTCACCAGGTGACTAACAGGCTAGGTTAAGGCTTCAAGTGAACCCTTGGCCATCCTTACGTCACCAGGTGACTAACAGGCTAGGTTAAGGCTTCAAGTGAACCCTTGGCCATCCTTACGTCACCAGGTGACTAACAGGCTAGGTTAAGGCTTCAAGTGAAACCCTTGGCCATCCTTACGTCACCAGGTGACTAACAGGCTAGGTTAAGGCTTCAAGTGAACCCTTGGCCATCCTTACGTCACCAGGTGACTAACAGGCTAGGTTAAGGCTTCAAGTGAACCCTTGGCCATCCTTACGTCACCAGGTGACTAACAGGCTAGGTTAAGGCTTCAAGTGAACCCTTGGCCATCCTTACGTCACCAGGTGACTAACAGGCTAGGTTAAGGCTTCAAGTGAACCCTTAGGCCATCCTTACGTCACCAGGTGACTAACAGGCTAGGTTAAGGCTTCAACGTGAACCCTTGGCCATCCTTACGTCACCAGGTGACTAACAGGCTAGGTTAAGGCTTCAAGTGAACCCTTGGCCATCCTTTACGTCACCAGGTGACTAACAGGCTAGGTTAAGGCTTCAAGTGAACCCTTGGCCATCTCCCTCCCCCCTAACGTCACCTACGTAACAGGTGACTAACAGGCTAGGTTAAGGACTTCAAGTGAACCCTTGGCCATCCTTACGTCACCAGGTGACTAACAGGCTAGGTTAAGGCTTCAAGTGAACCCTTAGGCCATCCTTACGTCACCAGGTGACTAACAGGCTAGGTTAAGGCTTCAAGTGAACCCTTGAGCCATCCTTACGTCACCAGGTGACTAACAGGCTAGGTTAAGGCCTTCAAGTGAACCCTTGGCCATCCTTACGTCACCAGGTGACTAACAGGCTAGGTTAAGGCTTCAAGTGAACCCTTGGCCATCCTTACGTCACCAGGTGACTAACAGGCTAGGTTAAGGCTTCAAGTGAACCCTTGGCCATCCTTACGTCACCAGGTGACTAACAGGCTAGGTTAAGGCTTCAAGTGAACCCTTGGCCATCCTTACGTCACCAGGTGACTAACAGGCTAGGTTAAAGGCTTCAAGTGAACCCTTGGCCATCCTTACGTCACCAGGTGACTAACAGGCTAGGTTTAAGGCTTCAAGTGAACCCTTGGCCATCCTTACGTCACCAGGTGACTAACAGGCTAGGTTAGTCGGCTCAAGTGAACCCTGGCCGATCCTTACGTCACCAGGTGACTAACAGGCCTAGGTAAGGCTTCAAGTGAACCCTTGGCCATCCTTACGTCACAGGTGACTAACAGGCTAGGTTAAGGCTTCAAGTGAACCCTTGGCCATCCCTTACGTCACCAGGTGACTAACAGGCTAGGTTAAGGCTTCAAGTGAACCCTTGGCCATCCTTACGTCACCAGGTGACTAACAGGCTAGGTTAAGCTCAAGTGAACCCTTGGCCATCCTTACGTCACCAGGTGACTAACAGGCTAGGTTAAGGCTTCAAGTGAACCCTTGGCCATCCTTACGTCACCAGGGTGACTAACAGGCTAGGTTAAGGCTTCAAGTGAACCCTTGGCCATCCTTACGTCACCAGGTGACTAACAGGCTAGGTTAAGGCTCAAGTGAACCCTTGGCCATCCTTACGTCACCAGGTGACTAACAGGCTAGTTAAGGCTTCAAGTGAACCCTTGGCCATCCTTACGTCACCAGGTGACTAACAGGCTAGGTTAAGGCTTGGCCATCCTTACGTCACCAGGTGACTAACAGGCTAGGTTAAGGCTTCAAGTGAACCCTTGGCCATCCTTACGTCACCAGGTGACTAACAGGCTAGGTTAAGGCTTCAAGTGAACCCTTGGCCATCCTTACGTCACCAGGTGACTAACAGGCTAGGTTAAGGCTTCAAGTGAACCCTTGGCCATCCTTACGTCACCAGGTGACTAACAGGCTAGGTTAAGGCTTCAAGTGAACCCTTGGCCATCCTTACGTCACCAGGTGACTAACAGGCTAGGTTAAGGCTTCAAGTGAACCCTTGGCCATCCTTACGTCACCAGGTGACTAACAGGCTAGGTTAAGCTTCAAGTGAACCCTTGGCCATCCTTACGTCACCAGGTGACTAACAGGCTAGGTTAAGGCTTCAAGTGAACCCTTGGCCATCCTTACGTCACCAGGTGACTAACAGGCTAGGTTAAGGCTTCAAGTGAACCCTTGGCCATCCTTACGTCACCAGGTGACTAACAGGCTAGGTTAAGGCTTCAAGTGAACCCTTGGCCATCCTTACGTCACCAGGTGACTAACAGGCTAGGTTAAGGCTTCAAGTGAACCCTTGGCCATCCTTACGTCACCAGGTGACTAACAGGCTAGGTTAAGGCTTCAAGTGAACCCTTGGCCATCCTTACGTCACCAGGTGACTAACAGGCTAGGTTAAGGCTTCAAGTGAACCCTTGGCCATCCTTACGTCACCAGGTGACTAACAGGCTAGGTTAAGGCTTCAAGTGAACCCTTGGCCATCCTTACGTCACCAGGTGACTAACAGGCTAGGTTAAGGCTTCAAGTGAACCCTTGGCCATCCTTACGTCACCAGGTGACTAACAGGCTAGGTTAAGGCTTCAAGTGAACCCTTGGCCATCCTTACGTCACCAGGTGACTAACAGGCTAGGTTAAGGCTTCAAGTGAACCCTTGGCCATCCTTACGTCACCAGGTGACTAACAGGCTAGGTTAAGGCTTCAAGTGAACCCTTGGCCATCCTTACGTCACCAGGTGACTAACAGGCTAGGTTAAGGCTTCAAGTGAACCCTTGGCCATCCTTACGTCACCAGGTGACTAACAGGCTAGGTTAAGGCTTCAAGTGAACCCTTGGCCATCCTTACGTCACCATGCTTTTTTGTTTAGGGGGTAGGTCTAAGGCTTAGGGTTAACACGCAACTTTTAACCCCTAGCCATTTATACGTCTCCTGGAGGGTTAGTTGCATGGGTGTTATTCGGGGTTAGGCCCTGAAACCTTAGCTATCCATAATCCATATAGTTAGGATTCGGTTTACGGGTTAAGCCCTGCACTCTTCACTGTCAGCTATCCCTTTGTCACCAGGGGGGCTTGAATTTCGTTTCAGTATTTCACCCTTATCTCTAAACCGACCTGACGTCACCTGGCAGGGGAGCTGTGTGTGTGTGTGTGTGTGTCTCTGTTTAAGTTTTCTTCAGGGGTGTGTTCGTATGATTACCGGGCTATGCGCTCAAATCCCCCTTATTCCTTAGCCCTAAACCACGTGTCGCTGCCCAGGCTATGCGTTTTTGAATTCCCCCCTTACATTCTGAGCCCGAAACCACATTTTGCTGCCTAGATTATGCCCTCAAATCCTCCTTAAAACCTAAGCCCGAAACCACGTTTTGCTGCCCAGAATATGCCCTCAAATCCTCCCTAAACCCTATGCCCTATACCACATGTCGCTGCCCAGGTTATGCCTTCCACTTTACTGTGTCCATGGGCTTCAACCTCGCTGAGTCGTGCAACATGTTCTTGGAGCTACTGGGCTGGGACATTGAGAAGCTGTGGCGGGAGCGGCCGCTGGAGCAGTACCCGGATGTCTCCAACTCTATGGCCCAGTAAGTGCAGCAGCACCCTAATGCCCTGATGCCATGGCCCAGCAAGTGCAACAGCTTCCTACTGCCCTGATGCCATGGCCCGCTAGGTATCAAATGGTAGACAGATTTGGTTAAGTCATGGTGGGTAATCAGGGGGGAACTATACCATCATCATCAGGGGGAGACTATTAGGGGGAGACCATACCAACCATCTCAGCCCCCTGGTTGGCATCTTGGTTGACCAACAAAATGTGTGACAAGTGACAGCAGCATGCCACTTTTGCCTGGGGCTGGAGATGACAGAGAGGCGCGTATGGGTAGCATGGCTGCAGGTTGATGGACGGCAGTAGAATGCTGTCCTCAGGGGCTGACTGTATGAAAATTGTGATTGTTTGAGTATAGATGAATGAACGATAGTGGCATGCTGTCTGTACTGGGGCTGAATGTGTGAAACATGTGGATGTGTGAATGCAGGTGGATGAATGATAGCGGCATGCTGTCTGCACTGGGGCTGAAAGTGTGAAACATGTGGATGTGTGAATGCAGGTGGATGAATGATAGCGGCATGCTGTCTGCACTGGGGCTGAATGTGTGAAACATGTGGATGTGTGAATGCAGGTGGATGAATGATAGCGGCATGCTGTCTGCACTGGGGCTGAATGTGTGAAACATGTGGATGTGTGAATGCAGGTGGATGAATGATAGCGGCATGCTGTCTGTACTGGGGCTGAATGTGTGAAACATGCGGATGTGTGAATACAGGTGGATGAATGATAGCGGCATGCTGTCCGTGCTGGGGGTAAAGCCAGGCACCTTGCACACGGCTCATGCGATGCGGAGAGGGAGCATCGCTGCTGCTGCTGCAGCGGGCGCTCTGGATGAGGAAGATGATGATGATGAGGAGGGGGCGGAGGAGGAGGAGGAACAGGAGGAGGAGGAGGAGATCAATCTGCCGCCGGAAGAGGATGACTGGCTTGTTGAAACTTTGGGAGGGGTCGTTACTGCAACGCTTTCGCAATCCAGTTTTGCGTTGGATGGCCCTGTGAGCGTTGCGTGATGCTTGGGACCTGGGTTGAGGGATGTGTCCCCGCAGAACACTTTAGGGGGATGCTATGCCCATGATTGAAATGCGGACTATGACGCCGCAGCAAGACAGATAGGCTGCACTTACTGTTTTTTACTGCAAATTGCGGACAGGCAGGCAGCAGCCGCGCTTCAGACAAAGATGGCATGTCTAGCCTGTTTATGCACGCAGCAGAACGGATGGGCTGCGGGGCCTAGCGGGTATGCACCATACAGATGGAATGTGGGTAACGCCTTTTACCAACCCGTAAGTTGGGCGCCCACGCGGCCGAGCCTTCTTAAGCAGGGCCCAGAGGTCGATAACGTTACACCTCTGGGCCCGCTCAAAGCTCGGCCGCGAGTGCGCCCAACTGTTCATAAGAGAGAAAAGAAGAAACTAATAGGAAGAGGGGGGGGAGGAACAAAAGGAGAGGCCGGGAAGGCAAAGAAGACCAAGTCCGACACCTGAGTTCCACTAGAGAGTAGCCCTGAACAAAGCCTCTCACAAAAAAGGCCACAAAAGTAGAGGGGCCCAGAGGTCAATGACGTTACACCAGGGGCCCAGAGGTGTAACGTCCTTGTCAGATGGAATGTGGGCAACGCATGTTACCGTGCATGGCGGACGGCCAGGCTTCAACCGCGCGTCAGGCAAACATGGCATGTTCAGCCTGTTTATGCACGCACCAGAGACGACGGGCTGCGGGGCCCAGCGGGTATGCACCATCCTAAACAGACGGGATGAGGATACCGCATGTACCGGACAGGCAGGCTGCAGTCATGTGTCAGTTCAACATGGCACTGCCTACCCGTTTCATGTACGCGCCAGAGCAGATGAGCTACAGATACAGCTTTCTACCGCATACAGTGAATGGGCAGACAGCAGCCACACGCTTGACACAGATGGGATGTCTAGCCTGTGCATGGCAGTAGTAGGGCACATGGGCTGCAGGTCTCCTTTCAACCGTCCAGGGCAGAAAAATAGGCAGCTGACACGACGCACCAAGATGGCTAGCCTAGCCTGTGAGGTCTTGCCAGGATCATTATCCTACCTCGTGCAGTTTTCCCAGCACAACAAGCCTTACCTCTTTCCCTCTTAATTTCCTTTTCTTTTCTCCCAACGGGACAGTTGAGATCCCACGCGGCCGAGCCTTTTTAAGCAGGGCCCAGAGGTGTTATGGCATTGACTTGTGCAGGGCGCCCATGTGACCGATTCTGTCGAGCAGGGCCCAGAGGTGTAATGTCATTGACTTGTGCAGGGCGCCCATGTGACCGAGTCTGTTGAGCAGGGCCCAGAGGTGTAACGTCATTGACTTGTGCAGGGCGCTCATGTGACCGAGTCTGTTGAGCAGGGCGCAGAGGTGTAATGTCATAGACTTGTGCAGGGCGCCCATGTGACCGAGTCTGTTGAGCAGGGCCCAGAGGTGTAATGTCATAGACTTGTGCAGGGCGCCCATGTGACCGAGTCTGTTGAGCAGGGCCCAGAGGTGTAATGTCATAGACTCGTGCAGGGCGCTCATGTGACCGAGTCTGTTGAGCAGGGCCCAGAGGTGTAACGTCATTGACTTGTGCAGGGCGCTCATGTGACCGAGTCTGTTGAGCAGGGCCCAGAGGTGTAATGTCATAGACTTGTGCAGGGCGCCCATGCGGCCGAGTCTGTTGAGCAGGGCCCAGAGGTGTAATGTCATAGACTTGTGCAGGGCGCCCATGCGGCCGAGTCTGTTGAGCAGGGCCCAGAGGTGTAATGTCATTGACTTGTGCAGGGCGCCCATGCGGCCGAGTCTGTTGAGCAGGGCCCAGAGGTGTAATGTCATTGGCTTGTGCACGGGATGTTTTTCTGGAGGGGGTGTTTTCCTTTGTCCTTTGTGCCCCTCCCTGTCTTTCCTCCTGCCGTGAGTTCCTTTCCTTTGTCCTACCAATGAGACAGTCGGGCGCCCACGAGGCCCAATGGTTTTGAGCAGGGCCCAAAGGTGAAACGTCAAAAAAAGGAAAAGGGGGGAAATAAATGAAGGGGCAGACAAAAGGCAGGAAAAGAAAGGCAAAGGAAGTTCCAGCCGCTGAGAACGTCTACAACTCAACCCAGGGCCCAGATGTGCAACGTCAATGACTCGTGCATGGGGGAAATTGTCTAGTGGTTCATCATTGATGGCATTTATACCCAAAGGTTGAGGGACCGAACCTGCCAAACGACCCTCTCTCTCCTCCCGCCTGGATTGCCGAGTTCCATGTTCCTGCCCCCCTCACATGAGAAAATAGCATGGCTGCACCATGGTCCAGGCTGTGCATGGCAGTTGGAATTGAGCTTAGTCATTCTCCAACAGCCCAATGCGGCTGAGCGTTCAGGAGGGCCCAGCTAACATGCACCGTTCTAAGCTTGTTTAACGTACCTTTGATGACACGCTTTCCATGTCAATGACATAACACCCCTGAGCCATGCTAAAAAGGCAAGCCTACCATGTGCAGCATTGCTAGGACAATCCTAGCGTGTGCAGGCTTGCCAGGATAGTATCTGTAATATTGCTACAATGACTAACCTAGTCAGAGCAGCATCGCCAAGATGACAGCTGGATGTTGCAGAAGCAGGCAGAACCTTGCGCATGTGGGTACCGGAATTAGTGCGCTGCACACGCAGGTGGGGCACATGACCAGGCCACCAGGGTCAATGACGTTACACCTCTGGGCCCTGCTCAAAAAGGCTAGGCCGCCTGGGCGCCTAATTGAAGGGTTGGGAGGAAAGATTAAAACAAACACAAGGGGGCAGGGGGGGAAAGGAGGAAAAGTGGGAAATAAAATGAAGACACAGACAGAAGGCTGGAAAAGGAGGGCAAAAAAAGTCCCAGCCTCTGAAAACGTGGACGCCTGAACAGTATCTACCACGTCTTCCACAGAAGCCCGGGCATCCCACCCAAGCCTGCCCCGGTACAACTCGAAGAAGTCTCTAGCACTGTTCGGAGGACCCGCCCATCCCCGCTCCCTAAGTTGATCCTGCACGCTTGGGCATTGAAAGCATGGCCAGGATATGGACCGTTCTAAACACGCAGGTGGGGCACAGTGTATGCAGCTGGAACGTTGTCCCTACTGGTTGGTGCACTATGCAAACCTGCGTTGCGCTGCATTCACTTGCTAGTCGCTGCATGCGCATGCAAGCCCGGTGTGCTGCATTCACTTGCGAGGCCCTGCCCATGGAAGCCCGGGGTGCTACTTTCACGGGTGGCGTTGCTGTGCTCACGGGGGCAGAGGCTGTGCATGCAGGCAGCGTACATACGGGAAGGGGTGTATGGTATGAATGTCTTCATTTCCGCGCACGCCCCAAATGTATTTATACCCATGCATCTCCCTTCGGACCCAATGCAAGAAATGCGCCCCCACAAGATTCTTGCACCCTCGTCTACACATCGGCGGGCACCAAATGTGGCAAAGACTCGGAACGTTTTTCGGAACGTTTTTCATCTTACGAAGAGCTGGTCTGAGGACTTGGAAGCCGCTTATTCTTGATACGCGCCTGTCACGTTCGCTGACTGCTATTCTCATTCGTTACATCTCCCAGGCGACACGTCCCGGGACATCTCCCATTACGTCAGTGCGGATTTGGACAGGAAGTACATGTTCTGCCTGTGCACAGTGCAGGTGGATTATTAAAAAGAAAGAGATAGCGCCAGAGCGTGTCTTTACGACTACGACATTTGAAGAGCCCACTACGCCGTAGCGGAGCCAGGGAGCCAGCTGTCTTGCAGCTGTCCGTTAGAGAGGTCTTCATACCTTCTAGCAATGTGTGGATGACATTGAAAAAGACACAGTCAATTTCATTCGAGCCAACAGCGATTTCACGAGTCATTATCTCCTCCCCCCTCAACCTCTCATATATCTAAACTTATCTTTCAATTACGCTCTATATCCTGTCGCGCTTGGCCAGGTTTTTACTAATTTGACATCCCGCGGTCTTAATAATCTTCAAAAAGGTCACTGCATCTACATTTCAGGTAATGGTCACTGAAGCTTACCCATAGTTGCCGAGCGCGAGGCCTCCCTTTGTCACCTGCCCCCATTCCTGGCGTCATCACATAGAACCAAACTTCGTTGCGCAGCCGCGTCTTGAAGGCTGCATGCACCAGATGAGCAATGCACTGCGCATATCTGGCGTGGTCCTGCAGCTTCCCGCCCTCCTTATCGAGCCCACCTTGCTTGCCTATCCTGACATGATTACCGGTAGCTTACCTACCAATGCTCCTTAATCTTTCAATTGAATCAGGCGTGCCCGCAAGCTTGAAGCTTTCCTCAACTGCGAGAGTTTGTCGTGGATATTTTGTCCACCAGGCCAGATACCCTCCAGCATCTCCAGCATCAACGAGTCCTCATATATCGATAGCCCCAGTCTGTTCCACCGAGTCTGCTTCCAACAAACGCTCGTCGATCGGCAACCAACTACCTGCATCTGTGCGCACTCAACCAAACACCTCAACAGGTTGGTATTTTTTCTTCGAGGCTGTCAATCCTCAAAATATACTGGCTGGTAGAAGATGCTGCATCACTTTCAGCTTCGTCGATCGTGTCAAAGGTCCCTACGCCCGATATCACTCACGAAAGGTTATCTGTCCCTGCTCCATCATCCGACGTGCAAAATTTGCATGTGCTTGCTTATCGTGCTGAGAGCATGCGTGCCTTTAGGAAATGTCGCATGGTATGGCGCATATAGTCGCACCTGGCCTCAGTATCAAAATTGACCTGATCCACACGTTCCTGATGCACACCAGGCATCAAGCTGTATTTGACCAAGCAGCTGATGTCTGAAGATTATCCCTTTATCCTGTCCATGCCTCTATCTGCCTCTATGTTTATTATCCGCGTTCCCGTACTTAAGATTTCCTGTTCCCTGCCTTGCTGCTACTACAGACACATCATGAACGGTGGATTTAACATCAGGTCTTCATCCTCTTCCTCTTGGAGCGGCGCCGGCAGAGGCCGCCCCCCTATTCACGCCCGCACCCCTGCCAGCCCCATGTCGAGCTCTGCTGGCATGTCCAGACTGATCCAAAGGATGAGTGTAGCTGTGACGATCGTGTCCTCATGCTGCTTCGTCTGGACCGCCGTGTCAGAAGAGGCGGGTGAGACACACGTGATCTCCCCAGCAGCATCAGCTGGCTGCCTTGAGGAGCTGCAGGCAGAAACTGCTGCCGCCTCGATGCCCGTCAGCAGAGTGGAGGAGATCTGCAAGCGGAAGCGAGTTGTCAGATCTCGCTCACAGATTGTGGGCAGATCGGCGCGAGGGAAGACAGCGCTGAAGCCAGCATCGTCCCACGCATGGGCATCCCCGCCGGTTTCCTCCTCAGAGCCTCCTTGCTAGGATAGCACATGACCGCAGACTCTTCAGCACGAGGTCACATGCTGCTACTTCAGCTGTCCCTGCCAGGATGTTTAGGTGCACATATGCAGAAGCCCTGAATAAAAGGACTCCTGTGAATAACCCTTGTCATTTGCTCCCTTGCTATAGATTTCTTGCTGGCAATGCAACAATCCTACAGGGTTAAGATGGTAGGCTGGAACTCTGGATCTCAAACGCTTGAGATATGGATATATCTAGACTTAAACTTACACTCTTCTCATGCCTTTCTTTGGACACTGGTGGGTTTAGAGTTTTCATTGCCTGGCAAATTTTGTGCATTATGTATGGATGGATGCCAGGAGGGCTGGATAAAAGGACTCTATATGCATAGGGCTTGTCATTCGCTCCCTTGCTGTACATTCCTGGTCGGGAGCTCTGCCGGTTTTAGTTGGATGTCTGGAACCCTGAATCTCGAACCCTTGAGAGATGGAACCACAGACCTTTTATTTACCGACCTGTTTTATGTATTACCTGGGTCTTTAAATGTCATGCCCACATGGGCATGTGTTTGCATTACCTGGAAATGTTTTCAGGTTTGGCACTAAGAACCTGACAATAATGTATAAAACGTACATACCCAGATTGGGCACTTGGTGATTTTCATAATTTTAATACTTGACGTGTTATTTTATAATTCTTCATAATGCCCAACACCTACATAACTGTCAGTATCCAGTTGCCCTTGACCTACACACTGTCAGCACCCAGCCTTTCTCCTAAATAATTGTCTAGGTTTCAGGTTTGGGTTGACCTTGCGGGAGGAGAACCAACTAGTTTCACATTTGTTCCCGAGCATGCATCGCTCCGTAGTATCTTGAAATTATATCACACGCATCTCAGATTCTTACTGCGGTGTGCATGGCATGTCGTATGGTAAACAGTACAAGATTTATTTACTTCATGTTTGCTTGTGTTGGCATGTCTTATTGTGTTGAACAGCCAGGTCCTTAGGCCCTCTAGGATCCCTAGCACTGGACCATCAAATCTGTAAACGCTGAATGGCTGGATGGACGAGGAACAGACATGGATTGCAGCCTCTTCAACAGAACTAGGGGACACAACTAGTCAGTCATTCCCAGAACTCGGTACAAATCATCCCTCCTTCTGTTCGACGTGAATCACTTGTCCTCACTAAAATCACCATCCACTAGTCCCTGGCTGGATGGTGTTTTATAAGGGTGCCGTATTATGTTTGGACTGTTATGCCTTGGACGTTTGTTTTAGCAAAAAGTCTGCTGGGGAACTCAAGAGTAATGAAAGAGTGCACCCCATGAGAGAAGCAAGTGCAGTGGCAAATTATCCCTTTGGTCCACCTGCCCTCCTCACACCGCTACAGCACACCGTCAATGGCGTCAAACCTCCGGGCCTAGCCCCTAGCCAGTTTGTCTGCCTGTCTGGCACCTGAGCTCCTCTAGTCAATGACGGTCAGTCAATGACGTTACACCTCTGGGCCCGCTCAAAGCTCGGCCGCGTGGGCGCCCAACTGTTCAGAAGGGAGAAAAAAACAAACTGAAAGGAAGAGGGGGGAAAAGTGACGGTAAGTGATGAAGTCTGTGGCGCTGTCTAGGGGCGGGGGCCTGCCTACCTCTCTTCCCATATTTTCTCCCGGACACAAGGGCATGGGACATATGCATGAAGCATGTCCTCCACATGCTCGCCATCTCCTTCTGCCCAACATCGTTGGCAATAACCTGTCTCACGCCGCTGACTGCTGCGCGATCCGCCCATCCTCTAGTGTCGGCCGTGCTGATCGCAAGCTTGTGCGTGCACCAGCGCATGCACTCTGTTCCGCCAGCATGGCACCTACCGTGGGCTGAGACCATACGTATCGTAGTAGGATTCTACAGACTTGTGTTTAGTGGCCGGGTCCTTGGGCCACCCCTGTCCGTCGCATCCAGCTGCGCCTGCTCGTGGGCTGCGTCCACTAGCGTGGACGCAGCCTACGTCAGCAAACAAAAATCCAGCTAGGAAACTCCTAGTGTTAATGACGTTACACCTTTGGGCCCTGCTTTAATAAAGCTCGGCCACGTCAGCAAACAAAAAGCCAGCTAGGAAACTCAAGGGAGAAGGCACAAGAGGAAAGAAAGGAAAGCAAGTTCACCTTCCAAACAAAAGGAACAAGAACGAAAAGGTCAGGCAAACCGTATCCCTTGCCCATGAAGAGACTAGCCTTCAAAAAGCTCAACTACACGTTCCTACAGTTTCCTTTTCTTCTCTCCCATCGGGACAGTTGGGCGCCCACGCGGCCGAGCCTCTTTGAGCAGGGCGAAAAGGTGTAATGTCATTGACACGTTTGACAGCCAGCCAGCCAGGGCCTCCCACCCTTGGAGGTTCCCCTACAGGTTACCCTAGAGGTGATAATGCTAGTGGACGCAGCCTACGGGAGGGCACAATTGGAGTTCACCGGCCTTGGGGATCCCAGAGACTCAACCATGGAGCATAGGTCTGCGGCCGCCTACTGCGCCTGGTTTCGGCCTACGGCAGGTGCGTAGGGAAAACCGTAGGTGGATTTTGGGGGTCATACCGTCATAGGTGGACCGCGAGGTCTGTAGGTGCCGGGATGATCGCATCGGTTGGTGCTGGGGATGTCTGTAGGTGGACCGTGAGTTCTGTACGTGCCGGGATGATCGCATCGGTTGGTGCTGGGGATGTCGATACCTGAGTTCCTCTGTCAACTAGCCCTCAACAATGCCTACAACAGCGTCCACAAAAGCCAGTGCATCCCAACCCCGCTAGCTCGGCCTGGTACAGCTGGTGAAAGTCCGGGGGAGGGGCGCCACAGATTGCCAAGGGGGAGGAGGGGCCGCACAGATTGTGAAATACAGCTTTAAACATAATACTCAAGGAACTGGGCGCACAAAGGCCGTCCTGAGTGAATTTCTGGTGGATGCGCAGAAATGCAATATTACTATGCATGCATGACGTTAGAACAATATAACATGTGGTCAGGTTATGATGTACCGGTATCTTGTGTTGGAGGTAGACATGAAGGCGTGAGGCTACGATCACGTTAGGTCCTCTGAATGGATGGACGGCGTGGCTGAGGACCTCAGCGCGTGAGGTTCCGTTCTCTATGGATCCTCTTGGCGCTTAGGCTGTGTCAAGGTTGTAACTGATGCTTGAGGTTACAATGAACCAAGTGTAATTTAGCGATTACTTTCATTGGCCTGAATCGTCCCGAAGTTTACCCATCGTCTCCTTTGAAGCCTTATGATGGGAAACTCCCCCCTCCTTTTTCCACACTTATGCAAACTGTCGGCGTGTGAAAGCGAGTCTGATTTCAGGTGATTGCACGCTTTCCGTCAACTACGATTAGCTCTTGAAAAATGTTGGTGTGTGCAGGAGACAAGCTCGCATCACAAGTGAGACCTGCTGCTACAATTGTCAGTCTTTTCCGTTCCATGAGTGTCCTGTCCTGCACAGGACGAGTACATTCCCGGCAAAGGAACATACGTGAAGCAAGGTTTCATCTTTTCTGGTCTGGTGGGACACCAGAACGTGACCCAAGAGGCATCAACCAGCGGGGTAAGAGAGCACCATGCATGTGTGATGCGTCCTCATTCCTCAACTCCCTAAGCCAGTCCTAGTCTAGAAACTCAAACATCATGGATGTGATGACTGCCTTCATTGAAATTACGATGTATCAAAGGCAAGTGACGGTCAATGATAACAAGAACAAGCGAAGACCCATGCGCCTCTCTCGCGTTCGTTCATGACTTCATGTACCTTTTTTCAATTGCATGCTTTCAGCGGCCTGTAATCGAAGTGCTGAGCAAGAACTCCGTTCCTGTGGTGCCCAAGCCTGGTGATATCATCACTGGAAAGGTCAGTCTTTTGAATATCCTTCGTTCGGCGTGACTGGATTTCTTGCCATGGAGCAATGCAAGATCATCATACCGTCAACACAAGTATGCTGCATGTCTGATCTCACAATCTGCAGAGCCGGGTACTTGTAGCGGTAGAGCTTAACAACCAGGTGCAGCTTCTAGTATCTTTTTGTGCACACCGCACCGTCTGAGGGTGGCCGCTGGGAGGCCTCCAGAAAGAAAGAAAGAAAGTACGCCCCGCAGGGGTGTGAGGGTTAAGGAAACAGTGCGGCACGGGCCTAGGCTGCGTCCGCGCCGTATCCATACCGACCTCCATTAGTGTTCAAACCTTGACCGGCTTGACGTAGGCGGCCCAAGCAGTGGGCCTTGCTGTGCCAGGCCCCCACAGCCGTAGACCGTGATTTATCTGAAGTTTATCTGAAGCGCACTACAATCAACAGCTACAGCTTCACACGCTCAAGCCAGTGCTTCAAAATTCCGGCTGCAGGTTCTAAGAGTGCAGCAGAACGCGGCAAACTGTAAAATCGTGTGCGTCGGCGCCCAAGCGCTCGACGTCGATTTTAGAGGCGTGATAAGGTAAGCCTTGTGTCAGATGTCTTGACTGTGCCTTCATTTATCCGCGCTTTCTGGTTCATGGACAGTAAAATCTGTTTGGCTGCCGGTACGAGCCTGCTTTTGTCAGCTCCCGGGTACAAATGAGTATAACCAGAGGGGGGGAAGCCACGGGGGCCGGATCTGCAATATGTTCTGGGCTTGGCCTTGTATGGATCCAGCCCTTGTGGCTTCCCACCCCTGGTATCACCTGTAAGGTCTTTTGCAATAACTGACACGCATGCATCCTCCTGACCCTGTCACAGACTACCAGATGTGAGAGCTACTGAGATTGACAAGCTTGTAATGCAAGACTGCTTCCGCCCAGGTGACGTGGTGAGTCCATGACTCACCCCTTGACCACTGCCCTAATGTCTATTTGAATCCCGACCGAACATTGCCTTGGCCCTAGACTAGCAGTCGTATTTAGTTATTTGACACTAAATCCAGCCAGGTTTTTCGTCCAGGTGACATGGTGAGTCCATCACTCTCCAATTGACCTCTGCCCTAATGTCAATTTGAATCCCGGTCGAACACCCTGACCCTATACTAGCAGTCTCATTTGACAGTTGACACCATATCCAGCCAGGCTTTTTGCCTAGGCGACGTGGTGAGTCCATCACTCTCCCATTGACCTGATAAATAATTAAATAGATACGCAAAAACAAGTGTGTGGGTTAAGGAAGCCGCCCATTTTGGCCGAAGCATGGGACGTGGCTGACCCTGATTATTGTACTTACTTTAGTGGGTTGTACTGATTTCATTGAACACAACCCATGCTGAGACACAGCACAATGTGTAGTGTCCGAGTCGAGTGCAGTCGATCAGTCCTGGAAAATGATCTTGGATACCACTTAATAACTCACTAGTTGTATCTGTCATAAATAGATGAGCATTCTTATTTGACAACATATCCAGCTAAGCAATTCGCCCAGGTGACGTGGTAGGTCCATCACCCACCCCGTGACCTGTGATTATTTTAGTCAGGGCTGGCTGCTGAGGCCTGATTATATGGAGAAAACAACGCGTACGGAAACACGGTACAGGTCATGGTGTCCGAGTCGATTGCAGGCGATCAGTACTGGCACATCGATTCTGGAGAGCAATGTAAGAGCCATGGTTGGTAATTAGAACTTTATTTTTGCTTGGTGGCACTTTGGCTTGTTTGAGGACCAAGACAATGTCCAGGCTTGCTCTACTGTAGATTTGATTTGCCTTCTTTCGGGTGTGTACAAATGTTTTTTTGAAATGCTGTCCTAAGGGCAAACTTTCGACCAAGCTATAATTTTCTGACTGAAATCTGGCGTTGACAATGAATCATTTGTAATATCATGGACCTCTCAACCCCAAACAACGTTCATTATGAGGGAAGGCAAATCAAATCTACAGTGCTTTGCATGTTTTATAAGTGAATTAAATGGCAGCTCTCCATTTAGCACCTACAATAATTCTTTAATTCTTTAAGTATTCTTTAATTATTGTAGGTGCTAAATGTAGTAACACCCGTCAAAATTAGACAAGGTTCGTCTGATTTGGCACATGTCCCGTCAGGCGATTGTCAGGCGAGCAGCCTTGGTAATCTCGAGTGCTGCAGTCTCAGCGACCTCATCCTGAACCTCTTCCTCCCTGCATGTTGCTGCAGCCTCAGCGACCTCATCCTGAACACCTCCCTGCCTGTTGCTGCAGTCCTAGAGTCCCAGTTCTGAACCCCTTCCTCCCTTTCTCCCAATCCAAACTCCTTTTCCCCTTCCTGTTGCTGCAGTCCCATCTTGAACCCCCTTCACCTCATCCTGAATCCCTGTCTGTTGCTGCAGTCCCAGAATCCTTATCCTGAACCCCTCCCTCCCCCAGGTGCGGGCAGAGGTGCTGTCTTTGGGAGATGCACGGTCCTACTTTCTGACCACGGCGAAAAACGAGTTGGGTGTTGTCTACGCCAAGAGTGCTGCAGCTGGTAGGTGTTGCAGCTGGTAGGCGTTGCCGGGATGTCGTGACTGAGGCAGCATGCAACACAAGTATGTCCCGACTGCTCGTCTGCTGGGTGCATTTGGAATGCACGATTGCCAATGCCAATTCAAATCAGGTTCTCTTGAATGCAGTACAATTATATCTCAGGTTCAAAACACAAATGATAACCCTGGCTAGGCCAGCCATTGTATCAAGAAGCATGCATTGATTTTGTGACGTCAGGATCGCCCGCCTGTGGGGCGGAGCGCAATCCTTCTGTCATATGGTTTCGCATTTGTTGAACACCGGAGACTTGGGGGTCCCCGCTGCCGAGCCTTTTGCCATTGGCCCAGAGTTGTGACGACATTGATTTTTGAACACCAATTTTGCATGATATGATGTCCCTTCACCATTTCCTGTCGTATGCTGTATTGTCCAGGTGCTCGCAAAACCACCTTTAGATGGGCCTTTAGGCGGCCGCCAATGGGCAGATTGGGACCAAACCTTGTTCAGCCTACGGCTGGCAGCCCAAGCAGTAGGGCTTGCTGCACCCCCCCCCCCCCTCCATATCCGCCGGCTGTGATGTGGCTGAATTGTAGATGAAGCATTTAAAAATGACACTGATCGCATGGCACACGTTGGTTTCTGCAGGTGCACCCATGGTGGCGACGAGCTGGGAAGAGATGCAATGCCCAGACACGCAGACTGTGGAAAAGAGGAAAATCGCACGCGTCTTGACATAGAAATAGAGCGCGGCGTGGCATGAAGACGGCATGTAAAGTTTGTGAAGTTTTACAGTCCAACAGAGCATCACATTTGATGCATGGGACATGTGCCCGTAAACCCGCACAGGCATGAATGCTTTATGCCCCACTCTGAAAACATGTTTTAGTTTTATCATAGCATTACAGTACCTGCATGGCAGTGGACTGACCGAATCGGATTTTGTGGTTGATAATGCCGAGGCCGATCAAGGTAAAGGTAACAATTTAAATAGTCCTGAGATGTGCAAGGGATTTTGCAAACTGACGGCGTCTTCGGGGACAGTGCTTTATTTCTACCGTCGAATATACTGGGTGTTTTAGCAGTTTAGTTCAACCGAATCCCTGTCAGTGAGTGGGCCTTGGCTAGCAAACCAAGCCTACCTACACGGGTTTGTGCCTTTTCTTGCCCAACATTGCAATTCATGAAGATATACTAAAATGGCGCTCACATGGAACGGGTTTTGACTCGGGTATTTTGTCTTTCCTGAAATTAGCATGTCCAATGTCACAGATCCTGATATTCAAAAGGTAACATGCCTAAGGACAGGCCGCAAGGCCGTCACACATTCAGCTGTCATACAAAATCATTTGCTGTGATAGGCTGGAGAAATGATCTGGGGGCGACGTCACTAATTCATGTTATAAGCAACAAGAAGCACAAGGAGATGCTCATAACAATATTTTAACTAAAGCCCATTTGAAGCCCCTCATATTATCCTTGTCTGTAGAGTTAACATGCCAGCGTGATGCATGGGGGGATGTCACATGGACTCGAATAGCTTCGGTATCGTCAGGTAATCGAACCGCCTTCTTGAGTCGTGGTCGTGATGGCTGTCACCCGTGGGTGGGTGGTCGGGTGGCCGTGGCGCATATCTGGAGGGGGACAGCTGACGCAGATATTGCCATCCGCGACCAACCCCTGCAGCTGCATCTTCGTGCCAGGCGTGTACATGAATGTGCAGCGCGCGCGCTAATAAGTGTACGGTTCAGGAGAAAAGTGAACTCTCGGAATATACCCTTAGCCTGATACGGTCATACGGTCAAACGGCCTTCACCATCTCATCAAAGATCGAGGTACCACGTGCATGGGTTGCAGGAAATCGAGCACATATTGGGTGTTACGAAGGAGTCGCGTCCCTTTGTTGCTTCACTAGTGCTGACGCCAGCTCGGGTTTGGGTGGGGTCTAGGTCCGGCAAACATAATATATCCCTCAACTGTCTTGGACGAGGAGCTAGGAGGTGAACGCTGAAATTGGAACTAGTGCTCCGCATGTCCGCGTCTGAAGGAATTTGGTTTATCAGCTTTCAGTCATCCGAGAGGGCGAGAACGTTGTTAAACCTCGCCGCAGCGCTTGGCGCTTCATATTAGGCTTTCTTATCATATTGATTTAGAGGTGGGTCCTGCGCATTTGAGCTATCATGCCTAACAGGCTCGCAAACACAAGTCCCCTCGGGGACACGAGATATCACGAATCTTCCGACCACTCTTCCTTCTCAGCCTGAGAAGAGCTGCGTGCATGGACAACGACCTGCCAATACCTGCAACGATTTTTTACCTTTCCTGTCACGGCCGAGGTGCACGATGTCTTTCCATCCGAACATGTACACACCCATGGACCCAGGCCTGGGAAAATCTCATCACCTAGCCCCTACAGTCAGGCCCAAGGAGTTGTACACGAACGAACTGGCCAAACTAGATCCTTCCATGTGCCAGCAGCTCATCTCTTCACCGCCTAACAAATACGGCCATGCACCAGCCCTGACCATGTCTCATGGGATCATCATCCCTCCTTCCCCTGGGCCGACCCCTCCCCACCTGCAGAGTTCAGACCACTTGCCTCATATCCAGTCCCTCACTAACCGTGAAGCGCATCCCTTATCTTGCAAGGCGCATGTCGAGACAACTGTCAAGCGGCTCGGAGGGGCATCCGCTTGGCGGAGATCTCAGTAACCGTAGCAGTGGATCCACGCACTCTGCTGTGACTGGTAGGATCCTCACCGAGCTACCCCCCCCCGAAAATTTATCCCACAATTCGATGTTCACAACCTTCTCTGTATGCATGGCGTGATCGAGAGAGGTAGTGCATCGCACACTTGGGTCCTCCCTCCCGGCTGAGACAGCTTGAATCCTGTAGAACAATCGAGCAGTCAGCTCTATACCCCTCAACGTATCCCTCCACAATTTACACACATATTTGCTTGCATGGAGGGCATTCTCATCCTCATTCCTGGTCGATCCTCCCAGCTGTGGCTGGTAGCTTCTTCCCACCAGTGCACTTGCTCTCTGGACCTGTATGCATGGCATATCTGTCATGCATGGCATGACGGACGCTTAGTAGGAAAGGTGCATGGCAGTTTGGGCGTTTTGGCCGTTGCTCTACGAGTGCAGCGAATCTCCCTTGAAGACCCCTCTTTCCTGCATCTCAATCCCATTTCCTTTCAGAAAGGGGTCTGCCATAGGCACCTGCACCGCAGCCTGAGATATGGACACCACCGTTTGTTTGTTTGTATAGCTTCCTTCAGCAACAATGAAGTGGCATAACAGCCTACAGCTGAGGGGGCCTGCTGCAGCGTGCCCTGATGCTGGGGCCAAATGCCGGGGCCAAATGCCTGATGCTGGGGCCAAGTGCCTAATGCTGGGGCCAAAGGATACGGCACAATACGGCGTAGGTCTAGCCGGATTGTGCCACCAAGACTTTGACTGTTGCATCAAATAAACTTAAACTTAAACTGTGGCCGAGGGGGTTGGCTGCAGCAAGTCCTGATGGCTTTGGACCGGACGATGTCTCGGGGCCTCAGCCTCACGCATCAAAAAGAAAGAAAGCTACGTCCCGTTGGGGGCGTGAGAGTTAAGGCAACAGCGCAGCCTGGGCCGAAGCCACATCCGCGCCGTTACTGTCTTACGCATCAATACAGTCGGGCCTAACGCGTTGGTTCAGGGATCCACAGGTAGCTCTATGACTTTGTGGGCCCTTCAATAAGGGATCAAGTTACGCCATGCCAAAGGCCTCTGCACATGCTGCGCAGCTTCCCCCCTCCCGCCCCCCTCTGCTCTCCGCTGCACTGCCACAGGAAAAAAGACCCCCATGCTGGTCTGCCTTTTTTAATCATTCCGATTGCTGAATGTACAGGAGATATCCAAACCACAATTCTTACTTGATTTGCTTTCCGCCGGCAGCACCGCCGCGGGGATCAAGACTCCCCAGCTGTTCTGCCTTTTATAAAATCATTCTGACTGCTGAATATGCAGGTGGCTTCAAAAACAAAATTCTTACTTTATTTGCTTTCCGCCGCACCGCCGCAGGGATCAAGACTCCCCTGCTGTTCTGCCTTTTTTTAAATCATCCCGATTGCTGAATGTAAAGAAGATTTCCAAACATGATTCTCACTAGATTTGCTTTCCGCCGCACCGCCGCAGGGATCAAGGCCCCCCAGCTGTTCTGCCTTATTTTAAATTGTTCTGACCGCTGAATATGCCGAAGGTGGTTTTCAAAAACATGATTCTTACTTTATACGCTTTCCGCTGCACCGCCGCAGGGACCAAGACCCCCCAGCTGGTCCTTTCGCCGAGCCCCAGCTTGTCTCAGCACCAGGTCATGACTTCGATGGCTTCCGCTGCTGGGGTGGCGGATCAGCCTGCGGCCAAACCCAGCAGCAAGCTGAAGGAGCTGGGCATCAGGCTTAAGCTGCGCAAGTGAGCGATGCTGGGATCAGGGAAGGGGGAGGAGGGATGGATGGTGTGTGGTGCTGGGATCAGGGGAGGGGGAGGGTGGGGTGATGGTGTGTGGTGCTGGGATCAGGGGAGGGGGAGGGGGGTGGATGGTGTGTGGTGCTGGGATCAGGGGAGGGGGAGGAGGGGTCAATGGTGTGTGGTGCTGGGATCAGGGGAGGGGGAGGCTGGGTGGATGGTGTGTGGTGCTGGGATCAGGGCAGGGGGAGGAGGGGTGGATGGTGTGTGGTGCTGGGATCAGGGGAGGGGGAGGGGGGTGGATGGTGTGTGGTGCTGGGATCAGGGGAGGGGGAGGAGGGGTGGATGGTGTGTGGTGCTGGGATCAGGGGAGGGGGAGGAGGGGTGGATAGTGTGTGGTGCTGGGATCAGGGCAGGGGGAGTGTGGGTGGATGGTGTGTGGTGCTGGGATCAGGGGAGGGGGGGGGTGGATGGTGTGTGGTGCTGGGATCAGGGGAGTGGGAGGGTGGGTGGAGGGTGTGTGGTGCTGGGATCAGGGGAGGGGGAGGGTGGGTGGATGGTGTGTGGTGCTGGGATCAGGGGAGGGGGAGGGGGGGTGGATGGTGTGTGGTGCTGGGATCAGGGGAGGGGGAGGGTGGGGTGATGGTGTGTGGTGCTGGGATCAGGGGGGGGTGGATGGTGTGTGGTGCTGTGATCAGGGGAGGGGGAGGGTGGGTGGATGGTGTGTGGTGCTGGGATCAGGGGAGGGGGAGGGTGGGTGGCTGGTGTGTGATGCTGGGATCAGGGGAGGGGGAGGGTGGGTGGATAGTGTGTGGTGCTGGGATCAGGGGAGGGGGAGGGTGAGTGGATGGTGTGTGGTGCTGGGATCAGGGGAGGGGGATGGGGGGGGTGGATGGTGTGTGGTGCTCGGATCAGGGGAGGGGGATGGGGGGTGGATGGTGTGTGGTGCTGGGATCAGGGGAGGGGAGGATGGGTGGATGGTGTGCGGTGCTGGGATCAGGGGAGGGGGAGGGTGGGTGGATGGTGTGTGGTGCTGGGATCAGGGGAGGGGGTGGGTGGATGGTGTGCGATGCTGGGATCAGGGGAGGGGGAGGGTGGGGTGATGGTGTGTGGTGCTGGGATCAGGGGAGGGGGTGGGTGGGTGGATGGTGTGTGATGCTGGGATCAGGGGAGGGGGAGGCGGGGTGGATGGTGTGTGGTGCTGGGATCAGGGGAGGGGGAGGGTGGGGTGATGGTGTGTGATGCTGTGATCAGGGGAGGGGAGGGTGAGTGGATGGTGTGTGGTGCTGGGATCAGGGGGGGGAGGGTGGGTGAATGGGGTGTGGTGCTGGGATACGGGGAGGGGAGGGTGGGTGGATGGTGTGTGGTGCTGGGATCAGGGGGGGGTGTGGGTGGGGTGATGGTGTGTGGTGCTGGGATCAGGGGGGGGGAGGTTGGGTGAATGGTGTGTGGTGCTGGGATGAGGGGGTGGGGTGGGGTGATGGTGTGTGGTGCTGGGTTCAGGGGGGTGTGATGGTGCTGGGATCAGGGGGGGGGGAGGTTGGGTGAATGGGGTGTGGTGCTGGTACAGGAGTGGGGGAGTGGTCGGTGGTGTTGGGGTGACGGTGCTGCTGCTGGGGTGGCGGATCAGCCTGCGGCCAAACCCAGCAGCAAACTTAGGGAGCTGGGCATCAGTCTGAAACTGTGCAAGTAAGCAGTGTTGGGATCAGTGGGGGGGGGGGGGGCTGATGCTGGGATCAGGGAGGGGGTCATGGGGTGGGGTGCTGGGATCAGGGGGGGGGTCATGGGGTGGGGTGCTGGGATCAGGGGGGGGGGGGTCATGGGGTGGGGTGCTGGGATCAGGGGTGGGATGCTGGGGTGGGGTGCTGGGATTAGGGGGGGGGGGGATGCTGGGATCAGGGGGTGGGGGTGTGGGTGGGTTGTGGTGCTGGGATCAGGGGGTGGGGATGTGGGGTCATGGGTTGGGGTGCTGGGATCAGGTGTGGGGTGCTGGGGTGGGGTGTTGGGATCAGGGGGGGGGGGGGTCATGGGGTGGGGTGCTGGGATCAGGGGGGGGGGGGGGTCATGGGGTGGGGTGCTGGGATCAGGGGGGGGGAGGGTGGGTTGGTGGGGTGATGGGGTGTGGTGCTGGGATCAGGGGTGTGGGTGGGTGGGGTGTGGTGCTGGGATCAGGGGGAGGGGAGGATGGGTTGGTGGGTGGGTGGGGTGTGGTGTTGGGATCAGGGGGGGGGTGCTGGGATCAGGGTGTGTATGTGTGGGTGGGCCTGTGGGTGGGGTGGGGTGCTGGGATCAGGGGGGGGGGGGGGGGGGGGGGGGGGTGATGGTGATGGGATCAGGGGTGGGGAGGTCGGGGTGCTGGGAGCAGGGTCGGGGTGGGGAGGGTGGGGTGATGGTGTGGGTTGCTGGGATACGGGGGGAGGGGAGGGTGGGTGGGGTGATGCGGTGGGGTCTTGGGATCAGGGGTGGGGGAGGGTGGGCAGGTGGGTGTGTGGGGTGTGGTGCTGGGATCAGGGTGGGTGGGGTGATGGGGTGGTGTGCTGGGATATGGTGGTGGGGGGAGGGTGGGAGGGGGGGTGACGGGGATAGCACGGCGGATCAGCCGCCGACGATAATGGGGAAATAGAAGGGTGGTGCTGGGATGGTGCTGGGGTAGGGATGGGGTGATGGTGATGGGATAAGGGGTGGGGTAGGGTTGGGTACTGGGTTGATGGTGCTGTTCTTGAGGTGGGGTGCTGGGATCAGGGGTGGTGTCTGGGATCTTTGGTGGGGGAGGATGGGTGACAGGAAAATCACGGCGGATCAGCCGCCGACGAAAATGGGGAAATAAAAGGGTGGTGGTGGGGTTTGGTGCTGGGATCTTGAGTGGGGGAGGGTGGGTGGCTGGGAAATAAAAGGGTGGTGGTGGGAGGTTCCTTGGGTGGTGGTGGGAGGGTGCAGGTGCCGCTGGCAGGGTGGTGGGAGGGTGCATCACGCTAGGCAGGGTGGTGGGAGGGTGCATCACGCTAGGCAGGGTGGTGGTGGGAGGGTGCATCACGCTAGGCAGGGTGGTGGGAGGGTGCAGGTGCTGCTGGCAGGGTGGTGGTGGGAGGGTGCATCACGCTAGGCAGGGTGGTGGGAGGGTGCATCACGCTAGGCAGGGTGGTGGTGGGAGGGTGCATCACGCTAGGCAGGGTGGTGGGAGGGTGCAGGTGCTGCTGGCAGGGTGGTGGTGGGAGGGTGCATCACGCTAGGCAGGGTGGTGGGAGGGTGCATCACGCTAGGCAGGGTGGTGGGAGGGTGCATCACGCTAGGCAGGGTGGTGGTGGGAGGGTGCATCACGCTAGGCAGGGTGGTGGGAGGGTGCAGGTGCTGCTGGCAGCATAAAGCTTGACAGGCATTGCTGAAAGGAGGATGTTTGGCAGGACCAGGTGGGGAATGTTAAAGCGTAAAGAGTCCAGGGCTCTAGAGTGGAGGGCTGTAAGGGTGGAGGGCTGTACGGGTGGAGGGCTCTAGGGTGGAGGGCTGTAAGGGTGGAGGGCTGTAAGGGTGGAGGGCTGTAAGGGTGGAGGGCTGTAAGGGTGGAGGGCTCTAGGGTGGAGGGCTGTAAGGGGGGAGGGCTCTAGGGGGGAGGGCTGTAAGGGGGAGGGCTGTAAGGGTGGAGGGCTGTAAGGGTGGAGGGCTGTAAGGGTGGAGGGCTGTAAGGGTGGAGGGCTGTAAGGGTGGAGGGCTGTAAGGTTGGAGGGCTGTAAGGGTGGAGGGCTGAAAGGGTGGAGGGCTGAAAGGGTGAAGGGATGTAAGGGTGGAGGGCTGAAAGGGTGGAGGGCTCTAAGGGTGGAGGCCTGTAAGGGTGGAGGGCTGTAAGGGTGGAGGGCTGTAAGGGTGGAGGGCTGTAAGGGTAGAGGGCTGTAAGGGTGGAGGGCTGTAAGGGTGGAGGGCTGAAAGGGTGGAGGGCTGAAAGGGTGGAGGTCTGAAAGGGTGGAGGGCTGTAAGGGTGGAGGGCTGTAAGGGCAGAGGGCTGTAAGGGTGGAGGGCTGTAAGGGTGGAGGGTTGAAAGGGTGGAGGGCTGTAAGGGTGGAGGGCTGTACTGGTCAGGGCTGTAAGGGTGGAGGGCTGTAAGGGTGGAGAGCTGAAAGGGTGGAGGGCTGTAAGGGTGGAGGGCTGTAACAGGCACTACCACATTAAGAGTTTGGGGCTGTAGGGTTTACGGCTGTAGGTTTTAGGGCTGTAAAGTTACGGGCTGTAAAAGATTAGCACTGTCATAGTTAGGGCTGTCAGAGGTAGGACTGTAAGAGTTCAGGGATGAAACTAATGCGACTGGAAGAGTTGGGGCTGGTAGTTTTCTAAGCTGGAAAGGGAGATGGCTGTAACAGTGAAGGGCTGAGTGTCTGGGCAGCGGTGCCTAGCTTAGACACTGCCGCCAGCAGTTCGTGTAGGCCCAATATTGGGGGGGGGTACTTGTGCCTGTTGTGCCGGCTGTGCCGGCTGTTGCGCTCTGGGTTTCTGAGCCAGCCATAAGCCATTTTCTCTCCACTGCTTAAATTTACAAACAAGCCGCCTGCGATGCCAGCTAATGCATATGCAGGGCTTCTCAGCCAATTCTTGTTCACTCATTGTTAAAATTACAAATTAGCCGCCTGCTTTTCCGGCTCCTGCACTCTAAGTTTTCAAGCAATTTTCTGTCCTCTGCTGAAATTTAGGAACACGCCGCCTGCGATGCCAGCTGCTTCCTCCGCGGGGATGACTGGCGGTGGCGGTGGGGTTGTTCGGAGCTCCATGGGATCGCGCCACAGCCGGTCGGTCGCAGCCAGTAAGCCGTCAGAGCCTTGGACAGACCTTACACCACCAGGTGGGTGAGACAGGATGGGAGGGAAGGTGTGAATAAGGGAGGGAGGGAATAAGGGACGGTCGTTCGCAGCCAGTAAGCCGTCAGAGCCTTGGACAGACCTTACTCCACCAGGTGGGTGAGACAGGATGGGAGGGAAGGTGTGAATAAGGAAGGGAGAGAATAAGGGACGGTCGGTCGCAGCCAGTGGACCGTCAGAGCCTTGGACAGACCTTACTCCACCAGGTGGGTGAGACAGGATGGGAGGGAAGGGTGTGAATAAGGAAGGGAGGGGAAGAGGGGACCGAGGAAGGGAGGAGTGAAGGTGTGGAAGGGATCATGGATTGGAGGACGAGAGAAAGGAGGAAAGAAAGTGGGATGGGGGGGAAGGAAAAGTAAATTAAGGAAGGAAAAAATGAAAAAAGGGGAAGGAAAGAAGGAACGGGAATAGGAAAAAGGAAGGAAGGAAGAGAGCCCCAGTGCAAAGCAAGGGAGGGAGATTTGAATAACGAAATTAACTGCCATCTTATTATCCGTCTCTAGGGTTATCTACCAACACCATACATGCATACAGAAAGGTGGCATGCGGCCTAGGGCAGGCAGCTGCCAGGCTAGCCAGGGAGAGGATATGTATGCACCGTGGCCCAACGCCTAGAACCTGCTGGCAGTGCCAAGAGGATTGCGCCAAAACCTTAGCCCGAACCCTTAAGCCTTAACATTCACCCTCGACCCAGTGGGCAGTGCCACAATCGCTCTTTGAGAGCCCTGAACCAAGAACCTTGAACCCTTGAACCCCTTTTGCGAGCCCTGACCCTGAACCCTGAACCCCTTGAACCCCTTTTGCGAGCCCTGACCCTTGAACCCTGAAACCCGCAGGCAGTGGCGAGTATGCGGCGAACGATGGCAGCAATAGCGGCCGAGCAGTGCGCGAGTTCTACGAGTCCTCCCAACCGACCGCCAACCCCCTTGCGCCCCTGGCACCGCTATTGACACCATTCAGGTCAGTGCAATTTTAGGGTTAAGTGTTTGAGGGTTTAGGATTCAGGCCTTACTTTTGACGAGTTTTGCGAGTCCTCCCAACCGACCGCCGGCCCCCTGACGCCCCCTTGCACCGCTGTTCACACTGTTCAGGTCAGTGAAGCTGAGGGTTTCAAGTTGACGGGTTGCCGTTACTTTTTATTTATTTTTATACTGGTAGCTGGAAAACATAATTGGTCTTAAAAACATCAATGCGACGAGTTCTACGAGTCGCCACAGTACCTTGACTACCCTCCCCTGTGAACCCCTTGACGAGTTCTACGAGTCGCCACAGTACCTTGACTACCCTCCCCTGTGAACCCCTTGACGAGTTCTACGAGTCGCCATAGTACCTTGACTACCCTCCCCTGTGAACCCCTTGACGAGTTTGTGAGTCCTCCCAACTGACCCCCCCCCCCTGGCACCCCTTGCGCCCTTATTAAGAACATTCAGTTATGTGCAGTTTAGGGTTAGGGGTTAGGGGTCTGCTGTCACCACCGTGGTACCATTTGTTGCAGCCGACAGGCACTCCCCAAGGGGTCAGGGGTTTGCTGTCCGCAGGGGTCTGCTGTCACCACTGTGGTACCATTTGTTGCAGCCAACAGGCACTCCCCAAGGGGTCAGGGGTTTGCTGTCCGCCGGGGTTTGCTGTCAACACTGTGGCACCATTCGTTACAGCTGACCGGCACTCCCCAAGGGGTCAGGGGTTTGCTGTCCGCAGGGGTTTGCTGTCAACACTGTTGCACCATTCGTTACAGCTGACCGGCACTCCCCAAGGGGTCAGGGGTTTGCTGTCCGCAGGGGTTTGCTGTCACCACCGTGGTACCATTTGTTGCAGCCGACAGGCACTCCCCAAGGGGTCAGGGGTTTGCTGTCCGCCGGGGTTTGCTGTCAACACTGTGGCACCATTTGTTGCAGCCGACAGGCACTCCCCAAGGGGTCAGGGGTTTGCTGTCCGCCGGGGTTTGCTGTCAGCACTGTGGCACCATTCGTTACAGCTGACCGGCACTCCCCAAGGGGTCAGGGGTTTGCTGTCCGCAGGGGTTTGCTGTCAACACTGTGGCACCATTTGTTGCAGCTGACCGGCACTCCCCAAGGGGTCAGGGGTTTGCTGTCCGCAGGGGTTTGCTGTCAACACTGTGGCACCATTTGTTGCAGCCGACCAGCACTACCCTAGCGCCCCCCGTTCAAATGCTTCTGCACTTCGTTGCCTGTTAGATGCTTATAGCAAACTTTCCGGTCAGCGCCACTGCTAACGCCATTTAACCTGGCTTGCACAGGCGAGGGTGATAAGGGTTGATTGTTTGCTGTTTGCACCGTTCCACCAGTCGTTGCAGCTGATTGCCCCCCCCCCTTCTAGGGTCCCTTGCCTGAAGTAGACCCTTAACCCTAAATCTGAACCCCTTAACCTAAGCAGCTCAGTTGCTTTTAATATGCTGATTTGCACGATACCTCGTTTGGGGTGCTGCTGGACAGCTCCCTCTCCGTGTCCTCACTTCAGCTACAAGCTCACCTTCAGCAGGCCGCCCCGCGGCCGCCGACGGCCCAATTGGAACCAAACTTGGACCAGCCTAAGGCTGGTGGCCAAGGCAGCATGGCATGGCAGGCTACAAACTGGGTCGCCGGCCAGAGGCTGGAGTGTGGCTGACATGTAGCTGAGTCGCGAAAAGAAGCATTGCTACCTCAGGGCCCATTGGGAGTCTATCATGACGTGCCTTAGGCCGGCAGCTGTAACACCGGTTCAAGCTGAACTAGATCCCTCGGCATGCTTAGCCCTTACCCCTTACCCCTTACCCCTGAACCATAAACCTCGGCTTGTAAAATACTTTGGAACAAAGCCCTTCTAGGCATTTCTTACACCGGTTCAAGCTGAACCAAATCCCTTGGCCCTAACCCTAGGCCTAGGCTGAACCGAATATCTTGCCCCGAACCCTAGGCCTAGGCTGAACAAAATCCCTTGGCCCTAGCCCAAGGCCTAGGCTGAATCGATTCCCTTGGCCCTAGCCCTAGGCCTAGGTTGAACCAAATCCCTCGGCCCTTGCCCTAGGCCTAGGCTGAACAAAATCCCTCGGCCTTAAGCGGGGACGTGTGCGCAATGTAGCGGGAGCCAGTGCTTTGAAATTTGCGCTGAACTGGCCGTGTGCTGTATTTGTTTTTCCTCTTCCTTTTTGCCGAAATGGAAGGCGACGGAGGTGTGCTTCTGCTGCCCTGAGCCTTGTGATGATGATGATGACGACGAGCTCTGGCCCTTACAGGAAAATAACTGGCCGTGTGTCGTATTTTGTTCTCTCTCTACCTTTTTTTCTCTCTTCCTTTTGCCGAAATGGAAAGCAACGGAGGTGTGCATCTGTTACCCTGAACCGTGCGATGATGATGATGATTTTTTCTTCCTTCTCTTCTCTCTTCCTTTCTGCCGATATGAAAGGCAATGGAGTTGCCTCTGCTGCCCTGGACCTTGTGATGGTGATGATGACGAGCTCTGGCCCTAACAGGAAAATGAACTCTGAAGCACCATATTTATTAGCTCCTCTGAAAAGGTGATAATAATATGGTGTTGCGTTTGCGGTCCTCGGGTCTTGCAATTTACGCCTGGAGGTGTGGGAAGTGCGATGGGCTATGTACTGAGATGCCGTGAGTGTGAACGTGTGGGTGTGAACCTGGTTTTTCATAATGAGACACTTTGTCCATGCTGGATCTAGGCACGGGTGTTTATATTTTTCCTTTGTCTAGCTCTGCTAATAGAGGGGGAAAGGGTGTTTTGCAAACTTATTTGATTTTATGGGAACCCTGATCTAAGAACCCTCATGTTGATGAGCTTTTGGCCCATTCATGGAAACGTCAGACCAAGCAGCCATATTTGTTCTTTGCCTCTTCAATAGCTGAACGGGAACATGAGTATCAGTCACCCAGAACCTGGTACGTTGATGCGTTTTTAGCCCATTCATGAAAATTAAAAATTAAGCAGCCATGTGATTCACATTTGTATTTGCCTGTTAAGCTCGTCTGAAAGGGAACACGAAAATTGGGTACCCCCCCTGAGCCTGGTTTGGGGATGAGTTGTCGCCACTGCTGGAGAATTTAACTTGTCACGGCTGATTTATTCTTTTAAATCGGTCCCAAGGATAATGACAACTAGCTGCCCCGGTTAAGTTACGAGGGCTGGTCCTTGCAGGAAAATGAGTGCTGCCCTGATTCCGGGTTTATGGTTTGTTTAGGAGGCCCTTAAATGCAAATAAGCACTGATGCAGCCATGAGCATCCTTTAATGTTTTCAGCTACATTCGTTTAAAATAATGTTTTGAGGAAGTTAATTTTCCTTGTAGCCCTCCAAAGCAAAACCCTATACCTGGTTTGATCATGAGCTTCGATCCTGCATGAAAATCAATATTGAAGCGACCTTGGTTTATAAAGAATTCTTTGATGGATGGTCCTTCAGAAGGCAAATGAAAATGTCTGCTGCTGTCTTGAACCTGGTTTGAGCAGCAGCAGATATTTGTCCAAAAAGCAGAGCAGCAGAGCAGCAGATATTTGTCCAAAAAGCAGAGCAGCAGATATTTGTCCGAAAAGTCGATGTCCCCCTGGTGCCGACGATTCTCTGTCGAGGCAGGAAAGTCGACTCGGCGTCGAACTCGATAATGAATCATTGTTCCCCCTGCCGGAAAATGCGTTTCCCCCCCTCTTTTTTTCTGTGTTTCAGCCCTTCTTAGGAGGAAAGCAAGAAGGTCTGCTCCCTTGAACCTGGTTTGAGCCCTGGCTAGATAGCGACGTTTTCAGTCTGGGCAGGAAAACAGCGCTGAGTACGAGATTCAATTGTTCTGCCCTGATGCAGGACAATTATTATTGAGGCGGCCTTGATATTTCAATTTCCTGTATCTCAGCCTCCGCTCCGAAGGCAAGATTAACAGTCTGCTCCCTTGAACCTTGTTTGAAATCTGGCTAGATAACGACTTTTTTTGTCTGTGCAGGAATATATATTCAGCATTCAATACGAGAATTTGAATTACTGTGCCCTGCTGCAGGAAAATGCTTTCGGGGTTCAACATCAAAATAGATACCTGTGCCCCCTTCAGAAAAATGAAGCCCTTGATGGTTCCTGGAGGCCGGACGACGCAGAAGGCCGCAAGTAAGGCCACCTTCATCCCTCGATTCATGCGCCGTTCCCCCTCGGTGAGTCTTTTATACGGTATGCATCCTCTGCCCTGAACCTTCATTTATAAATCCATGTGCCATTTATAAATCCATATATCCCCCCTCGATGACTCTTCCATATGCCTAGTGTCAATGTATGAAGCACCGGGAAAACGCTTTCGAGCAAAGCCCCTGGTGGAATGCACAGACTTCATAACAATAACAGCAGCAGCCTAGCAATGTTGGATGGACAGGGAAGGTACTCTCGAACAAAGCCCTTGGTGGAATAAGTGCATGCACAGACTTGATAGCAAGAACAGCAGCAGCAGCAGCCTAGCAATGTTGGATGGACGGGGAAGGTGGTGAGAGAGCCTGGAGCAATCTTTGACAAGAGCCCGTTGGCTCAAAATCGAAACCCTACACCCTGAACACGCATCGTGACTGTCATCAGTAAGCCTGGCTTGAGGCAGCGGGCAAAATTACTACCACACAGTGTCTGAATATGCCAAGTGGTGTGAATAAGTGTGAACAAGGCCAGGCATTTCGAACCAGATTACCAGAGAATACAGGTGTTCCCAGTAAGTAGTAGAACTGCGCATCAGAGATCAGGTTTTCAAATCTGAACCCTAGATCGTAGGACCCTAGATTGTAGGACCCTAGATCCTAGGACGCTAGATCGTAGGACGCTAGATCCTAGGACCCGAGATCCTAGGACCCGAGATCCTAGGACGCTAGATCGTAGGACGCTAGATCCTAGGACCCTAGATCCTAGGACCCTAGATCCTAGGACGCTAGATCCTAGGACCCTAGATCCTAGGACCCTAGACCGTAGGACCCTAGATCCTACGACCCTAGATCCTACGACCCTACATCGTAGGACCCTAGATCCTAGGACCCTAGATCCTACGACCCTAGATCCTAGGACGCCAGATTGTAGGACCCTAGATCCTACGACCCTAGATCCTAGGACGCTAGATCATAGGACCCTAGATCCTAGGACGCTAGATCGTAGGACCCTAGATCGTAGGACCCTAGATCCTAGGACCCTAGATCCTAGGACCCTAGATCCTAGGACCCTAGATCGTAGGACCCTAGATCCTACAACCCTAGATCCTAGGACGCCAGATAGTAGGACTCTAGATCCTAGGACCCTAGATCCTACGACCCTAGATCCTAGGACCCTAGATCGTAGGACCCTAGATCCTACGACCCTAGATCCTAGGACGCCAGATTGTAGGACCCTAGATCCTACAACCCTAGATCCTAAGACGCTAGATCGTAGGACCCTAGATCCTACGACCTAGATCCTAGGACCCTAGATTGTAGGACCCTAGATCCTACGACCCTAGATCCTAGGACGCTAGATCGTAGGACCCTAGATCCTACGACCCTAGATCCTAGGACGTTAGATCGTAGGACCCTAGATCCTACGACCCTAGATCCTAGGACGCTAGATCGTAGGACCCTAGATGCTAGGACAACCGCAGGCCCTAGGTCTACTGTTCCTGATTTCAAATTCCAGACCTGTTTTTTGAAGCACCAACCATGAGAGAGGGTGGGGAAACGTGTGCACACACCCTCTTGGCGAGTTGCAAAAATCCGAATTGCTTTCGACTCGCCCTACTGGTCACCAATGGCTACCGCCTGAACCAGAAGCGCTGCCTTAGATCGCTGCCAGGGTCCTAGGATGCCGCCCTAGATGGCTGCCCTAGGTCCCTCAGGGACAAACACAGCTTACAGATTTGCCATGCTGTGTCCACTTACCGTCCCTGCAGATTCATAGCCCGCTAGGCGAAGCCAGTCTGGAGGGGCACCACCTGCCTGTGGGGTACCTTTGGCTTTGGATGGGCAGGTGTGCTCAGGAGGGGGGGGGGGGGGGGGTGGATGGCTAGTCAGCATGGGGGGGATGCTAGGTGAAGCCTGTCAGGAGGGGCACCTGCCTGTGGGGTACTGTAAGGGGACTGTGGATGGGCAGGTGCGCTCAGGAGAGGGGTGGGGGTGGGGGGGGGCGGGCGGTTGGCTAGTCAGAAGTTGTTTGTGTGTGTGTGCTAGGCGAGCCAGTCAGGAGGGGCACCACCTGCTGGTTGGGTATCATTGGCTGTAAATGGGCAAGTGCGCTCAGGAGGGGGGTGGGGGGAGCAGGGTGGATGGCTAGTCAGCATGGGGGGGGGGATGCTAGGTGAAGCCTGTCAGGATGGGCACCACCTGCCAGTGGGGTGTCTTTGGGTATGGATGGGCAGGTGCGCTCAGGAGGGGGGTGGAGTGGCAGATGGCTAGTCAGCAGTGGTGTGTGTGTGTGTGTGTGTGTGTGCTAGGCGAAGCCAGTCAGGAGGGGCACCTGCCGGAGGGATGCCTTTGGCTTTGGATGGGCAGTCTATGACTAGGCACTTAATGCAAAATCCTGTTCCTGGATTTCAGAGGGTCAAAGGTTTTGGGGCATGAATACTTCTCAACTTAAGGGCATTTTCATGGAAAATAGGGGCATACAAGGGCCTTCACCCTATTTTCTTTCAACAGAATGTTGAGGTGGCAATGTCGGTACTTTGCTGCTGAGGCCCTAGACCCTAGTATGCCCCAAAGACCCTTAATCCTCTTTTCCATGAACAGGATCTTGAGGTGGCCATGTCGGTACTTCGCTGCTGAGGCCCTTATATGCCCCGAATGCCCTAACTTTGGGTATGGAACCCTTGACCCTGAACCCCGAACCCTTTTTCTATGAGCAGGATCTTGAGGTGGCAACGTCGGTACTTTGCGGCCGCCGAGGCTCCTGGCGTGGTCATGATATATAAAAGGATGAACATGAAGGGAAAGGTAGGACAATATGCCCATTCTTTGATTCTGGGTCATGATCTATAAGAGGAGGAGCATGAAGGGAACAGTAGGACCTTATGTCCACTCTTTAATTCAAGGTCATGATTCATAAAAGGATGGAGCATGTAGGGAAAGATAGGAGATGTCTGTTTGTAACATTCTTAATGGGCATGTTTATAACACCTGTAACGGGCATGCCTGCAACACTTTTGATGGGCATGCCTGCAACACTCTTAATGGGCATGCCTGCAACACCCCTAATAGGCATGTCTGCAACACCCTGAATGGGCATGCCTGCAACACCCTTAATGGACATGCCTGCAGAAGCCTTAATGGACATGCCTGCAGCACCCTGAACGGGCATGCCTGCAACACCCTTAATGGGCATGCCTGCAGCACTATGAATGGGCATGCCTGCAACACCCTGAATGGGCATGCCTGCAACACCCTTAATGGGCATGTCTGCAGCACCCTGAATGGGCATGCCTGCAACACCCTGAATGGGCATGCCTGCAAAACCCTGAATGAACATGCCTGCAACACCCTTAATGGGCATGTCTGCAGGTGTCCAGCATCAGCCTGCGGAACGCAACCGTGGAGTGCATGGCGGAGGACCCTGAGAACCGCCAGCTGCGCGTCACCACCCCTGCAGGTAGGTGCATGCACAGTGGAGTGTCACCACCCCTGCATGTAGGTGCATGCACAGTTAATGGAGCGCAAAGCATGCACAGCTGCGCGCCACCACACCTGCAGGTAGGTGCATGGGAGGATGCATGGGAGGGTGCACAGTACACAGCATGCACAGCGCAAAGCATGCCCCAGACACATTATTTCTTACATGCTTCTGAGACTGCAGAGCATGCAATCCTGCAGGAAGCAGCTGAATATATGTGCGCTTGTTTGCGAGCTTGGCACTTTTTTCCATGCCTCTTGCATGCAGGCCAGCCTTTTCTCCGCGCTGCTGATACTGCAGAGCATATGCAATCCTGAAGGAAGCAGCAAGATATATGTGCGCCTGTTTGCGAGCTTGGCATGTGTTGTTTTCGTGCCTCTTGCATGCAGGCCAGCCTTTTTTCGCGTTTCTGATACTGTAAGAGCATATGCAATTTTGAAGGAAGCAGCTAGGATCAGCTAGGAATCTAGAAGGAACCATGTGATTGTTTGCCAGCTGGGCACATTTTATTTCGTGATGCTTGTTTGCGAGCTGGGCAGATTGTGCTTTGTGATGCTTGCAGGCCAGATCTTTATTGTATTTGCAAAATGGGCAGATTGTTTCTCATGCTGCTTGCTTGCTTGCAGGCCAGATCTTTCTCCGTGCCTCTGACACAGCTGAGCGTGACAAGTGGCTTGCCACCCTCAACACAAGCATCAGGTATGAGGCACGCCATCAAAGAAACAGCTCCCCATGCATGAGGCACACAGACCATGGTAGCACATTACGGCATGATACGGTGTAATACGGCACAGGTTCAGCCGGATTGTACCACAAAAGTACCACGATACGGCACGATACGGCACAGGTTCAGCCGGATTGTGCTACCATGGCACAGGCAAAGAAACAGCTCCCCATGTTTTAGGCAGGTAGACAACTGTTGTGCTTGCCTGATCACATTTGATTCCCGCAGCATCCAGCATCTGCCCTCTAAAATTCGAATTCAAATCAGCCTCTGGTGTGAAGCCTGTACCTCAAGAAGCAGTACGCGCTAGTTAGGCGCCTGGTGCAGAGGGCGTACTGCCCCCCATCCTCTCGTGCTTGAATCATGCTGAACATTTCCATTCATACTCAGATTCAAATTCAAATCCACTCTGCTGTACAGCCTGTACCTCGAGAAGCAGCACCTGTTGGAGGGGCTCCAGGAGCAGGGGCTGCTGCCACCATTGGTTGGACTGCCCAGCTTCCTAGCTACCGACACAAGGACGTCTGGTAAGATATGCATGGGAGGGTGAATGGGAGGGTGCATGGTAGGTTGTGCTGTTAAAGTGCATGGGAGGATGCATGGGAGGATGTGTTGTGAGGGTGCATGGGAGGGTGCTTGGGAGGATGTGCTGTAAGGGTGCATGGGAGGGTGCATGGGAGGATGTGCTGTAAGGGTGCATGGGAGGGTGCATGGGAGGATGTGCTGTAAGGGTGCATGGGAGGATGCATGGGAGGATGTGTTGTAAGGGTGCATGGGAGGATGCATGGGAGGATGTGCTGTAAGGGTGCATGGAGGATGTGCTGTATATGTGCATGGGAGGATGCATGGGAGGATGTGCTGTAAGGGTGCATGGGAGGATGTGCTGTAAGGGTGCATGGGAGGGTGCATGGGAGGATGTGCTGTAAGGGTGCATGGGAGGGTGCATGGGAGGATGTGTTGTAAGGGTGCATGGGAGGGTGCATGGGAGGATATGGTGTAAAAGTGCATGGGAGGATGCATGGGAGGATGCATGGGAGGATGCATGGGAGGGTGCATGGGAGGTTGTGTTGTAAGGGTGCATGGGAGGGTCCATGGGAGGATATGGTGTAAAAGTGCATGGGAGGATGCATGGGAGGATGCATGGGAGGATGTGTTGTAAGGGTGCATGGGAGGGTGCATGGGAGGATATGGTGTAAAAGTGCATGGGAGGATGCATGGGAGGACTTCTGGTAAGAATGTGCATGTGAGGGTGCATGGGAGGATGTGCTGTAAGGGTGCATAGGAGGAGGCATGGGAGGATATGCTGTAAGGGTGCATGGGAGGATGCATGGGAGGATGTGCTGTATATGTGCATGGGAGGATGCATGGGAGATTGGGAGGATGTGCTGTATAGGTGCATGTGAGGATGCATAGGAGGATGTGTTGTAAGGGTACATGGGAGGAATTGCTGTAAGGATGCATGGGAGGATGTGCTGTATAGGTGCATGGGAGGATGCATGGGAGGATGTGCTGTAAGGGTGCATGGGAGGATGTGCTGTAAGGGTGCATGGGAGGATGTGTTGTAATGGTGCATGGGAGGATGTGCTGTAAGGGTGCATGGGAGGATGTGCTGTATAGGTGCATGGGAGGATGCATGGGAGGATGTGCTGTATAGGTGCATGAGAGGATGCATGGGAGGATGTGCTGTAAGGGTGCATGGGAGGATGTGTTGTAAAGGTGCATGGTAGGATGCATAGGAGGATGTGCTGTAAGGGTACATGGGAGGATGCATGGGAGGATGTGCTGTAAGGATGCATGGTAGGATGTGTTGTAAGGGTGCATTGGAGGATGTGCTGTAATGTTGCATGGGAGGATGTGCTGTAAGGGTGCATGGGAGGATGTCCTGTATATGTGCATGGGAGGATGCATGGGAGGATGTGCTGTGTAGGTGCATGGGAGGATGTGCTGTGTAGGTGCATGAGAGGATGCATGGGAGGATGTGCTGTAAGGGTGCATGGGAGGATGTCTTGTACGAGTGCATGGGAGGATGTGCTCTAAAGGTGCATGGTAGGATGCATCGGAGGAAGTGCTGTATAGGTGCATGGGAGGATGCATGGTAGGATGTGTTGTAAGGGTGCATGGGAGGATGCATGGTAGGATGTGTTGTAAAGGTGCATGGGAGGATGCATGGGAGGATGTGTTGTAAAGGTACATGGTAGGATGCATGGGGGGATGTGCTGTAAGGGTGCATGGGAGGATGCATGGGAGGATGTGCTGTAAGGGTGCATGGGAGGATGCATGGGAGGATGTGCTGTAAGGGTGCATGGGAGGATGCATGGGAGGATGTGCTGTAAGGGTGCATGGGAGGATGTATGGGAGGATGTGCTGTAAGGGTGCATGGGAGGATGTATTGTGAGGGTGCATGGGAGGGTGCATGGGAGGTTGAATTGTAAGGATGCATGCGTGGGTGCATGGCTATCGACCCACAAACTGATGGTGAGGGTGTGCATGGGAGGATGTCTTGTAAGGGTGCATGGGCGTGCATGGTTACAGACACAAGGTTTGGGTGTGCATGGGAGGGTGCATGGGAGGGCATGGTTAGAGGCACAAGGGCGTTTGGTGAATGGGAGGGTGCATTGGGGGGTGCATGGCTACAGGCACAAGGATGTCTGGTGAGAATATGCATGGGAGGGTGCATGGCTACCGACATGCAGACGGCTGGTGTGAATGTGCATGGGAGGGTGCATAGGAGTGTGCATTAGTGGGTGCATGGCTACAGACACAGGGACGTCTGGTGAGGGTGTGCATTCGGGAGTGCATGGAAGGGTGCTGTTGCGTCGCTGGTACTCTCATACCTTCAGAGCCGCACATACACATGAACATGCACATGAATATGAGCATGAACATGCACAAGAGCAGGCACAGGAAGAGGCACAAAAAAAGGCACAAGAACAGGCTCCGGAACAGAACCGCACCCACCTGGCTCTTATCCCTCTCAGTCTCAGGTGCCGCGGATGCTGCCGGGGGAGATCAAGGGCAGATGCCCGGAGCTGTCCATGGCCCGACGCTCACGACGATGAGCCTGCGGCTTCGGGGCGTGGCCGCGGCTGACATGATTGACGTGGATCAGAGGCGGAGGATCCGCGTGCGTGTGGGGCAGCGCCTGGCAGACATCACGCCCTATCAACAGGTGCGGTGGGGTCAAGGTTTTTAACCTGGACCTTGTTAGCATGTGTGTGTGGGGCGGAGGGGAGGGATGGGTGTGCGTGTGGGGCAGCACCTGGCAGACATCACACCCTAGCAACAGGTGTGAGAGGATGAAAGTTTGAACCCTGGACCTTGTTAGCATGTGTGTGCGTGGGGGGAGGGGAGGGATGCGCATGCGTGTGGGGCAGCACCTGGCAGACATCACACCCTAGCAACAGGTGTGAGAGGATGAAAGTTTGAACCCTGGACCTTGTTAGCATGTGTGTGCGTGGGGGGGAGGGGAGGGATGCGCATGCGTGTGGGGCAGCACCTGGCAGACATCACACCCTAGCAACAGGTGTGAGAGGATGAAAGTTTGAACCCTGGACCTTGTTAGCATGTGTGTGCGTGGGGGGGAGGGGAGGGATGCGCATGCGTGTGGGGCAGCACCTGGCAGACATGACACCCTTTCAACAGGTGTGAGGAGGTCAAGGTTTCAACCGCCCCCCACCTTTCCGTCTGCATTCCTGCCCGCCTTCTCTCTGGCCCTTGTCCTCAGCACTCCTCCTCCCATGACCAGCACCTTGCTTACTGTTCCCACCTTGTTCTCAGCCTCTTGCTATCTTCCCCTCTTGCTGCAGGAGGTCGAGCGGCACCTAGCGCTGTTGAGCAGTCAGCTTCTGGGCGTAGTATCAGGTGCGGCAACAGTCTCTTGGTCGAGGCGTAGCAGGTGTGGGTGACAGGTGTGGGTGGCAGGTGCATGTGGCAGGTGCAGGTGGCAGTTGCGGGGGGCAGGTGCATGTGGCAGGTGCATGTGGCAGGTGCGGGGGGCAGGTGCGTGTGGTAGGTGCATGTGGCAGGTGCGGAAGGCAGGTACGGGTGGCAGGTGCAGGTGACAGGTGCAGGTGCAGGGGGCAGGTGCGGATGGCAGGTGCGGGGGGCAGGAGTGGGTGGTAGGTGTGGATGACAGGTTCAGGCGGCAGGTGTGGGTGACAGGTACGGGGTGCATGTGCAGGTGGCATGTGCAGGTGGCAGGAGCAGGTGTGTGTGGCAGGTGTGGGTAGCAGGTGTGGGTGGCAGGTGCAGGTGGCAGGTGCGGGGGGCAGGTGTGGATGGCAGGTGCAGGTGGCAGATGCGGGTGGCAGGAGCAGGTGGCAGTGACAGGCACGGGTGACATGTGGCAGGTGCAGGTGACAGATGTGGGTGTCAGGTGCAGGTGCGGGTGGCATGTGCAGGTGGCAGGAGTAGGTGACAGTGACCGGTGCATGTGACAGGTGCAGGTGTGGGTGGCAGGTGCAGGTGACAGGAACAGGTGGCAGGTGCAGGTGACAGGTGCGGGGGGCAGGCTCGGGTGGCATGTGCAGGTGACATGTGAGGGTGGCAGGTGCAGGTGGCAGGAGCAGGTGCGGGTGGCAGGTGCAGGTGGCAGGTGCGGGGGGCAGGTGGAAGGTGCAGGTGGCAGGTGCGGATGGAAGGTGCAGGTGGTGCAGTCAGCTGCTGGGGGTGGAATCAGGTGCGGCATGCGGGTTATATCCGGTGCAACCACAGTCTCTGAGTCAGTGGGGTGACAGGTGCAGGGGGCACGTGCGGGTGGTATTAGGTGCGGGTCTCCTGTTGCCCCTCCGCCTTTCTCCTGCTGCCCCTCAGGCTTGTCCCATTTATCCCTCAGCCTCTCTTTTACCCCTCAGCCTTTCCAGTCGCCATCTGCCTTCCCCATGTTCCCCCCTCCCCCTCCCCTGCTGCCCCTCCCCCTCCCCTGTTAAGCCTCAGGCCTCAACGTGAGGGTCAGCTCACTTCCCCGGCCAACTCCTCCTACTCCCCCTCCCCTACTCCCCCTCAGGCCTCAACGTGCGGGTCGGCTCACTGACCCCGGCTAAATCCTCCCCCTCCTCCTCCCCTACTCCCCCTCAGGCCTCAACGTGCGGGTCGGTTCACTGACCCCGGCCAACTCCTCCCCCTCCCCCTCCCCTCCTCCCCCTTAGGCCTCAATGTGCGGGTCGGCTCACTGACCCCGGCCAACTCCTCGGTGAAGTTGTCACACTTCCTTGCAAGCACTAGCGCCAGGTGAGGCTCGGATGGCTCTTGAATTTGAATTTGAATTCCGGGCTTGCCACACCAGGCCTGCTGATGTAGCTCTTAGTGTAGCTGAAGCACTCAAGTCCCATGCATCAAATGTGATGCCCCCAAGCACTCAAGTCCCATGCATCAAATGTGATGCCCCCAAGCACTCAAGTCCCATGCATCAAATGTGATGCCCCCAAGCACCCAAGTCCCATGCATCAAATGTGATGCCCCCAAGCACCCAAGTCCCATGCATCAAATGTGATGCCCCCAAGCACCCAAGCCCCATGCATCAAATGTGATGTCCCCAAGCACCCAAGTCCCATGCATCAAATGTGATGCCCCCAAGCACTCAAGTCCCATGCATCAAATGTGATGCCCCCATGCACTCAAGTCCCATGCATCAAATGTGATGTCCCCAAGCACCCAAGTCCCATGCATCAAATGTGGTGCCCCGCTGGGCTATAAAACCTTCACAAACTTCACCGCACAATGGACAACGAAGCTGGTCACTGATGCAGGGGCGCCGCGAAGCCTGTCTCTGACAGCACCTTCACCACTGCCGTCCCGCACTCTGAAGTGTAGCTGATGGATATTAGCTGATGCATTGTACCGGTAGCTGACGCAACATAGCTGATGCGTCCTACGCAGACACAGTTTGCTGTATTCCCTGTTGCTGGATGTAGGGGCGCCGCAAAGGGTTCTTTAACCACTCCGCACTCTGAAGTGTACCTGTTGGATTGTAGCTGATGGATTGTGGCTGATGGATTGTGGCTGATGGATTGTGGCTGATGGATTGTGGCTGATGGATTGTGGCTGATGGATTGTGGCTGATGGATTGTAGCTGATGGATTGTAGCTGATGGATTGTAGCTGATGGATTGTGGCTGATGGATTGTGGCTGATGGATTGTAGCTGATGGATTGTAGCTGATGGATTGTGGCTGATGGATTGTGGCTGATGGATTGTGGCTGATGGATTGTAGCTGATGGATTGTGGCTGATGGATTGTAGCTGATGGATTGTGGCTGATGGATTGTGGCTGATGGATTGTGGCTGATGGATTGTGGCTGATGGATTGTGGCTGATGGATTGTAGCTGATGGATTGTGGCTGATGGATTGTAGCTGATGGATTGTGGCTGATGGATTGTAGCTGATGGATTGTAGCTGATGGATTGTAGCTGATGGATTGTGGCTGATGGATTGTGGCTGATGGATTGTGGCTGATGGATTGTGGCTGATGGGTTGTAGCTGATGGATTGTAGCTGATGGATTGTAGCTGATGGATTGTGGCTGATGGATTGTGGCTGATGGGGTTGTAGCTGATGGATTGTGGCTGATGGATTGTGGCTGATGGATTGTAGCTGATGGATTGTGGCTGATGGATTGTAGCTGATAGATTGTGGCTGATGGATTGTGGCTGATGGATTGTGGCTGATGGATTGTGGCTGATGGATTGTAGCTGATGGATTGTAGCTGATGGATTGTAGCTGATGGATTGTAGCTGATGGATTGTGGCTGATGGATTGTGGCTGATGGATTGTAGCTGATGTATTGTGGCTGATGGATTGTAGCTGATGGATTGTGGCTGATGGATTGTAGCTGATGGATTGTAGCTGATGGATTGTGGCTGATGGATTGTGGCTGATGGGTTGTAGCTGATGGATTGTGGCTGATGGATTGTGGCTGATGGATTGTAGCTGATGGATTGTGGCTGATGGATTGTAGCTGATGGATTGTGGCTGATGGATTGTGGCTGATGGATTGTGGCTGATGGATTGTGGCTGATGGATTGTGGCTGATGGATTGTGGCTGATGGATTGTGGCTGATGGATTGTGGCTGATGGATTGTAGCTGATGGATTGTAGCTGATGGATTGTAGCTGATGGATTGTGGCTGATGGATTGTGGCTGATGGATTGTAGCTGATGGATTGTGGCTGATGGATTGTGGCTGATGGATTGTAGCTGATGGATTGTAGCTGATGGATTGTGGCTGATGGATTGTAGCTGATGGATTGTAGCTGATGGATTGTGGCTGATGGATTGTGGCTGATGGATTGTAGCTGATGGATGGTAGCTGATGGATTGTGGCTGATGGATTGTAGCTGATGGATTGTAGCTGATGGATTGTGGCTGATGGATTGTGGCTGATGGATTGTAGCTGATGGATTGTGGCTGATGGATTGTGGCTGATGGATTGTAGCTCATGGATTGTAGCTCATGGATTGTGGCTGATGGATTGTGGCTGATGGATTGTAGCTGATGGATTGTAGCTGATGGATTGTGGCTGATGGATTGTGGCTGATGGATTGTAGCTGATGGATTGTAGCTGATGGATTGTAGCTGATGGATTGTGGCTGATGGATTGTGGCTGATGGATTGTAGCTGATGGATTGTAGCTGATGGATTGTAGCTGATGGATTGTGGCTGATGGATTGTAGCTGATGGATTGTAGCTGATGGATTGTGGCTGATGGATTGTGGCTGATGGATTGTAGCTGATGGATTGTGGCTGATGGATTGTGGCTGATGGATTGTAGCTGATGGATTGTAGCTGATGGATTGTGGCTGATGGATTGTGGCTGATGGATTGTAGCTGATGAATTGTGGCTGATGGATTGTAGCTGATGGATTGTGGCTGATGGATTGTGGCTGATGGATTGTGGCTGATGGATTGTGGCTGATGGATTGTAGCTGATGGATTGTAGCTGATGGATTGTGGCTGATGGATTGTAGCTGATGGATTGTAGCTGATGGATTGTAGCTGATGGATTGTGGCTGATGGATTGTAGCTGATGGATTGTGGCTGATGGATTGTAGCTGATGGATTGTGGCTGACGGATTGTAGCTGATGCATCCTACTGAACATGGCTGCTCAACTCACTGTTGCTTTATGTAGGGGCGCCGTAAAGAGCTCCGCAACCCCTCCAAACTCAGCGGCTGCTGCAATCGCCGGCCTGACTCCAGCCGCGTCCATCGCGTCAGGCTTCATGTCCCCACAGGTGAGACCCGGGAGGTATCCCACAGAAACTGGTCTTCCACGGAATCCGATGAAAAGCATATGTCCAGATCTGCAGTGTTTACCTGGGATCCTTTGTGGCGCCAAGCTCTTCCGACAAGGAACAAGATACGTCGCCTACAGCCTGTTATGTGGGATTTATGGGGGTCTATGTCAGGGGAGAGGCTAGGAGGCTGGGAGCCTCCCCCGAGGGAAAAAATAAGAATGAAGGAAACATAAAAACAGCATGATATCAAGCTTATCGATTCACAAATCCATCATTGTACGGTACGTGTTTTATGGTTTGGGTTCAGGGTCCAGACTGTAAACCCTACACCCTAAAAGCATGGAACATTGTACATGCTTTAGGGTTTGGGTTTAGGATCCAGACCAAAACAGTTGAATCCTAAATCCATGCATCATTGCACATGTTCCAGGCTGCTGCTGCCGCCGCCGCTGCCGCCTCCTGGGAGCAAGCAAAGTCGGACGAGGAGAGTCAATCAGCAGCTGCAGATGCAGGTGTGTGGGTCAAGTGGGAGAGGGCAATCAGCAGACGCAGACGCAGGTGCGTGGGGCAAGAGGGAGAGGGCAATCAGCAGCTGCAGAAGCTGGAATGTGGGGCAGGGGGGGGGGGAGAGGGAAGGCAACTAGCAGCTGCAGAAGCTGGTGTTTGGGGCAGGGGGGGGGGAGAGGGAAGGCAACAAGCAGCTGCATCAGCAGGTGTTTGGGGCGGGGGGGGGGGGGAGAGGGAAGGCAACTAGCAGCTGCAGAAGCTGGAATGTGGGGCAGGGGGGGGGGGGGAAGGGAAGGCAATCAGCAGCTGCAGAAGCTGGAATGTGGGGCGGGGGGGGGGGAGAGAGGGAAGGCAATCAGCAGCCGCAGACGCTGGTGTTTGGGGCGGGGGGGGAGGGGGGAGGGAAGGCAACTAGCAGCTGCAGAAGCAGGTGTTTGGGGCAGGGAGGGGGGGAGAGGAAAGGCAACTAGCAGCTGCATAAGCAGGTATTTGGGGCAGGGGGGGTGAGAGGGAAGGCAACTAGCAGCTGCAGAAGCTGGTGTTTGGGGCGGGGGGGGGGGAGAGGAAAGGCAACTAGCAGCTGCAGAAGCTGGTGTTTGGGGCGGGGAGGGGGGGAGAGGGAAGGCAACTAGCAGCTGTAGAAGCTGGTGTTTGGGGCGGGGTGGGGGGGGGAGAGGGAAGGCAACTAGCAGCTGCAGAAGCTGGTGTTTGGGGCGGGGGGGGGGGGAGAGGGAAGGCAATTAGCAGCTGCAGAAGCTGGTGTTTGGGGCAGGGGGGGGGAGAGGGAAGGCAACTAGCAGCTGCAGAAGCTGGTGTTTGGGGCAGGGGGGGGGAGAGGGAAGGCAACTAGCAGCTGCAGAAGCTGGTGTTTGGGGCAGGGAGGGGGGGAGAGGAAGGCAACTAGCAGCTGCATAAGCTGGTGTTTGGGGCAGGGGGGTGGGGAGAGGAAAGGCAACAAGCAGCTGCATAAGCAGGTGTTTTGGGCAGGGGGGTGAGAGGGAAGGCAACTAGCAGCTGTAGAAGCTGGTGTTTGGGGCAGGGAGGGGGGGAGAGGGAAGGCAACTAGCAGCTGCAGAAGCTGGTGTTTCGGGCAGGGAAGGGGGGAGAGGGAAGGCAACAAGCAGCTGCATAAGCAGGTGTTTGGGGGGGGGGGGGAGGGAAGGCAACTAGCAGCTGCAGAAGCTGGTGTTTGGGGCGGGGGGGGGGGAGAGGGAAGGCAACAAGCAGCTGCAGAAGCTGGTGTTTGGGACAGGGAGGGGGGGAGAGGGAAGGCAACAAGCAGCTGCAGAAGCTGGTGTTTGGGACAGGGAGGGGGGGGAGAGGGAAGGCAACTAGCAGCTGCAGAAGCTGGTGTTTGGGGCAGGGGGGGGGGGAGAGGGAAGGCAACAAGCAGCTGCAGAAGCTGGTGTTTGGGACAGGGAGGGGGGGGGGGGGGGAAGGCAACAAGCAGCTGCAGAAGCAGGTGTTTGGGGCAGGGGGGGGGGGAGAGGGAAGGCAACTAGCAGCTGCAGAAGCTGGTGTTTGGGGCGGGGGGGGGGGGAGAGGGAAGGCATCAAGCAGCTGTAGAAGCTGGTGTTTGGGACAGGGAGGGGGGGAGAGGGAAGGCAACTAGCAGCTGCATAAGCAGGTGTTTGGGTCAGGGGGGGGGGGGGGAGGGAAAGCAACTAGCAGCTGCAGAAGCTGGTGTTTGGGACAGGGAGGGGGGGGGGGGGGGAAGGCAACAAGCAGCTGCAGAAGCAGGTGTTTGGGGCAGGGGGGGGGGGAGAGGGAAGGCAACTAGCAGCTGCAGAAGCTGGTGTTTGGGGCGGGGGGGGGGAGAGGGAAGGCATCAAGCAGCTGCAGAAGCTGGTGTTTGGGACAGGGAGGGGGGGAGAGGGAAGGCAACTAGCAGCTGCATAAGCAGGAGTTTGGGTCAGGGGGGGGGGGGGGAGGGAAAGCAACTAGCAGCTGCAGAAGCTGGTGTTTGGGGCGGGGGGGGGAGAGGGAAGGCAACAGCAGCTGCACAAGCTGGTGTTTGGGGCGGGGGGGAGGAGAGGGAAGGCAACAAGCAGCTGCATAAGCAGGTGTTTGGGTCGGGGGGGGGGGGGAGAGGGAAGGCAACTAGCAGCTGCAGAAGCTGGTGTTTGGGGCGGGGGAGGAGAGGGAAGGCAACTAGCAGCTGCAGAAGCTGGTGTTTGGGGCAGGGAGGGGGGGAGAGGGAAGGCAACTAGCAGCTGCAGAAGCTGGTGTTTGGGGCGGGGGGGGGGGGGGGGGGAGGGAAGGCAACAAGCAGCTGCATAAGCAGGTGTTTTGGGCGGGGGGGTGAGAGGGAAGGCAACTAGCAGCTGCAGAAGCTGGTGTTTGGGGCAGGGGTGGGGGGAGAGGGAAGGCAACTAGCAGCTGCAGAAGCTGGTGTTTGGGGCAGGGAGGGGGGGAGAGGGAAGGCAACAAGCAGCTGCATAAGCAGGTGTTTGGGGGGGGGGGGGGGGGGAAGGCAACTAGCAGCTGCAGAAGCTGGTGTTTGGGGCAAGGGGGGGGGGGGGAGAGGGAAGGCAACTAGCAGCTGCAGAAGCTGGTGTTTGGGGCGGGGGGGGGAGAGGGAAGGCAACTAGCAGCTGCAGAAGCTGGTGTTTTGGGCGGGGGGGGGGGGCAGGGAAGGCAACTAGCAGCTGCAGAAGCTGGTGTTTGGGGCAGGGAGGGGGGGAGAGGGAAGGCAACAAGCAGCTGCATAAGCAGGAGTTTGGGGCGGGGGGGGGGGGGGAGAGGGAAGGCAACTAGCAGCTGCAGAAGCTGGTGTTTGGGGCAGGGGGGGGGGGGGGAGAGGGAAGGCAACAAGCAGCTGCAGAAGCAGGTGTTTGGGTCGGGGGGGGGGGAGAGGGAAGGCAACTAGCAGCTGCAGAAGCTGGTGTTTGGGGCAGGGGGGGGGGGAGAGGGAAGGCAACTAGCAGCTGCAGAAGCTGGTGTTTGGGACAGGGAGGGGGGGAGAGGGAAGGCAACACGCAGCTGCATAAGCTGGTGTTTGGGTCGGGGGGGGGGGGGGGAGAGGGAAAGCAACTAGCAGCTGCATAAGCTGGTGTTTGGGTCGGGGGGGGGGGAGAGGGAAGGCAACTAGCAGCTGCAGAAGCTGGTGTTTGGGGCAGGGGGGGGGGGAGAGGGAAGGCAACTAGCAGCTGCAGAAGCTGGTGTTTGGGACAGGGAGGGGGGGAGAGGGAAGGCAACAAGCAGCTGCAGAAGCAGGTGTTTGGGTCGGGGGGGGGGGGGGGGAGAGGGAAAGCAACTAGCAGCTGCAGAAGCTGGTGTTTGGGGCAGGGGGGGGGGAGAGGGAAGGCAACTAGCAGCTGCAGAACCTGGTGTTTGGGGCGGGGGGGGGGGAGAGGGAAGGCAACAAGCAGCTGCAGAAGCTGGTGTTTGGGACAGGGAGGGGGGGAGAGGGAAGGCAACTAGCAGCTGCAGAAGCTGGTGTTTGGGGCAGGGGGGGGGGGGGGAGAGGGAAAGCAACTAGCAGCCGCAGAAGCTGGTGTTTGGGGCGGGGGAGGAGAGGGAAGGCAGCTAGCAGCTGCAGAAGCTGGTGTTTGGGGCGGGGGGGCGGAGAGGGAAGGCAACAAGCAGCTGCATAAGCAGGTGTTTGGGTTGGGGGGGGGGGGGGGGGAGAGGGAAGGCAACTAGCAGCTGCAGAAGCTGGTGTTTGGGGCGGGGGGGGGGGAGAGGGAAGGCAACTAGCAGCTGCATAAGCAGGTGTTTGGGTCGGGGGGGGGGGGGAGAGGGAAGGCAACTAGCAGCTGCAGAAGCTGGTGTTTGGGGCAGGGAGGGGGGGAGAGGGAAGGCAACAAGCAGCTGCATAAGCAGGTGTTTGGGGGGGGGGGGAGGGAAGGCAACTAGCAGCTGCAGAAGCTGGTGTTTGGGGCGGGGGGGGGGGGGGGGAGAGGGAAGGCAACTAGCAGCTGCAGAAGCTGGTGTTTGGGGCGGGGGGGGGGGGGGAGAGGGAAGGCAACAAGCAGCTGCAGAAGCAGGTGTTTGGGTCGGGGGGGGGGGGGGGGGGGGAAGAGGGAAGGCAACTAGCAGCTGCAGAAGCTAGTGTTTGGGGCAGGGAGGGGGGGAGAGGGAAGGCAACTAGCAGCTGCAGAAGCAGGAGTTTGGGGCGGGGGGGGGAGAGGGAAGGCAACAAGCAGGTGCAGAAGCTGGTGTTTGGGGCAGGGGGGGGGGGAGAGGGAAGGCCACAAGCAGCTGCAGAAGCTGGTGTTTGGGACAGGGAGGGGGGGAGAGGGAAGGCAACAAGCAGCTGCAGAAGCAGGTGTTTGGGTCGGGGGGGGGGGGGGGGGAGAGGGAAAGCAACTAGCAGCTGCAGAAGCTGGTGTTTGGGGCAGGGGGGGGGAGAGGGAAAGCAACTAGCAGCTGCAGAAGCTGGTGTTTGGGGCGGGGGGGCGGAGAGGGAAGGCAACAAGCAGCTGCATAAGCAGGTGTTTGGGTCGGGGGGGGGGGGGGAGAGGGAAGGCAACTAGCAGCTGCAGAAGCTGGTGTTTGGGGCGGGGGGGGGGGGAGATGGAAGGCAACTAGCAGCTGCATAAGCAGGTGTTTGGGGCAGGGGGGGGGAGAGGGAAGGCAACTAGCAGCTGCATAAGCTGGTGTTTGGGGCGGGGGGGGGAGAGGGAAGGCAACTAGCAGCTGCAGAAGCTGGTGTTTGGGGCAGGGAGGGGGGGAGAGGGAAGGCAACAAGCAGCTGCATAAGCAGGACTTTGGGGCGGGGGGGGGGGGGGGGGGGGAAGAGGGAAAGCAACTAGCAGCTGCAGAAGCTGGTGTTTGGGGCAGGGAGGTGGGGAGAGGGAAGGCAACAAGCAGCTGCATAAGCAGGAGTGTGGGGCGGGGGGGGGGGGGGGAAGGCAACTAGCAGCTGCAGAAGCTGGTGTTTGGGGCAGGGGGGGGGGGAGAGGGATGGCAACTAGCAGCTGCAGAAGCTGGTGTTTGGGGCAGGGAGGGGGGGAGAGGGAAGGCAACAAGCAGCTGCATAAGCAGGAGTGTGGGGCGGGGGGGGGGGGGGGGGGAAGGCAACTAGCAGCTGCAGAAGCTGGTGTTTGGGGCAGGGAGGGGGGGAGAGGGAAGGCAACTAGCAGCTGCAGAAGCAGGTGTTTGGGTCGGGGGGGGGGGGAGAGGGAAGGCAACTAGCAGCTGCAGAACCTGGTGTTTGGGGCGGGGGGGGGGGGGAGAGGGAAGGCAACTAGCAGCTGCAGAAGCTGGTGTTTGGGACAGGGAGGGGGGGGGGGGGGGAAGGCAACAAGCAGCTGCATAAGCAGGTGTTTGAGGCGGGGGGGGGGGGGGGGGGAGAGGGAAGGCAACTAGCAGCTGCAGAAGCTGGTGTTTGGGGCGGGGGGGGAGAGGCAAGGCAACAAGCAGCTGCAGAAGCTGGTGTTTGGGGCAGGGGGGGGGGGAGAGGGAAGGCAACTAGCAGCTGCAGAAGCTGGTGTTTGGGGCGGGGGAGGAGAGGGAAGGCAACTAGCAGCTGCAGAAGCTGGTGTTTGGGGCAGGGGGGGGGGGGGAGAGGGAAGGCAACAAGCAGCTGCAGAAGCTGGTGTTTGGGACAGGGAGGGGGGAAGAGGGAAGGCAACAAGCAGCTGCAGAAGCTGGTGTTTGTGACAGGGAGGGGGGGAGAGGGAAGGCAACAAGCAGGTGCAGAAGCTGGTGTTTGGGGCAGGGGGGGGGGGAGAGGGAAAGCCACAAGCAGCTGCAGAAGCTGGTGTTTGGGACAGGGAGGGGGGGAGAGGGAAGGCAACAAGCAGCTGCAGAAGCAGGTGTTTGGGGCAGGGGGGGGGGGGGGAGAGGGAAAGCAACTAGCAGCTGCAGAAGCCGGTGTTTGGGGCAGGGGGGGGAGAGGGAAGGCAACTAGCAGCTGCAGAAGCTGGTGTTTGGGGCGGGGGGGCGGAGAGGGAAGGCAACAAGCAGCTGCATAAGCAGGTGTTTGGGGCGGGGGGGGGGGGGGGGGGAGAGGGAAGGCAACTAGCAGCTGCAGAAGCTGGTGTTTGGGGCGGGGGGGGGGGAGATGGGAGGCAACTAGCAGCTGCATAAGCAGGTGTTTGGGGCAGGGGGGGGGAGAGGGAAGGCAACTAGCAGCTGCATAAGCTGGTGTTTGGGGCGGGGGGGGGGAGAGGGAAGGCAACTAGCAGCTGCAGAAGCTGGTGTTTGGGGCAGGGAGGGGGGGAGAGGGAAGGCAACTAGCAGCTGCATAAGCTGGTGTTTGGGGCAGGGGGGGGGGGGGAGGGAAGGCCACAAGCAGCTGCAGAAGCTGGTGTTTGGGACAAGGAGGGGGGGAGAGGGAAGGCAACAAGCAGTTGCAGAGGCAGGTGTTTGGGTCGGGGGGGGGGGGGGGGGGAGAGGGAAAGCAACTAGCAGCTGCAGAAGCTGGTGTTTGGGGCGGGGGGGGGGGGGGGGAGAGGGAAGGCAACTAGCAGCTGCAGAAGCAGGTGTTTGGGGCAGGGGGGGTGAGAGGGAAGGCAACTAGCAGCTGCAGGAGCTGGTGTTTGGGGCGGGGGGGGGGGGGGAGGGAAGGCAACTAGCAGCTGCAGAAGCTGGTGTTTGGGGCAGGGGTGGGGGGAGAGGGAAGGCAACTAGCAGCTGCAGAAGCTGGTGTTTGGGACAGGGAGGGGGGGAGAGGGAAGGCAACAAGCAGCTGCATAAGCAGGTGTTTGGGGGGGGGAGAGGGAAGGCAACTAGCAGCTGCAGAAGCTGGTGTTTGGGGCGGGGGGGGGGGGGGGGGGGAGGGAAGGCAACTAGCAGCTGCAGAAGCTGGTGTTTGGGGCGGGGGGGGAGAGGGAAGGCAACTAGCAGCTGCAGAAGCTGGTTTCGGGCGGGGGGGGGGGGGGGGCAGGGAAGGCAACTAACAGCTGCAGAAGCTGGTGTTTGGGGCAGGGAGGGGGGGAGAGGGAAGGCAACAAGCAGCTGCATAAGCAGGAGTTTGGGGCGGGGGGGGGGGGGGGGGAGGGAAGGCAACTAGCAGCTGCAGAAGCTGGTGTTTGGGACAGAGAGGGGGGGAGAGGGAAGGCAACTAGCAGCTGCAGAAGCTGGTGTTTGGGGCAGGGGGGGGGGGGAGGGAAGGCCACAAGCAGCTGCAGAAGCTGGTGTTTGGGACAAGGAGGGGGGGAGAGGGAAGGCAACAAGCAGTTGCAGAGGCAGGTGTTTGGGTCGGGGGGGGGGGGGGGGAGAGGGAAAGCAACTAGCAGCTGCAGAAGCTGGTGTTTGGGGCGGGGGGTGGAGAGGGAAGGCAACTAGCAGCTGCAGAAGCTGGTGTTTGGGGCGGTGGGGCGGAGAGGGAAGGCAACAAGCAGCTGCATAAGCAGGTGTTTGGGTCGGGGGGGGGGGGGGGGGGAGAGGGAAGGCAACTAGCAGCTGCAGAAGCTGGTGTTTGGGGAAGGGGGGGGGGAGAGGGAAGGCAACTAGCAGCTGCAGAAGCTGGTGTTTGGGGAAGGGGGGGGGGAGAGGGAAGGCAACAAGCAGCTGCAGAAGCTGGTGTTTGGGACAGGGAGGGGGGGAGAGGGAAGGCAACTAGCAGCTGCAGAAGCTGGTGTTTGGGGCAGGGAGGGGGGGAGAGGGAAGGCAACTAGCAGCTGCAGAAGCTGGTGTTTGGGGCGGGGGGGGGGGGGGGAGAGGGAAGGCAACAAGCAGCTGCATAAGCAGGTGTTTTGGGCGGGGGGGTGAGAGGGAAGGCAACTAGCAGCTGCAGAAGCAGGAGTTTGGGGCAGGGGGGGGGGGGGGGGGGAGAGGGAAGGCAACTAGCAGCTGCATAAGCTGGTGTTTGGGGCAGGGGGGGGGGGAGAGGGAAGGCAACTAGCAGCTGCAGAAGCTGGTGTTTGGGTCGGGGGGGGGGGGAGAGGGAAGGCAACAAGCAGCTGCATAAGCAGGTGTTTGGGGCGGGGGGGGGGGGGAGAGGGAAGGCAACTAGCAGCTGCAGAAGCTGGTGTTTGGGGCAGGGGGGGGGGAAGAGGGAAGGCAACAAGCAGCTGCAGAAGCAGGTGTTTGGGTCGGGGGGGGGGGGGGGAGAGGGAAGGCAACTAGCAGCTGCAGAAGCTGGTGTTTGTGACAGGGAGGGGGGGAGAGGGAAGGCAACAAGCAGGTGCAGAAGCTGGTGTTTGGGGCAGGGGGGGGGGGGGAGAGGGAAGGCCACAAGCAGCTGCAGAAGCTGGTGTTTGGGACAGGGAGGGGGGGAGAGGGAAGGCAACAAGCAGCTGCAGAAGCAGATGTTTGGGGCAGGGGGGGGGGGGGGGAGAGGGAAAGCAACTAGCAGCTGCAGAAGCTGGTGTTTGGGGCAGGGGGGGGAGAGGGAAGGCAACTAGCAGCTGCAGAAGCTGGTGTTTGGGGCGGGGGGGCGGAGAGGGAAGGCAACAAGCAGCTGCATAAGCAGGTGTTTGGGTCGGGGGGGGGGGGGGGGAGAGGGAAGGCAACTAGCAGCTGCAGAAGCTGGTGTTTGGGGCAGGGGGGGGGGGAGAGGGAAGGCAACTAGCAGCTGCATAAGCAGGTGTTTGGGGCGGGGGGGGGGGGAGAGGGAAGGCAACTAGCAGCTGCAGAAGCTGGTGTTTGGGGCAGGGGGGGGGGAAGAGGGAAGGCAACAAGCAGCTGCAGAAGCAGGTGTTTGGGTCGGGGGGGGGGGGGGAGAGGGAAGGCAACAAGCAGCTGCAGAAGCTGGTGTTTGTGACAGGGAGGGGGGGAGAGGGAAGGCAACAAGCAGGTGCAGAAGCTGGTGTTTGGGGCAGGGGGGGGGGGGAGAGGGAAGGCCACAAGCAGCTGCAGAAGCTGGTGTTTGGGACAGGGAGGGGGGGAGAGGGAAGGCAACACGCAGGTGCAGAAGCAGGTGTTTGGGGCAGGGGGGGGGGGGGAGAGGGAAAGCAACTAGCAGCTGCAGAAGCTGGTGTTTGGGGCAGGGGGGGGAGAGGGAAGGCAACTAGCAGCTGCAGAAGCTGGTGTTTGGGGCGGGGGGGCGGAGAGGGAAGGCAACAAGCAGCTGCATAAGCAGGTGTTTGGGCCGGGGGGGGGGGGGGGAGAGGGAAGGCAACTAGCAGCTGCAGAAGCTGGTGTTTGGGGCGGGGGGGGGGGAGATGGAAGGCAACTAGCAGCTGCATAAGCAGGTGTTTGGGGCAGGGGGGGGGGGAGGGAAGGCAACTAGCAGCTGCATAAGCTGGTGTTTGGGGCGGGGGGGGGGGGAGAGGGAAGGCAACTAGCAGCTGCAGAAGCTGGTGTTTGGGGCAGGGAGGGGGGGAGAGGGAAGGCAACTAGCAGCTGCATAAGCAGGAGTTTGGGGTGGGTGGGGGGGGAGAGGGAAGGCAACTAGCAGCTGCAGAAGCTGGTGTTTGGGGCGGGGGGGGGGTGAGAGGGAAGGCAACTAGCAGCTGCAGAAGCAGGTGTTTGGGGCAGGGGGGGGGAGAGGGAAGGCAACTAGCAGCTGCAGGAGCTGGTGTTTGGGGCGGGGGGGGGGGGAGGGAAGGCAACTAGCAGCTGCAGAAGCTGGTGTTTGGGTCGGGGGGGGGGGGGGGGGGAGGCAACTAGCAGCTGCAGAAGCTGGTGTTTGGGACAGGGAGGGGGGGAGAGGGAAGGCAACTAGCAGCTGCAGAAGCTGGTTTCGGGCGGGGGGGGGGGGGGGGGGCAGGGAAGGCAACTAGCAGCTGCAGAAGCTGGTGTTTGGGGCAGGGAGGGGGGGAGAGGGAAGGCAACAAGCAGCTGCATAAGCAGGAGTTTGGGGCGGGGGGGGGGGGGGAGGGAAGGCAACTAGCAGCTGCAGAAGCTGGTGTTTGGGACAGAGAGGGGGGGAGAGGGAAGGCAACTAGCAGCTGCAGAAGCTGGTGTTTGGGGCAGGGGGGGGGGAGAGGGAAGGCCACAAGCAGCTGCAGAAGCTGGTGTTTGGGACAGGGAGGGGGGGAGAGGGAAGGCAACAAGCAGTTGCAGAAGCAGGTGTTTGGGTCGGGGGGGGGGGGGGGGAGAGGGAAAGCAACTAGCAGCTGCAGAAGCTGGTGTTTGGGGCAGGGGGGGGAGAGGGAAGGCAACTAGCAGCTGCAGAAGCTGGTGTTTGGGGCGGGGGGGCGGAGAGGGAAGGCAACAAGCAGCTGCATAAGCAGGTGTTTGGGTCGGGGGGGGGGGGGGAGAGGGAAGGCAACTAGCAGCTGCAGAAGCTGGTGTTTGGGGCAGGGGGGGGGGGAGAGGGAAGGCAACTAGCAGCTGCAGAAGCTGGTGTTTGGGGAAGGGGGGGGGGAGAGGGAAGGCAACAAGCAGCTGCAGAAGCTGGTGTTTGGGACAGGGAGGGGGGGAGAGGGAAGGCAACTAGCAGCTGCAGAAGCTGGTGTTTGGGGCAGGGAGGGGGGGAGAGGGAAGGCAACTAGCAGCTGCAGAAGCTGGTGTTTGGGGCGGGGGGGGGGGAGAGGGAAGGCAACAAGCAGCTGCATAAGCAGGTGTTTTGGGCGGGGGGGTGAGAGGGAAGGCAACTAGCAGCTGCAGAAGCAGGAGTTTGGGGCAGGGGGGGGGGGGGGAGAGGGAAGGCAACTAGCAGCTGCATAAGCTGGTGTTTGGGGCAGGGGGGGGGGGGAGAGGGAAGGCAACTAGCAGCTGCAGAAGCTGGTGTTTGGGACAGGGAGGGGGGGAGAGGGAAGGCAACAAGCAGCTGCATAAGCAGGTGTTTGGGGCGGGGGGGGGGGGAGAGGGAAGGCAACTAGCAGCTGCAGAAGCTGGTGTTTGGGGCAGGGGGGGGGGAAGAGGGAAGGCAACAAGCAGCTGCAGAAGCAGGTGTTTGGGTCGGGGGGGAGGGGGGGAGAGGGAAGGCAACAAGCAGCTGCATAAGCAGGTGTTTGAGGCGGGGAGGGGGGGGGGGGAGAGGGAAGGCAACTAGCAGCTGCAGAAGCTGGTGTTTGGGGCGGGGGGGGGGTGGGAAGGGAAGGCAACTAGCAGCTGCAGAAGCAGGTGTTTGGGGCAGGGGGGGGGAGAGGGAAGGCAACTAGCAGCTGCAGGAGCTGGTGTTTGGGGCGGGGGGGGGGGGGAGGGAAGGCAACTAGCAGCTGCAGAAACTGGTGTTTGGGGCAGGGGGGGGGGGGGGAGAGGGAAGGCAACTAGCAGCTGCAGAAGCTGGTGTTTGGGACAGGGAGGGGGGGAGAGGGAAGGCAACAAGCAGCTGCATAAGCTGGTGTTTGGGGCGGGGGGGCGGAGAGGGAAGGCAACAAGCAGCTGCAGAAGCTGGTGTTTGGGACAGAGAGGGGGGGAGAGGGAAGGCAACTAGCAGCTGCAGAAGCTGGTGTTTGGGGCGGGGGGGGGAGAGGGAAGGCAACTAGCAGCTGCAGAAGCTGGTGTTTGGGGCGGGGGGGGGGAGAGGGAAGGCAACTAGCAGCTGCATAAGCTGGTGTTTGGGTCGGGGGGGGGGGAGAGGGAAGGCAACAAGCAGCTGCAGAAGCTGGTGTTTGGGACAGAGAGGGGGGGAGAGGGAAGGCAACTAGCAGCTGCAGAAGCTGGTGTTTGGGGCGGGGGGGGGGAGAGGGAAGGCAACTAGCAGCTGCATAAGCTGGTGTTTGGGTCGGGGGGGGGGGGAGAGGGAAGGCAACTAGCAGCTGCATAAGCTGGTGTTTGGGGCAGGGGGGGGGGGAGAGGGAAGGCAACTAGCAGCTGCAGAAGCTGGTGTTTGGGACAGGGAGGGGGGGAGAGGGAAGGCAACAAGCAGCTGCATAAGCAGGTGTTTGGGGCGGGGGGGGGGGGGAGAGGGAAGGCAACTAGCAGCTGCAGAAGCCGGTGTTTGGGGCAGGGGGGGGGGAAGAGGGAAGGCAACAAGCAGCTGCAGAAGCAGGTGTTTGGGTCGGGGGGGAGGGGGGGAGAGGGAAGGCAACAAGCAGCTGCATAAGCAGGTGTTTGAGGCGGGGAGGGGGGGGGGGAGAGGGAAGGCAACTAGCAGCTGCAGAAGCTGGTGTTTGGGGCGGGGGGGGGTGGGAAGGGAAGGCAACTAGCAGCTGCAGAAGCAGGTGTTTGGGGCAGGGGGGGGGAGAGGGAAGGCAACTAGCAGCTGCAGGAGCTGGTGTTTGGGGCGGGGGGGGGGGGAGGGAAGGCAACTAGCAGCTGCAGAAACTGGTGTTTGGGGCAGGGGGGGGGGGGGGAGAGGGAAGGCAACTAGCAGCTGCAGAAGCTGGTGTTTGGGACAGGGAGGGGGGGAGAGGGAAGGCAACAAGCAGCTGCATAAGCTGGTGTTTGGGGCGGGGATGCGGAGAGGGAAGGCAACAAGCAGCTGCATAAGCAGGTGTTTGGGTCGGGGGGGGGGGGAGAGGGAAGGCAACTAGCAGCTGCAGAAGCTGGTGTTTGGGGCGGGGGGGGGGAGAGGGAAGGCAACTAGCAGCTGCAGAAGCTGGTGTTTGGGGCGGGGGGGGGGAGAGGGAAGGCAACTAGCAGCTGCATAAGCTGGTGTTTGGGTCGGGGGGGGGGGAGAGGGAAGGCAACAAGCAGCTGCAGAAGCTGGTGTTTGGGACAGAGTGGGGGGGAGAGGGAAGGCAACTAGCAGCTGCAGAAGCTGGTGTTTGGGGCGGGGGGGGGGGGAGAGGGAAGGCAACTAGCAGCTGCAGAAGCTGGTGTTTGGGGCGGGGGGGGGGGGAGAGGGAAGGCAACTAGCAGCTGCAGAAGCTGGTGTTTGGGACAGAGAGGGGGGGAGAGGGAAGGCAACTAGCAGCTGCAGAAGCTGGTGTTTGGGGTGGGGGTGGGGGAGAGGGAAGGCAACTAGCAGCTGCAGAAGCTGGTGTTCGGGGTGGGGGGGGGGGGAGAGGGAAGGCAACTTGCAGCTGCAGAAGCTGGTGTTTGGAGCAGGGAGGGGGGGAGAGGGAAGGCAACAAGCAGCTGCAGAAGCTGGTGTTTGGGGTGGGGGGTGGGGGAGAGGGAAGGCAACTAGCAGCTGCAGAAGCTGGTGTTTGGGGCGGGGGGGGGAGAGGGAAGGCAACTAGCAGCTGCAGAAGCTGGTGTTTGGGACAGGGAGGGGGGGAGAGGGAAGGCAACTAGCAGATGCAGAAGCTGGTGTTTGGGTCGGGGGGGGGGGGGAGAGGGAAGGCAACAAGCAGCTGCATAAGCAGGAGTTTGGGGTGGGTGGGGGGAGAGGGAAGGCAACTAGCAGCTGCAGAAGCTGGTGTTTGGGACAGGGAAGGGGGGAGAGTGAAGGCAACAAGCAGCTGCATAAGCAGGTGTTTGGGGCGGGGGGGGGGTGGGAGGGAAGGCAATTAGCAGCTGCAGAAGCTGGTGTTTGGGGCGGGGGGGGGGGGGAGAGGGAAGGCAACTAGCAGCTGCAGAAGCTGGTGTTTGGGGAAGGGAGGGGGGGAGAGGGAAGGCAACTAGCAACTGCAGAAGCTGGTGTTTGGGGCGGGGGGGGGGGAGGGAAGGCAACAAGCAGCTGCAGAAGCTGGTGTTTGGGGCGGGGGGGGGGAGAGGGAAGGCAACTAGCAGCTGCATAAGCTGGTGTTTGGGTCGGGGGGGGGGGAGAGGGAAGGCAACAAGCAGCTGCAGAAGCTGGTGTTTGGGACAGAGAGGGGGGGAGAGGGAAGGCAACTAGCAGCTGCAGAAGCTGGTGTTTGGGGCGGGGGGGGGGGAGAGGGAAGGCAACTAGCAGCTGCAGAAGCTGGTGTTTGGGGCGGGGGGGGGGGGGGAGAGGGAAGGCAACTAGCAGCTGCAGAAGCTGGTGTTTGGGACAGAGAGGGGGGGAGAGGGAAGGCAACTAGCAGCTGCAGAAGCTGGTGTTTGGGGTGGGGGTGGGGGAGAGGGAAGGCAACTAGCAGCTGCAGAAGCTGGTGTTTGGGGTGGGGGGGGGGAGAGGGAAGGCAACTTGCAGCTGCAGAAGCTGGTGTTTGGGGCAGGGAGGGGGGGAGAGGGAAGGCAACAAGCAGCTGCAGAAGCTGGTGTTTGGGGTGGGGGTGGGGGAGAGGGAAGGCAACTAGCAGCTGCAGAAGCTGGTGTTTGGGGCGGGGGGGGGGGAGAGGGAAGGCAACTAGCAGCTGCAGAAGCTGGTGTTTGGGACAGGGAGGGGGGGAGAGGGAAGGCAACTAGCAGATGCAGAAGCTGGTGTTTGGGTCGGGGGGGGGGGAGAGGGAAGGCAACAAGCAGCTGCATAAGCAGGAGTTTGGGGTGGGTGGGGGGGAGAGGGAAGGCAACTAGCAGCTGCAGAAGCTGGTGTTTGGGACAGGGAAGGGGGGAGAGTGAAGGCAACAAGCAGCTGCATAAGCAGGTGTTTGGGGCGGGGGGGGGGGTGGGAGGGAAGGCAATTAGCAGCTGCAGAAGCTGGTGTTTGGGGCGGGGGGGGGGGGAGAGGGAAGGCAACTAGCAGCTGCAGAAGCTGGTGTTTGGGGAAGGGAGGGGGGGAGAGGGAAGGCAACTAGCAACTGCAGAAGCTGGTGTTTGGGGCGGGGGGGGGGGAGGGAAGGCAACAAGCAGCTGCATACGCAGGTGTTTGGGTCGGGGGGGGGGGGGAGGGAAGGCAACTAGCAGCTGCAGAAGCTGGTGTTTGGGGCGGGGGGGGGGGGAGAGGGAAGGCAACAAGCAGCTGCAGAAGCTGGTGTTTGGGACAGAGAGGGGGGGAGAGGGAAGGCAACTAGCAGCTGCAGAAGCTGGTGTTTGGGGCGGGGGGGGGGAGAGGGAAGGCAACTAGCAGCTGCAGAAGCTGGTGTTTGGGGCGGGGGGGGGGGGGAGAGGGAAGGCAACTAGCAGCTGCAGAAGCTGGTGTTTGGGACAGAGAGGGGGGGAGAGGGAAGGCAACTAGCAGCTGCAGAAGCTGGTGTTTGGGGTGGGGGTGGGGGAGAGGGAAGGCAACTAGCAGGTGCAGAAGCTGGTGTTTGGGGCAGGGGGGGGGGGAGAGGGAAGGCAACTAGCAGCTGCAGAAGCTGGTGTTTGGGGCAGGGAGGGGGGGAGAAGGAAGGCAACTAGCAGCTGCATAAGCAGGTGTTTGGGGCGGGGGGGGGGGGGGGGGGGAGAGGGAAGGCAACTAGCAGCTGTAGAAGCTGGTGTTTGGGGCAGGGAGGGGGGGAGAGGGAAGGCAACAAGCAGCTGCATAAGCAGGTGTTTGGGGCGGGGGGGGGGGGTGGGGGGGAGAGGGAAGGCAACTAGCAGCTGCAGATGCTGGTGTTTGGGGCGGGGGGGGGGGGGGGGGGGGAGAGGGAAGGCAACTAGCAGCTGCATAAGCAGGTGTTTGGGGCAGGGGGGGGGAGAGGGAAGGCAACTAGCAGCTGCAGAAGCTGGTGTTTGGGGCGGGGGGGGGGGGGGGGAGAGGGAAGGCAACTAGCAGCTGCAGAAGCTGGTGTTTGGGGCGGGGGGGGGGGGAGAGGGAAGGCAACTAGCAGATGCAGAAGCTGGTGTTTGGGACAGAGAGGGGGGGGGAGGGAAGGCAACTAGCAGCTGCAGAAGCTGGTGTTTGGGACAGAGAGGGGGGGAGAGGGAAGGCAACTAGCAGCTGCAGAAGCTGGTGTTTGGGGCGGGGGGGGGGGAGAGGGAAGGCAACTAGCAGCTGCAGAAGCTGGTGTTTGGGGCGGGGGGGGGGAGAGGGAAGGCAACTAGCAGCTGCATAAGCTGGTGTTTGGGGCAGGGAGGGGGGAGAGGGAAGGCAACAAGCAGCTGCATAAGCAGGTGTTTGGGGCGGGGGGGGGGGGGGGGGGGGAGAGGGAAGGCAACTAGCAGCTGCAGAAGCTGGTGTTTGGGGCGGGGGGGGGGAGAGGGAAGGCAACTAGCAGCTGCATAAGCAGGTGTTTGGGGCAGGTGGGGGGGGAGGGAAGGCAACTAGCTGCTGCAGAAGCTGGTGTTTGGGGCGGGGGGGGGGGGGGGAGAGGGAAGGCAACTAGCAGCTGCAGAAGCTGGTGTTTGGGGCGGGGGGGGGGAGAGGGAAGGCAACTAGCAGCTGCAGAAGCTGGTGTTTGGGGCGGGGGGGGGGGAGAGGGAAGGCAACTAGCAGCTGCAGAAGCTGGTGTTTGGGGCAGGGAGGGGGGGAGGGAAATGAGCGGCTGCATAAGCAGGTGAGTGGGGCAGGGGGTGGGTGGGGGGAGCTGGGCATGGGATACTCCTGTGTATGCAGCTTGTTGTCTCTGCAATAGCTGTCCTGTCCTGCAGCTGCTGTGACCCACGTCACTCGCCCCTGTACTCATGCTGGCTAGCCACTCGAGACTGCTTCATAATTGACCGAAGTAGGCAGCTTGACCCCACTCCCCTCCTCACTCGCCCTTGCTCTCCTGCTGGCTAGCCCCCCAAGGCTGCTTCAAAACGCCAGGGCAGGCAGCATGACCTCACTCCCCTCCTCACTCGCCCTTGCTCTCCTGCTGGCTAGCCCCTCAAGGCTGCTTCAAAACGCCAGGGCAGGCAGCATGATCTCACTCCCCTCCTCACCCTCCTCTGCACTCCTGCTGGCCCCCCAAGGCTGCTTCAAAACGCCAGGACAGGCAGCTTGACTTCACAAACCTCCTCACTTACTCCTGCAGGCCAGCCCCTCAAGCCCGCCACATCGTCCACCGAAGCAGGCAGCATGACCTCACTCGCCTCCTCACTGGCCATGATACTCCTGCAGGCCAGCCCCTCAAGCCCGCCACATCGTCCACCAGGGCTGGCAGCATGACCTCACTCATCTCCTCACCCGCCCCTGTACTCCTGCAGGCCAGCCCTTCAAGCCCGCCACATCGTCAACCGGGGCAGGCAACATGACCCACTTTGCCAGCTTCCAGAGCCGCAGTCAGCGAATGCCGGTGGTCAAGACCACCAGCTTACAGCAAGCCTACGCCCAGCTGCTGGAGGCCTTCAGGTGGGGGGAGCGGGGATGGGCGCACAACTGAACTTGTACATTAGGGTTTGACCATGTTGGTGACTGAATGGGAAGGTAGGGCTTAGGGTATAGGTTGGGGGAGCAGGGGAACATGTTGGTGACTGAATGGGAAGGTAGGGCTTAGGGTTCAGGTTGGGGGAGCAGGGGGACATGTTGGTGACTGGATTGGAAGGTAGGGTTTAGGGTTCAGGTGGAGGGAGCGGGAGGACCTGTTGGTGACTGGATTGAAAGGTAGGGTTCAGGGTTCAGGTGGGGGGAGCGGGAGGACCTATTGGTGACTGGATGGAAAGGTAGGGTTCAGGGTTCAGGTGGAGGGAGTGGGAGGACCTGTTGGTGACTGGATGGAAAGGTAGGGTTCAGGGTTCAGGTGGAGGGAGCGGGAGGACCTGTTGGTGACTGGATTGAAAGGTAGGGTTCAGGGTTCAGGTGGGGGGAGCGGGAGGACCTGTTGGTGACTGGATTGAAAGGTAGGGTTCAGGGTTCAGGTGGGGGGAGTGGGAGGACCTGTTGGTGACTGGATTGGAAGGTAGGGTTCAGGTGGAGGGAGCGGGAGGACCTGTTGGTGACTGGATTGAAAGGTAGGGTTCAGGGTTCAGGTGGGGGGAGCGGGAGGACCTGTTGGTGACTGAATGGGAAGGTAGGGTTTAGGGTTCAGGTGGAGGGAGTGGGAGGACCTGTTGGTGACTGGATGGAAAGGTAGGGTTCAGGGTTCAGGTGGAGGGAGCGGGAGGACCTGTTGGTGACTGGATTGAAAGGTAGGGTTCAGGGTTCAGGTGGGGGGAGCGGGAGGACCTGTTGGTGACTGGATTGAAAGGTAGGGTTCAGGGTTCAGGTGGGGGGAGTGGGAGGACCTGTTGGTGACTGGATTGGAAGGTAGGGTTTAGGGTTCAGGTGGAGGGAGCGGGAGGACCTGTTGGTGACTGGATTGAAAGGTAGGGTTCAGGGTTCAGGTGGGGGGAGCCGGAGGACCTGTTGGTGACTGGATGGGAAGGTAGGGTTTAAGGTTCAGGTGGGGGGAGCGGGAGGACCTGTTGGTGACTGAATGGGAAGGTAGGGTTCAGGGTTCAGGTGGGGGGATCAGGGGGACATGTTGGTGACTGAATGGGAAGGTAGGGCCACACACAGTGGCCACACACTATTGCCAAATATATGGTTGCCACACGCTTTGCCAACTATTTGTTTGCTCAAAATTGTTAACCTTCACGACCAATAACCCGTTTAGTGTTTCTTTTTCTGGCCAATAGGTCAACTTCGGCAGGCCGCCCCGCGGCCGCCATAGGCCCAGTTAGAACGAAACCTAGCCTGGCCTGCAAATGGTGACCGAGGCAGCAAGGCTTGCCGCGAGTGGGATCTCTGGTCAGAGGCCGGAGTGTAGCTGACATGTAGCTGATTCAGGAACAAAGAAACACTGCCCCTGATTTATTTTCCCTCCCGGGCACAGGCTGGGCCTTCATGGTGAGGCCACACGCATTGCCCAGCTGGAGGCGGAGAACCATGCCATGTACAGGTGTGTGTTTGGGGGGGAGGGGGAGGAGGGTGTGGGGGGGGGGGGGAATCGGGGGTCAAAAAGGATGGGGGGGGGGGGCGTGTAGGAGGGTGTGTGGGGGTGGGGGAGGAGGAGGAGGAGGGTGTGTGTGGGAGGGGGGAATCGGGGGCCAAAAAGGATGGGGGGGGGGGCGTGGAGGAGGGTGTGTGGGTGGGGGGGGGGGGATATCGGGGGCCAGGAAGGATGGGGGGGAGAGGAGGAGAAGGGTGTGTGGGGGGGGGTGAATCAGGGGCCAGAAAGGATGGGGGGGGAAGGAGGAGAAGGGTGTGTGTGGGGGGGGGGGGGAATCGGGGGCCAGAAAGGATGGGGGGGGGGAAAGGAGGAGAAGGGTGTGTGTGTGGGGGGGGGGGGGAAATCAGGGGCCAGAAAGGATGGGGGGAGAGGCGGAGGGTGTGTGGGGAAGGAAGGTGGGAGAGGACGGACGGACGGGGTGTTAGGTGAGGAGGAGGGTGTGTCTGATTAGCCTGTGGGGTAAACTAGATAAATAAAGGATACGCCCTGATTAGGTGGTGAGACTAGGTAGCTGGGAGGAGGGAGGTGGTTGTTCAACTGTTCCTGTACGAAGGTGGGAGGGCGGTGAGCATCAGGGTGGAAGTGTGGGAGCGCATTTGCCCGCAGCCTTTGTCCTCAAAACAGTGTTTCTTTGTTCGGCTACCAGTCCCCCTATTTCCCAGGCCGCCCCGCGGCTGCCAAAGGCCCGGCTGGGACCAAGCCTGGCCTGGCCTACAACTGGTGGCCTAAGCAGCCTGGCAGGCCACAAATGATGTCTCCGTCAAATGGCAGAAGTGTAGCTGACATGTAGCTGAGTCATAAAAAAAGGAAACACTGCCCAAAACAACCATCCACCCACAATCCCGCATCCCCGCATCCACCCCCCTTCATCCCCCAAGTCCAATGGGTGCCCCCTGCACACACACACACCTAAACGAGGCTTCGCCTGGGATTCATCGTGAAAGTCAGCTTTTAGAAAGTCCCCCCAATGGAGTCCTGTTAGACTGAAGGTTCCTCTAAGACCTGAAAGTAAACACTGAAGTTCACCCGACCCTGCGTTCACATGCTGAAGACCCACAGGCTTTATCCCTCTCACACATCCCCCCCCCCCCATACATGTGTAGGTCCATGCAGGTGATGAAAGCCAAGGTGGACGCGGCTGTGCGGCGGCATACCACTCGCAAGAACATACCCCCGGCAGGTGTGTGAGACATAACTTGAGCTTCTGCTTGGGGTTTGGAATCCAGGGTTCAGGTTACAGGGGGGTTGAGTATATAATATTAGGGACACAGCCCGCAAGGTCCCATCAAGCTGCGAGACGTTTGCCATTCTTTTCAGCTAGGCAAGTGTTCGTCATTAACGCGGCCAGTAGGGTGTGAGTGGAAAGTATGTCGGATGGGCTCCACTCGCCAAGAAAAGCCGCTTTGCAGAAATCGAGTCGCCCACTTGCTAAGATCTGTCGCTAGTGGGGGCTGGCTGCTGCTATGCGGGTTCAGGTATCAAAAATTGTTTATTTGTTGGTTGCTCAGCTACATGTCAGCTACACGCCAACCGCCGGCCGGAGGTCCCATTTGTGGCCAGCCCTGCTGCTTTGGCCGCCATTCGCAGGCCAGACCAGGTTTGGTCCCAATCAGGCCTTTGGTGGCTGCGGGCGGCCTGCGTAAGGTGGCTTCGTAGCCAAAAAAGAAACTTGTATCCCCATGCCGCACGGTTTCTATTACCCTCACACGCTCCTGCGTGACGTAGTTTTCTCTTCTTCTTTATCCCCCTTATCCTCACTCTTGCAGGGGGCCACCCGCTCCCGACCACCGGGTTTGCTGAGGAGGATGAAGAGGCCGCAACCGGCGACGAGTCGGAGGACTCGGACATGATGTCCGTCATGACAGCGGACGAGGTGCGACCTTTGCATAGGGTTGAGGGTTGGGGTTTGACCCTTAACCATGATCACCCCCTTTACCCTCATCCACATACACCCTCATCCACATACACCCTCATCCACATAAACCCTCATCCACATAAACCCTCATCCAGATAAACCCTCATCCTCCCCCCTAAACCTTCCCCCTCCAAACCCTAAACCCTCATCGCTGTAAACCCTCATCTCCATAAACCATCATCCCCATAAAAGCTCACCTCCCTGAACCCTGACCTCTTTAGACCCTCATCCCCGTAAACCCATATTCCTTCTCCGTAACCCTCATCCTATGATCTCTTACCCTATGAACCCTCATCCTCCCTAAACCCCCATCTCCATAAACCCCCATCTCCCTAAGCCCTCATCTAATCCCCCTTCATCCTTCGCCCCCTAACTCCTGATATCACCAAACCCATTACCATATAAAACCCTGATCTCTCTCAACCCTTGTTCCACCTCGACCCCGGCATTTTGTCTTATACCCCTTATGCTTGCGGGTCTTACTTCAACATGCGTTTGACGACCTTCAGTTGTTTGACGATCCGGTGTATGCTGACTCCCTGGGCCATCCCGACTGGGGTATCAACCGCTGTTTATTTTTTCGTGACTCAGCTACATGTCAGCTACACCCCCGCTTCTGGCCAGAGGCCCCAGATGTGGCCAGCCAAACTGCCTTGGGCACCACTTTTAGGCCGGCCCAGATTTGGTCTCAATCGGGCCTTTGGCAGCTGCGGGGTGGCCTGCCGGAGGTGGACTTGTAGCCGAAGAAATAATGGTATTGCCAAGCGTCCCCCCCCCGCCTCCCTTCACCCTGGCATTGCCAGCAATCTCCCTTCCAACCTGTTGGGTGTTTCCTCCGCCCAGGATGCGTTTGATGTCCTCGAGTCGTTCGACGAACAGGTGGATTATGACATCCTGGATGATCCCGACCGCGGCATTGCGGAGAGTATGCCGGGACCCAGGCGCCCTAACAAGGGCGTGGCCTTGACCGCAGCAGCGCCTGGAGGAGAGGAAGGTGGGTGGACTGGAGGGGTCTCTGAGGTTGTAAATAAACTTCCCCCCTGCCCAGGCGCCCCAACAAGGGCGTGGCCATGGCCGCTGCGGCGCCTGGAGGGGAGGAAGGTGGGAGGAAGGTGGGAGGACTGTTTTTGTCATATGAGGCGCGAACCAGAAGGAAAAAGAGGTGGAGGAGGAGGAGGAGGTGGAGGTGCTTGATCTCTGTCCCATCTCCTGAACCTCTATCCATCTCCCTTTTACAGAGGAGGAGGAGGAGGAGGAGGAGGAGGAGGAGGAGGAGGAGGAAGAGGAGGGCGATGAGGATGAAGACGAGGTGCTTGAGGATACTGAAGTGCTGCAGGCCCTGGAGGTGGTCCGCCAGGTGAGCGGGGAGCGAGGAGGTGAGGGTTTAGGGAATTGATTTGCTTGCGCTGGGGGTGCAGGGGGACGTTTTAGGATACTTATGTGCTGCAGGCCGTGAAGGTGATGTGCCTTGTGAGCGGGGAGCGAGGAGCTGAGGGTTTAGGGTATGGGGTGCAGGGGGCGTATGTGGACACTGAGGTGGTGTAGGCATTGGACGTGGTGTGTCAGGTGACAGGGGGGTGGGCGGTGGTGTGATTGCCTGTACTATTTACTTGGAAACGGGGGTCTAAGAGGGAACTCCGTAGTGTTTCAGGATACGGAGGTGATGCAGGCCTTGGAGGTGGTGCGCCGGGTGAGAGGGTACAGAGTGAGGTGGAGAGAGGAAAGGAGATTGTGAGCTTGATTGGGTGAGGGGGGAAGTGACAGAGATCTTCACAAGGGGGTCTATGCCATGACGGGGAGAAGAGGAGTGACGAGGGGAGAGTCGAGGAGAGGGGGGCATGTCGAGTGGGGCCACGCCACGACATCTTCAGCTCTTGACTCATCCCCAAAGACTGTCCTGCTGTGCTGGTGCAAAAAAGTGTGGACAAGGGATATCTGTATCTGTGGTGCTTACAGGTGCAATATGTGGAGAGGGCAGGGAATGAGCTCAACAGCTTTGCCGCCATTGCTGCGCACGGGCCACCTCCCCAGGTACGGATTTGGTCCCCCAGATCAGGAGTGTTTTGAATATTTGAAAATATTTGAATGAATAAACACCGGCGATTATAATTGGCTTCCCTCGTGCATGGATGTTTTGTTAATTTACGTTTCTACCCTTGAGTTATAAAAAGGACAACAGCGCTGCATTCCAGCCTGACACTGGCGCTGACAAACGAGCATTAGCAATTCAATTAATCCCTTGCCGGAAACAACATTAATCTTGGAGGAAAGCAATTTGAATCTGCTGTTTCGAGCTTTCAGACATTATTTCCCCTCTGTTATTGTTGCAGCTCATGTCATGCTTCTTCTTTTGCCATTTGCTGGTTGTTTTTCTTCCGCAGTGTCTGCCATTCTTCATGCCAAGTTCATCTGTTCCATAGATTCAACTAATGCGTTCTTCCTGCCTTATTCTTCGCTTTCTTTTGTGGTCGCATCAGGCGACTGGAGGTGCGTCCGGCGCGGAGGACGGCGAGAGGCTGTCAGGAGAGGAGGATGAGGACGACGAGGAGGACAGCAAGAGCACCTCCGCCTTGAACATGGTCAGGTCAGGGCAGCGCTTGCGGCTACCTGCGGCCAAACCGCTCGGTCGGGGGTTCTCCGTTTGGTCCATTCTGAAGGTGATTAAGGCCTGTAGAACATAGAACCTGAAATAGAACCTAGAACCTGAAGGCAGCTTATCCCTGAAGGTGGCTGAACCCTGAATCCTTGACCTTGAAGGTGGCTTGACCCTGAAAGTGGCTGAATCCTGAAGGTGGCTGAACCCTGAAAGTGGTTTATCTCTAGAGGTGGCTTGACCCTGAAGCTGGCTTGACCCTGAAAGTGGCTGAACCCTGAATCCTTGACCCTGAAGCTGGCTTGACCCTGAAAGTGGCTGAACCCTGAATCCTTGACCCTGAAGGTGGCTGAACCCTGAAAGTTGCTGAATCCTGGAGGTGGCTGAACCCTGAAGGTGGTTTATCCCTAGAGGTGACTGAATACTGAAAGTTGCTGCATCCTGGAAGTGGCTGAACCCAGAAGGTGGTCATCCCTAGAGGTGGCTGTACCCTGAATCCTCAACCCTGAAGGTAGCGAATACTCAACTATGAATGTGCCTGCTTCAGTTTTGTTTAAAGCATGCCAGACCGTCTTTGAAGCAAGCTGGGATGCCCCCTAGTTTAGGGTTAAGTTTCTTTTTTGAAGTCAGCTGGGATGCCCCCTAGTGGACAGCCAAGAACCTTCTGGGACCCAAATTTTATTCTTAGTGCGCTCTAGCAATCCCGATGATTCTCTAAAGCGTGACGCGCACCCCGCGACTTGCGCTGTCAAGAAGATGAACTTGAACAGCTGCTAAGAAAATGGGCTTGTGCTGCTAAGGAAATGTACTTGGACTAGGACTTTTTAAAGTCAGCTGGGATGCCCTCTAGTGGAGAAGTACTTTGGGGACTTGTGCTGTCCAGAAAATGAACTTGGACAGCCTACCCAGTGCCCTTGGTATGAAAATGCTCCGTGAGCCCCCTTTGCTCGCCCCCTCGCTTTCAGATGAGGCCAAGGGCTTTGGAATCTTTCACCCCTCTGCCTTAAAGGATCTCCCAGACCCTTTGCCTGATCTGAAGACGACCCAGTGCGCTTGCCATGCATTCCCTTTGCTCGCCCCCTCGCTTTCAGAACATGATTGGCAAGGACCTGACCAAGATCACCATGCCCGCCACCATCAATGAGCCTCTGGACATGTTACAGAGGTGGGTCTTGTGTGAAGGACAGGCTATAGGTGAAGGACATGTTACACAGGTGAGTGATAGCCTCATGGTGAAGGACATGTTACAGAGGTGGTTACAGCGTGTAAAAGGATCCTCATTCCTTCAAACCCTATTTACGTGCCCTAGGAGTGGGTTTTTAGGTGAAAGACATGTTGTAGACCTAGGGTGCAGCAAATCTGAGGACCCCTAAACCCTATTTACATGCTCTGAGGGTGGGTTTTAGATGAAGGACCTGTTACAGTGGTGGGCACAGCGTGTTAAAGGAACCCTAAACCCTCGTCGCATCCTCCAGGAATTGGATTTAGGTGAAGGACATGCTGCAGAGGTGGGGTTCAGAAAACCAGGACCCTAATTCGGAGGCGCGCCCCCCACCCATCCCCCCTCGGTTCGCCTTGCAGGCTGGCGGAGACGTTTGAGTACCATGGCCTCGTGGACAAGGCGGCTGGAGAGCAGACGGACAGCGCCACACGCATGATGTTGGTGGCTGTCTGGCAGCTCAGCTGCTACAACAGCCAGGTATGAAAGCTCACACTGTTTAAGAGTTTGGTGTGAATGACATCGCCACACGCATGGCGCACGATGTTGGTGGCAGTCTGGCAGCTTAGCTGCTAGAACAGCCAGGTGTGAAATCCCACGCTTTTAGAGCTGGGTCTGAATGACAGCGCCACACACATGACGCATGATGTAGATGGCAGTCTGGCAGCTCATCTTCTAGAACAGCCAGGTGTGAACGACAGCGCCAAGTGCATGCTATCCGCGGTGGTCGGGCAGGTCAGCTGCTTTTTGATAGCCCAGGCGTGATTCGCATCCCCTCCACCCCTGCAAAGCCCCTGCTTTTGCCTTTGACTGCTTTGGGGCCTGAGCGTGACTTATCTTCATGCTCTGCCCCTCCCGCTTTTGCTCTGACAGCCTGAGCGTGACTTATCTGAATGCTCTGCCCCCCCCCCGCTTTTGTCTTGACAGCCTTAGTACGACCTCCAGACCATCACCCTTTGAATGGCCCCACTGTTGCCTTCAACTGCTTGAGCCTGAGCGTGCCTTATCTGAACGCTCTGCCTGTCTACTTTGTCTTGACAGCCTAGGCGTGACCTCCAGCCCTCACTTCATTCCCCTGCATGGCCCCACTGTTGCCTTCGACTGCTTGAGCCTGAGCGTGCCTTATCTGAATGCTCTGCCTGTCTACTTTGTCTTGACAGCCTAGGCGTGACCTCCAGCCCTCACTTCATTCCCCTGCATGGCCCCGCTGTTGCCTTCGACTGCTTGAGCCTGAGCGTGCCTTATCTGAATGCTCTGCCCCACCCCCCTGCTTTTGTCTTGACAGCCTTAGTGCGACCCCCTGCCCCTCAACCCCCTGCATGGCCTCCGCTTTTTATTTTGAATGCTTGAGCCTGGGACCGACAAACCTGAATGTTGTGCACCCCCCTCCCCCCCCGCGCTGTCTTGACAGCCTAAGCGTGACCTCAAGCCCTTCACCCCCCTGCATAGCCCTTGCGTTTGCCTTTGACTGCTTGAGCCTGAGCGTGCCTTATCTGAATGCTCAGCCCCACCCCCCTGCTTTTGTCTTGACAGCCTTAGTGCGACCTCCAGCCCCTCAACCCCCTGCATAGCCCTTGCGTTTGCCTTTGACTGCTTGAGCCTGAGCGTGACTTACCTGAATGTTGTGCCTGTCCTCTTTGCCTTGACAGCCTAAGCGTGATCTGAAGCCCTTCAACCCCCTGCTGGGGGAGACCTACGAGTGGCAGTCACAGGACGGCTCAGTCAAGTGAGTGAGGACACACCTGGAGTGGCAGTGAGTGAGGGCATGCCTGGAGTGGCAGTCCCAGGACGGCTCAGCAAGGGCAGTGAGGGCACACCTGGGTGGATTTGGGATGAGGTTTTCCCAGGACCGCCCATTCAAGTGAGTGAGGGCACACCTGAGTGGATCTGGGATGAGGTTTTCCCAGGACCACCCAGTCAAGTGAGTGAGGGCACACCTGGGTGGATCTGGGATGACGTTTTCCCAGGACCGCCCAGTCGAGTGAGTGAGGGCACACCTGGGTGGATCTGGGATGAGGTTTTCCCAGGACCGCCCAGTCGAGTGAGTGAGGGCACACCTGTGTGGATCTGGGATGAGGTTTTCCCAGGACCGCCCAGTCGAGTGAGTGAGGGCACACCTGGGTGGATCTGGGATGACGTTTTCCCAGGACCACCTAGTCAAGTGAGTGAGGGCACACCTGTGTGGATCTGGGATGAGGTTTTCCCAGGACCGCCCAGTCGAGTGAGTGAGGGCACACCTGAGTGGATCTGGGATGACATTTTCCCAGGACCGCCCAGTCGAGTGAGTGAGGGCACACCTGGGTGGATCTGGGATGAGGTTTTCCCAGGACCGCTCAGCAAGGGCAGTACGGGCACACCTGAGTGGATTTGGAATGAGGTTTTCCCAGGACAGCTCAGCAAGGGCAGTACGGGCACACCTGGGTGGATCTGGGATGAGGTTTTCCCAGGACCGCTCAGCAAGGGCAGTACGGGCACACCTGAGTGGATTTGGAATGAGGTTTTCCCAGGACAGCTCAGCAAGGGCAGTACGGGCACACCTGGGTGGATCTGGGATGAGGTTTTCCCAGGACAGCTCAGCAAGGGCAGTACGGGCACACCTGAGTGGATTTGGAATGAGGTTTTCCCAGGACAGCTCAGCAAGGGCAGTACGGGCACACCTGGGTGGATCTGGGATGAGGTTTTCCCAGGACAGCTCAGCAAGGGCAGTACGGGCACACCTGGGTGGATCTGGGATGAGGTTTTCCCAGGACAGCTCAGCAAGGGCAGTACGGGCACACCTGGGTGGATCTGGGATGAGGTTTTCCCAGGACAGCTCAGCAAGGGCAGTACGGGCACACCTGGGTGGATTTGGAATGAGGTTTTCCCAGGACAGCTCAGCAAGGGCAGTACGGGCACACCTGGGTGGATCTGGAATGAGGTTTTCCCAGGACAGCTCAGCAAGGGCAGTACGGGCACACCTGTGTGGATCTGGGATGAGGTTTTCCCAGGACAGCTCAGCAAGGGCAGTACGGGCACACCTGGGTGGATTTGGGATGACGTTTTCCCAGGACAGCTCAGCAAGGGCAGTACGGGCACACTTTAACGGTGGATGTTCATGCGAACCCCTTTGCATGTTGCATTCGCCTTGATTGTTTCCATCATGGCCAACGTACGTCTGATTTCGGTGATCAATGTGACATTGTTTCCCTCATGCCTCATTCCCTAGGTACCTCTGTGAGCAGGTCAGCCACCACCCGCCGGTATCAGCTTACCATGCACATGGAGGCGGGCCGTCTGGGAAGCCATGGGAGGTGCAGGTGAGGCCATGCATGGGAGGTGCAGGTGGGACCATGCATGGGAGGTGCAGGTGAGGCCATGCATGGGAGGTGCAGGTGAGGCCATGCATGGGAGGTGCAGGTGGGACCATGCATGGGAGGTGCATGTGAGACCATGCATGGGAGGTGCATGTGAGACCATGCATGGGAGGTGCAGGTGAGACCATGCATGGGAGGTGCAGGTGAGACCATGCATGGGAGGTGCAGGTGAGACCATGCATGGGAGGTGCAGGTGAGACCATGCATGGGAGGTGCAGGTGAGACCATGCATGGGAGGTGCAGGTGAGACCATGCATGGGAGGTGCATGTGAGACCATGCATGGGAGGTGCATGTGAGACCATGCATGGAAGGTGCAGGTGAGACCATGCTTGGGAGGTGCAGGTGAGACCATGCATGGGAGGTGCAGGTGAGACAATGCATGGGAGGTGCAGGTGAGACCTTGCATGGGAGGTGCAGGTGAGGCCATGCATGGGAGGTGCAGGTGAGGCCATGCATGGGAGGTGCAGGTGAGACAATGCATGGGAGGTGCAGGTGAGACCATGCATGGGAGGGGCAGGTGAGACCATGCATGGGAGGTGCAGGTGAGACCATGCATGGGAGGTGCAGGTGAGACCATGCATGGGAGGTGCAGGTGAGGCCATGCATGGGAGGTGCAGGTGAGGCCATGCATGGGAGGTGCAGGTGGGACCATGCATGGGAGGTGCAGGTGAGACCATGCATGGGAGGTGCAGGTGAGACCATGCATGGGAGGTGCAGGTGAGGCCATGCATGGGAGGTGCAGGTGAGGCCATGCATGGGAGGTGCAGGTGGGACCATGCATGGGAGGTGCAGGTGAGACCTTGCATGGGAGGTGCATGGGAGTTCATGCATGGGGCCTGTATGCATCATCTGGGCTCCTGATTCTGTGTAACTGCCTCCGCAGGGCGAGTTTGAGATCAAGACCAAGTTCTGGGGCAAGAGCATAGAGCTCATCCTCCTGGGCTGCGAGTCCCTCAAGCTGCATGAGTTTGACGAGGAGTACAGGTGGGAGAAGGAAATACGGGTGTGTGTGGGGGGGGGGGGGGGCTTCCATCCCTCCTTGCTGGCTGAGCCCCTACTCCATTTTCCTGTGGGATTTAGGGTGTAGAAAATGCCATAGCAGCCAACGAGGACTACATGAACGTAAGGGGGTGGGCAAGCTCGATGTTCACTTAAGCTGCACTGGCATTTTCTACGAAGACATCATGCACCTCCTTCCTGTCCTTTATGTTCCACACCTCCACACCCCTACACTTGTGTAACAACTTTCAGTCCACACTGTCCAGTCTGCCTTTTCCGTCCATCGTCTCTGATGATTCCTTGAAAACAGTCCGCCCAACCGCCAGCTCGCATCTCCTCCTGTTCTTAATGATCCGCCAAAGCCCCATTTCCCCTTCAAGGTATACGGACCGGGACTTGGGCGTCTCTTCAACCTGTACTTCCCCAAATCCAACCTGTACTTCCATGGGCGTTTTTCTCATTCTTATTTGAGGCTAAAAACTTGTGTTTGTTTTTTGGCTACCAGTCCACCTTAAGCAGGCCGCCCCGCGGCCGCAGAAGGCTTGATTGGGACAAACCTGGACCGGGTTATGATTGGTTGTCTAAGTGGCATGGCTGGCCACAATGGGGCCGCTAGCCAGAGGCCGGAGTGTAGCTGACATGTAGCTGATTTACGAAAATGAAACACTGGTTTTAACAAAAGTTTTTATCGGCTGCAGGTGGAACCGCGCAACCATCTGCGTCCAGGACATCATCATGGGCAACTTCTGGGCCGAGGTGTATGGCAAGGTCAACATTGTGAACCGGAAGACGGGTGAGCCAGGCGGGTGATGCACGTTCGTAATTTATTAGTTAGGAGTGAAATTACTTACGGTAGCGGTATGTTTGATGTGCGTAATTAAATTGTAATTAGTTATGTTAAAGATCGAATTATCTGAAGTTTAACATTGTGAACCGGAGGAATGGTGAGCTATGCATGTGATCAAAGTTCGTAATTTATTAGTAGGGGTAAAATTAGTTGCGGTTTCAATATGCATGATGTGCGTAATTAATTTGTAATCAGTAATGTAAAAGATAGCCTGCTCGTTAAAGAAGGGGGAAAAAACAGCATCAAGGAACAGAAAGCATGCCTTATGGGCGCTCGCCAATTCGAGGATTGAGGCCTTGGAAAATGTGTTTTTCGTGTCCGCAATCTTCTCTATTACATCTGTGCCCGCTCATCCCTGCTGTGGTGCCAGCCAAGAGCAGGTGATGTTGCCGAGCCCTCCAAATCGCGTCGATCTGCCGGCCCCTTTTCAATGTCGCCCCGGCCCTTACCATCTCCCACACCCGCCCCTTGCTGTGCCACTTGCCGCGAACTAGTGACGTGGCTGTGATCAAAACTCAAGTGGTGCAGAGGACCACTGGGTGATTCCTGGGCCCTTATGTGTCCCCACTCGCTACCTGATGTATGTGAATCCAGACCTCCAAATGAGTCATGTCCGCCTGCCCCTTCTTAATGTCGTCCCCTCTGAATTGGGTGACGTCAAGGACTAGGAGGTGTATAATATAGTGCTGACGTTGTCCACGCTGGGCATGGGGCCACGGAGTGCGCATCATGCCAGCAGCTTCGGCCGCAGACCAAACTACGGCGGCTTCATCTGCAATGGCCAGGCTGAAGCGCTGTAGGCCCTGCTCACCGCGGGCCAGCGTGCCGCTATAAATGTGTGCCTTACCAGCTCTCCATGTCAGGATGGTTCGGCTGGTTCTTGCTGGCTGGGCAGCGTCAGGCTGACCTCCCCTCACGTCTATGCCGCAGCGGTATCGGCATAATATCGTCCCCTCTGAATTGGGTGACGTGGCTGTGTTCAAGACTCAGCTCGTGCAGAGGACGACTTGTGGGTTTAGATTTGATGTCTGCCTGCCCCTTCTTAATGTCTTCCCCCCCCTCTCAATCAGGTGACGTGGCTGCACTGAACCTTAACCCTAAACCCTACCCACCCCCTCTCAATCAGGTGACGTGGCTGCACTGAATCTCAAATCGTGCAAGGGGCGGCAGGCTGACCGCGGCAACTTTGAGGGCAGCGTGCGCAACGGGGCTGGCAAGGAGGTGTATAAGCTGTTCGGCAGCACTATGGACAAGGTGGGCCAAGTTGAAGAATCCTTGTGTACAAGCCGTCACACCTAAAAGGTGGATGGTTCGTCTTAACCCCAAAGTCCTTAGAGACCCCATTTCATGCAGTCGCCACTCGCCAGTTTGCCACACTTCCTCGGCTCATTGGCTCATCGCTCATTTTAACCCTACAATCTGACAGACCTCGTTTGAGATGGTTGATTCACTCTTGGGGCTCATACTTTGATTAAATCCTGGGCTCAGTAAGAACAGTGTCAAACAAGATCCCAACCTGGGGATCCCAGCCCTTATGACTTTCTTCAACACCTCCCTCATCACCTGAGTATGAACATTTGCGTACAAGGTCCCGACCTTCAGGATTGCTGGTTTGTTTGGATTTAATTGATGATTTGTTTAAATTGGATTGATGTTTGCTGAAACACCGAGGTCTGAATGCAGTGGTCGCCACACTTGTGTGGATGGTTTGTTTCAGCCCTGGACAATTAAGCGGAGCACCCCTCACACTTCCACACCGCGGCGCGCAGGTGTACGCCCAACTGACACCGGAGGCCGCGGCTGCTAGGGGAGGCAGTACAGAGCCGGTGCTGATGTGGCAGAAGGACCCTTACCCAGAGGACAGCGAAGTGCAGTACAATTTCACAAAGTGAGCTGCAGGTTTCGGGTTAAGTTTAGGGTTTAGGTCAAGGTTGCGGTACAGAGGCGTACTGCAACCACTACTGATCATGATGCTCTGGAATTGTCACTCCCCACCAACGTGCTGATGTACAGACAAGAGTGCATCTCACAACTACCACCTCGAACCGGCCAAACGATCCTCTCTACCCCGCCTAGATCCCGGGGTGCCATGTTCCTGCTCTCTCACATAGGAGGATGGCATGGCTGCACCATGGTCCAGGCTGTGCATGGTAGCTGGAATCAAGATAAGTCATTGCCTTCCAGCCCCACGCGGCCGAGCGTTCAGCAGGGCCCAGCGGGCATGTACAAATCTAAACCACCACCCCACCCAAAATTTCAAACCGCAGATTTCCCATCGCAGCCTGATCGGCTTATTTTTCAAGCCATTAATCCTGAACTGTGAACCACTGCTTTGCTTTTGCCCCCCCCCCCTCTGGGGAGGTAATAGTTCTGAGCCACACTCCTCTCCAATGCGCTGAAGGAATTTTGCAGATGAACAGATGTACAGATGTACGGATCCCCCCCTCACCCCCTCACCCACTTTCGTACCGCAGGTTTGCCATTGCCCTGAATGACCCCGGGGATGTGATTGTGCCGAGCCTTGCACCAACAGACGCTCGGTTCCGGCCCGACCAGCGAGCGCTCGAGGTTGGTGACTGGGTGTGTGGACAGGAGTGTAAATTGGTGACTGGGTGTGTGGACAGGAGTGTGAATCAGACCTCGTCGAGGGGGATTCAGGTTTGAGGGTGACAGATTGAAGGGTGTGGGTCAGGCCTCTGTCCCTAGCACAGACATAGATGCATGGATGCATGGCAGAGGGGTGCATGGATGCATGGATGCATGCACGGCAAAAGGGTGGGGGGCTGCTGGGAAGCCAGTGCTTCAACAAGCTGGGTGGTCTGGGCTGCTGAGTCCTCCCTGTATCGCGTGTACTTCTTGTCCGGTGCAAATGTACCGCTTGTACATCTTGTAGGTGGGTGAGTTTGAGCGAGCCACGACGGAGAAGCTGCGTCTGGAGGAGAAGCAGCGGCAGGTCCGCCATGCGCTCAAAGACGCCGGGCAGGAGTACCGCCCGCTGTGGTTTGAGCAGCAGGCAGCCCCGCCTCCCGTCAAGGTGGGGATGAGAGGTTTGGGGTCGAGGAATCGGGTCAAGGCACCTCGAGTACCGCCTGCTGTGGTTTGAGCAGCGAGTAGGCCCGCCTTCCGTCAAGGTGGGGATGAGAGGTTTGAGATCTTCTCATGACCAGGACTCTTGCCACCCGTAGTTGTCGCATATCTCATATTTGGTCTCCTCATGACCAGGACCCCTGCCACCCGTCGCTCTTTCTTCATGCATGGGGCCTCCTCATGACCCAGACCCTTGCCAACCGTTGCTCTTTTAGTCCTTTGTCGCATGTGTGGCCTCCTCATGACCCCGACCCTGGCTGCTTGCCCCTCCTCTGTCTTTCGCAGTCTGGTTATCGATCTGCTCCAAAGCCAGCAATGACGCGGTCAGTGGAGGAGGAGGGTTTTGTGTGGGCGTTCAACAACGAATACTGGCAGAGGCGGAAGGCCAAAGACTGGACAACCTGCCCAGACCTGTATTGACAGGGTGGGTAGGGTGGCTGTAGTGGGCCATAGACTGGACAACGTACCCAGACCTGTCTGGACAGGGGTAGGGTGGCTGTAATAGGCCAAAAAGTGTGAGGCGTGTCCTGACAAGTATTGACCGGGTGGGAAAAACTGGGATAGACCACAGACAAGGATTTGTGCCCATGATACCAATACTGGGTGGGGGGGGAGGCTAAAAATTGGAAGACGTGCTTTTTTTGCCGGGGTACCGAATGGGGGTAAAGAAGTGGGGTTTAAAATTAGGTCGGCGATAAGGGAGCCATTATCAGCCGTTGGGGATGGAAGCCAGGATCTGGTCTTGGGGGTACCGCATGGGGGTTGATGATGGAAGGAGGGGATTGTGGGATCTAGCGGCCATGAACAAGCCATGTGGATTGAGGGAGGGGGTTGCTTATTGATTGCAGCCATTGGGCTGTTTTACGTTTATTAACTTTGACATAGGCTAGGGCAGGAAGGGTACGTGCCATGCTCCTGGACACTGGGACGAGGTATCTCGCAAGTTGGGAGGCCGTGAAAGACTGAAGACCCAGGGATACCGGCTCTGATACCTCCCGACTGTTCACGAACGGCACCTTTGCCCCCTAAAACTGTAAAAGCCCGAGTAGAGACTGCGCTGGTCATGATCTGTAAACTCTCTTTTCAGTGAGAGGGATTCGCCGGCCTCTCATGATCTGGAGGTCGAACATGAATGTCTGGCTGTGCATGATAGCTGGAATTGAGGTCATTCCCTACCAGCCCCACGCGACCGAGAGCTCGGCAGCGCCCAGTGGGTATGCACCGTTATAAACACTAAGGTCAGTGATATGACACCTCAGAGCCATGTTCTGATGCATGGAAGTGGAATGTGGCTCCAGAATTGTTTTCATTGGCGATTAAAAACGTGAAATGGATAATGTCAATGACGTTACACCTCTGGGCATTGCTCAAATAAGGCTCGGCCGCGTGGGCGCCTAACAAAAGTGTTGGGAGGAAACTTGGAAAGAAACACAGAAGGGGCAGGACAAAAGAAAGGGGGGAAACAGGGAAGGGGCAAAACAAAAAGCTGGAAAACACAAAATACAAAGGAAGATCCAACCTTTCAAAAAATCTACGACTCTACAATATCTACCACGTCGTCCACAAAGGCGAGGGCATCCCGCCCAAGCCTACCCCGGTATAACTCCAAAAAGTCTCTAGAATCGTTAGGAGGACCTGCCCATCCCCGCTCATAAAGTTGATCCTGCACGCCGGGGCATTGAAAACAAGCATGCAGCGCGTCCTCCACATGGTCATGGATAATGGAGATCTGACGGAGCAGGTAGTGACAGACCGTTGATGGGTTGACTCTTTGGAAACGTGGCCAGGACACATGTGGACCCCTTAGGGTCAATGACATTACACCACTGGTCCCTGCTGACAAGTCTCGGCCGCGTGGGTGCCCAATTGTGAAGTTGGAAGAAGGCCCAGAAGGTAAGTCAATGACGTTGCACGTAGACTCTGGGCCTACGTCATTGACATGTACTCTGGGCCATGCTCAAAAGGCTTGGCCCCGTGGGCGCGCAACTGTTTGATCGGGAGGGAAATAAACTGTTGGCCAGGGGGAAAAGGAAAGAAACGAGCAGAAAAGGAGAAGGAAAGGACTAGTTACCAAAGAAACGGGCAGAAAAGGAAAAGGACACGGCCGACATTTGGAGGAAAGTTGCGTGTGTGCTTTCAGTGCCCTAGCGTGAAGGAGAGGCTGAGGGCGAGAGGTTCGGCAGCCCCTCTGGAGGGCGCCACGGATTTCAGCAGTTGTACCAGAGAAGGCATGTGTGGGAGGCTCTGGCTTTTGTTGAGGAAGTGGTAGACTTTGTTGAGGGCTAGTTTTGGGGACTGGCTCTTTCACTTTGTGTCTCCCTCTTGCTTTCAGGGGCAGGGACCTTCGGTTTGCGTTTCCGTTTTCTGGGAGGGGGGGGTCCTTTATGCTCCTCTCCCCCTGCTCCTCTCTGTCATTCCTCTTGCCCTCAGTTATCTTCCTTTTTCGTCCCTACGAGACAGGAACTAGGAAGAGGCCCTGGCTTTTTGTGGAACTTGTTATTGTGTTTTTGAAGGCTAGTCTCTTTAGGGGTAGTGGATACGGTTTGCCTGGCCTTTTTGTTGTTTGGAAGGTGAACTTTCTTTCCTTTCTTTCCTCCTGTGTTTTCTCCCATGACTTTCCTAGCTCACTTTGTGTTTGCCGACGTGGCTGAGCTTTATTTAAGCAGCGCTTAGATGTGTAACGTCATTAACAGGTGTGATGTGCCCTACAGCAACTACAGCCCCCCCTTCCCCACAATTGAGAATCTCACAATTTCATTTGGACCAGGACAGGGCATACTGATGTTATGCTTTGATGGACTGTAAAAATTTCACAAATAGAGTCATCCCCCCTCGGGAAAGTGTTACCTATCAGGCAGCTAACTGTTTCTGTATCACGTCCATGCGCTTGATCAGAATGTCCTATGCATCAAATGTGATCTGTTTGACAGTAAAACCTGAACTTCACAGAAAAAACGCCAGGGGATCCTGTCTAGGACACCAGGTTCCAAGTACCTGTCCCATTAGAAAGGATGTGGGCACCGTATGGGATTCCTGGGTTCCATGTTCCTACCCTCTCTAAGAGAAGGATGACATGGCTGCACCATGGTCCTTGCTGTGCATGGTAGCTGGAATTGAGCTTGCTCATCCCTACGGGCCCCACCCGGCCGAGTGCTCAGCAGGGCCTGTCGGGTATGCACCATCCAGAGACTCGGTCAGCATTTCCATGGGGCACTGGGTCCTTGGGGCACTGGAAAGACGTGGAACCTATCTTCTTCCACTACTAGCAGGTCAATGACATTACACCTCTGGGCCACGCAGAAAAGGCTCGGCCGCTTGGGCCACAATTAGCATGCAAACACATGAACACGAGCAAAGAACATTGCATCATAAACACTTCCGAAAGTAATACTGCACTGTTATGCACACTGTTCGAGTAATTTCGAGTAACTTCGAGGTGCCTATAATATAATAGAATTCAAACATATTGGTTGTGAGGAGCAATGCTTGGTCATGAACATATATAAAGCATGCTCGTTACCGATTGCTGTACATTAATTTATGGAAGTGAAGGGCAGGCTTTGACAGGAATCAAACTAATAAAATTTGATGACGCACAACTGCACAATCTCTCTGATCTGGATTAGAAGTTTCGCATATTCATCATACGAAGCCTAAGCCAAATGCAGAAACCTTTCCAGGCAATGCAAACTCTAAACCCACCAATGTCCAAAGAAAGGCATAAGAAGAGTGAGGTAAGTTTAAGTCTAGATAAATCCATATCTCAAGCGTTTGAGAGTCAGGGTTCCAGCCTACCATATAAGCCCAGTAGGATTATTGCATTGCCAGCAAGAGATGTACAGCGAGGGAGCGAATGACAAGCGTTATCCTCAGGAGTCCTTTTATTCAGGGCTTCTGCATATGTGCACCTAAATATCCTGGCAGTGGCTGCTGAAGTAGCAGCATGTGACATCATACAGAAGAGTCTGCTGTCATGTGCTATCCTAGCAAGGAGGCTCTGAGGAGGGAGCCAGCGGGGATGCCCATGCATGGGACGATGCTGGCTTCAGCGCTGTCCTCCCTCGTGCCGATCTGCCCACAATCTGTGCGCGAGATCTGACAACTCGCTTCCGCTTGCAGATCTCCTCCACTCTGCTGACGGGCATCGAGGCGGCAGCAGTTTCTGCCTGCAGCTCCTCAAAGCAGCCAGCTGATGCTGCTGGGGAGATCACGTGTGTCTCACCCGCCTCTTCTGACACGGCAGTCCAGACGAAGCAGCATGAGGACACGATCGTCACAGCTACACTCATCCTTTGGATCAGTCTGGACATGCCAGCAGAGCTTGACATGGGGCTGGCAGGGGTGCGGGCGTGAATAGGGGGGCGGCCTCTGCCGGCGCCGCTCCAAGAGGAAGAGGATGAAGACCTGATGTTAAATCCACCGTTCATGATGTTTCTGTAGCACAGGAAAGGCAGGGAACAGGAAATCTTTAGTACGGGAACGCGGATATTATAGAGGCATACAAATGGACAAACTTCAGCCAACAGCTGCTGGGTTCCAAATGCCAGCTTGATGTTTGGTGTGCATCGGGAGTCCAAGCATCAGGAGTCCATCAGGTTGCGTTTGGAGAATGCTGTTCCAGTGGGTTTGGATCAGGTCGGCTCTGATACAGATGCCAGGTTGATAGTCTGCTTCGGATTGTCAGCTTGAACCATGGGCTGCTTTTGCAAGCTCATCACATGTAGGAAGGCATCATACATGCCACAAGTCAGACAGTTGACTACCAATTGGAAAACATGGCCGCACTGTCAGCTTGGCTCACCCCTGTGACATGTTCAACCATGTCATCACATGTTGGTGCATTGACAAGGAACCTTCTTAAACACCTCAAGTGACAGGACACCCTGATGGCGCAGTGGCCTGCAAGCTCGACGAAGCCGTAAGTGATGATGCGTTTCAGCGTCACACCATTTTCGACATGACAGGTTGTCTTCATCGAACTGACGACACCAACCTGCTGGAAGATGCCTTCGGGGGAAAGCGCACGGACGCGGTAGGTTGACGGTCGACGAGCGTCAGATGCGGACAGAGAGCCAATTGAGATTGAACTGCTGAGAGATTCGCTGCCCTTGTTCCTGGATGGAACTGGCCTGATGGCAAGGTGTTCCCTGCGCTCTCGCAGCTGAGAAGGGGTTGACGCACGTGAAGCCCTGGAAATTGAAGTGGAGGATTGGGGAGCTTCAATACATGAGCTATTCATGTGAGGTTGTGCAAGCAAGGTGTTCTTCAACAGGAGGGGCGGGAGAGTCCTAGCCTCCGGCCTAGTCTCAGCACGCCATGAATGTGCAGTGCAGTGCACATGACGCGGGCGCTCGCAGCCTTCAACAAACAGCTGCACCCTGAAGTGTGCGAGATGCGTGATCAAATCATTGTTGTAATGCCGCATTAGGGTCAGGCGGGAAAGGGAGCAGAACAGCGTGCGTTGCTGTTTTTTTGAACTTCATCTCTGCGTCCGACAGCCGTGATACATGGTGGCTTCAGTGACTTACCTACGATGTAGATAGCGAAAGCGGTGGTCGTGTTCAACGATTAAGAAGATCAGGTGAGATTACCAAGACTGCAGGTGGTCAGATTGGTAGATTCACGCACAGAAAAGAGAAAGGCAATGTTTAACGGTTTGCGAGGAATACAATGTAAAGAAATGGAAACGAGTAAGCAAGGGTAAATGTGATCCTCGAAATGTCCAGCTCGATTCTACCGAAATTGGGTTCCGGAGGGAGCCCACCAGGCAGGCGTTCACACCACGATTCACACCCTGCGTCCCCGTCCCGCATGGACCCATCGCAACACCGAGCCAACAGATCCAGACCGCCATCCCTGTCGACTACCAGCAAATGGCTGGCCAGAGTTTTGAGTGGCGGGTTGGTGCGGCGTGGCGTCTTTTGTGTGGACTACACAAAGTGTGAGGCTGGCCTCCCAAGTCCCAACCATTGAAAACCTGAGACGGAAACTCAGGCTCTGGCCCTGCCCTTGAGGGCAGCCTCTCCACCCTCATGACTAGGACCCAGTCCGGGCCTCCACACCCTGGTGGCTTTTGATGTTTAACTTGAACCTTTGGGTCACAGTGCCCCGTCTCGCCCTTGTGTGATTTAGTCCCTCATGGACTACGGTAAACCATAGGTTAAGGCAATAAGGCTGTGCTTGTCCTGTTTGCTGTTTTGCTGCGTGTTGAGAGGGCCTCAGGTTGGTTGGGGTATTTTGGCTGCTAGTGTGCGAGCTGTGTCATTGCGGGCGGCGGGTTAATAACGTTACACCTCTGGGCCATGCTGAAATGTAGCTCGGCCACATCGGCAAACAAAGAGACAGCTAGGAAAGTCGCGGGAGAAGGCAGAAGAGGACAGAAAGGATAGCAAGTTCACCCATTGAACAAGAAGAAAAAAGTCGGGCAAACCAGGTGGGCGGGGGCTGAAGGATGCTTTCCGGCGATACCTCAAAAGCCCCTTTCCCTCATAGAGTTAAGGCGGCTCCTTCTCTGGCTTCATGTCGGGGTTCCGTCTCCTTCCTCCGGTTGGCTGCAGTTTTACGGCTTGGGTGGAGGCTTCTTGCAGCCGTTATGGCAGGGTTACTGGGGGTATAGCGTGCACTAATTAAAGGTGTCAGTGACATAACACCTCTGCGCCCTGCTCAAAAAGGCTCGGCCGCATGGGCGCCCAACTGTCCCGTTGGGGGAAAAGAAAAGGAACTGAAGGTAAGAGGGGAAATGGAAAGAAGAAGAAGAACACCATGGAGAAAGAAATACCCCCCAAAAAGGAAAAGGCTGCCCGAAGAATTCCCGCCCCTATCAAGCCTTAAGCAAGAAAGCAAGAGAGGGGGGGAATTGGGGGGGGGGGGGAACCTATTATGCAAGAAAGGCACAGAAAAGCAACAAACTAGGCCTCAGCAACGCCCACCACTTTATCAACAAAATCCAGAGCCTCCCACCCAAGCCTGTCCTGGTACAACTGGTGAAAGTCCGCGGCGCCCTCATCCTGGGGCCTGTCCAACCAATTTCCCTCAGCCTCTCCTTCACGGAAGTGCAATGGAAGCAGACATGCAGCGCATCCTCCACATGCTCACCATTTCCCCTTGCCCCACACCACTAGCAGCAGCATGTCTCACGTTGTTGAACGCTCCGCCGTCCTCTCGTGTCAGCCGTGCTAATCGCACCAAGCCACAGCCGAAAGTTCGTGTGCACACAAGCGCACGCCCTATTGCTGGTGCGGCTCCTAGCTTGCGCCAACACGTCGCCTGCCATAGACTGGAACCAAGCGCGGTAGGCGGCCGCAGACCTGTGCTCGGTGGCGGGGTCACTGGGGTCTCCTCTGCAAGTCGCCTGAAGCTGCACCTGCTTGTAGGCTGCGTCCACTAGGTGTAACACCTCTGGGACGGGGTGTGGCTGCGTGTCAGAGACTGCCTCACACAGTTCGAGGACAGCTGCTCCATGCTCCAACTCCTTCAATGCCTCCATAAGCTCACCGCACCATGTGCGCCCTCCGGTGTTCTGTCGAAGCGTGAGCTGCGTGTCGTCCGCCATGCCTGCTGCCATGAGTGGGCTGTCTTGCTGTGCTGCAGATGCCACCGCTGCGTTGTAGAAGCGGGGCACGTGCTGCCACCAGTCTCGTTGTAACGGCTGGATCTGCAGCTCCCTCATGAGAGTCATGACCCCCCTAATAAGAGGTGTCAATGACACCAAAATCTCTGGGCCCTGCTCGAAAAGGCTCGGCCGCGAGGACGCCCAACTGCCCCCCTAATTAGAGGTGTGTAGAGGCAGGGTGTTGGCAGGGTAGCTGTTCTTCATTTCTGACCTAAATTGAAAATTTTACGCATGAGTTATTGCGGCCATGCGAGTGCCTGTTGGTCATGTGCATTTTCTTTTCCTGCGCGCCTTTTCTCAACTGACGATGAGGGCCACATGCGCACCCGAGCTGTTTTTACGTTTACTTGTGTTTGCATCTCTGATTTTTGAAGGCTGGGCGGCTGGCCTCACATCTTGTAGCAGGGTCCAAATAAAATAACCCCCCCTGCTTTGTAGTAGAGTCCAAGCAAAATAAAACTCAGAAAACAGTCAGCTGAGAAAAACGAGCAGGAACAGGAAAGGTAAACAACCAACAAACACTAACACGGTCGCGATAAGTCAGCATCAAAAAATATATTAAGGTCTGAACGATTAGTTCTCCAGTTCTCCACCTCGAGACCCCTCTAGCTAAAGCACACTACCACCAGAAGCCCACCCCAAAAGCGGCTGCAAACGTCTCCACCAAAGCCGGAAAAACGGCACCCAACCTTCAGAAAATTACAAGAGCTGACAGGAATCCATAAAGGGGAAGTGACGCCAGAGCCAGCGCCAGGAAAAATAGGCCCATTGTTTTGGCCCTTTTGCGACCCCTCGGCAAAACCCCGGCGAAAATGGGAGTTTTGCCGACTATGCCCCCGGCGTCAGCCGTCTTTTTTCATATTCTTACGACTCTCTCTCCGGCAATATATATATTTCTGAATAGGCTTATATTGGCTCAGATAGCGACATGGGGCATTTTCCTGACGGTGAATAGATAAGAGAAGTCGCTGCTCCCGCCAATGCTCCCTACCCCACGCCTGCGAAGACACAAAATAAGTGGTACCCCACCTTGGCACAGCGGCACCCCTCTAGAAAGAGCATGCTATGCCACCAGAAGCCCTCCCATAAGCGGCTGCAATCAACTATATGACGTTCGGCCCGAGCGGAAGAAAATTCGGTGTGTGTGGGCGGGGGAGATGGTAATTTTTCAGGGGGGGAGAGAGAAGTTACAATAAGGGCGAGTAATCGAGTCAAATTTAGACTATGCCGCAATTCCATGACATCAGTCACCTCATTGTCCCAGACGGACTGTCTGTGTAGAAATAAAGACAACGCCGATGCCGTGTGGATTGGGGGGGAATGGAACTGCGGCGCGTCTGTAGTAATGGGGAGAGGCATGTCGGCAATGCTCTAACTGCAGTCAGAAATCGCTGTTCAAGAAGACTTCGCTTTTATGCCTTGCTTGCTGAATATGTTTAGAAAGGTAAACAAAATGTAAAAACGTGGTCGTGAGAGACAGTACGCCAAGGATACCCTGAAATCCTGGATACACAATACATGGCGTATTCGGGGTATCCTTGCCGCACTGCCCAAGCAAAATAGCACCTTTGCGTCAGAGGCGTCAAAATTTTATGCAGCCTCACGACTACGTTTTGATGATAATTAACCAATGAGCAGGCAGGAAAAAGGGGGAACAGTGGTCAGGGTCGTATTCTCGGCACGACGTAAAGAAAGATGGGAATGGGCACATGTGACAGGCCGACCTGTAATGGATGGAGAATAGCATGAAGACCTGGTTTTAAAATTTAAAACAGAGAAGCAGCTACCTAGGAAAGTCAAGACGAGAAATGTAACCGCTTTCGGTATGCTCAACATTCATGTCTTTCGGGGGTAAAGGGTGGAAAAGCTGCTAGAATCAAAATAATTCATATCCTGAAGGTGCGCCAGGAGATGTGGCGGAAGGAAAAAAATTGTTTACCCCAGATTTTTATTCAAATAGACGGATGTTTTCAGTGTGTTTACAGCGTTTATACGCGACTTGCTTATCGGGATTGACTTTTTTCTTTAACCCACACTGAACAATGTTATGCTGTCTGGCCTTCAATTAGTAGGATCTAAATAATATTTAGCTGGCTGATTGAACGTGAAGAACCATTACCCTTCACGCCCCCCCCCCCACCTTAAATGTTATTTTAATACAGGTTCGCGCGGAAAATGATTTTAGCGCGTTCAGTCAACAAAATTTGGCTCGTGATCCAGAAACAGGGAGGTGGGTCGAGAAGCTGGTGAGGGATGCGGGGACGATGGCAAAAGGGGGGTTGCATGAGGAGGAGAGTTGTCTTCATGTCTTGATGCAACGGCATTTGATATCATGTCGACCGCACTGCACATCGCGCCAAAGTGCCCCTACACCCTTGGGCCTCCGATAGTGTCCCTTTTGGTGACCCTATAGCCCTGTGTCCATTTCCATCCTGAACCCGGTGCGACATGTCGCTAAAATTTGGAAACCACAAGGCAGGCAAGCAATTATGGTGGCAAACTGGTAACTGCCGATGGCTGGGTTCCGGTGCTCCTCTGAGGCTCTAACAGAATCGGCAAAAGCCCCCTCCGGCCATCCCATGGTCAGAATACAAAAATATGCACACAGCTGATAAGCCCGTTCTGGACAGCAGGAGAAACTAGGAAGCAAAAGGCCTGATGGGGGCTGGGGGAGCTGCTGTGAGGTTAGTTCTTACTTCTTGCTGTGAGGTTGGCAAATAAAAAGCCCCTTTCCTCCATTTTTGGGCCCCCTCCCGCCCCCCCTCTGTTACTGTTTTCTTGTCTCAGGCTCTCAGCTGCACACTAGCTACACTTTGACCTCTGGCCGGAGACCCAAGGTGTGGCCTACGCCTGGGCCGTAGGCCGGTCCATGTTAAGTCCCAATCGGGCGTTTGGCGGCAGCGGGGAGGCCTGCCAATGGTGGTCTCGTAGCGGAAAGAGAAATCCTACCCTCGCCCCTGCGGGAACGCACCAGTCCGGGATCACCTTGTGATCGCAGGCGGAGAATCTAATATTCGTTTCTGCCTTGACACGCGTTGAAGCTCGACGGGATACCAACTTTCCCGCCGACAGTGTGTAATCCACTCAACCACCCACCCACCCACTGACAGAGCGCATTCAAAACTCATCTTCTCGACAAGAGGCATCATCACATTCAACATCCACTAAATTAGTCTTCTTACCTCTAATATCTGGTAATATTTATAATACCCGAGTAACTGACATGGAAGCCACTCGGTTCAATCGACCTTATCTTGGAGGTCGCGGCTGCCGGGCGCATCGCTCAAGCATCAGCCGACATGTGAAATGCAGAGCTGCGGATTCGATTTCGAAAACTCCCGACCCAGCCCCAGCTGTGCATCGACTCACGAGAAGGCTCCACCTCTCCCATGCAGCTGCCATGCCCCTCCTCCTCTGCTTTCAGGTACGGAACTCTCGCCCTGCTGCCGGTGCAGCCAGCATGACATCTCATTTGATCATTGGTGTGTATCAGGCAGTGCAGATCAGGCTAGCCCTGTCACACTTCAGTGCTTGTGTGATTCAGCTACAATTCAGCTACATCATGACCTGTGGCTGAAGGGGCTCGTGCAGCAAGCCCTGCTGCTTGCTTAAATCACTGACTGTAAGCCGGTCCATGGTTCTTCCCCATCAGCCCTGTCTTTGACTGCCCAGACCCCTTCCAAAGAGCAGATATGGTGTGCACCATACCCCTTTTAGTGTGCGCATACGAAAATATCCCCCCCCCCCCCCCACCGGAACCCGCTCGATGCATTTCCCGTGTCAAACCCTGGATGACAGCTCAGTGCCTGAGTTGATTCTTTATCACGACCCAGCTAAATGTCATCGGCACTCCCACCTCTGGCTCATTTGTGGCATGCCGTGCTGCTTTAGCCACCAGCCGTAGGCAGGTCCAGGTTTGGTCCCAATCGGACCTTATAAGGCTTTGGGGCGACCTGCCGAAGGTCAACTCGTAGCCGAAAAAATGAACGCTGGAGCTGATCTTGCCTGCCTCCTTATATGGTAAGCCTGGTGCTTGCTTCAACAACTCAAGCTGTCTCTCCCTGATCAATGTGGGGCCGGCGCTGGGAATGCTCTCCTCCTTGTCTCTCTCCCTAGGGTAACCCTCGGCCCATGCTGCACTGTTTCCATAACCCTCATGCCTCTGCGGGACGTAGTTTTCTTTCCTTCTTTCTGGAATGGTCAGCTCCTTTCGTTCTGACTTTCTCCCTCAATCTTATGGCTCTTCGCGTCCCGAATTGTTTCTCCCCTTATGGCTCCCCGCGTCCCCCATGCTTGTTGACTGTGACTGGTGCGCTCTTGTCTGTTTCATTTAAAGTTGGTGGTCTCCCTCAAGCTCGATCTGCCTGGCCCTTTCGCAGAAGGCTGTGGGTGGTTGCGTCAACTGTGCAGCAACAAGTGTGCAGTGCCTGCCTGCCTGCCTGGGCTAAACTTAGCCTATCAAGCTTTTTGTTTTATGCACCCAAGACCTGGCAACTCCCCGTCCTGCCTTGTACGGAATGGGTATTCCATACCTTAGGACATGTTCACATGTCCGTTTCTCTTCTCCTCGGACTGCTTGACTACCGCACTGATCTCACGGCTCTTCACGTCCCCACTTCTGCTGCAGCGATAGGCTCAGACCCGGTCACGCCACAACTCAGCAACGCCTGCAGTTATTTTTCTCCTTTTGATGCTATTCCCCAATTTTACACCTTCCACATCCCCACATATGCTGCAGTGTTACGTTCAGACCCGGTCACTTCCTGACCCAACTGGGGCTGGGGCTGGGGCTGGGGCTGGGGCTATTTCATTGTTTGACAAATTGAAGCTTTCTTCAATCAGATCCGGTCACTCCCTGACTGTTGGGGCTGTGGCTAGCTTTGTTTTACTGTTTTATTCTGTTTTATTCTTTGAAGCTACCCCCAGATCGTGCTGCCTTCCACATCTACACTGCTGCTGCAATGCTACGCTCAGACCTGGTTACTCCCCAACCCGGCAATGGCTGGGGCTGGCTTGGTTTCACTGTTTATTTTTTGACGCTATCCCCTGATGGTACTACCCTCCCTCAACTAATCACTTCTGCTGCAGTATTACGCTCAACCCGTCACTCCCTGACCTGACTGGGGCTGGGGCTGGGACTGGGGCTGGGGCTGGGGCTGGGGCTGTTTCACTTATTCATTGTTTTACTCAACCCTCCCAATCTTGGACTCTTATCCTCCCGATCTCACCACTCCCCACGTCTTGCCTTTTCTGCCTCAGGCCACTGCATCTGCATCAGATGCCACCAACCCGGTTGCGTCACTGGTGTCCAGCGCGTCTGCAACAGCGGCATCCAGCCCAGCTGCGTCACTGGTTTCCAGCGCGTCTGCAACCGAGGCATTCAGCCAGGCTGGACCTAGGAACACCCCCCTCAGCACCGCCGTTGAGGCCCCCAACGAGGATGTTGATGACACCTCGGTTGACGGCGCAGGGCCCACGGGGCCTCTCACCACCCAGGAGATCTACGCCAGGCAAGTTTTCCCACACTTGTGCAAACAATAAATGTACTGCAGGCAGCCATATCATGACCCTACAGAATATAACAGCCTCGTCCACGGCCTCTATCCAGCCATTCATCGCCATAGATTGTGACCGTAATCCAGCAGGTGGACCTTAATGTCCTCCTACCTGCCTCATGCACAAAGCCCAGGGTGCACAAGCATGTGCCCATATCGAAACCCACAAATGTCACAAATATCAAATGTACCCCCCCTGCCCCCCTGCCCCTCACACACCACCCTCTGGCACGATTTCTGAATTGCAGGTACCCCTATCGCAACCCGCAGACATCCCCCCTCCACCCTGCCCCTCACACTCACACCACCCTCTGGCACGATTTCTTAATTGCAGGTACCCCTATCGCAACCCGCAGACATCCCCCCTCCACCCTGCCCCTCACACTCACACAACCCGCGGCGCAATTTCTCAATAGCAGGTACCCCTATCGCAACCAGCAGACATCCCCCCTCCACCCTGCCCCTCACACTCACACAACCCGCGGCGCAATTTCTCAATAGCAGGTACCCCTATCGCAACCCGCAGACATCCCCCCTCCACCCTGCCCCTCACACTCACACAACCCGCGGCGCAATTTCTCAATAGCAGGTACCCTCTATCGCAACCCCACAGATAACCCCCCTGCCCCCTGCCCCTCAAACTCACACTCCACGCGGTACAATTTCTCAATTGCTGGTACTGCTATTGGAAATTAGGAACCCGACAGACATCCCCCCTCCCCCCTGCTCCTTAGACTCACATAACCTGCGGCGAAATTTCTCAATAGCAGGTACCCTCTATCGCAACCCCACAGACATTACCCCCCCAAGCTGCCCCCTGCCCCTCACACTCCACGCGGCACCATTTATCAATCGCAGGTACCCCTATCGCAACCCCACAGACATCGCCGCCTTCGTCCGCGACCGCTCTCCCGCTGGCGACCCTGAGGCCGTCCTGGCAGCGATTGATGAGTTCTCAGTTGCCTACCCAATGTCAGTACTTATTATAGTTTCACGGTATCCACCCTGTCGCCTTCAGAGAAAGGGCCTTATTGGGGCCGTGGGCCGGACGGCATGCTAAAAAAGACAGTCGTCTTTACAGCAGCGTCGTATCCACCCTGTCGCCTTAAGAGAAAGGGCCTTATTGGGGCCGTGGGCCGGACGGCAAGATAAAAAGACAGTCGTCTTTACAGCAGCGTCGTATCCACCCTGTAGCCTTTAGAGAAAGGGCCTTATTGGGGCCGTGGGCCGGACGGCAAGATAAAAAGACAGTCGTCTTTACAGCAGCGTCGTATCCACCCTGTCGCCTTCAGAGAAAGGGCCTTATTGGGGCCGTGGGCCGGACGGCAAGCTAAAAAAGACAGTCGTCTTTACAGCAGCGTCGTATCCACCCTGTCGCCTTCAGAGAAAGGGCCCGAGGGGACTGTATGGCAAGCTAGAAATGTCAGCTATCAGGGGAGACCTCTGGAAATGGGGTGTCCCAAAGGCAACCACCCTGTAGCCTTCAGAGAAAGGGCTAGAGTGGACCAGATGGCTTGACATGTCAGCCATAAGGGAAGGTGCTGGTTAGGGGGAATCCCATTGGATCCTGATGGATCTTGATGGATCTGATAATATGTGATCAATCAATGTCAATGGGACATGTTGGATCTCATGGGATCCTATGGATGCTATTGAACCTCATTGGATCCTGATGGATCTAATTGGATCTCACGGGATCCCAATGGATCTAATTGGGTCCCGTTGGAAGTTTAAGGAGATGTCGTTTCTGACCGGCCACATTTTCAGCTGAGGGCCCCAATGCTACATTGTGTACACAATTCTGAAGGTTGCAGATCTAGATCCTGCAATCTTGCTTAGTCCAAACCCTGGACTATGCATCCTAAACCTTAAATTTCGAGCTTCGATATTTAAAGGTTCTCCGGGGACCAAATGCTTGCCCTTTTTTTTCGAATCTACTGTTGACCTTTTTCCTCCCTTGGCTTGGACAAGAGACTCGACTTTTAACCCCTTACATGCATTTTATATTTTTATATTTACCCACATCCTGCCGTTCCGTCCTGTTCATGAACAAGATGGGTCCTGGGGCACTGCACCTGAACCCCCTTTTGTGTACCTGTATTCATGTTTTAATCCCATCCACCCCTACCATCCAGTTCAGGTACAGAATCGGCCTCGAGAAGGGTCCTATTTCGGAAGAAGAGTGCGGGGCCCTTAATGTAATCTTAGTTTCCACCATTTACCTCCTTTGGACCTCCTTTACCCTTTTATGCACTTACATCTTGCCCCTACCCTGTTCAGGTACAAGATTGATCCAGTGAGGGGGGAAGTTTTCTGTTACACCCCCATCCTGCTCCACCACCCTGTTCAGGTGCGAGTATCCCGTATATGTCTAACCCTTCTCTAAACATCACATCCCGCCCTTCTGCCTGTTCAGGTATAAGATTGGTCCCGAGAAGGGGGCTATATTGGACAGCCTTGTCCGCACATTGCAGCCGGACCTGGTGGTGGAGCTGGGGTCCTTCGTTGGATATAGTGCGGTAAGGATCGAGCACAAAAAGCAATGACGAAGAAATCCTGACACAGGAACCAGTACAGGAGGAAGAAACCCAATAAATATGGGCACTTAAGGTAGGGTACCATTGTTAAACCAGGGTTAAACCAGATGAAAACAATACTAGCAACGTTCAAAGAACCTCCAGATTTGTTTTCGTTGTCCCTGTTTTCTGGAAGTTGTGCTGGAAAACGTACCGTATTGTTAGTTTGTTACTCCAATTTCGTTTTTACCACGACATTTAAGAGGGCATGAATTACTGTTTTATTTAATATTGCGTCATTTTCACGGCAAAATTATCATTTAGGTCCAAACGCCGTCACAAACATCAATACGTCATTTTTGTGACTGACTTTGTGTGTGCACACACGATTGATCACAAGCCTAGCTTCCTAGCCCTTGGAATGGCCCGAGCTGCCGTCCCTTCTCATTAAACGGGCACCTCTTCCCCACTCCGCTCCCTCAGCACGAGTTGAATTGCCGTGGTGCCGTCCATCGGCCCCTGCGGTACTCCCCTCTTGCTTGCCTCTCGCTGGGTCCTGTCTAGGTGAAGGATTAAGATGATAATAATTGTCTTGCTTGCCTCCCCCTAGCTCTTGTTCCTTGTCTAGGTGAGGGTTATGATTCGATAATCGATTCACCTCTCTCGCATGCCTCTCCCTCGCTCCTTGTGTAGGTGAGGGTCAGGATAGATATCATTGCCCCTCTTGCTTGCCTGTTGCATGTTCCTTGTCTACCGGTTGGTGAACTATGAAGATTCTGTCAGATGATTGTATCCCTCCTGCTTACTCCTTGTTTTGTTTAGGTGAGGATATCTCGGCTGTTGAAGCCGGGCCAGGGCAAACTGGTGTGTGTGGAGGCCGACCCACAGGTGAGAAATAATCCCAGGAATCCTCGAACCCCAAGCTTGTGCCCCTTGAGGCCAAGCCAGTGCAAGCTGGTGTGCCTACAAGCCGCGGCCCAGAGGTGGATAGCAATGCCGGTGAGTATTGAACCTCAAACTAGCGGCTGTTGAGGCCAGGCCTGGGCAAGCTGGTGTGCGTAAATGCCGACCCGCAGGTGGAAAATTAAAACCAGCAATCATTGAATCCCAGACTTGTGCCTGTTGAGACCAGGTAGTGGCTAGGCCAGGGCAAGCTGGTGTGTCTTAAGGTCAACCCACATGTGGAAAATCATCCCAGTGGACAATGAACCCTAAACTGGCGCATATTGAGACCAGGCCAGGGCAAGCTGGCGTGTGTAGGGACGGACCCTCAGGTGTGACAGTATTCCCATGAGTGCTGATTATTTCCCATGATCAGAACCCTAGACCCTTAGACCCCACGAGCAGAAGCAGCAATTGACGGTTTTGGAGCATATAGGAGAACAGAAAAAGGTGGGGGGTGGGTGGGGGCAATCAAGTGCTTTCATGACATGGTTCTGTTGCCCGTCGACAACAGTTTAGTCAGTCAGTACTTAAACCCCGGTTGGTTGCAGAGCAGCTACTTTTTGGATGCTCTTGCCATAGCTACATGAATGGCCGACGATGGATACGTGTATCATGGTAGTACAGCGTTAACACTGACTGAGCCGATGGGTGCCACACCATGATCGGCCTGCAGCCTGAGGCCCATTAATCACCGCTCGTTGTAATGTTTGAGAGCAAGTAAAACAACTGTCTAAACAATAAATGAAATTAAAACTTAAGGTCCAAGCAGCAGGCATTTGCTGCGTGAGAGTTTCCACTCAGAAGCCGTGGCGCAGCTGGATTTTAGCTAATGAGTAGCTGAATTGTAGCTTATGCGTGGCTGAATTGTAGCTGATGCGTAGCTGAATTGTAGCTGATGGGTTCTGGAGCAGCCGGTGAAGGCCATGATGACAAACGTCACACATTTCGCGTTCTGACACTTCTGCCATGCTGCTGCTTGGTGTGTGGGGGCCACTGACGCGATAGATAATTTAATCAAAGACGAGGGTTGCGCTCGTAGCAGGACTTAACCATACGGTACACATTTTCTCTTTCGTGCCGTATTGCAGATTGTTGCGGCCATTAATGCTTCACACTTTGTGCTTTACCGGTGCTTTATCTCTGCCTTACGGCTGCGCCGTGTGCAGAGGCCTTTGACGCTGCGCCTAAGCATGCTGGACTCAGGGCCCGAGTGGTTCTGGAGCCATGTATGCTTGCCACCATGTCATGTTATTTTTGCCTCCCGCCGTAATTTGCTGAGGCCCTTGACGCGGTGCTAGCCTCAGCACAGCCTTAGACATAAAGTGGTTATGGAGCCATTATTGCTCGTCACCATGTCACGTCTTCGTATCCTGTCATCTTGCCGCAGTGTGCCGGGGCCCTTGATGCTGTGCTTAACTGTGCAGGCCTCAGAGACAGTGTGGTTCTGGAGCCATTAATGTTTGTCACCGCCTGCTTGTCAGCTATGCCATGTAATGTAATCCTGGTGTCGTGCTGCAGTGTACGGAGGCCATAGGTGCTGTGCTTCTTCAGCACAGCCTCGGGCAAAGAGTGGTTCTGGAGCCATGAATGCTTACCACCATGTCATGTAAATATGTAATCCTGCTATCTTGCAACAGTGTGCGGAGTCCCTAGATGCTGTGCTTGCTTCATCACGGCCTCAGATGTAGAGTGATTTTTGAGCCATGAATGCTTGTCAGTTGTCACCATGCCCTGTCTTTGATCCTGCTACCCTTTTGCAGTGTGCCGAGGCCCTCGATGCGGTGCTGAAGCATGCCGGCCTCAGAGACAGAGTGATTCTGGAACGGGGCCTGGCAGGGGACGTGGTGGGCGGCCTGAAGGCGAAATACGGCCAGGCACAACTCTTGTTTGAGGTGAGTTAGGAACAGCTCCTGTTTGAGGTAATAGGGCAGGGGAGGGGGGACGTCTGCATGCGATCCATCTCCTGTTTGTTGCGGCGAGCTCAGAACAGCTCATGTTTGTGGAGAGTCAGAAACAACTATTGTTTAAGATGCTAAGGCGAGGACAGGGGGACAGTGCAGCATCAGTTTGTTGCACAGAGGCGACTAGTTTAGGGTGTAGGGTTTAGCGACCGTAAGGCGAGGACAGGGGGGCAGTGCAGCATCAGTTTGTTGCACAGAGGCGACTAGTTTAGGGTGTAGGGTTTAGCGACCGTAAGGCGAGGGCAGGGGGACAGTGCAGCCTCAGTTTGGTGCACAGAGGGGACTAGGTTAGGGTTTAGGGTTTAGCGACCGTAAGGCGAGGACAGGGGGGCAGTGCAGCATCAGTTTGTTGCACAGAGGCGACTAGTTTAGGGTGTAGGGTTTAGCGACCGTAAGGCGAGGGCAGGGGGACAGTGCAGCCTCAGTTTGGTGCACAGAGGGGACTGGTTTAGGGTTTAGGGTTTAGCGACCGTAAGGCGAGGGCAGGGGGACAGTGCTGCCTCAGTTTGGTGCAAAGAGGGGACTAGGTGTCTAAGCAACTAGACAGGGACAGGGCAGGGGCGGGACCCCAGCTCCTGTTTGAGGCAAGTTTGGATCAGCTCCTGTTTCAGGTGTTGAGACCAGGATGGGGGCGGGGTGCAGCCCCAGTTTGATCTCCGGATGTGACTAGGTTTCTAGGCAACTAAGCAAGGATGGGGCGGGAGGAGGGGCAAGCAGTCGCGGGTCCTGTTTACTAGCGGCCAGGCGACTAGGCAACAAGGAAGCAGGCAAGAATGGGGCAGGAGATGCCCGAGAAGGGGCTTGTCTTCAGCCGCTACCGCTCCTGTTTGATGTGTACAGGCAAGTAGACAACAAGGAAGTAGACAAGAATGGGGGCGGGAGGAGGGGATGGTGCTCCCAGCTCCTGTTGATGGAGCGGCTAGGCAACTAGGTAATAAGGAAGTAGATGAGGATGAGGCAGGATGAGGGGCAGGCGGTCCCAGCATTCCATGCTGGGCTCCTTTTTCATCAAGAACCGCTCCAGTGTGATGTAAAGAGGTGACTGGGAAACTGGCTGACCAGGTACAATCACACTTTTATACAGGACCACTGCAAGGCCTGTTACTTGCCAGATCGCTTGGTGGATGAGTCATCGGGTATAATGCGTCCATACTTACGTGTCCATACTTGTGTGTCCACACTTATGTGCCCATATGCCCATTATTACAGGACCACTGCAAGGCCTGTTACTTGCCGGACCTCCTCATAGCTGAGTCATCGGGGCTGATGGCGGCGGGGAGCTGGTAAGAGGGAAACGAAAGATTAGGGTTTAGGATGCTAATGAGGGAAATGGTTAAAAAATATGTTTTTGATCGACCTCCTAGTAACTGAGTCACAGGGGCTTGTGTCCTTGGGGAATTGGTAAGAGGGGAATGGCAGTTCAGGATTTAGGGTGCTAATGAGGGAATGGCTATTTAGGGTTAAGGGTGCTAATGAGGGAATGGCTGTTTAGGGTTAGGGGTGCTAATGAGGGAATGGCTGTTTAGGGTTTAGGATGCTTATGAGGGGAATGGCAGTTCAGGATTTAGGGTGCTATGAGGGAATGGCTGTTTAGGGTTAAGGGTGCTAATGAGGGAATGGCTATTTAGGGTTTAGGATTCTGATGAGGTGAATGTTTGGAGTTGAGTCATTGTCAGACCTCTTGGTGTCCGAGTCATCTGAGAGTGTCACACCGCTTCCTTAACCTCCATGCACCTGATATGATGCCTTCATAACAGGACCAATGCGGACAGCATCATATATGCTGGCGCACAGGATGCCTGCACCTTTGTTGCGGGACCATTGCCCAAAATGGTGCTGAGCCTCCTCGGCCCATCCGCGCTGCTGTCTCAACCCTTACACCTCCGTCAGGCATTGTATTTTCAATCATTGATTATGTGATGTTTGATCCCCTGGCCTGCCACAGGACCATTGCAGATAGCATTATGCATCCTGGCACCCCGGGTCAGCACTTAGCAGATGCTCCTCGGCCCATGCTGCACTGGCGCACCTTTTTCTTAACCCTCACGCCTCTGCGCGTCAATTTATTTATATTTCTGGATTACTGGGTTGTGTGATGTCAACTCCCCTGTCCTGCCACAGGACCATTGCAGATAATGTCATTTACCCTGGCGCCCCATACCTGTTGGAACATCTAGCAGGCACCGGCCCGGCTGGCACAGCAGCAGGTGAGGCTAGGGTTCGGGAATTTGGGGTGGAGGACTGGAGGGCGAGGCAAAGGTGTGAACGTGTGTGAATGGTCCTGTGGGTAAGGACTGCAAGTACATATTGGGTTAATGGGCTTGAAGGTTTAAACCCTCAACCCTTGTGTGGGGGGGAAACATGCAGCCGGTAATGGGTGAGTGTTACCCGTATAATAATTAGTGTGTGGGAAATGGAGGTATACCAATTACAGAGACTCTGACAGATGGCGGATTTGATGAATGGCTCCTCTAGGTGCTTTTCTGAACTTGGATTCCGGTATTGAACAATGGGTTGGTCAAGTGCATCTAATAAGTTGACAACCCGCCAGGACAGGAATGCGTCACCAATCCCACTCTACACTTCCATGGTAGCACAATCCCACTCCACACTTCCATGGTAGCACAATCCGGGTAAGCCTTTGCCGTATGGTTCCGTATGGTGCCATATTGCACTAGCTTGGTAATCCAATTGGGCTTCACCTGTGCCGTATCAAGCCGTATCTTGCTACCTTGCACACTTCTGCAGACTCCTCTGATGACACAAGCAGAACAAGCAGGCGGTACGAGGCAGTCATAGTTCCGGCACGGTACGAGTACGACCAGGCCTGGAACCCGAATTGGACCCCGAAGCGGGACGGCATGTCCGTGGCGGTGCTGCTGGAGGGGTTGGACAGCGGCGGTATTGAGCGGGAGAGACGGCGGTTAGGGGAGTTCTGTGCTCTGCAGCCGGGCGGGGCGGCAGGGCTGACGCGCCTATCCCCTATTGCTTGATAGATTGATGACCCTAGATACCGTAGCCGCGAGGAGCGGTGCGGACGGCGGACTGTGGAGTTCTGTACTCTGCAGCCCAGTGGCACCATTGGGCTGCTGAAGCGCCTGTCTCCTCATACATAGGATGGTGCATACCCGCTGGTCCCTGCTTGACGCTCGGCCACGTGGGACTGGTAGCATGGTTGCACAATCCGGCTTCACCTGCAGCGTATCACACCATTTCGTACCGTATCGTGCTGCCTTGGTAGTGCAATCCGGCTAATCCTGTGCCGTATCTTGACGTTTCATGCCGTTTCGTGCTACCTTGGCTGGACGGGGATGTGCACGCTTCATTCCAATGTCCATGCACACCCAAGACCATGGTGCAGCCTTGCCACCTTCTTATGTGAGGTGGGCAGTTACAAGGAACATGGCCACCTCATCCAAGGTGCAGCCATGCTCACACCCTATGTGACGGGGCAGGAACTTGGAATCCGGTGCACTAGACAGGGGTTGAGACAGGATCGCGTTGCTCTCCACTTGTATGGGAATATTATGGATCCATGACTCGGGGGTCCAATGCAGCAGTTGGGAAGGGGGGTGGGCTGACAAGCCTGTCTCCTCATGTCAATGACGTTTCACCTCTGGGCCATGGGCCATGGGTCTGGGTGCATTAGAGGAGCTGGAGCGGGGGGCAGCCACCCCCACCTTGCGCGAGGCAGCAGCTGCCCTACAGCGCCTACCCATCACAGAGGTGTTGGCACTCGTTGACGCAGCCTACTAGCAGGCACAGCTAGACGCAAGTGGCGGTGGGGACCCCAGGGACCTTACCTTCGAGCACAGATCTGCGGCGACCTACCAGGTCTGGTTCCAGTTCACGGCGGGTGCCGTGCTGGCGCAAGCCAGGAGCCGCACTAGCCAGAGGGAGTGTGCTTGTGTGCGCATAAATGTGCGACTGCGGCTCGGCGCGATCAGCACGGCTGATACCAGAGGACGGCGCAACGGTCAGCGGCGATAGGCTCGCTGCTGCCAGCGGTGTTGGGCACGGGGGGATAGCGAGCAGGTGGAGGATGTGCTACATGTTTGCTTCCAGTGCCCTAGTGTCAGGGATCAGGTACGGGAGCGGGGGTGAGCAGGTCCTCCGGGCGCTGCCACTAACTTCCACCAGCTATACCAGGCTGAGCAGGGGTGGGATGCACTTGCTTTTGTGGACTGTGCTGTGGGCATTTTTGAGGGTTAGTCTCTAGGGATTCTGAGGCACCGGTGTCGTTTGCCTTTCCGGCCTTCTCTTTTGGTATTTTTTTGTTGTTGTTGTTTGCCCCCTTTTTCGTTTCTTCTCTTCTCCCCTCTGATCATTGGGGCGCCCTCGCGGCCAAGCAGGGGTGGGATACGCTTGCTTTTGTGGACTTTTCTTTTCTTATAGGCTTTGTTGAGGGCTGGTCTCGAGTGGAACTCAGGTGTTGGACTTGGTCTTCTTTGCCTTCCCGGTCTCTCCTTTACTTCCTTTCCCCCTCTCTTCCTTTTAGTTCCTTCTTTACTCCCTTCTGAACAGTTGGACGCCCACGTGGCCGAGCTATGAGTGGGCCCAGAGGTGTAACGTTATTGATCCGCAGAAATGTCCCAGTTCAACAGATTCAGCTTAATTTACATCAAACACTCCCTTATCTGCACATTCGCACTGCAATGAATGCTTAAGAATTAGCAAATACGGATGAACATGATGAGCTCGTCAGCTGAATGAGCCGGAGCAACAGCTACAACAGAAGTTGCAGACTTGCAGGATTAGCAGCAGCACCCGGAGGCGAAGCAGCAGCCAGAACACGCAAGGACAATTGAGGTGATGCACCTGCAGATGCAGGGGGGGGCTGTGTCCAGAAAGGCAGCTGCTGTTGCATGAGCATACAGAGGAACAACCAAAGCAGCAGTAGCAGAAGCAAAAAAAGCCGGAGCAAGAACAGCTTCAACAGCAACAGGAACAACAACATGGGCAGCGGCAACAACAACAGATGCGACATCCTGGCATCTATGACAAACTGGCACACAATATTTGCCTTCTTCACATCTGCACTGCAATAGATGCCTAAGAAATATCAAATACGGATGAACCTAATGAGTATGATCAGCTGAATGAGACGGAGCAGCAGCAGCAGCAACAGCAACAGCAGCAGCAACAGATGGAGGCAAGGCAGCAGCAAGAACACACAAGGAAACTTGAGGTGATGCAGCTGTAGCTGCAGGGGGGGGGGTGTCCAGAAAGGCAGCTGCTGTATTAACGGCTGCTGCTTGCATCAGCATAAAGAGGAACAGCCTGAGCAGCAGCAACAGCCACAGAGGCAAGAATAACCCATCTGAGAGAGGCCTCTATCTAGTGGTTTCCAAATTCCTCATCTCAAACAAGAGGCCATGTGCCGCAGCCTCTGAGTGCCTGCCTGGCCTCCAGCCCGGCCTGAGACCGACTCTCAGCACTGATAGCCCATCTGAGCTAGGCACAGCAGGCCTGCACTGGCTGCTGCGCGGCATGCTGAGTCAGCTCCCGGATCTTCTCCTCCTGAGGGGAGTTCTTTGCCGGCCAGCGCGCTGCTCAGAGTATCATACGTTTGATCCAGCCACTCCCTGCTGCATGACGGGACCGCTCCCTGCCGTGACTGGGACAGATGATCCGGGACCTGTCTGGTGCCTGGGGCTGGGAGGCTGAAAGAGGGGTCTTGAGCAAGGACCCACACAGCTGCTGCCAGGGATCGGACGCTGGAGCCCGGCATAGAGAGGGTGGCCACGGTCTTTAGGAGATTTTTGCGGAGGTTGGCCTGGACAGCAGGAGTAGAGTCATGAGGCATTTACTGTAAGCTTGACATGCTCTGAAAGAAAGAAAGGCAAGGACACTGAGCCCTAAGGACAGAAGAAAAAACTTGGCCATGAGTTGAAACACCATTCTAAACCTGCTATTATTTAGTATCATGAGACAAATGGGAAATCAGACGATCGGGAAATGTGGGAAACCAATCACGCGAACAAAGGCCAGTCAGCACTCCGCAGGATGGCATAGTGCCAGGAGGTCAAGATCTGCCAAAATAGAGGATTGAGTGGGTCCTTGGAAATCGGCAACCCTATGCGCCGAGATTGGCTATCTCAGCTATCCATGGACAGGCGTACTTGCTTACCGTATCACTGTTGTTAATACCCTACTGACATGTTTTGTTCACACCCTCACCTGTTGCAAAGCTCCAAAGGCCCAGCTGGCGAGCATCCTCTCATCATCACCCAGGAGGCGCCCGCTTGGAACCCGATCGCGATCCTCATGGTCCTGATGCACTCCAGCAGTCTCCACGAGATCTGGTTGCACCCTCTCCCACATAGCCGCCAACCAGCCCTGAGGTGGCTGCAGCCTCAGTACCGCTGCGCCCCACACAGTCATCATCGCCTGACGGGGCGTGAAGCCCTGGCCTGATGGAAGGTTCACAACGGCTGATGAGGGCCCCGCTGCAGCATCAGGCCCGCCTTGTGAGGCAATGCTGGATAAGACCACAGACAGCATGGTGGACAAATCAACTGGCATGCGGGCCTCCCTCACGTGGTACTCAGCGATGAACACACGGCAGAAGGCAGCGCTGCCACTGCCATCACCGGGCGAATGCTGCGAGGGCCTGGAAACGGAATCCAAGCTAGTATCAAAGGGAGAATTAGCAGGTGTCAGCTGGCTGCTGCCTCCATCATCTCCGTGTTGCTGAACTTGCACGGCACGCTCTGCAGTGTCCAAGAGATTGAACACATCAATGACGTCTTTCGTGTTGCTGATCTCCTTCCACACACTTGCACACTTCAGAAGCCAGGTACTTGACAGCGGCCAGCGAAGGTCCAAAATGAGGCTGGCGGCCTCTGACTGTTGCTCCTGGGAAATATATGGCGTGAGTGAAATGTCAGTTTGGCAATAATAGCAGTAAGTACGGGTACAAGGCTGAATATTATGGAGAAAATTCAAGAGCTAAAACTGTCGCAAAGCAACATATATTCATATTTGATGCAAGTGGCAGGTGCCCTCCAACCAACGCGAGCATTAGCATCTAAATACAATCAGGCATGCCTTCCTAGCCATGAGAAAGAAGAAAGGTGCATTGTGGGGATGAAATTGGCTGTTTCAACAAACGATATGGCTACCTTTGAGAACTTGCTGGATGGGCCCAACATGATGTTCAGGAAGGCGTCCCCTTGAGTCATACCCCCAAGGAAGTCCTCCCTCCATTGGTATGACTGGATGGTGCGAAGCAGGGACAGGATCTGATCCTGAGACATGAAGGGCGCTGATGCCGTCATGCGTGTGGCCAGGCCTTGAAGCAGTTCCACCTCAGGCTCCACACTGGTCCCTAGCTGCTGCAACGCTTGCACAGCCATGAGGATCTCAGAGGGCCCAAAGCTGTAACAACCTCGCTCAATGATGTATTGCAGGATCCCGTTCACCAGGTCATTCAGAGACGGATCGGGGCTGATGGGCCTGTTGGTTGGGGATGATGAGCATGAGGCTGCAATAGCTTCAAGAAGTCTGACAGCTGTCCTTGCACTGCACTCCTTCACTTGCAAGCACCTGTCCGCCTCCTTGAGAATGAGGCTCCTCAAATCCTGAAGCAAGCCAATTATATCAAAGGAAGATGAGAACTTTGCCATGAGAGCTATGACCTCCACATCTGAGTTTCCTATAGACAACCAACGGATGGCGGCAAGGCACAGATGCATCCCTGGTTGCAGTCCTAGGGCGTCCACTGCCATCAGCAGGTATCCCGGCATGTCTGTATCTGCGCAATCTGCATCCAGCTCTGAGGACCACTGTCCATAGCAATAACCTGGCTGAAATCCACGACTAGAAGCAGGGACCTGTTGGGCCGCACTGTCACTGCTGTCAGGCTGTCTGTAGATGCCATGCAGGAGCCACAACATAATGCAGGCGGCAGTTCCCCTCTGACCAGAGTAAACAGGGCCAGGGGCATGTACAAAGAAACGAACAAGTGGGACGGGAATAGAGGCATCACGAGCAGCTTCAAGCACAGGCAGCCAATCCACTATCCAACTTGGCCAGCACTCCGATTGCAGGGCTAGTATGCGCTGCTGGACTGCATTAACCACATCAAGGCCGGGCCCCAGGTGCCGCTGCCTTGAAAATGTACGCAGAACTTGCATCAGATCGGGTGCTGACATGCTGTTGATAACTGGAATAGTCAAGGCCAGCAGCGTTTCCACTTCGTAGCTGATGTCTGATGGGAATTTCCCCTGGGCTGTTAGCTGGACCTGCCCGCTGATCTGCTGCTTGTGCCTGGGAGCGTCAGCCGTGGATGGAGATCTCTTGGCCTGAATGAAAGGCTGGTAGCCAGCTGCTGGCACTGCACGCAGGAACTGAGAGAGGGCATTTTATAAGTAGCAGCAGTGCCACATGAAGTCCCTAAAAATGCTGTCAATCTCCGCGGGCAATCTAGCAAGCTATCAACATGTTAATCAGTCACAGAATTACAAGTATTCACCTTTCTATCTATCCTTTAGACCGGTGTCAAGAAGACAAAAAGGGAGGGAGATCGATGACGATGTGTGAGAGAGATTTATTATTGGTGTTGGTGCTTTTACTGCGCTGCAGGGTCACAGATATTCCTGCCTCATCTAGCTCATCATCAAAAAGTGATGTGAATCCAGGCATTTATACTCTGGTTTTCCTGCATTTAATACATTTTCACAATCCAGAATAACCCGGCTAATTGGGGTTTATATCATCAACGGAATCCACATTGTGAGGTTATCAACTAATGACTTGCCTGATGACAAATTTTCGTAAAAAGGCCAGCAGATGGGAACCCTCCCATCTCCTGCCACATTTTGGCCAAGGGGTTAAGCGGCCGATTCCCAGGATTGGGATACTCAAGTGGCAGCATCAACAGAACCTGAAGGATGTGGTCTGGCTCGATAATGTCACACCCTGACACAAGCAATGACAGATGGTCAACAAGGTGGTATTATAAGACGCTGTTATAATGAAAGAATATGCCAGTGTACACCCTTTATAACTAAGGCGGTATTAATCAGCACCTGCTAGTAGGTACAGCTTGCGGATATCATGCTCCCTTTGGGACGTGAGCATTATCTTAATAAGGATGCATGTAGAGATCATCGCCCTTGTTCGTATTATGCTGTGCACCAATTGTATGGATGGTTGGGGCATGCATTTCCTGGCCCGTTTTCCTTGCTTGGGCTGGCGTCATGGCCTGTCCACCTTCCGCTCACCTTCATGGAAGGCCACGAGCCTTGCTTCCTTTAGAAAAACCAGGCCGGACACGGATCCCCAACGCTCATCATCAGATCCGGCTGATGCTGCAGCTCCTGGCAGCTCCCCTACTTGAGCGCCTTTGAGACTCGAATGCTTTAGCAGCAGAGCCTGCTTGGCATCCTGGAAAGAGATTCCACCCTCCTCCAGAAGAGCACGTAGCTCCAGTCCGCAGTGGCAGGCTTCTGCTTCACTTCCAGCAGACATCAGTCCTAGGAACAAGTGATAGGCCCCTATCATCTCGCCGCTCATCTGGGAACCCTGCTCCGCTGCCAACCTCTTTGCCGCCAGAAGACACTCCTCGGTAGCTGGGGACAGAGTGGTACGAAGAGCTGCAATGGGGCGGACACTATGAGACCTGCGCAGGTGCATACGGCATGAAGGGAATTACTGTGTATATCGACGGTAATAACACAAGGTCACAAGCCATCTAGCCAGGAATCCCAGGACAAAATTATATATGATCATCTAGATTTTTCCAGCCTAAATCTTTCTTTCTTTACTTGAGATGTTCTCTAGCGCACAGATGGGATGTGGGTTTGTTCTCACTTAATTTCTGTAAGTCGACTGGCTCTCTAAAACAGGGGGGGGAAATCGTCTTATTGGTAAATACTAAAATTCCTAGGTACCTTGTTTTTGTTAACCCTGTGAACTACCTGATTTCGGAAAATTGAAGTCTGCAACACACCCACCTACTGTTGCTCCTCAAATTTGGGATGCCGCTGCTGCCAAAGCAATCTCCTGAGGTAGGTTGCTGGCTGAGGCTGCTGGGTGATCTGCCTGCTGGAGTGAGCTGATGACGTTGCTGCCGAAATAGGCAATTGCATGATAAGGTAGATCGTCGTGCACCTGCTGGAGCTCGTGTAGCTGCCAGAGAGGGCCTTGGAAGCATGACGTTTCTTGCAAGTATGAAGCACACTGATGCAAATGTGTAAAATATGTGCCCCGGGCAAAAACAAAGAACGATGTGAGGTTTATTTTACATGTAAGCCTGACTGATTCTGGTGAATTTATCTGCGTGCCAATGAAGCGAATCGTCAAATAAACTGTTTGATGATTTCATTGGTCGACGCATCAAAGGGGCATCATCGACCGCAATGGTTTAACCAGGGTTTATCCACCCGTGCATCCATGCATGCGTCAGCCCGTGGTTGGGATTTCGCCAGGTCTCTGGTTCTCACTATTTATTTCAGCGTGCAGTGTTGGTGTTCGATGTTTTTGTTGGTATTGCGATCCATTGTCGTAGATAGAGAAGTGTGACTCCTGAGGGAGCGAGCGAGGGAATGAAGGACCACAGCAAGAACCTCGCGGCCAATCACCGCACCCGCCATTGGCTACATATCTTGCATATCGAGTGATTGAGACTCGAGCAGAAAGCGTGCGTGGGAATTGACCGTCTTGTATAGCTCCTACGACAAGCTGCGGGTGTGTGCGACCCATCCGGTATTTCGGTGGCTTTCAGCCTGCTGTCAAGGCGCTCATCTCAAAGTCTCAACGCCCGCCCCAGGACAGCACCTTGTTATTTTGTATACGCAGGTGGGATTCAGCAGGCGGAATACGCTTGCTATGTCATGACAGTCATCTGATAAGCTGCATCCCAGTATATCCCTAGACAAAAAGATAGGAAGGCAAGCATGCTGCTGCCCGATCTTAAGGACAGACATCGTCCGGGACCCCATGCAACTAAGCTCTGCCGATGTGCCGATGCTCCCCCCCACAGGCGCATTCGCATGGATCCGCAGGGAAGCAGCCATGCAGCGGACGGGGACCTAACCTTGTCGGGCCTTGGCCGGTGGTCCCAGCAGCATACTTTGCTTAACCAAGTCCCTGTGACCGCAGGCCATCTAGTTGAGCAGGTGAAGCGCGCTTAAATAAATAAATAGTGGCATACCCTTCAGCATGGTGAGATGCAGGATGGACTCTGACATATTTCACGACCAGTATTTCAAGCTCACTGATTGAGTTTAAACGCCAGGGTGCACAATTGCACATGACGTCAAGCAGCACGAAGGGACCACCCCATACGATTGAAGCATATTACTCATGGCCTCCATTGTTTTTTGCATGGCCCAGAGGTGTGATGTCATGGACTCATGGCCACCTTCTGCTCCAGCACGTATCTCTCATTCCATATCATGGGTGCATATAATCAGCTCCTCACACAGGCATTGCCTTTCTTTCCTCTTATGCATTATCCCTTGACTTTCCCAGCTGTCTTTTTGTTTGTCGACGTGGCCGAGCTTCATTTCAGCATGGCCCAGTGGTGTTTTGTCATTAACAGGCAGTGCCTATTCCACAAACGTTGTCGAACACTGTTGAGCAGAATTCCTCCTTTAACCTAAAAACGGCCACCAGCCTGGGGAACTTGGTGCAACAAGTCCTGTTGATTGGGCCACCAACTGGTAGTAAGCCTCTTAATACTTGCTCCGAATCAGCCCATTATTGGCCACCCTGCTGCAGCACTCGTCAGGTGGTCTAGCTCGCACTAAAACAAACACTAGTACTGGTAAGGACACGTGTCCCAGCTAAGTAAGCATGCATGGTGTGAAGTTGGGAATGCACTTCAGAACGCTCAATATACGAATCAACGATATGAAACAATCTGCGCTGCCCCTTGGGATTTGAGTGTTTTGTAAACAACACAGCCTGGCCACACCGAGGTCATTATTCAGCTGCGCATCGGAGGCTTAGGGTTATCGGCTTGCAACAACTAAACATTGAACCCTAGCAGTTTCCATTTCGCCTTCAACATACCAACACAGCTTACTGTGTTGCGGCCGTAGGCCAGCCAGGCCGTAACGCTTCTTGCCGCCCCCCGGACAAGTCAAACACATCATGAGAGTGTCAAGTACTGTCGACATGTGCTGCCCGCTAAATTTTCAGATGAATCAGGCATCAACATTGGGGTGAAAACCCTTGAACGCTCCTTGAGACACCAGGTTTTTGAATTAAGCTAGACGTGGCTGGCTGGCACATTGCTAGGTCATCACTGGTGCTTGTTGGGAGCGTGGCCTGTCTCACACTGCCCCTCAGCTTTCACGAGCTGGATATGACGGATAAGCACATCACTGAATTTGTGCATATTCTATCTAGATCTTCCCTCGATGTGCACATCACTAGATCATCACCGCTACATCGGGAGACCATCACCAGTGCATTAGGAGCAGGGTCTGCTGTCATCCCTTCAGCTCCAGCTAGCATCTGGCATTGAGAGCAGCCAGCATCGAGAGCGAGGTCTGCCCGCATCCCAGTGGCTCTGGGGATTATCTAGTCAATGGCATGATAGGTCTGGGCCCTGCTAAAAAAAGATTGACCGCGTGGGCGCCCAACTGTCCATCTGGGGATTATCTGTGAAGCCAGCTGAGGAGCTTGCGGGGCCGGGCTGGGGCCTACAGCAAGCAAACAGAAGTTTCAGATGGATTTCAGATTTTGACAGCCCATAAATGACATCAATGAAAGGAGAGGTTCAGTGATCAGGGTAAGGGTCAAGAAATCGGTGGCTTTTCAGAAAAGTCCAGGGTGCAGGGTTAGGGCAAGCAAGGCTTTTCAGTTGGATATCAGATTTTGACAGTCCATTGAATGCCATCAAGGCGCACAAGAGTAAAACGCAGAATGGAACTCAAAGTTCCGGAGGGCGAACCAACATCGGTAGCACAAACTGGCTTAACCTGTGTGCCATACGGTTCATACCAGCATATCACGCCGTAGTGTGCTACTTGATAGTACAATCCGGCTGAATCTGCGCCATATCGAGCTGTATTATACGACCATGGGACTTATGGAGGCTGGTGGACCAGCAGAAAGGAGGAAAGACACATGTGCTCCAGGAGTTGCTAGCAAGTTTCTGGAACATAGCAGCTTGGGCCAGGGCCACATCCGCACCGCCACCATCTCTGCTAAGGTCCTGGACCAGCGCTTTAATTTCATATTAGGGTTCAAAGCCAGTTTGGTGGCACAGCCTTTTAGGATGTGCAGCCAGTGAGGGACTTCAGTGTCAGGGGGCAGGTGGAGGCGCCTTAAAAGATGTAAGGATGAGTGGGAAACAAGGAAATCCGGATTGAAGGCTTTCCAAGGGTGGTCGGTTACATTTATGTGCTGGTTTCTCACTTGAGTCAGCAGCTCTCCCGCTAGCAGGCTGATCCCGAAGGCCTCAAACGCGCTCCCGCCATCAAGGCTGTCCGTGGCCGAAGGTGCGAACCTAAGGGTAGGTCATTTGAGCAGGAGTGAGGAGTGAAGAGTAAGGAGCGGGGAGTGAGGAGTGGGGAGTGGGGAGTGAGGAGCGAGGGAGGCGACATCAGATGGACCAGGGGTAAGATGTTAGGGGGTGTGGCTCTACAGGAGTGTGCACACATGTTGCTGAGATTACGTCGTACAGGCCTCGCCGCCTCAGTCCTTGCAATTATTTTCTGGATCCTCACATTGAAATAAATACACGAGGGGCATGGCTTTCTTTATTCTGGCACTTCAGTCCCGCTTGATGGAAGGCAAGGGCAACAAGCGCAGAGGGGTAGAGAGAGGAAGTGTGCGTCAACCTTGGATCCATCGAGTCACGTACATGACGGTGTTGAAGGAGCTCACAATAGGAGGCAGGACGTGCAGCTTGTTTGCTTACTTGCATTCCTTACTTGCATACCCAAATATTGGAGCAGTGGCATCGGTAGCCTGCAACTGGTACAGAAGTCCATTGATACGAAAAATAGAAATTTCCGCTGCAGGCCAGGGAGTCAAAGTAACAGAATCACCACTGGTGGTCCACCCGGAGACAAATAGGCCACATCTGCACTAGTTTAGGGTTTAACTGAAGGGTATCGGATAATCATCACGTCACAGAAATGTTGCAATCTTTGCCTAGCATGATTAGGTGGACTTATGGTAACAGTGTGGATGGGGCCCCGGCCCCGGCCCCAGGCTGCGTTGTTTTCTGAACCTCCAGGCTCCAATAGCGCCTCCCCCTCATAGCTTTCCTCCTTTCCTTCTTTCTGGGTGGGCTGATGCATCATGGTGGCAGACCGCAACCTTTGATTACCAGGTCAATGATGTTACACCTCTGGGCCCTACCAGGTGAGGGGCCGTGCTTCTTTTAGGGTGATTAAGCTACAATTCAGCTACATTGTTCTCTACAGCTAGGTAAGCCTGATGCAGCAAGTTCTCTTCGATCGCTTTCGTCCCTGCCCATAGGCTGATCAAAGTTCAGTCCCCATCAGCCCAATGGTGAGCAGAGGTCTGCCAAAGGAAGCTCGCACTAGATTACTACTTGCATCATTTCACTGCACAGAATATAATTAACGACACCCCTGACAGTGGCGCAGGTCAGGGCTGAAGTTGTCAGGCAGAACAACAACATGGCGTGCATGCATGCAAGCATGCAATGATGATGCACCCATGCATGCAGAACATCCGTAGTCTAGCTATCGGTACATGGGTAGTTGAGAGCATGCCCCGCATCGCCACAGCTCAGCTTCTCTGCCCAGCTTCTAATCTGATCACCTACCCATCATAGAAATAAGAATCCGCCAGACGTGTGCTCCTCTGCGGAGTATTTGGCTGAGGCTGTATCGACAGAGGGTCCACGGCTGGTCGTTCCGGCTGATACAGCAGGACGAGCGCTGGCATGGTCAGAACGGACCGCCTGCTGTGCGCCGTGGCAATTGGAGAAACGTGCCTTCCATGCTGAGCTGCAGGTGCTCTAGGCGATAACGATGTGGTTGCTGAGGTGGAGCAGATGCCACAGATGCTGTTGGAACCGTGCAATGAAGCGAATCGATACATGCTCGAGTTGCTCCCCGTGTTATAGAGCTAATGGCACCGGGTGCCTTCCATGTCTGCATTTAAGAACATCCTATTTTGGATTTGAAAGAAAGATAATGCAGAGAGGCAGCTAGTGGGTACCACGCTCCAGCTGTAGCGCAAGTTGCACAACTCAGAAGACCCCTAGATTTGCGCTTTAATGAATCAGAAAGATGTTAATCTGGAACATCAGAGCGTGCTAAGTACGTTCTGCACATCGCCATACTAACTCCGCATTCACCGTTTCTCAGGTTTAGTGCCGTATTCCTCAAGCCAAGGTGCGGGGCTTCCTATGTTGTTCTCCCCTGTCCCGCTGGATCCTCCCCTCTCACCGTTCTGGCCACTAGTAGATCTTTCTACCTGACTGATCTGGCCACCAACGATCGAAATACCGAAGCCAACTCTCGATACCTCACCGTTCTGATCATCTGATACATATTCTGATTCAGACGTTTCTGGCTGTTCTGTTCAACCCCAGACCGCACATTGACCGTACACAAGTTAGGGGACAGAGCACATGTCCTACCATGGCTGCTTGCGCATCTCGCAGCAGGAGAGAACTCAGGCCATGACCTCAGCAAATCGCGCGAAGCCATGGAGAATAAGCAGTCCCATGCGGTGACTGACAGAGCTACGTAGCAAATTTGAGGGGCTCCCATCCTTATTGTCAGCCCATGTGAGGGCAAGCAGGCTGTTGAGGATGAAGATGAGACCTTCGTTCTTTGTGTTTGAAACTGGTAGGACTTTTTGGTTGAGGAAAAATAGTGTGAGGGGAATGAAGTAAAGAAGAAAGGAGAGGTGTTAGCGGCCAACTACTTCAGTTCCATGTTCTGTCCCCTCCGAATCCCTGACAACATCGTATGTAAATACCGAGAGAATGTTACTTTATTTGCTGCTGATGACACCTGTTAACTGAATTAGCAGTTGCATTAGGTTACTTATTATGCATTGTCATCATTGCATGGCATATCATGACACCCGAGCTTTCATGACCTTGCATCCCCTGTCCTAGACCTTCGATGTGTGTTGTGAACACCAAGAATGCAAGAAATACAGCTGCATCCCGCATGAGCCTGACTGTCTAAAGGGCTAAAGAAACAGTGTAGCGTCCGTGGACCTAGGCCGCATCTGTGTTGGTTTTTACCATCAAAAATGGGGGGAAATGGGAGAAACAGAAGGCGCTTAAGGAAAGGATGTCTGAGGATTCCCCAGCCATTCTGCAGGTAAGTCCTCAACAACTTGACCTCATAGTCCACAGTGTTTCTTTCGTCGGCAAGGAGGCCTCCTTTCGCAGGCCACCCCACGGCTGCGGGCTGCCAGAAGCCCGATTGGGACCAAACCTAGTCCGGCCTGCGACTGGTGTCCAAAGCGGTATGGCTGGCAACAAATGGGGCCTCGGGCCAGAGACCAACAGGTAGCTGACATGTAGCTGAGTCACGAGAAAATAACACTGATTGTCCACTAGTACATATATATTCTTCTTCTCTCCTCTTCTTCTGTTTCTTGTTTGAAGAACAGAGGAAATTACACATGCTTCACACAAGGCAGAGAAGAATCAACCCTCACACTGTCTTTTCTTTTGTGGGGGTCCTTCTCCTCTGTGTTCCTCTATTTCTTTCCTTTCCCCACTTGCCTTTCGTTTCCTTCTCCCAACTTGACTGTTGAGCGCCCACACAGACGAGCTTTTTTTAGTAGGAGCCCGTAGGTGAAACGTCGTTAACACATCACAATAGTTTCAGAAGGGGTCCTATCATCAACACCTACAACAGAAATGCCTTGCATGGGTAAAGCTACTGACATGCATGCCAAGAAAGCGCTCAAATATTTATCTCATCCCACGGTGCGGCAAGCTTGAGCACTTTTGGCTTGACATGACACAAATAGTCCTGTCCAGGAAGAGCTGAACTGAGCCAAAGCGAAATAGGCTTTGGCACTCAAATCAGGTACCGGTAACAAAAAAAATAAAAACAGGACATGACTGCCCCCAATTAGAATTCTGCAACACTGAATGCTATGCCTCCATTTAGTCCATTCAGCATGCGCATGTGATTGTATTGAACATAAGACAGGACATAGGGGTGCCTCCAAAATTACAAGCATACAGAGCAGGGTCGAGAGTCACTGTCTGTGCCAATTGCGGGGATGGATGGTCACTGCCGTGTTCAGAATCACCATCATTTGATGCACGCTCATCAGAGTGCGCATCATTAGCCGCCGTAATCCGTGTAGTAATAATAGTACCACTCCAGGGAGTTCTGATTCGTGTGACTGACAGAGGGGGCCTCAATCGAGTTTGACAAGTTCTCGCCCCTACAGACAAGCAGTTGCAGGCACAGGGCGTTGGTACCATGGGAGCTCCTGCAGATGCAACGAACAGGGGCTTTGTGTGTCCTTTCACTTTATTCCCCCTTTTCCTGGTTTTCCCGACCAACTGCCTGGTACTGTAAATCGACATAGGGTCTGCGCCCCCCCCCAAAACACATTTTTCATTTTTATTGCGCAGCTAGGCAGTAGTTATAAAACGGCCGCGCAGCAGCGGAATTTTTATTTAATTTAACGCCGTGCAGCAGTTATAATCATTCTAATTTGCGTCCGCGCAGCACCTTCAGCCAACAAAGTAAAAATCAGTAAAAACCCTTGTTTGATGCCAGGAAGGACAGTACACAGTCAGCAATACTCAGCATAGTCATCCTACTCCTCTGCCTGTTCCTTACCTCAGAACCTAACCCTCTGGAGAAGACCACCCTGGTCAGTTCATGGCCTCAGGAAACGTGTGGCTGTTGGGCCCCCGAAACGTCAGCAGTCGGCAGAACCCGTCTCTGCCCCCAGGATCGAGCTTCGCTTAAGGGACGGACGCGTCAGGATCATTGAAAGGATGTCAAATCAAACAGTCGCTGATTTTAATGCACAGAGCGCACCCCAAAATACTTGTTTGGGCACCTGACTGACACTCCGCACAGCTGTGATTTATTAAATATTATTAGCGCGCAGCCATGTCCGTGCAGGCCAATAATTAATTAATTTTGAGCAGAGTCCCTTTCGACCTACCGTACGGTATGTTTGTTTATTTCTGCTTTGTTGCGGCTGGGATGTGGACAGGCTTTGAGGGGGTATTTTTCTTCTCCTTTTTCTGTATGTTTTCTTCCTTTCTCCTCTAGCCTTCAGTTTATTTTCCTTCCGACTGTACAGTCGGTAGCCCACGCAGCCGAGCCTTTTAGTTTGAGAATGGCCCAGAGGTGTTGTGTCACTGACAGGTACCTATTTCATGAGCCCAACGACTTGTGGGACAGCTGACTATTTTCAAGAAGCAAATATGAAGCACTGGGAGATACTTGGTTTGATCTGTCCGTGAATATAACCCCTACCTATGACATAATGAGTACACAATATCCAGACGTACTGCCCACTCTGTGGGTTCTGGACTACTGAGGTTTGCACTAGCCTCAATACTTGCTGGACAGATCGATGTTCTGGAAAACAAAATAGCCATCCATCATCACAGGTTGAGCCTCAAATGGGCTTTTATCTTGCCTGTGACATCAAAAATGTAAAATAAAGGCCTAAGAATGGTTGAGTGAGCAGGAAAGGGAGATGCCTTGTTTAGGTGCGTGTAGTGGGCTCATGTTTCTTGTGTGCGGACACTTAGTTCATTGTACAGTAACATGCAGTACACTATTACAACAACATTTCAACCGAAGAGATTTTACTGCCAGCTCATGCACGAGAGAGAAGGTCCATTCTCTTCAGGAATTAATTGGACTGAAGGAAAGGAAACTACACCCCACCCATCTGAGCCCATGGTTCCCAACCGCCTCAAGATTCAGTTTGTGCCGCCCCTGTCAGCCCCCTCAGAAATAAAACTCAGGCGGCGGACGGGTGGGAATGGCTGATAGGTGAGTCAATTGATTTCAAAACAAGATTTATATAAGACACATCTTGTTTTGGAATCAATTGACTCAACTATGAGCCATTCCCACCCGTCTGCCACCCGAGTTTCATTTCTGAAGGGGCTGACAGGGGTGACGTAGACTGCAGCTTGAGGCATCTGGGAAGCCATGAGCTCAAACTCCTCCGGGGACAACAAGCCCAGCCCTGGCAGCATGACAGAGGCATCCCTTCCGGCAGGCTAACAGCCAAGGCGCTGGCAGCACGACAGCGTGAAGCGGAGGCGCTGACCGTGGAGGTGCCCACGGACAGCAAGCCAACAACTGAGGAGTAGTCAGGACACGAGCCGTCACTTGTGTCCTTGCATGCACAACATGATCGGCACTTAAGCATCACTTAAACGTGCCCTAGATCAGGATTGACTACAGGTTGTGGCCGAGCTTTATGGCATGGCCCAGAGGTGTAATTTCATTAACAGGTAAAACAGGTGGTGGCAGAGACGGCACTGGAAATCCTCGTTCATAAACTGCATGTATGCACACCGATTCAGCACGCACATCCCTTGATCAGTCAGATCAAGGATTAATCATTTGCTGCATTTTTAGCCGATGCAAATCCTCCTTTCTGTTCATGCCACCGGGAACCACGCGAAAAGGGTTGTTCCCACTCCATTCCCAGTCATCACCTGCATATTTGGTAATTTCTACCAAATTACTGATGTATCAACATACAATGACGCTGCGCAATCTTTACCAGCAATCATGGCTCTGGGCGTAATCTGGAACCCTGCTCATAGCCGTATATGTTTTTTTGCCATTGCTGACTCAGCATGATGACGAGCTCAAGTTCGGATCCATCACCCGCGGTTCGGATTTGGTACGATCCCGATATTCCCTTTTTCTCTAAAGAGCCACGCGATAGCGTCTCAGTTGCCCCAACCCCAAGTCGAACAAACTGCTTCTTTTGTGAACACTGCTAGTCATGCACCTCCCAATGCGCACAAAAATGCCGCACACAGGCATCCGCCTAGTCCCACCTGCTAGCGCCTCGTCACCGAAACCACGTTGCTGCCCATACATCCCTCTGAGGTGCCCCAACGCATCCCGCAGCACCTCACCAGACAACGGTTTGGGCCAGAAGGAAGCGCATGTGGAATCCTCCTTCCCCGCGTCTACTGTTGCCCCCTGGTTGCCCCCTCCCCTGGCGCCTCGCTTGATGCGGATTGGATCCCGGGATTTGCGGCTGGTGGGAAAGACCGAAGCTCCTGTAGGGAAGCAGCTCTTCATGAAGCACCCCCGCAGCCTCAGGTAAACCAACGACATCAAATACACGCTAAGATGCGCTGCAAAACCATGGATACAGTAAACATATTAGAGCGGCAAGCTGTTAGGCCATGCAGGTTATAGATAACCCAGGGGTGTGAGGGTTGAGGAAACAGTGCGACATGGGCTGAGGCCGCGTCCGCGCCGTTTGCCTGCTCACTAAGCCCTACCTGACCTCCCCTTGCCCCTGCCGGTTACAGAAAGCCTCTTTGGTGAGCCCAAGGCTGGTCCTCGTATGGCGGCTCTGCTCCAGATGACAGTCAGGGAGAAAGGTGATTCACTTTCATGCATGGCTGTGGAATTCTGTTTTTGCAGCCCAGACCCACCCACCCACCCACCCATCCCATAGCCTTTCACGAAAACGCCAGGCAGCGCAAAGCAGAAGGGTGCAATGATAGTAGATAAAGGTTTGAGGTGATGGGTAAAGGGTTAAGCGAGCTGGAAGAAAAGCTCAAACAAAGATCAAAATTAAGCATGTTCCTTCCTTCTTTGCTGGGACTACACAAGGTGTGAGGCCGGCCGCCCAACGCCAGAATGAGATGCAACATATATAACAACAACCTGGGTGCGCATCCTTCATGCCCACGCCATATCCATGTCCAATGTGTATCGGCCAACTGCTTTGTTCTGGACATCCCATTCTCACACACTAACTGTCATTCAAATCTGGGCCAGCGCTTTCTGAATTTCCTCCGCCGCCGCCACCCAAAAGTGTATTCCATACTTCTGTCTCATTAGCTGCTCCACACCAGGGAGGGAGGGAGGCAGACAGCGATTCCACACCTGCTCCACACCTGTCCTCCCACACCCACACCTGTGATCCTCTCCTTAACACCTTGCACAGGAGCCCCGCCCTGCATCTTCTCCCCGGCAGTGCATCGTCCCGCCGGATCAGCAGACCTGTCCACTCTGCCGGTCATGCTGTACCTCCCAGATATTGATGGTACAGGTCTAGCGGCCTACCCCAAGTTTTGGTCCCTGGGCCAGCGCTTTGACCTCAGGGCCTTGTTCCTACCCCCGGATGACGTGACACCCTTTGCAGAGCTAGTGCAAGTGGTTAAGGTGTGGAGGGCAATGTCTATTTAATTCTTGGGGACTGGATACGGCATGAAACGGCAGAGGTTAGGGCGAATTGTACAACCAAGGTAGAACGATACGGCACAATACAGCTCGATACAGCTCTGCTTTAGCCGAAATGTACTACGAAGGTAGTCCGATACGGCACAATGCGGCACAGGTTAATGCGGATTGTACCACCAAGGTATACGATACGGTGCAACACGGCACGATGCGGCACAGGTTTAGCCAGATTGCACTGCCTTGATTTAAGTGTGCTTCTGCTACAATTCAACTACCTCATCGCCTGCGGCTGAGATGGCCTGATGCAGCAAGCCTACCTGGCTGACAATGTTTCTTTTTTCTTGACTCAGCTTTAAGTCGGATACACTCAAGCGGCTGGCCTGAGGCCACATTTGTGGCCTGCCATGCTACTTATGCCACCAGTCATAGGCAGGTCCAGGTTTGGTCCCAATCGGGCCTGCGGGGTGGCGGGGCGGCCTGCCGAAGTTGGACTTACAGCAGGAAAAACAAGCACTGCCGCCTGAGCCCCTGAATGAAAGCCAGGCAAGGTTTGGTCGCCATCGGTTCAGTGGTGGCCGCCTACTACAGGGCCTGGTGCTAATTCAAATAAATGTTGCTGAATGAGCAGCAAGATGCACAGCCACTGAGGCAAGGCTCACGTGCACTTGGTCTTGCCTGTGAACCGCTTTGTGACGGTCAATGACCCCTCTGGGCCATGCACAAGAAGGCTCGGCCGCGTAGGCGTCCAACTGTTCGGATGGGAGAAAAGGATTACTAAAAGGAAGAGGGAACACAAAATAAAGGAACAAAACGAGAGGCCGGCTTTGTGATAGTGTTTCTTGGTGAGCGCACCAGGCCACCTTTGGGGCGACGCTGCGACTGGGTTAATGGGGACCTAGCTTTGACCTGCAGACAGTGCCTGAGCTGCAGGGATCTTTGCACCAGGCCTCTCAGCAGGGCTGCCCATGATGTAGCTGAACTGCAGCTGATCTGTAGCTGAACTGTAGCTGAAATGTAGCTGAAATGTAGCTGAAATGTAGCTGACATGTAGCTGAAGTAAGCAAAAATACAGAATGCGTTTTGATACCATGGCCTGTGGCACCCTGGTTCAGCTTCTGTTTCATATTATCTATTATTTTGAGCAGTCACATCATTTTGGCGAGAATGCCACTTTTAACAGCCTTTTTTTACACATACAATACACGGTCCTTTACGTTACATCAACCTTTTGGTTTTGGGTGGATGTATTAACTTTGGAGCTCGAAAATCGAAATCCCTTCGCATCACTCTTCTGGCTCTCCTGATGGTAACAGAAAGTGAGAACACCACATTGCAAGCATTTCGAACTCAATGTGAATGCGATACGCTGCCTACCCATGTTGTACTTCCTTGATCGCACAGGCCCTGCTCGAGTCTGAGCTGGCTGGCCTGCCTGTGTACCGCCCGGTGTACCTCTTGGGCAAGTCGCTTGGCGGGTTGCTGGCCCTGGCCCTGGCCAGCGATTGCCCGGCAGTGGACAGGGTCATTTGGGTGGGTAGCCCGTCACATATAAATCCAAATAGAAACCCTAAACCCTTAACCTTAAAACCTACACCCTCAACCCTAATCCTTAAACATGGACAGGGTCCTTGTGGTGGGTGGCCCAGCAAATATGAATCCAATAGTTTTGCGTCGTGGCCATTTGCGTGCTACACTTGGCTGAGCGCAGCTCTCGTGAGCCTGCTTAAACCCAATTTCCTAAGCCCTAAACCCTAAACTCGAACCCTGAACCTTTCAAATATCCAGACTCTTTATCCCTGAACCTTTCTTATTCCAAGCCCTTATCCCCAAAACCTTACTCATTTACATTTGAGTTAGAGTCCCTCGCATGGCTCGGATCTGCGTGCGAGCCAAACCAGTCAGGTTTCAAAAATGCCATCGTTGCAAGTGAAATCCGAAATCGCATTGTTTTTTTCAATCGGACCTGCGCGCACAGGTCAACTCCACCACCAGCTTCTTAAAATCGCCTTGGCCACAGCTAGGGCCCCTCCTGGCGGGCCTGCCATCACAGCTGTACAACACTTGGTTCATCGCGCTGAGTCCTGTGATAACCAACCCGATTGCGATGGGTTTGAACCAAGTCAAACGCGAAGACTTGTTACTGCAACAGGTGCGAAATTCAAATTTCAAATCCCTGATCCTGCTCCAGATAGATCACTCTTGACTTGGATTCTCTGGTGTGAATATGTGTGAACAAACGAGAAGTATCAAACTGCCAGCTAGGTGCAACCACGTTCTGCCATCCACGGTGGCAGCGGATCTAGATCCAATGCAAGTGCCCAAAGATCCAGATAGATCCAACTAGGGGTTCCTCACGTGGTCTTTAGGAAAATATGAACCCTGAGGGAGATTCGCTGAGTGAGACAGCCTAGTTCTGTCTGGTGCCCCCTTGCCTCCGCTTCTGTCTTCCGTGCTTGTTTAAATGTTCACCCGTGTCCTCTGTGTTTGTGCTGCTTTATGCCCCGTTTTGGGCGTTTTTTGTTTTGGTTCTTGAGACTTGTTTCCCCCGGCTCGCTCTGCCTGTTCCTTTTGCAAAAGGCTGTGGGTGGTTGCGTTAACTTTGTAACAACAACTCTGCCCTCCCCTTTTCTTCTGTAGGCCAGTCAGGGGTCAGGGCCTGCACGGGCATGGCAACCATGCTGGTTGCCATGCAGCTCTAAATTGAGACCTCATACCGTAGAGTAGCCTTGCCTTCCCGCTACGTTAATGTTTCGGAGGGGTGCGGGAAGTGCGTGAGGGAAGTATAACATAACTATTAAAGGTCTGAGAACGTCGATTTTGACTTGAAACGTCGTCTTCACCCAAAATGTGCAAGCTAAGGACGACCAGTTCCTGGAGATTAGTATGTGTGTGGAGGGAGACAGGCGGGAGGGGAGGGCACTAGAGATGCTGCTGGCAATGGTAGCTGTCTGGTTTGAATGAAAGTGGGGTATCACCAATTGCATTGTGCGAGCTAAGGATGACCACTTTCCGGAGATTAGTATGTATGTACCCGCCCCCCCCCCCCCCGGCAGGCCGTTACGCGTCGATTATTATTAGTTGTATGTGTTGACAAGGAAAACCCAATCCACGAGTGCTGGAAGCACGCCCTGCCCTTCATCATGTCCCTTGGCAGCCTGTCTTAATGCTTGCTAGACGCATCATCGGCCTCTACTCATCATAGAACCAGCCACATATCTTTCAGCTTATTTCAATCCTACCCCCCCCCCCCACTCTCCCCCCCCCCGCCAGGCTGGTGCTCCCCCCTGCGACTTTGGCTTGGTTGCTGCAGCTGTTGCAACAAGGCTCCAAATACGCCCACGCCATCCTCGCCAAGGTGAGCATCATACAGCTTCCAGGAGTGAAACCAGGAGTCAGAAGCCAGGTGTGAAGCCAGGTGTGAAATTAGGTGTGAAGCCAGGTGTGAAGCCAGGTGTGAAGCCAGCAGCATCGTGGGTATTGAATTTTATTCCGCACCTGGTCATCCCCATCTTCTGACCAGGGGCTCCTGACTATTTCCCCTCTCCTATTTTGTGTGGCGTGTTGCCCTTGACATGAATGCACTGCTGTCGACTTTAATCCTGTACCAAGTCATCCCCAACAACATCACTGAGGGGCAACAGCACCTCTGACTATTTACCCCCCCTCTCTGTCCCTATGCGGTGCTCTGCCCCCGAACCAGGTTCTACAGAAGACCCTGTTGCTGAGCTTGGACCTAGTCATCCCCAGCCGTACCCAGGGGTAGCAGCACATATTTTCTAACTATTTGCCCTCCCTACGTCTCATGCGTATCGTTACCCTTTATCCAGATTCCCCAACCTGCCCTTCTGCAACCCGCTGTCCCCGAACCAGGTTCCTCAGAAGACTCTGTTGTCGACGGGAAGTCTGGACCTGGTCATCCCCAGCAACACGGAAGGGTCTCGGCTGCAGAGGGCTCTGCCCAAGTGCCGACACAAAGATGCCCCTGCGCTCTCATGCGATGCTGCAGACGGGGAAGAAAAACGGGGGGGAGGGGCATTCAATGCCAGGCATTGATGTGACAGGAACGGGCGTCAACCGGTGGTAACTAAAGCATGTTAGGGTGCGTTAAGATAGGGGGAGAGGAGAAAGGAAGGGGGAAAGGGAAAATAAATGGGGACAGGGGAAAGAAAGGGGGGGGGGGGAATGGGAGTTGGAGAGGGAAAAGATAGAGAGTGGATAGGAAACGAAAAGAAGGGGTGGGGGGTGGGTCGAACGGGGGAAAGGAAAAAGATGGGGGGGTGCAGCCAGTCATTTCCAGGGAAATTCAAATACTTTTACCAGCAAGGCCCCATTACTGCGTCCGTGATTTCCGAACACAGTTGGATTGCAATATAATGGTGTAGACAGGTACTCTTATGAGTGCATGATGCACCCTGAACCCTTAACCCTAGGCCCTAGACACTCAACCCTAACCCTGAACCCCAAATCCTTAACCCTGAGCCCTGTACACTTAACCTCCACCCCTAACCCTAAGCCCTTTACACTTTAGACTTTACTCTGACCCTAAGCGCATAACCCTAGGCCCTGAACTCTGAAGCCTAACCCTAAGCCCTAGACCCTGAACCCTAACCCCTTAGTGCTAAACCCTAACCCTGGACCCTATGCACTGACGACCAATCTGGTACAGGCCAAAGCCCCGCCCTATTTACTTGTGTTAGGGCGAAAGTCCCTCTCTCAAAACCTATCCCTTAATCCTACTTAATTTTGAGGCACTGCCGTCCTTCTCAAACACAACAAAATCGCCTGATCCCTATCATGACTTCAAAATTTGAATTTCAAACTGATAGTGTTCAAATCTTTGCATCCACCGAAAACCCGCTCCAACCAAACCCGAAAAACCCCTTCGTACGGCGAGGCAAAAGCTTAACTGACGACGTTCGTAAAAAAAACGAATTTCAATTTGGATTATGTTTGGATCCCTGCCTGTGCCCTCCCTCTGCCTCAGGAAGCTGGCGTTGACCTGGCCAACATCATTGAGACCGAGGACTTTTACTTGCCCATCCGGAGACTGACCAGCGGCCCGCTCGGCCCTCAACCTGGCTCGACAGCTCGACGGATCCAAGAGATTCTCCGCTACCGCTCCGGAGGACCTGCTGAGAGATCGACCGGCACAAACTGCTTCCAGCAAGATGCGAGGCCTTCATAAAAGAAAGAGTAAAACTACGGCCCACAGGGCTGTGAAGTTTTGTTAAGTTTTTGCAGTCCAACAAAGCATCACATTTGATGCGTGGGATATGGGCCGGATAACGGTACAGGCACATGATACTGTGAGGGCTTAGTGTGGCATGGGCCGAGGCCAATGCCATGCCGTTCCCATCGTCTATCGCCTTTGCCTTGATCTGGACTAAAAACAACTTGAATATAGCACATGGATGCATCCTTGGAACGTAAGATGAGACGTGAAACACCGGAAGCTTCGGCTTAATCCCAAACCCCAAACCCTAACCCCCAAACCTGAATCCCCAAAGCCTGAATCCCAAACCCTAAACCCCAAACCCAAATCTATTAACCCTATAGCATGAACACTACATCCTAAACCCTAATATTTATAGGAATCTCTGACGCGCAGCGTTAGTCCGAGGGACTGCGCAGCGCTTTATTGTACTGCCTACTCTTAGAAGCACTGCCCGCATTTTGCACCGCTCGCAGGCTGTCGGCGGTGTGGCACGTGGGGGTGCTGCATTTGGGACGGCGGCTGCGATTGAAATGCCGACGGCCCAGGAGGTGGAGGGGATCATGAACGCCACGGGGCTATCAACACTGCGCCGCCTGTTAAGGATTGGGAGGAAGGGGAGTGGGACGGGGGTGAAGGAGGGTAGAAACCTAAGCCCTAAACCCTAAAGCATTGACAATGAAGGAGGTGGATGAGATCCTGAATAACACGGGGCTATCAACACTGCGCCGCCTGTTAAGGATTGGGAGGAAGGGGAGTGGGACGGGGGTGAAGGAGGGTAGAAACCTAAGCCCTAAACCCTAAAGCATTGACAATGAAGGAGGTGGATGAGATCCTGAATAACACGGGGCTATCAACACTGCGCCGCCTGTTAATCATTGGGAGGAAGGGGAGTGGGACGGGGGTGAAGGAGGGTAGAAACCTAAGCCCTAAACCCTAAAGCATTGACAATGAAGGAGGTGGATGAGATCCTGAATAACACGGGGCTATCAACACTGCGCCGCCTGTTAATCATTGGGAGGAAGGGGAGTGGGACGGGGTGAAGGAGGGTAGAAACCTAAGCCCTAAACCCTAAAGCATTGACAATGAAGGAGGTGGATGAGATCCTGAATAACACGGGGCTATCAACACTGCGCCGCCTGTTAAGGATTGGGAGGAAGGGGAGTGGGACGGGGGTGAAGGAGGGTAGAAACCTAAGCCCTAAACCCTAAAGCATTGACAATGAAGGAGGTGGATGAGATCCTGAATAACACGGGGCTATCAACACTGCGCCGCCTAGCAAGGATTAGGAGGAAAAGGAATGGGGGAGGTAGAAGTGGGAGATTGACGGTGGAGGTGCGGCAGAGGAGGAGGACGGGAGAACCCTTAACCCAAAAACTTTAACCCTGAACTCTTAGGCGAGGAGGAGGTGGAGGAGATCCTGAACACCACGGGCCTATCAACACTTTGTCGCCTGGTGAGGAGGGGGTGTGTGGAGCAAGGGGGTGAGGAGGGGAGAACTCTACACCCCAAACCCCAAACCTTAAACCCTTAGGGGAGGAGGTGGAGGAGATCCTGAACAACACGGGCCTATCTACACTTTGTTTCCTGATGAGGAAGGGGGAGGGGGGGTGAGTGGAGCAAGGGGATGACTGAGTGGAGTGGGGGAGGACGAGTAGGAGGAGGAGGAAGTGGGGTGGGGGAGGAGGAGGAGGAGGAGGAGGAGGAGGAGGAGGAGGAGGAGGAGGAGGAGGAGGAGGAAGTGGGGGAGGAGGAGAGGTACCAACCATCAGGTACAAGAGTAGAACAGTGCAACAGTACAGCAGTACAACGGGAGGCGTATATACAGTGCAAGAAAGCACATTGTGAAGGTGTACTACATGATGTTTGTGGTACATGCATATTTCATCACCAAGGCCTCATGAGGTACTCTGTGCATTTATGTCTCATGATGAAGGAGTTCCTGGAGGACCGGCAGATGCTGCTGAGGGGCCTGGCACACCCCTTTGCAATGGACGTGAGTTCAAAGCAGGGCAGAGGGGCAGTGAGCATGTGTTCAGGGCAGGGCAGAGGGACTTGCTTTTGTTTTGTGGGGCTGAGGGTTCGGGGTTTTGGGTTAACCGGTTCAGACGACCTCCTGACTTTGTAAGGCTTGATCCCAGGCTGCCTTTGCGAGAGTCTGATAGACTATAGCGGTAGCAATGTCAAGTGTGTCCGTTTTTTGTTACTAGGCCACCTTACGCCCGTCCCACGCCCGTCAAAGGCCCGATTGGGACCATACCTAGTCCGGCCTAGGGCTGGTGGCCAAAGCAACGGGGCTGGCCACAAACGGGGCCTGCTGACATGTAGCTGAGTCTCAAAGACAGAAACACAGGCCTTAACCCATGCTTCGGCCAAAATGGGCGGCTGCGTTCCACACACGCGTTATTGGCGTGTCTATTTTTGATTCATCTATTTGGTAGACCTGCGGGAGGGGTGCGTAGCAACAACGCGACGTGGGCTCAACCTTAACTTTTGCACAGCTTTCTGAATCCTCTCTCTTTATTTCACAATTTGAAACTATGTTGATAGTGCCTGAATCCTTTTCCCCCCTCTTTCTTTCTATTCCTGAACCCTGACTACCGGTATTTGTATATTTCTTTGAATCTTCTCTCCTTGTGCAATTTTGCTGTCCCTATGCTTGCCCTTGTTCAATAAAGGACAATGCTAACTGTGTCAATGCTGCACCATACCACTTGTGCACAGCCTCTGTTATTGTGTGACAATACAATCTCTTGGGGGGGCGGGAGGAGGGGTACCCCCCACGCGCTCATGTTGGGGTCCCAGCAGATAAACTGTCATTGTGAAGTGTAACAGGAATGTACCGAAGAGGTACATATTTTGGGAGATGGACTCTCTCGACATCATACAATCGAAACTTTCCAAATTGTATGGGCATCGTCTTGAAACGATTCCACCTAGCCACTCCTGTGCAATTGTTCTACTTCTGTTGTGTTAGGAAATAAAAAAACACCTGTGAAATTTAATATGCAAACAAGTACTTGGATAAATGCTGTTTTCATTTGTTATTTTCTTGTCGTGCAACAACAGGGCATGGGCACCTTTCCAGAGCAGGCGGGGGAAACGACCTCTGGAGCTTTCCTCAAGACGTTAGGGGGCGTATCAGTTAGCGGGACAAACCTGTACAAGTGAGTGGTGCATTTGTTGTGGGACCACCGTGTGCAACCCTGTGCAGTTTTTTGAAGTTTTTACAGGCCAGCAGAGCATCACATTTGATGCATAGGACATGTGCCCGTAAACTGGTTCAAGCACTAAATACGCTAACACAGCGAAAGGAAACCAGCGACCCCCCTCACTGGGCTAGCAACCAACACACGGCCACCAAGCAAGTGGGGAGAGTTGGCACCCGGTTGCAGGTTGGGTTTGTGTCTGTTTGTGACCTTTTGCTGTTTTAGCCAATCACACTATGAAATCCTGTCCCCATACACTCAGAATCTAGCTCCATCTTTGACAATTATTTGGTGCGTATGTAGAAGTACAAGTCTGTACTGGTGCATATGTAGAAGTACAAGCCTGTACTGGTGCATATGCAGAAGTACAAGCCTGTACTGGTGCATATGCAGAAGTACAAGCCTGTACTGGTGCATATGCAGAAGTACACGCCTGTACTGGTGCATATGCAGAAGTACAAGCATGTACTGGTGTATAGTTAGCGATACAAGCCTGTACACTGCAGTGACGCATATTTCGCGGTACAGACCTGTAGACGTCTGTGGTGTGTATTAAGCGATACCAATATGTACAACTGTGTGGTGCATATTAAGCAGGCCTGAGCTGTACACGTGAGTGGTGCATATTTAGCGATTCACACCTGTGGACGTGAGTGGTGCCCATAAAGCATTGCTAGCATGTTCACGTGAGAGGTGCATTTTAAACGGTATTGACGTCATTAATACCGCTTCACGAATGTTGACACGTCACCTTTGGTGTAGGAATCCATGTGTGCGAGCTCACTAAAAATGTAACGCGCGCATTTATTGACACAATCCCTGTCTTCTGTGTGGGTTTGTGATTTTGTTTAAGGCTCCTCCTCCTCCTCCTCCTCCTCCTCCTCCTCCTCCTCCTCCTCCTCCTCCTCCTTCTTTTCCCTAATCGCCCATCCCACCGCTGTCCCCATAATCCTCGCATCCCGCCACCGACCTAGCCCTCTCCTTGCTATTGACTCCAATTCATCACACTCCACTGACACTGTCTTCAATACGCCCCTCTCTCATATTTCCCCGCAGGCAGTGGCCCAGGGTGAGACAGTCCTGCTGTACCCTGGAGGCGCGCGAGAGGGCGTGAGCAAGCGCAAGGGGGAGAAGCACAAGATTATGTGGCCAGAGAGGCAGGTCCAGGGATGTCGAAGGGGACTCTGGGACGCTAAATTCTAAACCCTCAGCCCTAGACTATGGATGTGGGAGGCTAAATCCTAAACCCTCAACCCTTAGCTGTAAGCTAGGCAGGGCTGGGGCTGGGGGAGGATACTCTGGGCTAGATAGGCAGGTATAGGTCCGGGTGAGGGGACTGTGAGCCAGAGAGGCAGGTCTAAGGCTGGGGGAGGGGACTGTGGAAAACTGAAAACCCTCAACCCCAAACCCACAATCCTACAGACAGTTTTTTCAGAGTAGCGGCATGTCTTGGGTGTCCGGTGTAGGATTGAGCCTGTATAGGATGTTGCACGTAGCGTGTATTGGATTTCGCACGTAGCTTGTTCAGGATTTCGCACGTAGCTTGTTCAGGATTTCGCGCGTAGCTTGTATAGGAATTTGGCAAGCCGGTAAAGGACGTGGGCATGTCTTGGGTGTAGGGCGTAGGTTAAAACATGTATAGGGTTTGAAGTCCGGCGTCCATATAACCCAAAGACAAAACACTCAACCCTGAAAATTCGCAGGTAGGCCTTTGTCAGGATGGTGGCACGTTTGAATGGCGGGGCCAAGCTCACTGAGCACAGGAATTTGGGCCCGGCGTCCATTTAAACCGGACAACTTTCTCCTAAACCTCAAAAATCCGGCAGGCAGGAGTTTGTGAGGACGGCGGCAAGTTCCAGGTGTAGGGCTTAGGCAAACCGTGCATTGAACCTGGGGCCCGGCGTCCATTTAAGCCAGGCCCCCCCCTGAACCCTGCAAAACCTGCTGGCAGGAGTTTGTGTGGATGGCGGCACGTTTTGGAACGACTGTCATCCCATTTGCGGCAATTGGCGCAGAAGACAGTATGGATATTGTTGCGGATGCACAGGACCTGATGGCGGCCCCTTTCGTGGGCCCGACGCTGCGGACGAGGCTGGAGGCAGATGCTGCTACAAGACCCAAGGTACGAAATGCCCTGAACCGTATAACCCATTCACTTACCCTATACCTGAACCCTATACCCAAAGGTAGAAAATGTTATGGACTCTAATCCCCGAAGTATAGGCAAATCCGGTCACGCATCATCTGATTACCCGTTTTGCTAATTGACTGTTTCACATTTTGACCGGCCGTGGTTGAACTGGTGGAAATGAGTTGTTGTCTTTTAGCGTGTTGTTGTTGTGTAGGGAAGTTGTTGTTTTGCAACAATCTTACCATCACCGCCTAGAGCCTGTTTTAGAGGGGGCCAGGCAGAGTGAACCAGGGGAACACCAGCAACAATCAGAAGTAGGGAAATAGTTAAGGTGAGGAGCCTGATGGAACCAGTGGACCGTGCAGAGCAAAGTTCAGGGTTAAGGATTTATGCCGTCAGGTCTAAGACCGGGTTAAGGGTTTAGGGTTATGCTCTCAGTAATGAGACCGGGTTAAGGGTTTTAGGGTTATGCTCTCAGTTACACTGTATCGGCCTTTTTGTTACCATTCCTTTAAGTTTGTATGTACCATACCCGTATCCGTACCGTACCGTTTGACAGCACCGTATTCACATTCTGGTTAATGCTACTTTCCAGGCGCGCCGTGGTGTCAAGGCGCTGGACCCCGCACGCAGAGGATCCCGAAGACATCATGACGGACTACCTGCCCGGCCTCATCGTACCCAAGATATTGGCGCACTTATACTTCCTGTTCTGTCGCCCGATTGAAACGAGGCCGGATATGGCGGGGTCCCGCAACGAGTGTGACGACGTCAGCAAGTCTAATTGGCGCAACTTCAATGAACCTTAACCATGAACCCTAGACCCTTTGACAGCATCCTGCAGCGAGTGCGACGATGTCAGCAAGCTTTGTTGCAGCTGCACGCTCACAGCTACAAGACCCTAAAGTCTAAGCCAGTAAGCCCTGTACCCTGCAGCTTGACAGCCACATCTGCAAATACCCTTAACCCTGAACCCTGAACCCTGAATATTGCAGCTGCATGCCCACATCTGTAACAATCCAAACCCTGAACCCTGAATTCTCCAATTGTACGCCCATATCCGCAATGAGGTGGAGGAGGGACTGAGCTACCTGCTACGCAAGCGGCTGTCCGACCCGTACGCAGACTTGGGCAAGAGGTTAATGTACGGTATGAGGCGGGCGGCTCGGGGAAGCGGTAGGCGCCCATGTTAGAGGCGTGAAGACAGGGGCGGGATGAGGCGCCCACCCGGGGGCTGTGAATACGTGGATGGTGGGGGAGGGTGCAACACCGCCATCGCCCCATGCATTATGTGCAATGCTCCATTTCGCTATACTACTAACAAAACACAGGGTACACTTCACGCCGTAAAGTTTCTGACACCTGGTCTTGGGACTTGCGAGGAATATGGCGACGAGGTTGACCTTTGTGGCGGACTGTGCTAACTGGCCGCGGTCAGGCCCGCCCCTGCTACTGGCTCCTAAATTCCGCTTGGAGCCCGCTCTGGGGGTTGCTGCCACCTTGGTCACCACTGCCTTCTTCTGACTCCTCCACGGCAGGTTCTCTCAGATGTGGTTCTCTCAGTCTGGTGCTTCGTCAAATGCACCCCGCAGAATGTCGTGAGCGGGCTATCCTACCAACCTGGATAGAGCTGCCGTGGGTCGAGCGGTTCTCACGCCTCCTGCTTCGGCGGCGGAGTAGTCTTTCTTTCTTTCTCAGATCTGAGCGAGCGGCCCCCTTCGGGCGGTCCTGCCTCCTGGCAGCGCCTGAGCAACCGTGAGAGCTGGCACGTCCCCTGCCAGCACCCCTGGGTCCTGACCCGCTGGTTTAGCAGAATGCAGTGTGTGACTGTTCTCACTGATAATCTGTTCCCTTTCATCTTGTTCTGCAAAGCTGAGGCCGCTTCTTGGACGGACCAAGGTAGCGCTCAGGTCAACTGCAAATAAAATGACTGTGGCCAGTTTGCACCTACTGCGGGATATTTTGACACCCGTTGAGGTCTTTAGCAAACGGCTGCAGTCTGATTATATTATGCCACATCAAGTAAGCAGGAATGCTCGCGATGACAAGAAGCAGCTTTCTGTACTTACTAGTGATGAGCTTGTTATTACCCCCAAGAGCAACCCTGCCCTTTACAAGTTTTTCAGTGAGCTAGACCCCTCTGACCCTTTCAAGTGGGTGATTGGCAGTGAGTCCATCCAGTTGCCTTCAAGCAACTACTCTTTTTCTGCCTTGCAATCCTGCGGCGCATCCCCGCCCAGGAAATTATTGATGGCATCGATGCCCGCTTTCCCCCTGAGACGTTGTCTATCATGGACGCGTTCAAGATTTTCGACCCTTCATCTTGTGTGGGTGTCAACGAGGGCCAGTTGGGTCGCTTGCTTGACACTGAGTGGCGCTTGATCAAGGCGCAGTATGCCATGGATCCAGTAAAGTCATTTTTTGTTGAGAGTGGTGTTCAGTTTTGCTCGATCCTCGATGAGGAGTTTGCGAACTAAGATGAAGGAGTTGGTGTGGGAAAAGGTGGAATCTTACCCAGAGCTTGAGTTCATGCAGTGCTGGCTGCAGATTTTTCAGGATAAAGAATCAGCCGCCTTGTGTGCACACTTTGTGCGGTTGTTGCACGTGTGCATGGCTATGCCCATGCAAACTGCTACGGTGGAGCGTGGATTTAGCGTGCATCGCATTTTCAAGACCCATCTTTCTAATACTTTGCGCATCCTAACCGTCGACTCTTTGATGAGGGTGAAAATGGCATGCCTCAGGCGTGTGAGGGGCAGTGATTTCAGTTTTCAGAATGTGTCAGAGGATTTGCGTAATAACTAAGGCTGTGGCTGTCACAGTGGCTGTGATGCGGAGTACCCTCCGAGAGAGAGGTCATGCACCTCTCTTGGTAGCTGAGCTCAACGAGTCAGTTAATGGTATTATAATGAATATGCTGGCCCTACTTTGGCTGATGGCGGCATTAATGTTCTGGACCACGATGAGGGTGAGATTCCCCTCGAGGATATCGTGGATAGATGGTCCGGAGAGTGAGGAGTATGTAGAGGAGATAGAGGAGCCTTCAGAGGACTCAGATGACGACCGGCCCCTAGACCAGCTCACCAACAAGATATTATTGGGCACAGTTTTATTGAGGTGTTGCAGGATAACAAGGAACCTGCTGCCAAGTGACAAATATTTGTGTTCTATGAAATATTTTTGTGTAAGTACGTACTTATAAGTATCGGTAGTAATAATACGTGATGTAATACGGTATTAACTATTCCTCCCGGCCGAAGAAAAGATAAGACTGGCTGACTCGGCTGGAAAACAAATATAGATATACATATTCCGGCCGACCAATTTCCGACGGCTGTTCGGCCGGCCGACCGACCGAAGTGCCGAAGGCTGTTCGGCTCCAGCCGAGTAGAATTTTAAGGTCCGTAACTGCCCTGGTGAGAAGCCCCCGGCAGGCCAGCAGTCACGCACACCGCAACATTGGGGTTCTCAATCAACAAAGCATAGGCGTAGCCTACGTTCGCCGCTAGTTAGCCTCAATCTATTTTGAGAACCGAGCTTACAACTGCAATGTCTCAGACAGGAATGCATACTACACCAACTTTGAGACAGCTCAGGCAGTATGCGCGCAGCCTTCAGCACGCAGTCTTAGGATTAACTAGTCCGCAGCAAGAGGCGGAGCAGCTAGGGCTAGGGACGACTGCCCATCAACTAGAGGAGACGACTGACCTGGAAGGCCATGACCCTGAAGGCCAGTCTTCAAGTGCTAGTAGCAGCTCTCCGATGGAGGACTTCACACAGATTATACAGCTTGTACTAAAACGTGCGAAGGAATTCGACGCCACCCCGAACATAAAAAAACTTGAATAATCTCGAGCAAGCAATGTTGCAAGATTTCCCGAATGCAGCACGAACTTCCTGAAGGAGACGAAAACAAGCGTTTGGTGGGAGTGCCCGGAAGCTCCGACAGCGGCGATGATGGTAGACCTCGAAGCGATGGTTCACAATGGACGAAACACGTGTTACATGCACCTGTGCCGCAGCCACGCCTTCCGCAGACATGCCTGGGAATCTTCTGGGGGTGGAGAAGCTAGCGCTAGAGCATTTTCAGGAGCGGAGCAAGGAGAGGTGGCGGGAGGGATGGGCAGCGGTAACAGCGGAATAGCATCAGCAAGCGAAGCCGGGCATGGAACGGGAGGGGGTGGAGCATCAATCAGGAGGAGTGGGAGTTGAAATGCTGGTGCGAGAGGGAGGAGAGGAGCGACGGGCGGCGGCACCAGGAGGTCGTGAGATTGATGACTGCTTGTCAGCCCTACTCGTAGCGGAGAATGCGGCCATGGTGGAAGCGGCCCGACAGCGGTTCCCACAAGCTATATTTCAGGTGGGCAGCAGGGCTGTCGTTAAGCGAGGCTGTATGGCTCTCCTCCTACTCCTCCCACCCTTTTCTTTACTTCATATTGATCACCAAGGTATTATGTGAATCTTGGGCTGTGTCAGATTTGCGTTATATAGCTTATATTGTTCTCGATGTAAACAAATTAGGTCTGTATTACAACCCTTACCTAACCGCCATATAACCGCCATGTCCGATCGCGATTTCTGGCCGTTCAGCTGGGATCGCACGGCCAGAAGTAGCGTGACGAAGATGATTTTTAGCATTCGTACACGCTGACAACGTCAGTCGATCGACGGCCGTCACCGTGGGGCCGTCACCTCGCGTCGCTGCTTGTCTCGACTGTTTCTTGGAAGTGACAGATGTCATCACTGATGACCGTTCGTGCATGGGATGGTCGCGGCCGACTTTACGGCAATGCGGCCGTGATGCGTCGTCCTAGATTCCAGTGCCTACCGTATCAAATCTCTTGACGAATCCTTTTCTTGAAGCATACATTTGTCATACCGGTAATAGCGAGCTCAATAATAGTCTAAAAGCTCACATCTCAACATGGTTGATTCCTCGACTTCAGTTCACAAACGGCATTCCAGCCATGTTTCTAAATGCCCATGCTCAAATCCGCGATTTTTTAGTGAATCTACCCGGTGCATTCCCGGTGACCTGTATTCTGAACTCAGCTCCCGAGCGAACCATTCCCATTCGCATGATGACGACAGTGGCGAACTCGACAACAATTGAATGCACACATCCAGGCAAAAACAGGTACGTGTTTGACGAAGTGGAAGTCATGCCAACACAAGCACTCAAGCACACGCACTAAACGTGTCGCACGCGCACCATGCGTGTCGCACACGCACCATGCGTGTCGCACGCTGATCCCTGATCTCTTGTGTGAAGGGTAATAGAGTTCAAGTAATCAAGTTGCATCCAGGTTGGGACTGCCCGAGTCGGTTAGCGCTTTAGAATGCTGAGGTCGATGTCAAGGCCCTAAGCTCGAGTTGAGGGCCTTGAAGTCAGGGTCCGGGCTGTTATCCCATACCTGACCGCGGGCGGGGCAGCCCTTGAAGTCAGGGTCCGGGCTGTTATCCCATACCTGACCGCGGGCGGGGCAGCCCTCGGTCAGGTATGGGATAATAACAACCCATGTTGTTATCCCATACCTGACCGAGGGCTGCCCCGTGAGGGGCCGCTCCATGAAGGCTGTTTCTATTGTTTGCAACTCTATTGCCGCCTCATGCCGGCATAAAAAAGACCATGGTATGGCTAGGTATGACATGCATGTGCCATGGCATCATGGGACCTTCAATCTAAATTGATTTTCTGTTTTGCAGCTTTGCTGCCGCCTCGGGCACAAATACTATCATGCCATTCCGGTATTCAATTCACTGGCATTCATACACAAACCGCACAGCAAACCCAAGACGCATGCTTGCACAAATACACGACCCATACATAATCCACAGACACGACGGACAAAAAGAACATGCCAATGCCATTGCACGTGCCCTAGAGCTGACGTTCCACCTCAAACAATCGCAAATCTCTATGTGCCAGCAGTACATGTTTGTCTCATTGACGTTCATTTGCAAGTGCCCATCCGTCAAGGGCTTATAAATAGGATGCATACAAAGGCAAGGCAGTCTAAGAAAGCACATACAAGAGGAAAACAACAAGGGCTTGCACGCAAAGTGTGATGTGACATATCCCTCCAAGACAGCAGGCGAGGCTTGATGCGGTGTTTGCCTCTACGCCTGGCCTCGAGGACTCAGTTGACCTTTAAATTGCCTAGCCTTCTTCACTCAAACCTCGCAAGCTCTCTTTGTACGGCGGTGGACATGCCTGGGCTACTACTGACAACATTTATAATTAATTACCCTGTATGTTGATTGTACTGCCTTTGAGACATATACTGTAGTATTGTTCATTGGCAATGATTGATAATTAATTGTCCATTCATGATTAACAACCAGTATCAGTATTCATGCATGGAAGTGTTACACGGCTTAACAATAACGAGGCATGCATCCGCCGGATTCGGCCGAAATGGAGCCTTCTTGCTACTACCGATACAATTTCCCGTCACATGTTCCTTGCATAGGGTTATCACCATATTGTGTTTACTTCCCCTAAACCCCACAGGTGCTACTAGTGACATGTAGGGATCTCTGGCCCAATATAAATAAAAGGAGATCGCCTCATCACTAGATGCCTCATGTTCTTTCCCTCCAATCATCAAATAGGAGTGTAAATTATCTCATTTGCTTGTGTTGCATTGCCCAGCTTGTTGGCAGGTCGGTGCATCTGCCTATGCTGCTACTTGGCACCATGTTAATGTCTTTGTCGTTGCTTGGCGGTGAGCTGAAATTGCTGTTGCCTTTGCATCACGAAGTCCCTATCAAACAATGATGTGCTTGCATTGGTTTTAAGTGCATTATATCCGACCTTGCAGGAGGCAGACAAGGTGGTCAAAATTACAAAGAGAACTATATCCAAGGGCTTGCATGCCGCAAATTCGGTACGGGTTGCCGAGGTGAGCGAGTGATCATGGGTTTCAAGAAGGGATTGGTGAAGGCTATAAAGGCTATGTTGTGGTCTGGTGGGAGAGAGAAGGGTGAGGAAATGTGTGGGTGTGGACTTGGTATGGTATGTAGCTTCGAATAGGCTTCCGTCATGTTACTTTTGTTAGGGTTCCAGAGTTATGTCTGAGGGAAATCGAAATAATAAGTAATTGGGGTGAGGGGCGGTCATATATGAACAAAATGTAGAGGGAATCGATAGCCCTGCTTCTTGGCCTTTGTCGATGTTCACATTCGTGCCCATTTAAAGCATGTTGAAAATGCAAATTGTACCCAATATTTGATGTATCAATGCAAGTCATGAGATGTTCCAAGCGATGTTTGTTAACAAGCTCCTAATTGAATTTAGTCATGACAGTTTTTGCAGCATTTGCCATCCGTCAGCCTTTGCCAACCTTGATGCAACATATTTACATGGTATAGCTCAGTGGGTTGCACCGTACTTGGCAAGGATGATACGTGGATGTTATCCCTTGTGACCTCAAAAATGGGCACCTCTCACCCCTCGGCCCTCACCCCTAATAATCCCTTACCCCTAACCCCCAACCCCAATAACCCCAACCCCCAACCCATAACTCATTACCCCTTACCCCTAACCCGATTTGTCACCACCCTTACTCGCCCCAGCACCACCCCTTAAACCCAAACCCCTAACCCGTAGCCCATAATCCCCAACCCCTAATACCCCTAATCCCCTCAACCCTCGCCCCTAATCCCTTATACCTAACCCATAAACCCTCCGCCAACCCCTAACCCCTAACCCATTACTCCTAACCCATTACCCCCAACCCCCAACCCGATATGTCACCGCCCGAGCTCGCTTTGTCACCTCCCTAACTCGCGTAGTCACCACCCCTTAACCCAAAACCCGTACGCAAGCCGTGGGGATTAACCTTTAACCCCAAAGCCCTAACCCCTTACCCCCAACCGTATAACCCCTTACTCCTATTACCCCTAACTTAGGGGGGGGCAGTCTGTCCAGTTGGGCCAGTTTCTGATGGACTATAGCTTTAATTTGGGGGGTCTAGTTGGGCCAGTATGTCAAGTTGTGCCAGATTGTGATGGACTCAAGCTTTAGGGGTGTATCAATTATATTAATTTGTTATATTAATTAAGATCGGTTATATTTTTTTCCCCACCATTTTTGTGACTTGGCGACTTCACTGGTCTCTCGTCACTTTATTCTTCGAGTTTTTCACAAAGAATGATGCCGTGCATGCATGCAGAAGCTCCGCTTTGATGCCCTTTTTCAACTAGGTGCTTACGAAGCTTGGCTTGGACACATATGCCTTCTTCAAGCCGGATACCTTCAGCCAGGCAAGGCGGTGGGCAATGGGCTTCGTCCTCTATTGTTTTATGTTGTTGGTCGGTATCGGTGCCGGTGCCATAAGCTACCTCTTGACTAGCAATCAGAGTGAACGCATGGGTGGCATGGAAAAGGCCTTGAACATTACCCAGCCGGCCGGGGAGGACAGCACAAAGATCCGCATCAGCACTAGCAGCGTTAACATCGTGATCGGTATCTTGGTGGCTGCGTCTGGCCTACTTTTCATCGTTAACATCAATGCCAACATCAAGAAGTCTACCCAGAAGGATGACATTGCCATGTCCCAGGCATGTGTGACGGACATGGGAAACCTTTGGGGGCTTTATGATACGATAGATGACATGTCCATCGTCAGCCTCACCCGTAGTGTAGGCGTCCGTGGGGAAGGATATTCTCGTGACACTGTGGCGTTGCGGTCTGAGTTGCGAGAGTGCATCAAAATCATGGGCATGATCGACCATGTTGCGAACGTCATGCATGGGGGAAGGCACGTCCTGAGCGTTAAGGCTGAATCAACTGTCGTTAGCCGACTCCTGATTGTGGGGCGAGAAGAAGCTGCTGATAGGGACATGGAGTCACGCCCCCTCACCCCTTGAATATACCCCGAAACGCTGAGAGGCTTAAATTGCACTGTCAAGGAGGTCAGTGTGCATACATATGAATTGCAATTCATGTTTATTCAAGGGGTGAAGGGGTGTGACTCCATGTCCCTGTTAGCAGCTTCTTCTTGCCCCACAACTAGGAGTCGGCTAACCACAGTTGATTCAGCCTTAACGCTTAGAACGTGCTTACCCCCATGCATGACGCTCGCAACATGGTCGATTATGCCCATGATTTTGATGCACTCTCGCAACTCAAACCGCAACGCCACAATGTCACGAGAATATCATGCCCCAAGGACGCCCACACTACGGGTGAGGCTGACGATGGAGATGTCATCTATCGTATCACAAAGAGCCCAAAGGTTTCCCATGTCCGTCGCACATGCCTGGGACATGGCAATGTCATCCTTCTAGGTAGACTTCTTGATGTTGGCATTGTGGTAAAGATAAAAAGTAGGCCAGACGCAGCCACCAAGATACCGATCACGATGTCAAGGCTGCTAGTGCTGATGCGGATCTTTGTGCTGTCCTCCCCGGCCGGTTGGGCAATGTTCAAGTAGTTCAAGGCCTTTTCCATGCCACCCATGCGTTCACTCTGATTGCTCTCTAGCCAAGAGGTAGCTCATGGCGGCGGCACCGATGCCGACCAACAACATAAAACAATAGAGGACGAAGCCCATTGCCCACCGCCTTGCTTGGCTGAAGGTGCCCGGCTTGAAGAAGGCCTCTGTGTCCAAGCCAAGCTTCTTAGGCACCCAGTTGGGAAGGGCATCATAGCGGAGCTTCTGCACGCATGCACGGCATCATTCTTTGTGAGAGACTCGAGAAAGACAGTGACGAGAGACCAGTGAAGTCACCAAGTCACAAAAATGGTGGAAACAAAAATATAACCGATTTTAATTAATATACCCAAATTAAAGCTAGAGTTCACCATAAACTGGCACAACTTGACAGACTGGCCCAACTAGACCCCCCAAATTAAAGCTAGACTCTATCTGAAACTGGCCCAACTGAATAGTCCCCCCCCCTGAGTTGGGGGTTAGGGGTTAGGGGTTGGGGGTGAGGGGTGAGGGTTTTCGGGTTGGGGGTGGTGACAGAGCAAGGAATGGTGGTGACAAAGCGAGTTAGGGTGGTGACATATCGAGTTAGGGGTTAGGGTAATGGGTAATGGGTTTGGGTTTAAGGTTTGGGGGTTAGGGTTTAGAGGTTGGGTGTAAGGGGTTCGGGGTTAAAGTTTATGGATTGAGGGTTACGGGTTAGGGGTTAGTTTGGGGTTAAGGGGTGGCTGGTGACAGCGCGAGTTAGGGTGGTGACATATCGGGTTAGGGGTCAAGGGTATTGGGTTAGGGGTAATGGGTTAGGGGTTGACATAGGGTTTTGGGATTATGAGTATGGGATAAGGGGTGAGGGTTGAGGGGACTAGGGGTTAGGGATTAGGGGTTACGGATCAGGGGTTTGGGTTTAATGGGTGGTGACAGAACGAGTAGGGGTTGTGACAAATCGGGTTAGGGGTTAGGGGTAATGAGTTATGGGTTATGGGTTGGGGTTAGGAATACGGGATTAGGCTGAGGGCTGTGGGGTGAGAGTAGCCCAGTTTTGTGGTCACAAGGGATATCATCCACGTATCAGCCTTGCCAATTACAGTGCAACATGTAGTGATATGATTGTATGAATGGTGGCACAACATGCGTCCGGTGGAATAATATTTGGTCTTAAATATTCCAGTTTTTATATATCAAGGGCCCCGACAATGCTGACATAGTTGTCGCACCAGAAACCCGCAGAAAGTGCGCCAGTTTGGTGCATAGGGAAAGGAGGCCTTAGAGAGGCCTCCAATTATTGGTCTCAATCTCCGGTAAAGGCGCCTTAGAGAAGTGTCCTTCTACTCATAAACACGGTACATTACCGTACACACAGACTCCTTGTACTTCATACAAGAGCGATTAACTGGCTACTGTAAGGTTCGGCCCTAGCAGGAAGTCTCTCTGCCTAGGGGTAATGTCTGGGTGTCCCTGTCTTGTGGGTACCGCCCCTACTACTTCACTCGCCCCCCCGCTCCTCAGCGTTAAGCCTAAAGGGCATGCGCTGGGAGCCGGAAAAAGGGGTCGGTACTGAAAGAAAGAAACTTCTGGCAATATGTACACCTCAGAAGATCAAAATATCAAAGCAAATCTGCCGGGTTCAGGCCGTCCCCCGCATCTGCCTGGTTCAGGCTATATACACACCTCAGCCTGGTTCAGGCTGTTTTCAAAGCAAAATCTGTACGCCCAGAACTTGTCAGTTCCCTAACACTGAAGCCTCCTAAACATCTGACTGCAATCCAGCCAGTCGGTAAAAAAAAATCCCCTGAAGAAAATCCACTGCAGGAAATGTGCTGCACATCCACACAAGGAAATTCATCAAAGAAAAAATTCACTGAAACCCGTGGCGGACCCTAGGTCCACCCACGGTTCTGCACACTTGACAAAGGCCTCTGGGACCCTGATCTCTCTCCTGCCTGATCGGGGCACACAGAATCCGGTACCGTCACCAGTGTCATGCTTGGTTGCAGGCAATAAAGGGTCAGAACCCATCAGAAACCCTCAGCAACCATCAGAAACCATCAGAAATCATCAGAAACCATCAGAAGTCATCAGAAATCGGAATCTTTAAACTTCTGGAAAATATGTACGTAGAAGCTCAAATCGTCTTAGCAAATCTGCCTGGTTCAGGCCTTCTTCAATCAGAAATAAAAAAATCCACCAAGTCTCAGCTGAAGCGCAATGCGCAGAATCCTACAAATCCAGGCTGTTCAGCCCACTACTGGCTAGCAAACAGAGAAATTTTCAAAGTTATCAGGTCAAGCTAAGAACAACCGCTGCTCTCGCCCCACTGCGCCATAGCCGCCTGGTCTTCAATGGCCACAGGAAATGTGCGCCGTAGCAGCGTGATCCGCCCCCTGCTGTGTTATCATCGCCCGAGTTGACTAATTCTCCTCGCTCATCATCTTCATAACATATGTACTACCGTAGCCTTGCTGCTTGTGGTTGAGAAACCAATTTTCACTATGTTGCTGCGATAGCTTTAACTCCAATCCTGCATCTTCCGTCTTCGGTCCGCTGGCTGCCGGCCCACTGCCTGCCGGGTACTAGGACAAGCCGCGCTGCTTCTGCATTTTCTGCTCTGTAGGCGCCTGCCCGCTCCTTGCCAGTTACGGCGTGGGTAACGTCACGTGCTCAGCGGCCTTGTCGCTCTGGGCTCGGCCTCAGGTCTCGGTAAGCTCCGCAAGGGCTGACTCCTCCTCTTTGTTGGAAGCCTAGCGCCACCTTGGCCCATCTATGGACCGCTCGCTGGGTGACATTGGCTTCTCTTCATCCAAGGAATATCTTTCTCCAAAAAGTCTCTCCCTCCAAGAAGCCTCTCGCGCCTCCTCCTCCTCATCCGCCTCTTCCTCCTCTTCCGTTTCATTCTCCTCTTCTGCCTCTTCCTTCTCATTCTCCTCTTCTGCCGCATGCATGTGATCTGTGACGAACAGGTCCCCCATTTCCAGGGCGAACTTCTCCCACAGCACCACCTGCTGCGTCAGCACAGTGATCTGCTCCTCATCGGTCATGCACAAGTACCCTGGCACAGTGATCACGAACTTGCTCAGCTTGACCCTGGTGGCCACTGGCAGCCCTTCATAGAACATGTGCGAGACCGAGTGCCTTCTGCCAAAGTAGTCCACTGCATCCCTGGAGATATGTAGCAACTCTGCTGTGGACAGGACTCTGTGCGCAAACGCCTCTACTGTCTCCTCTGGCTTGACCTCTGGATCCAAAGTGGTCTTGACTCCCAGCTTTATGTTGGTGATCGCGGATCTCTCATCCGAGGTCGGCTTTCCCACTTCCGCCTGAACCACCTTGATCCACAAAGTGAGCAGCGAGGCCTCGCAACACTGCTCCTCTGCTGGGGCGATCCACTGCTGCCTGATCCGTTCCACTTCTCTGGCAATTCTGTTTCCTGCATGGGGCGCCGCCCTGATGGCTGCCATCAGCAGCCCCACGCTAGCTGGCTTGCTGTCCCAAAGCTTGACCAGCGACTTGATCAGCAGTGTCATAGCTGACGGCGACTGGCACGATCCAGCTATTTCTCCGGCCACCACAGCCAGCGCTGGCTGGTCATCTGACATTGCCAGCTTGTTGTGCGATCCCCAGTATCCACACGCCTGGCAATATTTCCTGGCTGCAACTGCGCCTGGGTGCGACATATCCAGGACTGGCACGTTGCCTTGGATGGCTGGGATCTTGGTGACCTTGGCCACCCCTGTCAGCTGTAGGACCATCTGTTGCTGCAGCTGCATGGTCACTCTCGCCTGCTCCCTGTCGATTCTCTTCATTTCTTGGTCGCTGGACTCCTGCCTGGTTCTTGGCCTGCGCCTGTCCGCTCCCCTTGGCTCTGAATCCGCTGATTCTGAGCGCGATCCATATCCACCTCCTCTGCCTCCTGATGGACTGCGACCTGGATAGTATCTGTCGAATCTGTTGTCATCGTCCTCCCGATCTTCCCGTGATGGCTGTCTGCCTGCTCTTCCTGCGGAGCTTCTACTCCCGTCGCGCGGCTGCCTCCCGGTCTCACTTCTGCCTGGTCTGTCGCCCGACCCGGGCCTCCAAGGATGTGCTCTGCCCGGTCCTGCCTGCCCTCTGGGCGGCTCCTGGCTTTGCCGATCCTGCTGTGCTCCCCTGCTGCATTCATCTGTTCCCCTGGGTGGCTCCTGGCTTTGCTGCCTTGGCTGTTCCCAGCTGTCTGCCTGCCCCCTGGGCGGCTCCTGGCCTTGCCGATTTGGCTGTTCCCAGCCTTCTGCCTGCCCTCTGGGCGGCTCCTGGCTTTGCCGATTTGGCTGTTCCCTGCTGTCTGCCTGCCCCCTGGGCGGCTCCTGCCGGTACTGCTGTTCTTCACCGCTTGCTTGCCCCCTGAGCTGCCCTTGATTCTGCCTTCCTGGCTGCGTCCCTCCTGTGTAATTCCTGGCGTAGGAATCAGATTGCGTTTCCCCTCTGGTTTCCTGCCTTCTTGGTCCACTGCTGCGCACACTGCCTGCAGGCTCGTCCTGTTGTGTTCCTCTTGCTGCGCCCTCTTGCCTTTTCCTCAGGAACTCCTCGATGTAATCCACCTGGGTTTCCTGGCATGTGTTCTCTTTGTCCTCGATTATGCGTAGGAGTGCATAAGACTCTTGCCTGTTTGCTCTGCGCGTTGATGCGCCTTGCTCAGCCATCCTGGCCAGCGATCGGCTAGTCAACTCCGCCCTTTCGCTGGCGGCTGGGCTACTGGCCCTGGGCTCTTCCCTGCCCCTTGGCCGCCCCCTGAGGCTTGGCTCGCTGCTGACCTCAAAAACCTCAGATCTGAGTGTTGGGGTTGGCGCGGTTCTTGCTTGCTGCTGCCACCTTTGGACTTCCCTGAGCTCCTCAGGCCGCTGCACCGCTGTTTCAAATCCTTCCCATACCTGGTCCTCCTCATCTTCTGGCTCAGATGCAGGTTCCACCTGATGTCCTGTTACCCCGTCGCACCATTCATCTGCGAAGGCCTTAACAGCAAGGGCTGCTTCGCGTCCTGCCCCTCCCTTGGACATCTGTCCAAGGGCGGCCAACAGCATTGCCCTGTCCTGCCCGGTGTGGGAAATACCCATCATGGCTTTTGTTGCCCATCCTTGCAGATGATGGGCCCTGAACTCCTCGATGGCTGTGACTTGATCCTGGAGCTGCGCGAATGTCCTGGAGCACACTTCCTTCCACAGGTTTGTTGCCCACTGCAAAAGTCCGGCCCAACCGAATGGCTGCAACTGCTTCTCTGGCTCCCCTTCGCCGCTCACCACATCCACGGTTCTGGAGCGCTATGGCTCTCTAGGTCTGGTATCCTGCGCCTGTGCTGTACCTTGATAAAATCCGCGCAGGATTTCCTTGTGGCTGCCGCCTGCTCGCATCTGGCTGCTAGATCCCTCCTTGGGAGTCTGCACAGGTCTGCCCACACTGGGCGTAAACTTGGACAGCGGCGTCCCGTAGACTGTGGATCCCGCCCCTCTTTTAACCGGCACCTCCATCGGCTGCTGACGGGCACCTGTTGCGCGATTCTCCCAGATCCTGGCCAGCTCCACATCTGCAGGCACCGCAGCATGGATTGCTACCAGGCACACATTCCTGCTGCTGCTGATGTCCACGTGTGCTGGCACCGGAGACCTGCTGCTCCTAGCTGCTTCCACGTTACTGTCAGCTGCCTTGCCTGCCATTGCCTGGCTGGACTTGCTGCAGCCGTCAGGGCCCAGACTCGGGCTAGGGCTGGCTTGACCCACTGGCCCACACGGCTCTGCTGAGCGGAAGCCCTCCTGCCTGGGCAATCTGGGCATGCACTCCTGGTGCTGCGGCGGCTGTGCCTCTTTTTTCGCCTCATGGCTGGCCTGCTCAGCCCCGTGCCCCCCGGGTAGTGCCACGTGCCATGTAACCATGGCTGTCTGCTGCAGCTGCTGCTCTTCCTCTTCCTCACCTGTAGGCAGCCGCGCCTGTAGGTTCTGTTTGGCATGTTCCAAGCAATGCTTCACCATCCTCAGCTGTCTGGTCATCCTCATCTTCACTGCTATTATTGGCTGCTTGGCCACCCACAGCTGCCTGGCCATTCCTTTAAGCTTCTGCCGGTACCAATTAACCTTTTCCCTCAGCATGGGTATGGAGATTCCCTGCTCCTCTGACCCCTCAGGATTCTCTGCCGCCTCCAGCTGTTTGCTGGCCTGCTGGGCCGCCCCTGGTTCTGATATTGGCACCTGGACCCCTCCTGGAGCTGCTGCCACTGGTGGTGTCACAGGCCCACCCTCTTCTGGCTGGTGCATCTGCACCAGCACCGGCGCCTGCCTGTGCTCGTGGTCCTCAACCTCACTTGGGCCAACTGGTTCCTCAGCCACCTTTTGGTTCAGCTTCTGCTCCCACGGATGCAGTTGGTCCGGCTCGCAGCCGCCGGCCACCACAGGTGTCACATGGGCTGCCTCCCTTGACAAACACAAACGTGACGCCTGCACCTGCAGTTGGCCTGGCTCACAGCCACCGATCCCTACAGGTGTCACATGAATTGCCTCCCTCTGCAAGCACCGTCGTGACGCCTGCAACTGCAGTTGGCCTGGCTCACAGCCACCGGCCACCCCAGGTGTCACAGGAACGTCCTCCATCTGAAAACACAGCCGTGACGCCTGCACCTGCAGTTGGCACGGCTCGTGGCCATCGGTCACCACAGGTGTCACAGGAACTGCCTCTCTCTGCAAACACAGCCGTGACGCATGCACCTGCAGTTGGCCTGGCTCACAGCCAGCGATCCCTACAGGTGTCACAGATACTGCCTCTCTCTGCAAACCCAGCCGTGACGCCTGCACCTGCAGTTGGCCTGGCTCGGAGCCACCGATCTCTACAGGTGTCACAGGAACTGCCTCCATCTGCAAACACAGCCGTGACGCCTGCACCTGCAGTTGGCCTGGCTCGCATACACCGGCCACCACAGTTTTCACAGGAACTGCCTCTTTCTGCAAACCCAGCCGTGACGCCTGCACCTGCAGTTGGCCTGGCTCACAGCCACCGGCCACCACAGTTTTCACAGGAACTGCCTCCTTCTGCAAACACAGCCGTGATGCCTGCACCTGCAGTTGGTCTGGCTCACAGCCACCGATCCCTACAGGTGTCACAGGAACTGCCTCCATCTGCAAACACAGCCGTGACGCATGCACCTGCAGTTGGCCTGGCTCACAGCCAGCGGCCGCCACAGGTGTCACATGGGCTGCCTCCCTCGGCAAACACAGCCGTGACGCATGCACATGCAATTGGCCCGGCTCGCAGCCACCGGTCACTGGTTTGGGTGAAAAAGCATTCCCTATCGGAAAACAATTGATCAGGTGCAGCTGCTCGCTAGCTACCGGGCTATCCTGCCTGGGTGGGCCGGCACTCTCTGCCGTAATACAGTTGATCAGGTGCAGCTGCTCGCTAGCTACCAGGCTATCCTGCCTGGGTGGGCCGGCACTCTCTGCCGTAATACAGTTGATCAGGTGCCTGGGACTTGGCTCACTGTCACTGCTGAGGATATCAAACATGGACCAGCCGTTGGGGGACACCTGATTACCTGGCTGCTCCATACACCTGGTCAATGCCTCCAAGGGTGCGCGCTGCTGGGGCACAGCCAGACTGCTTAACCCCGCCTGCTCTGCGTCACACACACTTTTCCACACTCCAGTGGCCCACTGCCCTAGCCTGTTCCACCCTATTGGCTGAGCCAGATCCTCCTTCCTTTTTACTGGGGGCCATTCCGCAGTGGCGGCTTTTGCTTCACCCACCGCCTGCAGATCTGCAGGTTTCCTGATCACCTGACTTCCACCACGGGGCATCGTCCCGTTCTCCTTTTGAACGCACTGCGCAGCACTTGCCACTCTCATCAGCCTCTTCTGCGTCGCGTATTCTGGCCCACTGCCTAGGTCTCTGCGTCCCTTTCTATTGGCTCATGGGATTAAGCTGGGTAGGCCTCGCCTTTCCGCTTTTCTGCTCACTAATTTTAATCTGGCGGAATCCTCCTTCGCCCTCTTTTCTGCTCGCTAATTTTAATCTGGCGGAATCCTCCTTCGCCCTTTTTTCTGCTTGCTAATTTTAATCTGGCGGAATCCTCCTTCGCCCTTTTTTCTGCTTGCTGATTTTTAATCTGGCGGAATCCTCCTTCGCCCTTTTTAGTACTTCCCACCTTTGCTGGCTGGGCTGCTTCTAGATGGCACACGTCCCGCGTGGATGTCTCGCGTCCTACGCGGAGGTATCCTCTTGCGTAGTGTCCCTTCAGCTCTGCGGTCCTGCGGGGATCCTTTGGTACACCCACACAATTTCAAACCTGGATGTTCTATCCACAAGTTCACTTCTGTCAATGATGAAAGATTGGATCCACCTGATCTCAATCTGCAGTCATACAGGTAATTATCTGCTGGATAAATCCCCAGCCAGATCTTCAAGCCTCTCCTGGACTCAACACTAAGCTGCCACGCTCAATGCACAGGGAATCAAGCTGGGTTTATAACTCCACAACGAGATCTTCGAGCTTCTCCCCAAGGCTCTTCACAGCTGGAGTTTGCAGATCTAATTTGGCACGAAAAGACCAAGCAGAATGCAGCGACAGAGGTGCTTTTTCAAGCTGTCCAAGGCGAACAATTCAAAAAAATATTCCAGGTCAGACAAGCTTAGCTTCCCTCAGCGAGGAACTCGTTGGCAAGCAGCTGATCAGACTGCAATACCACTTTTGTCCCTTTTGAAGGACACTGAGAGCGGGGATGCTCGGGGTTGCGAAGGAACGGCGACGGAGGTGACTTTGTCCGTGGGTTTTGTCGCCAGGCGGACTCAGCTGGAAGCTGGTACGCCGAGAGCTCCTGGTCGGCTTTGCGCCTCCTGGTCTATTTAGGTGAATATCTGCTTGGGACTGCTTGCCTGATTAGTCGTCTCCGATGGACGAGTAGTCAGGGATCGGCACCGTAGGTCGCGTGCTCTTCAGGGCGAGCTCCGTAGATCGCGTCGGCTGGGGATGACCAGTGATCTGGATGGGTCTCGCTTGTCACTTGCTTATGCTATCACCACTTTCCGTGGTGCTAGACTTGACTGAAGTGTAAGGTACTGACTTAGTGGCGAGCAAGGGCTAGTATCCGTGAGAGCTAGGCCTATACTCTTTACACCAGAGGCCTGTCCTTCAAAAGGGACAAAAGTAGTAGCTTAGGCAATTGCCGGGATACAGGGACCCGGCAGGCCCAATTCAGAGTACAGATTATGCTAAATCACCCTGCGTAAGCGGGTTTCTAGGTCTCAGTTCAAATCCGGAGGCTCCGCGGCCGCTAACTGCGGTCTAAACGGTTCTGTCACGTATACGGTAATATACTGTGACATGAGTATTGGAGTCCAACACTCGCAATATTCACAACAATTGGATGGAGTCCAATACTCACAACTAATGTACTCAGAGGTACAAAGTACAAATGATGTAAAGTATAGCACGTTGGAAAGTAACTACAAACCGTAAAGGTAGCAAGACAACGGCTGATCGGACCGGCTTCTACTGGTTACGCTCAACTAGTTTGTACACTAAGAGGGTATCGCCCCCGACTCTTCACTCGCCTCCCCCGCTCACCGCAAGCCTGGCGCATCGAGGCATAGCGTGGGGAGACGGTATTTAAAAATAGGGGGTGGTATACACCTGAATTAACTTACGTCAATAACATAACACCTTTGGGCCCTGCTCAAAAAGGCTCGGCCGCGTGGGCGCCCAACTGTCCCGTTGGAAGAAAATAAATTGAAGGTAAGAGGGAAAGAAAGATAACTTCACGTATGCACGTGCTCTTTGAGAGCTGAAAACACTTCAGAACTCCTGAAACCATCAAAGAACTACTAAAACCATGTTATAACTTATGTTCATTCTATCCTTGGGGCCCAGCTTTGAATCCGACATGTTTGATATAAAGAGTCAATTAGCTGCTTGCCTGGGTCAGCTTTGAACTCACGGAAGTCACAACCCTAACTCCATTTCTCAGGAATAAAATTCGTTGCACTCGCCCCACTTCACCTTCGACACGTGGCCCGCTTGGGACACATGCGACGCGTGTCACCTTGGGGTCATGCTTAAAAAGGCTCGGCCAGGTGGGCGCCTAACTAAAGAGTTGGGAGGAAAGATGGAAAAAAGCACAAGGGGGCAAGACAAACTATAACCAAAACTTCTTCTTCCCAAACGAGTCAGAACCCCCATCATCAAGAAAATGTGCAACGGCAAAAAAAAAGGTTGATGGTTTAGCCAGGGTTTGGGGTAACATCCAAACCTCGTTTTTAGAATTTAGATGTAACCCTAAACCCCAAACTGGCTGCCCCCCCGCCTCATGAACCCAGACAATGATATTACACCTATGGGCCCTGCTCAACAAGGCTCGGCCTCGTGGGCGCCAATTGTCCCGCTGGAAGGAAAGAAATTGTAGGTAAGAGGGAAAGAAGGAGAAAAATCGTGGGGATCTTTGCCACCTTTCCCGGGTTTTTCTTGGTGTCTTTACTTTTCTTGAACCCTTCGCTCTTTTCAGGGTTGTTTTCTTTCGGGTTTGAACTACCACCGGCGTGTCAGTGCGATATCTTTTTCGCACTATAGGACACCACACTTTGTGCAACATCTTTTTCTGCCACCGGCAGGTATCGCGGCAGGTATCGAACTCCGCTTCATCAGTATCGTCGGTGCTTGTCTGTAAGCGACTGACACCAGTACGGGATGGCGGGCGAGAGGTGTCATCTCCGCGCGGCCAAAAAGCTTATCGAATACATATCGCCTACACCCGACGTTGGGTACAATGGAATCGCATTGCTTATGCGCTGCTTTTGATCGAGGCCGCGCTTGCGGTACAACACTTCGTGGCAACCCACCCCTGGCCTGTGCCTGCGGAGCGTCGTGAGCCGTTGCTTCGGCATAGTAGGTTTGGTGACCGTGTTTTCTCTTTTCTTTTTGTTTTTTTAGTCATTTTTTTTTTCTAGGCACACTTTTTTTACAGTCTCCCATGAAGGAGATCCCTAATAACCCATAGGAAAGAAATACCCCCCCCCCCAAAAGGCAGCCCGAAGTACCCTTGCCTATTCCCCAAGGAGACAAAGACAAGCAACCAAATTAGGCCTGCGTGTGCAGTAGCAGCAGTAGACAAAACTAAAACTCATGCATGCACTCCATCCACACACACTCACTTATCCTGAAATCCTGGCCCTAGGCCCCCGATGGTCCAGCCAAGCTGTCCGAACCTCCTCTTTCAGAATTTTGAAAATAGGAATCCCACCAAAAAAGGTATTTAGTACATGAACGAACCTCGCTTGCTCATAGATCCGCAGGAAAGAAAAGCAACACACATACTTATCTGGTTTCGACAGTGGCCCGCTGCTCTCACCCTATACCATGGCTACTAAAGCGGCATGGTATGTAGCCTTGGCCCCACTGCCTCATGACCACATTACTTCAAAACACATTCGCACGCCCCCAAAGTGGACTTCGTCAAGAAATACAAAGCAACCCACAGATTCCCGTTGGTTTCGACGGCGGATCCGTTGCGCTAGCCCTACTAGCCCATTACCCTTGGTCCAGCGGAATAGCCTCCATCACCACCGCTGACCGGAAAGAAAAGTAGCACTCACACCCTCGCTAGATGGTTTCGACGTTGGGCCCGATGCTCCATTTCTATATCCCTGGCCTAGCGGCATGGTTTGTATCCTAGGCCCTTGCCTCAGGGCTACCTTGTCTTCGGCAGAAAACCGTACTCCCCGAAACTGGACTGATCAAGAAAAACAAAGCGACCCACAGATCCCCGCTGGTTTCAACGGCGGACCCGCTGCTCTTGCCCTATTGATATACCCCAGGTCCAACGGAGTGGCGTGTAGCCTAGGCCCTTGCCTCAAAACTACCTCTTCAATCGACACCTTCATTTCACCACATTATCCCAGCTGGACAGCACGCCGCGGCTGAGCCAAGACGGTCTTCTATACCCGTCAGCTTCTAGCTGACTCCCGTTGTCCGTTGCTTCCAATGCTCAAACACTTGTAACACTTGACCATGATAGGATTAGAATGTGCGGCTCTAGCTTCCGGAGTCCGCAGCTCCAAGCCCATGTGCTCTTGATCCGCATCCAACCTCAGAACTTGCTAACCCAAGCCTGTCATAGCTCGACGGGATCCAGCTCAGTCCTGACTAGCTCCTGTAGCCCGCTGCCTCCAAGTCCAGGTGCGTATGATATGAACACAAATTTGCTAGCGACACTAGTCTTGCCATTCACTCACGCTTCGACACGTGTTTTAGAGCGCTAAGAGCTACGTTGAAGATGGGTCAAGGACTCTCAACTACCCCCCACACACAAGGCACACAAAATCAAATTGCCGGACGGCTTCAGGCTCCTCGACGACCCTGGCTGGCTGACTCAGCCTCCGAACCCCAGATCTTGGATCAAAAGGCAACGAAGCTTGACTACAAACCTATCATATCATGTGTGCTAGGCGCTCGCACGCCCCACAACCTGATGTAAGGCATGTCAGGCTCTGCGATCTCTATCAGCAATTTCAAAGCAATTTTACACGACCGGTCTAGCACAGCGGCTCTAGCTTTAAGCTAGCGCCCGTAGTCCGCTGCTTTCGCACCAACGTGGCCACGTGCTCTTTCTCCTCACTCAACCACTCGACTTAAACCTTGCCGCCCATATCACCGATCCCGCGCCTCAGAGGTACATACCGTACTACTGTACACGAACACCTAACTCTTTCCACTTTCCGGATTTCCCTTACGTACTGTCTAGCATGTTTTCTCTTTTCTCTTTTGAGGACTATGATATGGACGGTCTTCGGTTTCTTTGGAATTCCTTCACCTCATCGGATGGTATATTTCCTTTGTCCGTATGTTCCTCTCCTTTCCCCTTCATCAGCCTTAAGTTTATTTTCCTCACGACCAGACAGTTGGCACCCATGTGGTCGAGCCTTTGCTACATGGGCCATATGTGTAATATCATTGACCTGCTCCTTCAGTTCTCCTACACCTCTCTCAAAAAGCCTCTAAAAAAGAAAATTCCACATAAGCAAGCGTATCCCACCCCTGCTTGGCCGCGAGGGCGCCTCACTAATCAGAAGGGAGAAGAGAAGAAACTAAAAAGGGGGCAAACAACAGAACAAAAGGACAAACAAAATCACATGGTAGGCCTGCCTACCAGACCTGGTTGGACAAAAACCCACAATAGGAAGGACGGAAAGGCAAACGACACCGGCACCTAAGGATCCTTAGAGGCTTACCCACAACATTGCCGACAGCACAGTCCACTAAAGCAAGTGCATCCCACCTCTGCTCAGCCTTGTACAGCTGGTGGAAGTTAGTGGCAGCGCCCGGAGGACCTGCCCACCCCCGCTCCCGTAACTGCTTTCTGACACTAGGGCACTGGAAGCACACATGTAGCGCATCCTTCACCTGCTCGCTGTCCCCCCGTGCCCAACACCGCTGGCAGCAGCGTGCCTCTCGCCGCTGACCGTTGCGCCGTCCTCTGGTATCAGCCGTGCTGATCGCGCCGAGCCGCAGTCACAAATTTATGCGCATGCAAGCACAATGTCCTCACATGTGAAACTCCAGTGAAACATGCACTGTCATTTGCTTCCTTGCTCCTTCTAAACAAGTAAGAAAAAAAAGTGATTTTAGATAACAAGGTTCCGAACAGTGAGAGTCTCACTGAAGCCTCTCCTTCCCGCCTTCCCCTCTCGAAAATGTCCAACCGCAGCCTGGAGCACCAGGGGGGCTTGGAGGGTACATTTGTTTTATGTACCTCCCTAAATGCCTTTTTTTCCTATCGAACAGTGTGAATATTCAGCGGCAGCCTGGAGCGTTTGCAAGAGTACACCTGATTGATACACCTCCTTAATGGCTGTCACCTTCTGGCATTCGGCCTCTCAAAAGCAGTGACTTTGTGTTCAACCGGAGCCCTGAGCATGAGCATGAGTCCATGGGCTTCTGCAACCAGGACTGCGGGTCATGCCTCATCTGCCTCTGCTTAATTATATGCGCTCCTATGTCATTTGCCTTTTCTGCTTGGCAGGGACAAGTGTTCAACTGTAGCTTGGAGCGCTTTCTTGAGTACATGAACAACTCCGATGTTGAAGAGGGGTCTATCTCATCTGCCTCCAGCAACTCAGGAACTTGCCTATTTAATGTACCTCCCTTGAAGCCTTCAGCTCCTCATTACTTGTGCAGTGATGAAGTCTTCAACTGTGGCATGAAGCGTGTTCATGAGTACCTAGGCACCTTCATTGAAGATTGAAGATGGTGGGGCCTGCCTCATCAGCCTCTGCCAAATCTGTCCCTGTGGCACCGTGAGGGACTGAGGTGGAGGCTGTTACGCCGTTATGCACCTCACATGTGTCGAGGTACTGCACATTCCGCTAGCATTTTGTTCAATCTGATAACTCAAAATTCACATGAAGTACTGATCTGGAACTGCAGTGGCGTGGCCATGTAACTCAATTGTGTCCAAGTATTGCCCTCACCCCGTTTGCATCAAAATCATTTGTTTTGATTTGCGGGAGGTGGCCAAGCTGGCTTCCCAGGAGGGGGTCACGGTTGTGCCAGCTGAGAGCTGGGCTGCCGGCGGTTCAGGGTACACCATAGCCCGACGGGAAGGCGCATGGGTGTCCGCAATCGAGGGATTCATGTAGTAGCCGTGGGTGGCTTGCTGCTTAGTTCCAATGGGCAGCTCGGCTTCCAGCCTGGTGGGGTCGGCAAACTGCATGCCCATGGGTGTTGTGTTCGGAGCGTCAGTGGACCCCCAGTGGCTGGCGGCAAATACAAACTGGTTAGTGGTGAACCTCTGTCTGTCAAAAACGTTATGGCGTTGGATGAGAGCAAGGCAAGCCGGGTTGCTTAACAGCCGTGCACTTGCTATGGTCAAAACAAAGTCTCCCTCATTGGCACATTCCCTGCTCTCGCGCCCCTCATGCTCTTGCAATGTAGCATGCAGGTCCACTCTGATGGGGTGCTCGGCCAAAACCAGACCTACGACGTACGAAGAAACGATGCAACAGGAAATGGGAAACTCAGGAGGCAGCCGATGGGCCAGCCCTTTAACAAAGACAGCACTCGGGTTACCCGGGTAAACTAGGTAAACCCACCCTTCCTTTTTTGAAAAGGGCCCAGAGGTGTTATATCATTGCCTTTACATTCAGTGGTGGGGGTCACACGATGTTTCTGAAGTAATTGCAATATATTATATATACGTTCTCGGTCAGCTTAACCGGGGCAGGCTTGGATGGGAGGCTCTGACTTTTGTTGAGGACGTCGCACGCTTTGTTGAGGCCTAATTTTGTTGCTTTTTTGCCTTCTTGGGGAATAGGCTTTGAGAGGGGTATGGATACTTAGGGCAGCCTTTTCCTTTTGGGGCGGGTATCTCTTTCCATTGTGTTATTCTCCTTCTTTCCCTCTTGCATTTACTTTCTTTTCTTCCAACGGGACAGTTGGGCTCCCATGCGGCCGAGCCTTTTTAGGCAGGGCCCAGAGGTGTAATGTCATTGGCTTACTCTGTCATGATACGAGCTATCGAGCATGGTGCGCATTGTCAAATGCATGCTTGCCTCTCTTGAAATTCCTTTTAAGAACTTGGGTACGCATTCCCATTTTCTGGCTTACCTGACCAAATGACCGGTATGTGAGTTTCTTTCCTTTTAGTTGATGGCTATGATCTGGACAAACTGGGAAATCTTTATGCTTCCTTACCTTTCTTGGATGGTCTTTAATTTTCCTCCCGGCCAGATATTCGGGCGCCCACGTGACCGAGACTTTTGAGCATAGCCCAGTGGTGTAGAATGGTGCATACCCGCTGGGCCCTCATGTACGCTCGGCCTCGTGGGGCTGATAGGGAATTACTAGGCTCAATTCCAGGTACCATGCACAGCTTGGGCCGTGGTGCAGCCATGCCATCCTCCTATGTGAGCGGGCAGGAACGTGGAACCAGGCGTTCTAGGTAGGGAAGAGAAAGGATCTTGTGGCGGGTTCGATCCCTCAACCTCTGGGTTTGGATGTCACCCGCAATATATCATTGGACTATGTCCCCCACACAGCCTGAGGTGTAACGTCATTAACTTGTTGGAACATGTTTATCTTTCGACCGTGTGGGCCAGGTAGGGGATGGGCAACGTCAGCTATCATGCACAACCATAACCATCGCGTGCGGCCATGCCACACTCATATGTGAGAGGGACATGAACCCTGTGATCTAGGCAGGGGATCGTTTGGCATGATCCCCCAATGTTTGGGTAAAACTAGTACGACAACTTACCAAGGCATCAAGGTGGGCAAAGACCGAGGCAAGAAAGATGCAATGCCAGCACTAATAATAAGTCACTACGTTCCACCCTTACATTCGTTTTCCGATGAGGCGAGAATATAAGTAGTTGCATAGACCTCGGCATAGACTACTTTTGAACCTCGACTGAACATGAAAACAACTTACAAAAACAGAACCACTAATAAGTATGGGGAACGAGTAAAATTGGGAGGGTAAAAGGAAGAAGGTATGAGATTTTCACCTCATTACTAGCATGAGAATGGTTGGGCTCAAGAAAGGCCGTTGCGATAAAATGAAGGCTATGGCACCTTGTTCGGAGCCAAGGTTACGCGCAACTGCATAGGAATATATACATTGAAATAAGGTCTAGAACATGCCACACAATGCGCCCAACAACTTCAGGGGAGCATGTCCATGTTGAGTCCACCCTGCCGATGTATCATTACTGACCTTCAACGACAAAAACTACAATTGAAACTCAATCTAGACTTCCCCCAAAAGCCCATGGTGCTTTCAGACCTGGCTCCACCTCGGGCCCCTGGTCGGAGGCCAGTCGACGTTTGTTGTAAATTGACACAACAGTCTAGTAGTGGCCTCATGACTTTCGTGCATGCAAGACCTAGTAGGTAAAATAAAACTAGCACATGCAAGTAGTAAGGGATGCTTCAGAGGCATTTGCAGTCCACAATCCACATCAGCTTTGACAGACCGCTGTAAGCACTTGAAAAGGTCATCCATATATGATTGTGAAATTCAAATCCTGATCATATATGAGACGATGCGAGCAAAAGCTTGGCCATTGCAATGTCAGTCCATTACCAGCAGGTAATTGATAACACTACTACTCAAACCCCCTGTTTTGGTAGGCAGAAAACCTACCAGTTTCAAGGCAAATGCATCATTTGGACAAGGCCCCTAAAATGATTATGGTAGGTGAAATTGGTAGGTTAAAATCGGCCGAAAACGCGACATCTACCGATTTGCATTTTGGTAGGTTTAAATTTCGGTAGGCCCAGAACCTACCGAAATAGGTACTCCTTGGCTACCATTTTTGCCCTGGTTGGCCTACCGATTGCCCTACTGTCGCTACCATATTTACCTACCAGTTATCATCATTTGGTCGACCATTTGTTGCTCTGATTGGCCTACCGATTCCTCTAATGTCGCTACCATATTTTCCTGCCAATTAGTATGATTTGGTCCACCAGGTGTTGCCCAGACTAGGCCGATTCATTGCGCTCCTTTTGGTATTAATTGGGATCGGCTTGCTGTACCCCCCTATGTAGGTGGGGCTGACTAATGATGTGCTGGCTATTTCAATAAACTGGTTTGCTCATCGCTTGCTGGAGGAATCAATTTGCAATGAAACAATTGCCAGGAGATCTATACCGGTAAAAATTAAATCAATATTTGACAGCTGTGGAATCTATACCGGTTGAAAAATTAAATCAATCTTTGACGGCCAGGAGATCTATACCGGTAGAATAATTAGATCAATATCAACGGCCACGAAATATATGCTGGTAGAATAATTAAACCAGTATTTGCTAGCAAGCAAGGAAATGCATGGCAAAGGAAACGAATAAATCATAAATAAGCGACCATTGTCAGACCATGTCAAGCATTCACTTGTCATACGTGTCTTGATCAAATTCAAGAACAATCTGCCTAAGACAAAACTGCCATTGGCGCAACACCCCTTGCAGCTCCCTTGACACTTCATCAATGTCCTTCTGGGCCAGCCCCTGAAGGGGCTGGATCTCGTCATAGCCCAAGGTGACCAAGCTGCTCCAGGTTTTGGGGGTGCACCACGCCTGCGATTGGGAAATTAACACTTGATTTAAAGCATGGCTGCCGAGCAATGCATGGAATACGGGCTCATGAAATACGGGTAGGCGGGAAGGGCACCCAAAAACCATCTTCAAACAACGGAAGGGGTCAGCAGGTCAGGCACTGGGGTAATGGACATCAGTAGGCAGGGCAGGAGGCAGTTCACAGGTAAGGCAGGATGGCAATTCATGGGTAGGGGTCAGCAAGGCAGTGCAGGTCATGAGGAAAACTTACCACAAGTGTTGCAACCTGGCCGATGCCAATGAACACTAGCTGTCCCGGCAGGTCGTAGCTCTCTTCCACCGGGAAAACAACCACTCCAGGCTGAAGCAGTCCCTTGACACATGATGCTTGCCCCAGCCAGCCAGCTGGAGCTGCGGGCAGGCCAAGGGGGGGTCACCGAGGGGAGCACCGGTGAGGAAAGACATGCTTTTAGGCGGGCCCTTGTTGAGGCGGCCGTTGTTAGCAATGAGGTCTCCAACCGTAAGCATAAAATGTCGGCACGTCGGTATAGCAGGCAGGCAAGTTGAAGGGCATGTACATTTAAACAGGCACCCTACATGGTAGACAAGCACGCCACATGACACGTTCGTGCGTTGTCATGGCGTGCTTGCCACATGGTTGGCGTTACATGGCAGTTAGTCAGGTACGCTTACGCTTGTGGCCACCATGTTGCATGGTTAACAGGCACAAAGCCATGGCAAGCATACTTCATAGCATGTACGCTTCATGCACGATACGTTAGGAATGCTTCATATTACGATTTTTAGGGCATGCATGCTCCATGGTTTTCTCGTTCTCAAGCAGATCACTATTCATGATCCATCATATTGTCAAGTAATCCACTTACCAAATTTTAAGAGATACATGCTAAAAGGCAGTCGGATTGGATCGCTGGATCGAAGGCAGACAAGATACCAGTAGCGGGAAACGGCAGCGAAGAAGGAAGCATAGTGTTAGCGTCAGCGAATGGGATCTACAATCGCATGATGCAGTAAAATTCAAGGGCAACTGGGTATAGGCTTTTCGCGTTCATGGCAAGTCAAAGACGCTGGCAATAACCGACCAGCGCTCGTCAAACTTCTTGAAAGACAAAGTGTGTGTACGTGTATAAAACGAATGCTTTCATTGCAAGCGCCCAAGCTGTCCATTCATGACGAACCACTGCGCGTTTGCCCATGCCGGTGATAACATGTACGGCATAAGGGCATGCCGAGCTGGTTTTCACAAAGTCGAAAATATTTGAACTTTCGTCACCCCTGATCGTCATTATGCCGCTCTAATTCCAAGCTCTGTTTGAACCTTTTGTGTGGTGCCTGTCCCACATTTTTCATCATTGATAAAATCCCTGATAGAACGCAGGCATTCCGCTGGATGGTGGACATACTCAGAAGCTAAGTGTTGGAATGTATTGAGGCGGGTCATGTATAAGAACGGTGCCTTGACATATGTGCATCACAGCGCATGCCCGACCGCCAATACGGTAATCTGGGCTCATGTTTTGATCATTAGATGTGGACCTCTTCTCTTCAACGACCAAGCTACCGTATGTTCACGATCTGCATATGCCTCACTGGCAGGCACATGACATATGCATTTGTCAATACCGTATTGTACGGGCCGTTCCCAACACATTTATTTCTCATGAGTGTCATGACATGATGAGTGATGACTTGATGATCTTGAATGCAAACTTCTTTCTTCTTCCCTCAAGCTCCCACAACCTTCTACCTCATGGAGTTATTTCATGCACATCAGCCTCCTCAGTATGGTGACATACAAAACTTACCATGACAGGCCACGCATTTTAGGGTTTGCACTCTGCTTGCATGTAACCTTGCTTGTTCCCTTCATGCATGCAGTCCATGCATGTTTGTACCCTTGCATGCATCCCTTTTATGCTACCCCTTACATGCAACCCATGCATGCATGTACCCTTGCATTCATGCCTGCACCATGTCTGCATGTAGCCCTTACGTGCACCTCTTACATGCACCCATGCATGCGACCCATTCATGCATGCATGTACCCTTGCATGTATTCATGCGAATCAGGTTTCCCCGACAAACCCTTACCCCCTGACGAACCCTTATCCTCCCAATTTCTAGGAGAGTTTGACGCAAGCACCGACATGAGAGCTCGGATAATGAAGAAGATGACGTGTGAACGAACAAGCGATAGATGGCGCAAGGAGACCCATGGTTCGTACCCATGGTTCATACTCTTGGTTCGTACATTGGTTCAGACCCTTGGTTAAGACCCATGGTTCAGACCCTTGGTTCAGACCCATGGTTCAGACCCTTGGTTCAGACCCTTGGTTCAGACCCATGGTTCAGACCCTTGGTTCAGACCCTTGGTTCAGACCCATGGTTCAGACCCTTGGTTCAGACCCATGGTTCAGACCCTTGGTTCAGACCCTTGGTTCAGACCCATGGTTCAGACCCTTGGTTCAGACCCTTGGTTCAGACCCATGGTTTAGACCCTTGGTTCAGACCCATGGTTCAGACCCTTGGTTCAGACCCATGGTTCAGACCCTTGGTTCAGACCCTTGGTTCAGACCCATGGTTCAGACCCTTGGTTCAGACCCATGGTTCAGACTCTTGGTTCAAACCCATGGTTCAGACCCTCCTACTCCTGATGTCGTACCACTCATGCTCCGACCGCACCTGCCTTTGCCGCTCCTACTCTTACCGCTTATGTTCATACCGCTCATGTTCTTGCCCCTACCGCTTATGCATATACCACTCATGTTCCTACTATTCCTTCTCCCGCTACTGTTCCTCCTACTACCGCTCCAACTTATACCGCTCCTACTCCTACTGCTCCTCCCTCTCCTGCTCTTACCGCTGATGCTCCTGCCGCTCCAGCTCCTACCGCTCAGTCTACTTCCGTTCATGCTTCTCCCACTCTCGCTCTTACCGTTCCAGCTCCTACCACTTCTGCTCTTCCCGCTCTTACTCCCACCGATCCTGCTCTTTCCGATCTTGCTCCTCCCTCTCATGCTCATACCGTTCCTGCTCCTCCCGCTCTTGCTCTTACCGTTCCTACTCCTACCGTTCCTTCTCACACCGCTCCCTAGTACTCACGCTCATACCGCTCATACTTTTACCGCTCATGCTCCTACCACGCCTGCTCATGCCGCTCATGCTTCTGCCTCTACCACTCATGCTCATGTCGTTCCTGCTCATGCCGCTCCTACTCATCCAACCCTTGCTCTTACCGCTCATGCACCTACCGCTCCTACTCATACCGTTCCCGCTCCTCCCGCACCTGCTTTTACCGCTCTTGCTCTTACCATTTCTGTTCCTACCGTTCCTGCTCAAACTACTCATGCTCCTACCACATTCTCATGTTCCTGCTCCTCCATCCCTTGCTCTTACCGCTCATGCTCCTACCGCTCCTGCTCCTACCGCTCCACCTCATACCGCTCATGCTCCTCCTGCCCCTGCTCCTGCCCCTACATACCGCTTATACTCCTACTGCACCTACCGCTCATGACGCTCATGCTCCTACCCCTGATGTCTTGCCACTCATGCTCCTACCGCTCATGCTCCTATCGCACTTGCCCCAACCGCTAATGCTCTTACCGCTTCTGCTCCTACCACTCAGAATGCTCTTGATCCTACCGTTCAGGCATATGCCACTCATGCTCCTACCACTCCTTATCCTCCCGCTCCTCCTCTTGCCACTACCGCTCATACTTAAACCGCTCCTACCCCTACCCCTCCTCCCTCTCCTGCTCATACCGCAGATGCCCTTGCCGCTCCTCCTCCTCCGCTCTTGCTCCTCCAGGCCTTGCGCTAAATGGTCATGCTCCTACCGCTCATGCTCCTACCGCTCCACCTCATACGGCTCATGCTCATACTGCCCATGCTCCTGCCCCTACCGCTTCACTCCTACTGCTCATACCGCTCATGACGCTCGTGCTCCTACCCCTGATGTCTTGCCACTCATGCTCTTACCGCTCATGCTCCTACCGCACCTGCCCCAACCGCTAATGCTCTTACCGCTTCTGCTCCTACCGCTCAGACTGCTCTTGCTCATACCGCTCATACATATACCACACATGATCCTACCACTCCTTCTCCTCCCGCTCCTGCTCTTGCCACTACCGCTCCTACTTAAACCACTCCTTCTCCTACTGCTCCTCCCACTCCTACTCATACCGCTGATGCTCCTCAGCTCCTGCTCCTCCATCCCTTGCTCTTACCGCTCATGCTCCTACCGCTCCACCTCATACCGCTCATGCTCCTACTGCCCCTGCTCCTGCCCCTACCGCTTCTACTCCTACTGCTCTTACCGCTCATGACGCTCATGCTCCTACCCCTGATGTCTTGCCACTCATGCTCCTACCGCTCATGCTCCTATCGCACTTGCCCCAACCGCTAATGCTCTTACCGCTTCTGCTCCTACCGCTCAGAATGCTCTTGATCCTACTGTTCATGCATATGCCACTCATGCTCCTACCACTCCTTCTCCTCCCGCTCCTCCTCTTGCCACTACCGCTCATACTTAAACCGCTCTTACTCCTACAGCTCCTCCCTCTCTTACTCATACCGTTGATGCTCCTCAAGCCCTTGCTCTTACTGGTCAGGCTCCTACCGCTCATGCTCCTACAGCTCCACCTCATACGGCTCATGCTCCTATAGCCCCTGCTCCAGCTCCTACCGCTTCTACTCCTACTGCTCATACCGCTCATGACGCTCCTGCTCCTACCCCTGATGTCTTGCCACTCATGCTCTTACCGCTCATACTCATACCGCTCCACCTCATACCGCTCATGCTCCTACTGCCCCGCTCTTGCTCCTACCGCTTCTATTCCTACTGCTCCTACCGCTCATGACGCTTCTGCTCCTACCCCTGATATCTTGCCACTCATGCTCCTACCGCTCATGCTCTTACCGCACATGCCCCAACCACATTCTACCGCTCATGCATATGCCACTCATGCTCCTACCACTCCTTCTCCTCCCGCTCCTGCTCTTGCCACTACCGCTCCTACTGAAACTGCTCTTACTCCTACTGCTCCTCCCTCTCCTCCTCATACCGCTGATGCTCCTGCTGCTCCTGCTCCTCCGCTCCTGCTCTTACCGCTCATGCTCCTACCGCTCAACCTCATACCGCAGTCCCATGTATGTGTGCTAGCGGCCCCACTTTGCGCATTCCCATGAATGTGCGCTAGCGGCCCCACTGTTTGCAGTCCCATGTATGTCTGCTAGCAGCCCCGTTGTGCGAAGTCCCATGTATGTGCGTTAGCGGCCCCGCTATGCGCATACCCATGTTTGTGTGCTAGCGACCCCGCTGTGCGCAGTCCCATGCATATGCGCTACCGGCCCCATTGTGCGCAGTCCCATGTATGTGCGCTAGCGGCCCCGTTGTTTGTTGTCCCATGTATGTGCGCTACCAGCCCCGTTGTTTGCAGTCCCATGTATGTGTGCTAGCGGCCCCGTTGTGCGCAGTCCCATGTATGTGTGGTGGCTGCCCTGCTGTTTGCAGTTCCATGTACGCGTGCTAGCGGCCCCGCTGTTTGCAGTCCCATAATGTGTGCTAACGGCCCCGCTGTTTGCAATCCCATGTATGTGTGCTAGCGGCCCCGTTGTGCGCAGTCCCATGCATGTGTGGTGGCTGCCCCGCTGTTTGCAGTTCCATGTATGTGTGCTAGCGGCCCCACTGTATGCAATCCCATGTATGTGTGCTAGCGGCCCCGCTGTGCGCAGTCCCCCCTCTCCACAGCACACTCTCACCCCCTCAGCCACCAGTCCCCCCTCTCCACAACGCACCCTGACCTCCTCCGCTAGCAGTCCCCCCACCCCCAGCGCACTCTGACCTCCTCCGCCACCAGTCCCCCCTCCCCCGAGCGCACTCTGACCTCCTCTCCTACCAAGCCCCCCTCCCCCAGCGCACCCTGACCTCCTCCGCCACTTGTCTTCCCTCCCCCAGCGCACTCTTAACCTCCTCCGCCAGCATAGCCAGCAGTCCCCCCTCCCACCAGCGCATTCCGACCTCGTCCGCCACCAGACCCCCCTCCCCCAGCGCACTCTGACCTCCTCCCCCACTTGTCTCCGCTCCCTCCAGCGCATTTTGACCACCTCCACCACCAGCCCCCCCCCCCCCCCCCCCTATGCACACTCTGACCTCCAGTCCTCCGCCACCAGTCCCCCTTCCCCCCAGCACACTCTGACCTCCTCCGCCACCAAGCCCCCCTCCTTCCAGCGCACCCGGACCTCCTCCGCCACTTGTCTTCCCTCCCCCCTACGCACTCTGAAATCCTCCGCCAGCAGTCCCACCTCCCCCAAGTGCACTCTGACCTCCTTCGCCACCAAGCCCCCCTCCCCCCAACACACTCTGACCTCCTCGGCCACCAAGCCACCCTCCCCCCAACGCACTCTGAACTCCTCCGCAAGCAGCCCCCCCTCCCCCGAGCGCACTCTTGACCTCCTCCGCCACGAGTCCCCCCTCCCCCCAGCGCACTCCGACCTCCTCTGCCACCAGCCCACCCTCCCCCAACGCACTTCTCCGGTCTCGTACGCCACCAGCCCACCCTCCCCCCACCACACTCTTGACCTCCTCCGCCACCAGTCCCCCCTCCCCCATGCACACTCCGACCTCCTCCACCACCAGCCCCCCTCCCCCATTGCACTGTTGTCTCCTCAACAGCCCCCCCTCCCCCCCGCGCACTCCGACCTCCTCCGCCACCAACCCCTCCTCCCCCAGCGCACTCCAACCTCCCCCGCCATCAGCCCCCCCTCCCCCCCGCGCACTCCAACCTCCTCCGCCACCATTCCCCCTCGCCCCAACACACTCTGACCTCCTCTGCCTCCAGCCCCCCTCCCCCCAGCGCACTCCGACCTCCTCCGCCACCAGCCCCCCTCCACCCAACACACTCTGACCTCCTCCACCACCAGTCCCCCTCCCCCCAACACACTCTGACCTCCTCTGCCTCCAGTCCCCCCTCCCCCCAACGCACTCTGACCTCCTCCGCCACTAAGCCCCCCTCAACCCTGCGCACTCCTGTCTCCTCCGCCACCAAGCCCCCCTCTCCTCAGCGCACTCCGACCTCCTCCGTCACCAAGCCCACCTCTCCCCATCGCACTCTGACCTCCTCCGCCAACAAGCCCCCCTCTCCCCAGCGCACTCCGACCTCCTCCGCCACCAGCCCCCCCTCCCCCCGCACACTCCAACCTCCCCGCAACCAAGCCCCCCTCCTACCAGCGCACTCTGACCTTCTCCACCATCAAGCCCCCCTCTCCCCAGCGCACTCCGACCTCCTCCGCCACCAAGCCCCCCTCCCCCAGCGCACTCCAACCCCCTCCACCACCAAGCCCCCCTCCCCCCAGCGCACTCTTGACCTCCTCCGCCACCAGTCCCCCCTCCCCCATGCACACTCGGACCTCCTCCGCCACCAGCCCCCCTCCCCCATCGCACTCTTGTCTCCTCAACAGCCCCCCCTCCCCCTCGCGCACTCCGACCTCCTCCACCACCAGCCCCCCCTCCCCCGGCGCACTCCAACCTCCCCCGCCACCAGCCCCCCCTCCCCCAGCGCACACTGACCTCCTCCCCCACTTGTCTCCGCTCCCTCCAGCGCATTTTGACCACCTCCACCACCAGCCCCCCCCCTCTGCACACTGACCTCCAGTCCTCCGCCACCAGTCCCCCTTCCCCCCAGCGCACTCTTACCTCCTCCGCCACCAAGCCCCCCTCCCCCCAGCGCACTCCGACCTCCTCCGCCACCAGCCCACCCTCCCCCAGCGCACTTCTCCTGTCTCCTACGCCACCAGCCCACCCTCCCCATACCGCACTCTGACCTCCTCCACCACCAAGCCCCCCCTCCCGCCAGCGCACTCCAACCTCTTCCGCCACCAGCCCCCCATGCCTCCAGGGCACTCCAACCTCCTCCGCCACCAGTCCCCCTCCCCCCAACACACTCTGACCTCCTCCACCACCAGTCCCCCTCCCCCCAACACACTCTTACCTCCTCTGCCTCCAGTCCCCCCTCCCCCCAGCGCACTCTGACCTCCTCCGCCACTAAGCCCCCCTCGACCCAGTGCACTCCTGTCTCCTCCGCCACCAAGCCCCCCTCTCCACAGCGCACTCCGACCTCCTCCGCCACCAAGCCCCCCTCTCACCAGCGCACTCCGACCTCCTCCGCCACCAGCCCCCCCTCCCCAGCGCACTCCAACCTCCCTGCCACCAAGCCCTTTCCTACCAGCGCACTCTGACCTCCTCCACCACCAAGCACCCCTCTCCCCCCAGCGCACTGTGACCTCCTCCGCCACCAAGCCCCCCTCCCCCAGCGCACTCAAACCCCCTCCACCACCAAGCCCCCCCCCCCCCCCAGCGCACTCTTGACTTCCTCCGCCACCAGTCCCCCCTCCCCCATGCACACTCCGACCTCCTCCGCCACCAGCCCCCCTCCCCCATCGCACTCCTGTCTCCTCAACAGCCCCCCCTCCCCCCCCGCGCACTCCGACTTCCTCTGCCACCAGCCCCCCCTCCCCCAGCGCACTCCAACCTCCCCCGCCACCAGCCCCCCCTCCCCCCCGCGCACTCCAACCTCCTCTGCCACCATTCCCCCTCGCCCCAACACACTCTGACCTCCTCTGCCTCCAGCCCCCCCTCCCCCCAGCGCACTCCGACCTCCTCCGCCACCAGCCCCCCTCCACCCAACACACTCTGACCTCCTCCACCACCAGTCCCCCTCCCCCCAACACACTCTGACCTCCTCTGCCTCTAGTCCCCCCTCCCCCCAACGCACTCTGACCTCCTCCGCCACTAAGCCCCCCTCAACCCTGTGCACTCCTGTCTCCTCCGCCACCAAGCCCCCCTCTCCTCAGCGCACTCCGACCTCCTCCGTCACCAAGCCCCCCTCTCCCCATCGCACTCTGACCTCCTCCGCCACCAAGCCCCCCTCTCACCAGCGCACTCTGACCTCCTCCGCCAACAGTCTTCCCTCCCCCCAAATGCTATAGATGGGCCCTAGTGGCCCACTTGCTCTATAGATTTTGGTTTAACTCTTTAATTCCCCTTCTTTAGCCCCCACTCCCCATTTCCTTTCTTTCATCATTCCCTCCTTCCCCTAAAACACCATCTCGATGTCCTCTGTCCAATGAACCTCCACCCGCCCTACGAGTGTGGCTTTGCCTGCCCTTATAAAACAAGGATTGCTAAAAAGTTAAATGAGGGACATCATGTCGATTGACTTGATTGTTTGCTAATTGTCTGCCCCATTTGTAGCAACTTGGCTCACTTGGCATTTTTGTAGGGGCTGGACAATAAATGGCAGGTTTTGAGATCTTTGGTAGGGGACTAGGCAAGAAATGGTAGGTACAAGCCAATTCTGGTAGGTCGGGGAATCATAGCCCTAATTTTTGGTAAGTTGGCTGAAATCGGTAGGAAAACCTAACAGTTTTGACACCACCTACCTACCAAAACAGGGGGTTTGAGTAGTAGTGTAATAGCACCCTTGCCAGTCCTCTTGAGCATGTCCGCCCAAGCTTGCTCTCACTTCTCTGTTGTTGTCATGCTTAAGTGAGCTTCTCACTTGCAGATGGGAGCGGCGGAACTGCAGGAAGGGAGGCGAATGCCGACGAGTGATGGGATTAAGGACTTCCAAGGGGGAAGGGAGCGAGGCGAGGTGACCTCAAGTCCTCACCTGGGACCTTCGCCATCGCTCTTGCCTTGAGCACCTCCTTTCGTCTTAAAAAACGTTGAAGCATCGTGACTTCACCTTCGACGGCCCGAATACCTCTCTTCCACTTCTTCATCATTTTATCACTGCGTAGGTCCTTGCTCTTTTCCAGCTCGTAGAGCATCAGGCGGGCATGGGCGGAATTTATTGACAACTCGAAGTAGCGTATCTTGAGATTCAACCCATTCAGCCCACTGAGGTCCGGACTGGTGTCCCCTGCCACTGGCAGGTCATATAGCTGATCATGTATCTCAAAACACAAGCTCTTTTGGGCAGCCAACATGGACTCCATCCCAATTAATAAAAAATGCGGTGAAATGCGAACGCTTTCACAGCCATGAAATCAGGCAGGGGAAGTGGATTCCCCCCAGGGTTTATACTTTCCGAACGAAGAGGGGGGCAACTGGCCAAGTCTTTATTTGGCCGCCCTTGGGTCATTCATGACCGTGCCAAGCTGCAGATGCCGCTATTTGAACAGTTCATCACGATTCTTGAGCTCGAAGAGGGCTCGGGAGGGGCTTGATACCGATCATGGTATTCACTCGTAAACTATTAGAGACTACAAAGATATGCGAGTCCGCTGGAGTAGTATTGTGCCTCCTAACAGACGAGTCCAGGCCTCGTACTAAGAGGACAGATTTAGGAAAATAGTATTTTAAGGCATTTCTGACATGAGGGTTCACACCGCAGCAGACGTGGACGGAACCAGGCATTACGCCCCCTGGTCCCTCGAGCGTGCCTCAGGTAAAGATTGCAGCACATGAAAACCGGTACAAGTATATATCTTCAAACAGACCATGCCCTGCACTCTAAGACCGAGCTTAGACCAACTGGAGGGCAAAGCTGCCCTAGTGGTCTAGCAGTTGCATCAGATCAGGTGTATCAGAAATTAATCAGCTACACAAGAAATGAAGACCGGTACTTGCAAGCAGTGAAATCAGTCCAGCTCACTGTCCTCGTTAGTCAGCCACTGCATGCATGCATGCAGCATGCAAACTGCATGATGGAACCGGCAAGAAAATACCCCATGTTAGACTATTGCATCCGTCGCATCATCTGCTTGAGCGTCATGGCATGGGCATGGCTGGTATCCAAAGCAACAGGGACCTGAGAGCTCACGAGGTGCTGCCATGCCGCTGATGGATCATTGGCCACAAGGAGGGGAGGGGTCACGCGCATTTGAACATGCTGTTATTATAACACAGCTGCATTAGCTGATTAAGCTTCTGTTCTCGAAATTGCAATGGCCTTTGCTGTTGTTGTCGCTGTATCTGCTGTCGTGGCTGTTGTTGCTGTGGCGGATGTAAGGTTCCAACATGTGGGCTAGGGTAGCTAGGGTAGCGTAGAGCGCATCAACTGAGCCCATCATAATCATTACTTGAAGCAAGTTTGAGGCAATCAAAGGTCGGTTCGGTGTTCCTTGACGTAAGCCAGGATCAAGCTATCCAGTTTGGGGGGGGGGGGGGTATTCAGGGTTTCCACCCGTTCAAGAGGTGGGTCTCCCAGCCCTGAAAGAGATAAACTTGCACATCCCAGAGGAAGGAATGAGGTCAGGAAGAGATACCATCCCCATAACCCTCAGGCTAACCACTAGCCCTCTTCCATCTGTACAAGGTGGGGTAACTCCATGGCACATGACTGACAAACCAAGGGCGCAGCCCAGAGAAAGCATGGCTAATGCATCCTAGCAGGCCAGCCTGGTGCCTCTTTTCCCCCTCCGGTTGTTGCATTGGACCCCGGAGTCATTTATCCATCACACATGAGGAGACAGGCTTGTCCGTTTCTTTCCTTTCTCTTTCAGTTCCCTCTCCTCCAGACCAGACAGCCGGGCGCCCACGCGGCCGTGCCTTTTGAGCATGGCCTAGAGGTGTAACGTCATTGTAACGTCATTGACATGAGGAGACAGGCTTGTCAGCCCACCCCCCCTTCCCAACTGCTGCATTGGACCCCCGAGTCATGGATCCATAATATTCCCATACAAGTGGAGAGCAACACGATCATGTCTCAACCCCTGTCTAGTGCACCGGATTCAACTTCCTGCCTCGTTACATATGATGTGGGCATGGCTTCACCTTGGATCGGGTTGCCGTGTTTTATGTTACTGCCTCCCTCACATGGGAAGGTGGCAAGGCTGCACCATGGTCCAGGGTGTGCATGGAACAGCCCTAGCCCCAGCTATGACCTGGTCAGGGCGTGAGCGGGTCTGAGTGCAACACTGCAGCAGAAGTGGAGATGAGGAGGCCAGGAAGATTGGGGGATGGAGTCAAACAATAAAACAGCTCCAGCCCTAGCCCCAGCCATTGCCGGGTTGGGGAGTAACCATATCTGAGCGTAACACTGCAGCGGAAGTGGGGATGAAGAAGGCGGTACGATCGGGGATAAAGACAAACAATAAAACAGCTCCAGCCCCAGCCCCAGCCATTGCCGGGTTGGGGAGCAACCAGGTCTGAGCGTAACACTGCAGCAGAAGTGGGGATGAAGAAGGCGGTACGATCAGGGGATAGCGTCAAACAATAAAACAGCTCCAGCCCCAGCCCCAGCCATTGCCGGGTTGGGGAGCAACCAGGTCTGAGCGTAACACTGCAGCAGAAGTGGGGATGAAGAAGGCGGTACGATCGGGGATAGAGTCAAACAATAAAACAGCTCCAGCCCCAGCCCCAGCCATTGCCGGGTTGGGGAGCAACCAGGTCTGAGCGTAACACTGCAGCAGAAGTGGGGATGAAGAAGGCAGTACGGTCAGGGGATAGCGTCAAAGGATAAAACAGTAAAACAAAGCCAGCCACAGCCCCAACGGTCAGGGAGTGACTGGGTCGGATCGGGGGAAGCGTCAATTTGACAAACAATGAAACAGCCCCAGCCCCAGCCCCAGCCCCAGTCAAGTTGGGGAGTGACGGGTCTGAGCGTAACGCCGCAGCAGAAGTGGGGATGTGGAAGGCGTCAAATCGGGAGACAGCCTAAAAACAAAAAAGAACTCCAGCCATGGCCGGGTTGGGGAATGACCTAGTCTGTACATATCGCTGCAGCAGAAGTAGGGATGTGGAAGGCGTTCAATCGAGGGATACCATAGATTTGATTTGCCTCCCCTCGGGCATCAAAACACGATTAATTGCTGACCTCAGGGCAAACGGTCGAGAAAATTTTAATTTCCTACTGAAAACTGGCGTCACGATAATTAGTAAATTCATAGATCCCTTAACTCCAAACAACGTAAATTCTGAGGGAAGGCAAAGCAAATCTACTCAAGCTATGGCCGGGTAGGGGAGTGACCGGGTCTGAACCTATAGCTGCAGCAGAAGTGGGGACGTGAAGAGCCGTGAGATCAGTGCTGGAAGTCAAGCAGTCTGGGGAGAAGAGAAAAAGACATGTGAACATGTCCGAAGGTCAGGAATGCCCATTCCGTTCAAGGCAGGACGGGGAGTTGCCAGATTTTGGGTGCATCAAACAAAAGGCTCGTTAGGCTAAGGCTAGTCCAGGCAGGCAGGCACTGCACAGTTGTTGCTGCACAGTTGACACAACCACCCACAGCCTTCTGCGAAAGGGCCAGGCAGATAGAACTGGAGGGAGACCACCAACTTAAAGTGAAACAGACACGAGCGGACAAGTCACAGTCAACGAGCATGGGGGATACAGAGAGCCATCAATGGAGAAACGATTCGGGACACGAAGAGCCGCAAGATTGGGGGAGAAAATCAGAACGAACGGATGAAAGAAAAGTAAGTCCCGCAGGGGCATGAGGGTTAAGGAAACAGTGCGGCATGAGCCAAGGCCGCGTCCGCACCGTTACCCTAGGGAGAAAGACAAGGAGGAAAGCATTCCCAGCGCCGGCCCCAGATCAATTAGAAAATCCCGTACCGTTTGATCATACCGTATTCCGTACCGGGTTACCCTGGTCGCCCCGCACCTTTTTGGGGCCCGATTGGGACCAAACCTGGACCTGCCTACGGCTGGTGGCTTAAGCAGCATGGCATGCCACAAATGAGCCAGCCGGCAAGAGGCGGGAGTGCAGCTGAAATGTAGCTGAGTCTTATTAAATAATCAACTTAGGCACTGAGCTGTCATCCAGGATTTGATGCGGAAAATGCATCGAGCGGGTTCCAGTGGGGGGGTAGTGTGTGCACACTAAAAGGGGTATGGTGCACACCATATACCCTCTTTGGAAGGCCGCTGGGCAGTCAAAGACGGGGCTGATGGGGAATAACTTTGGACCGGCTTACGGTCAGTGATCCAAGCAAGTAGCAGAGCTTGCTGCACCAGTCCCTCCAGCCACATGTCACAATGTAGCTGAATTTTAGCTGAATCATACAAGCACTGAGGTGTGGCAGGGTTAACCTGGTCTGCACAGCCTGGTCCTATCATCAATGGTCAAATATGATATACGTACTAGCTGTACTGGCAGCAGGGTGAGAGTTCTTTACCTGAAAGCAGAGGAGGAGGGGCATGGCAGCTGCATGGGAGAGGTGGAGCCTTCTCGTGAGTCGATGCACAGATGGGGCTGGGTCTGGAGTTTTTGAATTCGAATCTGCTGCTCTGCATTTCACATGTCTACTGATGATTGAGCGATGCGCCCGGCAGCTGCGACCTCCAAGATAAGGTCGATTGACCCGATTGGCTTCCATATCAGTTACTCGGGTGTTGTAAATACTACCGAATATGGGAGGGAGGAAGACTCAGCAAGTGGAGGTTGAATGTGATAATGCCTCGTGTCGAGGAAACGAGTTTTGAATGCGCTCGGTCAGTGGGTGGGTGGGTGGGTGGGTGGGTGAGTGGATGACAAACAGTCAGCGGGAAAGTTGGTATCCTTCGAGCACTCGAGCTGCAACGGGCGTCAAGGCAGGCACGAATTTTAGATTATCTGCCTGCGAACGCAAGGTGACCCCGGACAGGTGCGTGTCCGCAGGGGCGTGGGTTCTCTCCCTGCCTCTGAAAAGTAGTGTGTAGCTGGCAGGAAAGTAAGGTAGCTGATCGTATAGCCTATGTGTGGCTCAGCTGACAGCAAATTGTTGCAGCATCGGCATGGCCATCAACTTGATGATCAAGTGACTTCGCCGACCCCTACTCTACATCGCACATCTGCCTGTATATGTCGCGGATAGGAATCATACTTTGGATTCAAACGATCCGACAGGCCGAAATACCAATCAATCCGGGTATCCCCTCCAAGATATAGGAAACGGATTCACCCAGGATGTAGTGACCACGCCATAGAGGCATTTGAAGAACTAACGCGATGGCGCACGTAATGGCGAGGAGTCCCGCCATGATAAGGACGCAGCGACAGCATTCGCTACGCACCTGCCCCTCTGTAGCCAAGTCAGCATGGTCCCTCACCCCCCCCGCGTCGTCTAGGCAGATCCAAGGCTGCATACGGCTCCATGCACACCGACGTGACATCCTGCTGACCATGTCTGCCCTGCTCCTCCTACAGTCTGCTGATGTGAGGGCAGGGAGTAACAGGAGGCAGCAGCAGAGGGGGTGTCGTCAGCACTGCAGCGACCAGCGACTCAGAAGATTCAGGCAGACTACGACGGGTAAGAAATGCTGGAATCGTGCAAGTATCCAAGAGCATCTCCCACTCTGCATGTCCTCATGCATTATGCTGTGCCACGTTTATTGGCATGCTGCTCTCTATTGGGAGAGGTGAACGCACCTGCACCCCATGCATGGGAAGCACTTCAAAATTAAACCTTTGTCTCCTAGGTCTTTCTTTCCCCTAGCTCATCCCTGAGTGTCCCCAGTCCCAATGCATGCTACCACATACCATGCATGCATGCTGAACCCCATGCGATGCCGCATTTCTTTACATAATCCTGTTGCGCACGCAGCAAGGCTGCTAATGGCGTGAAGTCCCTTCTGCTAGTTTCGATGATCAGTGGCCATCACACAGCGATTTGTTTTGAATTTCTGGATCAATCCTTGATCGACGCTGTGCCGGCCTACCTAGATTCAGGGTATGATGCACGAGGACCCCTCGGCTGCAGGCTGTGACGTACCTCAACTGTCCTCAATAGGACCCTGCGCACTGCATAGTGCTCCATGCTATTCATACACGTTGGACTCTCTTGCTGGAAGCCGCTTTCTGACACCTGCATCACACTGCTCCCGGGCAAGGATCTGATACCTGCCCATAACTGACAAACGCAACATCTCCCGACATGTCCCATTCAAACACCCTGAACTGCTGTCTGTTCTACCAAGATATCTGCTTCTTGCCTGCCCCCCGCCTCCCCTCCCCTATGCTCAGGTAAAACTCTCCAACACATACTGGTGGACCTGTACGTCCTCTGATCAACCCCCTTCCTCCCTCTCCTATCCCCTGTTCATGAATGCTCCATGTCACTCTCCTGTCACCTGCCCTACCTACCCTGCTCATGTCTGCACCCCCAAACTCCTCTGACCTTGCTCTTGCATAGTTGCATACCCCTTATACTCATCTTCTCCCTCCCCCTCAATCATGAATGCTCCCTCATACTCCCTCATACTTCCTCTTCAGCACCGAGACAAGACGTCAGCTAAGCTGAGACCCAAACTCTTTTGTTGAAATTTCCGGTTTCGGAAATAAAATCAAATGCCTTCTTTCTGTTCCTCTGAAACGGTTACCCTGGAAACTTTCAACCTTGCCAGGGGCTTATAGGGGCCGCAGCTAGGGGTCCACCAGCAGGGGCTGGGTGCCTGTGGGCGGTAACTACCATGCAGATGGCCGCCACCATGTCAATTGGGGTTGCATTGCGGCATGTTGCACGCGGAACCCTTGACCAAAGTCCAACATGCAGATGCATTGTCGTGGACGAGCTAAAAAAAAAAAAATGGAGACAATGTGTGCTTGTCGCTGATCTTACAGGCACAATTCTCCTGCACCAGGACTCCTTGGCCAGGACATATACCGTAGGTGCATCGTCCCCAAGATGTCTTTTCTCCAAATAATGCTGATATTATGCTGCATCTTGGAAGTACATCTCAAGCACTACACTGTTGCATTATGCTGAAAATCATGTACTGTGTCTCTTGCTGATCACCGCATCGGCGCATGCTTTATCGCAGGCTCGTGGATCTGTCCTAGAAATGGCTGTGGGTACCAGTCTCAATCAACAGTTCTACGAATGGATCAGATTGAGCAGACTGACGGCCATTGATCTGTCCAAGGTAAGCACATTAATGAGATGTCCAGGATAATCCCACCCAGGATAATCCCACCCAGGATGATCCCACCTCAGATCGATCCCACCGAGGATGACCCCACCCAGGATAATCCCACCCAGGATGATCCCACCTCAGATCGATCCCACCGAGGATGACCCCACCCAGGATAATCCCACCCAGGATGATCCCACCTCAGATCGATCCCACCGAGGATGACCCCACCCAGGATAATCCCACCCAGGATGACCCCACCCAGATTGATCCCACATGAGATTGATCCCACCTAAGATTGATTCCACCTCAGGGGTTGCCTTAAACAATGTGCCGACGAGGATGTGGACCTGAGCTAAGGCTCCCCAGTCCCCCCGCTGAGCCCAAAACCGTGTATCTTGAACCCTAGACCCTAATCCCTGAATCCTGAAGGGGATGTCGGAAGCCCAGCCTGTGAACGTGGGCTTTTTTTTCAGTTCTGAGTATTGAAAGCAGAAACTGGCTGAAACAGAAACACAGTACCGGTATTGAGCAATTATTACACTCATGGAGTCGAGCGCAGATGCTCATTGCTGGGAATATCCCCAAAACAACCGCAATCCTGTGAATCCTGCGATTTTTTGCGCATACGGCGCCATGGAGTGCTAAACAGCTTTGAACTCCTTTTTTTAAACAGCCGCCTAGGAGTGCCCGACATGAAACAGCTGTAATGATGTAGGGATTTCACGCCCGAAATTTGTCTTTCCCCGATTCACGCAAAGAATCATAGGACGTGGGTCTGCTTCTTGCAACCTGCAGGATATGTGAACACAAGCCAAGGCCTAGGTTAGGGTTAAGAGTTGCGCCGCAAAGCCCTCAAACAAATCCTTGTGCTTGTGCAGAAATCAAACCGGAATCACCAGCCAAGGCATATCTGTTAGTTTGACCACCAATCAGAGGTCGAACTATAAACTCTACCTTTTACTTGCTGGGGATGCTGTAACAAGTCTGGTACAGGGCACATCTTCTGCTTGGTAAACCCTTGACCCCTAACCCTAAATCGTTTCAGGTGCATTACTGCATTCAGGGGATGTTGACGTAAGCTCAAGTCTAGTCCAGGGTAAAGCTTTTGCTTGGCAAGACCCTTGATCATAAACCCTACATTGTTCCTGGTACATTCAGGGGATGTTGACGTAAGCAAAGGCTCGGGCGGTCCAGGAGCTCGCGGGGAAGCCGATCACCCTGCTTCAGGTGAGGACTGGTTCAGGGCTGAGGGTGGGGAAATGTTGGGTTGAGGGTAGGGGTTGGGCTGAGGGTTTATGGTCGTGGGGGCAGCGCTCAGCATCAACGGTTTACGGTTGGGGAAACCTCTCGGCGAGGAATGCTGTAGCTGGTCGTAAGGGACAGCGCAATATTACTGAGGTACTGTCGAGTGATTGATCCACAATTGCAGCAACACGGGGAAGAATGCGCGTATCCTTTACGGGAAGGTCTAATTTACCTAGGGATCCGTTAAACATCACGAAGGATTGGAAACCACATGTAGTTCTTACTTCTTACGGTTGGGGGGGCAGCGCTCAGGGTAGAGGGTTGAGAGTTGACTGTTGGGGGTCAGCGCTCAGGTCCAGGGGTGTCCAGCGCTCAGGTCCAGGGGTGTCCAGCGCTCAGGTCCAGGGGTGTCCAGCGCTCAGGTCCAGGGGTGTACAGCGCTCAGGTCCAGGGGTGTCCAGCGCTGAGGGTGTACGGTGGGGGGGTCAGAGCTCAGGGTTGAGGTCTGAGCGTTTAGGGTTTGGGGCTGAGGGTTGAGGGTTGAGGGCTGAGGGCTGAGGGCTGAGGGTTGAGGGCTGAGGGTTGAGGGAGCTGGTAGGAATGCCCATCACCCTGCTACAGGTGAAGGCTGGTTCAGGGTTGAGGGTTAGGGGTTGAGGTCTGAGGGGGCTGGGGGGGAAGGCTTATCGTCCTACTTCAGGTAAGGGCTGATGGAGGGTTTGGGATTGAGGGTTCCCACCATAAGAGTGTAGGCCAGTCAGCTTTTTGGTTTATCCTACCTGCAGTAGGCTACCCGTAGCGGCAAAACAATGAGGGCCTTGCGTTTTGCAAAACACAGGCTCTTGCACACACAGGCTCTTGCACACACAGGCTCTTGCACACACAGGCTCTTGCACACACAGGCTCTTGCACACACAGGCTCTTTGTTTCTTACCTTCATCAATTTCTTGTTTCCTGACCAATTTATTTCTCGCAAATTGAATGTTTGGTCGCCCACTTGGTCGAGCATATTTTAGCACGGCCCAGACGGGTAACATCATTAAGACGTCATTGCCAACTTAAAGGCTCTGGCAGTTGAGCTTGTTGCGCATGTGGCCGCCGGCCAGAAATGTGGCCAAGCCACATAAATAGAAACACTGCAATTAGCGGTCGGATCGAGCCATGGCCCTAAAGAATGGTTTCAACTTTCAAGTTGTTTAAGATGGTGCTCGCTCTCAACTTGCATGTCCTCGCATGGGCCGTTTCAGCTACATGTGAAGGGTTTAGGGCCCATGTGGTTCTCATAGCTCCTCCCCGGCCTGTTTCTGGTTTGTACCAGAAGTGAGGGCTGTCATTGAGCCTGGCGTCAGAAACAACTGAATGTTACCAGTTACCGGTATGTAAATTGGACTTCAGGCGGATTTTAATTTCTATGATGGTTAGGTGATGAGATTTGAAGCTAGGTAGAGACGCTGAGCTGTGGCGATGCGTTGCATGCTCTCAACTGCCCATGTACCGGTGGCCAGACAACAAATGTTCTGCATGCATGGCTGCATCATCATCGCGTGCTTGCATGCATGCACGCCATGCTGTTGTTCAGCCTGACAACATCAGCCCTGAACTGCGCCACTGTCAGGGCCTCACGGGTGTTCTTGATTATGTTCTGTGCAGTGAAAATTATGTAACTAGTTATCTTGTGTGAGCTACCTCTGGCAGGCCTCTGCTCAGCCACCATTGGGCTGATGGGGATCGAACCTTGATCAGCTTATGGTCAGGAAGAAAGCAAGAGGACTTGCAACACCAGACGGCCTACCTAGCTGTAGAGCACAATGGAGCTGAAATTTAGCTTAACCACCCAAAATAAACACTGTTTTTCACCTGGTAGTTAAATGGTGCTGTCTGCCACCATCATGCGCAAGTCCACCTAGAAGAAGGGAATGGAAGAAAGCTACGGGGGGGGGAGGCGCTATTAGGGCGTGGATGTTCAGGAAACAGCGCAGCTTGTGGCCGGGGCCCCATCCGCACCGTTACCATTAGTCCACCTAGTCATGTTCGGCAATGATGATCGTACTCCAAACCTAAAAGCCTTATTTCTGTGACGAGATGATTATCCAATCCCCCGAACACAAATCTCTAAAGCAAACTAGTGCAGGTGTGGCCTGTTTGTCTCCGGGTAGAGCACCAGTGGTGAAAATGTTTCATTGACTCCCTCGCCTGCAGCGGAAAACTTTTTTTTTTGTCAATGGACTTCTGTACCAGTTGCAGGCTCCCGATGCCACTGTTCCAATATTAGGTTTAAGGTGTGCAAGTAAGCAAACACGTAGCACGTTGGGCCTCCTAATGTCGGCGCATCCTACACCATCATGTACGTGACAGGTTGGACTCAAGATTGCTGCACACTTCCCTTCTCTACCCCCCTGCGCCCTACCTCTCTGCCTTTTTCTTCCATCAAGCGGGACTGAAGTGCCAGAAGGAAGGAAGCCATGGCCCTCGCATTCGTGTCCGAGTGTAAGGATTCAGAAAAAAAATGCAGCATAGACCGAGGCCTGTACGACGTAATCACAGCAATATGTGTGCACACTTCCTGTAGAGCCACGCCCCATAACACCTTAACCCTGGTCCGTCTGATGTCACCTTCCTCACTCCTCACTCCCCATTTGTGACTCCTCACTCCTCACTTTCCACTCCTTCTTCAATAACCTCCCCTTAGGTTCATAACTTCCGCCACGGACATCCTTGATGGCTGGAGCGCGCTTGAGCCCTTCCGGATCAGCTTGATAGCTGGAGAGCTGCTGACTCAAGTGAGTAACCACCAAGCCAGCGCATAATTGTAACCCCTGATTGTAACCCACCACCCTATGAAAACCTTGAATCCAGATTCCTTGTATCCCACTTAGCCTTAGATCTAAAACGCGCCTCCACCTGCCCCTTGACTCTGAAGTCCCTCACCGGCTGCCCACCCTAAAAGGCTGTGGCACCAAATTGGCTCTTAACCCTGATATGAAATCAAAGCGCTGGTCCAGGACATCATCAGAGATGGTGGTGGTGCCTGGCCCAAGCTGCTCTGTTCCACAAACTCGCTAACCACTCCTGGGGCACATCTGTCCTTCCTCCTTTCTGCTGGTCCACTGGCCTCCATTGGTCCCATGGTAGTATAATACGGCTCGATATGGCGCAGATTCAGCCGGATTGTACTTTCAAGGTGGCACACTAGGGTGAGATATACTGGTGTGACACAGGTTAAGTCGGATTGTACTATCAAGGTAGCACACTATGGCGTGATATGTTGGTAGAGCACAGGTTAAGCCGGATTGTGATACCGATATTGGTTTGCCCTCCTGCACTTTGAGGTCCATTCTGCGTTTACTTTTTGCGCCTTGATGGCATTCATGGGGCTGTCAAAATCTGATGTCCGACTGAAAAGCCTCCGATTGCTTGGCCCGAACCATGCACCCTGAACATTTGTTTCATTGACGGCATTCAACGAGTTGTCAATCTCAAGTCAATCTGAAAATTGTTCGATTTCTTAACCCTCACCCACACGGAACCTCTCTTTTCATGGATGGCAGTCAATGGGCTTTCAAAATCTGAAATCCATCTGAATCTTCTGTTTGCTTGCCATAGGCCCCTGCCCGGCCCCGCAAGCTCCTCAGCTGGCTTCACAGATAATCCCCTGATGGACAGTTGGGCGACCACACGGTCAAGCCTTTTTGAGCAGGGCCCAGAGGTATCATGCCATTGACAGATAATCCCCAGATGGACAGTTGAGCGCCCACACGGCCAAGCCATTTTGAGCTGGGCCCAGAGGTCTCATGCCATTGACAGATGATACCCAGAGCCGCTGGGATGCGGGCAGACCTCGCTCATAATGCCGGCTTGCCAGATGATAGCTGGAGCTGAAGAGATGAGAGCAGACCCTGCTCCTAATGCACTGGTCATGGTCTCCTGGTGCAGCCTGATGTCTCAATGCTGGTTTGATGGTCTCTCGATGTAGCGGTGATGATCTAGTGATGTGCACATCCGGTGACGATCCCGATAGAAAACTGATGGATGTGCTTATCCGTCCTATCCAGCTTGAAAGCTGAGGGGCAGTGTGGGGCAGACCACGCTCTCAACAAGCACTGGTGATGACCCAGCGATGTGCCAGCCCAGTTAGATTCAAAAACCTGATGTCTGAAAGCTCAAAGAGCGTCCAAGGGTTGTCACCCCGATGTCAGATTGTTGATGCCCATAATCTGAAAGTCCAGCGGGCAGCACATGTTGACACTCGAGGACAGCGCAGCGTTCAGCAGCGCAACGGACGGTGCTGCCAACGGTGTTGGGCAAGGGGAGATGGCGAGTATGTGGAGGATGCGCTGCATGTCTGCTTCCAGTTCCCTAGCGTGAAGGAGAGGCATAAGGAGAGAGGTTGGGCAGACCCCCCGGAAGGCGCCACAGACTTTCAGCACTTGCACAAGGACAGGCATGGATGGGAGGCTCTGACTTTTGTTGAGGACGTCGTTCGCTTTGTTGAGGCCTAGTTTTGTTGTTTTTAGGGATCTCCTTTATGAGAGACTGTAAAAAGTGTGCCTAGAAATATACCCTAGGGATCTTGTCGGTTGGGGTCTTGACAGTTGGGCGCCCACGCGGTCGAGCCTTTTTTAGCATGGCCCAAAGGTGTAATGTCATTGACATGTTGACACCTCTCATTAGGGTCACACGGTCTTCAAGGCTTCAGATGATGCCTGTTGGAACAAGGCATAAAATGATATCGAAATGGAAACTGCTAGGGTTCGGGGTTTGTCGCAAGCCTTTACCCCGAAGCCTCCATGCGCAGCTCTATGATGACCTCGGTGTGGCCTTGGCCCCAGACTGTATTGTTTCCAAAGCACTCAAATTCCAAGGGGGAGCGCAATTTGTTTCCCATCGTTTTGTAGAGTGTGCTAACGTGCATTCCCAACTTCACACCATGCATGCTAACTTGGCTGGGACATGTCTGACTGTGAGGTTCCGGTGTCGTGGCACAGGGGTGCACCCTAAGGAATGGGTGCACCAAGCGAAAAGAACACAAGACATCACCAGTGCATATGCCTGTTGCAGTAGGAAAGTGTGGATCCTCGTGTTTGCAACAGGCATATGCACTGGTGCATTCTGCGCCATGGGCTCATGCACCGCAAAAGGCATTGACACGTGCACAACAGGAGACTGTTCGGGGTGGTCGTTGGGGCGCGACCACTGAAGTAGCGGACCCTGACTCAGACCCTCCCTCAACTTCAGATACAACACTCTGTTCTGCAAGTCGGGTAACCTGCGTCATCTTAGACGGCGTCCCAGTGAGAGCATACTTGCGACTCTCCTTCTTGAGGTACATATACACAGGGTTGTCATATTGCATTAACACCTCTTTCCCTGTTTCCACGTCTATGAACTTCCTTGGAACCTGGGCAGGTGACACAAGCAGGGCTTCTTTAGTCGCTTCGTTCCTCTCATCTTCCATAGGAGGAATTGTGGTTGCCGTCTTGTCAAATTCCTCAAGGCTGCATGCTTCTTGTTTACTTTCCAAAGCTAGTGACATTGCCTGCTCGACCAGCTCTTGCTTGAGCCTTAGCTTATCCAAGCATGCTTTACTGGCTGGTCCAGCCCTATCATACATCTGTTGCCACAAAGGCTTGGGTTGCACAAACGAAACTGGTGGATCAGACGATGTCCCAGCCACTGAGGCTCCAACTGGTGCAACCTTTGCTGCTAGAGCACCCCTTGTTCGGTTAGCAATGCTATCCTTCTCAATCTCTGGAGCGCCTTTGGGCACCTCTACAGCCCCTATTCCGCTCATCTTCACCGTTTTATCGGCTTTAGAACGACCGATTTCCGCCACAGTCGACTAGAGGTGACACTAGTCGGACTTTTTCTTTCTTAAACAAGCACTAATAAACTCTTACAGAGCTTATAGTAAGAGCTTCTCGATCCACTGCTGTAACTCAGTGAAATCAGCTCGATAACAGGTGATAGCTCTTGCTACTTCACCTGGACTTCTTCGATACTGTTGACAAGATCTCGTAAAGCCTCGACACTTGAGGTACTTGCTTATGGGTTTCTTGGGACGATCTTGGGCGATTGTGGCCGTTGATATGTTGTGGTGAGTCGCTTGCTTGGCGACTTCTGGTGATTGAAGATATCTCTGATGAATCAGATGGTCGACTTGGAGCCAAAGGAAAGGCTGTAGATTGGAGATGTGATGGTGGGTTAGTGGTAATATCCAGCTGTACGACTGGAGATATGCCTTGTTAAGAGGCAGGAATAACTCTAATTGCTGCAGATGGTCGACTTGTTGGCCTAGGTGCTCTGCCAGCTTCGTATCAGGAGACTTGTTGTCTTGTTGATGCTTATAGAGTCGCTGTTGGCCTAGTTGCTCTGCCAGTTTCCCCTTAGTAAGACTTGGATTGACGATTAACTTGCAGATCGATAATCAGGAACAATGGCTAGAAACGTTAAGAGTCTATTGTAGGCCGTGAAATCAAGTAAGAAAGAAAAAGTAAAGGATACAGTTCGGGATCCTCTAAGACGGCAAACACACTTGTTCAGGTTCACACATAAACTTCCAACCGAAAAAGCAGTTGGCGCAGTCAAACGCACGGTGCAGTCATACGTCGTGACACCGGGCAGAGGAGACCCCAGGGGTCCCACCACTGAGCACAGGTCCGCGGCCGCCTACCGCGCTTGGTTCCAGCCTACGGTCAATTCCCACACGCGCTTTCCGCTCGAGTCTCAATCACTCGACATGCAAGATTGCCAATGGCGGGTGATCGGCTGCAATCGAGGTTCTTGCTGCTGTGGCCCTTCCCTCGCTCGCTCCCTCATTAGTCACACTTCTCTATATCTACGAGGATGGATCGCAATATCTACACCGCGCGCTGCAATAAATAGCGGGAACCAGAAACCTGGCGAAAATCCAATCACGGGCTGACGCATGCATGGGTGCACGGGTGCGTGGATAAGTAAACCCTGTTTTTACCAAAGCGGTCGATGATGCCCCCTTTGATGCTTGGGAGCGTTGGCCAATAAAGCCATCAAATATTCACTGGCACGCAGATAAACTCACCAGACTCGGTCCGGCATACGTAAGAAAAAAACCCACATCGGAGTTCGTTTTTGATTGTCTGGGCACTAATCACAGATTGTACACATTTGCATTCAAACAGTGTGCTTCACAGTTGCAAGAAACGTCATGCTGCGAAGGACCTCTCTGACAGCTACACGAGCTCCAGCAGGAGCACGAGGATCCACCTTATCATGTAATTGCCTGTTTCGACAGCAGCAGCAGCTCACTCCATCAGTCAGATCACCCAGCAGCCTCGGCCAGCAACCTACCTCAGGATATTGCTTTGGCAGCAGCGGCATCCCAAGTTTGAGGAGCAACAGCAGGTGGGTATGTTGCAGACTTTAATTTGCCTGCACCAGGTAGTTCATAGGGTTAAGAAAAACAAGGAGCCGAGGACTTTTAGTCTTTTACCCACAAGACAATTTGCCCCCCCCCGATTTAGAGAGCCAGAGTTACAGAAATGAAGTGAGAACAAACACAAACACCCCCATACAAAGATAGGCGAATACTAGTATTACGATGTGCCCAGACACAACAAATGTTAGTGCCTGTAGAGTTAAAGCCCCCTCTCATTGGGGCGTTGAGTGAATCTGGTTAGCATGTAGAACATCACTGTGCCCTGCCTGGTAATCTGGAGCCAAACCCACATCCCATCTGGGTAAGAAAGAAAGACTACTCCTTCGCCGAAGCAGGAGGCGTTAGAACCGCTCGACCCACGGCAGCTCTATCTGTGCACTAGAGAACATCACAAGTAAAGAAAGAAAGAGACAGGCTGGGAATATTTAGATCAGCAGACATAATTAATCATCCTGGCTAGATGGCTTGCAACCTTGCGTTATCATAAGCAGTAATTACTTGCATGCCATATACTACCCCTGTGCAGGTCCCAAAGTGTCCGCCCCCTTGCAGCTCTTCGCACCACTCTGTCCCCAGCTACCGAGGAGTGTCTTCTGGCGGCAAAGAGGTTGGCAGCGGAGCAGGATGGCGGCAGCGGCGAGATGATAGGGGCCTATCACTTGTTCCTAGGACTGATGTCTGCTGGAAGTGAAGCAGAAGCCTGCAAATGCGGACTGGAGCTACGTGCTCTTCTGGAGGAGGGCGGAATCTCTTTCGAGGATGCTAAGCGGGCTCTGCTACCTAAGCTTTCAAACCTGAATGCAGGGGATGCTGCTTCAGCGAGATCTGACGAGGATCCTGGATCTGAGGCGGGTTTGTTTTTCCTGAAGGAAGCACGGCTGGTGGCATTTAACGAGGGTAAGTGTAATTTGGTACAACTGATGACATATAACAAATCAGGAAATGTGAGACCGAATGCATACAGTACTGTTAGCCAGCAAAGCAGCACATCCATGCGCAAATTGTCCAAGGAGTCACAATAAGACTGGAACAGAGTTCCCAACGGATCAAACGTTATTCCCCAGACCTTCTAACGCGTTAGACGCAGCTGTCCCCTTCCCAACTCATCTGTATCTTTAGAGAGACTGAAAGAAGTAATCGCCCGAATGCTTAGTTTGCACTACAAGGATTGGCACCAACTGAGGACTGAGGGAGCCAGGGCTTTGGCTATATCTTGACCATAATGTTGCGTTCACTTTTTTCTATTTACAGACAGAATATACTAGGATTTACAATCTGTCTTGACCATGATGTTGTGCTGCCCACAGAGTGTGACATCATCGCGCCAGACCACATCCTTCAGGTTCTGTTGACGCTGCCGCTGGTGTGCCCCAATACTTGGAATCGGCCGCTCAACCCCATGGCCAGGCTGTGGCAGGAAATGGGGAGCCTTCAATCCGGGCTGTTCCCAAAACTCTGCCATCAGGTCAGTCTACTATTGCATTGGATGAATTTGAGTCTCCTTTTGGACCGTTCCTTGAAACTCTCATAATTATTGTATGCCACATAAAACTGCGTATCGGTAAATAGCATGCAACAGAATGGTCAGCTAGTTCAGTGAACCAGGCAAAGATGCTCGTGTTTGAATGCTGTGCAGCAGAAGCATGATCAGCGATATCACGATATGCAACCCATAAACCTCATTCACTGGACATGATTTACCATGCAGACTTGATGCATGCAATGCATGAAAACTGCATACATACCGTAGATTCGAATAGCCTTCCCTCATAATTAATGTTGTTTGGGGGTGAGGGTTATGCCCGAGGGATACATCAAATATTCATTATTTGGGGTGAGGGGCGCGAATATTTTAATATTCATAAGATCGATAATCGCTGTCCTCGAGGCCCCTGTCGCCGGTCAGTGGTCGCCACCGCCTGTCGCCGTTCGTTCATTTGACGTCTGGTTCAACGGGTAGCGCATTTTCGAACGTACCGGGACAGACCTGAGCTTTCAAGCCTGTTTGTAAAGAGGCTGCACGTGCGAGGTCTAGCGTGATGACGTAAGATATCACAGGGTCTGCTCTCTTATTTCGATCTCTCTTCTGACCTGGGTTCTTACTTCGATCTCATGTGATGGCCTTCTGCTGGTTTCGATCTTTCATCTGGCCAGCCCTCTTCTTTCGATCTCTCTCGGACATGTGTTCTTACTTCGATCTCATGTGATGGCCTTCTGCTTTTGATCTCTTATCTGATATGCTCCCGTGGGGATCGTGCCCCCTTGAAAGGCCAGCCTGACATGGACCCAGCCTTCATGATGGCTGAGGAGCCTGTGCTGGGGCCGGCACCCACTGCTTACGAAAGGGCACGCGCATGGCTGCAAGGCTGTTGAAAGAGCTAGATGCAAAGGGGCTCAGAGCAGTGTCTTAGGGGGGCCTGGTAAAGGGCAAGGGGTGCTCTATGTGTGTCTTGAAGGGCTGCTACTCTGTTCAGTGCAAGCGTTGAACTCAATTGTTTCGGTAGTGCCGGTACGATATCTGCATAGACATCGATGGGAGGCCTGCATGTTGTACGGGTACCATGTTGAGGGTCATCAGTGTTGTCGAGACATGGAGTGTTCTTTGATGATTGTTTCTTTGTTGATTTTGGTTGTTGAACTGAATGCAATGCATGGCAGCTGTGAGGCTTTTAACACTGCTCTTAAGCGAATTTTGGTGCCGAGGGAACGGATTAAAAAAACAAATCTGCCCAGAGGGCAACATTAAACAATTGATTTTGCCCCGAGGGCAGCATTAAAAGAAATAATTAATTGATACCCGAGGGCAGGCAAATCAAATCTACGGTACTGGAATTAGGTATAATTATTTCCATCAGGATACCGAGGATTCGCATATCTGAAGGTTGTTTTGATTCGGCGAGTGTCCTAATTCTTAAGGATCGTCCAGAACACACTGACCACGCATTGTCGCATTCTAGATACCCGGTCGCAATTCTAATCACTGTTTTAGGGCTTTTTCTAGCATTGCAACATGGTCGTGACTTTTTATGCTTCTCACGGAAACCCCTCAATTGTTAGTTTGTGCGTGCAGCACCAGCATCTGGCAATCCGCCTATCAGCCAGACAAGGAGTCCTCAACCAGCAGGTGCAGCATTTTCCGCTTCCCTCCAAGACAGGCAGCAGGGCAGAGAGCAGGCCCAGCAATGTCAAGGAGCTTGTAACGGGGAAGAGGCCTTGGATGCAATGCTGGCATTGACCATTCCAGTCATCAGCAACATGTCAATGTCCGACCTGACACGAGTTCTCGCCAGCTTGTCAAGTCAGCCACACCTGGGACACGGCTTAGACGTGGTGAATGCAGTACAGCGGCGCATGGCAGATCTGCAGGGAGCGGGTCCTTTTCAGCATGGTAGTGCCTGTGACTATTTGGATATATTTGAAACAGCTCACAAGGCCTCTATTCGCATCCCCAGCTCGGCTGATCGCAAAGTTAAGATGCAACAGTGGCTAGTTGACTGCCGAGGACGCAAGTCTGACAAGGTGAAATATTTCACCTGCATGCGCAGCGTGTTGTGGCACCTCAACTTTGAGCTGCCTGAAAGCGGTGATGCCATCCCCATCCACAGCACAGCAGCATCTGTCCTTAGCCGGCAGATGATAAACAACTGGTCCGGTGAGCTGGATGAAGATTGCACGTACCTGCCGGTGTACCTCCTGGGAGTGGACGTTTCAGGGCTGCCGTTCCATCCATATATGGACGGAGCCTTTTTTCGTTGGCTCGAAGCCAGCGCCGAGTCAGATGTAGAGGTGCTGGGGCTCGTGGCCAGCTTTGCGTCACGCTTGCTCGAATTAAACCAGCTCAAAAAATTCAAGGGAATCATAATAGATTCTGCAGCTGCATACATGGTAAAAGCCACGAGCACCAAGAAGGGGAAGGGCTGCAATGCACGGGCAGCTGTCAGACTTCTGGCAGCTTTAGCAAGCCTGAGCTCTGCCATTCAACAGAAGATAGTATCCACAGCAGCCCAGAGCTATTTCCGGCAGGACTATGGCTATGTTTCCTCAGCAGCAGCAGAAGCAGAAGCAGCCAAAGCAGCAGCGGAGTCTCAGCGTGTGAAGGATCTAGTGAATCAGATCTTGCGGTACGTCACTACAGCGCCCGGTGACTTCAGCTTTGGTCCCTCTGAGATCCTCATGGCTGTGCAAGCGTTGCAGCAGCTAGGGACCAGCGCTGAGCCTGAGGTGGAACTGCTGCGAGGCCTGGCGGTGCACATCATGGCATCAGCGCCCATCATGTCGGAGGATCAGATCCTGTCCCTGTTTCGCACCATCAAGGCATACCACCGGAGGGAGGTCTACCTGGAGCAGCTGACTCAGCAGGGGGATGCTTTCCTCAACATCATATTCGGCCCACCCAGCATCCTCTCAGAGGTAACCTATGAGCCTTCGTTTGTAAGGTCCACACTTTCATCGATATAATGTTTTAGGCCTCTTGTGATTGTGATCAGAAAAAGCAGAATAAATAAGGGGAGAAAAACAATTACTTGCTCATGACCGGCCCCAAGCTGCGTTGTTTCCTTAACATTCACGCCCCAATAGGGCGTAGCTTTCTTTCTTTCTTTCTGCTCATGACCCGCACTCTACCCCTGGCCAGGTGTGCACGCCCACTTGTGGCTAACAAACGGTTGGAATATGAGAACATATATCATTTTGGCTAGCATTTAAGTACCCCATATATGTATATATATATATATATATATATATATATATATATATATATATATATATATATATCACTTCAATACATGATCAAGTGTACTGCTAGAGATCCTTGAATGAATATATTAATCTCTGAACTAAACCCTTACTTTCCCTGGAAAATATTTGATTTCCCCTGAACTTAACCCTTCTTTCTCTGAACTAAAACCCTATTTCCCTGAACTCTACCCTGCCCTTCTTTCTCTGAACTGAACCCATCATTTTCTGAACTGAAACCTTCTTTTCCCTGAACTTGACACTTGTTAACCCTGACCTGAACCCTTGGTATCTCTGTACTAAAACCTTCTTTCCCTGAAATTTACCCTTGTTATCCCTGACTTGAACCCTTGTTATCCCTGACTTGAACCTACATTCTTCCGGCTTGTTGCACCAGGAGAAGCAGGTGGAGGCTTCCAGCCTTATCATAGATCTCAGCTGGCCGCTTTCAAGTCCCTGGATTTTGAAGTTTGCAAGCGCTCACACGCGCGTCAGTGACACCGACGATGTCATGCTTGCTCTGAAGCTGCTGGGTGAGGCACAGTGCAGCGCCTGGGCTGATGAGAAAAGCACAGGCGGAGGAGGCGGCAGCCAGGAGACGGCTACTCCTGCTCAGAAACATGCCAGCCCAGGATCAGCGCGCCGTTTAATGCAGCATGCGGCTGGAAATGGTGGTGGCAGCGCTGCCTTTTGCCGAGCGTTCATCGCTGAGTATTACGCTAGGGAGGGCCGCATGCCAGCTGATTTGTCCACCATGCTGTCTGAAGTCGTATCCTACATTGCCTCCCAGGGCAGGCCTGACGCTGCTGCAGGGCCCTCATCAGCCGTTGTGGACCTCCCAGCAGGCCAGGGCTTCACGCCGCGTCAGGCCATGATGACTGTGTGGGGCGCAGCGGTACTGAAGCTGCAGCCTCCTCAGGGCTGGTTGGCGGCCATGTGGGAGAGGGTGCAACCAGGTCTCGCGGAGCCAGCTGGAGTCCAGCGCAATGGGGTCCCGAGGGAACGCCTCCTGGGTGATGATGAGAGGATGCTCGCCAGCTGGGCCTTTGGAGCTTTGCAACAGGTGCGGGTTGTGAACGAAATAGACCAGAATAGTATGAACAAATGTGATCTATATGTTAGTACGTGGATCGCTGAGATCGCCAACCTAGGTTGAACTTTCAGGGGAGGCCAGTTTCCGAGGAGGATTTTCTCCATCCTCTACTCTTGACAGTTCTTGGCCTCAAGAAACGCTGACAGCCTGGTGACTAGACTATGTTGGTGTGATTGTTTTTCACATTTGCAGGTACTGGTATTCCGATTGACTTTTTGTCCATTTCCCTTATGATACTGAATAACAGCAGGCAAAAGATGCAACGTCAGCCCCGCTTTAAGGTAAACCCTGAGCTATGCTACCCTATCCCCTTTCCTCTTCTGTCTGGATGGCTCTTCCAGAGCATGTTAAGCTTATATTACATGGCACGTGACTCTACCCCTGGTGTCCAGGCCGGCCTCCGCGAGAATCTCCTGAAGACCGTCGCCACCCTCTCTATGCCGGGCTCCAGCGTCCAATCCCTGGCAGCTGCTGTGTGGGTCCTCGCCCAAGACCCCTCATTCAGCCTCCCAGCCCCAGGCGCCAGGCAGGCCCTGGATCAACAGGTCCAGCCGCAGGAGGGAGCGGTTCGGTCATGCAGCAGGGAGTGGCTGGATCAAACATATGATACTCTGAGCTGCGTGCTGGCCGGCAAAGATCTCCCCTCAGGAGGAGAAAATCCGGGATCTGACTCAGCATGCCGCGCAGCAGCCAGTGCAGGACTGTTGTGCCTAGCTCAGATGGGCTATCAGCGCTGAGAGAGAAATCCATACCCAGCCAGGCACTCAGGGGCTGCGGCTCATGCTGTTTTCCTCCAGCTATGATCTTGTTCAGGATGTTCAGGGAAAACCTGAATCGGTAGATTTGTGCCTCTTTCAGATGGGGTATGAGCGCTTTTAGTCAATCCTATTCCCAGCGCTAGAGTCATTACCAGGCAGGGCCGCATGCTGCTTGAAGGAATATTGGGGAGCTGTGGTCAGTTGCGTTTAGTAATGAACCCATGATGCTCATTGTGCCGGGTGATGGGGAATCAGCGCTAGAGTGATTCTCATTCCCCGGTTGAGCATGCTGCGACCCAGGCACTCAGGGGTGGTGGCTGATGGGATCCAGCAGAGAGATCCAGCTATGATGTCATGTTGGCGGGTGGATTTGGAAAAATCGGTAGATCTGTGCTGGATCTGTGCTGGATCTGGGCTGGATCTGCAATCTGAAATAAGGATCTTTTGAACTTTGACCAGGGCCAAACAAATCACCGCACATACCTCACTGAGACGCTGGCACACACTGGTACAAGATTCATGTTCTGTTTGTTTCCTGTTTTACACTTTGCATGCCTGGTACAATAGGCGGGGTCTATGCCAAACCCAGCTCATGATGCACATGCTTTGTCCAGCGGGGTGTCAGCACTCGCCAATGGGAGTAAAACGTTTTTTGTGTCAGAATATTTGTAAGTTATTTTCAAGCTCTCAGGCATGCCAAATATAATTAGAAGACCAAGGTAAATTGAGCTGATGATATGTCTCCGCCTTGGCTTTCCTTTCCTTGAACACATATTGTTCATGCTCATGGTGCTCATGGAATTTTTTGCAGCAGACGATAGGGAGGTGCTCCTTGATCTGGAGTCTCCAAAGCAATTGTCTCAAAGAACTACCTGGTTTTTTCCTCCCCAGTTGGTTTTCTTCAAAACAAGTAATGTACAATTTACCACCCAGTTTCAACAAGTACCGTAACGGTAGGTCTCGTATTGAGCCCCAGAGTTTATTTTAGTACGCGTGCCATGCCACCTTCAGCAGGCCACTAGGTAGCCGCCACTTGGCTGATGGGGGGCAAAAAATTGATCAGCTTACCGCCGGTGCACTAAGCGTCAGGAAATGCTGCTCCCAAGTCTGTGGCGGTAGGTCCTAATGTTATGTAGCTGAATTGTAGCTGAATCATCATTCAGTTGAAAATGCGACACCGGTTGAGCCGACACGACCGCTGGCTACCTGACCATAGCCAAGAAACCACGGTGAGGATAGCTTAGCATACAGGAGCCAGGAACAGTCCTTCATGGCTTCATCTGTCCTGCATGTACCGGTACTTAGGGAATTTTCACCCCTCACAGCTCAACTGGTCGAAGCGTGGCATGATGAGGCATCAGTAGTTTAAAGACAAATATTGATGCTGCTTCGCAATCATGAGCCTTATCCCCTCTCGTGTGTACTGTGGCTCCAAGCACCCATGTACTGCTCACAGCTGGATAGATCGGCATGGGGCCGTGAAAAATATCAACTAACGTAGGGAGGATATTTTAGCTGAAAAAGTGGGTTTCAGTACGGTAAGTGGAACTTAATCGTGATGTGCCTGATGCTGATGAAGGAAGCTGATAGATGGACAGGTGGTAGGCAAGGTGGTAGGTAGTGTGTAGCTGGCAGGAAATGAAGGTAGCTGATGATGTGTGGCTGAGCTGACAGCAAATTGCTGCAGCATCGGCATGGCCATGGCCAAGTGACATCGCCGGCTGGTACGGTACTCTACATCGCACATCTGCCTGTATATGTCGCGGATGTAAATCATACTTTCGAATCAAACGATCGTCCGACCGGCCGAAATACCAATCGATACGGGTATCCCCTCCAAAATACAGTAAACGGATAAACGGATTCAACCAGGATGGAGAGACCACGCCAAAGAAGCATCTGAAGAGCTAACGCGATGGCGCACGTAATGGCGAGGAGCCCCGCCATGATAAGGACGCAGCGACAGCATCCGCTACGCACCTGCCCCTCTGTCGCCAAGTCAGCATCGTCCCTCACCGCCCCCGCGTCGTCTAGGCAGATCCGAGGCTGCATCCGGCTCCATGCACACCGGCGTGCCATCATGCTGACCATGCCTGCCCTGCTCCTCCTCCAGCCTGCTGATGCGAGGGCAGGGGAGGAACATGAGGCAGCAGAGCGGGTTTCGCCAGCACTGCAGTGGCCAGCTACTCAGAAGATTCAGGCAGATTACGACGGGTAAGAAATGCTGGAATCGTACAATATTTCAACAGTGCAAGCATCCAACAGCTCATGCCAAGAGCATCTCACACTCTGCACGTAGCCATGCATTCTACTGTGCCACGTTCCTTGGCATGCTGCTCTCTATTGGGAGAGGTGTACACACCTGCACGCCATGCATGGGAAGCACTTCAAAAGTACAGCTTGTCCTTCCCCTAGCTCATCCCTGAGTGTCCCAAGTCCCCATGCATGCTACCACATACCATGCCATGCCGGCTCCATGCAGTGTGACCCCATGCAAGCTGATCCCCATGCAATGCCACTTTTCTTTACATTATCCCGTTGCGCACTCAGCTAGGCTGTTAGTGGCATGAAGTCTCTACTGCTGATTTCAATGATCAGTGGCCATCACACAGCAGTTTGTAATGGAAGTGCGCATCAGACCACCTTCCCGGGCTTGCCAAACGGCTTTCCTCAGTGCAGTGGGATCAAACCGTGACCGATGCAGGGCCCATAGACCTAGCTACAGGGCATGATACCGGCCAACCTAACAGCAGGGCAAGATGCACGAGGACCCCTCGGCTGCAGGCTGTGACGTACCTCAACTGTCCTCAATAGAACCCTGCGCACTGCATAGTGCTCCATGCTATTCATACACGTTGGACTCTCTTGATGGCAGCCGCTTTCTGACATCTGCATTACACCGCTGCCGAGCAAGGATCTGACAGCTGCCCATAAATGACCAACGCAGCATCTCCCGGCCGGTCCCATTCAAACACCCTGAACTGATGTCTATTCTACCTAGATACCCGCTTCTTGCGTGCCCCCTGCTTTCCCTCCCCTATGCTCAGGTAAAACTCCCCACCACCACCATCCCGGTGGACCTGTACGTCCTCTGATCAATCCTCTTCCTCCCTCTCCTGTCCCCTGTTCATGAATGCCCCATCTCACTCGCCTGTCACCTACCCTGTTCATGTTTGCCCCCTCACACTCCTCTGACCTTGCTCTTGCATACCCCTTTTACTCGTTTTCTCCCTCCCCCTCAATCATGAATGCTCCCTCATACTCTCCTGTCCCCTCCCCCTGGCTCATGTATGCCCCCTCCCCCTGGCTCAGGTACGCCCCCTCATACGATGACCTGCTGGACGGTGGGGGTGCCTCAGAGCTGTTTGGGTTCAGTCAGCGGGTCAGCTCCGTGTGGAGATGCTACACAAGGTAGGACCCTAGTGCTTTTGTTGCTTGTCACCAAATTATGACGGGAGTGTCTTGGAGATGTTAAAATTCAGTCAGCTCCAAGAGAAGACGTTAGCTAAGCTGAGACCCGGATTCTTTTGTTTGGATTTCCGGTATCGGAAATAAAACCAGCACGTTTTTTTACTGCTCCTCTGAAGCGGCGACCCTGGGAACTATCTACCTTGCCATGGGCCACAGCTAGGGGATGATAGGGGCCGCGGCTAGGGGCAAGTAGGGATCCACCAGCAGGGGCTGAGTGCCTGCAGGCGGCCAATACCATGCAGATGGCCACCAACCCCTGGCCACCACAAGGTCAATTTGGGTTGCAACGCGGCATGTTGCACAAGGAACCCTTGACCAGTCCAACATGCAGATGAATTGTTGTGGACAAGCACTAAAAAGAGCACTGGAGACAGTGTGTGCTTGTCGCTAACCTCATAGGCACATGCTTTGCTGCACCCGGACTCCTCGGCCAGGACATACAGTAGATGCATCGTCCCCGAGATGCCTCTTCTCAGGATAATGCTGAAAGCCATGCTGCATCTTGAAAGCGCATCTCAAGCACTACACTGGTGCATTATGATTGAACTATATACCGCGTCTCTTGCTGATCACTACATCGACGCATGCTTTATCACAGGCTCAAGGATCTGTCCTAGAAATGTACACAGCGCACAGCAGGAGATATGTCCTGATCATGCGGGCACTCGTCCTGTTTCATCTGGATCGGACCTGCCGTGGATCCTCTGTCTACCCAGCCCCAGCCAACCGCGCCACTGTGGAGTGCTCTCCAGGTGGCTGATTATCACTCTGACGGGTACGTGATCTGATTAGAGGCAGAGTAGAGACGCTGAGCTATGGCAGTTTGGTGGATGCTCTGAACCACCCATGCAGCCAGACCATGTATGGCTGCATGCATGGCTGCATCATCATTGCGTTCTTGCATGCATGCTTGCACGCCATGCTGCTGTTCTGCCTGACGACCTTAGCCCTTAGCTGGGCAATTCTGTGGAACTCTGCTGATTGGGCCGCAAATGACGCTGTACTGGTAGTATTCTAGGGCGAGCTGCGCCAGAAGCACTGCGCAGATATGAAGACCTTTATTCCTTCTTCCGCATCGCACTGTCAGGCCCTTTGAAAATATGCTGCTAGGTAGAAGCATTGTCGCTGGAACAAAAGAACATGACGTTGAACCTCAACCTTCAAGTTTGGCGGGACACTTTAAAATCCTCCATTATCTTGTCTCGGGGGGTCTCGGTCCACCTGAAAAAAATAGCAAGTGTGTGCATCAGATCATGAACGTAATCGCCGCAAGGCCATGAGGCCCTGTCTATTTATTCAGGGCTACTGGTAGCAATAAATCGTGGCAAAACATGTTCAGGGGATAAATCTTCCCAGCCCCCCCAAATGAAATATTACAGGCATCAGAGGAGGAAGAAACTTTGGAGCAGAGAGGGCGCCATTCTGGACCAGTAGTGATATTAAAATGCGCACTACCTTTGGCTGGCCTACCAGGGAGACGCTATTGGGGCGTGAAGGTTCAGGAAACAGCGCAGCTTGGGGCCGGGGCCCCATCCGCGCTGTTAACATGTATATGCCCATTGCCCAGTCAATCAATGATTATAAAACTCCAGACCAATAAAGCCATACTTCTGTGACGTGATGATTATCCGATACCCTGAATGTGAAACCCCAAACTAGTGCAGATGTGGCCTGTTTGTGTCCGGGTGGGACTGTTTCAATGTGGCCATGTTACTGACTCCATCACCTTAAGCGGAAAAATTGTGTTTTTTAATCAATGGACTTCTGTACTAGTCTCAGGCTGCCCATGTCACTGTTCCAATATTTGGGTACGGGTATGCAAGTAAGCAAACACGTTGCACGTTGGGACTCCTTATGTCAGCTTCTCCAAACCGTTATGTCCGTGACTCGATGGATCCAAGGTTGACGCACATCTCTCTACCCCTCTGCACCTGCCGCCCTTTTCTACCATCAAGCAGGACTGAAGTACCAGAAAGAAGGATCTGAAAAAGCCGTGCCCTTGCATGTGTATCTGAGCGTGGGGATTCAGAAACAAAATGCAGCATAGACGTAATCACAGCAATATGTGTGCACACTTCCTGTCTGCTTCCAGTGCCCTAGCGTGAAGGAGAGGCTTGGGGAGAGAGGTTGGGCAGGCCCCCCGGAGGGCGCCAAAGACTTTCACCAGTTGAACCGGGGCAGACTTGGATGGGCGGCGCTGACTTTTGTTGAGTACGTTGTACGCTTTTTTGAGGCCTAGATTTGTTACTTTTCTTGGCCTTCTTGGGGAATAGCCTTGAAAGGGGCAAAGATACTTTGGGCTGCCTTTTCCTTTTCGGGGGGGTATTTCTTCTCCTTTGTGTTTTTCTCCTTCTTTCTCTCTTACCTTCAGTTTATTTTCTTCCAACAGGACATTTGGGCGCCCACGCGGCCGAGCCTTTTTAGCAGGGCCCAGAGGTGTACAATGCCATTCACTTCATGCAGTGCCACGCCCCCTTACACCTTACCCCTGGCCCGTCTGATATCACCTCCCTCACTCCCCACTCCTCACTCCTGCTTCAATAACCTCCCCTTAGGTTCACACCTTCCGCCACGGACAGCCTTGATGGCGGGAGCGCGTTGGAGGCCTTCGGGATCAGCCTGATAGCGGGAGAGCTGCTAACTCAAGTGAGAAACCAGCACATAAATGGAACCGACCACCCGATGAAAACCTTGAATCAGATTTCCTTGTTTCCCACTCATCCTTAGATTTTTAAGGCGCCTCCACCTGCCCCCTGACACTGAAGTCCCTCACCGGCTGCGCACCCTAAAAGGCTGTGACACCCAACTGGCTCTTAACCCTAGTATGAAATCAAAGCGCTGGTCCAGGACATCAACAGAGATGGTGGTGGTGTGGATGTGGCCCTGGCCCAAGCTACCCGGTTCCAGAGACTCGCTAGCCACTCCTGGGGCACATCTGCCCTTCCTCCTTTCTGCTGATCCACTGGCATCCATCGGTCCCATGGTAGTATAATGCGGCTGGATATGGCACACAGATTAGCCGGACATGACACCGGGTTAAACGGATTAAACTATCAACGTAGCACACTAGGGCGTGATATACTCGTTTGGCACAGGTGAAGACGGATTGTGCTACTGATGTTGGTTCCTGCACTTCGAGGTCCATTCTGCGTTTTACTCTTGTGCGCCTTGATGGCATTCAATAAACTGTCAAAATCTGATGTCCAACTGAAAAGCCTTTGAATGCTTGGCCCAAACCCTGCACCCTGAACCGTTTTCTCATTGATGGCATTCACGGGGCCGTCAACCTCAAGTCAATCGGATGTCCAACTGAAAAGCCGCCGATTGCTTGGCCCTAACCCTGCACCCTGAACATTTCTTTTCATTGGCTTTCAACGGGCTGTCAATCTCAAGTCAATCTGAAAATCGTCCAATTTCTTAACCCTCACCCACACGAAACCTCTCTTTTCATGGATGGCAGTCAATGAGCTGTCGAAGTCTCAAGTCCATCTGAAACTTCCGTGTTGCTTGTTGTAGGCCCCAGCCCGGCCCCGCAAGCTCCTCAGCTGGCTTGACAAAAAATACCCAGATGGACAGTTGGGCGACCACGCAGCCAAGCCTTTTCTAGCAGGGCCCAGAGGTCTCATGCCATTGACAGATAATACCCAGAGCCGCTGGGATGCGGGCAGACCTCGCTCTCAATGCTGGCTTGCCAGATGATAGCTGGAGCTGAAGGGATGAGAGCAGACCCTGCTCCTAATGGTCATGGTCATGGTCTCCTGGTGCAGCCTGATGTCTCAATGCTGGTTTGATGGTCTCTCGATGTAGCGGTGATGATCTAGTGATGTGCACATCCGGTGACGATCTAGATAGAAAGTACGCAAATTCAGTGATGTGTTTATCCGTCATATCCAGCCTGTGAAAGCTGAGGGGCAGTGTGTGGCAGACCACGCTCCCAACAGGCACCGATAATGACCTAGCAATTTGCCAGCCAGCCACGTCTAGCTTGATTCAAAAACCTGATGTCTCAAGTCTCAAAGCGCACCCAAGGGTCTTCACCCCAGTGTCAGAATGTTGATGCCTATTATCTGAAAATCCAGGGCATCACATGTTGACACCTCCCGTAAGGGTCAATGACATAACACCTTTGGTCCCTGCTCAAAAGACCCAAAAGGCTTGGCCGCGTGGGTGCCAGACTGTCTCGTTGGTAGAAATTAAACTTAAGTTAAGAGGGAAAGAAGAAGAAGAACATAAAGGAAAGAATTACCCCCCCCCTCAAAGGAAAGGGTAGTCCGAAGAAAACCTTGCCCTTCTCAAGCCTATTCCCCAAGAAGGCAAAAAATCAAATAGGCCACAACAAAGCGAACGACGTCCCCAACAAAAGTCAGAGCCTCCCATTCAAGCCTGCCCTGGTACAACTGCTGAAAGCCTGTGGCACCTTCCCTGTGGGGCCTGCCCAACATCTCTCCCTAAGCCTCTCCTTCACGCTAGGGCGCAGGAAGCAGACATGCAGCGCATCCTCCACATGCTCGCCATCTCCCCTTGCCCAACACCGTTGGCAGCACCGGCAGTCGCGCTGCTGACTGCTTCGCTGTACTCGAGTGTCAGCTGTGCTGACGGCGCTGAGCCGCAGCCTTAAGTTTGTGCGCACGCAAGCACACTCCCTTCGACTGGTGCGGCCCCTGGCCTGCGCCAGCACGGCGCCCGCCGTAGACTGAAACCAGGTGCGGTCGGCCACCGTAGACCGATGTTCAGTGGCAGGATCTCTGGGGTCCCCTCTGCCAGCTGCATCCAGCTGCGCCCGCTCATATGCTGCATCAACTAGCGCTAGCACCTCTGGGACAGGTAGCGGCTGTAGGTCAGTCGCTGTCTGACGCAGTTTGGGGGCGGCTGATCCCAGCTCCAGCTCCTCCAAAGCACCTAGCAATTCTCTGCACCAATTGCGCCCTCCGTTGCTTGTCTGACAGCGAGCTCCATGTCGGCCGCCATGGCTGCGGACATGAGTGGGCTGTCTTGCTGTGCTGCTGGTGCGACCACGGCGTTGTAGAAGCGAAGCACATGCTGCCACCAACTTCGCTGTAACGGCTGGATCTACTCCCTCATGACCCCCCAACTACCTCTGTCCGCTGCCAGTTGAGGGGTCAAGAGGGAGCTGCAGATCCAATCGTTAAGGACGGAGGTAGCCCTGCAGCATGGCGCAGATGCTGGAGGAAGTTGGACTGCATCTAACTCTTGAGGCAATGCCGCGGCCTGAGGTGATCGGTGGCCCACACCACATCACCGTAGTTGGCCGCAGGCGCTGCATAGATAGACGCGAAAGGGATGCGTGTAGCCAGATAATGCCTGAGGCGCACCTTGGCGGCCATGCGGCGGACACAATGTGACGCGGCAGCCGAAGTCCCCGCTCTTCCTCGCATGGCCTTCCTCATGCTGCCGCTCTGGTGTTGGATGATGCCCAATAACTTAAATTCTTGGACACGCTTCAGCGCTATCCTATCGGGGCCGTACACGCAAGGATGGGCTGATTGCCGGCGCTGCGCTGCTAAGCGGCCGCCAAACTCCGATATCTCAGTCCTGCTGACGTTGACCTGGAGCTGTTTGACCGCCCCATATTCATGCAGGGCATCTAGCATGCGTTGAAGCCCTGCCGGGCTGCTGGCTAGCAGGGAGAAATAAATCATCAGCATAAGAGGCACCTAAGTCTTTGCCCCGTCCCCAGCAGAATGCCCTCTGCTGAGCACTGGGCTGCGATCTTGCCCGGCAGATCCTTGATATAGAGACTGAAGAGGAGGGGGCTGAGTGGGCAGCCCTGCTTGATACCTCGGGTGCAAGGCACAGGGTCAGTGTTTTTATGGCCGTCTATGAGCGTGCAGACTGCACCTTTGTAGAGCGCTTGCACAGCTCGTAACATGCATGCAAGCATGTGAAGCCGCTCAGACAGGTGCTGCCATAGTTGCTCCTGTGGCACACAGTCATAGACCTTGCCACCTTGGTGAAATCCACAAAGGCCACATGCAGTTTGCCACGGCCTGCAGCTGCCCGTTGCGCATGGACTGCATGCCTCAAGAGAAGAGCAGCCTGGAGCGTGCTACAGCGCTGCTGAAAGCTGAACTGTTCAGGAGGGATGTGCTCATGGAAGCGTGCCCACTGATCAGCAACGGCGGTCAGCATGCTAGCATACAGCCGGTACAGCACGCTCGTGATGGCAATGGGCCGGGGTCAAGGGGGTCGCCCTTCTTGTAGATCGGCTGAATTCTGACAGGCTGCCATGCATTTGGCATTCCCCCCCGCACCGCCATCGAAGTCGTCCACTTTTGTAGCATGTCCCTGATGACATGCCGCTGCTCCCCATCGGAGGTGTCGTCTACCACGGCCAGCTTGATGAAAGGAGCTGCCATACCATCCAGGCCCGCCGCGGTATGCACGCGCATGCGGGAGAAAGCCCGGTCAAAGCAAGAGGCTAGCTGATCGGCAGACACGCCCATGTCGTCATGCTGCGTGCTGACAGGGGACAGATTGGGCTTTGGCGCCGTGGGAGAGTTACAGGACATTACACCTCTTGTTAGGGTGACATGTCAGACTAGAAGTGTTATGGCCTGGCCTACGGCTGCAACCCAGCTGCAACCCAGTAAGCTGTACCGGTATGCTGAAGGTTAAAAAGAAAGTGCTAGGGTTCAGGGATTGGTGCAAGCCCATAACCCTGACCATCCGATGCGCATCACAAGAATGACCTCGGCGTGGCTTAGGCCCCAGGCTGAAATAGTATAATAACGTGGAGCCCATCTAACCCCTCAACATGTCGATTGTTGACAGACATGCAACTATTTTGTATGCGTGTTTCACCTGATATTCAGCTGTAATAAGGCCTGCAGTCGCAGGGGCATGGTTCAGCAAAGTGTGCTGCTGGGGCCACCGGCCTTGGCCAGACAGGGTTAAGTCTCCATCCGCTCCATGGTAGCTTCCCAGTGGATTGCCGATGGTGGCTTAGTTAACAGTTCCTGCGCATCCATGCGAATGCGCCTGTGTGGGGGAAGCATCACTCAGTAGAGCATGCATGGGGCGATGTCTGTCTTAAAGATCGAGCTGCATGCATGCCTTCCGCTTTGTGTACTGTGCTGCTTATCAGATCGCTGTCATGACATAGCAACCGTCTGCCGCCTGCTGAATCCCACCTGCGTTGACAAGGTGTCATCCTAGGGCTTTGAGGTGAGCGCACTGAAAGGCACCACCAGCAGTTTGTCGTAGGAGCTTTACACGACAGTAAATTCCCACGCACGCTTTCCGCTTTCCTGAGTCAAAATCAGTCGATATGCAAGTGTCGGGTGATCGGCCGCAAGGTTCTTATTGCGGACCTTCCCTTGCTCGCTCCTTTACCAGCTCGCTCACGAGTCACCCTTCGCTACGTGGATGGATCGCCGTACCTATCAAGTACCGACGCCGCAAGCGGAAATAAATAGCTGGAACCCGGTGGCTGGAATTGGGAACCTGGCGAGAACCCGGTGGCGAGCGTTGGTGGCGAGAACCCAACCAATGGCTGATGCATGGTGCACGGGTGGGTACAATTCATGCACGGGTGGGGAAACCCTGCTCTTACCATTGCTGTCGACGATTCCACCGTTGATGATGACTGAGAGCTTCGGCCAACAAACCATCAGGTGCCGATTCTGTTCACTGGTGAACTGATAAACTCACCAGTGAAAAACTCATACTTGTAATTTGTAAAACCCCACAACAAAATTAGTTTTTGCCTGGGCAGTAATCACAGATTTTACACATTTGCATCAGTCATTACTTTGCTTTCCAGTTGCAAGAAACATCATGCTGCGTAGGCCATCTGTTACAGCTACACGAGCTCCAGCAGCAGCACGAGGATCTGCCTTGTCATGCAATTACCTGTTTCGGCAGCGTCATCAGCTCACTCCATCAGTCAGATCACCCAGCAGCCTCAGCCAGCAACCCACATCAGGAGGTTGCTTTGGTAGCAGCAGCATCCCAAACTTGAGGAGCAACTGCAGGTGGGTATGTTGCAGGCTTCAACTTGCCGATACTAGGTACTTCATAGGGTTAACCAAAACAAGGAGCACTGGAATTTTGCCCACAAGACGATTTCCCTCTGCCCGTTTTAGAGAGCCAGACTAACAGGAATGAAGTGAGAACAAACCCAAAAACCCCCATACCAAGACAGGCCAATACTGGTATTGTGATGGTTAACTTAATACCCAGACATTCCATATGTTCACTGTAGAGTTCAACCCCCCTCTCATTAGGGCTTTGTGTAAATCAAGTTGGCTTGTAAACAATCGCATTGCCCTGCCTACTACTTTGGAGCCAAACCCACATCACAGTTCCCTGCCTGATGACTTGGAGCCAAACCCAGATCCCATCTGTGTGCTAGCGAACATCCCAAGTAACGAAAGTAAGAGGCAGGCTGGAAATATCTAGATCAGACATCATTTATCATCCTGGCTAAATGGCTTGCAACCTTACGTTACCATGAGCAGTAATTACTTGCATACTGTATACCCCTGTGCAGGTCCCAAAGTGTTCGCCCCCTTGCAGTTCTTCGCACCACTCTGTCCCCAGCTACCGAAAAGTGTCTTCTGGCGGCAAAGTGGTTGGCAGCGGAGCAGGATGGCGGCAGCGGCGAGATGATAGGAGCCTATCACTTGTTCCTAGGACTGATGGCTAAGAGAAGAGGACAAATCTTCCACGGACTGAAGCTACGTGCTCTTCTGGAGGAGAACGGAATCTCATTTAAGGATGCAAAGCAGGCTCTGCTACCAAGGCATTCGAGTCTCAAAGGCGCTCAAGTAGGGGAGCTGCCAGGAGCTGCTGCATCAGCCGGATCTGATGATGAGCGTTGGGGATCCGTGTCCGGCCTGGTTTTTCGGAAGGAAGCAAGGCTCGTGGCCTTCCATGAAGGTTAGTGGAAGGTGGACAGGCCATGATGCCAGCCCAAGCCAGGAAAAAAACGGGCCAGGAAATGCATGCCCCAACCATCCATAAAATTCGTGCACAGCACAATGCGAGCAAGGAGGATGATATCTACAAATATACATGCATTATTTTAAATAACGTTCACGTCCCAAAGGGAGCATAGTACCCCGTTATCTTAATCTACTAGCAGGTGCTGATTAATACAGCCTTCGTTAAAGAGAGCGGACACTGGCATATTACTTCATTATAACATTGTCTAATAATATCACCTCGCTTACCAACTAATGTCATTACTTGTGTCAGGGTGTGACATTATCGCGCCAGACCACATCCTTCAGGTTCTGTTGATGCTTCCGCTTGAGTATCCCAATCCTGGGAATCGGCCGCTCAACCCCTTGGCCAAAATGTGGCAGGAGATGGGAGGGGTCCCATCCGCTGGCCTGTTTACGAAAATCTGTCGTCAGGTCAGTCAATAATTAATGATGAGCTAGATGAGGCAGGCATATCTGTGACTCTGCAGCGCAGTAAAAGCACCAACACCAAACATAAATCCCACTTACTTATTGTCCTCGATGTCCCACCTTTGTATCTTTTTATCACTAGTCTGTAGGATAGATAGATCAGTGAATATACTCATCATTGTGTGTGAATGCGTGCACCTCTAGATAACATGCTAGATGGCCTGCAGAGATTGACAGCATTTTTGCGACTTCACGTGGCACTCCTGTTACTTACAAAATGTCCACTTTCAGTTCCTGCGTGTAGTGCCAGCAGCTGGCTACCAGCCTTTCAGCCTGGGCAAGGGTTCTCCATCCACGGCTGACAATCCCAGGCACAAGCATCAGGTCAACGGGCAGCCCCAGCTAACAGCCCAGGGGGAAATCCCATCAGACATCAGTGCTGATCTGGAAACGCTGCTGGCCTTGACTATTCCAGTTATCAACAGCATGTCAGCACCTGATCTGATGCAAGTGATGAATATATTTTCAAAACAGCAGCATCTGGGACCCGGTCTGGATGTGGTCAATGCAGTCTATTATCGCTTGAAATCCCTGCTCGAAAAGGAGAACTTGTCAAGGTTGAGAGTGGATTTGCTGCCTCTGCTTGAAGCTGCTCGTGATGCCTGTACTCCCGGCCCACTTCATTACTTTGAAACTGAAAATATGTTGCCTGCTGGGGCCCTGCTGGTGGGCGGCTTTGTTCCGCCTGATCAGATGGGAACTGCCGTCCGCATAATGCTGTGGCACCTGCATGGCAACTACAGGCAGCCTGGCAGCGGTGACAAAGCTGCCCTCCTGGTCCCTGATTTAATTAATGGAGCTCAGCATAGTTATCGGTGGACCTCAGGGCTGGATGCAGATTACACAGATGCAGGCATGCCAGCATACCTGATTGCAGTGAATGCTATCGGACGGCAACAAGGGAGGCATCTGTGCGAAGCTGCCATTCGTTGGTTATCTCAAGGAAACGCAGATGTGGAGGTCATAGCCCTCATGGCAAAGTTCTCATCCTCCTTTGCTGAACATGGCATGCTTCAGGATTTGAGGCGCCTCGTTCTCAAGGAGGCAGACAGGTGTTTTAAAGCGAAGGAGTGCAGTGCAAGGACACCTGTCAGACTTCTTGGAGCTATTGCAGCCTCCTACTTCCCATCCCCAACCGGCAGACCCAGCAGCCCCGATCCGTTTCTGAATGACCGGGTGAACGGGATCCTGCAGTACATCATAATGCGCGGTTGTTACAGCTTTGGGCCCTCTGAGATCCTCATGGCTGTGCAAGCATTACAGCAGCTAGGGACCAGCGCTGAGCCTGAGGTGGAACTGCATCAAGGCCTGGCCACACACATGACGGCATCAGCGGCCATCATGTCTCAGGACCAGATCCTGTCCCTGCTTCGCACCATCAAGTCTTACCACCGGAGGGAGGACTTCCTTGGGGGGATGATCCAAGGGGACGTCTTCCTAAACATCATGTTGGGTCGATCCAGCACTTTCTCTGAGGTAGCCAAATGGTTTCTTGAAACAGCCAATTGCTATCCTCATAACGCCCCTTTTGTTCTTCTTATGGCAGGACAGGCATGCCTGATTGTGTCTATATACTAATGCTTGTGTTGGTCGAAGGGCACCTGACATTTGCATCAAACATGATGTTTTGCGACAGTTTCAATTTCATTTTGCTCCAGAATATTTAGCCTTGTACTGATCCTTGTATTGTTTGCCAATCTGTCATTTCATTCATCCCATCTATTGCCCAGGTGCAACAGTCAGCGGCCGCCCGTCTCATTCGGGAACTTGGCTGGCCGCTGTCACCTCCCTGGCTTCTGAAGTGTGCAAGTGTGCTGAAGGAGATCAGCAACACAAAAGACGTCATTGATATGTTGAATCTCTGGGATGCCGTGTCTGTTCAGCACTCAGATGATGGAGGCAGCAGCCAGCCGACACCTGCTGATACTCCCTTAAATGCCACCTTGGGTCACAAGCCTGGTTATTCGCAGCATGCGGCTGGGGATGGAGGAGGCAGCGCTGCCTTTTGCCGAGCTTTCATCGCTGAGTATTCCAATAGGGAGGCCAGTATTCCATCTGATTTGTCCACCATGCTGTATAGGGTGTTATCCAGCATTGCCTCCCAGATCAATCCTGATGCTGCAGCGGGACCCTCATCAGCCGCTGTGGACCTTCCAGCAGGCCAAGGCTTCACGCCGCGTCACGCAATGATGACGGTGTGGGGCGCAGCGGTTCTGAGGCTGCAGCCACCTCAGGGCTGGTTGGCGGCCATGTGGGAGAGGGTGCAAGCAGGTCTCGTGGAGCCAGCTGGAGTCCAGCGCGATGGGTTTCCGGGAGGGCGCCTCCTGGGTGATGATGAGAGGATGCTGGCCAGCTGGGCCTTTGGAGCTTTGCAGCAGGTGAAGGGTGTGAACGAAACATACCGGTAGAGTATGAACAAGTGTGATTCGTATGTTTGTACGTGAATGGTTGAGCTCGCCATATTCGCCAACCTAGGTGCATGGGGACACCAATTTCCAAGTAGATTTTCTCCATCCTCTACTCTTGACAGATCTTGGCCTCCTGCAACTCTTGACAGCCTAGTGACTAGACCTTGTTGGTGTGATGGGATTTTCAGGTTTTCCGATCAACTTGTTTTCCCAGTATTCCGATCGACTAATTTCCCGGTATTCCGTTTTTTTCATTTTTCTTATGATACTGAATACCAGCAGGCAAGTGATGCAAGGTCAGCCCGCCTTGGGGTAAACTCCGAGCTATGCTGCCCTATCCCCTTTCCTTTTCTGTCTCGACGGCTCTCCCAGACCATGTCAAGCTTATATTACATATTTACATGACACGTTATTCTACCCCTGGTGTCCAGGCTAACCTCCGCGAGAATCTCCTGAAGACCGTGGCCACCCTCTCTATGCCGGGTTCCAGCGTCCAGTCCCTGGCAGCTGCTGTGTGGGTCCTCGCCCAGGACCCCTCATTCAGCCTCCCAGCCAGGCAGCCCCTGGACCAGCAGTCCCAGCCTCAGGAGGGAGCGGTCCCGTCATGCAGCAGGGAGTGGCTAGATCAAACGTATGATACTCTGAGCAGCGTGCTGGCAGGCAAAGCTCCCCCCTCAGGAGGAGATGATCTGGGATCTGACACAGCATGCCGCGCAGCAGCCAGTGCAAGGCTGCTATGCCTAGCTCAGATAGGCTATCAGCGGTAGATCCATTACCAGGCAGGGCCGTATACTACCTGATGGAAAACTGGGGGGCTGTGGACAGTTGCGTTTCGTTACAAATCAATGATGTGTTTTTGTGCCGGATAATGGGGAATCAGCGCTAGAGTGATTATCATTCCCCCGTTGAGCATGCTGCCACCCAGGCACACAGGGTTGGCGGCTGATGGGATCCAGTAGAGGGATCCAGCTATGATTCATTTCATGTCGGCGGGTTGAGTTGGAGACTTGAATCGGCAGTTCAGTGCTGGAACTGTACTGGATCTGTGCTGGGTGGTCGATCTGTGCTGGAACTGTACTGGATCTGTGCTGGAACTGTACTGGATCTGTGCTGGGTGGTCGATCTGTGCTGGAACTGTACTGGATCTGTGCTGGAACTGTACTGGATCTGTGCTGGAACTGTACTGGATCTGTGCTGGAATTGTACTGGATCTGTGCTGGAACTGTACTGGATCTGTACTGGATCTGTGCTGGGTGGTCGATCTGTGCTGGAACTGTACTGGATCTGTGCTGGAACTGTACTGGATCTGTGCTGGAACTGTACTGGATCTGTGCTGGAACTGTGCTGGATCTGTACTGGATCTGTGCTGGAACTGTACTGGAACTGTACTGGATCTGTGCTGGGTGGTCGATCTGTGCTGGAACTGTACTGGATCTGTGCTGGGTGGTCGATCTGTGCTGGAACTGTACTGGATCTGTGCTGGAACTGTACTGGATCTGTGCTGGGTGGTCGATCTGTGCTGGAACTGTACTGGAACTGTACTGGATCTGTGCTGGGTGGTCGATCTGTGCTGGAACTGTACTGGATCTGTGCTGGAACTGTACTGGAACTGTACTGGAACTGTATTGGATCTGTGCTGAGTGGTCGATCGGTGCTGGAACTGTACTGGATCTGTGCTGGGTGGTCGATCTGTGCTGGAACTGTACTGGAACTGTACTGGATCTGTGCTGGGTGGTCGATCTGTGCTGGAACTGTACTGGATCTGTGCTGGGTGGTCGATCTGTGCTGGAACTGTACTGGAACTGTACTGGATCTGTGCTGGGTGGTCGATCTGTGCTGGAACTGTACTGGATCTGTGCTGGAACTGTACTGGAACTGTACTGGAACTGTATTGGATCTGTGCTGAGTGGTCGATCGGTGCTGGAACTGTACTGGATCTGTGCTGGAACTGTACTGGATCTGTGCTGGAACTGTGCTGGAACTGTACTGGATCTGTACTGGATCTGTGCTGGGTGGTCGATCTGTGCTGGAACTGTACTGGAACTGTACTGGATCTGTGCTGGGTGGTCGATCTGTGCTGGAACTGTACTGGATCTGTGCTGGAACTGTACTGGATCTGTGCTGGGTGGTCGATCTGTGCTGGAACTGTACTGGAACTGTACTGGATCTGTGCTGGGTGGTCGATCTGTGCTGGAACTGTACTGGATCTGTGCTGGAACTGTACTGGAACTGTACTGGAACTGTATTGGATCTGTGCTGAGTGGTCGATCGGTGCTGGAACTGTACTGGATCTGTGCTGGAACTGTACTGGATCTGTGCTGGAACTGTACTGGATCTGTGCTGGAACTGTACTGGATCTGTACTGGATCTGTGCTGGGTGGTCGATCTGTGCTGGAACTGTACTGGATCTGTGCTGGGTGGTCGATCTGTGCTGGAACTGTACTGGATCTGTGCTGGAACTGTACTGGATCTGTGCTGGGTGGTCGATCTGTGCTGGAACTGCGCTAGCACACGTTGGTGCAAGATCCATGTCATGAGCGTTTCCTGTTTACTTTGCATGCTCGGTACAATAGGGGGGGTTAATGCCAAACCCTGCACATGATGCACATGCCCTGTCCAGCGGCGTGTCATGATTGGCCACCTGGAGTAAAACGTTCTTTTGTTCCCGAATATTTGGGAATTAGATTTTCAAGGGTCCAACTCTCATGCATACGAATATGTCGTTAGAAGACCAAGTCACATGATATATATATCTTTGCTCGTGGCTTTCTCGTCTTTTCTTGTCCATGATCACATATCGTTTATGCTTATGGCGCACAGGGAAATGTTCGCAGCAGATAAGAGGGAGGCGCTCCTTGATCTTGAGTCTGCAAAGCAAGTGTCACAATGAACTACCTGGTTTACTCCTACCTACCGTAGTTGATTTTCTTTCAAACAAGAAGTTAATAATTTTCCCACCCAGTATCAGCCCCTGGTTTCAACAGTGCGGTATGCCTCGTAATGACCCCCAGAATTTACTCAAGTGAGCGAGCCATGCCACCTTTAGCAGACTGATAGGTAGCCGCCACTTGGCTGATGGGGGGTCAGACATTGACTGGTTTACCGCCGGTGCACTAAGCCTCAGGAAATGCTGTTCTCAAGTGTGTGGCGGTAGGTCCTGATGTGATGTAGCTGAATTGTAGCTGAAGCATCATGAACTTGAAATGCCACTCTGGTTAAGCTGACGAGACTGCTGGCTACCTGACCATAGCTAAGAAACTATGGAGAGGATTAGTCTCCCCCTCCCCCTGGTGAGGATAGCCTAGTATACCGGAGTTAGGAACGGTCCTTCATCTGTCCTGCGTGTACCTAGGGAATTTTCACCCCCACAACTCAACTGGTCGAAGCGCAGAATGAAGAGGCATTAGTGCTTAGGGGGAATATCGATGCTGCTTTTCAATCATGAGCTTTGTCCCCTCTATTATTACTGTGGCTCCAAGCACCCATACTGCTCACTGCTGGATGGATGGGCATGCGGCCGTGAAAAAAAGCATCTAGGGCAGATATTTTAGCTGAAGAGGTGGGTTAGAGTGCCCTGCTGTGATCCAGTAACTGGAGCAGAATCGTTATGTGCCTGATGCTGATGAAGGAAGCTGCTGATAGAAGGATGGAGGTAGGCAGGGTGGTATGCAGGGGGTAGCTGACGGGAAATTGAGGTAGCTGATATGTGGCTGAGCTGACAGCAAATTGTTGCAGCATCGGCATAGCCATCAAGTGACATCACCGGCCCCTAATCTGCATCGCACATCTGCCTGTATATGTTGCGGATGTGAATCATACTTTGGAATCGAACGATCGTCCGACCGGCCGAAATACCAATCGATCCGGGTATCCCCTTAAAAATATAGTAAACGGATTCACCCAGGATGGAGTGGCCTCACCATAGAAGCATTTGAAGAACTAACGCGATGGCGCACGTAATGACGAAGAGCCCCGCCATGATAAGGACGCAGCGACAGCATCCGCTACGCACCTGCCCCTCTGTCGCCGAGTCATCATCGTCCCTCACCCCCCCCGCGTCGTCTAGGCAGATCCGAGGCTGTATCCGGCTCCATGCACACCGGCGTGCCATCCTGCTGACCATGCCTGCCCTGCTCCTCCTCCAGCCTGCTAATGTGAGGGCAGGGGAGGAACATGAGGCAGCAGCAGAGGGGGTGTCGCCAGCACTGCAGCAGCCAGCTACTCAGAAGATTCAGGCAGACTACGACGGGTGAGAAATGCTGGAATTGTACTATATTTTCAACAGTGCAAGCATCCAACAGCTCATGCCAAGAGCATCTCACACTCTGCATGTACTCATGCATTATGTTGTGCCACATTTCTTGGCATACTGCTCTCTATTGAGAGAGGGGTACGCAGACTGTTGCATGGGAAGCACTTAAAGTTCGAAAGCACAGCGTTGTCACCTCGGTCCTTCCCCTAGCGCATCCCTGAGTGTCCCCAGTCCCATGCATGCTACCACATACCATGCCATGCTGGCTCCATGCAGTGTGACCCCATGCATGCTACCACATACCATGCCATGCCAGCTCCATGCAGTGTGACCCCATGCATGTTACCACATACCATGCCATGCCGGCTCGATGCAGTGTGACCCCATGCATGCTACCACATACCATGTCATGCCGGCTCCATGCAGAGTGACCCCATGCATGCTACCACATACCATGCCATGCTGGCTCCATGCAGTGTGACCCCATGCATGCTACCACATACCATGCCATGCCGGCTCCATGCAGTGCGACCCCTTGCATGCTACCACATACCATGCCATGCTGGCTCCATGCAGTGTGACCCCATGCATGCTACCACATACCATGCCATGCTGGCTCCATGCAATGTGATCCCGTGCATGCTACCACATGCCATGCCATGCCAAGCCGGATCCATGCAGTGTGACCCCATGCATGCTGAACCCCATGCGATGCCACACTTATTTATATCATCCCGTTGCACACTCAGCAAGGCTGTCAATGGCGTGAAGTCTCTGACACCTGCATCACACCGCTGCCGAGGAAGGATCTGTCAGCTGCCCATAACTGACCAACGCAGCATCTCCTGGCCTTTCCATCGCAAGCACCCTGAACTGATGTCTGTTCAACCAAGACACTCCTCGTCTTGTCTATCCCCTGCCCCCCCTCCCCTCAGCAAGGAACTAAATAAATCCCCTTCACCACCACCCTGGTAGGCATGTAGGCCCTGGGGTCACTCCCCTGCCTCCCACTTTTATCTCCCGTTCATGTTTGCTCCTTTTCACTCCCCTGTCCCCTGCCCCCTCCCCCTCGCTCATGTTTGCCCCCCTGCCCCCTTCTCTCCTCCTGGCTCAGGTACGCCCCCTCATATGATGACCTGGACGGCGGGGGTGCCTCAGAGCTGTTTGGGTTCAGTCAGCTCCGGGAGGCGATGCTAGCAAAGGTGCGACTCAAATGTTTTTGTTTAAATTCTTGGTATCGGAAATACAATGGAATATATCTCCTCTACCTACACTGGTATAACACCGGCAGCCCATTAATTTCAAGTTACCAGCAATTATTGACCGATTATAAAGTGGTAATCTGGGATATACAGTGGGTATTTATCTTTAGTTTCCGCGAAACTTCCGATAATGAAAAAAACAATCAAGGTCGAAGGTCTTATGATGCCGGAGCACATGTTCGCCAGACCAGGGTCTTTTTAACGCCAGCCCGAGGCGGCAGCAAAGCTGCAAAAAAGAAGATCAATCTAGGTCGAAGGTCCTATGATGCCGGAGCACATGCTGGCCAAAATATGTTCATTTTAACGCCAGCCAGAGGCGTCAGCAACGCTGTAAGAAAGAAAAACAATATAGGTCGAAGGTCCTGCGAAGGTCCTACGATGCCGGAGCACATGTTGGCCAGACCAAGGTCTTTTTAATGCCAGCCCGAGGCGGCAGCAAAGCTGCAAACAATAAAATTAATGTAGGTCGGAGGCCCTATAATGCCGGAGCCAATGGGGGCCAGTCCAGGGTATTTCTAACGCCAGCCCAAGGAGGCAGCAAAGCTGCAAAAATACATTTAGGTCGAAGGTCCTATGATGCTGGAGCATGCCGGGCACCATAAGCCAGACCGTTGTCTTTTTAACGCCAGCCCGAGGCGGCAGCCACGCTTTAAAAACAAAAACTGAGAGCATGGTTGAAGGTCTTCAAATGTTCCAGCGAACACAGTGTCCTTAGCAGCCATGCCTAGGCTATTCAACACCAGGCCTAGGGCAACATCTTCTCTACAATTCAATTGAATCCATGCAGCTGAAATGAGGGAGGATGCATGCAGCGCAATGATATTGCTTCCTTACAACAAGAAACGTGTTCTTGCATAGGGGATCTTGCATATCTTGAAATGAAATCAAACTTACGATTGCACAGCCAGATCAAGGGTAGAAGGATCGCAACCAGTGCGTGATGTCTGTACCGCATACGCACCTGATCATCAGGTTAAATTCAGTGGCTGAGACGTGGGAGACGCTGCAGGTCGGAGGGTGTTGGATTGTGGCTCGATCACGCCTACGGCAGCAAGGAAGGGGTCAAGGCAAATGAAAAAAACATCCGTACCCGCGATGCGTCTTATTTTACGGAGGCCTTCGCAGCTGCACTGGTTCCAAAAGCAGCTGCCAATCTAGGATCCACTGCGAGCCCAGAACTGCCTGCTGAGGCGGTTGGCAGAGTTGGCTGCGTGTACCATGGCTAGGCCCGAGATCCAGTGTTTTTTTTCTTCAAAATATGCAATTATTGAAAAAAAGCCTGAGGTGTGAAAAAGTGTGGACAGCGCGGCGAGGCCGCACGGGGGGGGTGCGGGGGGGTCCCCCCCCCCGCCTGGGGGTCCGGGGGCTCAGAAACAGTGTGAGGTTTCAACTCTAGATTCTTATCCCAAATCTGTTGTAATTTAACTGTGCTAGTCCATTCAGTCAATGTTATGAGTACCGATATTCAAGTCAAAAACTCCGTAACTAGCCTCAAAGGCACTCAAGCCTACAATACCTACAAACTGAAAATTAAGTCGGAAGTCAATATTAGCAAAGGCGGCCCAACCGCTGATGGTCCTGCCTCTCCCGGCGCAACCGCTGATGGCCCTGCCTTTCCCGCCGGCTCAACTGCTGATGGCCCATACCTTGCTGCAATCTTTGGAATCCCCTCAGGGCGCCCAGGCCTTTTCACCCCATGCCCATGTCTATGAAGAAGTACGGGTTGTGACTGATGGCCGGAAAGAAAGCTGAGAATGCCTGCTTGGCGAGGAGAAGTGGCCCTCGAGAGATCGATTTCATCATTTCGACGCTTCACGGGCCGCCCAGAATGACTAGAATCAGTAGATGATGTAGACATATTAAGCGATTCAAACGAGTCGACAGTGTTTCGATGATGCGGAGATAAAGGCGGTACCGAACAGCGATTGTGAGCGACTCCGGAGCGAGCTACAGGCGTACAGCCGCTGCGCAGCTGCGAAAAGCCCCTGGGCCAATGTTTCAGTCAGGCTTTTTTCCTCATAATATAATTAATAAAAAAAAGCCCAATTATCGCCTGAGGCCATTTATCGCCCAAAAAAAACACACTGCCGAGATCCAGCATATTGTGCAGATTTCATGTTGCCTGGAATGGGTGGAATGAAAAAATATGTGTAGGGTTATGGACAGCCCGAATCAGTTTACAATGCTGAGGTCAGGGCGGGGGATAATCACCGAGGCCGCAAGCCATGGTGATCATCCCAGACCTGACCGAGACCGAAGCATTCTGAGCTTGGAAATGCTCGAGGTTAACGCAAACAGGGTGTCAAAACAACCGAGGGCATCTGCCTGGGGGGAAATTTGATACCTTCTTTAAGATTTTAAGTTAGCCTTACCTGTGGTGGAGTGGGCATGCAGCATTGGCAGTTTGTCTGGCTTTATGGCATCATCAAGGGCTGTAGGTGCATCAGCTAGTTTCTCCTCAAAGTTTTCTACAGTCAAAAGCAAAGAAGCATCAGAAAAGTTTGGCACCGGAAGCAGATTGACGAGTCACCAAACATGAGAGATTCAGCAGGAGTGGATTTTCCACAGTGACATACATACCGGTACCATTTGTTAGTTGTTCATCTTGTCTGATCAGATGTGGAGGGTGCATTGCTTGGCAACTGATGCCTGCTTGCTTTATAGGACAGCAACACAAACAATGGACTTACTGAGATCCTTTTGCTCCTGTACAACTGGCATATGCCGTGATGAGAGGATTGAGAGCCTATTCCGTCTTGGAATCTGCAAGGAAACTTCTTCCTCCTCAACTTCTCCTTGAATCTGGGCGAGGCTCTGATGAAGATCGATTTCCATTGGAAGGTCATTCAGCAGCTTAGACATCAGCCGCAGGGTCGCAGGAATTTCTTTCTGCCCTCCACTCCGACGCATGCTTTGTTGTGCCATGCCTCCTTAGCCACATGTAGGTACTGATTACCACGTGCACTGGCGGTTATAGGCCCCGGCTCTATTTACGGCCATGGGGAGGGGGGACACTTTGTTTTGGTGGGTCCGACATGTAGGACCTGAATACCATACACTGTGTCGCTTGTTGATCACGGCATCGTCACATGCTTTATTACAGGCGCAAGGATCTGTCCTAGAGGTGGCTGTGGGCACTGGTCTGAATCTGCAGTTCTATGAATGGAGCCGCTTGAGCAGCCTGACGGCCATCGATCTGTCCGAGGTAAGCACGCTATTGATCTGTCCAAAATGCCCCCCCCCCCTCGACTTTCTTTCCTTTTAAACCGCCATAAAAGTGTACATTTAATATCTGACGGCCATTGATCTGTCGCATATATGAGCGCGGTTTTGATCTGCCCGAAGTGATCCCACCCTCACCTTTGCTTTCTCCTTCAACCGCTGTAAAAGTGTACTTTGTATGTCTGATGGCTGTTGATTTGTCCGAGGTCAGCACACAACCGATCTGTCCGAGGTGATAACCATTGCCTTTGTCTTCTTGTCAAACCGCAAACATTGATGCAAATGCAATGCCCGACACTAATCTTGTGGCGTATGGAGAGACGTTTCATGGAACGCCAAGGGGTAAAGTTTGTACTTAAGGGCAGCAGGCTACAAGAGGTTCTTATCTCTGCCAATGCACCAGCATCAAATGGGCCCTTGGACATTGGATGCCATGCAATGTAACCTAAAAATACCAACTCGGAACGTGGAAATGCACTTTGAGGATGTCACAAAATGTCAAACTGCACTTAAGAATCCCCCTCAAAGTGCCTCGCCTCCCCTTGATAAGTCATTCTGATCAGGCGCCGTTTGTGGTAGTCTGCGGACAAGGGTGCAGACTCAAGACAAAGCTCACCAGTTCCACTGCTGAACCCGCAAATTAGCACCCTAGACCCTCAGGCCTGTAGGGTATGCTAAAATCCTAGCCTGTCAACGTGGGCAGTTTGTATTCAATACTGAGTGCAATTTGTACTGAAGCACGGTATCGGACAATCCTTACACTCCTGGTGTTGAGTGCAGTCGCCCCTTACTGGGAACGGCCCGAAAACAAACAAAATCCTGTGAACTGGGAAATTATCTCGCGTATGAATTCGCGTGCGGCACACTATGGAGTGCTGAAGAGCTTAGAAATATTGTTTTGAAACAGCGGCCTTGATATGCTCGGTAAGAAGATTGTTTTGAATCAGCGGCCTTGACATGTCCGTAAAAACAGCTGGAGGTTTTTTTCAGAACAAAACAATTAATTCCCCAAAATCACTGAAAACGTCAGTGGGCATGCCTGGTACCTGCAGGGCATGTGGACACAAGCCAAGGCCTAAGTATGACTTAAATTTGCTACGCAAAACCAAAAATCTAAACTCTGGTGCCTGTGGAGGAACAGCCTAGGCGTTTCTTTTTATTTGAACCCCCAGCAGATATCCGACTCTAAACCCGAACTCATGCTTTTTGGGAATGCTCAAACAAGCGCAAATCCAGGACAGGGTCGAGCTTTTGTTTGGTCAAAACTATACCCTAAGCCCTACATCATTTTTTGTGATTTCAGGGGATGTTGACGCAAGCCAAGGCCCGGGCGGCCCGGGAGCTTGCGGGGAAGCCTATCACCCTGCTTCAGGTGAGGAGTGGTTCAGGGCTCAGGGTGGGAGAATCAGGGATGAGAGGTCAGGGTTGAGGGTTGAAGGAGCTCTTAGGGAGGCCTATCACCCTGCAACAGGTGATGAATTGTTTAAGGCTAAGGGCTGAGGGTTTATGGTTGGGGGCTCAGATTTGAGGTATGAGGGTTGAGGGTTGACGGAGCTTGCAGGGAAGCCTATCACCCTCTTACAGGTGAGGACTGGTTCAGGATTATGTTTGAGGGCTGAGGGTTAACGGTTGGGGGGGGGGGGGGGGGGGGAAGCGCTCAGGGTGGAGGGTTAACGGTTTGCGGTTGGGGGGTCAGCTCTCAGGGTTGAGGGTTGAGAGTTTACCGTCGGGGGGTCAGCGCTCAGGTTCAGGGGTTAGGGCTGAGGTTGTACAGGGTGGGGGTCAGCGCTCAAGGTTAAGGGCTCATGGTTGATGTCAGAGGGTTGAGGTTTGAAGGCTGAGGTTTGAAGGTTGAGGTTTGAAGGTTGAGGTCAGAGGGTTGAGGTTTGAAGGCTGAGGTTTGAAGGTTGAGGTTTGAGGGAGCTGATGGGTAAGCCCATCACCCTGCTACTGTTGAGGTCTGGTCACGGTTGAGATTTGAGGGTGGAAGGATCAGGGTTGAGGGTTGAGGGAGCTTGTGGGTAAGCCCATCACCCTGCTACTGGTGAGGGCTGGTTGAGGGTTGAGGGTTGAGGGGTTGAGGGGGCTGGCATCCCATCGCCCTATTTCAGGCAAGGGCTGGTTGAGGATTGAGGCTTTAGGGTGAAGGGCTGAAGCCGTCGGTGTGGAAGGCCATAGCCCTGCTACAGGTTTGAGCTGCTTCATGGTTTGGGGACGGGGGCTGGGGGGTCAGGTTTGGAGACTCAGAGTTGAGGATTTAGAAGCTGGTGGCGGAACCCATCACCCTGCTGCAGGTGAGGGCAGATCTCTGGGCGGGGCAGATCTCTGGGCGGATGATCGTTCAAGCAGGGCTAGCATTGGCTGTGACTCCTGACTTTCATGCAGCTGGTGAGAGGGCGGGGGCAGAACAGAGATTTGCTAGCTTAAGGGCAACAAGTGGATAGATGCCAAGACCTGCTGTGGGAGCTAACTCAACTGACTGTCCTGCTGCTGGTAAGGGGGGGGGGGGGGCAGACCTTGTAGTGGTAAAGCAATTAGATAACTGCCAGGACTTGCTGTGACTGCATACCAACCTGCTCCTGAGAGGGAGAGGGGACATGACTCAAAAGGGCGGGGGGGGAGGTGGACGCCAGAACCTACCGCGACTGCAAATCAACCTGCTGCAGATAATGCTGCTTGGGGAGCTTGTGGGGTCTGGGTCTGGAATTTCCCATGGGGCACCATGAAGGTTCTTGGTTGCCAGTGTTGCTTTTTTCGTGGCTTGACTGCACTTCATATACGGCCCAGCTACACTTCAGCCAGTCTTCAGCTATATTCCAGCTACACACTTCAGCTACACTCATGCTACACTTCAGCTACCGCCTAGGCACCTAGCCACCAGCAGGAGGCTCCATGCACAGCCAGGAATGTTGCTTGGGCCTGTGTTTGAATATCTGTTGGTGCTCCGTGCATATCCAGGAATGTTGCTTGGGCCTGTGTGTGACTGTCTGTTGTCTGTTCAAGGCTTGGCTCCAAGCGGGTCAAAAGCGGCCGCGGGGCCGCCCGCCAGAGATAGACTCACAGGAAAGGAAAAAACGGATGGCAGATGTACATGCTTACTGCGCAAGGCACCAAGATTATCCATGGAGATTATCCATGTATCTCTCCATGTACCTCCTCCAGGCTGACGACCACCCAATGTCATGACTTACAAACCGATCCAGGAGTGACAATAGTGGCACTTGGCCTGTGCCTGATTCCTGTGCCTGATTCAGCTCGATGGAATTTTGTCTATTCCCACTGGGGATTTCAAATTCATATTTTTCAATTTGATTTGCGATTTCAGCAAATCAGGGGTTGGGGGGGCCCTCTGTAGCTCTATGTTGAGAAGATGTGACTACGCTCACCTCTTCAGCCTCTGAAGAATACCCCCCCCCCTCTTTCTGGGGTGGTGGGGGACCTGTGGAGCTCTGACGAGCGTGCACCCACTCCCTTCTCTTCAGCAGATGTGACTGCCCTCACCTCTTCAGCCCCCTAAGTCTAAAACCTCACCCCCTCCCCCCTTGTTTGCAGGCAAATGCGACCGCCCTTCCTTTTGAGGATGCCAGCTTTGACACCGTCGTGGACACCTTCAGCCTGTGCGTCATCTCAGACCCTGCGGCAGCCCTCAGGTGTGAACCCTGAAACCTGAAACCTGAAACCTGACGCCTGAAACCTGAAATTTGTAACCCAGGACCTGAGACCTAGGCCTGCGACCTAGACCCCTGATGAATCAACCTCACTCTGTGGCTGCCCTCAGGTGCGGCCTGTAAACCATGACCAGCCATGAACCCTTAGCCTAGGACCCGGATTCCTGAAGAATCTACTGACCCTGCAGGAGCCATTCGGTGTGAACCCTAAACCCAAAACCCTAAACTAGGGACCCTTACACTGAAAATCCTTATGAATCAATCTTTCCCTGCGGTAGCTCTCAGGTGCGACCTGAACCTGTAACTTGTTACCATGAAGGCCTCAACCCTGAACCCTCAACACTTAACTTAACCCTGCGGCTGTCCTCAGACGGGGCTTGAACCGTCCGTGTGAACCCTGCACTCTTAACCCCAGACCCTATCTAATTAGCCCAGCCCTGAACCATTCAGTTGGGGCCTTAACCTGGAGCCATGAAAGAAATAAAGCTACGCCTTGTGGGAGGCGTGAGATTTAAGGAAACTTTGCAGCCTGGGCCGAAGCCACATCAGCGCCGTTACCGTTGGAGTCGTGAACCCTTAACCCTAAACCCTAAACCCTAGGTGGAAACCAGGACGCTGGTAGCAATGATGCACAGATTGATGAGATATTATTAGATATCATGAGTTATTATCGGTACAAGATACGATAAGATGTCCCAGGCACACACCTCTTTGGCCTGCCTGGCCTGATCCTGACGCCCCGCTGCAGGCCTGTCCATCAGGAGCATGGCGTCCAGGGAGAATTCTTTTGGATCTCAAGACCCTGCTGTTGGCCTCCTCGCCGGCAGTGCTGGCCTTTAGACAGTTTGTGCAACTGATGTACTCCTCTCCGGACCCTGAACCCTGCCTATAACCCTCGCCTGACATGCTGGCTGAACCCTGAACCCTGGACCTTGAACACTGAACCTTGAACACTGAACCTTGAACCCTGAACCCTGAACCCTGAACCCTGAACCCTGAACCCTGAACCTTGAACCCTGAACCCTGACTGTGCCCTCACCTGCCTCACCGCTTTGCCCAGGGAGGTGGCTAGGGTGGTCCGGCCCAACGGCAAGGTGCTGCTTTTGGAGCACGCGAGGAGCGACATTGGGCTTCTGGCGGCATATCAGGTGAGATGCGCTGCACGGGTGGGCTGTAGTGGTGGGCTGGTTCCCTCGCTTTGGTTTATCAGCAATGTTTTGCTGCCCAGAGCATTACAGCCACTGCCGTTGCTGAAGCGTTCAAGGATTGTGCCTGCCAGAAACTGTCTGAAATCAGGACCTGGCAGACCTGCTGAGTCAAGCCAGGCTCCACATCATTCAGCCTGTCCTGCCCCCCCCCCCCCCCCATCGCTTTCAAACAAATGTCTGTTTTGCTGCACATGACATCACGGTTACTGCCGTTGCTTCAATTTCCAAGGGTCGTGTCTGAAATCAGGACCTGGCAGACCTGCTGAGTCAAGCCAGGCTCCACATCATTCAGCCTGGCCAGGCCCCACCATCGCTTTCATATCAATGTTTGCTTTGTTGCACACGACGCCACGGCCACTGCCGTCGCTGCGATGTCCGAGGGTCGCGTCTGGAATCAGGGCCGAGAGGGCCATTTTAGTCTAGCCGGGCTCCCCACGATTGAGCCCATCTTCGACCCCCACTCCCCCCCTCAAGTTTTATGAGTAATGCTTTGTTCTGCTGCCCAGGACTTGACCGCCACTACTGTGGCTGAGACGTCCAAGGGTTGCGTCTGGAATCAGGACCTAGAGGGCCTGTTGAGCCAAGCCGGGCTTCGACCGCTGCGTCTAGTAAGGCATGTGGCAGGCACCATTGCGTTGATTGAGGCAGTGCGCGTCTGAGGAGGAGAAGCAGTGGGTCGACTCTGTTGATTGAAGCAGGGCTTAGCCTGCTGCGCCGCGGGAAGCAAATGGCAGGCAGCTTTATGGTCATTTAGGCGGTGCGGTGTGAGGCGAGGCGGCGGGTCCATTTAGAAAGTAGTGTGTTGGAAGATGCAGCAGGTGCACTGGTTGAGCCAAGCTGGGCTTCGTCCGCTACGCCTTATGAGGCACATGGCTGGCACCCTCGCGGCGATTGAGGCAGAGACGCAGTGGGCCTAACGGTTGAGCCAGGCAAGGCTACGCACGCTGCGCCCTGAGAGGCATATGGCAGGCTCTTCTCCATTTTTCTCTTTCCCCTTCAGTTCCTTTTCTCCCAACGGGACAGTTGGGCACCAATGCGGCGGAGCCTTTTTGGGAAGGGCCACGATATTTGCACCATCGCGGCAATTGCGGCTGTTCGAGTTTGAGGAGGAGACGCCGTGGGTCTACCAGTCTTGAAAGTGTGCGTGAGTTTCCAAGAATTGTCCCAGGGAGGTAAAGTGTAGGCGATAGAAGAAAGAAAGAAAGCTACGCCCCGTGAGGGGCGTGAGAGTTAAGGAAGCAGCGCAGCCTGGGCTGAAGCCACATCCGCGCCGTTACCGTTATGTGGGCTATAACCAGCATTTGTTTATTGCGCGCCAGATCTCCCTTGGGAGGCTGCTAGGGAGGGCATCAATAGGCCCATGGGGGCCAAAGCATGACCAGCTTGAAGACGATGGCCCAAGCATCAGGGCTTGCTGTATCAAGCCCCTTTGGTCGTAGGCTACTATGTAGCTGATTTGTAGCATCAGCGTGCTAAGATAAACAATGGCAATCACATTTATGCTGGGATCGATTGTCTCATTCTATTTGAGTTATGACGGAAGATTTGGAGCGTAACTTTCTGGCAGGGTCATGCTAGGGCCATGAACTGCTGTTGCATCCTGACCTGCCATCGGTTTGCTTTAAAAGGTCACCCCTCCGGCATATCAGATTTCAGATCATGTCAGTCCAATCTTGCAGTCAGGGATCGTTGCAGTCAAGACCAAGGCCACTATTGGCTCGGCTGCAGTTCTGCTACATGGCAGCCACACCCCGATCTCCGGCCGTAGGCCACATACGCAATCAGCCAAGCCGGTTGGGCCTGTTTGTAGGCCGGTCAGCTTTTGGGTTTGCGAGTATCCCACCTGCAGTACCCATGGCTACCCATAGCGGCCCCAAAAACGTTGAGGGCCTTGAGTTGACAGGCGAATGCTTACACAGGCTCTTTGTTTCCTACCTCTCTTAATTTCTTGTTTCCTGACCAATTTGTTTTTTCCAAAATCGAGTGGTTGGTCGCCCACTTGGTCGAGCCTTTTTTAGCAGGGCCTAGACGTGTAACGTCATCAAATCTTACAGGCTCTGGTAGTTGACCTTGTTGCGCATGTGGCCGCCGGCCAGAAATGTGGCCAAGCAGAAACAGAATCACTGCAGAAATGTGGCCAAGCAGAAACAGAAACACTGCAATTAGCGGTCGGATCGAGCCAAGGCCCTAAAGGATGGTTTCAACTTTCAAGTTGTTTGATGTGGCGCTCGCTCTCAACTTGCATGTCCTCGCATGGGCTGTTTCAGCTACATGTTGTACATGACATTACACCTATGGGCCCTGCGGAAAAAAAACTCGGCCGCAAGGGCGCTTAATGCATGTGAAGATTTTTGCTTAACGCATGGGTTGGGAGGACAGAACGAAACAAAAACCAGGGGACAAGAAAAAGAAAAATGGGAAATAAAGTGAATGGCTGGAAAAGAAAGACAAAGGAGGTGCCAGCCTCTAAAAAAACGTCTACGCCTCAAAGATATCTACGACGTCTTCCACAAAAGCCAAGGCATCCCACCCAAGCCTGCCCTGGTCCAACTGAAAGAAGTCTCTGGCACCGTTCGGAGGTCCTGCCCATCCCTGCTCCCCAAGTTGATCCAGCACACTGGGGCATTGAAAGCATGCATGCAATGCATCCTCCACATGCTCGCCGTCGCTCCTAGGCCAACATAGCAGGCAGCATCGTCTGTCACGTTGCTGACCGCTGCGCCGTCCTCGCATGTCAGCCGAGCTGACGGCGCCAACCCGCAGCCTCAAGTTCGTGCACACACAAGCACACTCCCTTTGGCTGGTGTGGCCCTGGACTGGAGGCAGGTGCCGTAGACTGGAAGCAGGTGCGGTAGGTTGCTGCAGACCTTTATACAGTGGCAAGATCCCTGGGAGTCTGGGGTCCCCCTGCCAGCTGCATCTAGCTGCGCCCGCTCGTATGCTGCATCGACTAGCGCAAACACCTCTCTGACAGGTAGCGGCTGTAGGTCAGTCGCTGTCTGACGTAGTTTGGGAATGGCTAATCCCAGCTCCAGCTCCAGCAAGGCACCTAGCAAATCACTGCACCAATTGCGCCCTCCGGTGCCCTGCCTGACAGCGAGCTGCATATTCACCGCCATGGCTGCTGCCATGAGTGGGCTGTCTTGCTGTGCTGCTGGTGTGACCGCTGCGTTGTAGAAGCAAAGTACGTGCTGCAATCAACTTTGCTGTAACGGCTGGATCTGCAGCTCCCTCACGAGTCATGACCCCCCAACTGGCAGCGGACGGAGGTAGCCCTGCAGCCTGGCGTAGATGCTGGAGGAAGCTGGACTGCATACTTCTCTTGAGGCAATGCCGTGGCCTGAGGTGATCGGTGCCTTCGCTGACCCACACCACATTCCCGTAGTTGGTCGCAGGCGCTGCATACTGCATAGACAGACGTCAAACGTATGCGTGTAGGCAGATGATGCCTGAGGTGCACCTTGGCGACCATGCTGCAGACACGCTTCAACGCGGCAGCTAAAGGCATCTCTCTACCTAGCATGGCCTTCCTCATGCTGCCGCTCTTGTGCTGAATGATGCCCAAGAACTTGAAATCATGAACACGCTTCAGCACTATCCTATCGGGGCCATACACGCAAGGATGGGCTGATTGCAGGCGCTGCGCAGCTAAGCGGCTGCCAAACTCCAAAATCTCTGTCTTGCTTACGTTCACCTGGTGCTTTTCCCCGCTTGTCATTGATACGCAGGTCCTGCAACCGCTGGATCAGATATCGTCGGCAGGTCACTCTTCCTGTCTCACGTAAGCGGGCTCCTTCGCTGGCCTGCTCGCAAAACTAATCGCAAGCACAAACGCACGCACGCACGCGCACACGCAGATGGACATTCACCCACATCCTTCCCTTCGGATCGTACAGGTGCTCCGGGGGAAATGCCGATGCTGCAAGCAGCTGCCTGTGGCGGGCACGAAAATTCAAAAACGTCGACACGCGAGAAAATGTATCCCACACTGTCGCTGCGTCACCTGCTGCAGCGACTGCTAAACTTCATTGCAGCTGCTCAGTTTTGGTCTCTCTGTATTCGTTGCACCACACATGCTATACTGCCATGATGGGAACTACATCTGCCTGCTAGCCGCCAACAGAAACGGCTCCTGATATGCGTCACTTATATCTTGCGTTAGCTTCGCCCATCACCTTCTGCTGGCTTCGCCCCACTCTTTAAATTATTCACTTCGAACCTATCACTCTTATATTGCCGTAAAATTGCCTCATCTTCAAGACTATTGTACACCTGCTCATCACCGCGTGCGACACATACGCTCGCATTATCCATTGCCTCCCAGTGTACCAGGATCTCCTTTCTATATTATTCTATGGCATCCACCAGTGTGATGACCACGATCGGCCTACTGGCTTGCCTGCTGTGTCTGACACAGCTTAACACGGCCGCTGATGCTGTCGTCGTCGTGAGCCCAACTACGATGGCATCGCTAGCTGGCACCTGGAACGGGAGCTGCGTTCAATTTGCTGCATTCGCTGTCGTTGGCAAGGTCTCCGCGGCTAACATCACCTGCCTGCCCTACTCCGTCTCGCCCGTCACCTCCAAGTTCTCTGTCAAATACACCGGGGCAAACTTTACTTCCACGCTGGGTGCATCTACCAACACCAGCTTCGGTAGGAACATTGGTGTATCGAATGATCGAATCCTTTGGCTTGGTCTCAATAAACAAACGAATGCACACCACTCCACATTGTCACATCCGTCGTTTCGTGATCGCCTCGTCGTGCATGCCACATAACAATGCATGAAGCGACCCTGCCGTACGCCTTCGACGGGATTTACATTTGCTTGCCTCACAACCATCGTCCATTCTAGGACGGGGCGGATTTCGGCCGCTCCGCAGATGCTTTACCGATCCGATACCTGTAGTCGATACGTACGTTATAGGCTCGAGATCGTCGCCAACTCACCAATGGCGAACACTTGCCACTTAATCCGTCCAAGACCGACAAATCAAGAAACAACCTGGCTTTGACCCGTTGACGTGTTGCAGGTGGCAAGATCTACAATGTTCCGGCCTACACCTCCGGGAAGGAAACCATCGTGTCCGTCACGCAGTTCAAGAACACGACCACGTCGGTAGTTCAGGTTGGTCCCGCCACCGCCACAGTTCTTACATGGTTACATCTGAAAACATCGTAAACTAGACCCCACCAATGCCTTAATTTTCCTCTAACTCCGCTCATCGTCGAAGAGAGTTTCAGCATGGCCTTCTGACCGCCGAGGGGGGCCTCCTGGGGTGCCTCCAGTCGGTGCCTGCCTGCCTGGCCCAAATGGTGTGGCCGGGCACACTGGCTGCTTGGACATCGGGCCAGAGCCCTGATAACACTTGGTTCACTGCGGACATTTGTGTAGCTGCGGGCAGCCTGCGAAAGTGTACACAGTTCTGATGACTTATTTACAAAAATAAATAGACTCTGAGTTCCTTCCCCCCCTATGATCGCCCTCCACTGCAGGCCATGGATGGAGCAAACCCATTCAAATTCCAGGTCATTGTTGCCATGAGCGTGGCCACAAAAACTAAGCCGGCAACGTTGACCTACACCGAGTTTGGCACTTACAGCACACAGGTATGTACCTAGCTGGCAAGGTTAGCTGCCATAGCCTGCTGACAACTTGTAGTAGTTGAACCTCTGTAGCCGCTTAAGCCACTGCTTGATGCTATTGAGGGTAACAGCAGGAATGCGTGCTTTGGCCCTGAGCTGCGCTGTCCCTTATAAGCCCACCAGCGCTTTTTGTGTGTTTCTTCACCAAGATTCCTGACTGTGTAAATGCCAAGAAAACCAAATACGGTCGATTCACTTGATTTCACCTGTGTTTTATCGAAAGGCTGTAGCTGCACCTCAGCTACACCCAACTCTGCTTCTAACAGTCTTGGTGCAGCAAGCCTTACTTCGTGTTGAATGGACCACGGACAGTAGATAGGCGACTAGTCAGCTTTAGACCCATAAATTGGCCCATAAGTGGCTGCCTGGTGGCCCCCGCATGTGGTCAAGTGATTTGCACAAAATAACCCTCTGACATCATCGCAAGCCTGTGAACTCTTTAGTCAAGCCACTAGACTTAGCATTGCCCCATTGCCCAATTGTGTTTTAGCATTGCCCAATTTCTTCATGCTTGACCACTACTTGTGTTCACCTGACTGCCTGTCCGCCCACCTGCCTGCCTGTCTGCCACCTGCTTAAAGCCTTCTGCCCTCCCATGCATAACTCCACCCGCCTGCTTGCCCTTTTTACCTGCCCATGCTGCTCACTGTCTGCTTGCCTGCTCACCCGTCTGCCTGCCTTGTCTGCACGCCCGCCGTTTTCCAGCATACCCACCCGCCTACCTGCTTCGTCTGCCTGCTCGCAGTCTGCCCGCCCACCCACCTACCTGCCTCGTCTCCCTGTCCTGCTGCTGACTCACAATGCAGGCACGCGTCCTTTCACACATTCTAATTTGTAAACACAATTTCCACTGCACCCTCCCATGGGTCTGCCTGTCTTCTTGACCCCTCCATTCCCATGCGTACATCACAAAGTTCGCAAAACTGCATTGGACCGATGCCTGTCATCCTTGCCCTTCACTTCCGGCTTTACTTTTCTTCCTTTTCTCCCATTTACTTACCTAAACCTGAACCCTTGCCACTTCCTTGCTCTACAGGCTACTCCTTAACCCCCTACCCCTCCCTCTCCCGTGTTGAGACCACAAGTCATGCAACCTAGGTCCCACAGATACGAGAACTTTTGTCACTTCCTCAACATACTACCCCCTACCCCCCTACCCTTTAAACCTCGACCTCTTTCTCTCCCGCGTGCAGACCATCAGCCCCCGCAACCTGAGTCCCTCCGAAGCTGTCGGCCAGTTGCACTGCAATCCTCTCTCATTCAGCTATGTATGCACGGCGACGAAGGCGGTAGTAGGATGAGGAAATCCGCGGGTCCTGTTATCGACCCCTTCGTACCTAGTTTTCACAATTAACTCGATCCTTGACGGAGGCATCTATTAGAGGTCCTTGCCCTGCGGCTAGTCACCCTGTGTACCTAAATGTTGCAGTGTTTTCCTAGCTGACTTAATGTTTGCCAATGTGGCCGAGCTTTATGTTGCAGTGATTGCAGCGGAAGGTACTTAGACAACATTTGACTAGTATTGTAATATCCACTTCGGCCTTTTCGTTACTAATTACCGGTAGTATGGATGTCAATGAAACTGTGGGGCAGCTAAGCTCCGCTCACATTTGCTTGAAACCCGACAGAGTTTCTCAAAAGGACTAGGTAGAATTCCAAGCTTCTATATTATTAGCAAAATCTAGCATGCATTGTTTCGCGATGGATGATGTTTCAAAATTAAGTGACCAACGGCCGGGACCATTGGGACTCATTTTCTTAGTGACTACATCTCTGGCCCTTGCTTAAATGAAGCTCGGCCACCTCGGCAAATAACGTTTTATCTAGGAAGGTCAAAGGAGAAGGCACAAGAGGTAAGTAAGGCTAGCAAGTTCACCCACCGAATAACAAGTACGGTACACAAAGACCAGGCAAACCGCATCCCCTACCCTGAAGAGACTAGCCTTCAAAAAGCTCGACTAAAATATGCACACAACCAGGGCCCCCCACCCCTGAATGCGTGCTCTCCGACGTCCTGTCTGGTTGGGAGGAAAACGGAAAGTAGCTAGAGGAAAGACAGGGATGAGCACAAAGGGCAACGAACAACACCCCCTCCAGTAAACGAAAAGGCGGACCGCAAGATCCCCGCCTCTGAAAGCAAGAGAAACACAAAAAGGGAAAGAGCCGGTCCCCAGGGAGGCTAAAAAAACAGCAAATCAGCCCTCAGCAAAGTCTACCACGCGCTCAACAATAAACAGAGCCTCCTACTCATGTCTGCCCTGGTACAACTGCTGAAAGTCCGTGGCGCCCTCTGGGGGGCTTGCCCAACCTCTCACCCTCAGCCTCGCTTTCACGATAGGGCACTGAAAGCACACATGCAGAGCATCCTCAACATGATGGCCGTGTACCCCAGCCCATCACCGTAGGCAGTAGCGTGTGTCACTCTGCTGATCGCTGCGCTGTCCACTATTATCAGTTGTGTTGGCCGCTCCGCCGTGTCACAGCCTTAAATTAGTCAACGACGTTACACCTCTGGGCCCTGCTCAAAAAGTCTCGGCTGCTTGGGCGCCTAACTAATAGGGGCGGAAACAAAAGGAAATGGGGTAAATGAAGTGATGGGACAGCAGACAAAAGGCTGGAAAGGAAAGGCAAAGATAGTTCCAGCCTCTGAAAACGTCTACGCCTCAACGATATCTACCACGTCTTCCACACAAGCCAGGGCATCCTCACCCAAGCCTGCCCCGATGCGACTCTAAGAAGTTTTAGCTCCGTTCGGAGGACCTGCCCATCCCCGCTCCCTAAGTTGATCCTGCACGCTGGGGCATTGAAAGCATGCATGCAACGCGTCCTTCACATGCTCGCCGTCTCCCCTAGCCCAACATCGCTGGCAGCACCGTCTGTCATGCTGCTGATGACCGCTGCGTCGTCCTCTGGTGTCAGCCGTGTTGACGGCGCCGAGCCGCAGTCTTAATTTCGTGCGCACGCAAGCATACTCCCTTCGGCTGGTGCGGCCTCTGGCCTGCGCCGTCAACACGGCCGACACTAGAGGACGGCGCAACGGTCAGCAGCAAGGCACACACTGTGGTGGGCAGGCGGCCGAAGGCCTGGCTAGCCTGGCAGGCCTACGGCCGCCTGCCCGCCATAGTCTAAAACCAGGTGCGGTAGGTGGCCGCAGACCTGTGTGCCTCAAGTTAGTGCACACGCGAGCGCGCACCCTGTTGCTAGTGTGCGGTTCCTGGCGTGCGTCTGCTGAAGCAGGGCAGTATATACAATAGTGCCCTTACTTGTATCTCTTTACTGTCAATGATGGGAGAGGAAGCGGAGACCGGGGAGTCGGGAACTCGGTGGAGAATCGCTGGTTACATCTTGATACTATCGCAGAGCAAAAGAGTCGGCGTACAATAAGATCACGCATCAACAGAGTCTCAGAATAAAAAGGCTAGGCAAACAAGGCATGCCCTAGTCTATGACAAATCACTACCATGCATAGCAGAGTCATGAGCACAGTCATAGTGTCATGGCTAACGTGTCACTAGTCATGGCAACTAAAGTAATCACTGAACTTCGGAAGGAAGAACAAACACACACAGAAACGAGCTTCAATCCGCACATACCAATATGCGAACTAGCTTGACTAAAAGCATGGCATCCTAGCTACCATCTCTGACAGGCATTAGCATGGCACTTACGAGGTGCCAGCTCTGTTACACCTGCTGTAGGCTGAAACCATGCGCGGTAGGCGGTCGCAGACCTGTGTTTGGTGGCGGGGTCCCTAGGGTCTTCCCGGCTGACGACCTCCATCTGCGCCCGCTCATAGGCAGCGTCCACTAGCGCTAGCACCTTAGCGACGGGGAGAAGTTGTAGGTCAGCCGCTGCCTGACGCAGTTTAAGGACGGCTGCTCCCCGCTCTAGCTAATCTAAGGCACGTAGCAGGGGCATGGTGAAGCAAGCCATGTTGCTTGGGTCACTCGCATGAGTCCGGTCCCATGCCTACCCATCAGCCAAGTGGTGGCTGAACAGTGGCCTGTTGTACCCTAGTAAATTCACACTCACCACGCTCCCCCTTCCCCAAGAGGTATGTACCGGTCGTAGGCATATCCACGCAAGGAAGTGTAAGGTACGACCGGATTTTGGTTGCTGCGGCCGTTTCAAGGATGTTGAGGCCACGGCCAATGCTTGAGCTTGTTCGGATGCATTTGTTGATCGGTGAATTAGGAAAAGGCCCGTAGGTCAATGACCTTACACATGAGGCTTTCTCCATTGTTCCTCTCTGTCTTCCTTTCCTCCCCCCCTCTTGTCTATAGTTCCTGCTCCCAACACAACTTCGTGACTGTTTTGTTAAGCGCCCACGTGACTGAGCTTTTAAGGAGGGCCCAGAGGTGTAATTGCATGTATTAATGACGTGTAAATTGGGAGAATGTGCCTGATTAGCCTCTCAATTACGTGACACCTCCATCTGGGCACTGCTTAAAAGGCTCGACCGGGTGCCTGGGAACCCAAATATTCTGTTAGGACGAATGGACAAACATGATTTGGTGAATAAAACAGAGAAAAAGGCTGGGAAAGAGGGTCATAAACCTGTGGGCCATGCTGATAAGGCTCAGCCGCATCGACGTCCTACTGTCTGGTTGAACACGGCTCATGAGTGTGAATTGTGCGCAGTGAATGGCATTACACCTCTGGGCCATGCTGCAAAGGCTCCCGACTGTGCGCAGTAAAATCAGTTGGAGCATAAGTGCAAGACTCCGAATCCCCTGCTTAAGATGATGAGCGAGCAAGAAAATAACACCGGATTGAGTATTTGTTGTGGTATAGGCTTCGCTATGCCACTATCTGGTACCAGATGTCAATAGTGGCATAGCGAAGCCTATACCACAACACACCATGCCAAGCCTCTAGCTAGATTGAGCAGATTTGCTCTCTCTGTCCTGATTCCCTTGGCATGCTGTTTTGAATTACGGTACAAAAGGCTCACAGGCCATGAAATAATGAGAACGTCAGCATCCTAAATGTTATGATGAACACGCCATGTTAGTAGCTTAGGAGACCCAACTACCATACAAAGCATTCTTAAAAGAAGTTCCATACTCAGAGGAGTTGCTTCCTCGCGGACTGTCCCCTCAAAGTTCAGGTAATAGCTGAGAGAAAAGGGCAGGCCAATGCACCGGTTTGGTGCTCTACATGTTACCTCTGCTCATACAAATTCTCAATGGCAGCCAGTCTTAGTTTTCTGCAAGAGCGATAGGCCATAGCAGTTTCATGATATATATACATACTCGGAGTAGTGAATCCCTATTCGGGACTGCTTCATTATGCGTGATTGTGCGCTAGTGTACCGTAAACAATCCTATACCGGTACCATATCTAATTTGAACAGGCAAATTCTGTGATGTCTGAAGCCAAAAGTACGGAGAAAGAGTGCCCTAGTACACAAGTCAGCCAAGATCAAGCCACCACCCCGATTAGAAACCCAGAAATAAAGGCAGCCAGAAGCCAAACATACAGCCGAACACCATTGACGCAATACTGGTATACTCATTGTGACTCAAAGATTGTTTTCTTGTTATTAAGTACAGTCCAGTGGGGCATCACAATTCATCCATGGGACGCCCACAGACAATTTAAAACCATGTAATTAAAAAACATGCAATTGCTCCAGCACCGGCAGAGCACCAGTCATCCACAGGGTGCATAGCAAGTGGGTATAAGCACTTGCATGGTAGCCAGGGCAACCCTCACTTCAAGCTTGGATCATAAGGTGCAAGCAAGGCAAGTTCAAACACTGAGAAGTTCCGAGCCATACCAAATACGACTAGCGTTTTGTGTTGGCTCATACATGTTGCTGGTTTCCCCCCGGTAAGCTCTGCTTGGCTCTTTTAAAAAAGGCTGTGGGTTGTGGGAGGTTGCTTTGTGTCAATTTCGTGACAACAATTACAGAAGCACAGTGCAAGCTCCGAGCGAGCTTTCTGAGAGAGCCAGAGCATTGTGATTGAGGTGGCAGCGCCTAGGGTCAACATGCTTCAGGGCAACACGAGCTGACAGGGCTGACAGGCCTCTCAGTGTGTTGCAGCACCTGAGGTTGAGATGTTGCAACTTAACACAAGCTGACAGAGCTGACAAGTCTTCCACTGTCAAGCAGTTGTTGAGGTTGAGATGCTGCAGCGCAACAAAAGCTGACAGGGTTGACAAGTCTCTCCGTGTGGAGCAGCTCCCGAGGTCAAGATGCTTCAGCGCAACACAAGCTGACAAGGCTGACAAGTCCCTCAGTATGTAGCAGGCGGAGAGGTTGAGATGCTTCAGCGCAACACAAGCTGACAGGGCTGTCAAGTCTCTCAGTGTAAAGCAGTTGTAGAGGTTGAGATGATGCAACTTAACACAAGCTGACTGTGCTGACAAGTCTATCAGTGAAACGCAGGCGTAGAGGTTGATGAGCTGCTGCAGCGCAACACAAGCTGACAGGGCTGACATGCCTCTCAGTGTGTAGAAGCTCCCGAGGTTGAGATGTTGCAGCTTAACACAAGCTGACAGAGCTGACAAGTCTTCCACTTTAGAGCAGTTGTTGAGGTTGAGATGCTGCAGCGCAACACAGCTTGAGAGTGCTGACAAGTCTTTCAACCTACCACACTCGCTGAGGTTCAGATGTTGCAGTGCAGGGAAAGGCCACTTAGTACATAGGCTGAGGCGGTTTCCTGATTTCAGAAGTTGCAGACTCTCGATTAGGCACCAGGGAATGTTCAGGCGGGTAATGAAGCACGGATGGATCGGGCCGAGCAGCTCCACATGAGTCAAGAAGGGTGTGCGTGAGATGACGTTTTTAGTGTAGCAAGGAGATCTTGACGGTTGGTTTTATTGAACGCTGGGGCGCATGTGCCCCCAATCACAAGTCAGTTGTTTCTGTGATCATAAAAGCCTCTCAGTCGTTTCGAGGTGGCACGTATGGACGTCGCTTCACTCCCAGCGAGGTGGAAGATCTGGCCCAACAGATCTGAAGGGAGGTTGGACATGTAGTCGTGCTGATCTGTGTGGTCAGAAAGGGAAGGGTGCGGGATATTTTAAGGGATAGATAATACACCATGCAGATCAATAGTGGTCCCAAATTGGCCCAGATAACTCCAGGATCCAATCTCAAAGGATCTGTTTTAATTTTAGGGCATACAACATACGGTATAGTATTCGACTTCCTTCAGCAGCCGCTGGGCAGCCGCCGCGGGGCAGATGATGAAGACCAAAACTGGACAGAAATACGGCCAGCCACCTAAGCAACATAAAATATTGCACCATGCCTTCACAGTAGGTAGTCCAATGTCATGTACTGGTAGCCGAATTGTAGCTGAAATACCCTCACAGACACACATACAGTGATTGGGATGCACCCTAGGAAGCGTATCCTAGGCTTCTAGTCTGTGCATCTTTGTGTGAATAATCATATGATAAGAGTTTACGGATCATGAATGATGACTGGCCTGGCTGATAGATCCTGTCAGCTTTCGTATACTTTTTAAGAATGACGAGAATTAACTCAAAGATCTCACATGGAGGGGGGCGCATGATAGATCAGAAATGGGTCAACAACTAATTTATCCTTCAAGGAGATCTTGGAAATTCAATTGTGGTGAGGTATGAAGGCTACCAGGAACAGACGTGCCAGCCGTTCATAAATGATTGATAATCAGCCATTCATGACGAATGCCAGTTAAGGCAGATGCTGTATAGCTCTGCATGTTGGTCATGGGACTCGTGTCTCGAACGGTAGCACTACATGCTTTTATTTCAGCTTCCTGGCTGGCATACGGGTAGATCTGTATCACAGTGGGGGCATAGTGCAGCAAAAATCCCATTTGTCTAGTGGGCCACAGGTTGTTGGCCAGTCTAGATTTGGTCCCCATAGACCTGTGATGGCTACCCAGCAGCATGCCAAAGAGGGTGTGGAGTGCACTGTCTTAAATTTTCACTGGTGAATCAGCATTTCTTAGCCTACTACACAGCCTCCTACACAGCCTCCTACACAGATAGAGGGATTCCCTGCCAGTATGGCATCATTGTCTAGACGCCACGGCAAAGCACTTACATGATGGATGAAACGTCGGAGTTCTTATGCTGATGTGGCTAGTCGTCGGTATGGCTGTAATGAGCCATGGCTGAGGAGAACTGGCAATGCGATCGAAATCCCTGGGCGGCTACAACGTCTCCTCGAGCAGATTACAAATTTGAAATCGTCAATCGATGGCCATGCACTACCTACCCAACACAATCCTGTTAAGATGGTCTAGCTGATGCCGAACAGCTAAACCAGCTCAAAAGTAGCGCCAAACCCCGAAGATACAAAACGTTCGATTGGGCATGGAGGCCCGATTGAGGCCTTTGAGCCCTACCTTTGAGGGCAGGGGATTGGGGTCATAAATATTGATTGGAGAAAGGGCAGTGGCTCACCAAAATTTCATCCAGATAGTGACCTTTCGACCACCGCTTTCGACCCTGACAAAGCAGACCCTTTTGGTGACTACGCATGCGACGTTCACGACTACAACAAACAAAAAAGGATGTCTGGTATAGGATTAAAAATCTTAATCATGTCTGCGCACGGAGGTAAGAGCTGGCCCAGGAGCACCTCTCTAAGTGGATGGACCGAACGCCACCGAAACGTATCGCCAGGTTCGAAAATCGTGGATGGGGAAGCCGAACAATGGACCAATAAATACCAATAGACTAACACTTCCCTAGAGAGGACCCAATCTAACCTCTGCATGCATGGTGATTGTAGCCTGGGAGGCCCGATCGGGAGGCACCAGGCAGCCCAGGTGAGGCATAGTCACTGAGTGTGGAAATCTGCAGTCCTAACCAGGTAAAGATTAGGCCTCGTATGTATCCGGTACTTGTTACAGTGCGCACCATGCCACTTTTGGCAAGCTGTTGGGCGGCCCCCACTGGGCAGATGGGGACTGGCCTTAAGCGGCCTTCGGCTTGAGGCCAAAGCAGTAAGTCATGTCGTAACAGGCCCCTACGGCTGTAGACCATGATGAAGATCACGTGTTGTTGAAGCGTGTTGTGATGAAATATGTTTGTGTGGCACAGTGTGGGCTACTGGGCTGTAGATATGGCTTGATGAGGCCACCCATCTGGTACATTTGGAATGGGGGAGGTGCAAGGCCTGGTTGAAGACAAGACGGCGCACATGGAGCATGGCCCATGGGTGAACGAACGTCATTGACATGGAGCATGTGGTTGCAATTGCGCGGTTGGAGACTGCTCTGGAGGAAGCAGCATAGCAGGGTTTAGGGTTAAGGCGCAGCCCTAGCGGTAGTCAGGGAGGACCAAGGTTGAAGGCAGAGCCAACAGCATTTAAGGAGGATTAGGGTTCTGCGCTGCTGGCAGCTGTCTGGAAGGGAGCAGGATCAATGCGCAGCCGGCAGTCAGGGAGGATGAAGGGACTTGATTTTCTTTCCCATAAACCAACGGCGGCGTTCAAGGGGTCATGCATAGTAACGGCCAGGAAGGGGTTTGCGGGTTAAGGCAATGTAGTCAGCAGTGGTCGGGAAGGATTCGGGTGTCAGCGGCGGTCAAGGAGGGTTAAAGGGTTGATATGTAACTTGCATCGATCAGGGAGAGTTGAGGGGTTGCCAGGACAGGTCAGGAGGGGTTCAGGGTGTAGGCCAAGCAAGCTATAGCCAGGAAGGGTTTCAGGTCTAGGCGCGACCAGCGTCTGTTAGTGTGTTCTCAATCTTTATGGTGACGGAGGGAGAGGGTGCAAAGGTCGACAGTGTATCCATGGGAAGTCAATGACATTACACGTCTGGGCCATGCTGCAAAAACTCGGCCGCATGGGCCGAGCCATGCATGGGAAGTAAACCTAGGACGCAGATCCCATCAAGTGGTCATTCAGCTGCATCATGGCCAACGGCTCTGGGGACCTTTTTCAAGCAAGTTCTGCTACTTGGGCCACAATCATGAAGCTGGTCAAGGTTTGGTACCTATCAGTCCTAGCGTGTAACACAGGCTGAGGGCGAGAGAGGTTGGACAGGCCCCCGAAGGGCGCCAGGGACTTTCAGCAGTTGTGTTAGGGCAGGCATGGGTGGGAGGCTCTGGCTTTTGTTGAGGAAGTGGTAGACTTTGTTGAGGGCTAGCCTGATGTCTTTTGCCTCCCTGGGGACTGGCTCTTCTCCTTTTTCTCTCTCTCTCTTGCTTTCAGAGGCGGGGATCCTTCGGTCTGTCTCTCCGTTTTCTGGAGGGGTGTTTTGCTTTGCCCTTTGCGCTCCTCTCTGTCTTTCCAATAAGCTTAAGTTCCTATATTTTTCCTCCCTACCAGACAGGACGGCGGAGAGCCTGCACGCAGGGGTAGGAGGCCCTGGTTTTGTGCAACTTGTAGTTGGGCATTTTGAAGGCTAATCTCTTGAGGGGCAGGGGATACGGTTGGCCGGACCTTTGTGTTCATGTTCTTGTTGTTTGGTGGGTGAACTTGTATCCTTTCTTTCCGCTTGTACCTTATCTCTTGACTTTCCTAGCTGATTTGTTGCTTGCCGACGTGGCCGAGCTTCATTTCAGCATGGCCCAGAGGTGTAACGTCATTGACCCATCTGTCCTGGGCGGGGCTAGGGATTCTCCAGACTTCCTATCCTTTTGGGGGTAGGCTTTTGATATTTCCCTTCTTTCTTTTCCTCTTTGCCGTCCCTCTTCCCCCCCGACCAGACAGTTGAGCGCCCATGCCGCGGAGCCTTTTTGAGCAAGGCCCAGAGGCATTACTCGATCGACATATCGGTCCAGTAGCGGCAGCGCAACATCGAGCCAAATGTGGTATGGCACGCACAACGGTGAGGAGTGGTGAGGGAAGTAGGGAAGCATGCATATCTTGAAACCTGACGTGTAGAAGTCAATGGGTGCAACTTATGCATGGTGGCAATCTGGCAAGCATTCCAGGACAGGATTTTATATTCAGGGTTTCCACCTGTTCATTTGGTGGGCCCCGAAAGCCCTGTTGTAGAAAAACCACCCTAGAAAAACCACCCGAGAAAAGTCACCACTTATTGGCGGCGCTCGCTGCCGTCAATGGAAGGCCCTCCCTACGGCCACCAAAAGCCGGATTGGTTCTTGACATGACCCGCCTGGCAGCCTAAGCTGTATGGCTGGCCCTCATGTTGGAGGCAAGGCCGAAGTGTAGCTGCCATGTATGTAGCTTAGTCACAAAAGAGGCACTGAAGAGCATGCCCGCAATGTTACCTAATGAAGCTGGGATGGGGCAGCTAAGGTAGCTTAGCATTTAGCTGACACAGCTACATTTCTCCAGAGTTTATTTTACAGCCCTAGGTCAATCGTAGGACCCCAAGCAGCGGCTGCGGGCTCACAGCTCAACGGGGAACACTGTGGGGACTGAGATGTACTTCTTTTTTTGCTGTTATTCAATAATGCATGTTGTTGCATTGCTGTTTTGTTTATCGAGATTGGTTCCCATGGCGCTCATACTATTTTCGAAACGGGAAGTGGCTCACGTTGTTGTTTTAGCATGGAACTGAACTGCGGCCACTTCACCTGTGTGATTTCTGGCTGCGCTTTGCCTGTAGCACTTACTTGGGTCATCACGCTTGTGCCGTTGCGTGGTCAGTGGCCACCTCCTGAATCCTCCTTAGAGACTGGTCCACATATCCATGATAATCTAACACTTCAGCATAATTTCCGATTATAAAGCAATAGCGCCAGAAATGGAGCAAGAATGTCCCATCAAATATAGAAGGGGTAACGTTATGGAGCAAAACAGGCAAGCACCCTTGATGGTGATCCATGCTTATTTTTTCTAGTGGTTAAAGAAATTGCACCCTTTTCACCGCACCCTTTTCCACTGGATATCCAGCCCAAACAAAAACAAAAGCGAGCACAAGACTTCTTATGCATGGCAACATCCATAAACCAGCTAATATGGTCATCCAGTCGGTGCTGCAAAACTCAAAATCTGCCTAGTTTCAGATTAAGTGTCACATGTTGCGTGCTGGTTGGAGTGTGAATGCCAATACTAAGAAAGTTAGAAGGCTACTTCGCAAGAAAGCCAGCAATTTGGTGACCAAGGAGGCGTAAAATCACGAGATAAATTACAAACCAAGTTCTTCAATTCCCCTGTCGTTCTTTCATCACTTCATGCCCACCATGGTGGTCCCCACGCTGGCTTGGAAATGCACCACCTTTTCAGCAGGCATCTGCCAGTGGCCACGGCAGAACCTGCTGCAGCGATGCCTGGCGAAGAATGTGGAGATGCCCTCCCTGCCCAGGTCCGTCACCCCATACTCGCGGTTCTGGGAGAGGATGACGGGGTCGGTGAGGACCACGCTCCCATCAGCTTGTATGCCTCCCTGCAGGTCGCACAAAACGTATTGTCCGCCAGTCTTGTGGTAGGAGTAGTGGCTGAGGGCCTGCATCACTCCCGACCAGTTCTGCTCATCGCCAGAGATCACGCCGCTATTGCTGTTAAACTTTTGGAAGTTCTCAATGAAGGGTTCAATTAGACTCCTCTGGCCCGCATAGCTGCTTTCTGGTTGGAACCACCATACTCCTGGTTGATTCAAGTATATTTTCTGCGTGATGAATTCTTCATTGTTGAAGCCTTCGATTATGCCCTGCGACCGGGACAAGGAACACGTTTGAAGTTTTCATTCAATCACCCCTGATGAACGTAAACTATGTTTTTTGAAGGGGGAAACTGCGCCAAGCAGCAGGGGCATAAGGGTTAGGCTTCGTTAAACAAACAGTGCAGCATAGCTTAAACTGACACCGCATCTGGTCCGTCAGGCACAATTTTGTGTGAACTAGGTCAAACATGTACTAATTTTGCTTTCAGCCAACAGTACGTGCTAACATTGCAGCACAGAAGGGGGAAAATGGTGACATAAATAACACAACGCATAGGAGGCATTCAACGTTTAAGGGTTTTGAGTGTTATACACCTAGTATTGATTCGCAAATCATCATGGATGAATCAAGAATCTCAATGATGCAATCGAATTTTGACCTGGCACCTAAAGACAGACAACAACCCTATCTGGCATGTGCTTCATGCAATCCGGGTGGCTGAGCCGTCCTAGCCATTCTTCCCATCCCCATACAAGAGTGGGATTATGTATATCAACGAATGGACCCGTACCTGAGCCTTGTCCACAGCCTTGATGTCCATTTCAAAGAAGCTTTCATCAAATACTGCCCCAGTCTTGAACCACTTGCAGACACACTTTTCTCCCTTCCTTGAGCCCTCCGTGTAAGTTCCATTGGCTACCCAGCGGAAGGACCCTTGCGCAAAGGGCTTTCCCATGTCATGGATGGTCGCAGCAGATGCATTGTTCAATCTGGCAAATTTGCTGGCATTGCACACCACCATTCCGCGAAGCTCTGTTCCCTCGTGCGCTCTGAACCCCGATGAGAGCATCATGTGTTGACGCTGCCAAACCCGGTGTCCCTGGATTTTACACTTGAAATTCGTTACACAAATAATGGACAAGGACAGCCAGCAGCCGTTTCAGCTGCAGGCTTTCCCTTCCACATGCAAAGCCGCAAAGGCAGTTCATGACCTATAGGTGACCAGATATGGACTAACCGGTGGCCGATTTTGCCGTCCAACGCAGTGACGGTGATCGACCCATGAGCGCGGTAGATTCCCGGGACCAGCAGCAGCAGCAGATGGCATGGTAAGAGTTGGCTGCGTCCTCGGCATAAGCATTCCAATGGCAACGTGATCTTGTGGATCGGATGAATGATCAGTGAGAAAATTTGATGCCTACGAGGCAACGACGGGTGGAAGTGACTTTTTTCGGAACTCGATCGAGATTGGATTATGTACTAGCCGCCCAGCTCTCTTCGTTCATATCTGCCTCGAATGTGCCATCCTGACATAAAATTGACGGAGTGAGGAGCAGACAGGCCCGGGTTCCACCCGTGCAGCCACGGCTTTGGCATAGCAGCGTCAGTACGGCATACCAATGTGTGTGACGCAAGTACGAACCACTGAAGAGGATCTCGGTCAGTTAAAAAATATTGGTTCGGTCTCGGTCTCTTTCAAAAAAGCAAGGACGCAGACTTCATCGACAGAAAAAAATTAAACACCCTGGGTGCCGAATGTTGCTACCCTACCTTGCAGCAAAGAAGCTTTACACCTTACCTTCTGCGGGCAATCAGCCTCAAAACCGGTATTTCAACAGTCCAATGGCCGTCAAGCTGCCAAGGAAGCTTGCCAGATTCATGTATCCCATCTCAACCACTTTTATCATCCCATCGAAATCAGACGCACAATTCTCATCTCGTTGGTAGCAGCTGCCAGGAGTGCAAGTCAATGACGTTACACCTCTGGGCCCTATGCTAAAAAGGGCTCAGCCGCGTGGGCGCCTATCTTGAGGGTCGGGAGTGCAGGTAAAGGCTTCATGCAACTGGGGTCCAAAGTCATCCTTGCTGTCAGCAGAGTGTCGGCGAGTGGTGTTTGCACGAGATATGTCGACTTCATCGGTCCCCTGTGCTTATTGGCGCCCCTTGATACAAATCACACATCTGAAATTCCCAAGGGTCATCGGTATGTACTGCCCACGGACAGATGCAATCGATCCCTCGCAGTACAGCAATCAGCAGCAAGTCCAACAACATAAAGGGGATGCTTATCGCCCCCCCCGTTAGACTGGCAAGTAACATGATCTGAAGTTCTTAACAGCATTACAACGCTGTTCCCACATCCACCTTCAGGAGCTGTGCTGAGGAGCTGTGCTGAGGAGCTGTGCTGAGGAGCTGAGCTGCCCTTCTAGTTTTTGTCCTCCTCCCTGTCCTCCCCCTTAACGCCAGCAGTTGATGAAGACAACGGCGACACCTCCTCTCCCTTCGAGCTCTCCTGGCCAGTAGCCGATGAGGTCGACAGCACCCCCATCGCCCCCGCCGTACTCTCCTGGCTGGGCTCCGCTATTGAGGGCGGATCGGCTGATGCCCCCACCGAGGGAGCATCGTCTGAAGCCACTACGGGAGAAGCACCGGCCGATGCCGCCACCGAGGGAGTTTTGGCAGCGGGTTGATCCCACCTAGGACTCCTTCTTGGTCCCCAACCGCTAGCAGGGGTGACTTCCTCGTCCTCGCTGTCCCCCGCATCACTGTCGTTCCCTACACAAAGCAACGCATCCAAGGGGGGTAGCTGGGTCATGTCCAGGGATTAGTTTTTAGGGGTTACTGGGTACGAGTCGTAATTAAAGTGGTAACGGAACATTTAATTCGAAATGCGAGGTTCAGGCGCACTGATACGAAAACAACGAAATCAATCAGGATCTATTTGTGCCTGCGGCGAGCTCTGCACCCAAAACTCGCAACTTCTGGTAAACCAGATCAATTCCATATCCCACTAGAAGAAAACTGGTCATTTCTGTACAAAGCAATGCGAACGGAGGTGTCAGGGCCCTACAAAGGATTTGATCTAGTGCTGGTCCTTACGGTAGCTGACTTTCGTAGCTGAGTTTCAGTAACCGCATTTCAAGGCAAATTCAGCTACTTTTACCAGTCAGGGACCGTAATTACTTGCACAATTTCTGAATTAGGGCGTAATGGCACAGCACTGATTTGATCCATGGCAGTGAGGCAGCCTGGGGGGGGCAGGGCGTCAACCATCTCATCCCTTGATCCCCCGTCTCAGGCCTCAATTGTCTGGTCCTTTCCACCAGTCAGAGGCTAAGCACTAGGGCCGCAGAATACAGGCCGTTTAGGCAAAAAATCAGATTTTATTTTATTGTTTTGTATCAGGTATTGTATTGTATTGTATTATATTGTATTGTATTGTATTGTACTGATATGTTTTGCATCCGCTACAATGCACCGGCTGGAAACCCACCCTTTCTTCCCGTATTGGCCAAACATCCCGTATCGTATCGTACTGTATCGTATTACCATATTCCGTGCCCTGTGTCCCTGCTTAGCACCCCACCCCTAGCTCTGCCTGGGTTAATATAATGATATTTCCCAGGTGCCACTATCTTGTCAGCAAACCCATGAGCTGGACCCTAAGCTTTCCAATGAAACCCTAAGCTTTCCAATGTATTTAGGGTGCTTCAGCTGCACTTGAGTTGCATCACAGCCTACAGCCGCGTTGGCCTTCTGCAGCAAGCTCTGCTGTTTAGGCCACTGGCCGTAGTCCGGTCAAAAAATTGCCCCAATCGGCCCCCACTGGTGGCCGCCCGGCGGCCCCGCCCGAAACACTCATTACGGCCTTACGCCTACCCTGCATTTCCTTTATCTAATGAACCGCGATTACTGTAATTGTTTCTTATGGACCCATACGAACACCTCACCCTTAACCTTCCCCACCATCTGCTCTATTCACCCTCAAGCCAGGAGGGCTTCCAGTACGCTCGACCCTGAAGCCAAACCCGCCTCGCTTCTATTCCTGTCTCACTGCTGGATGCTCTTCCTTAACAAAAAACAAGTGACGCAAAAAAACAAAAAAAATGCTGCATCACGTGTGCTGACAAATTTCCAGTTCACACATACCTTCAGACGGTTCAGTTGACGGATGTACTGACCCCAGCGCACCCCAACAATGCAGGCTTTTTGTTGGCGGACATGGCCGAGCCTTATTTTTGAGCAGGGCCCAGAGGTGTAACATCATTAACTGACAATGCCCCCAGCTGCCTATTCTGTCCCTGAACTGCTCCCCTAATTACTCACCTGCCTGCACAGCTGTAATCCGTGCCGATTCACATATTATGCAGATTGCACACCCCAGCTGCCTCCCTCCTCCGTTCCACTCACCCCCCCCTCTGCAGAAGCAGGGCAGCTACATACCATGAAGATGGATCTTACAGTTTGCACTCGCAGGCAGAGAGTGATTCTTTTAGCGGTTTCGGCCATAAATTGTTGGACACTGAAATGTTGGAAACGAGCACCGCAGGCGCAAGAAGTTCCGGATGCGCAGTGTGTCCCGCTCGTTTTCGGGATTGTTTCGGCACCGAGAGACTGCTTTCGACTCCAAGACCAATAATTGTTTCATACGGTACCATGTTTCTGTACGAGTGTGCTCAATACCGACTGGAAGAATCACTGCTCGCTGGGTGCCCACCTGCTGCCTCCTCTTTTCCCGCCCTGTCCCCCAGGCTCACCTGCCGCCGCAGCAAAAGCAGCCAGAGCAGAAGAAGATAGGCTGGCCTGTGCCCTCCTCTTACTGGGCCCCGCCCGCTTTTTGGGCGGGGACACACGTAGGATGCCGGCCACACATGCGTTCTCCATCAGGGCGTGGTCCTCGTTGATGGGACCGATTTGAGCTGTGAGGGTCAAGGGTTGGGACTAATCAGGGTGTGACCCTGACGGGAACAAATATTTGAGCTAGGGATGTTTTATGAGAGTTCGTCAGGCAAGGGAGAGACAGCAGTGAGGCAGGGAAGAGGGGTACTACTGGGGTGGTGGGGAAAGAACAGTTCACAACAGGGCAGTAGGGTGTGGGAGGGAAACCATTATAACCCTGATAGCAATTACACATGATCCCTCCAGTCCAAAAAGCATTCCGCTCAAACTGATAACCCATGTCTGAGTGTTGCCCGTAGTGTTTTGGTGTCAAGATTTTTCTTCCTACCTCTGATTAGGGCGTACGAGATCCGGAAATCAGAGTGGACTGACGAAAAGTGTTCCGAGTTTATGAGAGCAGTGCTCTAACCAACTGAGCTATGGAGGCGAAGGATGCCCCCAACCAGTTTCGAACTGGTGACCCCTGCCTGACTCTGGTGCTATACCGGATCAACACTCGGATGATGACAACAGTCCAATACATACACATAATAGCTCTTTCTCGACTGTGATCAGAGCTACTGCCGGCGGCCCGAAATCAAAAAACGGCTGGGCTCTTGTCACGAAAACGAACGAAAAAGCTCAATGGCTCAGTGTTGTGGCTAGCGGTCTGTCTGAAATCTGACTTTATCAGGTGTAGCTGGTAGCATTAAATCTGCCCTGCAACTGGCCTCCTGGTTGTAATGAACAAAACATAAACATCATAGCAAGTTGAGCTCCTTCAGCTTTATGCAGACCTCCTTTTGCACCTGGGCGGGGCAGATTCAGCTCTCCATGTAAAGCATTCTGTCTGAGATCTGAGATCTTATCAAGATCTTACAGACTGTGGGAGAACAGCTGCCTGGCGGCTGCCCTATCACAAAATCCAATAAGGAATCATCGCAATCGCAATCAAGCAAAATCATAGCAGATACATACCCGAGCTTGTCAATACTTTTGCAACACAAGTGGAATCGGGCCCAGATGTTTGATGATTCAGAGATGCCACACTTTTCCCACGTTTGAAAATTTGGGCGGAGCGGTGGCATCGGACTCTAACATTTAAACCCCCTTTCACGACGTTTTGCGATGTTAAGAGCCACAGTGGAATGAGGCCCCATGTGCTGAGCCATACCATCGATTTGACTTTGAATTCAAAATCGAGCCCGCACCCACCTCCTCCGAACAGACCACTGGTGGGAGCTGGCAGGTAGGTGCTGAGCGTGCGCGCCTCATAGTCCGCCTCTCCATAAAAGGTCCTGCCCCGGTCCATATCAGTGAACATGACCACCCCAAAAGTGGGACGTGACTGGGTTCCAGTCATCATGGCCTGTGTAGAAAGTTTAGGGTTCAGAGTTAAGGGTTAAGATTCGACTTGAGGGTTAAAGGTTAGGGCCCATAAGGGGTGGTCAAAGATACATGAGGATGGTCCCCCCAGTATGCTCTGAGTGACAAAAGCTTGGAGTTTCGGCGCAAGAGGATCATACGCCTGGATGCCATATCAGCGTGCAAAGAGACCGTGACTGACTGGGAGGTTGGCCCTAGGCACAGACAAAAGGGACAAGGCTCGATGCTAAATTCACAATGTTCGGCAAAAGTGCTGCTTGATTAAAAAAACAGAGCTTTAAACATGATCAGCAGCGGCGATGATTTGGCTGTCCTTCAATCGTCCACCCTCGCCCTCTTTCCCTGTTCTGCCGCCCTTGACAAGCTCCTCCCCTGCCCTGCATCCAATCCCCATACCCTCTCACGCTCTGGTTTAGGGTTAAGGGTTAAGGGTTTTACATACCCTCTCACACTCTGCTCGAATTCGGTTTCAGGGTTTAGGGTTTTACATACCCTCTCACGCTCTGCTCCTGAAAATAGTTATCTTACCTCCCAAACACCCCTCTTCGCATCCCTCCTCCTGCCCTCTTCCCAAAGACACTTCCCACCAAGAGGCCCTCACCTTGCAAGCTCTTCTTCTTATATGCCAGCATCCCCTCACCTTCCTTTCCCCTCGCTCTGCCCCCATGGCCTTTTCCCACCACCAGGTCCTTACCTGCAGATCCTTCCTCTTATACGCCAGCACCCTCTCTCGGAGCTCCTCTTTGATGGCCCGGTCATCCTGGACCTGCAGGAGAAAAAAATGTCAAGCGATCCATCCTGGTCGACAGTCCAGCTCTCAGTGATCCAACACATTTGTGAAGCGTGTTTACGTCTTCCCATGACCCTCGCCCAAAGGGGCCACGTGCTTTGTTACCAGCCCAAGTACTGACAACACCCTGGTGTTGGTTTGTCTCCTTGCCTTGGCGGTTGCACGTAGTCCGCTCGTTTTCTCTGTTGCTGTTTTTTGTCTGTTTGCTCGTGTCTGTTTCGGTTTTCGTTGGTGGTCCCCTCACATGTGTAAGTGCCCCCTCTCTCACCGTGCTTTTGGACCTGCCCCCTTCCTGAACCTCCCCTTCCGGTACCCAGACCATAGATCTAGCCGGTACCCAGAATGTAGATATATCCAAGTCTCAGCTAGTCGCTCACCAATATCTTGAAGCTGTCACTCTTCCTCAACCTTATTGAGGCAATCAACATGCAGGAGGACGCAGGTATTTGAACACTGACGTAGCTGCCCCCCTCTCCCTCGCTAGCCTGCCCCCTCTCACCGTGATTTTGAGCCTGACACTCTTCCAAACGTTCCCGAGGCGATCAGCATGCCCCACAGTTTTCATTAATGGCCTCAAGGCTGGTGCATTAGCTCACAGCACAAGGAAGCGGACACTTTGACACAGAAGCAGCTTGCCCCCCTCTCTCACCATGATTTTGAACCTGTCGCCCTTCTTCAGTCTCCCCGATGCGATCAACATGCCGCTGCTTTCGTCCACAGTCTCAAGGGGCATCAGCTCAAAGTCGTCATCGGTCAGCTCCGAAGAGGGCTTGCCGCTGTCTTGTGCAACTGCCAGCATGGCACTGTCAATGAGCTCATCCCTGCATCAGATCCAACGAGGGAGGGCAGGGTGTCAAATTCGAATTGCGGCCTGTTGCTGCTCAGCGCAATCACCAACATGGCGCTGCGGGGAGGCCCATCCCTGCGCAAGATATCCCCACCCCTCCACACATGCACCAACCCTCAATCACTTAGTCATGTAGCACCCTCCCCCCCCCCAATCATACCCCAAATCCACCCCCCCCCTCTCCCCTCACCCCCCATCCTCAATCACGAGTTGACAGGCTTCAGCTCACCCGTGACTCTCCAACGTATCCAGGATTGCCTGCATGACTAATATCTCCCTGCCTCTCCCAATCCCCGCCTCTCCGCCTCTATCTCCTCCCCCCCAGATCCTCACAGGCTGACTACTATCTCCCCGCCTCTCCGCCTCTATCTCCTCCCCCCCAGGTCCTCACAGGTTGACTTCCTCCAGCTCTCCGAGACTCTCCAGCATGTCCATGATCGCTTGCATCGCCACCATCTCCCCGCTCTCCGTGGTCATATCGTCGTCATCACTGTCGTCCTCTTCCAAGGTGCTCTCCAGGCTGCGGCTGCTGATCAGACGGATGGTGGGACCTCCCACCCTGCTGCTTACTGAGGGTGCATCACCTGCAAAAGAAAAAAGGGGCAGAGCGCAGGGGTGGGAGGGGGTCTTTATTTAATTATTTTGGTTTGTTTCCCAGCTGTGTGTGTCCTGGTATTACCAGGGTGTCCTGGTATTACCAGGGTGGCCTGGTATTACCAGGGTGGCCTGGTATTACCAGGGTGTCCTGGTATTACCAGGGTGTCCTGGTATTACCAGGGTGGCCTGGTATTACCAGGGTGGCCTGGTATTACCAGGGTGGCCTGGTATTACCAGGGTGGCCTGGTATTACCAGGGTGGCCTGGTATTACCAGGGTGGCCTGGTATTACCAGGGTGGCCTGGTATTACCAGGGTGGCCTGGTATTACCAGGGTGGCCTGGTATTACCAGGGTGGCCTGGTATTACCAGGGTGGCCTGGTATTACCAGGGTGTCCTGGTATTACCTGGGTGGCCTGGTATTACCAGGGTGGCCTGGTATTACCAGGGTGGCCTGGTATTACCAGGGTGGCCTGGTATTACCAGGGTGGTACGTGCCTTTCTTTCAAGAGCTGCTGTTTGGAGGAGAAAGCCCTCCCCAATGTCTCGTAATTGTCAGGTCTGAACAGATCAGCCTCGTTAATTATCAACCTCCCTCGTGCACCCATCCCTCTGATAATTCCTGACCTCATATCAAACGTGCCCTCAAGTCAGGCAATGCCTCCGATCATTCACACCTTCACATCACGCAATCCCTCGCATACGACCAGCCTCAGATCTCATCAGCCTCAAAATATCTTATCAGCCCAGCATATATTTAGCCTCAGATCTTACCAGCCTCAGATATGTAATCGATCTATCAGCCCCAGATCTCTTCAGCCTCAGATCTTATCCCTCTCACCTGGCTCCCCTGACATCCCTTCCACGTCCAGTGAAATGCTGACAATCTCATTGAACCGATTCAGGGACTCCACCCGGTACAACAAGTTGTTGGGGGACCGGAAGCCCTGTCAGGTGGAATAAATAAATAAAATAGAGATTTAGGGTTCATGCCTTAAGTATGGAGCCTAGGGTTGAAGATATGGGGTTCATAATCCAAACGATACGCCCAGAGGCGTGGATTAAGGATGCCACCCGTTCGGCCGTAGCACTAGGTGAGCAGTGAGCACCATGACCTGTCAAGTGAAACCAGAAAGAGGTTCAATGTGTAAGAGGGAAAGGTAGAAAGGATGCGGAGGAAGGGGGGCATTTTTTTCTGACCGTCCATTGGGCACCAATAAGAAGTAACGCGCAAGGACAGGCCGCCCAGTATTGCCATGTAAGCCGCCCAGTAACGCCAAGTAACGCGCAAGGAATGGGCGCCAATAAGAAGTACTGCGCAAGGACTGGCCGTGGGTGGGTAGTGCTGACGAGTGTGTGGTCTGTTAGAATTGGAATTGTTCGGAGGCCGTGGGGGCCATCCACGGGTCGCGGCTGGTAATGCAATTACGTCTCATATTTGCATACCACAAGAGACAGTGGTTTCAGAAAGGAATACCAGGGTTTAGGAGAGAGTTGGCGAGTGACTGAGTGTGGATGATGGAAGGAGGGGGATGGGGGAGGAAGAGGGTTCGTTACTGTGTATGACCTAGACCACATGGACACAGCTCTGGAACCAGAAACAGGAAAAACTGTCATTTTGGAAACTGAGGACTGGCAACCTGGAATTCAAATATCCATGCCTGAGTCATGGAAATTCGAATTCTGGAGGTCCACTCTGAAACAGAAGAATATGTAAAAGCAGAAACGAGAAGACACGATTGGAATCTGAAACCTGAAATTGAGAAGGGTCCCCGATACTGGCCAAGCCATGCATGGCTAGGATGACGGCGCGATGCATAGCCGTTAGAGAATCCTGAAAACAACATGAAATCCTGGACGGTCTCCCACCATGGAAGTGATCGTCTCCATGGCAACATCGCCATGCATGGCCAGTATCACCGCGCCATGCAAAAATGTTCCGTTGTCGTTGCCACCGGCGTTGCCGCCCGGGCCCCCGGTCTCCGCGTCCGCATCAGATGATGATGATGATGAGGAGGAGGAGGAGGGCTCGCCTGGGCAGGCAGGCCGGCGGGAGACACTTCACACTTGCATGGATGTTTTTAGCCACAATTCAGCTACATCACAGCACCTGCTAGGATCAGTGATTCTTTTCTCGGGTACAAGTCCAAGTGGCCTAGCCTTGGGGCCCAGCACAGCAAACCCAGCTGCCGCTTGCCCGTCCCAAACCCTAAACCTAGGACCCTCAGCAGCTTGCCTCTTCCAAACCCCAACTATAACCTGTCTGCCCATCCACAGCTGAGCTCTCCCATCACCGTACAGGTATGAAACCCCGACCTCCCATCCACACTTACCTGCTCCAAACCCCACGGGTGTCTTGCCAGCCCCTCCCATCAGCTGACTCCCCCATCCGCTGCTGGGCGACTGTGGCACCTTCGATGCGGCGCTGCCAGTCGCGTTAGCGGCCTGCTGCCCAGAGCCCTAAACAGGGTTAAGGAGAAAGACACTACACTCAAGAAGACAAGACACATCAATGTGGTTTTACCAGTAGAATCAGCAGCCTTCTGCCCAGTGCTCTTAACAGGGTTTGGGAGAGGGATACTACACTCAAGAAGAGAAGACATCGATGTTTCACAGCGTTGCCAGTCGCGTCAGCAGCCGGCTTCCCAGTACCCTAAACAAATTATGGGATATAGAAACAACGCAAGAAAGAGAGAGGATCAATTGAGAGACACGGTAGCCATGTCCCATGCTTTGGCCAACATGATCAACTTCCTCAATCCAAGGCTTTGCACGTCTTTAATTAATTTTATATCAGGTTAAGGATTAAGGGTTTTAAGCGTGTTGCCAGTCGCTTTGGCAACCAGGTACCATGAGCCTTGACCAGGCACAGCGAGAGACATCAAATGGGTGTTCTCTCCCTATTTCGGCCATGGGAGAGGACACCTCTAATAAGGTGCTGCTTTAAGCACCTGGCCATAATACCCGAAAGTTTTTCCGGATATCATGGCCAGCCATCCCAAACTGAAGACTGACCGGACCTTCTGCGGCCGGGTACCAAGCGCCCTACTAAGGTTGATGGAGAGACAGTTCCGCATACTGGGTTTATTTTACCCTCACCTGCTTAGCTCCTGCAGCTGAGCCTGCCGCTCCTGCTCCCGATGACCCTCTTCCAGTCAAAAATCCGAACAAGGCGCCGAAGAAGCTGTTACTGCCACCACCCTTGCTTTTCCCGCCACTGGCAGCAGCATCTGCAGCGGCAGCAGCAGGCAGCGAGCCTTCCGTTGCCGCGCTGAGGCTGTCATCATTACTCTCCCCGCGGGCAGCGGACGAGGCAGGAGAGGAGGCGGAGGGAGAGGTGGCGGTTGGAGGTGAGACGGGGACGGTGGCAGCAGCTGCTAAGGCCTCCGTCGCCTCCTTTGCCCGCGCTATCGCACCCATATCCGCCGCCGTGTCTTCGTTGCCGCTCGATTCCGCGCCGCCACTAGCCATCAGCGTCCGTCGCAGCGAGGCGGCGGCAGCCGCTGCGCCTTGGCCGTCGCCAACACGTGCGCTGCCTCCGAATCCCCCAGTGCTCGAGGCACGGCGTTTCCCCGCGCGCCCGCCCATACGTCGCCCGCTGCTTACAACATCGCTGCCTCTTGCCCTGCGATCACAGCAACAGCGTCGGGATCAGCAAAGAAAGAAAGAAAGAAAGCTACGCCCCGTGGGAGGCGTGAGAGTTAAGGAAATATCGCAGCCTGGGCCGAAGCCACATCTGCGCCGTTACCATAATCAGCATACATACTGTTGTTGCCACAAAGTCAATGCATCCACCCACAGCCTTTTGCGAAAGGGCCAGGCAGAGCGAACCGGGGAGAAAACAGCAAAAAACAAAAATTACATAAAACACGCAATGAGCAGATCTCCAACATCTCCATAGAGATGATCATGGACAAAGGCCCAGCTGCTTCTAAATGACATGCAAAGAAGGTGGACTTTTGACCCCACTTCAGATGAACCTAAGAATAATACCGCTTGCTGTGAGGCTTGGATGAATCAAGCCACCGTACGCCTGCATGGCAGTACTGGGGAGCCCTCTTCAGATCATGCAGTGCACTGGGCGGACAAGAGGCACACAAATAACATGGGCTCCTTAGACCCGCCAGCCTAGCTACAAATCTCTAGCATGGAGGTGTCAAGGCTGAGAGGTGCACCCTAAGGAATAGGTGAACCAAGCAAAAAGAGTACGAGGCACAATTCGTCGTGACAAAGGCAAGGTACTAGCCAGGTACAGAGATCTCACATAGAAAGCCATGATTGTGTTTTCCTGCTGTGTGCGCGTATCACTCAAAATAGCCAACCTCCCCTGCGAGGGGGGGGTCCCCACTTGTTAGACGATGCCGTTCCAGAAAAGGGCCGCCACAGCTGCCGGTGGCGGGATCACATAATGTTCTTCAGCACTTCAAAGCCATCTCAGCCCCCGAGCCCCCCATGCACTGACCCCCCACCCCCACCACACACACAAACACCTGTGCATTCCAACCTCAGGCATCCCATCCCTTCCCCGTAACCCGCACCTGTTCTTCCCCACATCAGGCGCATTCCACGCGAAGAGGGCGCGGGCGCGCGGCCGGTCACCTGTACTCACAACGCCTCCAATCTTACAGCTATCCGGGAATGCGTAGTCCAGCCCATCTATAATCTCCTGGACCTGCATGGAGTTCGTTGATGCATGTGGGCATGGGCATAGGCATTGGTTGATGCATGGGGGCATAGGCGCATGGCGTTGAATGATGCAAGGGCCATACGCGTATGGTGTTAGTTGATGCATGGGGGCATAGGCGCATGGCGTTGGTTGATGCATGGGGGCATAGGCGCATGGCGTTGGTTGATGCATGGGGGCATAGGCGCATGGCGTTGGTTGATGCATGGGGGCATAGGCGCATGGCGTTGGTTAGTGCATGGGGGCATAGGCGCATGGTGTTAGTTGATACATGGGGGCTTAGGCACATGGCGTTTGTTGAAACATGGGTGCATGGGCGCATGGCGTCCGTTGATGCATGGGTGCATGGGCGCATGGCGTCTGTTGATGCATGGGTGCATGGGCGCATGGCGTCCGTTGATGCATGGGGGCTTAGGTGTGTGGCATTCTTTGATGCATGGGGGCTTAGGCGCATGGCCTTTGTTCATACATGGGGGCTTAGGCGCAAGACGCATGTGGACATGCATGGCTATCATTAATCTTGCAGCTGTCCGGAAAGGCGTATTCTAGTCAATCAAACAGTATTCTCGACGGCAAGACTTGCATGGGGGGCATGCATGGCGCAAGGGGGAATCAGGGTATGCATGGGCGCCTGGGAACATGAGTTATCTTGGAGGGTCTTGCAGCTGGACAAGACGTAATAGTTTTCAATAATCTCCTGCGCGTGCATGGCGCTTGGTGCATGGGCAGAAGGATGCATAATCCCATGGGCGAATATGTTGGCATGGTTGCATCAGAAAAAGCTGAAGCATGCGGAATTCAAATCCGGGCAGGACCTTGGCATCACATTTGTTGTACCATCGGACAGCGCTCTCCTTTGACACTCTGTTCACCGATGCCCTCTTTTCATCGTTTTTTTTGAACTGCGTAGCTCTTCCGTTAATGGCTCTAGTTCTACACTGTGCAGAATGTAAAATAAAAAGCCCATGATGAGTGTAGAGGCCTTAAGCCCATGATGAGTGTAGAGGCCTTAAGCCCATGATGAGTGTAGAGGCCTTAAGCCCATGATGAGTGTAGAGCCTTAAGCCCATGATGAGTGTAGAGGCCGTAAGCCCATGATGAGTGTAGAGGCCTTAAGCCTATGATGAGTGTAGAGGCCTTAAGCCTATGATGAGTGTGGAGGCCTTAAGCCTATGATGAGTGTAGAGGCCTTAAGCCCATGATCAGTGTAGAGGCCTTAAGCCTATGATCAGTGTGTAGGCCTTAACCCCATGATCAGTGTAGAGGCCTTAAGCCTATGATGAGTGTAGAGGCCTTAAGCCCATGATCAGTGTAGAGTACTTAAGCCTATGATGAGTGTAGAGTACTTAAGCCCATGATGAGTGTAGAGGCCTTAAGCCCAAGATGAGTGTAGAGGCCTTAAGCCCATGATCAGTGTAGAGGCCTTAAGCCTATGATGAGTGTATAGGCCTTAAGCCTATGATCAGTGTAGAGGCCTTAAGCCTATGATGAGTGTGGAGGCCTTAAGCCCAGGATGAGTGTAGAGGCCTTAAGCCCATGATGAGTGTAGAGGCCTTAAGCCAATGATCAGTGTAGAGGCCTTAAGCCTATGATCAGTGTAGAGGCCTTAAGCCCATGATCAGTGTAGAGGCCTTAAGCCTATGATGAGTGTAGAGGCCTTAAGCCCATGATCAGTGTAGAGTACTGAAGCCTATGATGAGTGTAGGGTACTTAAGCCTATGATCAGTGTAGAGGCCTTCAGCCCAAGATGAGTGTAGAGTACTTAAGCCCATGATCAGTGTAGAGGCCTTAAGCCTATGATGAGTGTAGAGGCCTTAAGCCCATGATCAGTGTAGAGTACTTAAGCCTATGATGAGTGTAGAGTACTTAAGCCCATGATCAGTGTAGAGGCCTTAAGCCCAAGATGAGTGTAGAGTACTTAAGCCCATGATCAGTGTATAGGCCTTAAGCCTATGATCAGTGTAGAGTACTTAAGCCCATGATCAGTGTAGAGGCCTTAAGCCTATGATCAGTGTAGAGGCCTTAACCCCATGATCAGTGTAGAGGCCTTAAGCCTATGATCAGTGTAGAGGCCTTAACCCCATGATCAGTGTAGAGGCATTAAGCCTATGATCAGTGTGGAGGCCTTAACCCCATGATCAGTGTAGAGGCATTAAGCCTATGATCAGTGTGGAGGCCTTAACCCCATGATGAGTGTAGAGGCCTTAAGCCTATGATCAGTGTAGAGGCCTTAAGCCCAAGATTAAGGTAGAGGCCTTAAGCCCATGATCAGTGTAGAGGCCTTAAGCCTATGATGAGTGTAGAGGCCTTAAGCCCATGATGAGTGTAGAGGCCTTAAGCCTATGATGAGTGTAGAGGCCTTAAGCCCATGATGAGTGTAGAGGCCTTAAGCCTATGATGAGTGTAGAGGCCTTAAGCCCAAGATGAGTGTAGAGGCCTTAAGCCCATGATGAGTGTAGAGGCCTTAAGCCTATGATGAGTGTAGAGGCCTTAAGCCCATGATCAGTGTAGAGGCCTTAAGCCTATGATGAGTGTAGAGGCCTTAAGCCCATGATCAGTGTAGAGTACTGAAGCCTATGATGAGTGTAGGGTACTTAAGCCTATGATCAGTGTAGAGGCCTTCAGCCCAAGATGAGTGTAGAGTACTTAAGCCCATGATCAGTGTAGAGGCCTTAAGCCTATGATGAGTGTAGAGGCCTTAAGCCCATGATCAGTGTAGAGTACTTAAGCCTATGATGAGTGTAGAGTACTTAAGCCCATGATCAGTGTAGAGGCCTTAAGCCCAAGATGAGTGTAGAGTACTTAAGCCCATGATCAGTGTATAGGCCTTAAGCCTATGATCAGTGTAGAGTACTTAAGCCCATGATCAGTGTAGAGGCCTTAAGCCTATGATCAGTGTAGAGGCCTTAACCCCATGATCAGTGTAGAGGCCTTAAGCCTATGATCAGTGTAGAGGCCTTAACCCCATGATCAGTGTAGAGGCATTAAGCCTATGATCAGTGTGGAGGCCTTAACCCCATGATCAGTGTAGAGGCATTAAGCCTATGATCAGTGTGGAGGCCTTAACCCCATGATGAGTGTAGAGGCCTTAAGCCTATGATCAGTGTAGAGGCCTTAAGCCCAAGATTAAGGTAGAGGCCTTAAGCCCATGATCAGTGTAGAGGCCTTAAGCCTATGATGAGTGTAGAGGCCTTAAGCCCATGATGAGTGTAGAGGCCTTAAGCCTATGATGAGTGTAGAGGCCTTAAGCCCATGATGAGTGTAGAGGCCTTAAGCCTATGATCAGTGTGGAGGCCTTAAGCCCAAGATGAGTGTAGAGGCCTTAAGCCCATGATGAGTGTAGAGGCCTTAAGCCCATGATGAGTGTGGAGGCCTTAACCCCATGATCAGTGTAGAGGCCTTAAACCTATGATCAGTGTAGAGGCCTTAAGCCTATGATCAGTGTAGAGGCCTTAAGTCTATGATCAGTGTGGAGGCCTTAACCCCATGATGAGTGTAGAGGCCTTAAGCCTATGATCAGTGTGGAGGCCTTAACCCCATGATGAGTGTAGAGGCCTTAAGCCTATGATCAGTGTGGAGGCCTTAACCCCATGATGAGTGTAGAGGCCTTAAGCCTATGATCAGTGTAGAGGCCTTAACCCCATGATCAGTGTAGAGGCCTTAAGCCTATGATCAGTGTGTAGGCCTTAACCCCATGATCAGTGTAGAGGCCTTAAGCCTATGATCAGTGTGGAGGCCTTAACCCCATGATGAGTGTAGAGGCCTTAAGCCCATGATGAGTGTAGAGCCTTAAGCCCATGATGAGTGTAGAGGCCGTAAGCCCATGATGAGTGTAGAGGCCTTAAGCCTATGATGAGTGTAGAGGCCTTAAGCCCAAGATGAGTGTAGAGGCCTTAAGCCCATGATCAGTGTAGAGGCCTTAAGCCCATGATGAGTGTAGAGGCCTTAAGCCTATGATGAGTGTAGAGGCCTTAAGCCCATGATGAGTGTAGAGGCCTTAAGCCTATGATCAGTGTGGAGGCCTTAAGCCCAAGATGAGTGTAGAGGCCTTAAGCCCATGATGAGTGTGGAGGCCTTAAGCCCATGATGAGTGTGGAGGCCTTAACCCCATGATGAGTGTAGAGGCCTTAAGCCTACGGTAAGTGTGGAGGCCTCACCTGCGAGAAGCGAGGGTGTGCCAGAATCATGAAGCTGACCTCACGCGGGCTGTCGTACGGGACACCAACGAAGTCCGACCATTCCTGACGGGGTGAGGCTGCGAGAATAAAATGTAGGTGAGACCACCCAAACATACATGTCTGCCTACATCCCAACCATTCCTGGGGGGATATGTGGCTGCGAGAACGAAATGTGAAGGAAAGCTGGTGGTTGAGAACACCCGACATTACCGACATGCATTTCTACCTACATCCCAACTATTCCTAGCGTGACGAGGCTGCAGGGGAAATAAAAATAGAGAGGCCAGTGGGTGAGGCCACCCAAACATACACGTCTGCCTATTTCTCAAAAACCCTTTAACCTTACAACCCTAAACCCTATATCCCAACCATTCCTGGCGGGATCAGGCTGTGAGATTAAAATGCGAGGGAAAATCAGTGGGAGAGTATACCAGGGTAGCAGATTTGTAGAGGAACCGTTGAAGGGTCCGGGGGAAGCTGGATAAACGCAAAGTAAAACGTCTCAGCCGCCGCCCAATTGGACCTGACAGGACGACTAACAGGGAACACATAGGCCACTCACAGAGACGACAGCAGGAGCAACAGCAACAAAGACAGCAAGAGTAACAAGAACAGACCTAAAAAACAAGAGTAGCAGCAACAACAACAGCAAAAGTAACAGCAAAACAAACAGCAAGAGCAACACAAACAAAAGAGGTACTCCATGTAGCGTGTGAACATGTGTGGTCCATGTAGACAAGTGTGAACATGTGCAAACAAGAGCAACTCACAAGCCTCAGGGATTCCGCCGCGGAGTGTGTGGACCACGTTCAAGTCAACCTGCAAGCATGCAGGTGTGGCCACAACGAAGTGTGAGAAAAAATGTGTGTTTTCTGCGTGGCCGCAATTATGGCGACCCTGCGTGGCCGAGCAAATGAAAGACTAATAGTTTTAACAGGGGCACTATGGTATATACTATACTCACGCTGGAATTGCCACACCCAAGTTCACACGTGTTCACACTCCACACATTTAGCAATGGCCCCACCTCACCCTGGCAGCTGTGCGAGACCCATGTTCTCACACATTCACAAACGAAGCCCACTCAACCTGGCGGCTGTCCAAGGTCCACACATATTCACACATTTACCCTTTCTTACCCTGGGAAATTGTCCGAGGGAAACATGTTCACACATGTCACCCCATCTTACCCCTGGCAGCTGTCCGAGCGTCAGGCTGAAGCCATGCTCCCCCTCCACCTCCGTGGGGCCATCAGGGCCGCCGCCAACCACTCCATAACCCTGCAAAAACATGAAAACTTGAAGGTCACAAAGTGTGATTTAACGAGTAGTGTCCGCTAGACAGCAACTGGGCAGAAGCTGAGCGGTGGCCGGACAGCAGCTGGACGGCGGCTATCAAGACTTCCCCCCCCCCCTGAACTTCCTCACATGCGTGACCCTACACCTGTTCAAAATAGCCAGATTGTTCAGCTTCCATACAGAACCCCTCTCTCCTCCCTCCAGTCAGTCTTTCCTACCCCACAACCAATATATCCTCCCTCCAGTCCCTCTTTCCTACCCCACAACCACGATATCTTCACCCCGAGTCACTCTTTCCTACCCCACAACCACTTGCCCCTCCCCCCAGCCACTCGTTCCTACACTACCCCCCCCCACACACACACAGCCATTCTTTCCTACCCCACAACCCCTGTCTCCTCCCTCCAGTCACTCTTTCCGACCCCACAACCACGCGCTCCTCCCCCCAGCCACTCGTTCCTACACTACCCCCCCCCCCCTACACACACACAGCCACTATTTCCTACCCCACAACCACTCTCTCCTCCCCCCAATCACTCTTTCCTACCCCACAACCACTTGCTCCTCCCCCCGTCACTCTTTCCTACCCCACAGCCACTCGCTCCTCCCCCCAGTCACTCTTTCCTACCCCACAACCACTCGCTCCTCCCCCCAGTCACTTTTTCCTACCCCACAACCATTCGCTCCACCACAACGCCCACCACTCTTGCCTAACCCCTCTCCCCATCCTCCAAACATCGACATCTCCAAATAAACCATTGAAACACTTGCAGAGCACCCACCCCAACACACAGGCACCCACACACATCCTCATAGCCCCCATTCCTAGCTCCCACTCCTAGCAGCACCTCCTGTCATGGTCCTCACCGAGCAGCCCATGATGTGTTTGAGTGATGGCACCATCGCCCTCAGCGTAGTCACCACCTGGGGGACAAGCAGGAAGCGGGACATATCATGAGATATGCCGATATGCGGTATGTAAGCATGCCCCCTTTCCCCTCTAGCATGCCCCCTTTCCCCTCTAGCATGCCCCCTTTCCCCTCTAGCATGCCCCCTTTCCCCTCTAGCATGCCCCCTTTCCCCTCTAGCATGCCCCCTTTCCCCTCTAGCATGCCCCCTTTCCCCTCTAGCATGCCCCCTTTCCCCTCTAGCATGCCCCCTTTCCCCTCTAGCATGCCCCCCCCCTAGAATCCCCCCTCTCCCCCCTAGGATCCCCCCTCTCCCCCCTAGCACCCCCCCCCCCCCCTCAAGCATGCCCCCCCCCCATCTAGCATGCCACTCCCCCCATCTAGCATGCCCCCCTAGCACGCCCCCCCCCCATACCTGATCAAACTCAGTGCCCAAGGCACAAGTAGCAAACACGATGGCGAGCTCCGGCTGTGCCTCTGCCCCGCCAATGGAGGCCAGGATGGTGTCCACGGCCTCTCTGGCAGCTGCCTCCAGGACTGGCAGCTTGGAAACAAAGGAGCCCCACCTGACGGTTCGGTTTAAAAAAGGGTGAAAGCCTGTCAGAATAAGCAGGGTTACGATGGCCCTGCTCACCGGCAGCTTGGAAAAAAACGAGCCCAACTGACGACCAGGTTTAAAAAAAGGTGAAAGCCTGTCAGAATGAGCAGGGTTAGGTGGCCCTCCTCACCGCCGCCTGCAGGACCAGCAGCTTGGACACAAACGGACCCCACCTGGGTTAGGTAGAGATTTTGTGTTCAGGTTTGACAAAGGGTTTCAGACTTGAATGGTGAGGAGAGTGTCCATCAGGGGCGTCCAAGGCCTCCCTGGCAGCTGGGTCCAGGACCGGCAGCTTGGAAACAAAGGAGCCCCACCTGACGATCAGGATAAGAAAAGGGTGAAAGCCTGTCAGAATTAGTAGGGTTTCCAAGGCCATCCTCACCGCCGCCTCCAACACCGGCAGCCAAGACACAAAGGTCCCCCACCTGATGATCAGCTTTCAGAAAGGTTTTAAGCCCGTCAGAATGAGTAGGGTTTCCTAGGCCATCCTGCACTGCTAGGTCCAGGACCGGCAACTTGGAAACAAAGAAGCCCCACCTGACAATCAAACAAGCTCCACCTGGGGGACAGAGATTGTGATCAAGTTTGGCAAAGGGATAAAGCCTGTCTGAATGAGTAGGGTTTCGAAGGCCTCCTGCATTTCTAGGCCCAGCACTGTCAGATTGGGGATAACAGGGGACCCATATGGTAAACAGAGATTATGATCAGCTTTCGAAAGGGATAAAGCCTGTCTGAATGAGTAGGGTTCCTCATGACCCTCCTCACTGCTTAGGTCCAACACCGTCAGGTTGGAGACAAAAGGGAACACGACCTTGGGGAAAGAGCTTATGATCTAGTTTGGCAAAGGGTTTAAGCCTGCCAGAATGAGGATGTTAGCCAAACGCCCCCTGCACTGCTAAGGTCTGACACTTTCAACTTGAAAACAAAAGGGGAACCGAGGTGGTGGTAGCAGAGGGCAGCAGATCAGGTTCAAAAAAGGCCCCCCAGCTCCCGCTCCCTCCTTGTGCAAGATCAGGTTCAAAAAAGGCCCCCCAGCCCCCGCTCCCTCCTTGGGCAAGATCAGCTTCGAAAAAGGCCCCCCAGCCGGCCAGCCCCCGCTCCCTCCTTGGGCAAGATCAGGTTCAAAAAGGAGCCCCAGCCTCCGCTCCCTCCTTGGGCAAGATCAGGTTAAAAAAAAGGCCCCCCAACCCCCGCTCCCTCCTTGGGCAAGATCAGCTTCAAAAAAGGCCCCCCAGCCGGCCAGCCCCCGCTCCCTCCTTGGGCAAAATCAGGTTCAAAAAGGGGCCCCAGCCTCCGCTCCCTCCTTGGGCAAGATCAGCTTCAAAAAAGGCCCCCAGCCCCCCAGCCCCTGCTCCCTCCTTGGGCAAGATCAGGTTCAAAAAAGGCCCCCAGCCTCCGCTCCCTCCTTGGGCAAGATCAGGTTCAAAAAAGGCCCCCCAGCCCCTGCTCCCTCCTTGGGCAAGATCAGGTTCAAAAAGGCATGCACAGCTAGAACTACACACATAGCAGCCAGATTGGGAAAACCATCCCTGGTGTAAGTTAGAGTCGAAATGCAAGCAAGCGCAAGCATCCATGCAGGTTCGTGGGGATTCGAGCGGCATGACCAGCGAGGCTTGCACATGCACCCGATATGCTGAGAAAAAGCCCATGAGCAAGTGCATGCTTGATGGAGTGACCATGTCTGCCATGCAGTCGGCGCATGCTTGTTGAAGAGACCATGTCTGCCATGCAGTCAGCCCCAAACTATCGACACATAAAAATAGACGCGCCCCGCAAGATCTGTGCCACGCTGCATGTTGGTAGAGTCTGAGGCTGGGAGGAGGCCGTCCGAGCCATGCAGTGAGCTCCAACGCATCACACAGACACACACACAGATGCTTGAACCAACTGGATCTTTGCCTGAGGCAGTTCATACCACGCTGACGGCCGACAGCGGACAGCCTCCTCCTGGCCAGCCTCCTCCCAGCCTCAGACCCTGGTCTGAGGCTGGGAGGAAGCTGTCACCATGCATGCCATGCAGTCTGCCACAACCCATCAAACACGCACACACATACTTGCCTACCGACCTGATCGTTTCTCCAGAGGCTGTCCGAACCATGCTGCCGGTGGAAAGGGTCTGAGGCTGTGAGGCCCGCTGCGATGCCTCGCCGGTGGACGAAGACGTATCTCCGCCTGGCTCGCCGCTGGGGCCCAAGGAGGCACGCAACAGAAATGGAGCATACGGACGCAGCGGTAGTGGTCTTAGGCGGTGGAAATAGGGAGACAGGCGTGAAGGAATGGCGCCAGGGGTCAGGGCGAGGCCGCCCGCAGTACGAGGTCGAGGCAGGCTAAGTGCTCCTCTTGACGCACGGGCTTGGGTCACAATCACACGCCGGCATCCCGCTGGCATTAATATGTTTCTGGTGGTAGGGCGAAGCCATACAATAACGGGGCCCCGGCGCATACGTGCTTGAAACAAGGTGTGGCAAATTGATATGCTTCCTGGGCGACTCAACCTAGAATCAGGGTCCATTGTTACATTCATTGAACGCTTCAGTGAGGCGGGACGCGATTGCCTGCTCAGGAAATTCCGAAAATTCGGAGGCGAGAGGTGTAGGTTCTGGAGCGACCCTCGCGTCAGCAAAGATTCGGAGACAGGTTTTAACAGATTTAAAACCGTCGCTTCAGGTTCGCTTCACCATGTGCCCAGCTGCTGTCCTCGTCTCCCACCTAGTGCCATCGACATTCCCTGCAAGGCTGTCCGCCAACCGACAAACTTGTTCACCCCCAACTTGACCAAATCATTGGCTAACGCGCTCTCAGAACCATCCTCGTAGCCTCACATCCCCGCACAGCAACAAAAAGAAACCGAAAGCGTGACACACGAACACTGAACCAGCGTCGACCAGCTTTCCACACCGGGAGGACCAACCGCAGCTGTTGTGCATGGGTCCAGGCGATCTTGAGGAACTGTGCCTGTTTCCCCGCCTCCGTACCCGCTCGAGGCGCCCAGCGCCCCGGCTATATTCCATGTCGCCCATGGGCGCAGCAGCCTGCTGGTCCACGCTACTGGCCGTGGGTCTGCTCGCCCATGCGGCCACTGGGCAGGGTGCCGTCACCAGCCGCGGAGATCTCCTCAGCCTCTGTGGTAGCTCCTCTGCCACGCTGACGCCCAACCTAGGAGACTGTTACATCAACGCAGAGATCGCAGAGGACGACACCAACGAGTACACAATCAAGGTGCTGCCAGCGGGGGGGTTTTAGGGAGGCATGAGCTAAACACTTAGATTGAGGTGCATGGGCACTGCCAGCTGGGGGGTTGTGTGTGGCTGCCAGCTGGGGGGAAAGACGTCAGGGACTGAACTGGTGGAGGGGGAAGATGGCATAAACTGTTGTGAGAGAGGGGGGCATGAGCTGGTGTGGTGGTGGTGGGGGGGGGCATATGCTTAGTACCAGATCGGGGCACTGGGATCTGGCCAGTCTAAGTATTGGGACGTCAGGGACTCTGGGGCATGCACTCGACTGGTGGATGTTGATATATATCAGCCAAGCGCGTTGATCAACAGTGGATAGGTATAGCAGCAGCAGCAGCTGGATGGTGGGAGCGGAGGGTTGATGGTTGCGGCCTGTGGCACCCATGCTGCATGCTGCATATGTGGGGCCAGTGAGACTCACATGCCTCGAAGATCACACGTCTGGCCCACATGATTGCAGGCTGCTACTGCTGCTACTGCTCATGCTGCTGCTACTGTTCCTGCTATTGTTGCTGTTGCTGCTACTACTGCTGCTACAGCTGCTGCTACTGCTACTGCTACCACTGGTACTGCTATGCTTTCGATGCTGCTGCTGCTGATATCGCTGTTGCTGCTGCAGCGATACCAATTCGTATTCGAGCTCTCGTCAATATTTCACACATTCAGCTATTGTGCCCTTTGCATATGAAGCTGTTGAGCAGAGTTGACACAGTGTGCAAAAGTTGTATGGACAGTTGAGCTGCTGCACTTCTTAATGCGAATCAGTGTTTTTTCTCAGTGCGCACCTGTGGGGCCATCTTGGGGGTGCGCACCTGGGGGCCATCTTGGGGGGGCCTAGGGGCGCAACCGGGGGCCATCTTGGGGGGGCTACCAGGCTGCCACCACTGGGCAGATTGGTACCAATCCTCAACCCGTGCTTGGCGGCCTTAGCAACAGGGCTGCTCCAAGCCCTGCAAGCTGTAAGCCGGTTTTTAGTTAAAGTGTGGTTGAAACACCCTTCAGTACAGTCCTGTGCATATCGTGAATCAAGTCGCAGCATGCATGCAGCCATCATCAAGCCAGGGTTAAGGGCGAAGCGTCCATTCAAGGGCCTCGATCCAATGGGCAAAGCAGTGCTGTTGTTTTAGGCAGCGCGACACATGAAGGATAAATCAATTCCCTCGCATAAGCCACCTCCCTCACGAAAATGACTCCCCTTGTAAAACTGGTGACAAGCCTGATCGAACGCATCATCCGGTGCACCACAGGAGTGAAGCGCTACTATTTGCCTCGGTTGGCAGGTTGGATTAATGGTGTGCATCAGAAAGGGCTGTAAATGGAGCTGAATTTAGACCAATCTGGAACGTAACGATCAAAATCTAACGATCTGAGCCAAGGTTTAATGCCAATTCTAATTTTCTAGTTTTATATAACCTATATATGGATGGATCCTCTCTTGAGGCTGACAATGTAGGCATGCACTGCCATCACCACAGGGGTATGGTATTTGTTTCATGGGCTGTGGCCATGTGTTTATTTCATGGGGCGAAAGTCATGACCATTCCTTCAAAACAATTGAGAGAGCTGTGCACATAAATCATGATGCCATGATGCATAGCAACACCTTCCATTCATTGCATTGGGCTCATGCATGCATCTGCTAATTCAGGTGGATGTGTGCAATTCTTGCATGAACCCATGCCCTTCTGTATCACTGGTGTATTACCTTAAACCTCGACCCTGAACCCTAAGCCAGTGCTGCTCACCTTTTTGCAGGAAGATGAGCAACCTTCCATACCAACATCTTCACCGTGACCTGCATCACAAATGAACTTTTTAGAACAGCGGAGAACCTCTTGCCAGGTGGTGGCCATGCTATGCAGGTGGTTGCAGGTTCCACACACATCGTCCTGCAGCTTCTTTACTGTGATCTGCATGGAACTTTAAACTCGTTTGAGGCGAAGGGAAACTCCTTACCCGGTGGTGGCCATGCCCTGCAGGTGGCGGCAGGTTCCACATTCATCTTCCTAGTGCAGACCAAGGCCTTGAGTGGGGACGTGGATCTGTGAGTGGTGATCCCAGCCTAACCGTTGCGTCACTTTTTAACAGCAACATCATCTTTCCGCGCATACTCACATGCTTGAATGCACACAACACACAGACATCCACACTTTCAAACATGCAGCCCTCCCTGGAGGGGATTGTATGGAAGGAGCTGCAGATGGATCCACAGCATTTCACTTCAGGGTGTAGGGTTCAGGATAAAAACCCTCAACCCTAAACTAGGGGTGCATGGAAGGAGCTGCAGATCAGCAGATAGATTCACAGCATTTCTCTGTAGATTCTACAGGCTTCAGCACATTCAATGAGTGAAAATCCTAAAATAAACCAACTACTCACACCCACCCCCCACCCCCGTTTCCTGCTGCCTAAACCCTTAACCCTAAAACAAACCACCTGCCCCCCCCCCCCCATTCCTGCCGCCTAAACCCTCACCCTAAAATACACCAACTGCCCCCACCCCCCCACCCCTGTTTCCTACTGCATTAACCCTACACCCTAAAAACAACCTGCGTCCTGATGCATAAACCCTGAACCCTGCATGGCTACATACAAACCAACTGTTCCCCCTCCACACACCCGGTCTCCTGCTGCCTTAACCCTACACCCTAAAATAACCCGATTCCTGCCCCCCGTTTCCTGATGCATAAACCCTGAACCCTGCATGGCTACATACAAACCAACTGCCCCCCCCTCCACACACCCGGTTTCTTGCTGCCTTAAACCTACACTCTAAAATAACCCGATATCTGCCCCCCGTTTCCTGATGCATAAACCCTAAACCCTACATGGCTACATACAAACCTACTGCCCCCCCTCCACACACCCGGTTTCCTGCTGCCTAAACCCTAAGTCCCAAAGCCAAGAAAAAAGTGCTCCCACTCCCCTTTTTCTCCTGCTGCCTAAACCTTAAACCCTTAAGGCAATCCCATTGCTCCCCCTCCCCCCACCCCCCCGCCTGTCTCTTGCCACCTAAACCTTAAACCCTAAAAGCGACCCAATTGCTCCCACCCCTGCTCCCCTCCCGTCTCCTGCTGCCAGGTCCATAACTCTGCCTAATGGCAACGTGCTGCTGTCTAACCAGCGCATGGGGGAGCAAGTACTGTGGCTACCGGCAGCCAATTTGCTGCCGGGCACCTACACCATACGCGTCATGGGGTATGCGTACTGGACATACTATCAGGTCAGTGTGCAGGGCTGTGTTGACTAGCCCTACTGCATGATCTTCAGGTTTTAACCCTTAACCCTGCTTGACAATAGGCATACTCGCAGGCCAGTGTGAAGTGTGAAGTATATACAAATATACAAATAAGCAGGGTTGTACAATACGGCACGATACGGCATGATAGGGCACAGGTCAGGCACTGGGGCCGGATTGTACCACCAAGGAAGTTTATATGGCACGACACTACTGCACTATTCGGCATTGGTTAATCGGATTGCGCTACCATGAGGGGAAATGCTCATACTTAGACTCTAGGACGCATGATCTAGGGTTAATCCCTATTGCATATTTTTTTCGGATTTGAACCTGAAACAGGGATACAACCAGATTGGGGTTTAGGATTCACAGTCACACTCAAGGATGTTTGCTCCAGGGTTTTGCTGTTAAGGTCCAAGAGTACAGGGTTCAGGCCCAGGGATCAGAAAGAAGGAAAGAAAGCTACGCCCTACTAGGGCGTGGAGGTTAAGGAAGCAGCGCAGCTTAGGGCTGTAGCCACATCCGCGCCGCTACCGTTGAAATGCCTGGAAGGGTACAAGGTTCAGGTCTAAGGGTTCAGGTCCAAGGGTGCAGGTCCACGGGCTCAGGTCAAAGGCTTCAGGGAGCACTGTCCAGGGTGGTGGGTTTGTGATAGGGCTTTAAGGTAGCGGTGTCGACAATTGTCGTCCACTGATTTTCAATACGCTAGATCTTGCGCTCCAAATGATGAATTGAATTTGGGGTCTTCCAGGGGGGAGACATTTTCCTCACTAACTACAGCAACCTCAGTTGATAAATAATTTCATATGTGTGTTCAGTGTAAAGAGCCCCGCCTCGCTCTATCCTGTCTGTGTCTCCATGATATCTCTCGAATCATTATACACAGTCCATGTCATACCAAGGTGTCCCTCAGTACGTCTTGTACAGCCTCAGAACTAGTAGCATGGTAATTTACACAAACCTGGCCTTGCCAGCCTTTGAACCCGGGTTTGAAAGCCTCAACCCTGATGCCAACTTTATTTTGAACATTCAAACCCTGAATGCTGCCCCAAGGTCACGGTTCAAACCCAGAGCAGCGTCATGTTGGTTCCGAAGGAGCTGCCGGCATTGCAGGTGGGAAAGACTTGGCGACAGGTTTGAAGTGTTCCCGGTTATTACTGCATTAGGCGATCCGTAATGGCATTATCCCAAGCCTCACTTTTACGGGCCTGGTAGCGCATGTGCACGGCTACACCTTCCCTTGTTCTTAAGGACACCGTTTTTGTGGCAGCCCTAAACCCTCAACCTCGAAGATGAATGGTAATACCTCCCCTTGCGTTTGAGTGTCTGTCGTGGGATTCCCTTCTGCATGGCGGCATAACACTCATGCATGGAACATATCACTCCTTATGCAGCGGGTGCTGTGACTCACATGTCACACTTTGTCACGCATATGACATACGGGTGTGTCCGTATTCTACACGTCGACACTCACGGTTTGTATGATGCCACCCCACCACATTCAGGCGTTTGAGAGATTGTGTGACTTCAATGACACAACGGTGCCGGACATGTGCAATGTACTGCGAGCTGCGGTACAGCCAGGTCACTCAAGTGAGAGGGCAGAAGTGTAATGGTGTAATGTCTGGATTGGTGTGATGTGTGATGTCGTCTCTGCTGTGTTGGCAGGTCACAAGTAAAGCCTATGAATAGCTACCAGGCTAGATGCGCATTGGGCTGTTGAGCTTCATTGAATAACTTGCTCAAGTGCACACGTTGAACACGAAGCGTCCCCTGCTTGATGTGACACAGAACACTGGTCGTCACTAGAGATTGCACACATGGGGTTGACGGGGACAGCTGGCTACAAGGGCTCTCGCGGCAGGAAAACAAAACCCAATACCCTGAACCCTACAACTTTTGTTGCGGCAGTGACACTCTTTTTGGCACTCGAATTTCACACTTTCCATGCAGGATATTTATGCTGAATGGTTGATCAGGTGTAGGGTGTGCCTAAATGCGTATCACATGGTGCTCTGTCTGTGGACATGACTGGTATGCGTAAACATGCAGTACATCTGTTAGATGCCTCGTCCTTGTCACGCATAATGACGTCCACACTTTCTCTCTGTGTCGTCCACACTTTCTCACACTTCAGGCAAGGGGGTTAACTGATGACGTCTCTCCCACTCCCTCTTGATTTCAGTGTCCGACGATATCTGTTCTCAGCCTCCAAGTATGTGCGACTCAGACGGCCACCTGGTCAAGTTCGTGTTGATGGCTTCAGATATGGGGGGGAATGTGCAGGTGAGGGCTTGGTTGCATGTTAGTGCAATCCACCTGTACCTTTGCAGTATTATTCTGCATTGGTAGTACAGTTCGTCTAAACCTGTACCATATCATTCTACATTGGTAGTACAATCCGGCTTCACCTGTGCCGCATCGTGCTGCCTAGGGGGTTGGCTGAACATGCAATTCGTTTAGGTGTTTTTATAACAAAACTTGTGCGTCCATCTTAACACGTTTTTCATGACGACCAGTCAGTGTGATCAGGGCGTGCAGCGGAATCGGTGGTTGAGGGTTTGGGGGGAAGGCGAGCATGCATTCATGCTACGATGTGGAGGAACAGGGTTTTTGTGTAAGGATCACCAAAACCTGCCCTTCACATAGTGGAGGGGCGGGTTTGTTTTGGATGTGAGGGTCCGCCTCAGCTCTCCAGTGAGGAGCCGCGGCGTAACCTCCTCGAGTTCAATTTAGGTCCCAGACGGGAAGTGCGCAAAAGCCGCAAGGCGGGATATGTTGGCTTGGTCGCATATCCTCCATCTTCCGCTGTGACGTACACTGATTTACTTCAGGTCACTGGGCTTCACCTGTGCCACATGGTCCTGCCTAGGGGCTTGGCTGAACATGCAAGTCGTTAAGGTGTTACAGCAACAACCTTGTGCGTCAAATTTCAAACATTTTTCATGAGGACCAGTCCGTGTGATCAGGACGTGCAGCAGAATCGGTGTGGGGGCAGGCGAGCATTCGTGCTTCGACGCTGGCTTGGTCGCATATTTACTATCCTCCGCTGACGTGACGTACAGACTTGCACTGATTTTATTTCAGGTCACTGGACTGCCCTCGGAGCTTGCGCTGCTGCAGAGCTTAACAGCACTGGATCTGTCCACCAACTTTGTGTTGGGTGAGTTGGATCTGGCCATCAACTAGGTGCTGGTTAAGCGCTGGCCCTCTGGGAAAAGAGGGGGGGCGTTGTATTTTTGTTTTTAACTTGAACCCATCCACTCATTTTGGTTCGTTTTCTAGCAAATTTGAATGTCATGCATGTCATGGGCCTGCTGACTTCATCAAGTATGGATCCCAGGTTTGAGATAAAATCTGTTTCCAACAGTTTAAATTACTTCAGATTCCAATTTCGTATTTGAATCCGTTTGCCCATCAGCCCCCCCACCTTGGACACCATGGGCGTTTGATCCTCCTTGAAAACAGGATGTTTATGCACTTTTTTATTTGACTCTCCATCCATTCTGATCAGGGATCCTGATCTCTCTCTAGCGGTCACTTTAAGCAGCTTGGTCAGCCTTGTGTCGAAGATGCCTCTGCTCCAGCACTTGATCCTCCTTTTAAACAGGATTCGTGACTTGAATTTTCATTTGAATTGTATATCCATCCTGATACCACCCTTCAGACACCATGAGCAGCTTGGTCAGCCTAGTATCGAAGATGCCTCTGCTCCAGCACTTGATCCTCCTTTAAAACATGATTCCTTACTTGAATCTTCATATGAATTGAATATCCATCCTGATACCTTCCTCCGAACACCATGAGCAGCTTGGTCAGCCTTGTATCCAAGATGCCTCTGCTCCAGCATTTGATCCTCATTCAGTACAGGATGTCTGACTTCAGTTTTCATTTGAATTTGCATCCATCCTGATACCTCCCCTCAGACACCATGAGCAGCTTGGTCAGCCTTGTATCCAAGATGCCTCTGCTCCAGCATTTGATCCTCATTCAGTACAGGATGTCTGACTTCAGTTTTCATTTGAATTTGCATCCATCCTGATACCTCCCTTCAGACACCATGAGCAGCTTGGTCAGCCTTGTATCCAAGATGCCTCTGCTCCAGCATTTGATCCTCATTCAGTACAGGATGTCTGACTTCAGTTTTCATTTGAATTTGCATCCATCCTGATACCTCCCTTCAGACACCATGAGCAGCTTGGTCAGCCTTGTATCCAAGATGCCTCTGCTCCAGCATTTGATCCTCATTCAGGACAGGATCCAGGGACAGCTTGACTGCGCACTCTTCAACCACCCCAACTTAACGGTGAGGGGCAGTCAGGGGGCTATAGATTTTTGTTGCCAAAACCGGAACAAAAATACCAGGTGAGGGGCCTGCAGCAAAAATTGCCAAAACCGAGATACCAGGGGGCTGTAGCAAAATTATTGTTTGGGTCCCGTCGGGTGAAAGGTGGATAGGGGAGGGTTGTCTGTGGGAACCTACGGGATGGGGGAACCTACGGGATGGGGGGGAGTAAATCCACCTATGATGGGGCACCCTCCCCTGAGTACCCATCATGTGAGGAGAATATAAGGGGCATGGAGGGGAGGTAAATGGAGAGGGCATGTGTTGGAGGGGGGGGGGGGGCAGAAACAGTTTGGCGGGGCAATCAGGGCAGAGGAGACTGCTTGCAGGGGCACAAAGGAGCACTGGCCTTTACCGCCGGGGAGGGGGGCAGAGGGGGCGGGGCCCTTGGTCTACACCTTGATATACCCCGATAACAGCCTGTATGTGTGGTGAGAAAGGGACATATAAGTGTGAATTCCATCCACTTCACAGAGCACATGCTGCCTCATCGGTCATTTCTGCCCCCCAGGCAATCCCTGTTCATACCTGTCCTCCGCATCATACCTTCAAACCATTGTCCATACCTGCCCTCCGTTCGACACTCTCATGCTCAAGTTTATGCCTGTCCCCCACTGCCTCTCCAGGTCATATACCTAAACAATGGCAATCTGCTATTAGGCTCTCTCCCTTCATGCATTTTTGCGTCACCTACGCTGGTGCAGTTGTCCCTCTCCGGTAAGACAAACATGATTTCCAGCATTGCTGCAGCTGTCTCTATCTCGTCAGGCCGTTTGATTTCAAATCTAGCTTCAGAGCTCGGTAGCAGGTGGTGCACCCAGACAGGCTGCAGGGTTTATGCGAGTACCATATTCGGGATTATGAATGTTCCGTGGGGCAATGACAGGGGTTGTATGGATACTGTGTCCCCAAACAACATGCGGAGACACACCAGCGGCAGGGGACGAGTGTCTACTGAGACAGAGGCATGGGCATATGTTTCCAAAGATAGCATGTGTCCAATTATGGCACGTGTGTCCAGACAGGGCACCTGTCCCCACAGATGGAATGTGTCTCCACAGACGGCACGCAAACATTCACATCATGGACAAGTTTAGGAAACTCACTGCTATCCCCCCCCAACCTTCAAAATATGCAATTCATTAAAAATGCTTGAGGTGTGAGAAAGTGTGGACGGTGCTGGGGGCGGGGTCAGAGTTTCCCCATGATGCGTCCCCTGGATGCTTTCTGATGGATGCTTGAGGATGCTTAAGCTTTCTTTTTAGATCAAAAGGATGTACTGCAGCTGAGTGAGTGAGAGCAGGGGGGAGCCCCCTTGATGCCTGATCCAGTCATTGAGGAAGTGGATGTTTGACACATTATATAGTAGTAGCATGAACGCGCCTGAGATTCATGCACTGTGTCTGACACCATACTAGTGACTCAGGTGTGCCGTAAAAGTGACTCAGGTGTACCATAAAAGTGACTCAGGAGTACCATAAAAGTGACTTAGGTGTACCGTAAAAGTGACTCAAGTGTACCATACAAGTGACTCAAGTGTACCGTAAGACGGCGCGTTACACCGTAAAACATTAAAATGTTGACTGAAGCACCGTACAAGGTTTGTGGCACAGTCAAACGGCCAACCGTCATCATCGTAGATCACCCAGCACAGCTCGTGCAGCACTTTTAAGCGAACCCTCTCTTTCTTCTGCAGGGAGAAGTTTCATCCTGGATAAAGGATATGAGGTTTAAACCTGTACCCCACTACCCCTTACCTTGAGCTGACTTGCTAGATGTGTAACCTGGTCAACTGGTGTTCCTGTTTGTTCTCTGGTGACTGCTTCAGTTTTCGTTTTAGTTTCCTCCCGGTTTGCTCTGCCTGGCCCTTTCGCTGAAGTCTGTGGGTGGTTGTGTCAACTTTGTTACAACAACTGGGGACTGCCAGCCAGGGTGGCGGACGAAACCCCTTTTTCTTGTGGCCTGCAGGATGGTCATATTCAGGGGCTCCCCTGGTTACATTCACTGCATTTTCCTTGCTTTGCCTGTCTCATTGTCAGCACTGCATTTTCACATTCTGACTCCTCACCCTGTCACACAGATAATTCCTTCTCTGGCACAATTCCGCCGTTTCCAAAGGTCAGAAGGGCTGGGCAGGAATTGATTCTAGATATCGCGTGATTCCTGCAGCGCAAGCCTCTGCCCATTTACGAGTGTTTCTCTCCCGCTGGATTGTGCCTTGCTTTTGCCACACATCCTCAAACTCTGGTCAGCGGCAATGTCTTAATTTATGTACCTGTATCTCACAGGATGGCACGTCGTCTCCTCTCAGCCTTCTTGACTTGTCTGGATCCAGCAGTGCGGGAGGCAGAGGGGCAGGGGGGCTGTACGGATCTGTCCCCTCAAGCATCCGAGGCTTGACTGGCCTGTCATATCTGGATATTTCAAATAATCAATTGACAGGCAGGTACAGGGAGTAGGATGGGAGGATTAAGTGCTAAGCAGGAGGGTAGGTATGAAGAGGGGTGTGGAGAGGGCTATGAAGAGGGGTGTGGACACGCAGGAATTTGACCCCTCCAAACCCAGAACTGGGGCAGTGCGTCATGGATCGTGCAGCGACACCTTGTATCAGCCTGCATGTTTAATGTGCTTCAAAACAAATATTCCGCACATATTATTTGTTTCAAACTCTGCGGGCACACAAATGACATTTGTTTTCAATCTGTGGATATTTTTCAAATCTGTGGATCTATGAAGCCTGGTCATTGATTGAAATTCAAACAAGGGAATTCAATTCAGCAGATTTTAAACTGTGCCCTGGAGCATAACAATTTGGGCACTGCTTTTCAAATCTTTTGGCAACTGTGCAGGAACCCTCCCGGATCTATCCACAATGCTGCTGTCCTTGTCAGCGGGCAACAACCGTCTCAATGGCACCATTCCCCAGAGCGTTGGCAGAACTCTTCAGATGCGAACACTGGATCTTGGAACGAACATGCTCACAGGCAGCATTCCACAGCGTGAGTCAGCAGGTCGTGCACCTAGTTCAAATTTGGCATTGGATATATTAACCCAGTAAAGGGCCTTTATTCTTAAGCCTGTCAAGCCCAAATATGGAGCTACTCAATCCTCCTGTTTTTCGATTTGTTAAACGGACTCGAATCAGGCACAGACTGCCCTTCAGTCCCTGTTCAGCGCCTGCCAAACCAAACCTTATGACCATTCCTCCCGGTCCCCCCACCCTCACCTGCCTGCAGGCCTTATTTACGCGGCTGCCCTCGAATCCCTCAACCTGTCCAGCAACATGTTCAGCGGCCGTGTCGACTTCCTGTGGGGAAACCAAGGCCTGAAGCAAGTCGATCTCTCCAACAATCAGCTCACAGGTAACCGCCTTCATAGGGGTACGTCACAAGTGCCTGGTCCTCCATGCTTGCAAGATCTAGGCTGAGGACCCAGCAAATGAAAGCACTTAGTGAACAGCAAACAACATTTGCATGCCCTGAACGGTAATAGATGTGATTTCGGCCCAGGCTGCGCTGTTTCCTTAAATCTCACGCCCCCCACGGGGCATAGCTTTCTTTCTTTCTTTGCATGCCCTGATTCTGCCTCCCCTGCCTCCCCTGCCCCCCCCTGCCTGTCTCATTCCTACCCAGGCCCCATTCCCTACTACCTGGCACGGCTGTCCAACTTGAGGGTCATGAACCTGGGTGGCAACAAGTGAGTCATGGAATGAATTTGAATGTAGGTTCTGACCGGAGCTGTTTCTTTACCCTCTACTCTCATGTCCCTTGGGGGGCGTAGTTTTTCTGTCTCTCTTTCCCGCTTTCTATGGCAAGAAGTGAGTAACGGTAGGGATGCGGCTTGGTCTTCAAGCGTAAGCCGCGCTCCACCCCTCAACTGTCATGCCCCTTGAGGTCCCGCAGTGTATTCATTTATTTATGGGTGAAATCAAGTGAGAACTCTTGGTGGAACTTCAGATTTAAAAGTTTCGTACGATAGTGATGGCCGCCTCTTCTGTAACATATGCGTCAGGGTTACCCAGGACGACCGTTTGGGCCCAAATTCCGTACCGTTTACCGTACCTTGCTGCACCGTTTAACCAGACCGTACCGTGTTTAAACACCGTATCGGCCATTTCCTTACCAGTCCGGCTATTTCGACTGTACCGTATCCGTATCCACACCTTGCCGTTGGACTGTACCGTATCTCCCTACCGGGTAACCATGATATGCGTCACTCAGCTGTCCCTTTTTTGCCGGATGGCCGCCTCTCTATCTATCTCTCCCCGCAGGATGAGCGGAGATCTCGCCCTCCTAGCCGGGACCGACAGCAGCCAGCTTCCCGCTAACAGCCTCACGGTGTTCAACCTGTCAGGCAATGCATTGATCAACGGGCTGCCGGAATCACTCAAGGTGCGCATCTGGGAACTGAAGGCCAACCCTCAGATTTGTTTTTTGAAAGAGAGCGGAAGAGGAAGTATTGCGCCTTGTATTCAAATGGCCTCAGGTCCCGAGCGCCTTCTTGGCTCAGGGTTCGGGTTTTGGCCCTAAAACCTAGGGTTCGGGTGTAGGGCCCTAAAACCTAGGGTTCAGGGTGAAGGCCCTAAAACCCTGATCCTTTCACCCTTAACTACTTTACGCCCCTCATCCACCTGCTCATACAGGATCTCCTATTTTTTACGTACGTCCCTCCCATCCCCGATGCCTCCAAGGCTCCTGATCCTCAAGCCACTCCGCCCGTCAGCGTCTTTGATGTCCAGGTGATGCGGTAACGGCGCGGATGTGGCTCCGGCCCAGGCTGCGCTACTTCCTTAACTCTCACGCCCCCCACAGGGTGTATCTTTCTTTCTTCCTGTCCAGGTGATGTGCATCATGGATTTGTCCCTGTAAGGGATGAGTGCATAACTCTGCAAACTAGGAGGGCGGGGCGGGGGCGCAATTAGCGGTTCCGGGGTGTGGATTTTTTTCAGGGCGCATGTCCTGCAAATGTGAAGCTAGGAAAGGGAAGATGTTATTACCCGCTGCTTGTTGGCGCAAGGTTGAACCAGGCGAACGCGGATTCGGTGCCCCCTAGATACAGCCCTGCGGCGAACTGTGGTACGTGAGTACGATAGCCGGGTTTTGTTTATTGCATGCAGTAAAATATGTACAAAGTTAAACAAAGCATAATGAATATGAACCTAAAGCCAGCCATCTGGCTCAGCGGCTTACTTGATGGATCTCGCTACGAACTGTCATGCAAATTGCATTCAGTTCTGTGCTGGATGCACTTTGCCCCCCTGATTCTGCTTCCCTGCTGGCCTGACACACTCAGGGTACTGGCCTGAACATGAACTCCTTGTGAACATGACCTCCCCCTTGTGAACATGAACATGAACATTGAACATGACCTCCCCCTGATTCTGCTTCCCTGCTGACACGCTCAGGGTACTGGCCTGAACATGACCTTCCCCATGTGGCTACTGGACGCACTCGGCGGATTGTACAATGCATCTCAAGGCTACACATCGCAAATCAAGGTCAGCCTTTATGGACGACCTGCCCAATGGGCACAGCACCTTCAAACTCGTTTATATTATTATCTATGGTATTATTGCCCTTGAGGAATACTTTCATGTGTATTGGTATGAAGCCCGCGGCCTAATAAAAAGCCAGATGATTAAGCTCTGTGCTAGGAGCTGGGATGATGTCAATTCAGATAAATCACTCTCAAGGGATCGACTTAGGTGTGCGGTGTCTATGTTGAGATATGTCGTTCCCTACTTCCCTCTGCTCCCCCCCACGTGTGCGGTGTCTGTGTAGAGATGCATCGTCCCCTCTGCCCCCCTCCCCCACAGGTGAATCTGTATGCAGGGAACACGATCCGATGCCCTGAGCGCGCCGCTGCTAGCTCTTTCAAGGACTACTACTTCAACGTCCAACAGGCCTTTGGCCTCATATGCCAGGTGAGGGTGCAACCTCGTAACCCTCGGTCCAGTGAGCGCACTTTCAAATACCCACCATCACACTTGTCACTCTCGTGTGCCTCAACTATTGTCTTCCCTTTACTTTCGAACTTGACAGTTGGATGCCCACACACACAGCCAAGCCTGTTTGAGCAGGGTTCCCCAGAGGTCTGACTTGAATAAGATGTCACTCTTCTTCCTCCCCCTGCTTGACTGCCCATTCCCCTTGCTCCTCGCACAGCCCGCCACTGGAGGAGCTTCAGTAAATTTGACCACAGCCCTGGGCTTCGACGCACTGTCGCCCTCTCGAGTGGCTTCGAATGCCAATCCGGTCCCGGCTCCGAAATCCAAGGCCGGTGTCATTGCCGGGGCAGTGGTGGGCGTCCTAGTGGGCGTGGCGGTCTTATCAGGACTTGGATACTGGTTGTACAGGAGGCGCAAGGATCGCCACAACAGGTGAGAATATGGGAAGGGGGAGAGGGGGTGTGAATCCAGGTGAGGATATGGGTTGAGCACAGGGGGGGTGAGAGACGATGTGAATCAAGGTGTGGGCTGAGCCAGGGGGTGATCTTGCCGGTGGGATACAGCAGGTGCAGTCCTCTGCCTAGATGATGGAAGCGTGGAGGGCCAGGCGTTAGGGTACCCCTATGAAGGGCGAAGATTGCCACATTGGCCGCGGCTGCCCGCGCACTATTTCTGACTGAGCGTGTGGGTCGGTTGTCGCTCTTGTTTGGTGTGGTCCTGGCTTAGCCTCAAAAGCCTTAATTGAATTCAAATGCTTGCAGGTCTGACGACAGCCGCAACGTGCCCTTGACTTTCAACTCGTTGTATGCGCCATCAGTCACCATGCCCGAGGCGGGCGGCGGATTTACGAGGCCCAATCTGTACGAGGGACCCAGTGCCAATGGGAATGGGGGCATGGCAAATAGCAGAGCCATGCACAGGCGTGCTGTTTGAGCGGCGACAGTGAACATAATGACTTCGAATATTTGTTTGCTAGCGAGAGCCGAGAGTTGACCCTTCTCTAGCATTCTGGTTTGGTTAATCACATAGTGTGGTGTATGTTATTGGAATATCCATGTCCTCCCCCCGTTAACCTGTCTAGGTTTTAGAATACCGGCATACCACCCATTTGGTTGCGGCAGAATGCTAGAGAGGGGTCATCACTCGCCACCCATGGCAGCTAGTTTCGGTAAAAGAAACTTAAAGCAAGAGGAGACAGGAAAGTTGTAAATGGAGGAGACAGGGTAAATAAGGACTACCGTAAATAATGACTAAAGAGGAAATGAAAATAACTTTCAAAGAGAAGGAACACAAATTGCCCTCTTCAATGTCTACCACTTTGTCCACACAGGCCAAAGCCTCCTACACATGCCTGCCAGGGTTAGAACACGCCACACGATTTTCGCTATCCCCCTGTCTACATCGCCGGGTTCCATGTTCCTGGCCCTCTCACAAAGGAGGGTGGCATGGCTACACAATAATCATGGCCGTTGTTACGCAGAATTCTGCCAATGACACTGCCATTGCCATATCCGCCGCTGACGCTGTTACCGCGGCTTCTATGACCGAGGCCACTACCCTTCAGGTAGCCTTCGCCACAACGTTCCAGTACAATGCTCCTGACGTTCCCGCTGCAGTGCTGCACTCATTACGAAATACTAATACGGGCCTTCTGAGCTTTCTAGTGCTAGAAAGCCCCCCTCTGCCGAGCTTTCTCACTCACCGTACTTACAGTTGACCGTTGACCATGCAATGGGGGTCGTTGGAAAGCCATGGTCCGACCATAGGCAGTGAGATCTTCATATCACGCAGTTTTCTCGGGGGTGACATGTTGTTTGCAAAATATGATTTTGTGAAATCTACGAAATCCGCATTGTTTGGCTCTGTACCTCAGTCACCGTTGGGCCAAAAAGCATTTTAAGACCAGATATGAAGAGCTCTCATCAAGCTCCGTCATTTTCGAGGATGGGTGTTTCTAGTTGTTTTTTGCTCCCCCCCCTCGCAACAGCGTCCACGAAAGCAAGTTTGGAAAGGTGCATACCTGCTGGGCCCTGCTGAATGCTCGGTCGCCGGGGCTTGGTATGGAATGACCGGACTCAATTCCAGCTACCAAGCACAGCCTGGGCCCTGGTGCAGCCATGCCATCCTCCTTTGTTAATGACGTTACAACTCTGGGCCATGCTGAAAGTAAGCGCGGCCACGTCGGCAAACAAAAAGACAGCTAGGAAAGGCAAGGGAGAAGGAATAGGAGGAAAGAAAGGATAGTCAGTTCACTCACCAAACAACAAGAACAAGAACACAAAGATCGGGCAAACCGTATCTCCTGCTGCTGAAGAGACTTGCTTTAAAAAAACCAGCTACAAGTTGCACAAAACCAGGGCCTCCCAGAGGCCGTCACAACACAAAGAAAAAAACGCAAACAAGTCACACTGCAAACTGTGTTGTGGGTTTTACTTCCTTCTGATACACTGCCGGCCCTCTTGCACCTTCTCCCTCAATAACCGCAGATACCGAGGCTACCCAACAGGCGTCAACGTCGTCCCTTTACCCTAAGCCCTCCCTGATGATTGCCGGCTACACCTAAACCCTGAACCCCTCCTGACCTGTCCTGGCTACCCATCAACCCTCCCCGACCGGTGCCAGTTACGCATCAACCCTAACCCCTCCTTCACCGCCGCTGACGTCACCAAAATCTCCCCTAACTGCTGCTGACTACATCGCCTAAACCACTCTCTGGCCGATATTATGCACGAACCCTTCCTCACCGCTGCTGGCTTAAAAAAACAAAAAACATACACCCTCCCTGACTTCCACTTGCGCATTGATCCTACTCCCTCCCCGACTGCTACCTGCAACGCTGGACCATAATCCTCCTTAGACACTGCTGGCTATGCTCACAACCTCAGCCCTCTCTGACAACCGCTAGGCCTGCACCCTACCCCTTACTCTGCTGCACCTTAACCCTCAACCCTACTCTGCTTCACCTTCATCCGTAAACCTCCTTTGCTGCACCTTCACCCTTAACCCTACTCTGCTGCACCTTCATCCTTAACCCAACTCTGCTGCACCTTCACCCTAAACCCTACTCAGCTGCACCTTATATCAATTCTGCAGCTTCCTCCAGAGCAACATTAAACTGCGCAATTGCAACCTCACGCTCCCTGCCAATCACCTTACACCTCTGGGCCCTCCTCCATGTGCACCGTATTGCCCTCAACCAGGCCTAGCACCTCCTCCATTCCAAAAGGACCAGATGATTGTGGCCTTAGTGGCCTCATCGAGTCAGGTCTGCAGCCCACACTTTGCCACACAAATATTTTCATTTCAGCTCGGTTTAATAGCACGTCAGCTTCATCATGGCGGCATGGCCTACAGGCAGGCTACAGCCGTGGGGGCCTGTTGCGGCACCAGTGTTCCTCTTTTCGGCTACGAGTCTACCTTCGGCCCTCGGCCGCCAAAGGCCTGATTAGGAGCAAGCCAGCACCGGCCTACGAATGTTGCCCCAGGCAATTTGGCTGGCCACAACTGGGGCCTCTGGCCAGAGGCCAGAGTGTAGCTGACATGTCGCTGATTCATGAAAAAACAAACAATGTCGACAAGCACTACTGCTTCGGCCACCAGCCACTGGTCAATTCAGTCCCCATCTGCCCAGTAGAGGCCACCTAATGGCCTGCCAAAGGTGGCCTGGCGCATGTTAAGACAAATGCCAGATGTGAGGCTTCATCTAGTCAGGATTGCAGTCCTCGCTGTGCCTCATGATCGGGCCTCCCATGCTAATCTGTGCGCCATGCGCTACTCCACACTGGCGTAAACGAAAGTGTAGGGAAACTTGGAACTGTTGGGACCATTGGTAGTGCAACCATGGTCTGGAAACAGGGCATGCCATCAGCCCATCACATCATGGCATGACTACCAGGTGCGTGCTGAGTTACTACCAGTCGACCAGTCGTCACGTACAGAGTCACCGGAATTCATAACCATGCATACATTCAGACAGCATATTGGTAAAACAGTGCTGCCCTTTGGTAATTCGTGGTCCGTCGTTGGGTTCAAAAGTCCGAGATCGTCGAGCCTGGCTCTTCTACTGCAGCGTTCGGCCGAGTTAGCGAGGTGCTTCTGAGCTACTTCCATTTGCTATTTTTCGGCCTCCAGCTCTCACCTCGGTGCGTAGATACGATCAAGCCTCTTCACCCTTGCCCCCAGGCTTCCTCCATGGTTCAGTCGGAGACGTCGCATGCATTGTCCAAAAAGGTTGGCTCGTGAGGGTCGAAAGGTCACTATCAAACATTTATAACTGCAGTAAGCTATCCTGGATGAAACATTTCCGGAGCCGCTGCACTCTCATCAGCCAATAGAAATGCCCCCAATCCCCTGCCCCCAATTCCCAATCTACAAATTTGTGTATGCTCGGGTTATTTAAGGCACAGAATTTTGCGCTCAGGGGAGGGTGTGCACACCAGTGTGTCACCCAGTGGATCTCCCTTGGGTTAAATTTCGTCCTTTACACCAGCGGGCTACGATGCAGGTTGTGGGAAGGTGGGGGAAGCTGACGTATTATGGGTAGGAAACAGTTGTCCAACCACTTCCCAACCACCCGCCTCCAGCCCTACTATTGCATTACCAACCCTCTCATCACGCACGCCTAACGTGCACTTATCAAGAGTCTACGCCCAAGAATACCGACTCTACCACGCCCCTCCTTTCTTCCCGACTGCTCCAGCATCCGCTCTTCATTCCTACAAGGTCAAGTCCTTCGTTCGTGAATTGCTCATCGATCCAGGAGACGGCAGACAGCCAGACATGGATCCGCCGTCGACCGACATGTCCGAACCTTGGACGCACGTGCCGCAGGTAGTCGGGGCCATGCAGGGTTCTTCGGTGCATCCTTTCAAATACTCTTCACCATCGCTGCTGCCTGCGTCCAGCGCTTGACAGCTAGCATAGCACAATACTCGCGATGGCGGTACAAAAAAAAGGAGCACGCCGGCTTCTGCCTTCTCGAGCAAGCCTCGGTGTCAACTGACGAATTCGAATTCGTCTGACCCAACACTAACGGCAATTGACAAATCGCTCCTTGCCCCCTGCCCTCTTGTGAATTGTCCCCTTTTGCCCCGCACCACATTCCCCTGCCTATTCGGCAGGTAGTACCTGCCATGCCCCCTGTAGCCTCCTAGCCCTCCAGCCCCTCCTTGCCACCTCATCACCCTTCATGAGTTGCCCCCTTATCATACACCACGCACCTTACTCTCATTCCCCCCCCCGATATGCAGATATTCTGAAATCAAGACGACTGATTGGTCATCTACGCGAAGCCCCCAATCCCCCACACCCTACCCCATAGTCCCATACCTCCCGACTCCCGTACCCCCCCATCACCACATTCTTACCTCCCGTACCTCCCCGCTACCACCACATACCCACACAGGGAAACCATCACCCGAGAGTCATCCCAGCCTACACTTAACAGGATGAGCCTTACCGCCTGATGCTGGCCTGTGCCCACCACTGACCCCTCTCCTGTTTTACCTTCCCTATCCTGACACAGGGGAACCATCACCCGATGGGCAGCCCTGATATTCTCAAGAGTCTCGAGGCCTCTGCTGCAATGTTTCCTTAACCCTAACGCCCTTTCGGATCTTAGTTAATATATGTCTTCCCTTCCTGCCGTCCATACCCTGATCACACAGGGAAACCATCATCCTCTGGGCGGCCAAGACCTCCTCTTTAAAGGCTGAGTCTAGCCGCCTGATGCTGGACTGCGCCTACTACCCCCTGCTACTACTGACCCCTCAAGTATTTCACCGTCCCCATCCTGACACAGGGAAACCATCATCCTATGGGCAGCCCTGATATCCTCAGGAGTCTCGAGGCCTGCTGGAATGAGAATGATCTGAATGCCAGGTGAGAGAAACACGCATGCCAGCCGGGCAAACGTCAGTTACACGTCAGCTACACGTCAGCTACATGTCAGCTACACGTCAGCTACATGTTAGCTACACACCAGTTGCCCTCACGGTACATACTGCCCTATGGCTGGGACAGCTTGCGGAATGAAAATGAGACCCTCCTCTCAGAAAGAAAGAAAGAAAGCTACGCCCTATTAGGGAGTGGAGGTTGAGGAAACAACGCAGCTCATCTCAGCCTTGTGTGACTCTGCCCACCCTTGTGTAACCTGATGTTCACCCTTGTGTGACTTTCCTGTCAGCCTTGTGAAACCATCTGCCCTCCCTTGTGTGAACACCTTCCCACTCTTGTGTGAACATCCTCCCACCCTCTTGGCAGGCATCAGCAGGTTGCCTCTTACTTCCCGACTGCCTTGGGTGTGGACGACTTCATCGCACGCGTGGAGGTGCTGCTAAGCGGGTTTGGTTTCACGGGTGACAACAGCATTGGTGGGTGGCAGTACATGTGTGGGAAGGACAGTACACATACGAGGGTAGTCTTTAGAAAGTTTGGAGATCTATTCTGCTCAGTGGCTTTAGCTTGACCGGAGAATTAAATAAATAAATAAAGATATACGGCTTAGGGCATGGAATAAGGAAGGCACCCATTCGGCCGTAGCACTGGGTAAGGTACCGTCTAACTTCGTGTGCAGGTTGACGGCACCCGAGAATCCCAGATGTTTGCCATCCCTTATCCATCATGGTTTTACTGTGACAGACACGTGTCGTAGATCCAGAGGTACAACCATGTGCCCCTTTGAGGGATAGTAATAACCGCCATCACCGGGAGCTGAACCCCAATCACCTGCATTGTCACGACAGCTGACCTGAAACTGCCTGGTGGCCCCTGTACCATTATACCACTTTGCTTCACCGGAGAAACATGCATCCCTTGGTCTGTGGTAGTATATGTGTGTGGAGAGAAATACTTAAGTCAGCCTAGCAAGGGTGCAAAACCTGAACAACCATGAACGGCGATCATGATCCACTCAACCTCCAAACACTAATTATTAAAGCATGTTACCTGAATCGTAACCTGCAGCCCTTTGCAGCCGCCATGACCAGCCTACGTCGCCATGAGTTCACCGCCATACCCATCGTTCAGATTTGAGGGGGATTTTGAGGCTCCTTCAAACTGAACCCTAAACCCTTGCCCCTTGACCCTAACCCCTGAACATTAAACCCTAGCCCCTAGCCTCTTAACCTTATCACAGCCAGACCAACAGTTATCCTAAACCCTAAACCCTCACCCTCTCCTGCAGCCATGACCAACCTCTGTCGTGATGAGTCGACCACCATTCTCAAGGATAAAATTGAGGGTGTCTTCGGCGGCTCCTTTAACACCAATGGCTTAGGAGCGGTCCTGACATGTGGTCTGACAGGCATGAAGGCTGGGCTCAGCCACAGCCCTACCACGGTGAGGAAGAAAGCCTTAATCCACGTACCTTAATCCACACTCAAGTAATTATTAATCTATTGAAAGCTGTGTCCTGATGTGAGAAGTTAAAGGTGAATTCACCGGCTGACGGGTACTGATGAGCATGGCAGGCATGGAGGCTGGGCTCAGCCACGGTATGGAAACAAGTTTGAAATACCGGCCAATCCTGTGAGGGCGTGAGGGATAAGGAACCTGCGCAGCCTGGGCTGAAGCCACGTCCGCTCATGAGGCCACCCGGTGGTAGCAAGCAGGGGCTGATGAGCATGATGGGCATGAAGGCTGGGCTCAGCCCTACAGCCCTACCACGGTGAGGAAGAGAGGACGCTTGATCATGATGATAGGAGTACATTATGAGTTCAGGGGGGGTGATGAGCATGATAGGCATGCAGGCTGGTCTCAGCCACAGCCCTACCGGGGCGTGGAAGAAAGATTGAAACTACCAGTAAGTCCTGTACTCCTGTGGGGGGCGTGAGGGGTAAGGAACCTGCACAGTCTGGGCCGAAGCCACGTCCGCTCATGAGGCCACCGGGTAGTAGCGAGCAGGGGGTAGTGAGCGTGACAGCATTGTATCTCTATTCGGCTACAAGTCCACCTTCAGCAGGCCGCCCTGCGGCCGCCGAAGCGGGTCTCAGCCACTGCCCCACAGAGAGATCGACAATGACTCAGTTGCGATGACTGGCCTGATTATATGAGCGGACTGATTCTGAGGGCCACATGGTTATGTTAAACGTGGTCAGCCCAGCGATACCTGTCCTGGGTTAAAGGTGTAGGGTTTAACACTCAACCCTGAACCCCACACCCGTATGGTAATGGCAGCCCAGTGATACCTGTCTTGGTGGCTCCTACTGGCAGTGACTGCCCCCTGTCCCCCCTTCCTCTACCCTGCTCCCCTTCCCCTCCCTTCCCCTCCACTTCTTCCTCCCCCCTCACTTTTCCCTTTCCCCAGTAGATGCTGACACCAGACCCCCCCCCTACTCCTCCAACCTTCCTACTTCAACTCTCCCTCGTCCACTCTCTCTCCCCCACCTTCTCGCTCTTAACAGCCCCTTCCCCCCCTCCCTTGCTTGTAGTCCTCCCCTGATCCAGCCTACCCCGCCCCTCCCCCCTCGCCCCTGATTGCAGTCCGGCCGGGAGCGCTACGTCTTTTTCTCCTTCCCGCACATTGCCATTGACAGCCAGGTAGGTGGCTCATTCATTATTGATATATAAAACAGCTCCTGAAATTTTGGTACTTATTGAGGTCTGCCCCGCACATGGCCATTGACAGCCAGGAGGGTGAAGATCTAAATATATGTGTGTGCAAGATTTAAGTAAGATGTGCATGTATATATAGTATATAGTATCTAAACCGGTATAGAAGTAACATTTGCTCTGCCCTGAACCCTCCTGACAGGGTGTGGTGGGGTCCATCTGCCGCCCAGTCAGGGTGATGAAGTCTTGCGTCTCCTGTCTCCTGTCTCCTCTCCTGAACCCTTAACCCTAAACCCTCCCTACAGGGTGTGGTGGGATCCATCTACCGTCCGGGTAGGGCAATGAAGTCTTGCGCTTGTGGAGCGCTGCAGAAATGTCTGGGGGAGTTCCAGGAGCAGGGATATGAGGAGAACTGCAAAGTGCCAGGTGATCAACGTTATTGTTTAATGGAAACCCAGTGACCTTAAACCTGAATCCGTCATCTCAAAACCCTTAAACTGAAAAGGCGTTGTTTGCCCTCGGTTTTACCTCGAAAGGAAATGCCCGGTGGAGTTTCTGGAACAGGGATACCTGAGGAGAACTGCAAAGCGCCAGATGATCAGCATTTGTTTGACTTATGACACTTTAACCTTAAACCCTCGACCCTGGACTGTGTCCTTGAACTCTTAACCCTGATCCCCAGTAAAACATCGATCACCACGTAATGAAATGTGCGGTGGAAGTGTTGGAAAACGACTTTGAGGAGAACTGCAAAGTGCAAGTGCGTGGTTATTCACGTAAATTTGTTGGACTGAACCGTTTAACCTTTCAACCTGAACCCGTACATTCAAACCCTACAATTTCAAAAGTCACTCTGTTACCAGCACATTGAAATAAATTGCCTGATAGCGTTCCAGGGACTGGGCTGTGAACATAACTGCAAAGTGGCAGGTGATCAGCGTTGATTGGTTTCATGAAACACTTCAGAGATGTTTTGTCACATCGGAATATAATGCTGGGTGGATTCAAGTCCTGCCGTGCCCCACCCTACCCTTCCCCATTCCATCCCATCCCGCCCTGACCTGACCTGACCTGCCCACCCTGTGCCGCCACGTTCATTCTATCCCGCCCACCCTGTACTGCCACCTTCACTCCATCCCGCCGACCCTGTACCACCACCTTCACCTTATCCCGCCCACCCTGTACCGCCACCTTCACTCCATCGCGCCGAAGGCGCCCACCCTGTGCCGCCACGTTCATTCTATCCCGCCCACCCTGTACTGCCACCTTCACTCCATCCCGCCGACCCTGTACCACCACCTTCACCTTATCCCGCCCACCCTGTACCGCCACCTTCACTCCATCGCGCCGAAGGCGCCCATCCTGTGCCGCCACGTTCATTCTATCCCGCCCACCCTGTACTGCCACCTTCACTCCATCCCGCCCACCCCGTACTGCCACGTTCACTCCGCCACTCATGCTCTTCCCTGCCCCACCCTGCGGCGCCCCATTTCGCTCCACCCCATACTGCCACGTTCAATCCACCACGCAACGCTCTTCCCCGCCCCACCCTGCCGCGCCCCACTCGGCTCCCTTCCACCTGCCCTGTCCTACCCTGCATCGCCCCACCCCACCCCATCCCATCCTGCCCCACCCTGATCCGCTCCGCCCCACTCCACTCCACCCCCAGCCCCGCACGGCCCCTCCCTACCGCACCCCAACCCACCCTACTCAACCCGTCCTACCCTACTCCATCCTGCTCCGCACTGCCCCGTCCCACCCTGTCCCACCCCAGCCCATCCCGCCCCGCCCCGACCACCCCACACCATCCCCCTTTGCCTCACTCCATACCACCCCGTCCCGCTCTGCCCCGCCCACCCCGTCCTGTCCCGCCGACCTCCCCACCCGCCCTGTCCTGCCCTGTCCCACCCTGTACCGTCACACCTCAACTAACCCATCCCACCCCACCCCGCCCACCTGCGCCCACCCTACATCACCTCAGCTCAGCCCCTACCACGCCGCCCTGCCTCTCTCCTCTTCACCCTATCTCATCCCGCTCATCTAGTCCCGGCCCGCCCACATCATAACGCCCCATCGCACTCCACCCCACCGCGCCCCATCCCATCCCACCCCACCACTCCCCAGCCCACCCCACCACAGCCCACCCCACCACAGCCCATCCCACCCCATCCCACCCCATCCCACCCCACCACTCCCCAGCCCACCCCGCCCTACCCCGCCTCACCCCACCCCATCCCGCCCTACCCTGCCCCATCCCACCCCACCCCATCCTGCACCGTCCCGCCCCTCTCTTAACAGGCCAGCATGACCCGCTGGACCCCGAGTACTCGATCCTCAAGCAGCGCCTAGCCCGCCGGCTACGCTACGAGCGGGCCGACACGTCTAAGCTCACCTTGCCTTCCCTGACAGCGCTAGCTGAGCGCACCATCACAAATGTGGGTCAGGGTGACTGGACCAAAGGGTTGGAAAATTAAAGGATTAAGTAGTAGGCGAAAGGGTTGGAGAGTTAAGATTAATTAGTGGGCCAAAGGGTTGGAAAATAAATATTAATTAGTGGACCAAAGGGTTGGAAAATAAATATTAATTAGTGGACCAAAGGGTTGGAAAATAAATATTAATTAGTGGACCAAAGGGTTGGAAAATAAATATTAATTAGTGGACCAAAGGGTTGGAAAACAAATATTAATTAGTGGACCAAAGGGTTGGTTATAATTAGATTAATTGGTGGGCCAGACTGACACGGCAAAGCTTTCGTTGCCGACATCATGGACTAGCGGAGCGCACCCTCAAAAATCGATACCAAGTTAGCACGGCAAGGCACGATACGGCACCCAGGTTGAGCTTGATTGTGATACCAATGTACCACGATACGAGACCGTTTGGCGTAATACAGCGCAGCTTTAGACGGATTGCCGGCGCACCATTTCCTTCCATCATTTGGGTCCCGATGTGCCATGTGTCCTCTGCTGTCCAGGACCTGGAGTGCCTCCTGGACAAAATGCTGAAATACCGTTCAGGCCTTCAAACAATAAGTCTGGCACAGCATTTTCTTCCATCATTGGGTCCGTATGTGCCTGTGCAGCATTTCCTTCCATCATTTGGGCCATGATGTGCCATGTGTCCTCTGCTGTCCAGGACCTGGAGTACCTCCTGGACAAAGTGATCGACACCTCACAAGCTGACTACGCCGTCATAACCGGCGTTCAGGTGGGAAATTTCGAAACGTTTGACCTTGCAGCCTGCACCCAAAACTCTCAGCCCTATACCCTGAACCCTTCAGCCTACACACAAGACTCTGCACTCGGCAACAGCGAACTCCTGAACAACTTGTGCACAACTTCGTCATAAATCCAACACCCTTAGCCCTAAACCCTTACAGATTCAACCTGATTATCATGGTCTCTTTCTATTAGTCCGCTATTACCCGCAGATCCACAACTGGGCCTCGACTCTCGAGCAGGTCGGCATTCCCTCCCTGGAGAGATCTGACCGGGTCATAGAAGGATCTAACCTAATCAGCTGGAGGATTAAACCCGATGATCATGGTCTTCCGCTATTACCTGCAGATCCACAACTGGGCCACAACCATCGTGCAGGTCGGCATACCCTCCCTGGAGAGATCTGACCGGGTCATAGAAGGATCTAACCTAATCAGCTGGAGGATTAAACCCGATGATCATGGTCTTCCGCTATTGCCTGCAGATCCACAACTGGGCCACAACCATCGTGCAGGTCGGCATTCCCTCCCTGGAGAGATCTGACCGGGTCATAGAAGGATCTAACCTAATCAGCTGGAGGATTAAACCCGATGATCATGGTCTTCCGCTATTGCCTGCAGATCCACAACTGGGCCACAACCATCGTGCAGGTCGGTATACCCTCCCTGGAGAGATCTGACCGGGTCATAGAAGGATCTAACCTAATCAGCTGGAGGATTAAACCCGATGATCATGGTCTTCCGCTGTTGCCTGCAGATCCACAACTGGGCCACAACCATTGAGCAGGGTGGCGTACCCTCACTGGAGTTTGCCGCTTTCTCCAAATGCTACGTGGTGGTCAATGGAACCAAGATGCACCTCAACCTATCCAAGGTCCCGGTGAGTGCCCCTCGCTACCCCAGAGTGATTCAGCTACAATTGGACTGCATTTCAGCTACAATTCAGCTACAATTTGACACATTTATTTAGTTGTGGTCAACAGAACCAAGATGCACCTCAACCTATCCAAGGTCCCGGTGAGTGCTCCTCGCTACATACCCCAGAGTGATTCAGCTACAATTGGATTGCATTTCAGATACATTTCAGCTATAATTTGACACATTTGTTTAGTCGTGGTCAACAGAACCAAGATGCACCTCAACCTATCCAAGGTCCCGGTGAGTGCCCCTCGCTACATACCCCAGAGTGATTCAGCTACAATTGGACTGCATTTCAGATACATTTCAGCTATAATTTGACACATTTGTTTAGTCGTGGTCAACGGAACCAAGATGCATCTCAACCTATCCAAGGTCCCGGTTAGTGCCCCTTGCTACCCCAGGGTGATTCAGCTACAATTGAGCTGCATTTCAGCCACAATTCAGCTACAATTTGACACATTTATTCGGTCATGCTCAATGGAACCAAGATGCACCTCAACCTATCCAAGGTCCCGATCAGTGCCCCTCACTACCCCAGAGTGATTCAGCCACAATTAAGCTGCATTTCAGCTACAATTCAGCTACATTACAACACATTTGTTTAGTCGTGGTCAACAGAACTAAGATGAACCTGAAAATCTCCAAGGTCACGGTTAGTAACCCTCACTACCTCAAAGTGATTCAGCTGTAATTCTGCTACAATCCTGCCAGGATTCAACAGCATTTCAGCTACACTTCAGCCACGATTTAGCGGCATCTCACCTACAATCGAGGTATGCTTCAACAGTGTTTCAGCTACAATTCAGCTACGATTCAGCAGCATTTCAGCTACAATTCAGCTATGATTCAGCAGCATCTCAGCTACAATTTAGCTACGATTCAGCAGCACATCAGCTACAATTTAGCTACGATTCAACAGCATCTCGGCTACAATTCAGCTATGATTCAGCAGTATCTCAGCTACAATTCAGCTACAATTCAGGTATGATTCAGCAACTTCTCAGCTACAATTCAGCTATGATTCAGCAGCATCTCGGCTACAATTCAGCTATGATTCAGCAGCACCTCAGCTACAATTCAGCTACGATTCAGTAGCATCTCAGCTACAATTCAGCTAGGATTCAGCAGCATCTCAGCAACAATTCAACTATGACTCAGCAGCATATCAGCTACAATTCAGCTACGCTTCAGCAGCATGTCAGCTACAATTCAACTATGTATCAGCAGTATATCAGCTGCAATTCAGGTCAGATTCAGCAGCACCTCAGCTATAATTCATATTTGATTCAGCAACACCTCAGCTACATTTCAGCTACAATCCAGCAGCTGCTCAGCCACAACTTGGCTTCGACTCAGCAGCATCACAGCTACAATTCAGCAACATCACAGCACCACGTCCTTTGTCATGGTCAACATGACCGAAACGCAACACGTCTTTTTCAGGGCCCCAGTGATTGCCTTAGGTTAATTTAAAGAGTGATTCAGCTACAATCCAGGGAAGACACAGCTACAGTTTGGCTACATTACAGCTACAGTGTATCTACAAACACTACACATCTCCGAGAGCTAGAACTGTACACCTCCTCTCATCGTAATTATATAAAAAATACCGGCAGTGACGAGTGCTTGTCCCTCCTCCCATGTGCAGCCTCTGTCGCCGCGTCAGTTGCTGCTGCTGGCCAGTGGAGGCGTTCCCGACCGCGGGGAGATTGCAGTGTCACACAGCGCAGGGGCAACGCTGCAGGCAAGTGGCCTTTCAGCTTTCCTGTAGTCCCTGGCTTTTTTTGCCCTGGATTAGTGTTTAGTGTTTAGTGTCACACAGCTCAGGGGCAACGCTGCAGGCAAGTGACCCTCTTGCGCTCACCGGCATGTGCCCTAGTTGAGGGTTCAGGGTCACACAGCGCAGGGGCGAAACAGCAGGCAAATGGCCCTCTTGCATCCTGTGCGGTTGCTTGCTCAGGCGACACCCTTTGGCTATATGACTAGTAGGCTGCGTAGTTTATGCTGTCCCGATTGCCTGCCAACTGTGTTTCTCTGTTAAGAAATTTGGGTGTCTGTTTATGTCACACAATATCTGTGTATCCTACGCCAACCAGAGACCCTATACCTTATGCCCTTAATATAAAAAACCCTGAACCCTCTGACATGAATTTATAGTCCGGAGTAATATTTGAATTTTCGTTTCATTGCTTGCCCTGCTGCAGGAAATTTATCTCTCAAGCTTGTCTCGCAGTAATTCTCTGAAATCATGTTTGGCATGATTATATTATGGTCTAGAGTCCTGACTAATATTTGAATTTTCGTTTCATTGGTTATTTCTCTGCCGCAGGAAATCCCTTTCTCTTACATGGCCAGCAGGCTTCCCGGCGCCCAGCCCCCGGCTTACCACACGTAAGCGGCATTGTTTGAATTCGAGTTCGAGCTCGAATCAGACAAATATCCCTTTCAAATGTCAGAAGCACCTCACTTATAGTTTGGGCTTTAGAGACGGGGTATGGGTGCTAGAAGGCTATGTTTGGCATCCGTTGTCACATTTGTTGCAGTTGGTGTAATGTAATTTAATGCAGCCGTTGCCGTGTCGTGACAATTGGTGCATCTGTTGCATTGCTGTGAATGTTTAAATTGTTGCAATGGTTGTTGCCATTGTTGCAGGTGTTGCAATTGTTGATGATTCTTGCAGGTGTTGCAATTGTTGCCATTGCGCATTACATCCGCAATCCGCAGGCTGGGCCCCAACTCGGGCAAGGCGACCGAGTTCTGGCCCGGCTGGCAGTGTATGATGCGCACGCAGCCGGAGCGGCTGGAGCAGGAGGCCTAAGACTGTTGACCCTACCCGTCCCGCCCTGCTTCCCCTTTGTGTAGGCTGTGCCCCGACTTGGGCAAGGCGACCGATTTATGGCCCGGCTGGCAGTCAGTGATGCGCACGCAGCCGGAGCGGTTGGAGCAGAAGGCCTAAGACTGTTGACCCTACCCGTCCCGCCCTACTCCCTCTGTGTAGGCTGTGCCCCAACTCGGGCAAGGCGACCGAGTTCTGGCCCGGCTGGCAGTCAGTGATGCGCACACAGCCGGAGCGGTTGGAGCGGGAGGCCGGCGCCCCCAACATGGATGACTGTGCCATAAAGGAGGCTTCGTTCAGGGGCCGCAGTTCCGAATCTGGCAGTGGAAGCTTCTTCCCCTCATTCCAGGTGGGCCCCTTGGAGTTAAGGTTTAAGCCTGGGAGCGGAATCTTCTTCCCCTTATTCCAGGCAACATTTTGGGGGGGGTACCTTCCTTGTTTTGGAGCTGCTAGGGCTTAGATTGCGCTCAACATGGTCAGCTGTGCAACTAAGGCGGCTTTGTACAAGGGCCGCAACTCCCGCACCTGGCAGCGGAAGCTTCTTCCCCTCATTTCAGGTGGGATGCCTCTTGGGGTTAAGGGTGAAGCCTGGCAGCGGAAGCTTCTTCCCCTCATTCCAGGTGGGACGCCTCTTGGGGTTCAGGGTTAAGCCTGAGAGCGGAAGCTCCTTCTCCTCATTCCGGGCGAAAATTGTGTGGGGGGACCTTCCTTGTTTTTGAGCTGTTAAGGCTCTTCAGGTTCCGCATGCGCTCAACATGGTCAGCTGTGCAACTAAGGCGGCGGAGGTTCGATTCCAGAATCCCCGGCGTCTCACTGTGTACGGCGTAACGACAATACGGCTGTACGGCTACAGGCGTGTAACAAAGCCGCCTATCTCAACCATTTAGAAGAAAAACTCTTCCAGGTGGACATCTTTTAGGGTTGAGGGTCTAGTCTGACAACAGAAGCCTCTCCCTTTCATTCCTGGTGGGACGCTCTAAAAGACATGGGGGCTTTCCATGTTTTGAATCTGTGAGGTATTTTAAGTTTTAGGGCTTTAAGGGCTTAATGTGGTCGACTTCGCCTCAAGGGGGCTGTGTACGAGGGCCGTGATTCCGAGCCTCCTTCAAGGTCTGCCATTCAGAATCCGGGAACATACTTTGGCGGGCCTTGTATAGGGTTAAGGGTTTGGCGGGCCTCGTGAAGGTTTAAGGGTTTAGGGCTTGACGAGCCGTTTCCTGCTAGGGCTTGCGGCTGTTTGTGCTTGAAGAATTTGCCCAACACGGAAGGCTGCGCAACCAAGGAGGCCTCCTTCAAGGTCTGCCATTCGGAATCCGGCAACAAACTTAGGCGGGCCGCGTTTCCTGTTTAGGCTAGCGGCTGTTCAGGGGGTAAGAATTTGCCCAACACGGGAGGCTGCGCAGCCTAGGGCCGTAATTTGGAATCTGGCAGCATCAGTGTCGCTGCATTCCCTCCTTCCTGGTGCAGGCAGGAGTGTTGGCTGGCTGGGCTGGGCTGGGCTGGGCTGCCTAGGGCTGGGCTGGACTGCTAAGGGCTTTGGAATTGGTGTAGGGTTTAGGGCTAAGGGTTGAGGGTTAAGAGCTTCCAATTTTGAACTTGAAAATCTGATATGCAGAAATGCAAAAATGCAGTGAGCCTGAATGGGCTGTCTAGGGCTCAGGGCTTATGACACGTCTGAGGCTGGGCTGGGCCGTATGGACTGTTTGGGGAATGATTGCCACTTGGCCTGTGAGAGGCCAGGCCTGCTAGGCTTCAGGTTAAGGGTGGCGTTAGGGTTTAGGCAGGTGCACATTTAATTCTGCCACACTGCAGAGGTAGGGAGGCATTACGGTTTAGGGTTTAAACAGGTGCACATTTAATTATGCCACGCTGCAGGGACAGGGAGGCATTAGGGTTTAGGGTGGAGGGTTTAAAGTCCAACCCCAACCATGCCCAAGATTATAAGTAATCAATCATATGTAAAGCAAATGAAAATCACTTGTGCTACTGCACCCGTCATACATCACCTGTAAATCACCTGTAAATCACCTGTAAACCACCTGTAAATCACCTGTAAATCACCTGTAAATCACCTGTAAAATACCCGTAAACCACCTGTAAATCACCTGTAAATCACCTGTAAATCACCCGTGAACCACCTGTAAATCACCTGTAAATCACCTGTAAAATACCCGTAAACCACCTGTAAATCACCTGTAAATCACCTGTAAATCACCTGTAAATCACCTGTAAATCACCTGTAAAATACCCGCAACCACCTGTAAATCACCTGTAAATCACCTGTAAACCACCTGTAAATCACCCGTGAACCACCTGTAAATCACCTGTAAATCACCTGTAAAATACCCGTAAACCACCTGTAAATCACCTGTAAAATACCCGTAAATCACCTGTAAATCACCTGTAAAATACCCGTAAACCACCTGTAAATCACCTGTAAATCACCTGTAAAATACCCGTAAATCACCTGTAAACCACCTGTAAACCACCTGTAAATCACCTGTAAAATACCCGTAAACCACCTGTAAATCACCTGTAAATCACCTGTAAAATACCCGTAAATCACCTGTAAAATACCTGTAAACCACCTGTAAATCACCTGTAAAATACCCGTAAACCACCTGTAAATCACCTGTAAAATACCCGTAAATCACCTGTAAATCACCTGTAAATTACCTGTAAAGCACCTGTAAATCACCCGTTAATCACCTGTAATCATCTGTAAATCGCCTGTAAATCACCTGAAACAAAGCACCTGTCATAAATCACTTGTCGTAACTTACAAATCGTTTGCAACCGTAGAACCGGATAGGATTTGCGCACCCCTATGCTGCATAATATAAATTTAAATCACCGTAAATCACGAATTAATCACACATAATAAATCGCAGGTGACGTTAATTACCTGTAAATCACCTTTTTATAAAACACCTGTCAATCGATCCCAAGCATCAAATGTAATGTTATGTTCAACTGTTACAAATTCACGTACCTGCCCACATCTGATCCTCCACACACAGGTGCCCTCGTAGCAACCTCTGCTCGTCGTTGGGGATGTCGGCACGGGGTGGAGAAGTTAAGAACGGTGCATACCCGCTCGTCCTTGCTGAACGCTCGGCCACGTGGGGCTGGTAGGGAATGACTAGGCTCAATTCCAGCTACCATGCACAGCCTGGGCCATGGTGCAGCCATGCCATCCTCCTATGTGAGGGGGGCAGGAACATGGAACCCGGCGCTCTGGTCGGGGGAAGAGAGAAGATCGTGTGGCGGGTTCGATCCCTCAACCTCTGGGTGGAGAAGTACCTCGCCATACTGTAGTGTGACTCAAGTTACTCCCTTTGACACTGCACTGCTGATATGTCATGGTCATGCGTCACTTGCGAGGCTGGCCCAAGGTGGCTTATGCTTGCTCATATCGGCACTTGACTACTCCATGCCATGCGGTGGCCATGCGCTGCCTGCCGCACTGGCCCAAGGTGGCTTTAAGTTGCTCATATCGGCACTGCACTACTGCTATGCCGTGGCCATGCGTCACCTTTGAGGCTGGCCTGAGGTGGCTTAACGTGTAGGCTTTAGGGTTAAGGTTTAAACCCTAAACTAGGCCTGAGGAGGCTTAACATTTAGGGTTTAGGTTAAAACCCTAACCTAACCTGGGCCTGAGGTGGCTTAACGTTGCTCACATCGGCACTGGACTGCTGCCACATAGTGGCCATGCGTCATTTAATTAAATGACTGGTCTGAGGGGGGAATTCGCTGTCCTGTTGCGGCTCCCTCTGTCACAACATAGACTGCTGCAATCAGGGTTACCCGGTACGGTAGTACGGTACGGTCACACAGCACGGTACAGATACCGGTACGGTACGAACGTATTCTGGGTGTAACAGGACTGTACCGTTGGGGTACATAGTTGGGAGATGGACTCTGTCGGTCTGTCCGGGTAACGGTGCGGACGCGGCCACGGCCCTTTGCCCATGCTGCACTGTTCCCTATACCTTCACGCCCCTGTGGGGCGTAGTCTTTCTTTTTCTTTCCGGCCTGTCCACCCTTGTCACACTGGGTAACCCTGGCTGCAATATGATGGCCGAGCATCGCTGAGGAGGCTGGCCCGTGGAGACCGTCGCCGTCGATCTTGCGGCAATCTCTTGTGATTTGGGTCTATGCATTATCATGAAATCGTGTATTGGCCTGGGTAATTGTGACGCGCAGTTGTAAGGGTTTGCAATTTTCTTTTGCTCTGAATTGAGTTGTTGCAGCTACAGTACTCTGAATTTGTGATTGGCTGTTGTTGGTCTGCATTTAGGAGATGGGTTGCTTGTGCTGTTGTCGCTACAGTTGGGCTTCTGATGCTGCTTTGAATGTAGTCGATGAGATGTTGCAGTGCCTTGAGATAAGATGGTTCTGCAGTGTGTTCAGGAGTTGGGCTTCACAATATGGTCTGACACTGCTGCTTTGCGGCCAAACCTTTTTTGCACAGGGCCCAGAGGTGTAATGTCATTCAATGCTGCTTTGAATTTATTTGATAGGCGTATGCTGACCTGACTCGGTCAAATCGTGTGGTCTGTTGCTGAGCCAACGTGGTCAGATATGCTGATGCTGTTGCCGCTGCTCTGGCTTCATGTTAGCTGTTGCCGCTCTGAAATTTGTAGAATGGCTAAGGAATGCCCAGAGCCCCAGATGTCTGTCACAGTATATTACCGTATACGTGACAGAACCGTTTAGACCGCAGTTAGCGGCCGCGGAGCCTCCGCAGCTTATCTGCGGAGTCTCCGGATTTGAGCTGAGACCTAGAAACCCGCTTACGCAGGATTAGTTTGACAGGTTCTACCGTACTCTGAACTGGGCCTGCCGGGTCCCTGTATCCCGGCAATTGCCTTGGCTAGTTACTTCGTCCCTTTCTAAAGGACAGACCTCTATTTGTAACAAGCACCGGCAGTCTTTGAGACCAGCAGCTTCCATATAAGTCAGTACCTTAACTCGAGTCAAGCCTAGCTCAGCCACCGCTGATCTAGCTGGAGACAAGTACCCCAGTAAGAGAACCGAGACTCTGCAGAAGAAGAAGTACGCAGCCTCGTCCCGTCCGTCTCTCCGCGTGTTACGCGGTAAGTGTCCTTAACATAGCCCAGCTGGATCGCGACCAGACGGCCAGAAGGCCTATGCCCCCAAAGTCTGTTGCTATATATACACAATATCCACCTAGCTGCTTAACTCGAAGAGCACTCGCAGCCAGTGAGTAGTCACTGAGCCTGCCCGTAGGCGTCCGTCACTGCAGTGAGGAAAGAAGTCCGCCACGGACCTGAAGCGCACCTCGCGTGTCCTTTAGAAAGGGACGAAGTAGATCTAGCCTGATCAGCCTGATTTGCCAATTCCTGCTAAAGGTGCTTGTGCAGCGAGATTGGAATTTTGTTTGTATGCAAACAACCTTGGACAGCATATGAATTGCACTTTGCTGTGGTAATCTCCATAGAGAGTGCCAAGTTAAGCCCTGAGAATCACTAAGAGTGGCAACTTAGTGTTGAGTCCAGGAGAGGCTTGAGGATCTGGCTGTGGATTTATACACCCAGCAGATAATTCCTGTATGACTGCAGATTGAGATCAGGTGGATCCAATCATTCATCATTGACAGAAGTAAACTTGTTGACAGATCATCCAAGGTTAAAATTTTGTGGTGTACCAAAGGATCCCCGCAGGTGTCAGAGAGGAACTGACACAGCGCAAGATCCGCCAGGAGGCAGACATCCGCAGGGGACGTGCGCCAGCTAGAGGCAGCCCAGCCAGCAAAGGTGGGAAGGGGCTAAAAAAGGGCGAAGGAGGATTCCGCCAGATACAAATATTAGTGAGCATAAAAGCAGAGGGCAAGGCCTATCGCGCAAAATTGCTGTACCTGCCGTCCAGCCTTGACTAGCAGATCCTCACCAGGTTGCAGTAAGGATAAGGAGCAGAAGCCTAAACGTTAGCAGGTTTTGTAGGGGGTGTCGCCAGCACGCCTGCAGAACAGTGCGGTTCGTAAAATGCCTGTAGAGATGACAGGCATAGATCTAAACCCCGATAGGCACCAGCACCCTGACGTCCAACGGAGGAGTGGGCGCCTGAGGGGGCTGGAGCCGGGAATAGACCTAAAAAATGCTAGTGCTGAGATTGTGGCAGAAGCCCTGTTGATAGCGGAAAAGCTGTCAGAGCCAGTAGAACCGCCCGCAGAGGATTGCAGGGTACGTGAGCCAGACCGTGTACCACCCAGAGGGGCAGGGGCGCAAGCAGATGGTGCAGTACTAGTAACACGAAAAGGCATTGGTCGAGGGGGTCCGTTGCCCGCTGGTTCCGACAGCTGTCTGAATTTCGAGCAGGGGCAGACTCAAGCGGGAACCCCAGAGTTGATCTTGGATCAAGCAACGGAAGCATCCCAGAGCTGTGACACGCGACAGAGCAGTGCACCTGAGGCCGAGCCGCAGCAGAGCCTGCCCAGGGTGGCAAGTGTTACACAGCAGGTTGAAAAAGATCCCAGCCAATCGGGTCTAAGGGCAGAAGTAGCCGCAGCTTCAGACAAGTTTGCAGGCTGGCATAAGACCTGCGAAGTCAAACCTCGAATAAAGACGGAGGGAGATGGGGCCAGGGTTGTGCCTGCAGAGGTCAAACACGAGGAAGATGAGCCACAGCCAGCAGCAGGCAGACAGAGCTCGCAGGCAGGCAAGGACAGGGAGAAACCAGCTGAGCCGGTAGGGAAGCCTTGGGCTGATCTATCCGAGGAAGAACAGCCAGACCCAGTTCAGGAAAAGCAGGGGCAGCAGACTACAGCAGAACTGCGTCCCGTGCAGCAGCTGCAGCCGCGCAAGGCACTGGTTAGAAGAGGAGCTGGATCCACAGTCTTCGGCACACCGCTGTCCAGTTTTCCACCCAGCGTGAACAGACCTGCGTAGACGTCCAAGGAGGGATCTGGCAGCCAGAGGCAGAGAGAGCCAGAGCGCTCGGAGACCGGGGGAGTCGCGTGCGGAAATGAGGAGGTAGAAGGGCCGATCGGTTGGGCAGGAATTGTGCAGTGGGCAACAGACCTGTGGAAGCAAGTGTGCTCCAGGACGTTCTTGCATTTCCAGGACCAGGTCACAGCCATTGAGGAGTTCAAGGCCCATCATCTGCGGGGATGGGCAACAAAGGCCATGTTGGGTATCCCCCACACAGGTCTGGACAGGGCGCTACTGTTAGCCGCCCTTGGACAGGTATCCAAGGGAAGGACGGGACACGAAGCAGCCAGGGCTGTTAAAGCCTTCGCAGACGAATGGTGCAAAGAGGTCACAGGAGACCAGGAGGAACCTGGGTCAGAACCAGAGGATGAGGAGGACCAGGTGTGGGAAGGATTTGAAACAGGGGTGCAGCGGCCTGAGGGGATCAGGGAGGTGCAAAGGTGGCAGCAGCAGGCAGGAGCCGCGCCAACACCAACACTCAGATCTGCAGCCTTCGAGGTCAGCAGCGAGCCCAGCCTCAGAGGACGGCCAAGGGGCAGGGAAGCACCCAGAGCCAGCAGTCCAGCCGCCAGCGAAAGGGCGGAATTGACTAGCCAATCACTTGCCAGAATGGCAGAGCAAAGCACAGCGACACGCAGAGCAAGCAGGCAAGAGTCTTATGAGTTGCTGCGCATAGTCGAGGACAAAGAGAACGCATACCAGGAAACCCAGGTGGATTACATCAAGGAATTCCTGAGGAACAGGCAGCCAGGCGCGGCAAGAGGAGCTAGGAGGAATGAGCCTGCAGGCAGCGCACAGAGCAGTGGCCCAAAAATACAGGAGACCAAAGAGGAAACACAGTCTGATTCCTACGCCAGGAATTACACAGGCGGGACGCAGCCAGGTCGGCAGAGCCGGGAGCCGCCCAGGGGGCAGGCATACTCCAGGGAACAACCTCACCAGCATAGCCAAGAGCCGCCCAGAGGACAGGCAGAGGGCAGGGAACAGCCAAGCCAGCAGAGCCAGGAGCAATTAAGGGGACCAGCGGAACGCAGCAGAGGTGTGCGGCAGGAATGGCAAGACCAGGAGCTGCCCAGGGGACAGGCAGAGCCCGGCAGAGCACAGCCGTGGAGACCTGGATCGGACAGCAGACCAAGCAGAAGCGAACCAGAACGACCGCCACCCGAAGGAAGTAGAGGCTCGGCAGGCAGAGCGGGCAGACAGCCATCACGAGACGCTCACGATCATGATGAGGATTATAACAGACATGACAGGTATCAGTCAGGCCGCAGCCCATCGAGGGGCGGCAGTGGAGGACCTAGGTCGCGGTCAGGGTCAGTAGATTCGGGACCAGGGGGAGCGGACAGACGCAGGCCAGGAGCCAGACAGGAGTCCAGCGACCAGGAAATGAAAAGGCTCGATCGGGAGCAGGCGAGGGTGAACCTGCAGCTGCAGCAACAGATGGTATTGCAGCTGGCAGGGGTAGCCAAGGTAGCCAAGATCCCAGCCATCCAAGGCAACGTACCAGTCCTGGATATGTCACACCCAGGAGCGGTTGCAGCCAGAAAGTATTGCCAGGCGTGTGGGTACTGGGGATCGCACAACAGGTTGGCAATGTCAGATGACCAACCAGCATTGGCCGTGGTGGCAGGTGAAATAGCTGGATCATGCCAGTCGCCGTCAGCTATGACGTTGCTGATCAAGTCGCTGGTCAAGCTGTGGGACAGCAAGCCTGCCAGCATGAGGCCGCTGATGGCAGCCATCAGGGCAGCGCCCCACGCAGGAAACAGAATTGCCAGAGAGGTGGAGCGGATCGGACAGCAGTGGATAGCCCCAGCGGAGCAGCAGGGTTGCGAAGCTTCGCTGCTCACGTTGTGGATCAGGGTGGTCCAGGAGGAGGTGGGAAAGCCAACTTCAGAGGAGAGGACGGCCATCACCAACCTCAGGCTAGGAGTAAAAACTACTCTAGACCCGGACGTCAAGCCAGAGGAGACGGTGGAAGCATTTGCTCACAGAGTACTGACAACGGCAGAGTTGCTGCAGATCTCAAGGGATGCAGTAGATCACTTCGGCAGAAGCCACTCGGTCTCGCGCATGTTCCATGACGGACTCCCAGCGGTTGCTAGAGCCAAGCTGAGCAAGTTCGTTATGACGGTGCCAGGGTATCTCAGCATGAGCGATGAAGACCAAATCGCAGTACTCACGCAGCAGGTGGTGCTGTGGGAGAGGTTTGCCCTGGAAATGGGTGACCTGGGAGGTACCGGCTTCAGGCAGATAACCAACAGCGGGCCTGGCCAGGGAGAGGCACAGCCCAACAGGGGCAGGAGAGAGAGAGCAGGACAGTGGGAGATGCGAACACGCCTTGATGGAATTGTGCACCCCACAGGCTCAGCAGCAGTACCACAGGCGCGGATGGATGGTAAACCCAGAGGAGTTACCTGGGCGGACCAAGCAGGGGCGGCAAATTACAACGCTGAGGGTGGCTCAAGCGCAGCCAAGGCATGCTACCAGTGCGGTAGTACGTCGCACCTAGCCAGGGATTGCAGGGCGCCCAGGGCCAGGGATGAGCGCAGACCTATGCCCCTGGTTACAGACATCACACCTGGACCGGCCAGACAGCCGCAACAGCAGTATCCGCAGCAACAGCAGTATCCCCTGCCGCCAAGGCCGCAGCAGGGACAGGCGGCAGGCAGGTCGTATGACAGGAATCAGAACAATAGACAGTATCCTAGGCCTGGGCCTGGCCAGGGAGGTCAGGCGCAGCAGGCAGCCCACGTGTCGCATCTCAGCAATGCAACGGGGCAGGCTGAGCCAGAGGGATGGCACCCGGCCCTCAGAGACCGCGCATTTTATGTGCCAGTCCAAGCCATGGGCGAGTTCGAGAGATTTGTGGAAACAACAGAGCAGGCCCCAGTGAGGGCAGGGCTGTGTCACCCAGGCAGGCCAGGGCGGTGTGAGGCGACCATAGAGGCGTCCATCGTCATCCCCAGGACGGTCGCAGGACAAGCAGTGCCGTGGGGGCCAGCGCCAGGGGACGCCAGGGCAGCCATTCCAGTCCAGCAGCTAGTAACTTACTACTATGAGGAGATGGCTGATGAGGAGTTGCCCGTTTCATCGGCATGGATCCACATGCACGCGACTCACGATGATATGCCCGTCTACCTGTTTGCAAGGCACCAGCAGGACGTGGCAGTCACTAAGTGCGCGTCAGTAGACGAGGCGGAGTTCCATGCCTATACCTACGCTAGGGGAGCAGACCCGGCAGTGTGGACGCTCATGCTAATGGCGCTGCAGAGGGTCCTGCTCCCAGGACAGCGATCAGCGGCCATGCGGCATGTGTGGGGCGTAGAGGATCAGTGGGCGCCTACAGAGGTAACAGCCTGTCCAACATGGCCTTACGGACCCCAGCAGTCGCCAGCATCAGGAGCCATGTGGGAAGGAGAGGAAGAGCTGGCGAGCTCGCCGTTCGCAGTAGAACGCCTGGCAGCATATGTGCACCAGTGGGTGCGTCAGGAGCGGAGGGCGTGGCACGACAATAGGGCCAGCAGCGTGCTGCCCTATTGGCAGGCTGACGTCATAACGACGCAGTTGTGGAGACAAGCGCACCCAGCAGGGGTGCGCACGCTGCACCCTCTGTTCAGAGGAGCAGGGGAAGTAGGCATCGAGGAGGAGTTGGAGGACTTGAGGAACCAGCCGGGTAGGGGACATGGGCCGGTGGGCAGGCGAGGCGCCGATGCAGAGGAGCCAGCGGCAGCCACCGACGGCCCTGTCCAGGATGAGGAGCCGGAATGGACCCAGGCGGCATTTGTAACATTTGGGGCGGCAGCAGCCTCATGGGAGCTGCTGGAGTATGTGGACGACTTGGGGGTATCAGCACTGGAGGCTGAGCCTAGGGGACGGGCAGAGCCCCAGGCGCCCCTGGACAGTGTCGGCACATCGCCCACGGAGGACTCAGACAGCAGGATCCCAGAGCTCAGCGACAACGTTTCAGAGGGCCCACCACCACTGGTTGAGATCACCGAGTCAGATGAGGAGTGGCACGAGGCAGGAGCCAGGCCCTCGGACCAGGATAGCGTCACCAGAGCAGAGGCTCGGGATGCAGAGGGCAACTACATGCCAGCAGACAGCGGCCCAGGACCAGGAAGTCCAAGGTACGGCATGGTGGGAGAGCTGCCACAGCTGAGGCGCGCGTGGATGCGCGGCATCTTTCAGGAGCAGGCAGCAATGAAAGAGCGCAGAAGCAGGAGGGCCGCTATAGAGCTCGGTAACGGGATCACGCTGGAGGAGGAGGCAAACCAGGTCACAGCGGGGATCAGCCATCAGCAGGCAGCAGACCAGCGCGCTTGCAGGACCGAGGGGGCAGCAGCAGGCAAGGAGAGCAACGGGCGCCCAGGAGACCCCCAGATCAGCCCGCCAGCACAGACAGCGGCACAGGGGCCTTGGGGTGACCCAGCAGCGTACAGCACGGGACGCTGGGTTGCAGTGCTCAGGAACTTTGTAGATCAGCTGGACGTGCTACGAAGGCAGGACATGGGGCAGCAAGAGGCGGGCCAGGAGGCTAGCCTGCTGTTCCGACTTAAAATGCTACCACAGCCCGATCCGGACCCCAGGATGGGAGGTTACAGCAGGGCAGTCAGGGAGCTACAGGAGGAGCTGACGGAGAGAGTATCAGCCCTCTACACGAGGAGAGCAGAAGGAGCGGACACCCAACAGCCGTCGGACAGCCGCAGCAGACAAGCCCAAACCGGCAGGGGCGAGGACCTCGCCAGCAGGGTTGCCGGCGCGCAGGACACCATACGACGGGGCTGTGGGCAGGATGAGCCCGCGGGCGCAGGCAGCAGTAAGGCTGTGCAGCGCGCCAACTACAGGCAGGAGAGAATGGCACAGTGCAGCACAGGACAGATCCCAGGAGCAGGGCCAGCAAGGGCCAGTGCAATTTGGGCTGACACTGCCAAGTTGCAAGGAAAAAATTCAAAGAAGGCCAGGCGACGTGCAGGAAAGGCGCAGAGGGCGGCCACGGACAGGAACCGTGGCAGCAGGCCAGGAATGGACTGCCCAACCCTGCCACTCAGGATCAGCCAGGTAGACCTGGAGATCACGTGGGCCAGAGGACAGCAGCCGCCAGCGCAGATTGCAGAGCCAGGCGTTCAGCCCGCAGAACAGTTACCGCAGCAACCCATGAGGAAGACGACAGCGTGCAGAGGACTCCTCACCTGTACAGCAATTAAAGGGATCCTTACGGGGGCGCTCCAGCTGATACTGGTGTGGCTTCTGCTGTCGGTGTGTGTGCCGGGGGCGCGAGCTACCGGGCAGGGAGTGCGAGGAGGAGGATTTACAGCAGGCCAAGGTGCTTTTGTTTCTGGCAGGGAGGCAGCAGCAAAGCTGTCGTCTGGATGGTTGCGCCCACCGGCTGTCAGCTCCATGAGGGACACCGGCGGGAGGGGCGCATGCAGCCAGCAGGAGAGATGGCACAACGGCAACACCACTGGCGAGGAAGAGCTGCCCGCGGTGGACGACCCGCAGGCGGCTGTGGTGATCGACATGTTCCAGCCGGGGGGAGTAGTGGAGCCACCTGCAGAGTACGTCAAGACCAAGGAGGGATGGCTGCTGGGCAAGCACCCCGACTTCACTGCGGAGCAGCAGGAGAACCTGGAGCAGAGCCTCAGGGATCGCCAAGGAGCATTCGCTTACTCCATGGAGGATCTACCAGGCTACTGCGGCACGCAGGGCCTGGATACAGCTTGCCTGTCAAGTGGGGCTGTGCGGGCCATGGAGACCGAAGGAGTCGTCCTCTTCGAGCCTTTTGGAGGTATGTGCTCAGGGCTGGAAATGGTACTCAGGGCAGGTATCCCAGTAGTGCAGTACTTGTATGCAGATATCAGTGAGGAAGTCAGAGAGATCGCAGGGGGTCGCCTGTTGCAGTTGCACAAGAGATTCCCCCAGTTGCTTCCGGTCAGAGCGTTTGATAAGGCTTTCAGAGCGTTGCCGCAAGATGTGTATGCCATTACGGCAGAACACCTCAAGGAGGCGGGTGCCCAGGAGGGGCGCCAGTGGTTCATGGTAGCAGGCTGGGAGTGCCAGGACCTTTCGTCAGCTGGCAAGGGGCGGGGGCTCGCGGGAGAGAGAAGCAAGTCTTTCTTCCCGTTAGTCAAGCTGTTGGGTACTCTGCAGTTCCTGCAGGGACCTAGGCCGCCAGCGTACCTGATTGAGAATGTAGCAATGCAATTGAATCAGAAGAGTGAGAAGGCCAGTGTTGAGGCTTTTCAGGAAGTGTGCAGGATTCTAGGGACACCGGCGTTGTTGGACGCAGCGCAGGTGGGGTCTTACGCCCACCGCACCCGCAACTATTGGGGGAATATTGCCCCCGCAGCAGATATTGAATTTGTGATTCGTGCGTCGACCAGACCCCACGAGGGGATTGTAGACGACATTCTGGACAAGGGCAGCAAGGCCCAGGTAGTATCATGTCCGGACAATGGGGGGTACCGCATCAATGTCACAGGGCAACCCAGGAAGGTGCTGCCGTGTTTGATGGCCACGCCCTCATCATATGCTTTCCGGAACGGGCAAAATGGGATGGTGTACAGGCCCATGGGGGACTTGCAGGAGCCCAACGCAAACGAGCGTGAGCGCGCCATGGGGTACGCTGTGGGGTCCACATTGCCGCGCCCAGACTTCCCAGAGGCAGCCAGACGGGCAGCCTTGGGCAGGTGCATGGATTCATGGGCACTCAGTGCATGGCTCAATGTGGCACTCGAGTGTGCTAAGATCATGCCAGCAGAATTGACGCGCAGGGCAAAGCTGCCAGGCCAGGACAGGGACCCAGTGCTGGGGGCGACTTTAATGTCCAGCCACTATGCCCTTGCTACTGCAGGAAACGCGTGCTCTGGCAGCGGGGAAGCGGCCGCGTCATACAGACAGTGCCTGGGAGAATCGGCCGCGGCAGACTGGGCCGACGCGGCACAGGAACCAGGTGGGAACGCGTCTGAGGCACAAGTTGATGTTGAAATCAGAGTAACCAGGGAAATAGAGAGTGAGAAGGACCAGCCAGGTTGTCCTGCAGGACCGTCGGCTAGGGTTGATGTGTGGGCAGATGAGCCCGTCTTGAGGTTTCTCCGTGAAAAGACTTATGTCCAGGGAACAGAGCTAGGAGAACAGACTAGAATACAGCGCAGAGCAGCGCCATTCCAGTGGGAATCAGAGAGGGGAGGAATCCTGATGAGACTCATGCCTGATGGTAGACGTTGTGTGGTGCCCAGGCCAGAAGACAGGCTAGCAGTGATCCAGACAGCGCATGCAGGTACGGGCCATTTCGGCAGCCACCGCACGGCTTTCATGGTCATGCAGCAGCATTGGTGGCGGGGGCTTCGAGCAGCAGTCAAGAAGGCGGTGCAGGAATGCGGTGTGTGTGACAGGGCCAGGGCATCCACGTTCAATCACATACAGCCCAACCTGCACCCGCTACCCATTGAGGGGTTGTTTTTCCGGTGGGGGGTGGACCTGTGTGGTCCATTCACGACCACTTCCAGGGGAAATCGGTTTGTGATGGTGTGTGTGGAGCATTACTCCAAATGGGTGGAGTTGATCCCCATTCCAAGCAAGGCGTCTGATGTGACGGCCTTGGCATTCTTTCAAAATGTTGTTGCACGATTCGGGGGATGCGCAGAGGTGGTGACAGACCAGGGAACAGAGTTCCAGGGTGAATTTCAGGACATGTTGTTGGACTGCTTCATTGACCATCGCACCACTTCTGCCAACCACCCCCAGGCAGACGGGCTTTCGGAGAGGGCTGTCCAGACCCTCAAGGCAGGCCTGCGCAAGTGCTGCGAGGAGGGCAGCAGCGACGAGTCCTGGGACAAGATGGTGCCCTGGGTAGCCCTTGGCTTCCGATGCTCGCCGCAGCAGGCCACGCGCATGGCGCCGTACGAGGTGCTGTTTGGACAGAGACCTACCTTCCCCTCCAGAGTAGGAGCGGACCTCTGGAGCACAGCCAAGGTGGCAACGGCAGAGGAGGCAGCAGACCTGCTTTTGGCCAGAGTGGCCAGGATCAAAGAGGCACTGCCAGTCGCGGGTGAGCATCTAAAAATTGCGCAGCACCGCGACAAGCTGCGATATGCACGCATTCGTGGGGGAGGGTATGTCCCCCAGGTCAGGCGTTTTGCAGAGGGAGATTACGTGTATGTGAAGTATTCGTCAGAGCGACGCAGCCTCGATCCCAAGGCCAGGCCTGAGATCCTCAGGGTAAAAACACTGGGGGCGACGGGAACTTTGGTGCTGGAAGGGGCAGATGGCCTCACAGTTACAGAGAATGCAGTCAATTGTTCTCCATGCCACTTGCCCAACCTCAGGGGAGTGGTTGATTTCAGTGGAACCAGACCCAATAACAGCCTGTCATGCGAGGTGTGCCAGCTGCCCGATCGCGGAGAGGTGATGCTTTTGTGTGATGCCTGCAATACAGGTTGGCACATGGACTGCTTGGTACCAGTACTCGAGGAGGTGCCTGAGGGCGAGTGGTTGTGCCCACACTGCACGCCGGAAGACAAGGGAGCTGGGCCCGCTGCAGTAGCAGGGCCCCCCACAGAGGAGCGCAGTTTACAGGTCCAGGGGCGACCGAGCCCAGCGGCCAGAGCGGCTGCCAGGACAGCCCAGGAGGCCGACGTCATGGACAGGCCTGAGGTGGAAGTCATGGCCACCAACCCAGCAACAAGGCAAATGGAGCGGGGCATCGCAAGACCAATGGCGAACGGGTTGTATGACATCTCGTACACCACTGGCCGGGGAGAGGCCAATGTCACCCCGAGAGCAGTTACAAGAAGGGCCAAGGTGGCCAAAGAAGCAGCAAGGGAGGAAGAGGAGTCAGCCCTTGAGGATTTTACCGGGACCTGAAGCCCGGAGCGGCAGGGCCGCTGAGCACGTGACGTCACCCACGCCGTAGCTGGCAAGGAGCGGGCAGGCACCTACAGAGCAGAAATGCAGACGCAGTGCGGCTTGTCCTAGTACCCAGTAGGCAGCGGGCCGGCAGCCAGCGGACCGAAAACGGAAGATGCAGGAGTAGAGTTACGGCAGCTTAATGAAAATTTGTTTCTCAAATACCGTGGCAGCAAGGCTACAGTAGTACATAAGTTATGAAAATGATGAGCGAGGAGAATTAGTCAACTCGAGCAATTATAGCACAGCAGGGGGCAGATCACGCTGCTACGGCGCACATTTTCTGTGGCCTTTATAGACCAGGCGGCTATGGCGCAGTGGGGCGAGAGCAGCGGTTGTTCTTAGCTTGACCTGATAACTTTGAAATTTCACTGTTTGCTAGCCAGTAGTGGGCTGAACAGCTTGAATTTGTAGGGTTCTGCGCATTGCGCTTCAGCTGAGACTCGGTTGATTTTTTTATTTCTGATTTGCAGAATGCCTGAACCAGGCAGATTTGTAGAATGCCTGAACCAGGCAGATTTGTAGAAGGCCAGAACCTGGCATATTTGCAGATGATGATTTGAGCTTCTACGAACATATTTTTCCAGAAGTTTATTTCAGTACCACCCCTTTTTCCGGCTCCCCGCGCATGCCTGGAGGGCTTAACGCTGGGGAGCGGGGGGCGAGTAAAGTAGTAGGGGCGGTACCCACGAGACGGAGACTTCTATGCAGAGATATCCAGTTAGGGACTTCCAGATACAGTTATCTTGTTGACACACTCTTGTCTGAAGTACAAGGAGCATGAGTGTACGGTGATGTACCGTATTTGTGAGTAGAGGACACCTCTCTAAGGTGTCCTGACCGGAGTTTACGGTATTTACCATATTGGCACGTTTACTGCTTTATGGTGCGACAGCTGTCACAGTATATTACCGTATACGTGACAGAACCGTTTAGACCGCAGTTAGCGGCCGCGGAGCCTCCGCAGCTTATCTGCGGAGTCTCCGGATTTGAGCTGAGACCTAGAAACCCGCTTACGCAGGATTAGTTTGACAGGTTCTACCGTACTCTGAACTGGGCCTGCCGGGTCCCTGTATCCCGGCAATTGCCTTGGCTAGTTACTTCGTCCCTTTCTAAAGGACAGACCTCTATTTGTAACAAGCACCGGCAGTCTTTGAGACCAGCAGCTTCCATATAAGTCAGTACCTTAACTCGAGTCAAGCCTAGCTCAGCCACCGCTGATCTAGCTGGAGACAAGTACCCCAGTAAGAGAACCGAGACTCTGCAGAAGAAGAAGTACGCAGCCTCGTCCCGTCCGTCTCTCCGCGTGTTACGCGGTAAGTGTCCTTAACATAGCCCAGCTGGATCGCGACCAGACGGCCAGAAGGCCTATGCCCCCAAAGTCTGTTGCTATATATACACAATATCCACCTAGCTGCTTAACTCGAAGAGCACTCGCAGCCAGTGAGTAGTCACTGAGCCTGCCCGTAGGCGTCCGTCACTGCAGTGAGGAAAGAAGTCCGCCACGGACCTGAAGCGCACCTCGCGAAGTAAAGTAGTAGGGGCGGTACCCACGAGACGGAGACTTCTATGCAGAGATATCCAGTTAGGGACTTCCAGATACAGTTATCTTGTTGACACACTCTTGTCTGAAGTACAAGGAGCATGAGTGTACGGTGATGTACCGTATTTGTGAGTAGAGGACACCTCTCTAAGGTGTCCTGACCGGAGTTTACGGTATTTACGTTTACTACTTTATGGTGCGACATGTCTTTTGCTAATGAACTCTAGGCTCGTCATGCATACATTCCGAGCTCGTCAGCCAGGGGATTTCAACGACGTTATGCCTCTGGAACCTGATCAAAAGGCTTGGTCATGTCGGGGCCCAGCTATCATGCGTCACTAGGATGGATGCTGAGGACAGAAGTGTAAACTGATTGACCTCTATGCCCGACTCCAAAAAGGCTTGGCCGCTTGGGCGCCAACAGTCAACTTGGGAGAAGGAAACTAAGGCAACAGGGGAGAGGAAAGAAAGAAAGGGACGCAAAGGAGAGGTTGCGGTACCCTTCCTAATAACCCTGCCTAAGAAATGAAAGGTACGCTCCTAGTGTCTCGCAGGGCCCAGAGGTTTAGAACAGTGCATACCCGCTGGGCCCTGCTGAACGCTCGACCATGTGGGGCTGGTAGGGAACGACTAGGCGCAATTCCAGCTACCATGCACAGCCTGGGCCATGCATGGTGCAGCCATGTCATCCACCTGTGTGAGGGGGCAGGAACGTGGAACCCGGCGCTGTAGTCGGGGAGAGAGAGACGATCGTGTGACGGGTTCGATCCCTTAACCTCTGGGTATGGACGCCACCAGCGTTATACCACTAAACCGTTTCCCTCGCAGGGCCCAGATGTGCACCAGCATGAGCCCTGTCAAGCGATGTCTTAGCGTCGTGTTGCAAGCTAGGCTGAATTCCGGAACTAAATAGCCTTTCTGATACCAAGCAACGAAACAATGAATCGAAGGGCATCCTGACCGCTGAAGCATCCTGGATACTTCCCATCAGCCTCCATAACTTAGTGGGCGTTGTTTTGTGATTTGTGAAGTCCAGCAGAGCAAGAGAGAAAGAAAGCAACGCCCTATTAGGGGGGGTAAGGAAACAGCGCAGCCTAGGCCAAAGCTATATCCACGCCGTTACCGTAAGCAGAGCGTCATATTTGATGCATGGGCCATGTGCCCGCAATATGGTATGAGCACACAAACAAACTAGGACCTCAAGCTCCTTTTCTTTTCTTTCATCGGGACAGTTGGGCGCCCACGCGGCCGAGCCTTTTTGAACAGGGCCCAGAGGTGTAATGCCATTGACAAAAACAAACTTGGACAGCGAGCAAAAAAACAGTGACTCCCTGGGCAAGCAACTAACACACAACCACCATGGCGAACACTTGCATGCATCCAGCAACAAGCAACTGAACAACCAACCGGACAATGAGGATACAGAGCAAGCCAGCAACAACGGCCAAAAGGAAATCCGGCCCCGGCAGACCAACAGACGTCCAACTTGCTTGCATAGCCCACAATTTCACCAATCACGTTTGCCAAGGCCTCAAACAAAGATCCTGAGTTAACATACGGTAACGCATTCTTCAGTGCATGCCACCTGCTTCATGGTTCAGATTCAGTCAAAGGGCATGCATGCAGCTCAGCTGGCCCCAGATCAAAAAAATTGCGTGCCCAGGGTGGCCCCTGACAAAACAGAGCAGTGACCACTTGCCCAGCCTTCCCAGCTTGGTGCTCCAGCCTGTCCACACAGGATCTCCAATCAATCTGGCTTGGCGCTCCAGCCCACCCAAGCAGGCGCTCCGTTCTGCCGTCCAGCTCCAGCTGGTACTGCCTGACCAGCCCACCCAAAGCGCTCCAGCCCACCCAGGCAGGTGCTCCGTTCTACTGCCCGGCTCCACCTGGTAACACCAGACCAGCCCGTCTAGGGCGCTCCTGTCACGCCAACCTCTGCCGGGCGCTCCGTTCTGCCGTCCGGCTCCAGATGGTACTGCCTGACCAGCCCACCCAAAGCGCTCCAGCCCACCCAGGCAGGTGCTCCGTTCTGCTGCCCGGCTTCACCTGGTAACACCAGACCAGCCCGTCTAGGGCGCTCGGGTCACGCCAACCTCTGCCGGGCGCTCCGTTCTACCGTCCGGCTCCAGATGGTACTGCCAGGCCAGCCCACCCAAAGCGCTCCTGTCCCGTCAGCCAGGCACTCCGTCCTGCTGTCCGGCTTCAGCTGGTACCGCCCGACCAGCCTATTTAAAGCTCCAGGTGTCGCCGCCCGTCCAGCCCGCTTAGGGCGCTCGTGTCACACCCACCTCTGCCGGGCGGACGATACGATCAAACATACGGTACCCTTTCTGCAAGGGTCGGGGGGGTCAGGATTCAGGGGTAAAAACGGGTTGCCCTATCTGAAAGAGTTCAAGGATGAGGCTGGTAGGCCTGTGTCCTAAAGGCTGGCAGGCCAGTGCCCTAAACCCTTGCAGGCTACTTTCAGCCAGGGTGAAAGGTGAGAGAGGAGGGATTCAATATTCGGTATCCTCTCAGCGACAGGGTCCCATTCTAGGGTCAAACACATGGCATTGTTTCCTCTTATCAGGCGCATGAGTCAAGCGTTCACAGAGAAGGGTTAAGCAAGCATTGGACATCCTTCCTTCTTGGATTAAGAGCTATGCGTCTTCAACATGTAATACCATTTCTGTAATGCAATACTCTGTCTTGGGTTTGGGTTCGAGGTTTCATGTTTATGGTCAAACGCGCGGTTCTCTCTTTGCAAGGGTTTTATGTTCACCTTGGAAGCCACGGCCACCAGGCCCGCCTTCTTGCTACCGCCTAGAACCTCAAACAACGCGCTGTGTATTGGTTTGGGTTTAGGGTTTCAGCTTAAGGGTCAAATACCGGTACGCGGTACTGTCTTCGCAAGAGTTTTAAGTTCACCTTGGAAACCACGGCCACCAGGCCCGCCTCCTTGCTCCCGTCAGGAACTTGAAACAGCGCGCTGTGTTGGTTGGGGTCGAACATCTCTCCCTCGGGGTTGAACTGCTCCACGCCTTGCTTCCGCAACACCTGGTTGGAGCAGGGGTAAGGTTCTAAGCCGTAGAACTGAAGCTCTGTAGCCATTTACTGCTTGCATCGTGAATACTGGGTGCAGACAGGGCTACGGCCCTGTCTTATGCCGGGGGAAACTTACTAGAAGTCCCGGTGTTGGCTGGTTGCCCTTTGTTTATCTTTATCCTACGAGGTATTCGGAGTTGGGGTTGACTCCCGAAGCATGACTTCAAGTAAGCTGTGTTGCATTTGCTGCATTCTTGCTTCCGCGTGCGTAACCGTCTCATAGCTGGCAGGCAAGGCATGCCCAGGGTTCAGGGAAGGCAGGCCCATGGCACAGCCAGGGGGCAGACTTAGGGTGTAGATCAAGTATTATAGCAACCCGAAGCTTCTCACTTGAAGCGTATCTGGTAACCAGCCCCAGCTCTCAACTGCAAAAAATACAGCTGCAGTCCAGAAAACCCCGCAGTAGCCGCCAGCCCAACCCCATGACCATCTACAGCCTCTCCCCTGCAATTTTCTGCAAGCCACATCGGCGTTTTTGAACCCACAACATCACTAGCGTGCTGCCTCCTACCTTCAGCATGATCTTCTCCATCACCCTGACCCTCTCCAACAGCCCCCGCAGCAGGCTCCGCAGCTTCTCCATATCATCATGCTCCCCGCTCATTGCTCCCCCTGCGCTCCCCCCTCCCTCTCCCCCTCCCCCCTCCAACTCCCGCCTCCCCCTAACTGCCGGGGTGGCCTCTCACCTGCAGCATGATCTTCTCTGTCGCCCTGACACCCTCCAGCAGTCCCCGCAGCAGGCTTCGCAGCTTCTCCGGGTCAGCATGCTCTCCGCCACCTGTTGCCGTTCCTGCCCCCGCTGCTGCCAGGGCCGCCTCCGGAACCGACGCTGCGGCGCGCTCCAAGTTGTCCGGCACGTCAAGCAGGTCCTTTATTAAACCCTGCAGTACAAAAAGCACATATTGGGTTCACACATACTGTTCACACAAAGTATTCGCACATTGTATCCACTGATTTCTACACATTTCCCCACAGTACCATATGCACCCACCTACCACCCAAATGTCTCTGCATAGTCCATTTTGCCCTTTGCCCTTATACACAAAACCTCACCCTTACTCTACGGTCGCACTTCATAGCCTAGCCGTAGCAAGTTAGCATGGTCTATTAATTTTCCACCCACCTGCGAACCAAATTTCTTATCATTTTCCACTTCCCGCGTTGCTCGCGTGCGCACATTTTCCATCTCCGCCATGCTCCTCATTAACTTGTCAGTGAGCTCTGCAACCTTCTCATTAAACAACATCAAAAGTGTGATTGAGACCTCTGTAACCCGCACTTCAAAAGAAAAAACGAGTGACGATAGCTATGCAGCCTGCACATGTTCATTGTGCAATTTTGTCGGTGAGCTCGTGACTGCCAATGTTTAGGCGCGGGGAAGTGAGACGCTGTGCTCTACAACTATCTCATAAAAGGGGGAGTGTGACATTGTGCTCTGCAAACTGCTCAACGAAAGGGGGGAAGTGTGACATTGAGCTCTGCAATCTGATCATAGAAAGGGAATAAGTGTGACACTGTACTCAGCAATGAACTTATAGTGAGGGGGGAAGTGTGACGGATTGTCAAGGGGAAAGGCTGGTGAGCCATGCAACGGCATAGCATGCACAGGGCATGGCCACAGACATACTACTGAGCAGCAACAGCAACAACAACCAGCTTGCTAGAGTGAGACCCCAAGGTCAAACCAACTTGCCGTCCTACATAACCCATCCAGTGTCTATGCTGTGGTCGCTCAGCTTCATCTCTCCTACGATTCAGCCACAGCTCGGCTTCAGGCTAGCTGCTAACCAGCTACCGTCCAGCTGGAGTCTAGGAAGAGTTCAGCTACTGACCAGTATCTGATCAGAGGCGCCTAGCGCGGCTGACCTAGCTGCTAGGACTGGAACCTACAGGCCGCTCCTCGTTTCATTCCAATCGAGCCTTCGTCAGCCCCGTGGTGGCCTGCCAAAGGCGGCTTGGTGGCAGAAAAATAAACACGGAATCAGCCCCACTGACCTCTACCCTCAATTTAGCCTCAATAGCCTTCGCAGCCTCCAGATGGTTCAGGAGCTCCAGGCTATCCGGCACTTGCATTCTTTCATCTAGCAGCATCTCGCCATCGTCGCCAGAGGGGGCAGCGGCGCTGGCGGCGGCATCATCGCCATCCCCCCCCCCTCCTTCATGCTGCGGCTGATCCTGCTTGGGATTTCCCACCTTCTCCGCAGCTTCTTTTTCTTCTGCAGCAACTGTTTTTGAAGGGCTGTGTTGGGAACGGGACCACATGCCAAAGCCTCTGGCAGGGGTAGAGGAGGTGTGGAAGCCGGTAAGTGCGGGGGCGATGCGCCAGTTGCTGCCACTGCTGCTGCTTGCAGCGCAAGTGATGCACCTGCAGCTGCAGGCGATGCCTGATCCTGCTGCTGAGTGATGGATCAGCAAGCGTCCCGAGCTGCACGTCGCACCCGTCTGACCCATGTGTCGACAGCGGGTCTGCTCTTGAGATTGCGAATGTTGCGGGGTGAGAGTGGCGGGTGCTGGTGCTGGTGTTGTTGGGGCCCAAGATCTGGCTTGTACTGTCGTGGCCGCAGATGGTGGTGGTGATGAGGATAGCATCGATAGAGATGATGCGGTGGGTCTTTTAGGGCATTCTGCTGCTGTTGGGGCTGGAGGTCTGGCGGACAATGCCGCTGCCACGTCTGCGGATGCAGATATTGCTGCGGGCTGTGTCGGACACGCTGCCATGCGCCGCAGCGCACTGGCGATAAAACGCACCCTTTGCACACCCGGCATGCTGCTCTCCATCTTCACACGTCAATTTGGTTTTGAATATCACAAGTGTCGAACAGACAGCGCTCGCTCGTTCATAACGCCAGGGTGCTGGGACAGGCTAGCGTTGCTCGCGGTAGCTTCTGGAGGGCTATTCTAATTTCCGATCTGTCAAGTGTGATGGTCCGATCCACGTGGAAGGAGTAAGAGAGGTTCGGCAATGGAGGATAAGGCTGTATTTCCATTGGAGTCTGGGATCAGTCGGCGGATGGGTCGGCTTTGTTTTGTGTCCGCGCAGGGCCATGGGGCAGGGGGTGGGACCGGTGGCAGGGACGTCAGCCACACAAAGTGTTCGGACTGGCACAGAGGACAGACCCATCATATTCGGTTGACAGGTTTGTGAGGTAACGGTATGTGAGGTCGCGGAGCAAAGAGAAAGGAGAGCGTCGCAACCTCCTGCTCGCCTGAAATCAGTCATTGATCAATCCATCTCAACAAGCACTTTTTGAATTCCACCCTCCCATATCTTCCCCGTATCTTTACGCACCCGGACCAACATCTGCGTCCGCTTACGACACAGGTTCTCGGCTGCTGCTTGTCTCTCGCCCTCTTCACTTCCGGATTCTTGCTTTCGGCGTACTCTTTCCTCCCTTCTTCTGAATTCCTCAGCCAAGGTTTATACGGCATCTTCTCATTCTCTTACTTGCCAGCCAGCCCTGCTTGCCAGTCCCTGCCAGCCCACATATTCCTGAAGCAGTCACAGCCAAGCCGGGTCCCTCAGCAGCTAGCAGAGCTTGCCTTAGTGACCCTGGTGACCCTGTGCACACAGATCCTGTCTGACCAGACTGCACTCGAGCTAGCAGCAAGAGTGACTGATTTACAGCTTACCCACTTCAGCCCTTGTACCGCTCTTCCCTAACCCACTCAAAGCCCCCCACTTCCTGAAGCGCCCTCCCCTCGGCCAGCAGTCTGTGCCAGTATCATCACCTTAATGAGCTATTTCGCAGCGCCAGCCAGATCTTGCAGCTTCCGCTCAGCTCCTCCAGGCAAGCAGGCTGGCATGGTGCCTTCCCTCCCAGCATGCCCGGACTCTTCCCTCATGAGCCAACGGCAGCAGCAGCGGCGACTGCAGCCTCCATCCGCGACCTCCTGCACCGGCACCTTGCTGCCGCTCCAGCAACGGCGGTCCCATGCGTCAGATGTATGCGAAGGCCTTGCACAACCGACGAGGCTTTTCACAGCAGGCGCTGCCTCCTCGAGCCGCCCGCTGCAGCACTCCCGCAAAGATCTCTCACTGCGGGCGCAGGCGGGGCCGGGATCCCCAGCACCTCCGCCCCGGGGTGGCCCCTCGCCGTCCCGCGGCCCGCTGCCGACGGCGGCGGCGGCGGCGACCGTTACCCGGGGCGAAGCCTTGCTGACCTTCACGTACGGCGTACCTCAGGCCAATTTTGACAGCCAACTAACGGCCTCTCCGGATCCAAAACCCGATCATGCATCTCTCTCAGGCAACAAAAAGAGCAACAGGAGCAGCAGCGGCAGAAAAGGGGGCAGCGACGAGGATGAGGACGAGCCCATCTGGTTCTTTGCCTATGGCTCGAAGCTGTTGAGGGAGAGCCTTGTGGACTGTGACGTCAAGGTCATGTCAAGAGAGCCGGCCACAGTTTGCGACCCAAACGTCAGCATGCTCTTCAGGCACAGAGGTAGGATATGAGTATATGACTTCTGCATCAAAGCTCTAAGAGCGGTGGGATGATGGTGAGCAGAGACGGCCAAATCAAGTGCATGGTGCCAGCCATGGTGTGCGACCCAAACGTCAGCATGCTCTTCAGGCACAGAGGTAGAAAATGACTCTTGCATGGAAGTATAAAGAGCAGTGGGATGATGGTATGCGGTGGGATGATGGTGAGCAGTGACAGCCAAATCAAGTGCATGGAGCCGGCCACTGTGTGCGACCTAAACGTCAGCATGCTCTTCAGGCACAGTAGTAGGGAATGACTCTTGCATGGAAGTATAAAGAGCAGTGGGATGATAGTGTGCGGTGGAATGATGGTGAGCAGAGACGGCCAAATCAAGTGCATGGAGCCGGCCACAGTGTGCGACCCAAACCTCAGCATGCTCTTCAGGCACAGAGGTAGGATAAGACTCTTGCATGGTAGTATAAAGAGCGGTGGGATGATAGTGAGCAGTGGTATGGCGAGCGGTGGGATGATGGTGATGGCTAGGTCAAATGTAGGGAGCCGGCAATGGTGTAAGGCTCAAACGTCAGCATGCCCTTCAGGCGTGGAGGAAGGAGGATGCTTGGTTTGAAGAGAGGTAGGATGATGGTATAAACAAAGGTAAAGGATGGTATGAACTGTAAGAGAGCTGGGAGCAGTGTGCAATCCTAGGGCCAGGATCCTCTTTAGCGAAGAGGTAGGAGGATGGATATGGGAGGGACAACGGTATGATTTGAGGCAGGCGTGTCTTTGAGGTCATGTCAAAGGATGCGGCCACAATGTGCAACTATTAGGTTAGCATGCCCTCCAGGGTTCAAGGGGGGATTCGCCTAAATCCTCGACCCTCCAATCCTTCAACTAAACCCTTGCCCGCATGCCTCCCTCAAGGTGGTACCGCAATGCGTTGGCGGCTGCGGGACTGTGACCCATCACCCATCCCCCCTATTTTATCAACCAGGCTCCTTGCCACCTTAATGACCTTTATACCTAACCGTCACCCACATGCCTCCTTCAGGCGGTGCTGCCACACTCTGGCGGCAGCGGGATGGTGACCCTGCCCCTCTGTTCACGCCTCCTGGTGCCAAAGTTCACGGCGTCCTGTACAGAATGAGCAGCTCTGAGCTCAAGAAGCTGTGCAAGAGCAATCCTGGATACGAGCTGATGGAGGTTCAGGTAGGGGGGCCGAGTATGAGGACACATTCACGCAGCATGGGCTGTGCTGCATGGGCTGTGGCGCATGGGCTATGGCGCATGGGCTGTGCTGCGCTGCATGGGCTGTGCTGCGTGGGCTGTGCTGCATGGGCTGTGCTGCATGGGCTGTGCTGCATGGGCTGTGCCGCAGGGGCTGTGGAGCATGTGCTGTGCTGCATGGGTTGTGGAGCATGTGCTGTGCTGCATGGGCTGTGCTGCATGGGCTTTGCTGCATGGGTTGTTCTGCCTGGGCTGTGCTGCATGGACTGTTTCCATGGGCTGTGCCGCATGTGCTGTGCTGCATGGGCTTTGATGCATGGGTTATGCTGCATGGGCTGCTTTGCATCATGGTATATGCTGCTTGCACTGTGCTGCATGGGCCATGTTCCATGTGCGCTGCTGATTATCTGGTGCAGGCCTGTGAAGCAGGTAAGGCTGTGTGCTTGTGGGCCTTTCTTCAGCTGAATGGCGATGCTGCCCTCTCACTAAGTATTGCCCCCCTCAATCTTTGCTGCTTCTCAGGTGCAGGCCTATGAGGCCGGAGAGGCTGTGCGTTCGTGGGTGTTTGCATCCAGCCAGATGTCAATGCTGCCTTCAGAGGTTGTGCCGACAGAGGCCTACATGCGACAGCTGAGAGATGGGGCTGCAGACCAGTTCCTCGACCCAGATTACCAGGTTAGTGTGACTGAGAGGGAGGGATACGATGAGGCCCGGCCAATCCCCTTCCGCAGCCTTCAGCTGTAGCCTGCCTTTGGCCGACCCCCACCTCTTTTCCTTTCGGCCAGTGCCGAGTCGCCCCTGGTGGGGCGATCGGTATTTTTTTGTTCGCCGTTCTGGTAGGCTGGATCTTTTGTAGCTTCCCGGATAGGGACAGGTGTGAGTAGATAGAGGCCTGAATGAGGCCATCAGGTATCCCAGCTGTGGAGGTTGATCAGAGTGAGAGGCCGGTGAAGATGATAGTGAAAAGTTAAAGAGAAGTTGGAGGTCAGTTCAGTGATAGTTGAGAGGTTAGCGAGAGGTGCGTGAGAGGTTGACCAGAGTTGGAGGTAAGTGATGAGTTGAAGTGATGATCGGGATGGACAGATGTGCACTTCCAGGTTTGTTCGAGTGCGAGCGGGAGAGCCGCTTTTTGTGCTGCGGACCAATTTTTTCAGGTTGCTGAGCAGCCACCACTGGGCCAACCGTGACGAAGCCTTGACTGGCTCACAGCTGGTACCAAAATCTGCAGGAAATGCTGCACACAGTTGTTGTTCTTAACAAATCTTGACCACTTAACCCTGGACCCTAGTCATTTCTCTGGCAGGTCTGGCTGAGCAGCACCCAGACTATGTCCACTGCGGGCCTCCCCTGATGGATTGGAACACTCTGGCCATCCTTTGACCCCACACCCATCAAACTTGAACCCTGAAACCCTTAATGGCATCCCTCACAGGCGTGGTTGAGCAGCATTCAGACTGTGCCCAGTGCGGGCCTGCCCCTGGAGTACTGGAACACTCCATCTAAGCATATGGCCTACGCGTTCGGGCTGCTCTCTGTTGCTATGGTGGCCGTGGCGTTCTTTTCGCAGCATTCATGATGCTTCCGCGGCATTCTTGATGAGCAGGCCGTTAGGTTCTCATTTATTAGCTGTTCCCTCTTGTGGCTGCTATGGTGGCCGTGGCGTTTGTCTCGCAGCATTCATAATGAGCTAGCCGTTTGGTCATGGTCTACTCGCTGGTCCCTGAAGCTGCAGCTGTGGCGTCAGTGGACTTCTTCTCACAGAATTCATGACAATCTAGCTGCTCGACCGTCGTCTATTAGCTGCGCATCCTTGCTGCTGCTACGGTGGCGGTGGTGTCTTCTAGCAGCACTGACTATCTGGCTGCTGTCAGGCAACCTTGGCTCTCCTCGAGTGTCAATCAACTGCTGCTTGTACATCACCAACTGCTGCTTGTACATCACCAACTGCTGCCTGCCCCCATGGTGGCGATGGCGTTCTATTCACAGCACGCACCATGAGCTTTCTGTCCTGTCTTGGCTGGCTGCCGCTGCTCTCTGCCTCCTGCAGTAGCAGTGACGCTCCTGTTGCATCGTCGCTCAGCTGCCTTGCCGTTAACTGCTGCTCATACATCGCCAACTGCTGTTTGAAACGTTATGGTAATGTGCAGACTTGTCGCCAGCCACCAGCGGGCCTTTTGAACGGAACCTCTGTGGTGGTTGGTGGTTGTGGGAAATCCCAGCCCGGTCACCAGTCACCGGCCGGCCTCTTGGAGCGCTTCTGCTGTAGTGCCTTGGTGGCAAAGTTTAAAATCTTAGCCTTGTATCATGCCACCTGTCAGCTTCCTGGAGCTGTACTGCGGTAGCTCGGTTGTGGTTTAAGTGGCCAAGTGCAAACTTGCTACTAGCCATCAGCTGGCCTGTTGGAGCTGTACTGCTGTTTGGCCTTGCTTGGTGGTAATATCTTAGCTTGGTCTCATGCCACTACTTAGCTTTCTTGAGTCGTGCTGCCGCAGTAGGCCCTACCCCTAGCCAGTAGCCACCAGATGACCTTGCTCCCCGGTAGCAAATAACAACCAGCAGCTGGTGCTCGTGCGCGACATTTTGTTTTATTTGACTTGCTGATTGGCCACACTTTTTATTATCCATGTTTACTTTGCATGCTGACCGCGTTGATGTTAGTCTTGAGCTGCGCCTGAAAAGGACTGTTGCTGGTTTGAGGGTGAAAGAGTTCGGGTATTGAAAATATTTCCAGCTCCGGATACATGCTCCGGATACATTATGTTGTGTTGGTATTTCGGTATGCGGCAGTAAACATTGATGCATGGGAAGCGAGGAAGGAAGAACTATCTGGCTTGATTGAAAGGAAGAAATTTCTGGCTTGATTGAAAGGAAGGGATTTCTGGCTTTCGAGCAGTGCCCAGAGGGATCAAGTCATTTTGACCCATCTATCTACTGTACACCATAGTGTGTTCATTTGCCTGCCGGTAGATTGGATGGCCAGGGGCGGGGCCGTAACCTGGTTCACCTTTTTTGCCCTATGGGTATGCAGTTCTTTAACTGTCAGTGACATTACACCTCTGGGCCCTGCCCAAAAAGACTCGGCCACATGGGCGCCCAACTGTCCCGTTGGAAGAAAATAAATTTTAGGTATAAGGGGAAGAAGGAAAATAAGACAACAGGAGAAATACCCACCTAAAAAGGGAAAGGCAGTCCGAAGTACTTAACCTGTAATGCCCTAACCAGTTTCCAGGCACCTGTCCCATGCATTACATCTGCAGCTGTCCCTAACTAAGAAGGAATTCACAATTCTCTGTTGTGGGGCTGATGTCTGTATTTCATTGACGTCACACCTCTGGGCCCTGGGCCAAAAATGCTCGCTTGGGCGCCTAACTAAAGAGTTGGGAGAAGGATGGAAAGAAACACAGAAGGGGGCAGGAAGGAAGGAAGGAGGTAAGCGTAAGTGGGCTGATGCCTGTATTTAGGCACTGCTGGTACCTCAGATTATGATGACCTTGTGTCAAAGTATCAAGCTACAAGGTCAGTGACGTTACACCTGTAGGCCCTACTCAAATAAGGCTCGGCCGCGTGGGCGCCTAACTGATGAGTTGGGAGGAAAGTTGAAAAGAAACATAGGGGCAGGACAACAGAAAGGGGGGAAAAGTAAAGGGACAAAACGAAAGGCTGGAAAACACAAATACAAAGGTAAGTTCCTGAAAAGTCTATATATGCCTCAACAATATCTACCACGTCGTCCACAAAGGCCAGGGCATCCCACCCAAGCCTGCCCCGGTATAACTCCAAAAAGTCTCTAGCACCGTTCGGAGGACCTGCCCATCCCCGCTTCTTAAGTTGATCCTGCACGCCGGGGCATTGAAACAAGCATGCAGCGTGTCCTCCACATGGTCGCCGTCTCCCCTAGCCCAACATCGCAGGCAGCACCTCCTGTCACGCTGCTGACCACTGCGCCGTCCTCTAGTGTCAGCCGTGCTGACGGCGCCGAGCCGCAGCCATAAGTTCGTGCGCATGCAAGCACACTCCTTTCGGCTGGTGCGGCCCCTGGTCTGCGCCATCACGGCGCGCCCGCCGTAGACTGAAACCAGGTGCGGTAGGCGGCCGCAGACCTGTGTTCAGTTGCAGGATCTCTGGGTCCCCTCTCCCAGTGGCAGCCAGTAACCGGTAAAACACGCCGAATGTGAATTCATGCGGCATACATGTCGCGTTTCATGACGTATGCCAATCAAGGAACACTATTTGCCTGCGCCGTATGCTATATTATAGTACATCGTGTGCGCTAGCCGGCGACATTGTGCTGATCACGTGACACTGGCATACTCTCTTTCGGGTTCACACTGCAACTACCGTGACAGCGTTTGAACCAGCAGCGCCTCACCTGTGGCTCCATGTATGGCATCAATGCACGGACTTAATTGACCTCGTTGTCGGCTCCCGACCTGCGCAAAAGGCACATCGGGATGCTCGGACTTATCAACATCTCGTTCGAGGCTTACATCATCGACGGCTTCGGGCGCGCGGCTTGGCTGAAGATCAAGGAGGAGGCCGGACTCGCAGAGCAAGCCTGGGTGTCCTGCTGTCCATACGACGATGGACAAACTTACCGGTGGGTGAACAGGAATGCGAACGGGAACGTGAACGGCAGAGAGAACCATAAGGTGAACGGTAAGTCGACCTGGACCAATAGAGCTCCTATAACGTCATGGCTGCATGGGCCCTTGGACATGGATAGCTAGGTGGTTGATCCGTCATGGCTGCATGGGGCATTGGACATGGACAGCTAGGTGGTTGATACGTCATGGCTGCATGGGGCATTGGACATGGATAGCTAGGTGGTTGATACGCCATGGCTGCATGGGGCATTGGACATGGATAGCTAGGTGGTTGATACATCATGGCTGCATGGGGCATTGGACATGGACAGCTAGGTGGTTGATACGTCATGGCTGCATGGGGCATTGGACATGGATAGCTAGGTGGTTGAAACGCCATGGCTGCATGGGGCATTGGACATGGATAGCTAGGTGGTTGATACGTCATGGCTGCATGGGGCATTGGACATGGATAGCTAGGTGGTTGATACGTCATGGCTGCATGGGGCATTGGACATGGATAGCTAGGTGGTTGATACATCATGGCTGCATGGGGCATTAGACATGGATAGCTAGGTGGTTGATACGTCATGGCTGCATGGAAGCATTGGACATGGATAGCTAGGTGGTTGATACATCATGGCTGCATGGGGCATTGGACATGGATAGCTAGGTGGTTGATACGCCATGGCTGCATGGGGCATTAGACATGGATAGCTAGGTGGTTGATACATCATGGCTGCATGGGGCATTAGACATGGATAGCTAGGTGGTTGATACGTCATGGCTGCATGGAAGCATTGGACATGGATAGCTAGGTGGTTGATACATCATGGCTGCATGGGGCATTGGACATGGATAGCTAGGTGGTTGATACGTCATGGCTGCATGGGGCATTGGACATGGATAGCTAGGTGGTTGATACATCATGGCTGCATGGGGCATTGGACATGGATAGCTAGGTGGTTGATACGTCATGGCTGCATGGGGCATTTGACATGGATAGCTAGATGGTTGATACGCCATGGCTGCATGGAGGTATTGTTCATGAATAGCTCGGTGGGTGCATGCACCACATGGCTCATGCACCACCTGGCCCATTCACCACTTGGCCCATGCACCACCTGGCCCATGCACCACCTGGCCCATGCACCACCTGGCCCTTGCACCACATGGGCCACGCACCACCTGGCTCATGCACCACATGGCTCATGCACCACATGGCTCATGCAACACATGGCTCATGCACCATCTGGCCCATGCACCACCTGGCCCATGCACGACATGGCTCATGCACCACATGGCTCATGCACCACCTGGCCCATGCACCACATGGCTTATGCACTACCTGGCCCATGCACCACATGGCTCATGCACCACATGGCTCATGCACCACATGGCTCATGCACCACATGGCTCTTGTACCACATGGCTCATGCACCACATGGCCCATGCACCACATGGCTCATGCACCACATGGCTCATGCACTACATGGCCTGTGCATTTACATGGCCCATGCCCCCACCCCTGCAGGCTCGTTTTCGCGGCTTCCTCCACGTTGAGCCTGGACCCCACCGTGGTCCTGGAAGGCTATGGCGGCTTCTTCATTATGTGCTTCCTGGCCCAGCTGGGCTATGCGGACCTGGTACAGCACCTTGGCAGCAACATAGTGCAGCTAGCCAGCCGGCTAGATGACTTGCACCAGCACCTGGCCTCGACGCTGCCGGCGATGGAGCCGCCTTGCTTCAGGGTGGACCAGGTAACCTGAATGAATAAACAAGTAACGGTAAATGATAAACAAAGGATTTAGTACCGAGCAACTGGCCTGTTGGCTAGGGGTCCTGCACCTGCACCTGGCCTCAACGCTGCCGGCAATGAAACGGTGGCGAGCCTCAGAATCGACCCGGTGAACGTTGAATACTGCTATGATGGGATTTTTTTATTTATTTAGATATCTCCTGCCTACAGTACCTGATTGCATGCTTGCCTGCAGGATGAATTATGTTACATTCAGAGCTGTGCCATTGCGCTGTAATTTAGAAACCGTGTCATTAATTATGGCCCCTTGGCGGGTAAAAGTAGCTGAATTCGCCTTACAATTACAGTGACTGAGACTCAGCTCCGCAATTCAGCTACCGTAAGGACAGTAATGGGCACAGCACTGGTTACATTAGTTACTACCTTGACACATTCACCTGTCTGCCTGCCTGCATATAACACCCAGATATCACTGATGTTACACCACCACTATGATACTATTTCATACTTGTCTGCATGTCACACCCGGACCACTCACATTACACTTCTACTCTGTCACTTCCACCTGTCTATCTACACGTCAAACCATGATCACTCATTTAAACGTGCACTCTGGCACTGTCGCCTGCCTGCCTGCATGTCACACCCGGACCACTCACATTACACTTCTACTCTGTCACTTCCACCTGTCTATCTACACGTCAAACCATGATCACTCATTTAAACGTGCACTCTGGCACTGTCGCCTGCCTGCCTGCATGTCACACCCGGATCACTCACGTTACACTTCTACTCTGTCACTTCCACCTGTCTATCTACACGTCAAACCATGATCACTCATTTAAACGTGCACTCTGGCACTGTCGCCTGCCTGCCTGCATGTCACACCCGGATCACTCACGTTACACTTCTACTCTGTCACTTCCACCTGTCTATCTACACGTCAAACCATGATCACTCATTTAAACGTGCACTCTGGCACTGTCGCCTGCCTGCCTGCATGTCACACCCGGATCACTCACGTTACACTTCTACTCTGGCACGACTACCTACCTGTCCACAGGTCACACCTGGATAAGTCATGTTACACTTGTACTACACCACCACCACCACCTACCTGTCAACATGTCACATCCAGACCACTCATGTTCCACTATTACTCCAGCACTCTCACATGCATATCTGCAGGACACACCCAAATCACTTATGTAAAACTTCTTTGGCACTCTCACATGTCTGTCTGCAGGTCACACCCGAATCACTCATGTTACACTATTACTCCGAGCGCCCCGGCTTGTGGGCCATCTCTGCGGGCATCCTGAAGGCCATCGCCCAGGATTGTTTCGGCCATGCGCTCAGTGTGGAGCTGGTCCTATCAAAAGAGAAAGGCCACGACCACGAAGTGAGAGTTATGTTGGTTGGAAAGGGCCACGACCGGGAGGTGGGGGGGCATTAGGGAGCGTGTACCCCTCCCGCCCCTTCGAGTCCCATTCCCTGCAATATCTCTTTTACAAGATCTCAGTTCTCTGCTAGATCCCCGAACTGCTGCCCCCTTACTCCCGCCTCTTTTCCTAACGTGACGTGCCTGTGTTTCCCCCCTCTCCCTAACAAGGCACATCATCGCTTACCCGGCACACTTGGCACCGTCCCTGGGACCCCATTCCCTCGCCCTGCCTACCTCACTCCCGCATCCTGTGCCTATGCCCCTTAGGGTCCCATTTCCTGCAACCCATGTACTCGCTGCCCCCTACCTGCCACCTCTCCCCCAGGTGATGCGCATGATCTTCCCCCCTATCCTTAGCAAGGCGCCTCGCCTGTAGCACTTAGTCCCACGCCCTGCGCCTGTCCCCTTGCGCTCCATTCCCTGAAACATGCCCACTCGCTGCCCACTCCCTTCCGCCTCTCCCCCCTTCAGGTGCTGCGCCTGATCTTGCCCCCTATCCTTAGCGAGGCGTCTCGCCTGTAGCGCTTGATCCCGCGCCCTGCGCCCGCCCCCTTGCGCTCCATTCCCTGAAACATGCCCACTCGCTACCCACTCCCTCCTGCCTCTCCCCCCTTCAGGTGCTGCGCCTGATCTTGCCCCCTTTCCTTAGCGAGTCGTCATGCCTGTAGCGCTTGATCCCGCGCCCTGCGCCCGCCCCCTTGCGCTCCAGTCCCTGAAACATGCCCTACTCGCTGCCCCCTCCCTCCCACCTCTCCCCCTTTAAGGTGATGCGCCTGGGCTTCCCACCGCTCCCTAGCGAAGCGCTCCGCCTGCAGGAAATCGCTCCGCTCAGCTCGCTACCCCCAGTGGAACCGTTCCCTTCCTCCCCAGAGGCGCTGGCAGCCGGTTCAGCCGCCGCTGCTGCACACACACGCCCCCCCGCCGCCGCTGCGGGCACGGCTGCTAAGGCCGGCTGTGGTCTGATGATGGGACCAGATGTCATGTGAGTTTGTACCCTTTGAATCCGAGGGCGTCCTTTTAAATGCGCTGCCAGGCCTCTCAGGGCTGTCGCACCACCTTGCCGGGGGCATAGATACTGATCCACACGGGATCGGTCAACAATGCTGACAGACAATGAGGTTTGCTGTACTGGGATGGCCAGTCAAGGCCGCGACCCGTTGCAAGTAGGAAAACAGATTAAAAACAGAACACAAGGTGTTTTATTTCTGGAAATATGCTTACCGGTTTAAGTAGTTTTTGCCCTCTAATATTACTTTTGTCCTGGCATGCTACTGGTACGGTAGATTAGGTTTGCCTTCCTGCAAATGAATAGTTTACGAGAGGTGCGCGATACGCTTAAAGCAGCAGCTTTTCAAGTATGAAGAAAGCAACATCGGGATGCGCTTAGATTCGACTTGCTATCCCTCGGAGACTGACCGTATGGATCAATAGCTTCTGCTACTGCTGCCCTCATGGAAATTATTCAACCCAACCTCTCGATTTTCGACTGGAGACCGGCGTTGGCAATCCATGGTTAATAGTAAGTGCCCGTGGATACAAATAAGCATTTAAGTCATTGCTCAGTAATCCGACCTGTTTTATTTCTGAATGTTGCACTTTCTGTTGCATATAATTCTTTGTACCCCCTACATTCCTTTAAGGGTTTAGGGTTAGGGGAAGGAATCGACTGTATGAAGATCCTAATTGCGTTGAAAACTTGCAAGTGCTGCACGTTCTCTAAACCCTTAAGCCTGGAAACTTGAAGGTGCTGTACGTTGTCCAAACCTTAAACCTCTTAAACGTGTCGTTGATGTACGTTCTGTTAACCCTTGAACTTAAAGCCCAAACTCTTGAAACGTGCGACTGCTTCACTTTCCCTAAATCTATCCACGCGCACGCGCCGTACGTTCTCTAAACACCCCTTACCTTAAACCCAAACCCGTGAAATTCACAGATGCTGTACTTTCACAACACCCATAGCCCTACAAATTTGCAGGTGCTGTGCGTTCCCTTACCCATCCCTTGGAACCTGCAGGTGCTGTACATTCCCTTCACCTCAAGCCCTCATCCCTCAGAAATCACAGGTGCTGTACGTTCTCGTAACCCTCATCCCTCAAAACTCACAGGTCCTGTACGTTCCCTAAACCCTAAACTGCCAAAACTCACAGGTGCTGTACATTCCCTTAACCTAAACCCTCAAAAGTCACAGGTGCTGTAAGCTCCCTGAAACCTTAAGTTAAGTTAGGTTAAGGAACCCTCAAAAGTCACAGGTGCTGTACGCTCCCTAAACTCTTAACCCTCAAAAGCCAGCGGTGCTGTACGTTCCCTAAACCCTAAACCCTCACAAATCGCAGGTGCTGTAGATTCCTGAAACCCTAAACCCTCAAAACTCACAGGTGCTGTACATTCCATAGACCCTACACCCTCAAAACTCACAGGTGCTGTACATTTCCTAAGGCCTACACCCTCAAAACTCACAGGTGCTGTACATTCCCTAAACCCTTAACCCTCAAAACTCACAGGTGCTGTACATTCCCTAAACCCTTAACCCTCAAAACTCACAGGTGCTGTACGTTCCCGTTCCACATTGCGGTGGATGAGCGGATGGTGGTGCAGCAGGCAGGCCCTGCTCTCATGAAGCTCATCCCGGGCATGCGGCTGGGCACCACCAAGCTCAGCGAATGTGTCAAGGTTTGCGGAGCGTGTCATGCAGTGCTGTGCCATTACACCCTAATTCAGAATTCGTGTGCGTAATTACGGTCCATTGCTGGCAAAAGTAGCTGAATTTGCCGTGAAATTACGGTGACTGAGACTCAGCTATGTAATTTAGCCACCTTAAGGACCGATATAGGCGCAGCACTGGTGTCATGATGGTGCAGCAGGCAGGGCCGGCGCCAGTATTTACTTTTTCGGGTCTCAGCTACATGTCAGCTACACTCCGCAGCCTTTGGCCGGAGACCCCAATGGTAGCCAGCGTTGCTGGTTTCGCCACCAGCCGTCGGCCGGTCCAGGGGTTTGGTCCCAATTGGACCTTCGGCGGCCGCAGGGCGGGGCCTGCCAGAGGTGGACTCGTAGCCTCCAAAGGAAACGCTGGCTGAATGTCTTGATGTCTTGACGACCTGTGGGAGGTGTTTTGCTTTGACCTTCCATTCTGTATTTTGCTTTGACCTTCCCTACTGTGTTTAAAGAAGCTTCTGTCTCGGTTGCGGAAGTGCCTCTATAGTTTCCTGATAGCTTCCCAATCGTTTCTGCTAACCTCCTGAAAGCTTTCCAATAGTATTCCAATATCTCCCAATCTCATCCCAGAATATTCAAAAAGCTTCCTGATAGCTTCCTGATAGCTTCCCCATTAGCTTCCTGATAGCTGCCCAATAACTTCCACATAACTCCCAACAGTTTCGCATTAGCTTCCTGATAGCCTCCTGATAGCTCTCAAACAGTTTCTTGATAGCTCCCCCCCCCCATTGTTTGTGTATCTCCAACAACATCAAATTCGTAACCTTGGAATCTGGACCCTAAGCCTGACCCCGAAGCTCTAAACCCGTTTAGCCTACGCCTTTCATTCCATTGTCACAAAGTTGACGCAATCACCCACAGCCTTTTGCGAAAGGGCCAGGCAGAGCGAACCGGACTCCATTGCTGCAGGTGCATAATGGTAACGGCGCGGATGTGGCTACGGCCCCAAGCTGCGCTGTTTCCTGGACCCCCACGCCCTAATTGGGCATAGCTTCCTTTCTTTCTTTCTTCTCGCAGGTGCATCGCCCTTACTTTGGCCGACAGAGTGAGGTGACCTTTGCCGTCCTGCAAGGCAACCTACACGCCAGCTTCATTCTAGAGGTCATGGCCCCACAGACGCCAAGAGAAATGGGGGGGCGAAACGGCGGCAGCAGCAGCAGTAACTCGGCTCCGAAGCCGCCACAAGAAACACACGGAAAGGGCCGCGGCACCGGCACCGGCAGAGGCAGCAGCGGCAGCGGCGGGCTTGCCACGGTGATCGCAACGGCGGCATCGGCATCGGCATCCGATCGGAGCTCTGCCAATGCGGAGCCGCTGCGGCCGCAGCGGCCGCTGGGGGAGGAGCAGGATGGCCCCCAACGCAGGCTGCAGTTTGGGGACCAGATCTCCCACGGGCGGCGGAGCTCCTGTAACTCAGATCAGCCCGCGGGGCTGCTGCAGCTCAAGGGGCAGATGCTGGTGGCAGATTTCCCTTGCACTGTGCCGCAGCTTCGCGGTGGGGAAGGCGCCAACAGCAGCAGCGCTGCGCCTGATTGGAGGGGCTCAGCAGGTACTTGTTGTCTGACACGCTCTCATGCATCCACAGCCCCACATGTATCCATGCATCCATGCATCATGATCCCATGCATGAATGCTCCTTTGCACCCATATTGTCCATCCACCCATGCTCCCAAGCTCCCATGCTCCCTTGCACCCCTGTCCCCATGCACCTATGCTCCCATGTTCCCATGCACCCTTGCACCCTTGCTCCCATGCTCCCATGCACCCATGCACCCATGCGCCCATGCACCCATGCACCCATGCTCCCATGCTCCCATGCACCCATGCACCCTTGCTCCCATGCACCCATGATCCCATGATCCCATGCTCCAATGTACCCATGTTCACATGCACCCATGCTCACATCCACCCATGCTTACATGTTCCCATGCACCCTTGCAACCATGCGCCCATGATCCCATGCACCCATACTCTCATACACCCATGATCCCATGCACCCATGATCCCATGCACCCATGATCCCATGTATCCATGCACCCATGCACCCATGCTCCCATGCACCCATGCTCCCATGCACCCATGCTCCCATGTCCCCTTGCTCCCATGCACCCATGCTCCCATGCACCCATGCTCCCATGCACCCTTGCACCCATGCTCCCATGCACCCATGCACCCATGCTCCCATGCTCCCATGCGCCCTTGCTCCCATGCTCCCATGCTCCCATGATCCTATGCACCCTTGCATCCATGCACCCTTGCTCCCATGCCCCCATGCTCTCATGCTTCCATGTCCCCATGCTCCCATGCCCCCATGCCCCTTTGCTCCCATGCACCCGTGCTCCCATGCACCCTTGCTCCCATGCATCCATGCTCCCATGTATCCATGCACTCATGCACCCAAACACCCACGCCCCATGTACCCATGCTCCCAGCACCCGTGTTCCCTTGCACCCAAGCATCCATCGTCCCACAGACCCATGCATGCATGCTCCCATGCTCCGATGCTCCCATACTCCCAGCACTTGTGCTCCCAGTCACCGACGCATCCATCCTCCAACACAACCAGATCCCATGCTCCCAGTCACCCACATATCCATCCTCCCATGCACCCTTGCACCCATGCGCCCATGTTCCTATGCGCCCATGTTCCTATGCTCTCATGCTCCCATGCTCCCATGCACCCATGCACCCCTGCACCCATGCGCCCATGCGCCCATGTTCCTATGCTCCCATGCTCCCATGCTCCCATGCACCCATGCACCCTTGCACCCATGCGCCCATGCGCCCATGTTCCTATGCTCCCATGCTCCCATGCACCCATGCATCCACGCACTTTCGAACCCATGCATCCATGCTTCCATGCTCTCAGGCATCCATATGCCTAAACTTTGTAGTTCTCTCCTCGGTTCTCTCACCCCCTTTAGGTCCACTCATCCTTCCATGCCTGCTTGCCCCGTTTTTGAAATCGTTTTCCTCCCCTTTCGAAAGTCGATGCCCCTAACACCCCTGTGTGTGTAGGGCTGCACACTCGTCGGCTACCCTAACCTCTTAACCCTGAAGCCTGTGTGTGCAGGGCTGCACCCTTGTCGGCTACCCTAACCCCTTGACTCTAAACCCTATGCGTGTGCAGGGCTGCACACCCGTCGGCTGGCACTGTTCCTGGGGTCTCCCTGTGTGGAGGGGCTGGCAGGCCTGGCTCAACACGGTCTCTCCCTCTATGACCTGCCTCTGATGGACAGGTGCGGGCAGGAGCACTTACACCGTTAACCCAACGTCATAAACCATGAACCCTAGACCCTAAACCATGAGCCTCGAACCCTAAACCCTAAACCCAAAGCCCTATGCCTTGGGTGGAAAGGAAGAGATTGTGCAAAAGGGGCATTCGGAATTAATGTCGGTGGCCAGAAGGAGCGAGTTCTTGCGCAGCTCTTGGTGAAGAGCTATCGCCGCAGGCGGTGAAATTTCCCGATCCTAGTCGTTTTGTCGTTTTTTCATTACCGCGCTACTTAACCTCGGCTGCACGGATGAATTGTTTGGTTATTACTTAAGTTACGGGCCGCAACCAGTCACCCCTATAAAAATCCCTGGTGGCTGCTAAACCCTGGTAGCTGCTAAACCCTGATGGAGGGGCTGGCAGGGCTTAAGTGCATCCTTAACCTTTAACCCTAAATCCTAAACCATAAACTATCCTCAGCCTCATTAGCCTCCTCCTCCTGCTCATGTGGAGGAGGAGGGAAAGAGAAGGGAGGCTGGGGAGGTCAATGAGGAGGGGGAATCTGAGGGTGATGATTCACAAGGGCAGGAATCTGAGGGTGAAAGTTCCTAGGGGCAGGAATCTGAGGGTAAAAGTTCCTTGGGGCAGGAATCTGAGGGTGAAAGTTCCTAGGGGCAGGAATCTGAGGGTGAAAGTTCCTTGGGGCAGGAATCTGAGGGTGAAAGTTCCTTGGGGCCGGAATCTGAGGGTGAAGATTCCTTGGGGCAGGAATCTGAGGGTGAAGGTATCTAGGGGTAGGAATCTGGGGTGGAAGATTCCTCGGGGCAGGAATCTGAGGGTGCAGATTCCTACGGGCAGGAATCTGAGGGTGAAGGTACCTAGGGGCAGGAATCTGAGGGTGAAGGTACCTAGGGGCAGGAATCTGAGGGTGAAGGTACCTAGGGGCAGGATTATGAGGGAGAAAGTTCCTAGGGGCAGGAATCTGAGGGTGAAGGTTCCTAGGGGCAGGAATCTGAGGGTGAAGGTACCTAGGGGCAGGAATATAAGGTTGAGGGTACCTAGGGGCAAAATTCTGAGGTTGAAGATTCCTAGGGGTAGGAATATGAGGGTGGAGATTCCTAGGGGCAGGAATCTGAGCATGAAGATTCCTAGGGGCAGGAATCTGAGGGTGAAGATTCATAGGAGCAGGAATCTGAGGGTGAAGATTCCTAGCGGCAGGAATTCGAGGGTGAAGATTCCTGTGGGCAGGAATCTGAGGGTGAAGATTCCTTGGGGCAGGAATCTGAGGGTGAAGATTCCTAGCGGCAGGAATCTGGGGTGGAAGATTCCTCGGGACAGGAATCTCATGATGAAGATTCCTAGGGGCAGGAATTCGAGGGTGAAGATTCCTAGCGGCAGTAATCTGGGGTGGAAGATTCCTCGGGGCAGGAATCTGAGGGTGAAGGTTCCTCGGGGCAGGAATCTGAGGGTGAAGATTCATAGGGGCAGGAATCTGAGGGTGAAGATTCCTAGCGGCAGGAATTTGAGGGTGAAGATTCCTGTGGGCAGGAATCTGAGGGTGAAGATTCCTAGCGGCAGGAATCTGGGGGTGAAGATTCTTTGGGGCAGGAATCTGAGGGTGAAGGTTCCTCGGGACAGGAATCTAATGATGAAGATTCCTAGGGGCAGGAATCTGAGGGTGAAGATTCCTCGGGGCAGGAATTCGAGGGTGAAGATTCCTAGGGGCAGGAATTCGAGGGTGAAGATTCATAGGGGCAGGAATCTGAGTGTGAAGATTCCTAGCGGCAGGAATTCGAGGGTGAAGATTCCTGTGGGCAGGAATCTGAGGGTGACGATTCCTTGGGGCAGGAATATGAGGGTGAAGATTCCTAGGGGCAGAAATCTTAGGGAGAGTGGCCTGCTCAGATGAGCCGTGCATGGCGGGTTCTCGAAGGGCCAACACACAGCAGGCACAGCATTGAGGCAGTTGTGGCATTTGAGGCACATTGAGGCAGTTGTGGCTGTTGAGGCACATTGAGGCAGTTGAGGCAGTTGAGGCAGTTGTGGCACATTGAGGCAGTTGAGGCACATTGAGTCAGTTGTGGCAGTTGAGGCAGTTGTGGCAGTTGAGGCACATTGAGGCAGTTGAGGCACAATGAGGCCGTTGAGGCAGTTGAGGCAGTTGAGGCACATTGAGGCAGTTGTGACAGTTTAGGCACATTGTGGCTGTTGTGGCAGTTGAGGCAGTTGAGGCACATTGAGGCAGTTGTGGAAGTTGAGGCACATTGAGGCAGTTGTGGCAGTTGAGGCTCATTGAGGCAGTTGGGGCAGTTGAGGCAAATTGAGGCAGTTGTGGCAGTTGAGGCATATTGAGGCAGTTGTGGCAGTTGAGGCACATTGAGGCAGTTGTGGCAGTTGAGGCAAATTGAGGCAGTTGAGGCAAATTGAGGCAGTTGTGGCAGTTGAGGCAGTTGAGGCACATTGAGGCAGATGTGGCAGTTGAGGCACATTGAGGCAGTTGTGGCAGTTGAGGCACATTGAGGCAGTTGGGGCAGTTGAGGCACATTGAGGCAGTTGTGGCAGTTGAGGTACATTGAGGCAGTTGTGGCAGTTGAGGCACATTGAGGCAGTTGTGGCAGTTGAGGCAGTTGAGGCACATTGAGGCAGTTGTGGCAGTTGAGGCACATTGAGGCAGTTGTGGCAGTTGAGGCACATTGAGGCAGTTGTGGCAGTTGAGGCACATTGAGGCAGTTGTGGCAGTTGAGGCACATTGAGGCAGTTGTGGCAGTCGAGGCACATTGAGGCAGTTGTGGCAGTTGAGGCAGTTGTGGCTGATGCGGTACTCGGTGTCTTCATAGTAGATAATGCGCCTCAAGGCATGTTATTAAATAAATATAATATGCCCTGACTTGTTTGTCAAGGGAGCCACCCGTTTGGCCTTGGCATCGGGTTGGCGAACAACTCCAGAATTGGGTTCAGGGTCTACCCTAAGCATTAAGCGGGCAATCAGCTCCAGAATAGAGCTCAGGGTTCAGGGTTTACTCTAAGGAAGGGGTTGGCAAACAACTCCAGAATAGGGTTCTGGGTTTCAGTTATCCCTCGCGTTGGGTAGGCGTACGACACGAGGATATAGTGCAGGTGTTAGGGTTTGTATATATATATTTTCCCTCAGCTTAAGGTTTTTGAATGCCACTAGAACATGTGCCCCCGATCACCCATTGTGCACATGGCTCCCAACTAGCCTATGAGGATGGGCGTACGCAACGGGCCTTCACTTCACAAAAAGAAGAAAAGCCCTCGCCCAAGCCGGGCGAGCCCCCCCACCACCATCAGTCCAGCAGAGCCGACCACACTGCACCCCTGGACTCGTGGCTTCCATGCTAGATGTTCATTATTATTCCTATTTGTGTTATCGTAAGGATTTGGAAACGTGAATCCCTAAATCTCTTTTAAATCCTATGCCTACGGCGCGGCTCTCGTCCCTGCTGCTGACCCTCCTGTCATGTGCTCATGTGCAGGAGCGTGGACATGTGCTGCTGACCCTCCTGTCATCTGCGCATGTCATGTGCTGCTGACCCTCCTGTCATCTGCTCATGTGCAGGAGTGTGGATATGGCTCTCAAGTCGGAGCAGTCGCGCGTTGAGATGGGCATCAGGGAGGGGTACGAGGCGCTGACGCTGCAGCTGCAGTACGAGAAGGAGCGGAGCGAGACGCTGCTGTACAGGTGGGTCACTCTGATGTACAGGTGGGTCACCCTGGATCACACTTTGACATTTTTTCGTGTTCCCCAAAACGAAAGGAGGAGAGCTGCATGCCCAGCGAGCATGTTAAGCACATGCAACCCCTAGGATTGAATTATAAAGTTATAACGTCATCTACACTTCATCTACACCTCAGCTACACTTCATCTATACTTCTGGTATACTTCATCCACACTTCAGCTACACTCCCCATATGCCTCAGCTTCACTTCATCTGCACTTCAGTTACACTTCATCTACTCTTCACATATACTTCAGCTACGCTTCATCTAGACTTCAGCTACATTGCTGCTACACTTCAGCTTCTCTCCAGCTACACTTCAGCTACTCTTCAGGTCCATGACAACCTTTGGCCGACATGGGTTGGTGCAGTGTGCCTTTTTAGCCTTGTATCGTCAGCCGTTGGCCGGTCGGGGTGTGGGCCCTATTTGGGCCCAGTGGTGGCTGGCCAGTAGCCAACCAACCAAACGTGGCCCAGCAGCCAAGCCCAGCAGCCTCCCGAATGCTGCCTGACGCGCAATGCATTGAACACTCAGGCTTACTGTTGGGGGGGGGACGGGACCTCAGCTGCAGCCACCTGCTTGCAGATTCACACATGCCGCCAGGTTCACACAGTCTGCAGCCAGGTTCATTCATGCGTGCAGGTTCACACATCCTGATTGACACCTGCTTGAAGCTTCACACCTGCCTCCAGATTCACACCTGCCTCCAGATTCACACCTATTTTGACACCTGACTCCAGACGTACACCTTCTCTCACATGTTGACACCTGCCTCCAAATTCACACCTAATCTGACACCTGTCTCCAGATTTACACCTCTCACATGTTCACACCTGCCTCCAGATTCACACATATTTTGACGCCTGTCCCAGGATTAACATCTACTCCAAAAAAATGTGTTAATGTTCTCACATGTTCGCACATGTTCTCCAGATTCACTCCCACGGTTTCATATATGGACAGTTGTACTTCTGATTTCTCTCGTTTCTACACTTCCAGACATTCTCGAACCTGCCTCCAGATTCACACCAAATTTCACACATGTTCACACCTCCTCCCACGTTCACACCGGCCACGTTGATGTACAACGAATGTATCCTACCACGGCTTTTGCACAGCACCTCAGCTGCAGCGACGTTCACTCCTTCTTCCACACTACTGTCACGCCTGTCTCCAGATTTACACCTGCTTACCCTTTCCAATATGGCCCTTGGATTCACACATGCCGGGCGTGTGCGTGCTGTGCAGATGCGAGCCCACAGAGTTTGCCCAGCAGCTTTACTGCCGCCACCTGCCTTCAGATTCATACCTCCCTCCAGATTCACACCTGCTGCGCGCGTGTGCTGCGCAGATGCGTGCCCAAAGAGTTTGCCCAGCAGCTGCGTGATGGCCAGGGCGTGGAGGCCACCACGTTCGACATGGTCACCATAATGTTCACCGAGTGAGTATGGAAGAAAGAAAGAAAGAAACACCCCGCACGGGCGTGAGTGTGCCGAGTGAGTATCACCCAGCCATTGGCAGGTGGGGAATGGCTGGCAGGTGGGGCTGGCTGCTGAGAGCGGCTGCTGGCAGGTGGGGCTGGCTGCTGAGAGCTGCTGCTGGCAGGGGGGGCTGGCTGATGTGAGCTGCTGCTGGCAGGTGGGGCTGGCTGCTGAGAGCGGCTGCTGGCAGGTGGGGCTGGCTGCTGAGAGCGGCTGCTGGCAGGGGGGGCTGGCTGCTGAGAGCTGCTGCTGGCTGGGGGGGCTGGCTGCTGAGAGCTGCTGCTGGCAGGGGGGGCTGGCTGCTGAGAGCTGCTGCTGGCAGGGGGGGCTGGCTGCTGAGAGCGGCTGCTGGCAGGGGGGGCTGGCTGCTGAGAGCTGCTGCTGGCAGGGGGGGCTGGCTGCTGAGAGCTGCTGCTGGCAGGGGGGGCTGGCTGCTGAGAGCTGCTGCTGGCTGGGGGGGCTGGCTGCTGAGAGCGGCTGCTGGCAGGGGGGGCTGGCTGCTGAGAGCTGCTGCTGGCAGGGGGGGCTGGCTGCTGAGAGCGGCTGCTGGCAGGGGGGGCTGGCTGCTGAGAGCGGCTGCTGGCTGGGGGGGCTGGCTGCTGAGAGCTGCTGCTGGCTGGGGGGCTGGCTGCTGAGAGCTGCTGCTGGCAGGGGGGGCTGGCTGCTGAGAGCTGCTGCTGGCTGGGGGGGCTGGCTGCTGAGAGCTGCTGCTGGCTGGGGGGGCTGGCTGCTGAGAGCTGCTGCTGGCTGGGGGGGCTGGCTGCTGAAAGCTGCTGCTGGCAGGGGGGGCTGGCTGCTGAGAGCTGCTGCTGGCAGGGGGGGCTGGCTGCTGAGAGCTGCTGCTGGCTGGGGGGGCTGGCTGCTGAGAGCGGCTGCTGGCAGGGGGGGCTGGCTGCTGAGAGCTGCTGCTTGCAGGGGGGGCTGGCTGCTGAGAGCTGCTGCTGGCAGGGGGGGCTGGCTCCCGAGAGCTGCTGCTGGGAGGGGGGGCTGGCTGCTGAGAGCTGCTGCTGGCAGGGGGGGCTGGCTGCTGAGAGCTGCTGCTTGCAGGGGGGGCTGGCTGCTGAGAGCTGCTGCTGGCAGGGGGGGCTGGCTGCTGAGAACTGCTGCTGGCAGGGGGGCTGGCTGCTGAGAGCTGCTGATGACAGGGGGGGCTGGCTGCTGAGAGCTGCTGCTGGCAGGGGGGGCTGGCTCCCGAGAGCTGCTGCTGGGAGGGGGGGCTGGCTGCTGAGAGCTGCTGCTGGCAGGGGGGGCTGGCTGCTGAGAGTTGCTGCTGGCAGGGGGGGCTGGCTGCTGAGAGCTGCTGCTTGCAGGGGGGGCTGGCTGCTGAGAGCTGCTGCTGGCAGGGGGGGCTGGCTCCCGAGAGCTGCTGCTGGCAGGGGGGGCTGGCTGCTGAGAGCTGCTGATGGCAGGGGGGGCTGGCTGCTGAGAGCTGCTGCTGGCTGGGGGGGCTGGCTGCTGAGAGCTGCTGCTGGCAGGGGGGGCTGGCTGCTGAGAGCTGCTGCTGGCAGGGGGGGCTGGCTGCTGAGAGCTGCTGCTGGCAGGGGGGGCTGGCTGCTGAGAGCGGCTGCTGGCAGGGGGGGCTGGCTGCTGAGAGCTGCTGATGACAGGGGGGGCTGGCTGCTGGGAGCTGCTGATGGCAGGGGGGGCTGGCTGCTGAGAGCTGCTGCTGGCAGGGGGGGCTGGCTGCTGAGAGCTGCTGATGGCAGGGGGGGCTGGCTGCTGAGAGCTGCTGCTTGCAGGGGGGGCTGGCTGCTGAGAGCTGCTGCTGGCAGGGGGGGCTGGCTGCTGAGAGCTGCTGCTGGCAGGGGGGCTGGCTGCTGAGAGCTGCTGATGGCAGGGGGGGCTGGCTGCTGAGAGCTGCTGCTGGCAGGGGGGGCTGGCTCCCGAGAGCTGCTGCTGGGAGGGGGGGCTGGCTGCTGAGAGCTGCTGATGGCAGGGTAGCTGGCTGCTGAGAGCTGCTGCTTGCAGGGGGGGCTGGCTGCTGAGAGCTGCTGCTGGCAGGGGGGGCTGGCTGCTGAGAGCTGCTGCTGGCAGGGGGGCTGGCTGCTGAGAGCTGTTGCCAGAGCCAGGTTGGTCATGGCTGGTAATTCAGAGTTGCTCTGAGGAGGTCATGATGGGCATCGCCACCCTCATCTTCACACTGTGGGTGTTGCAGGGGGACGACTGGGCTGTGTTTTGGTGGGCGGAAGCAGGGTTTCGCGGTACAGAACTGAGGTACGGTCAAACGGTACAGTCCGGAAATATGGTACGGTCAAACGATACAGTACAGAAATAGGTATGGTCATACGGAACATAACAGAAATATGGTACGGCAAACGGTACAGTACGGAAACCGGTACTGAACGGAAGTGGACAGAATGGTCTGACCCCCACCCCCTTCCCCCCACTCCCGGTCGCGCAGCATTTTCGACTACACGGCAAGCAGCGCTAAGATGCCGCCTGGCTCCCTCCCCCTATCCTCCCATCCCCCCCATCTCCCCGATCCCTCCCATGCCCCTCCCCCTCCCCTCCCTCTGGCTTGCGGGTTTATTTCACCCCCCCTCTCCCTCCCTGTCTTGCAGCATTCTGGACATCACCGCTATCAGCGCAAGGATGCCACTCTCCTCACATCTGGCCTGCAGCTGCTTTTTGATACTCCCCCCTCCCCCTTTTCCTGTCTTGCAGCATTGTTGACTTAACCACAATCAGCGTAAGATAACCGCTTACCCCCCCCTCCCCACTCCTAAAGCCTATTCAGCTACGTTTTAACCCCCCCCCCCATTTTCTGTCTTGCAGCATTGTCGACTTCACCGCAATTAGCGCGAAGATGCCGCCCATGGAGGTGTGCCGCATGCTCAGTGAGCTGTACGAGCGCTTCGACGCCGTCATCGACCTTTACCCGGATGTGTGGAAGGTGTGAAGGGGGTGTGGAAGTGTGTGTGTCGGGGAGATGCCGTACATGGATGTGTGCCACATGTGCAGCGAGCTATACGAGCGCTTCAACGCCGTCATCGACCTTTTTACGGATGTGTGGAAGGTGTGAAGGGGGTGTGGAAGTGTGTGTGCCCGGGAGATGCCGCCCATGGATGTGTGCCACATGCGCAGCGAGCTAAACGAGCGCTTCAACGCCGTCAGCGACATTTACCCGGATGTGTGGAAGGTGTGAAGGGTGTGTGGAAGTGTGTGTGTTGGGGAGATGCCGTCCATGGATGTGTGCCACATGCGCAGCGAGCAATTCGAGCGCTTCGACGCCTTCATTGACCTGTACCCGGATGTGTGGAAGGTGCGAAAGGGGTTTGGAAGTGTGTGGGGGGGAGAGAGGTGGAGATGCCGCCCATGGAGGTGTGCCGCATGCTCAGTGAGCTATACGAGCGCTTCGACGCCTGTCATCGACTTCTACCCGGATGCGTTGAAGGTGCAAAGGGGGTGGAAGTGTGTGTTGGGGGGAGGTGGAGATGCCGCCCATGGAGGTGTGCCTCATGCTCAGCGTTTCGACGCCGTCATCTACGTTTCCCCGGACGTGGAAGGTGTGAAGGTGGTTTGGAAGTGTGTGTGTGGGGGGGGAGGTGTGGATGCCGATAATGGAGGTGTGCCGCATGCTCAGTGATTTGACGCTGTCATCTACGTTTGCCCGGATGTGTGGAGTGCGAAGAGGGTGTGGAAGTGTGTGAGGGGGAGGAAGGTGTGGATGCCGCCCATGGAGGTGTGCCGCATGCTCCATGATTTGAAATGCTGTTGTCCTACATTACCAGACTGATGGCCGAAAGAAAGAAAGAAAGATACGCCCCATGGGAGTTAAGGAAACGGCGCAACGCCGCAGCTTGGGCCGAAGCCACATCCGCGCTGTTACCAATGGTGGTGGCCGATTATGATGTCCCTCCTGTCCTGATCCTGCTGTCGCGTGCAGGTGGATGTCATCGGGGACTCCTACGAGCTGATTCCAAACCTTACCAGGGCGGTGGTAGATTGATCACCGGGCACTGATGATTCCACCAAACTCTTTACCCTCAACCCTGACCCTAAACACTTACCCGTGCGTGCAGGCGGATGTGATCGGAGACTCCTACATGCTGGTGTCCAACCTGACCCGAGCAGTGGACCTAAACCCTAAACCCTAAACCCTAAACCCTTCACCGCGCGTGCATGCGAACGTGATCGGAGACTCTTACACGCTGGTGTCCAACCTGACGCGAGCAGTGGACGCTTGATCACCGGGCACTGATTATTCCACCAAACCCTTCACCCTAAAACCTTAACCCTTAACCCTGCACCCTTGACCGCACGTGCAGGCGGATGTGATCGGAGACTCTTACATGCTGGTGTCCAACCTGACCCAAGCAGTGGAAGATCACGTGGACCAAGTCATCGACCTGGCCATCCAGCTGCAGGTGAGCTTCTTTTAACTTGTACTGTATAAGGATGAAATGTGCGACCTGGCCATCCAGCTACGGGTCAGCTTCTTTTAATGCGTACTGCTTCAGGATGAACTGTGCGCTAGCATACTCTGTGACCTAAGGCTTTACTCGAGGCTAATTGAAATGATGGAAGTCAGGACGTTGGACGATCGTGTGGGGACCCAGCAACTGACCTGGCCCTAAAACTGCACGTCAGGGCTTATAATTAGTGCTGTGCGCCGTCGAGGTGTATCCTTTTTTATCACTATGATAGCCTATTTTGCAGCATCATATTTGCACGATAGTTTCTGGTAATGTGTCCAGCAAGTCATAACATGTGATGGCTTAAAGGCACATCTGCGGGCGTATTCTTTAGAAGTCCGTCACACTTCCATGGCTGGCGCCCCTCGGGACCCTGAAACCCTCTAACGTGTTAGACTTCTAACTCTGTCCCCTTCTCCAAATTTCGAAACCCTCTTGCAAACCCCATTGGAAACCCTAAACTCTGCTGCGTGCATATGGCTCCCTAAACCCCTACCCTAACACCTAAGCCCTAAACCCTTTACCCTTACCCCTAAGCCCTTTACCCTTACCCCTAAACCCTTAAACCTAAGCCCTTACACCTAAGCCCTTTACCCTTACCCCTTTGCCCTTTGCCCTTACCCCTAAACCCTAAACCCTTAACTCCGCCGCAGGTGGCGACACGTGAGGCGTGCACCTGGCTTGGCAAGCTGCTCCAGATTCGCATCGGGATCCACACCGGCCCGGCGGCTGCCGGCGTGGTGGGCAGCGCGACGTCGACCGGTTTGATGCGGTACAGCATCTACGGCGACACGGTCAACACGGCTTCGCGAATGGAGAGCCACGGGCTGCCCGGGAAAGTCCACATCAGCCAGGTAAGAGAGAAAGAAAGATATACACCCTGGGGCGTGGATTAAGGAAGGCACCCGTTCGGCCGTAGTACTGAGTAACCTACCATCTAACATCGTGGGCGGCTTACCGGCACCCGGGAATACCAGAGGCTTGCCATCCCCCATCCATTAGTTCCAGAGACAGATACACCAGCCAGGTAATGCAACTTCTTGCTTCATGTCTCATTTTTTGTGGCTCAGCAATGATCAGCTACATTTCAGCTACCCAGGGGACACATTCGAAATGGCTTAGCAGACGGAGAGCCACGGGCTGCCTGGGTAGATCCACATCAGCCAAGTATTTGAACTCTGGTGTTAGCTACATTTCAGCTACCCAGGGGACACATTCGAAATGGCTTAGCAGACGGAGAGCCACGGGCTGCCCGGGTAGATCCACATCGGCCAAGTATTTGAACTCTGGTGTTAGCTACATTTCAGCTACCCAAGGGACACATTCGAAATGGCTTAGCAGACGGAGAGCCACGGGCTGCCCGGGTAGATCCACATCAGCCAAGTATTTGAACTCTGGTGTTAGCTACATTTCAGCTACCCAGGGGACACATTCGAAATGGCTTAGCAGACGGAGAGCCACGGGCTGCCCGGGAAAATCCACATCGGCCAAGTATTTGAACTCTGGTGTTAGCTACATTTCAGCTACCCAGGGGACACATTCGAAATGGCTTAGCAGACGGAGAGCCACGGGCTGCCCGGGTAGATCCACATCGGCCAAGTATTTGAACTCTGGTGTTAGCTACATTTCAGCTACCCAGGGGACACATTCGAAATGGCTTAGCAGACGGAGAGCCACGGGCTGCCCGGGTAGATCCACATCGGCCAAGTATTTGAACTGTGTTGTTAGCTACATTTCAGCTACCCAAGGGACACATTCGAAATGGCTTAGCAGACGGAGAGCCACGGGCTGCCCAGGTAGATCCACATCAGCCAAGTATTTGAACTCTGGTGTTAGCTACATTTCAGCTACCCAGGGGACACATTCGAAATGGCTTAGCAGACGGAAAGCCACGGGCTGCCCAGGAAAATCCACATCGGCCAAGTATTTGAACTCTGGTGTTAGCTACATTTCAGGTACCGAAGGGACACATTCGAAATGGCTTAGCAGACGGAGAGCCACGGGCTGCCCGGGTAGATCCACATCAGCCAAGTATTTGAACTCTGGTGTTAGCTACATTTCAGCTACCCAGGGGACACATTCGAAATGGCTTAGCAGACGGAGAGCCACGGGCTGCCCGGGTAGATCCACATCGGCCAAGTATTTGAACTCTGGTGTTAGCTACATTTCAGCTACCCAAGGGACACATTCGAAATGGCTTAGCAGACGGAGAGCCACGGGCTGCCCGGGTAGATCCACATCGGCCAAGTATTTGAACTCTGGTGTTAGCTACATTTCAGCTACCCAGGGGACACATTCGAAATGGCTTAGCAGACGGAGAGCCACGGGCTGCCCGGGTAGATCCACATCAGCCAAGTATTTGAATTGTGGTGTTAGCTACATTTCAGGTACCGAAGGGACACATTCGAAATGGCCTCTCCCCCCCCTCACCCAGCTCCCTGACCCCCCGCTCACCCCGACACTCCCGTCACAAAGACCATTGTTTCTTATTTGGCTAAGAGTTCACCTTTGGCAGGCCGCCCGCAGTCGCCAAAGGCCCAAGTGGGACCAAACCTGAACTGGCCTACAACTGGTGGCCAAAGCATCCTGGCAGGCCACAAATGGAGCCTCAGGCCAGAGGCTAGAGTGTAGCTGACATGTAGCTGAGTCACGAAAAAAAATGAAAACTGACCCAGAGACTCCCTTGTCCTGCCCCTGGCCTCACCTACCTCTCCCTCCCGACCCCACTTTTCCGCTCTCCTATTGGCTCTTTATGAATTTAGGCTCTCTGAAAGGAGAGGAACACGATTTCCATCATCACGACCACATCCTCCTCGGTCTCACCCCTAAATTAGAAATCCTTACAATCCAAGCCCTACGATTCTAACCCCAAGATCCAACCCCTAAGATCCAAGCCCTAAAATGCAAGCCCTAAGATGCAAGCCCTAAGATGCAAGCCCTAAGATGCAAGCCCTAAGATGCAAGCCCTAAGATGCAAGCCCTAAGATGCAAGCCCTAAGATGCAAGCCCTAAGATGCAAGCCCTAAGATGCAAGCCCTAAGATGCAAGCCCTAAGATGCAAGCCCTAAGATGCAAGCCCTAAGATCCAAGCCCTAAGATGCAAGCCCTAAGATGCAAGCCCTAAGATGCAAGCCCTAAGATCCAAGCCCTAAGATGCAAGCCCTAAGATGCAAGCCCTAAATAGCAAGCCCTAAGATCCAGACCCTAAGATCCAAGCCCTAAGATGCAAGCCCTAAGATCCAAGCCCTAAGATGCAAGCCCTAAGATCCAAGCCCCAAGCTGCAAGCCCTGAGATCCAAACCCTAAGCTGTAACCCCTATCCTTCAAAGGCATCCATATTAATGATGGGAAGAAGTATTTGATTCAGGAGGAGGCCACATCCTCCTGGACCTTAACCCTTATCCCTTATCCCTAAAGCTGCACCCTGTAACCCTTATCCCTTAACCTGCACCCCGTAACCCTTATCCCTAAACCTGCACCCCGTAACCCTTATCCCTAAACCCGCACCCCGTAACCCTTACCCCTAAACCCGCACCCCGTAACCTTTATCCCTCAACCTGCACCCCGTAACCCTTATCCCTAAATCTGCACCCCGTAACCCTTATCCCTTAACCTGCACCCCGTAACCTTTATCCCTAAACCTGCACCCCGTAACCCTTATCCCTAAACCTGCACCCCGTAACCCTTATCCCTAAACCTGCACCCCGTAACCCTTATCCCTTACCCTGCACCCCGTAACCCTTATCCCTAAACCCGCACCCCGTAACCCTTATCCTGCACCCCGTAACCCTTATCCCTAAACCTGCACCCCGTAACCCTTATCCCTAAACCTGCACCCCGTAACCCTTATCCCTAAACCTGCACCCCGTAACCCTTATCCCTAAACCTGCACCCCGTAACCCTTATCCTGCACCCCGTAACCCTTATCCCTAAACCCGCACCCCGTAACCCTTATCCTGCACCCCGTAACCCTTATCCCTAAACCTGCACCCCGTAACCCTTATCCCTAAACCTGCACCCCGTAACCCTTATCCCTTAACCTGCACCCCGTAACCCTTATCCCTAAACCTGCACCCCGTAACCCTTATCCCTAAACCTGCACCCCGTAACCCTTATCCCTAAACCTGCACCCCGTAACCCTTATCCCTAAACCTGCACCCCGTAACCCTTATCCCTAAACCTGCACCCCGTAACCCTTATCCCTAAACCTGCACCCCGTAACCCTTATCCCTAAACCTGCACCCGTAACCCTTATCCCTTAACTTGCACCCCGTAACCCTTATCCCTAAACTGCACCCCGAAACCCTTATCCCTAAATCTACACCCCGTAACCCTTATCCCTAAACCTGCACCCCGTAACCCTCATCCCTAAACCTGCACCCCATAACCCTTATCCCTAAACCTGCACCCCGTAACCCTAAACCTGCACCCCGTAACCCTTATCCCTTATCCTGCACCCCGTAACCCTCATCCCTTAATCTGCACCCCGTAACCCTTATCCCTAAACCTGCACCCCGTAACCCTTATCCCTTAACCTGCACCCCGTAACCCTTATCCCTTAACCTGCACCCCGTAACCCTTATCCCTAAACCTGCACCCCGTAACCCTTATCCCTAAACCTGCACCCCGTAACCCTTATCCCTTATCCTGCACCCCGTAACCCTTATCCCTAAAGCTGCACCCCGTAACCCTTATCCCTAAACCTGCACCCCGTAACCCCTATCCCAAAACCTGCACCCCGTAACCCTTATCCCTAAACCTGCACCCCGTAACCCTTATCCCTTATCCTGCACCCCGTAACCCTTATCCCTAAACCTGCACCCCGTAACCCTTATCCCTAAACCTGCACCCCGTAACCCTTATCCCTAAACCCGCACCCCGTAATCCTTATCCTGCACCCCGTAACCCTTATCCCTAAACCTGCACCCCGTAACCCTTATCACTAAACCTGCACCCCGTAACCCTTATCCCTAAACCTGCACCCCGTAACCCTTATCCCTAAACCTGCACCCCGTAACCCTTATCCCTAAACCTGCACCCCGTAACCCTTATCCCTTAACCTGCACCCCGTAACCCTTATCCCTTAACCTGCACCCCGTAACCCTTATCCCTAAACCTGCACCCCGTAACCCTTATCCCTAAACCTGCACCCCGTAACCCTTATCCCTTATCCTGCACCCCGTAACCCTTATCCCTAAAGCTGCACCCCGTAACCCTTATCCCTAAACCTGCACCCCGTAACCCCTATCCCTAAACCTGCACCCCGTAACCCTTATCTCTAAACCTGCACCCCGTAACCCTTATCCCTTATCCTGCACCCCGTAACCCTTATCCCTAAACCTGCACCCCGTAACCCTTATCCCTAAACCTGCACCCCGTAACCCTTATCCCTAAACCCGCACCCCGTAACCCTTATCCTGCACCCCGTAACCCTTATCCCTAAACCTGCACCCCGTAACCCTTATCCCTAAACCTGCACCCCGTAACCCTTATCCCTTAACCTGCACCCCGTAACCCTTATCCCTAAACCTGCACCCCGTAACCCTTATCCCTAAACCTGCACCCCGTAACCCTTATCCCTAAACCTGCACCCCGTAACCCTTATCCCTAAACCTGCACCCCGTAACCCTTAGCCCTAAACCTGCACCCCGTAACCCTTATCCCTTAACCTGCACCCCGTAACCCTTATCCCTTAACCTGCACCCCGTAACCCTTATCCCTAAACCTGCACCCCGTAACCCTTATCCCTAAACCTGCACCCCGTAACCCCTATCCCTAAACCTGCACCCCGTAACCCTTATCCCTAAACCTGCACCCCATAACCTTATCCCTTAACCTGCACCCCGTAACCCTTATCCCTAAACCTGCACCCCGTAACCCTTATCCCTAAACCTGCAGCCCGTAACCCTTATCCCTTAACCTGCACCCCGTAACCCCTATCCCTAAACCTGCACCTCGTAACCCCTATCCCTAAACCTGCACCCCGTAACCCTTATCCCTAAACCTACACCCCGTAACCCTTATCCCTAAACCTGCACCCCGTAACCCTTATCCCTAAACCTGCACCCCGTAACCCTTATCCCTAAACCTGCACCCCGTAACCCTTATCCCTAAACCTGCACCCCGTAACCCTTATCCCTAAACCTGCACCCCGTAACCCTTATCCCTAAACCTGCACCCCGTAACCCCTATCCCTAAACCTGCACCCCGTAACCCTTATCCCTAAACCTGCACCCCATAACCTTATCCCTTAACCTGCACCCCGTTACCCTTATCCCTAAACCTGCACCCCGTAACCCTTATCCCTAAACCTGCAGCCCGTAACCCTTATCCCTTAACCTGCACCCCGTAACCCCTATCCCTAAACCTGCACCTCGTAACCCCTATCCCTAAACCTGCACCCCGTAACCCTTATCCCTAAACCTACACCCCGTAACCCTTATCCCTAAACCTGCACCCCGTAACCCTTATCCCTAAACCTGCACCCCGTAACCCTTATCCCTAAACCTGCACCCCGTAACCCTTATCCCTAAACCTGCACCCCGTAACCCTTATCCCTAAACCTGCACCCCGTAACCCTTATCCCTTAACCTGCACCCCGTAACCCTTATCCCTAAACCTGCACCCCGTAACCCTTATCCCTAAACCTGCACCCCGTAACCCTTATCCCTAAACCTGCACCCCGTAACCCTTATCCCTTAACCTGCACCCCGTAACCCTTATCCCTAAACCTGCACCCCGTAACCCTTATCCCTTCACCTGCACCCCGTAACCCTTATCCCTTCACCTGCACCCCGTAACCCCTATCCCTTCACCTGCACCCCGTAACCCTTATCCCTAAACCTGCACCCCGTTACCCTTATCCCTAAACCTGCACCCCGTTACCCTTATCCCTAAACCCGCACCCCGTTACCCTTGTCCCTAAACCTGCACCTCGTAACCCTTATCCCTAAACCTGCACCCCGTTACCCTTATCCCTAAACCTGCACCCCGTAACCCTTATCCCTAAACCTGCACCCCGTAACCCTTATCCCTTAACCTGCACCCCGTAACACTTATCCCTAAACCTGCACCCCGTAACCCTTATCCCTAAACCTGCACCTCGTAACCCTTATCCCTAAACCTGCACCCCGTAACCCTTATCCCTAAACCTGCACCCCGTAACCCTTATTTCTAAACCTGCACCCCGTAACCCTTATCCCTTAACCTGCACCCCGTAACCCTTATCCCTAAACCTGCACCCCGTAACCCTTATCCCTAAACCTGCACCCCGTAACCCTTATCCCTAAACCTGCACCCCGTAACCCCTATCCCTAAACCTGCACCCCGTAACCCTTATCCCTAAACCTGCACCCCGTTACCCTTATCCCTAAACCTGCACCCCGTTACCCTTATCCCTAAACCCGCACCCCGTTACCCTTATCCCTAAACCTGCACCTCGTAACCCTTATCCCTAAACCTGCACCCCGTAACCCTTATCCCTTAACCTGCACCCCGTAACCGTTATCCCTAAACCTGCACCCCGTAACCCTTATCCCTTCACCTGCACCCCGTAACCCTTATCCCTTAACCTGCACCCCGTAACCCTTATCCCTAAACCTGCACCCCGTAACCCTTATCCCTTATCACTAAACCTGCACCCCGTAACCCCTATCCCTAAACCTGCACCCCGTAACCCTTATCCCTAAACCTGCACCCCGTTACCCTTATCCCTAAACCTGCACCCCGTAACCCTTATCCCTGAACCTGCACCCCGTTACCCTTATCCCTAAACCTGCACCCCGTAACCCTTATCCCTAAACCTGCACCCCGTAACCCTTATCCCTTAACCTGCACCCCGTAACCCTTATCCCTTCACCTGCACCCCGTAACCCTTATCCCTAAACCTGCACCCCGTAACCCCTATCCCTAAACCTGCACCCCGTAACCCTTATCCCTAAACCTGCACCCCGTAACCCTTATCCCTAAACCTGCACCCCGTAACCCTTATCCCTAAACCTGCACCCCGTAACCCCTATCCCTAAACCTGCACCCCGTAACCCTTATCCCTTCACCTGCACCCCGTAACCCTTATCCCTAAACCTGCACCCCGTAACCCTTATCCCTAAACCTGCACCCCGTAACCCTTATCCCTAAACCTGCACCCCGTAACCCTTATCCCTAAACCTGCACCCCGTAACCCTTATCCCTAAACCTGCACCCCGTAACCCTTATCCCTAAACCTGCACCCCGTAACCCTTATCCCTAAACCTGCACCCCGTAACCCTTATCCCTAAACCTGCACCCCGTAACCCTTATCCCTAAACCTGCACCCCGTAACCCTTATCCCTAAACCTGCACCCCGTAACCCCTATCCCTAAACCTGCACCCCGTAACCCTTATTCCTTAACCTGCACCCCGTAACCCTTATCCCTAAACCTGCACCCCGTAACCCTTATCCCTAAACCTGCACCCCGTAACCCTTATCCCTAAACCTGCACCCCGTAACCCTTATCCCTAAACCTGCACCCCGTAACCCTTATCCCTAAATCTGCACCCCGTAAAGCCCCTAACACCTCTCCTTCTCAGGCCTCCTATGACTGTATTCATAACGGGGAGAAGTACGTGATTCAGGAGCGCGGCCGGATCAACGTGAAAGGCAAGGGCACCATGGAGACCTACCTCATCGCCAGCCACCAGGCAGCCTGGCTGTTGCAGGCAAGTAGTTGGGGGGGGGGGGGCTGCAGTTGAGTGCTGTAGTGTCCATCTGTTTTTGTAGTGGAGGGGGGGGGGGTCAAGCAAGCGCACCTCACTCATTGCCACCAGGCAGCCTGGCTGTTGCAGGCAAGTAGTTGGGGGGGGTTGCTGCAGTTGAGTGCTGTAGTGTCCATTTGTTTTTGTAGTGGAAGGGGGGGGGCAAGCAAGCGCACTTCATCGCCAGCCACCAGGCAGCCTGGCTGTTGCAGGCAAGTAGTACTGACTGGATTTAAACGGAGGGTGAGGGGGGGGCAAGCAAGCGCACCTCGTCGCCAGCTACCACGCAACCTGGCTTTTGCAAGTATTACTGATTGGGTTTACCGGGAGATGGGCGGTCAAACAAGCAAACGCACCTCATTGGCTGCCACCAGGCATCCTGGCTCTTGCAGGCGAGTGATGGGCAGGGGGGGTAGCGTCAGCTCATGACGGGCAAGGGCAACTTGGGAGACTTGTCTCATCGCCAGCCACCAATGTATCTAGCAACGTTGTATCTGGCGCTGCAACACCGCGGGGCCATTCTGCAGTCAAAGCGACTGCCTGCACTGGTTGAGGGTTTAGGGCAATGGATAAAGATGCAGCCGACTAGCGTTTTGCGCTAAAATTCAATTACAGCCATGGCAAAATGAGCTCGCAGTCAACCTTTGAACATGCAATCAAGCCCCATACTTCAACTGAAATTAGATAGCCATCCCGCCCTTTCCGTTCCCTCCTTTTAGTCAGTCACTTGAGTATTAAATCGATAGCAACTAAGAACGTTTTCAGTGAATGCCAATTTCAGATGAAATCGTGATAAATAGTGAATGCCAATTTATGATTAAATCCATAACAGCTAAGAACGTTTAGTAAATGCCTATTTATTCATTTACCTGTTTTCGCCCCCCGCATATTGAAGGTATTCTGCAGCCAGAAAACAAATAACCGGCTGATGGGCCCACCGGTCGCGCCCTCAGTTGGCTACCCTCTAAATCATTTATATACTCCAAACTAACTTCAATCAATAAATGCTCATAACTACCGGTAACAATGCACCTATTCATTAATGAATTGTCGTATTAATTAATCAACATATTAAAATTAATTAAAATATTGATCCCATTAACCTATTAATTTATTAACCTATTAATTAACTAACATATTAATTAAGTAATGAACCCTCCGCAGCCGGGCAACCAAGAAGCGGCGGAGCGGCGCACCAGTCGCGTGCTCAGCCGGCACCCCTCCGAGACCTCCGACGCCTCCTGGATCCAGTTCCCGCAGCTCAGCCGCATATCGCAGCCGCGCTCGCCCAGCAGCGACGTCAGCTCCTTTGTTGACGACGACAACAGCAGCGAGCGGGCGGCCAGCCGCGTGGCGTCATTGCGCGGTAGCAGGAGCAACCGCGAGCTGATGCGACCGCCGTCCATCGAGAGCGGCAGCGCAAGTTATCGCGAGCTAATAAAGCGGCCGTCGTCTGTCCTGGACTCGACGACGTCGGTGGGGAGCGGTGGCGGCGGGCGGGTCGGCGCGTCCGCGGCGTTGATGATGGTCGGGGAGCGATCAAACAGGTGGGTAGCTGAGGTGGGTTTAGGGTTTAAAGTAGCTGAGGTGGGTAGCTGAGGTGGGTTAAGGGTTTAGGGTAGCTGAGACAGGTAGCTGAGGTGGGTTTAGGGTTAAGGGTAGCTGAGGTGGGTAGCTGAGGTGTGTTTAGGGTTTAGGGTAGCTGAGGTGGGTAGCTGCGGTGGGTTTAGGGTTAGGGTAGCTGAGGTGGGTAGCTGAGGTGTGTTTAGGGTTTAGGGTAGCTGAGGTGGGTAGCTGAGGTGGGCAGCTGAGGTGGGCAGCTGAGGTGGGCAGCTGAGGTGGGCTTACTTTTCGAGTTTGCCTGCCGTCTCGTTTATCAGTTTTTCTGTTCCGCAGCCGCGGCCTTGATGATGGTCGGAGCTGAGAAATGATTATCTAATAATTAATTTAACAATGAATAGATCTTACAAGTGGGCCTGCTAGCGTCTAGTTGTTTACATCCCTTCTCCTGCTTCTTTTTCCTTGTCAAGGATTGGGTACCATATTGGTACGACATATTGGGTGGAGCAACTTCACACAAACTCCTCCTTGGGATTTGTTGGTTGAATGGCTAATTGGTACGAACTGCACTGCCACTAGGACGTTTTATACAAGTAAAAAAAATCAATTAAAATATCAGCAAGCAACAATGATGTGGTGGTAGTGTAGCTGACATGTGTATCTGACATGTGTAGCTGACATGTGTAGCTGACATGTAGCCGAGAGACAAAAAAAAATGTTTTGCCTACCTTCCTCCTGTTTCGATTCCTGTGAGCGGTCCTTCCTTATGGTCATCAGGAAACACTTGGATACGTGGTTGGGGTTTAGGGTTTAGGGTTGGACCCTTGGTCACGTGGTTTGGGTTTAGGGTTGGACCCTTGGACCCTTGGTCACGTGGTTTGGGTTTAGGGTTGGACCCTTGGTCACGTGGTTTGGGTTTAGGGTTGGACCCTTGGACCCTTGGTCACGTGGTTTGGGTTTAGGGTTGGACCCTTGGTCACGTGGTTTGGGTTTAGGGTTGGACCCTTGGACCCTTGGTCACGTGGTTTTCCAAAGGAGGGGCAGGGGTGTTTTTGTCTCGTTTTGCTCACCGTTTAGTAACGCGGGAAGTAACGTAGGAAGTAATGCCCAGTGAGTCGCAGTTCAGGGTTAAGGGTTGAGTAACGCGGTAAGTAACGCCCAGTGAGTTATAGTTTTGAATCGGGGTGCTTCAGCTACACTTCGGCTACATCACAGCTGCAGTGTCCGTTTCGTGGTGCTTCAGCTACACTTCGGCTACATCACAGCTGCAGTGTTCGTTTCCGAATGCTTCAGCTACACTTCGGCTACATCACAGCTGCAGTGTTCGTTTCCGAATGCTTCAGCTACACTTCGGCTACATCACAGCTGCAGTGTTCGTTTCCGAATGCTTCAGCTACACTTCGGCTGCAGACCAGCCTTCAGCTGGCAAGGCTGGGTGCAGGAAGGTGCCTGCTTCTCAGCCTAGGTTGAAGGGTTTGGTCACCTTAATGGTTGTATGCCTAGTTTAGGGTGAAGCCAAGCTCTGGCCAGGTTTGGTCCCCATACTGGTAATAGTTGTCTGCCAAACGTGGCTGATGTTGCGCCCTGGACTAAGTATTGATGCAGTCTGTGGCGTGGAATTGCGCTGCCAGGGGAAGTCTGACATCTCACTCTCGACCTCTCACTCCTAGTTTCGACTTGTCACGCTCCCCAAATCTGGGCATTTTAAAACTCGTTTTCGACTTTCTACATGTGTCGTTATCACCTTTCCTCCACTTCTTGAAACTCACAAACCATTTTCAAGGAACTCCAATCCCACTTTTGACCTCCAACTTCCCACTCTACCGTAAATCGACAAAAGGACACCCCCCAAGAATCCATTTAATTTTCGTTGCGCCGAGGGGGGGGGCAAAAAAAAGCCTGGGACCCCATCCCCAATAAAACGAGCACCCAACCAGCCTACCCCCCCCCACCCACCCACCCCCCACATGCTTTCGGAATCCATTGAAATTCAATTATCGCAGTCAAAATTCAAAATTACTGGGCATGTAAGGGGTGTTTTTTGATCAGCTCGTCAAGGCGCTTCTACTGGTATATTTCAATTCGTTAGGTGATGACATGCCAACAGTCAACTAAGAATGACTCTACCTATGGGGATGTCCAATAAAGCTAAACCCTCAGTGTGGGGGGGCAGGGGGGCATGTGGTAATTCAGCAACATTTTAGGATGTAAATGGACTCATGTTTGCAAGGAGAACACATGGGTGCCGCTGCCAGCCTCAACAGACCTCAAGAAAAAAAGAAACGAAGTTTGAAAACAAATGGATTTTTGGAGGGACCACCCACCCACCCACCCCCAACTTTGCCCCCCCATATCTCCCATCCCCCTGGGCAAAAACACAATTAAAAACAGCTATGGAACGCTCTCGTTAAGCTCTACATAAAAGGGGGATGGGGTCGATTTTTTTGTTTTTGCCCCCCCCCTTGGTTGCGCAGCTTAAAAAAGAATTTAAAAAACAGGCGCGCAGCGGAAAATAACTGAAATTACGCATCAATGACAATTTTTTTAATCTCCGTCTGCGCAGCGCTTTCAGCCGGTACAATTAAACTCAGTCAAAACCCTCATTTGATGCTACGAAGAACAGTACACGGTCAGCATTACTCAGCATAGTCATGCTCCTCAGCCGCCAGTTCCTTTAGCGCCTCCAGGACCAAACCCTCTGTTGAAGACCACCCTGGCCGGTTCCTGGCCTCAGGACATGTGTGGCTGTTGGGGCCCGAAACGTCAGCAGTTGTCAGCACCCGTCTCTGCTCCCAGGATCGAGCCTGCTACAGGGACTGGCGTAAGTATCACTGAACGGATGTTAAATCAATCATTCGCGCGCCAGAGCAAGGCCTTTTTTGATATTTTTATGCATAGCGTGCACCCCCAGAATAGTTGTTTGGGCACCTGACTGACACTCCGCGCAGCGGCGTTTTTTTTATATTATAAGCCTATGTCCAATCATTAATTAATTCTGAGCGAAATGTACCGGTATGTCCATCTACGGTATTGGACAACGTGCTTTTTCTGTGTTGGAGTTTCAGGTTTTCTAGGTTTGGGCGGCCAGCCTCATGTTTTTGAAGTCCAAGCATAAGTGATGAGTATTTTTTTTTTTTCGCACTTGCTTGCCGCTGTATTTTTTCAACTCCGTCCTTTTTGTTTGTTTTAATTGCAGGGAGTGGTCAGGAGGGCAAGGCAGCCCGGGCGCTGCTAGCAGCACCCCTAGCAAATATATCAGGAGCCAAACGCTGCCGGGCAGATGCCGCAACAACTCCTTCACAGGTTTGCCGTCTGCCAGCCACGGCGGCTCGTTCATGTCCGTCTCTAGGTTCAGGGAAATGAGCTTTACCGGCGGCGAAAGCCCTTTGCGCCCGCCCCCGGCGCTCCGGCCGCGCTCCCTGGTGCACGAGCGGAAGCGGCCGCAATCTCAATCAACGCAGCAACTCCTGCCGCTGCTGCATCAGCAGCAGTCGCAGCAGCTCCCTCGGCTGATGGGTCTGCATGCCCTTCCCACTGTGTCGATGCGCTTCATCCCCTCCAGCATGTGCGGGTCGGCGACGGGGGCTGGGATACATGTGGCCGTCAGCATGGCAGTGACGGCTGCAGCAGCAGCGGCAGCCGCAGAGGCGTCCAAGCAGACCGAGACTGGCACATCGGTCATGTCACAACTGGACAACTTCAAGAATTTCTACAAAGCGTACAGCCCGAGCCAGGGCCAGGCGCCCGTGGCCGCGCCCGCGGGAAGCGACCCAGATGGGCTGCAAGGAACGACGGCGGGCGCGTCAGCCGTCGAGAGGGTGAAGATAAAACTTCAGCCGTATGCTGTTGGTCCCGGCCCCGATGCCTCTGCCACCGATGACGCCAATGAGGCATCTTGCAAGAGGTCCACACCTGGCGTAGAGGGCGTCACGCCCTCCTCCATCTCATTCAACATAATCTCACAGACGAACAAGTCGAAGACGAAAGCAGAGGTGGCGCAGACGACCCCGAGACACTCCCGTCACAAGGTGCTGTCAATCGCTGCGGCAGTGCCGGCCGGTGGAGCGACCTCCGCTGCTGCAGCAGCAGCCTCAACTGTTTCCGCTAACACCGGTCAAGCGCTGGGCGGCTCTCCGCGAACGACAGGCGCCTTCTCGTTTACGAAAACGTCTGTTAGCGAGCCGGACAGGGCAGATTTGTGCCCCGCGTCCGCCGGGGCTGCGGCAGGCCGACTGGCGGAGGGGGCGGGCTTGCCGTCTGCTGCAAACGGTGGCGGTGGCGACGAGGACGCAGCCCGCCAAGTGAAGCCGGGATGTGGCTGTGTTGTATCGTAATCTCTGATCAGCGGCCGTAAAAATTAAATGGGGAAATTTAGGGGGGAAACAAGAATTAGCGTTCGTGATTTGTGACCAGGGCCGTGATGCTGTAACATATAGGAAAGGGAGGATGGGGGTGGCAATGATATTCATAATAAGACAAAAATTATAATACGTGGCCTTGGACAAAGGGTGTACAATGAGCGTGGCTGAAGCTGAAGTGTTGCACATTCTTATCGAATCCACTTAACATAGCCTGCAAGAGAGTGTTTGATGCCCCAACAGCATCCTGGCATCTGGGAGTGTAACGCCTTTGGGCCACGGTTGTTAGGTAGCTTGCTGAACTTAGGAGCGTTGCTTCCGTGGCTCCTTATTCTGTAAGATGTAACAAACTGGATGATATCTGTCCCCTGGTTCCGTCTCCTTGGTGAAATAGAATGGTCGGGATTTGGACAGAGGTCATCGCATGGCGGTACCATGCCAAAGGTGTGGTGCGCATCTTCTAAGAGTAGCGATGGGCCGGATGACTCTTCATTTGAAATGCTAGAAGTCTCTTCCCCTCTTTTCTGCTATTATGGTATATAATGATGGACAAAATGAGAACGTCCAAGCTCACCCAACCCCATACCCGACATTTCAGCAACCTCCCCTACACTCTAAATATCCACCTGCTCTTCAAACTTTAAGTATCCACCTGCTCCTCAAACTTTAAGTATCCACCTGCTCTTTAAACTTTAAGTATCCACCTGCTCTTCAAACTTTAAGTATCCACCTGCTCTTCAAACTTTAAGTATCCACCTGCTCTTCAAACTTTAAGTATCCACCTGCTCTTCAAACTTTAAGTATCCACCTGCTCTTCAAACTTTAAGTATCCACCTGCTCTTCAAACTTTAAGTATCCACCTGTTCTTCAAACTTTAAGTATCCACCTGCTCTTCAAACTTTAAGTATCCACCTGCTCTTCAAACTTTAAGTATCCACCTGCTCTTCAAACTTTAAATATCCACCTGCTCTTCAAACTTTAAGTATCCACCTGCCCCTTCAACCCTGAATTATCCTAAGCTCCCCTCAAATCAGAACCCCACATGTCCACAAGCTCCCCCGCAAGCTCCCCTAAAACGGTATACCTCTTCATTTTACAAGCTCCCCTAAATCCTTGATCCTACTTTTTCACAAGCTCCCCTCAACTGAAAATCACCAAAAACTCCCACAAACCCACAATTCCAAATATAATTACGCTCCCCCTAACCCTCAATTTCACAAGCTCCCGTAAACCCTAAAACCTTAAATTGTAAAAGCTCATATGAACCCCGAATTCTAAGTTTACAGAAGCTCCCGTTTATACAGGCAACCCTGCAATTAACCCTAAATTTCCACGGGCTCTCCCAAAATCCTCAACCCAAGATTTCTACAAGCTCCCCTCAACCCTAAACTTTATGTTCCCGCAAGCTACCTTAACGTTGAATGCTGACGGCTGGGGGGGGGAGAGGGGCATCACCAAACACAGTCACGGGGCTTGCTTGTTGAGGGTAGTATCTTGAGGGACAGGGGAGTCAGTCTCCCCTCCCATTTGCAAATGGACAATTGTTGTTGTTGTTGTTGTTGTTGTTTGGAGGGTGGGGACTTCTTTCCTTTGGTTTCTCTTGTGCCTTCTCTCTTCAATTCTCTATCAGACTTTTTGTTTGCCGACGTGGCGGAGCTTTATCTTTGAACAGGGCCCAGAGGTGCAACGTCAATAGATTCCAACGCCCTGAATTTGGGTGGCTCAGATTGGTAATAGTCTCCGGGATAGAATCAGTTTGAGACTACAGTATCGTCACTGCCCGTTTATAAAGAGTTGGGTGAAAACGTCCGTCAGAAAAGTCGACGCTTTAAACTGCGGTCATCCTAAACTGCGGTCATCCTAAACTGCGGTCAGCCTGCTCCTCAACCTTGCACAAGCTGTTCACACTGTTCAGTTCAGCAGTTCGCTAGAGGGTCCTGCCCTCAGAAAGTGTAACCAGTGTCGGGGGGGGCGGTTTCGGAGCAAAAATGAATCTGCGAGCACTGAACCGGAGACGACTCGCAAGTCTTTAGAGGGGACAAACTGACGGTTAGGAGCGCAGTGAAAAGTCCAATAGCTGCTGGACAAAGGGGTGCTCCAGGGTAACGAGGAGCATCAGAAGCTAAAGCGGAGGTCAGGGTGGGTGGGTTCGAAAGTTCACGCTTGGACGTAAGAGGAAAACTTTCCGACGAAACGTCTTTCATGGGCTTTTAGCTCATTCACACCCCATTAAGGGGTTAAGGGTTACGATCGAGCATTTCCACATTTTTAGCCCCTTCAATCCTTCAGGTTTGTGCATTAATATGCTCTAACCTTGCTCCTGCTAGAAAACAACCAAGGGATCGGGGATGGGCAGGTCCCCCAGGCGATGCCACAGGCTTCCAGATGTACTGCAGGGACAGCCATGGCAGTTGATGTTGATTATGGCAGTGACATTACACCTCTGGGCCCTGCTTAAGAAGGCTCGGATAATGTGGCATGCATCGATGAGGCGTAGAAGTTGCAGAGACCTTTTTCTTTCTTTCTTTTCCAGTATTTTGTCTGTCCCTTGTCTGTCCCTTGTCTGTCCCTTGTCTGTCCCTTGTCTGGATTTCCTCCGCGTCTTCATTCCTCACGTTTCTGATCTTCCCAACTGAACGGCCAGGCAAGGCGCCCACGAGCCTATATTTAGCTGGACTCAGAGGTGCAACGTCATAGAATGATTGGATTGAATGATTGGATTGAATGATTGGTTTGAATGATTGGATTGAATGATTGGATTGAATGATTGGATTGAATGATTTCAATTTTCAACCCGGGGGAAGGCAACTCAAATGTACGGACTGGCTCATCAAACCTGACTCATTTACCCTAAATAAGTCAATAACGTCACACCTCTGGGCCCTCTCAAAGCTCGTCCGCGTGGGCGCCCAACTGTTAAGAAGGGAGAAAATAATAAACTAAAAGGAAGAGGGGGGGAAGGAACGAAAGGAAAGGTCGGGAAGGCAAAGAAGACCAAGTCCGACACCTGAGTTCCATTGGAGACTAGCCCTCAACAAAACCTGCACAAAAAGAAAGTACCCTTCATAAGTGCATGCACCAGTTTGCGGGCATATGACCCATGCATCAAATGGGATGCTCTGCTGATCTGTAATAACTTCCCAACCCAACACACGTAGGTTGTTTTATATTACCCCTGCCAAGCTGCCAATGGCTCTGTCATTGGAACCACTCATACTGTTCATATGAGTGAGAACCCGATCCCAACGTGATCCTACAGTAAACGCTAGGGCAGCGAAGCTTTCATACATATTTAAACATTTTAACGTATCGTTAGGTCAAGCAGAAAATAGCACCCGTGTTGAACTCGCAACCTACGCACAAAAACAAGGGCACCTTTGCACTGCCTTTCCTTTTAGGGGGAGGGGGGTGATTTATTTCTCCTTTGTGTGGCCCTCTCTTTCTTTCCTCCCCCCTCTAAACTTAACAAGCATTCTTTCTCCCAGGTTCACTGTTTGGCAGCCTCGCAGCCCCAGCCTTTTCAGCAGGGCCCCGAGTGTAATGTCATTGACACACAACAACGAGTCAGTGGCACAGGACAGCGTTTACAAAGCACGGGTTAACGACGTTACAACTCTGGGCCATGCTGAACTGAAGCTCGGCCACGTTGGCAAACAAAAAGTCAGTTAGCGAGGCACGGGTAACTGTTGCAACAACTGGCCCATTCCAACAACATATAAATTCCATGCACTGCTTCCACTTCATGATGATAGCTTCCAAGCTGATGCAACCCCCTAAATAAAGCCAAACTAAATGACTCGAAGTCGCATATGTGTATGTGGATCACGTCAAAATAAAAGCTGGGCCCGCGCGCGGAAGGGGCCATGCGAAGGCAGCCATGCGGAGGCAACCATGCAGAGGCGGCCATGCAGACGTTGCCATGCAGACATTGCCATGCAGACATTGCCATGCAAACGTTGCCATGCAGAGGTAGCCATGCAGACGTTGCCATGCCAAGGGGGCATGAGCAAGCAAACTGCATGTATGTACAATACGCAAGGAAAGGCTCGATAACGGAACATAATTGAACCGAGCTGATTCACGCCACCCTCATGATAAAAACAACGAGACATTGGAAACTTGAGCGAACTGAATAGGATTGTTTTTTGGTTCACATGAACAACTGTTACTGTCACGGGATTTCCGTACAGGTTGAAACTCCTGTATGTCTGCCTGGCTAAAAACGACCAGCCAGGCCACGGGTGCAAACTTCCGACCGTGGAAAAGACTTCACCCTACACTAGGCGCACATGTTCGACTTGGACATAGACCCACAGGCCCAAGCAGCGTGGCGCAGAAAGGGGGACTCCGGGCGGAAGTTAGGGGGTAGCTGCAATGGAACTGAAGTGACGCTGAGCCACGGAGGAAGCAACCACCGGCCAGCAGGTCAGTGTCCCTATCCTTGGTCCAGCCGCTGCGGCCCACACAAGTTGCCAGCTGTTTCAGTTGTTGCTAACTTCGTCGTAATTGTTGGAGTTTTTGTTGTCATTGTTGCTATTATTCTTGCTACAGTTGCTGATGTTGCCACAGTCGCTGCATCTCAGGGTCACGGTCCTGTCCCAGACCCCGTGTCTGGTGCAGATGCCGCTACTGTCGGTACATCAGGGACACCAGCGGTGCCAGCAACCGGCTTGCTGCCTGCAAAAAGCCCAAGCTGCTGCTGTTGCTGTTGTTGCTGCTGCTGTTGCTGCTGTTGCTGCTGCTGTTGCTGTTGTTGCTGCTGCTGTTGTTGCTGCTGTTGTTGTTGCTGTTGTTGTTGCTGCCACTGTTGCTTGTGCAACGCAGCTTGTGCGCTCAAGCTCTTCTTCATGCGGGCCCACGGCGGCGTGTTAGGCTTGCTCACAAGCGCCCGTTCGCCGCCGGGGTCCTTGCTGGGGCGATAGAAATGAACCTGCTTGCCGCCGGGCGCCGCCTGAGCCAGGTTGCTGGGGACCAGCGGGCCATGAGCAAGGCTGCTGCTGGTGAACGGTACAGGCATCTCGCCGTAGAGAGGCGTGTCGCCGCCGAGGGGTGACTCCGAAACCACGGGCATATGAGTCATGCTGCCGCACGGGCGCAGCAAGGAGGTTCCGCGCATGCTGCTGGTCGGGAAGATCTGCGGCGGACCCCCGGGGTACAGCGGCATCCGTGCGCCGCTGGGGAGCAGAATCTGCGACGACGCGTTGTCCGCCGCCGCAGAGGCGGCGGAGTACATCCCCGAGCTTGCAGACTCGGAGTGTGGCAGGCCCCCTGCGTGGCCCGCCAGGGATCCTTGGGACAAGTAATGGGCGGTGGTCGCTGCGCTGGCTGACTCGGAATGGACAAGGCCGCCGCCGCGGCCAGCCGCCGCCGCCGCCGCGGCGGCGGCGGCGGCCATGAAGTACATGGCGGACTCTGTCGAGCTGTTGAGATCTGACGAGGGCGGGACTAACAGCCAGGAGCCATCGTTTCCGTTGCTGTTGCTGTTTCGCGTGAAGAGGGACGGGTCCTGCTGGCCGACTGAGCTTCCATGAACGGTAGTGGGTACGGAGCTGGGAGACCAGCCGGACATGGTCCCTCCGCCGCCGCTGGTGCGGTGGTGGAGGGAGCCGTGGTGGGATGCGTCGTAGAGAGAGGGGCTCAACGGGGCGGGGGACTGCATCGGCATCGCCGACGAGCCGTCGTCCTCGAGGTCTGAGCCATTGGGCACGGCAACAAATACCTTGGACAGGAAGTAGGGGCAGGGAGGTGGGAGGAATTAATTGCGGGATCAGGTTGCACGTTTTGTAGGAGTTTGGGGCAAGGGGAGTAGATAGAAGGGGTCGGGGAGGGGGATTACGGTGCATGGGAGCAAATCGTAGGGTCAGGGCAGTAAGTTGCAGGGTCAGGGCAGTAAGTTGCAAGGTCAGGTAAGTTGCAGGGTCAGGTAAGTTGCAGGGTCAGGTAAGTTGCAGGGTCATGTAAGTTGCAGGGTCAGGTAAGTTGCAAGGTCATGTAAGTTGCAAGGTCAGGTAAGTTGCAGGGTCATGTAAGTTGCAGGGTCAGGTAAGTTGCAAGGTCAGGTAAGTTGCAGGGTCATGTAAGTTGCAAGGTCAGGTAAGTTGCAAGGTCAGGTAAGTTGCAGGGTCATGTAAGTTGCATGGTCAGGTAAGTTGCAGGGTCAGGTAAGTTGCATGGTCAGGTAAGTTGCAGGGTCATGTAAGTTGCAGGGTCATGTAAGTTGCAGGGTCAGGTAAGTTGCAGGGTCATGTAAGTTGCATGGTCATGTAAGTTGCAGGGTCAGGTAAGTTGCAAGGTCAGGTAAGTTGCAGGGTCATGTAAGTTGCAGGGTCATGTAAGTTGTATGGTCAGGTAAGTTGCAGGGTCATGTAAGTTGCAAGGTCAGGTAAGTTGCAGGGTCATGTAAGTTGCAGGGTCAGGTAAGTTGCAGGGTCATGTAAGTTGCAAGGTCAGGTAAGTTGCAGGGTCATGTAAGTTGCAAGGTCAGGTAAGTTGCAAGGTCAGGTAAGTTGCAAGGTCAGGTAAGTTGCATGGTCAGGTAAGTTGCAAGGTCAGGTAAGTTGCAGGGTCATGTAAGTTGCAAGGTCAGGTAAGTTGCAGGGTCATGTAAGTTGCAAGGTCAGGTAAGTTGCAGGGTCATGTAAGTTGCAGGGTCAGGTAAGTTGCAGGGTCAGGTAAGTTGCAGGGTCAGGTAAGTTGCAGGGTCATGTAAGTTGCAGGGTCATGTAAGTTGCATGGTCAGGTAAGTTGCAAGGTCAGGTAAGTTGCAGGGTCAGGTAAGTTGCAAGGTCAGGTAAGTTGCAGGGTCATGTAAGTTGCAGGGTCAGGTAAGTTGCAAGGTCAGGTTAGTTGCATGGTCAGGTAAGTTGCAGGGTCAGGTAATTTGCATGGTCAGGTAAGTTGCAAGGTCAGGTAAGTTGCATGGTCAGGTAAGTTGCAAGGTCAGGTAAGTTGCATGGTCAGGTAAGTTGCAGGGTCAGGTAAGTTGCATGGTCAGGTAAGTTGCAAGGTCAGGTAAGTTGCATGGTCAGGTAAGTTGCAGGGTCATGTAAGTTGCAGGGTCAGGTAAGTTGCATGGTCATGTAAGTTGCAGGGTCAGGGAAGGGGGAGATAGTGGGGGCCGGGGGAGCTGGGGGGGCAGAGGGGGAGGTAGCAGACGCTGAGGGGGAGGTCAAGGCAGCAGAAGGGGGGAGTGGGGGCGTTTCATCCCGCCCATAATAAGCATTATGGTCGTAGATCTGGCTGTAAGCTGCTTACGTTCAGCTCCTCGCTGTTGGGCGATGAGTTAGATCTGCTCACAGCACCCCACCCTGCTGATCTGTGTTTCTTTTAGTGTGGACGGCACAGCGGCTTGGCAGGCCGCTGGGCAACTTCCGCACGTTTAGGATTCCTCTGGGTCTAATATAGCCATATAGGGTTTAGGTGTATGCATTGGGTGTACCCAGTGCCCGGTCAGCTGCACGATAGGCTCATGTTTGAACGCACTTGAAAAAACTAGGCAACCAAGGTCATGCCCCAATCCCGCCTTTACCAAACGCAGTCGCCATACCTCTACCCCCTACCCCATTTGACCCGATTCACCTTTTTAGCCAGGAGCTTGGAGTAGGCCCGCATCTTGGCCCAGGACCCTTGACCAGCCAACCCCATACCCTCAGCCCTCAGCCCTGAACCTGAGACCCTTAGGGAGTCCACCCAAATCACCTTTTTTGCCAGGAGCTTGGAGTAGGCCCGCATCTTGGCCCAGGAGCCCTTGACCAGCCGCGCCCGCTGCACGCCGGCCTGCTGCGCGCGGCTGCTGCCCTGCCGTCGCATCAAGGACAAGGAGCGGCGGCCGGGCGTCCCGGGATCTGCTGCAGTGCCTGGATGCATGAGAGACAGAGGGGCAGGAGGATGTGTGTGTGAGGGCTGAGGGGCAGATAACGGTCGCGGGCTGTCCCCAGATCTCCTGCCGTGCCTGGATCCATCACAGGCAGAGGGGCAGGAGTGTGTGTGGTGTGTGTGTGTGTGAGGGTTGATGGGCAGATAGCGGTGGCGGGGTGTCCCCAGATCTCCCGCCGTGCCTGAGTCCATTAGAGGCAGAGGATAGGAGGGGGGGGGGTGTGAGGGTTGAGGGGTAGATAACGGTGGCCGGTTGTCCCCAGATCTCCTGCAGTACATGGATCCATCACAGGCAGAGGGCAGGAGGTTGACTCGGGGTTCAAGGTCAAGGAGAGGCAGCAGCCTATCCCCTGATTGCCATCGGGATTGATTGCCATCAGAGGCAGAGAGGCAGGGAATGATTCAGGGTTCAGGATCAAGGAGCCGTGGCGAGGCGTCCCCGGATTTCCCCCGGATCTCTTCCCGGATCTCTCCCCGGATTTCTCCCCAGATCTCTCCCCAGATCTCTCCCAGATCTCTCCTAGGATCTCCTGGATCTACTGCCAGCAGAGGGACAGGGGCTTAATTCTGGGTTCAGCAGGATGAAGGAAGCAGCGGCCCAGGCCCAGATCTCCCGCCGTGCCTCGATCTTTCAGAGTTGGAGGGGCAGGGAGTTGATTCGGGGTTCCAGGACAAGGAGAGGCGGAGTCCCATCCCCGTATTGCCTGCATTTTTTGCCATCAGAGGTTCAGGAGCAGGGAGTTGATTCGGATTCCTGGTCGAAGAGCGGCGGCGGCCCATCCCCAGATCTCCCCACGGATCTTTGGTCAAAAGAGGGGCAGGAGGTAAACTCGGGGTTGAAGGGAAGAAGAGCAGCTGCGGCCCATCCTGGCTCTCCCACAGTCTCCACGCCTCGATATTGTGCCAACATAGGAGTTTATGGATTGAGGTTTAAAATTACCCCCTCGATATTGTGCCAACAGAGGGGCAGGAGGGGTCTTAAGAGCTGAGGGATCAAGAGAGCGGCGGCAAACCAGCTCTGGATCAACGCCTGCCCACAAGTTACAATCTCCTGAGATTAGGGGATCAGGTTTTAGGACAGCCCCACGAATTGTAGGTTTCAGGCTTCAGGAAGGCCTGCAAGTCATGTCGCCCTGGCACGTGTGTCACCTGCAGTGTCCCCGCGCTCAGCCGCCCGCCCGGGGCCGAACGTGCCGCCCGCATATAACCCAGTGTCTTCGCCCCCACCCCTGCCGCCACCGCGGCCGGCCGCGGCGTCGTCATCATCTTCATTACCATCACCGCGGCCGCCCATGGGGGCGCCGACCGACCATCCTGGGTCCGCGCCGAGCGTGCGTGCGCCTTGTTGCCCCTCCTGCGCTACACTCTCCTCCATTCCGGTCGTGGCGTCCAGCTTGTTTGTTGAGTTCACGATCAGGGTTACGGAGCCGGACTCCGTTTGCGTTGGGGCGGTGGGGTACCCTGGGCCGCCCATCCTCTCAGAGGGCCATTGCGAAGTGTGCGGAAGAGAGCCGCGGTGTGTGTAGCTCGTTGCGTCTGAGACAGGGCGGGGGGGGAGGCGGCAGGGAGAGGGTGAGATCAAGAGAACAAGAGGACAGCGGGTGGGAGGAGGAAGAGTATAACGGTAGAGCAGCGGGCGGGAGGGGGGGCAGAGGGAGGGTGAGCTCAAGAGGGCGGTGGGTGGGAGGAGGGAGGGTGGGAGGAGGAAAGGGAAGCATAAAGAGGATTGGAGGAGGGAGAGGGTGAGCTCAACAGAACAAGAGGGCAGCGGGTGGGATATGGGAGGGTACAGCAGGCAAGGGAAACATGGAGAGGATGGGCCGCAGGCACAAACAGGACAACTCTCTATTGCAAAAGCACGGGGTTTTAGGGCCTAGGGTCTACGACCTGAAGTTAAGGGTTCAGGGTTCAGGGTGAACGAAGCCGTACCCGAGTCCATCCGGTTGAAGGTCCCCGTATGAAGTGAAGGTGACGGCTGCGGACCCATCCCCACGTCCTTGCCCGCTACAAGCTGTACGCCGCCCCTGTTTCCCTCCCTTTCCTCCGTGCCAAGGCCAATCAGCCCGCGCACGTGGTGGTAGTAGATGCCGTACATGCCACAGGCGACGCCGAAGCCGATGGCGCTGCCGAGAACGATCCAGAGCCCGATGATCTGAGCGAGGGAGGGGGCAGGTGGTTGGTTAGTTGGTTGGGTGGGTGGGCAGGTGGGCGGGTGGGTGGGCAGGTGGACAGGTGGGTGAGCAAATGGGCAGATGGGTGGGTGGGCGGACGGGGCGCTTCCAAGAACAATGTAAAGCTCCGCCATGATACCAAAGAATTTCAGGGTTTAGGGTTGGATAAACCTAAATCCTAAACCCTAAGAAGAATGTTTCCCCCCATCAACAGAACATAAGAGGGAGTCGGTGGGTAGGAGGGCAGGTGTTGCTGAGGACGATCCACAGTCTGATGGACGATCCACAGTCAGAGGTACAAAGCACATACTTTCCTGTTTGGTATGAAGGACGCGCTTTCCTGTTTGGTATGAAGGATACACTTTCCTTTTTGGTACAAAGGACACACTTTCCTGTATGGTATGAAGGATACACTTTCCTGTTTGGTATGACGGATACACTTTCCTGTTTGTTATGACGGACACACTTTCCTGTATGGTATGACGGATACACTTTCCTGTTTGGTATGACAGACACACTTTCCTGTTTGGTATGAAGGACACACTTTCCTGTTTGGTATGACAGACACACTTTCCTGTTAGGTATGAAGGACACACTTTCCTGTTTGGTATGACGGAAACACTTTCCTGTTTGGTATGACGGACACACTTTCCTGTATGGTATGAAGGACGCACTTTCCTATTTGGTATTAAGGATACATTTTCCTGTTTGATAAGACGGACACACTTTCCTGTTTGGTATGAAGGACACACTTTCCTGTTTGGTATAAAGGACACACTTTCCTGTTTGGCAGGACGGACAAACTTTCCTGTTTGGTATGACGGACACACTTTCCTGTTTGGTAAGACGGATACACTTTCCTGTTTGGTATGACGGACACACTTTCCTGTTTGGTATGACGGACACACTTTCCCGTTTGGTATGAAGGATACATTTTCCTGTTTGGTATGACGGATACACTTTCCTGTTTGGTATGAAGGACACACTTTCCTGTTTAGTTTAAAGGACACACTTTCCTGTTTGGCAGGACGGACACACTTTCCTGTTTGGTATGAAGGACACAGGTTCATGTTTGGTATGACGGACACACTGTCCTGTTTGGTATGACGGACACACTTTCCTGTTTGGTATGACGGATACATTTTCCTGTTTGGTATGACGGACACACTTTCCTGTTTGGTATGACAGACACACTTTCCTGTTTGGTATGAAGGACACACTTTCCTGTTTGGTATGACGGACACACTTTCCTGTTTGGTATGACGGATACACTTTCCTGTTTGGTATGACGGATACACTTTCCTGTTTGGTAAGACGGACACACTTTCCTGTTTGGTATGACAGATACATTTTCCTGTTTGGTATGACGGACACACTTTCCTGTTTGGTAAGACGGACACACTTTCCTGTTTGGTATGACGGACACACTTTCCTGTTTGGTATGACGGACACACTTTCCTGTTTGGTATGAAGGACACACTTTCCTGTTTGATATGATGGACACACTTTCCTGTTTGGTATAACGGACACACTTTCCTGTTTGGTTTGACGGACACACTTTTCTGTTTGGTATGACAGACACACTTTCCTGTTTGGTATGATGGATGCATGCCTATTCTCAGCTGACGATGTCGGCACCTGGGCGGCTCTTCGTGTGAGCACCTCAAGGTTTTCAAGGTTTGCGAGGCCAGCCTCGCACTTTGTTCAGTTCAAAAAATGTTGAAGGACACACTTATCTGTATGGTATGAACAACACACTTGCCTGTGTAGTCTGAAGGACACACTTATCTGTTTACTTTGAAGGACACTTACCTGTATAATATGAATGGCACACTTACCCTAACTCTATGGTATGAACCACACACTTGCCTGCATAACATTGAGGCTCTCCGCTGCGAGTGCAGGGTCGCTACAGTGATCGGCTGCGAAAACAAACTGCTTGTTCAAGTTGTCCAGGAGTGACGAAGCCTGTGGATTACACACAATAAGTGATACATCCGAGTCAAAGGAGTGATGACGCCTGTGGATTACACAAATGTAGCCAAGTCAAAGGAGTGACAAACTGATGATAGCATGCTGCTGGTTCAAAGTGTAGGAGCGATAAAGCCTTTAGGTCACACAAGTATGAATGCGTGATGAAGTGAGTGATGCGTGGCGCCTTGGGTTACACAAGTACGAATGAGTGGTGAAGTGAGTGAGGAATGATGCCTTCAGAAGGGTGACAGGCTAACTGTGCGTTCAAGTTGTCTGTGTGTGACGAAGCTTAGGGCCCCAAGCTGCCCTGATAGCCTTCTTTCTTACCTGCGCTGTAAGGATGCCGATATTGAACTCGTCCAACAAAGCCAACGGCATGTCCTGAAACAGTCAACATGGGAAAACATCCATGTTATTCTAAATGCACTTCAGCTACATTTCAGTTAAAAAATTTCAGCTACATTTCAGCTACGTCCCCACCTGAGGCCAAGGGGCCTCGTGTGGCAAGCCCTGTCAATGTGGCCGCCAGCTATCAGCTGTTTATTGACGGGTCTCTGCTGGCCCTGTGATAGAAAGAAAGAAAGCTACGCCCCGTGGGAGGCGTGAGAGTCAAGAAGACAGCACAGCCTGGGCCGAAGCCACATCCGCTCCGTTACCACTGGCCCTGGGGTCATCTCACCCGGCTAGCCCCCAAAGATGGTCCGCACATCTGGGTCGTTCATATGAGTTTAGGATTTATCTGGGTTTGGGGACTAGGTTTTTGTGTGCACACTGTGAATCGCCGGGCGCCATCGCTGCTTATCAAGCTATTTGCACGGTATGCACCGAGCATGCCACGATCAAATCCACAATCACACAATCACACAATCCAACCATATCACACAATACAAAAAACAGGATACAAAGTTTGCTCTGTGCCGCCATCGCACCTTATGAAACGCAATGCCGTAGTCGAATGGCTCGATGTCGTCTCCAAGGAACACGGTGGAGCCTGCGCAGTGGAAGGGGAAGGAAGATGGAGGACAAAGGATTACCGATTTTATCTCTGAGAATCACGGTGGAGCCTGTGCAGTGGAAGGGGAAGGAAGATGGAGGACAAAGGATTACCGATTTTATCTCCGAGGATCACGGTGGAGCCTGTGCAGTGGAAGGGGAAGGAAGATGGAGGACAAAGGATTACCGATTTTATCTCCGAGGATCACGGTGGAGCCTGTGCAGTGGAAGGGGAAGGAAGATGGAGGACAAAGGATTACCGATTTTATCTCCGAGGATCACGGTGGAGCCTGTGCAGTGGAAGGGGAAGGAAGATGGAGGACAAAGGATTACCGATTTTATCTCTGAGGATCACGGTGGAGCCTGTGCAGTGGAAGGGGAAGGAAGATGGAGGACAAAGGATTACCGATTTTATCTCCGAGGATCACGGTGGAGCCTGCGCAGTGGAAGGGGAAGGAAGATGGAGGACAAAGGATTACCGATTTTATCTCTGAGGATCACGGTGGAGCCTGTGCAGTGGAAGGGGAAGGAAGATGGAGGACAAAGGATTACCGATTTTATCTCTGAGGATCACGGTGGAGCCTGTGCAGTGGAAGGGGAAGGAAGATGGAGGACAAAGGATTACCGATTTTATCTCCGAGGATCACGGTGGAGCCTGTGCAGTGGAAGGGGAAGGAAGATGGAGGACAAAGGATTACCGATTTTATCTCTGAGGATCACGGTGGAGCCTGTGCAGTGGAAGGGGAAGGAAGATGGAGGACAAAGGATTACCGATTTTATCTCCGAGGATCACGGTGGAGCCTGCGCAGTGGAAGGGGAAGGAAGATGGAGGACAAAGGATTACCGATTTTATCTCTGAGGATCACGGTGGAGCCTGTGCAGTGGAAGGGGAAGGAAGATGGAGGACAAAGGATTACCGATTTTATCTCTGAGGATCACGGTGGAGCCTGTGCAGTGGAAGGGGAAGGAAGATGGAGGACAAAGGATTACCGATTTTATCTCCGAGGATCACGGTGGAGCCTGCGCAGTGGAAGGGGAAGGAAGATGGAGGACAAAGGATTACCGATTTTATCTCTGAGGATCACGGTGGAGCCTGTGCAGTGGAAGGGGAAGGAAGATGGAGGACAAAGGATTACCGATTTATCTCCGAGGATCACGGTGGAGCCTGTGCAGTGGAAGGGGAAGGAAGATGGAGGACAAAGGATTACCGATTTTATCTCTGAGGATCACGGTGGAGCCTGTGCAGTGGAAGGGGAAGGAAGATGGAGGACAAAGGATTACCGATTTTATCTCCGAGGATCACGGTGGAGCCTGTGCAGTGGAAGGGGAAGGAAGATGGAGGACAAAGGATTACCGATTTTATCTCCGAGGATCACGGTGGAGCCTGTGCAGTGGAAGGGGAAGGAAGATGGAGGACAAAGGATTACCGATTTATCTCCGAGGATCACGGTGGAGCCTGTGCAGTGGAAGGGGAAGGAAGATGGAGGACAAAGGATTACCGATTTTATCTCCGAGGATCACGGTGGAGCCTGCGCAGTGGAAGGGGAAGGAAGATGGAGGACAAAGGATTACCGATTTATCTCCGAGGATCACGGTGGAGCCTGCGCAGTGGAAGGGGAAGGAAGATGGAGGACAAAGGATTACCGATTTATCTCCGAGGAATGGATTATACAAATAATTACCGGTATATGACATTCAAGAAAAACAAAAGAGGTGATAATATGATGAGGAAAAGAATAACACAAATGAATGTATAATATGAAGAGAAATCGAAATAAACATATTAATGCAATTAGGGACTTAAATGTTAATTCATGCTATGAACAGAGGGCAGATGACAAGGAAAACAAGAGGAACAAAGTAATAGGTAACATGGTGGGGAAAATAAGGGGCAAATCAATACATCATGCCGAGAGAAAAAGCGAACAAACTAACGAATGTAAGACGCATGTGGTACGCAATGTGAAACTAAAGCAAGAACGTATAAGGCAGTGCAGGGTAGTTCAGTGCAGGGCAGTCCCTCCCTAAATCGTTCAACAGACCCCTCCTGGCTGCCAACTCCCAGCTGCTGTCTACAGTAGTTAAAGAGTGTATCCCAGCAAGGGGCCTGTCACTTAGGGGGTCGGACGAGTCTCCCCAAACAGGGGGGGGTCGTGACCCGGGTCGGCAGGGACGGAGCCTTTCCGCACAAAAAGTTTGACAGAAAAAGGGGACTTTCGTTCCGTACCAAAAAGCTTAAGTCCTGGACGCCTGTGAAAATTTTCGTGCGGAAAGACCCCATTTCAAGGGTCGACTGCAGTAGTCGGGGGACTCGTTCGACCCCCTGAGTGAAAGGCCCCTTGTCCAAGCACCCGCAGTAAAATCCATTCAATTCTGTTTACGCCCCCATAATAGTAAATCTCAACAATTTCTGAAAAGGCCCATAAAAAAACAAATAATTGTTCACCGCCTGGCGCCCAGCATCGTTGTCGCGAGCCGCCTGACATATTTTAACAATCCGCAACACCTACCCTGCGCCCCTCGTCAGCTTTATCCTAACGGAAAGCCATTCTTAATCTAAGGAACTCCTTTGTTGACGATGAGAACGGCAGCGAGCGGGCGGCCAGCCGAGTGGCATCAATTTTATCCAAGCGGAAACCACTCATAATCTAAGGATGGTATCACGAAAGGGGTCCAGCTGCCAGCACACCCTTTCAAAACTGCAGAGAGGTCTTGTAAACAGATGTCCAGACACTCACAAAAGGGGTCTAACACGCTCTTACAGTACTGCATGAGGGTCTTGTAAACAAATGTCCAAACGCTCACAAAATTGGCCCAGCACGCCCTTTGAATTGTGCAGAAGGGTCTTATAAACAAATGACGCAGCACTCACAAAACGGGTCCAGCACGCCCTTCCAGTACTGCAGCAGCGCCTTGTCAAAGATGTACGCCGCGATATCCCCACTCGCCAAAAGATTCATCACTTCAATAAAAGTCTGCGGGTGAGGTGGGTCAAGCACAGCAAGAAGCGAACATCAAATCACAGTGCAGGGGCAACGCTGCGTGGCATGCAAGCAGCTTTCTGGGGCTGCATGTAAGTAGCTTTCTGGCGAAATATTCACCAGCAGGCAAGTAGCTTATACTGATGTCCCAATTGTCTACGGTTGAGGTGGGTCAAGCACTACAAGAAGCAAACAAGTAAATAACAGATCAGCTTCACGCAGTAGCTGAGGCAGCCAGTTTCAGATGTTAAGCACTGGTTCAGCTGCAGCACAGCCTAGGTTCAGATACAGTCCAGTTTTCAGCCACAGGTAAGGTAATCCAGCTGCACTTCAGCTACAATTTAGCTACAGTATGACTACAGTTCAGCTACAGTCCAGCTACATTTTAGGTACTACATTCCAGCTACAGTTCAGGTACAGTCCAGCTACCGTTCAGCTACAGTCCAGCTACAGTCCAGCTACATTTCAGGTACTACATTCCAGCTACAGTTCAGGTACAGTCCAGCTACCGTTCAGCTACAGTCCAGCTACAGTCCAGCTACATTTCAGGTACTACATTCCAGCTACAGTTCAGGTACATTCCAGCTACAGTTCAGGTACATTCCAGCTACCGTTTAGCTACAGTACAGCTACAGTCCAGCTACAGTCCATCTGCAGTTTAGCTACAGTGTAGCTACAGTGTAGGTACAGTCCAGCTAAAGTTCAGCTACAGTTCAGAAGCCTGGGGCCTGTCCCAGCTGTCAAGCCCTGCTACATGCAGTTTAGCTACATCCTGACTACAGTCCGCACCTACGGTAAGGGCAGGAAGATTTCCACCCAATTTGAGCCCCAGCTACAGTTCAGCTACAGTCCAGCTACAGTTCAGCTACAATTCGGCTACAGTCCAGCTACAGTCCAGCTACAGTTCAGCACCTGTCCCAGCTCGCAAGCCCTGCTACCTGCTGGCTGTGGGCTTGTAGGGCTTGGTCCCCATCGGTCCATACACGGGTGTGCCCTCTTTTCAACAGTCCGGCAAATTATCACAATTGCTGGCTGCATAGGGCGCAGTTCACCCTAAACCAATCGGTGAACTGAATTAACAAAGATGGCGAGTAAAAAACCCAATGCGCTGCTCCCCCCTCGGCATAGCGCCCATTGGACAAGTGCTCGCTATTCTGGTAACAGAAAGAAAGAAAACTGCTAAATGAGTTAAGAAAGCAGCGCGGCTCGGGCCCCTAGGCCTCGTCCGCGCCGTCACCATCACAACAAGAGGAAAACCACAAAACACTACGGTGGCTTGCGCTTGCGGCTATGCTTGACTGGGCATCCTGGTATAGGAACACACAGCCCCAGCAGAATCTGAAGCAGACTCATCCCTGGGAAAGCAACTAGACACCAACAGACCACTGGGCCATGGAAACGCAGCCATAGCGGAATGTGAATCAGACTCCCCCCCCACCCCCCAGGGATATCTACCAACAACTGACCATTGGGGCACACAGACACACACTGTGCGGGAACTGACGCTGGCTCCTCCCCCCCACCCCCTTCACACAGATGGGGTAGCTACCAGACAATGACAGGGCATCAAAATACAGGAACAAAGCTATGCCCTAGTAGTGCGTGGAGGTTAAGGAAACAGCACAGCTTGGGGCCGAGGCCATTAAAATACACACACACCAGCGAGATATGACGCAGACTCTCTGACATCAAGGCGAACCCTCCCAGGCTTGCTTTCAGACCCCCCCCTACCCCACCCGATGAGAGAGAGGCTCATAGTATTTATTTTCTTCTGCTGGGACTTAACAAGGAGCACAAGAAACAGCCCGGGTGCGCATGTGGTCCTTGTCGTCAGCCGAGAAAAGGCGAGCAGGAAACAGGAAAGGCACACGGCCAACACAACTTATAGTAAAGCATGCGAACCCACCCAGACTTGCTTTCAGACGCCCTCCCCCCCCCCTCCCAGGCTTGCTTTCAGACGCCCCCTCCCCCCCCCCTCCCAGGCTTGCTTTCAGACCCCCTCCCCCCCCCCAACCCACTAGGAAGACTCATAGTCATGCACGCATGCCCTCCCAGCACTGCACTCGGATCCCCTCCCCACAACTGATTTCCTTTCCACACTTTCATACTTATAAGTCATTCAAACTTCCCCCCCCCACTTTACCCCTCACACCTCATCACCGCTCCATGCCATCAGCTTTCCCATAGGGTTTAGGGTTAAGGGCTTAACCCTTACCCTAAACTCTACCCCCCGGCCCCCCCACACACACTTTCAAACATTTGTGTCGTCCCATAGACACCGTCCCAGCGCTGCACCCAGCCAGATCCCCCCTTCTCCGCACCATGGTAGCCCTAACCCTAAACCCCAAACCCCCTTCTCCACACCTGATTGCCGTCCCAAGATAGCGGCTCTGCCTGCAAGAACTCATTTTCGCTCAGCCGCTGGACGTACACGTCTGTTATGAAAAGCAGCGTGGGGCAGGGAGCAGGGTGAGAAGTGCATGCCCAGACCCATGCCCATGTCCATGCACACTATCATGCCCATACCCATGCACATGCCCATGCACACTATCATGCCCATACCCATACCCATGTCCATGCTCAGGTGCATGCTAATCCCAAGCCCATGCTCAGGCGCATACCCATGCCCATGCCCACACTCAGGCGCATGCTCATGCCCATGCCCACGCTCAGGCGCATGCTCATGCCCATGCCCACGCTCAGGCGCATGCTCATGCCCATGCCCACGCTCAGGCGCATGCTCATGCCCATGCCGATGCACACGTTAATGCCCATGTCCCCGCTCAGGCGCATGCTCATGCCCATGCCGATGCACACGTTAATGCCCATGTCCCCGCTCAGGCGCATGCTCATGCCCATGCCGATGCACACGTTAATGCCCATGTCCCCGCTCAGGCGCATGCTCATGCCCATGCCGATGCACACGTTAATGCCCATGTCCCCGCTCAGGCGCATGCTCATGCCCATGCCGATGCACACGTTAATGCCCATGTCCCCGCTCAGGCGCATGCTCATGCCCATGCCGATGCACACGTTAATGCCCATGTCCCCGCTCAGGCGCATGCTCATGCCCATGCCGATGCACACGTTAATGCCCATGTTCCCGCTCAGGCGCATGCTCATGCCCATGCCGATGCACACGTTAATGCCCATGTCCCCGCTCAGGCGCATGCTCATGCCCATGCCCACGCTCAGGCGCATGCTCATGCCCATGCCGATGCACACGTTAATGCCCATGTCCCCGCTCAGGCGCATGCTCATGCCCATGCCGATGCACACGTTAATGCCCATGTCCCCGCTCAGGCGCATGCTCATGCCCATGCCGATGCACACGTTAATGCCCATGTCCCCGCTCAGGCGCATGCTCATGCCCATGCCGATGCACACGTTAATGCCCCTGCCCCTGCCCCTGCTTTTGCCCACGCCCAAGACCTGCAAGTACTCCCTGTCCCACAGCCGCTAGATGTACACCCCTGGAAAAAAAGCAACGCGGGACAGAGACCAGGTTCAGAAGCCTGTACCCATACCTATACCAATGCCCATGGCTAAACACATGCCCATACCGATGCCCATACCCATACTAATGCCCATGGCCATGCGCATGCAATCTGTGCCGGAGGAGGCCAACCTTGTGTTTTACCTCTTGCATGGTCGGCAAGTAAAATCTTCACCCAAGCATTCCAAGAAGTTTATTTATCGGCTAGTGAAGCATTTCCACTTTTTTATTTTTATTTATTGTACGTGCATGCCAAAGGCTTGCGACAGTTTTTGGCACTCAGCTGCTGGTTCACGGTGTAAGGGTCATGGTTTAGGGATCGCGGCTTGAGGTTCAGGGTTTATGGTTGTCGGCCCAAGGTTCAGGGTTCATGATTTAGGGTTAAGGGTTCATGGTTCTAAGGTTGTAGACAAGGGTTCATTGTCAAAGGCTTAGGGTAAGGGGTACGTGACTCTGGGTTGCTGGTTTAATGGTTGATGGCTTAAGGTTTAGGGTATAGGGATCAAAGTGCGGGGTCTGGGTTTAAGGGTATGCTGCCACCTGACAGCTTGGAGAGGCTTGGGGCTGGAGTGTATTAAGCGGACAGGCATGCCCCCCCCCCATGTGCTGCCATCCGCCAGCTGTGCGGGACTTGGGGTTTGGGGTGTATTAAGTAGACAGGCATGCCCCCACCCATGTGCTGCCATCCGCCAGCCGCGTGTGGCTTGGGGTTCAGGGTTACTTAAGCAGAAAGGCATACCCCCTCCCATGTGCTGCCATCGGTCAGCCGCGTGTGACTTGGCGTTAAATGTTCAGTTAGTGGAAAAGCTGACACCCCACCATCAGCTTCCATCGGCCGGCCCCGAAGATCCGTGAGGGAGGTGATGCCCGTTGGTGACACCGCGTTGGTGAGCGCAGCTGCCAGGTTGGCGGTGTACGTCGCAATCTGCACACACATGCAACAAAACGTGTGAACACCTGCGGGGCAAAGCGTGTGAACACCCGCAACAAAACGTGTGAAACACAAGGGGCGAAGTGTGGAAGTAACGACGCAACTGCGCTGGCAAAACCTGCCGCAAGATCGGCGGTGTGGGTCTCAATCTGAACACACATGTGTGGAAAGTGTGAACAGTTAGTGGAGGTAGCAGCAGATGATAACCTGAGAAGGTAGAATGCATGCCCCTCAACCCCAAATATCGCCTCAAGCATGCTCCTACCTGCCAAAGTGCCTTACTGCATGCCCTCACACCCCCCTCCATCTCTTTACGGCTAACGTCTGCTCCTGCCTGCCAGGGTGCAGTGCTGCATGCCCCCATCCCAGTGGCCCAGTCCCCATCCCTCTGCTGGACTCACCACCACCAGGGTGAGGAAGGCGAAGCAGACGATGATCAGCTGAGCAGCAAACGTCTTGACAGATAGCACCGTCAGGTTGAACACCTGGAGGAAGGACCGGGGGGGAGGCACTCTCAAACACAGTGGGGGCAGGAGGGTGGGACATGGGGGATACACAAGCAAGCTTCAATACTCGACAGATAGCACCGTCAGGTTAGCACCTGCAGGGGGAACAAGGCGCTAGGCAGGGGGGACAGGGGGCCACAGACCAGCAAGCTTCAATACTGAGCCCCCCACTCCCAACCCTCTTGCATGGCAGCTGTGCCCCCCATCCCATTTATAACCCCCATGTAACGAACAAGTCGCCGGGCATGGCTTCCCCTTCCTCTCAGTTTATTTCTGAAGGGCCGAGGGTTGAGCCCTTGAGATACCCTGCCAATAAGAAGAGCAATGGTCGGCTAGTGGCCACAACTAATGCCAGGGTGCTTCGATTACAGCTATAGGGTGCCGTAGCTGCAGTGCCGGGGTGTTTCAGCTACCATTCAGCTACAATTCCAGGGTGCCGTAGCTGCAGTGCCGGGATGTTTCAGCTACCATTCAGCTACAATTCCAGGGTGCCTTAGCTGCAGTGCCGGGGTGTTTCAGCTACCATTCAGCTACAATCCCAGGGTGCTTCAGCTGCAGTGCCGCGGTGTTTCGGCTACCATTCAGCTACAATCCCAGGGTGCTTCAGCTGCAGTGCCGGGGTGTTTCGGCTATCCTTCAGCTACAATCCCAGGGTGCTTCAGCTGCAGTGCCGGGGTGCTTCGGCTACCATTCAGCTACAATCCCAGGGTGCTTCAGCTGCAGTGCCGCGGTGTTTCGGCTACCATTCAGCTACAATCCCAGGGTGCTTCAGCTGCAGTGCCGCGGTGCTTCGGCTACCATTCAGCTACAATCCCAGGGTGCTTCAGCTGCAGTGCCGGGGTGCTTCGGCTATCCTTCAGCTACAATCCCAGGGTGCTTCAGCTGCAGTGCCGCGGTGTTTCGGCTACCATTCAGCTACAATCCCAGGGTGCTTCAGCTGCAGTGCCGCGGTGTTTCGGCTACCATTCAGCTACAATCCCAGGGTGCTTCAGCTGCAGTGCCGCGGTGTTTTGGCTATCCTTCAGCTACAATCCCAGGGTGCTTCAGCTGCAGTGCCGCGGTGTTTCGGCTATCCTTCAGCTACTATTCCAGGGTGCTTCAGCTGCAGTGCCGCGGTGTTTCGGCTACCATTCAGCTACAATCCCAGGGTGCTTCAGCTGCAGTGCCATGGTGCTTCGGCTACCATTCAGGTACAATCCCAGGGTGCTTCAGCTGCAGTGCCGTGGTGTTTCGGCTACCATTCAGCTACAATCCCAGGGTGCTTCAGCTGCAGTGCTGCGGTGCTTCGGCTACCATTCAGCTACAATTCCAGGGTGCTTCAGCTGCAGTGCCGCGGTGTTTCGGCTATCCTTCAGCTACAATCCCAGGGTGCTTCAGCTGCAGTGCCGCGGTGTTTCGGCTACCATTCAGCTACAATCCCAGGGTGCTTCAGCTGCAGTGCCGCGGTGTTTCGGCTACCATTCAGCTACATTCCCAGGGTGCTTCAGCTGCAGTGCCGTGGTGCTTCGGCTACCATTCAGCTACAATCCCAGGGTGCTTCAGCTGCAGTGCCGTGGTGCTTCGGCTACCATTAAGCTACTATCCCAGGGTGCTTCAGCTGCAGTGCCGCGGTGCTTCGGCTACCATTCAGCTACAATTCCAGGGTGCTTCAGCTGCAGTGCCGCGGTGTTTCGGCTATCCTTCAGCTACAATTCCAGGGTGCTTCAGCTGCAGTGCCGGGGTGTTTCGGCTACCATTCAGCTACAATCCCAGGGTGCTTCAGCTGCAGTGCCGGGGTGTTTCGGCTACCATTCAGCTACATTCCTAGGGTGCTTCAGCTGCAGTGCTGGGGTTCTGTGAACTTAATCCTAAACCCTAAACCTATACCCTAAATTTGGCAGCCCCCTAAAACGCCATATTCTGTGCACTTGACCCTAAACCTTGAACATAAACCCTTCACTCGACAGCCCCCCCAAAAGCCATCTTACGTACACGTAACCCCAAACCTTGAACATACACCCTTCACTTGACAGCCCCCCAAAGCGCCATCTTCTTTGCACTTAACCCTAAACCTTGAACATACACCGTTCACTTGACAGCCCCCCAAAACGCCATCTTCTTTGCACTGAACCCTAAACCTTGAACATACACCCTTCACTTGACAGCCCCCCAAAACGCCATCTTCTTTGCACTGAACCCTAAACCTTGAACATACACCCTTCACTTGACAGCCCCCCAAAACGCCATCTTCTTTGCACTTAACCCTAAACCTTGAACATACACCCTTCACTTGACAGCACCCCAAAACGCCATCTTCTTTGCACTCAACCCTAAACCTTGAACATACACCCTCCACTGGACAGCCCCCCAAAACGCCATCTTCTTTGCACTAAACCCTAAACCTTGAACATACACCCTTCACTTGACAGCCCCCCAAAACGCCATCTTCTTTGCACTGAACCCTAAACCTTGAACATACACCCTTCACTTGACAGCCCCCCAAAACGCCATCTTCTTTGCACTAAACCCTAAACCTTGAACATACACCCTCCACTGGACAGCCCCCCAAAACGCCATATTCTTTGCACTCAACCCTAAACCTTGAACATACACCCTTCACTTGACAGCCCCCCAAAACACCATCTTCTTTGCACTAAACCCTACATCTTGAACATACACCCTTCACTTGACAGCCCCCCAAAACGCCATCTTCTTTGCACTATACCCTTAACCTTGAACATACACCCTTCACTTGACAGCCCCCCAAAACGCCATCTTCTGTGTACTTATGTACAATGATTACTGTTGTGCAGAAGTAGTGGCAGGCCCTTCAGCTGCGCTCATTCACCCCGACGCCCAGAGAGGAGAAATGTGTGGATTCCATTTAACAACAACAAGGTGTGAACAAGGTCACACCTCCCAACCTGTGTGAGCCTTCAGCTGAGGTGTGAAAGGTTACAGGTGAAGGGTTTAGGCTTCAAAGGGTCAAGGCTCAGGGGTTAAGGCTTTAGGGTTTTATGGCTTGAGGTTCACGTTAGAGGCCTAAGGGTTAGGGTCCGGGTTAGGGTTGAGGGTACAGGGTTTAGGCTTAGGAGTTAAGGTTGAAGACCTGGTTAAAGGCCTTAGGGTTTAGGGCATAAGGTTAGGATTAAGGTGAAAGGGTTAAGGCTTACGAGCAAGGAGGGCCGATACGGAGCCTTCATTCCTTCATTGACTCACCGATAGGACAGTCGTGTAGATCGCATGCTGCCTACACGCACGCAGAAACACACGAAATATAAGGTGCCACACAAGATAGATAAGGCGCTGCGACCAACAAGGTATGGGGCGGACGCCATGGACGCGCAGTTTTTGTTATCAAATTGACGAGAAAAGGAAAAGTGAAGTACAGAGGCCATCGGTCAAAAGTAGAACAGAAGACAAGAGAAGAGGCATCTATGGCACGGGAACAGGTCACGGGACAGCACAGATGCGACGGATGCAAGTAATGAGAAAAGACCGTTGGCACGGGAACAGGTCACGGGACAGCACGGATGCGACGGATGCAAGTAATGAGAAAAGACCGTTGGCACGGGAACAGGTCACGGGAACAGGTCACAGGATGCCGCGGATGCACCGGATGCAAGTAACGAGAAGAGACCATTGGTACGGGTAGACATAGGAGGCGTGGAAACATGTCACAGCAGTGGCAGCGTCAAGGGAACTCCCTCTGCCGGCGCAACGAGATGAGGAAGCTAGAAGGAAGCTAGGAGGGAGGTATTGGCTGCAGCGGAGACTGCTACAGATGGGAAGGGGGGGGGGGGGGAGATGCATGGAAGGTTTGGAGTGATGAAGGTGCATGCGCCAGCAGGGTTTAGGGTTGAGTGTTTAGGGTTTAGTGCCCTAACCCTAAACCCTTTGGGGGTGATAGTAAGGTGCGTGCACCAGTAGATCCGTGGGCTTTGCATGATGAAAGGGGGGTGGCTGTGGCAGGCAAGTCCCCCCTTTTCGGCACAATGCTGGGCTGGCATCCTCGCTGAGCCTGTTGAGGAATCTGGGCATGCGGGTGGCTTTCGTTTAGATTTTGACAGAGACGAGGCAAGGCGGATAACACAAAAAACTGGCTTCGTCAGATCATAATTTATTTTTAATTTGGTCCTCGGCTTTGATTCGACTTTCGATTGCGACTTTCTAGCCCTTTAACGAAGTGCCACAATAAACTGGTGATATTTCCCCATCATTGATTCGATTTTCAAATCAAATCTATCTGCGATTCGTCAGCCTTTAATAAGGGCATGTCCACAGTGCATAATTAAGGGTTAAGGGTTTAATTGAGGCATGCCCACGGCACATATTTTAAGGTGCCCCACACCCCTTTGGGACCCGGACCCCCATGGCGGGGGGGCTTGGGCGCCCCCACGCACCCCCCCCCACCGAGGCTTTGCCTCGGACTCATGGTGGAAGTAAGCTTTTAGGAAGTCCCCGACATTGTGTCATAGTAGAATGAAGGTTCCTCTAAAACCCTAAAATAAACACTGTTGTGTGTAAGGGTTTAGATTAAGGGCGAGGGTTTAGGGTTCCGGTTAAGGGTTGGGTTTCAAGGTGAGTATGTTAAGGTTGAGGGGTTAGGTTAAGGGTGTGGGGTAAGGGGTCAGGTTAAGGGTTCGATTTAAGGATGAGGGTTATGGTTTCAGGTTGAGGGTTTAGAATAAGGGGTACGGGTTTGGAGTTTATGTTATGGGTTCAGGGCTTGAGTTAAGGGGTCTAGGACAGAGAGCAGTCACAGGTCCTGGTTTCTGAAATCAACTGGAAAAAGCACGTGTCCGACAACAAGACATCCACCATGCCGCCGATCAACGCCCTCATCTGTCAGCGGGCGCTCTGCTACGCACTTTTCATTTCGAAAAGCTTGAGTGGAGATCCAGCCTAGGGCCGACAGGGCACGGGGGGAACGAGACTCGGCAGGACGAGGTGGGGTCCCCATTGGCGCAGTGGTGGCCACACAGCGGCCCTCCAGAAAGGCAGTCGAGTGTGCAGGTCAAAACAAACTGCCCTACCCCCCCCCCCCTGAGCACGCCCAATCTGCCTCACAGATGACTTCAACCCCAAATCACAAACACGGATTCACTATCATCCCTGCCCTGAGCACGCCCGGCCTGCACCTCAGCCGAGTGGAACCCAAAACATCGAACCCTGAACACATCAGCCTTCACAAGTCCTAAACAGCGGACTTAACGACAGGTGCTTGGCGTCAGTATTGATTGCAGGGGGCTCCAGTTAGTGATTCTTTTAGTCGGTACTGGGTACGGCTCGTTCCGATACACGGTGTCGATCAATGATTAGTCTTGGAGTCCAACGCAGTCGCTCGGTACCAGACATTTTACGAAAATGAGAGAAGAAACACTGAGAATCGGGATATTTTCACGCCTGCGGCGTTCATGTTGAGGTTTTCAGTACCCATTATTGAATGGCAAAAAACTGAAATAATCACATGCCGCAGCTACATTGTAGCTACGACTGGCCAGGAGCATGCTGAACACAGCCCTGCCGTGCTCACCAGTCATAAATGGCGGACTTGGAGACAGGGATGGATCCAGTCTGCATTCACACATTGCATTCACACAATTTAGTCACGCATTACATTCACACATTGTACTCATGCTTGGCAGTCATACATTGGAGCAGACACATCAAGACAAGTAAGTCGATGAGCTCAGTGGCCTCTTGCATCAATTCATACATGGCAGAGCCAGAACATGCACACAATTCAAATGCACCAGCAGTACACACTAAATTCAAACATGGCAGGACACACTTCATTCAAGCATAACAGTACTCCCATGAAATTCAAACACAGCAGCACAAAAAATGCAATCATAGCAGCACACACACAACATATAGAGTAGTTCATCTTCATGCAGATTTTCTGGCAGGACCCTAACCCCTGAACCCTAACGCGACCCTTCACACTACCAGGGTCATTAATTAAACCAAGTAATGCATCAACACTACCCGGCGTTGAACCCTTAACCCCAAGCCCTACTCGCACCCTTAACGCCTCCTGAATGCCGCACAATCCCCAGCCTTCAAGCGCACCCCCAAAGCCCTAATTGGACCCTACACTCCTCCTGAATGCCGCACAATCCCCAGCCTCCAATCGCACCCCCCAAGCCCTACCTGCACCCTACACTCCTCCTGAATCCCGCACCCTACCCAGCCTCCAATCGCACCCCCCAAGCCCTACCTGCACCCTACACTCCTCCTGAATCCCGCACCCTACCCAGCCTTCAAGCGCATCCCTCCAAGCCCTACCTGCACCCTACACTCCTCCTGAATCCCGAACCCTACCCAGCCTTCAAGCGCATCCCTCCAAGCCCTACCTGCACCCTAAACCCCTCCTGAATCCCGAACCCTACCCAGCCTTCAAGCGCATCCCTCCAAGCCCTACCTGCACCCTAAACCCCTCCTGAATCCCGAACCCTACCCAGCCTTCAAGCGCATCCCTCCAAGCCCTACCTGCACCCTAAACCCCTCCTGAATCAAGAACCCTACCCAGCCTTCAAGCGCATCCCTCCAAGCCCTACCTGCACCCTAAACCCCTCCTGAATCCCGAACCCTACCCAGCCTTCAAGCGCATCCCCCAAACCCTACCAGGACCAGGTTCTCTACGAGCCATATCATGACCGGTGTGACGAGGAGCGTCAGCCCCAGTGCCAGCCAGATGGTCCAATCAAACCTGAGTGTGCAGGGTTGAGGGTGGGTAGGGTGAGGGTTTAGGGTTAAGGGGTGAGGGCGTAGGGTTTGGGGGTGACGAGGATCGTCAGCCCCAGTGCCAGCCAGATAGTCCTGTCAAACCTGAGTGTGCAGGGTTCAGGTTAGATAGGGTTCAGGTTGGATAGGGTTAAGGGTGTAGGGTTAAGAGTGTGCAGGGTTGAGGGTGGATAGGGTTTAGGGGAGTGGGGTTTGGGTCCAGTGATACGTGATTGTGAGGGGTCCATGGTTCAGGTTCCACCGGTAAGAGTTGTATAGTTTAGGGGTAAGGGCTTAGGGTTTACAGTCTATGAGTCCTCCCCAACCTGCTTGTGCCTTCTACTAACCATATGCACCGACCCTCGACAGCATCTTCACGGAGCAGCAGTCAGGTACCAGTGCTTTTTTCCCCGGCTACGAGTCCACATTCAGCATGCCGCCCCGCGGCTGCCAAAGGCCCCATCGGGACCAAACTCGGACCAGCCTACGACTGGTGGCCAGAATAGCATGGCTGGCCACAAATGGGGTCGCCGGCCAGCGGCCGGAGCGTAGCTGACATGTAGCCGAGTCATAAAGAGAGAAACAATGGCAGTAACTCCTGGCGACACCAGAACCTTCCCTAGGCAACACCAGCAACAACTCACGGTTTCAGGAACGCCCAGGCGTTGTACGAGTTTTGCCCAGCCTGTGAGGAGATGAGCACCCCCAGTCCAGTCCGGTAATACGAGTAGCTGAAGCGTGCGCCCAGGACAAGCCGGGCCGCCGACACGGTAAAGGAGCCGGCGCCTACCGCGCATTCCTCAGATGCCCCGTCAGTTACCAGGATGTTGATCACAGGTCCCACCTGGATCAGGACGGAAGGTTGGGGTTTACATCATATTGCAGGGGGGTTTATAAATGAAGGGTTAATAGAACTGTAGGGTAAGGCCTAGGGTAAAGGGTAAGGGCTCTAGGTCTTGGGTAAGGGCTAGAGTGAGTACCAGGGTAAGGGTTACAGTTGAGGGTAAAGGCTCAAGTCTAGGGTAAAGGTTAGGGTCTAGGGTGAGTATCAGGGTAAGGATTAGGGTTGAGGGTTAGGGCTAGGTTTGATGGTGAGGGAAGGGCTAGCTTTCAGGGTGTCTTGGATCTAGGGTAGGGCCAGGGTTTAAGCTCAACGGTGATAAGGCAGGCCCCACTTGGTGGCCCAGGTGCACAAAATAAATAAATCATCACTTTCCATTTCAGGAATTTCGGGGGGGAACATGCAGATTCAAAAGTGGCGGCAAAAGTGGCACGGATGTATATTGAGTCCCGTTTGGTTTAAGAAACGGATATCAGGTCCACGAAATGAACATCTCAAATCTGTTCATCACAGGACGCTAGGGCCTTGGGGGGGGGCCAACATGGAAATAGGGAGACTCTTGCGAAGACAGGGATGTCCATCACGGGGCCCACACTTGATTACTCAGGTCCCCGTCAACATTGAGGTCCGCTGAATAAACGTCTGAAGTGTTTTCAAACCTCAATAGCTTAAGCATGTTCATACCTCAATAGCATAAGTGTGTTCATACCTCAATAGCTTAAGTGTGTTCATACCTCAATAGCTTAAGTGTGTTCATACCTCAATAGCTTAAGTGTGTTCATACCTCAATAGCTTAAGTGTGTTCATACCGCAATAGCTTAAGTGTGTTCATACCGCAATAGCTTAAGTGTGTTCATACCTCAATAGCATAAGTGTGTTCATACCTCAATAGCATAAGTGTGTTCATACCTCAATAGCTTAAGTGTGTTCATACCTCAATACCTTAAGTGTGTTCATACCTCAATAGCATAAGTGTGTTCATACCTCAATAGCATAAGTGTGTTCATACCTCAATAGCTTAAGTGTGTTCATACCTCAATAGCATAAGTGTGTTCATACCTCAATAGCTTAAGTGTGTTCATACCTCAATAGCTTAAGTGTGTTCATACCTCAATAGAATAAGTGTGTTCATACCTCAATAGCTTAAGTGTGTTCATACCTCAATAGCATAAGTGTGCTCATACCTCAATAGCTTAAGTATTTTCATACCTCAATAGCTGAAGTATGTTCATACCTCAAAAGCTTAAGTGTTTTCATTACAGAAGTCATGGGGGAAAGCATGAAAATTCAAATTCAAATTCAAAAGTGCTGGCAGGGGCACACCCAACCGCAAGGGCATGGACACATATTTGCCTATAGGTTCAACTGAATTGCAATCGAACGCACCTGCAGGGTCGTGCACACAAAGTGGAACTGACGCGCCTCGGGTGGCAATGTGTCGTTCACGGGCGGAAAGCCGATCACCTCCCTCCAGCCTATCTGACGCGCGACCCAGCGGATGAGGCTCACATCGAAACCTGTGCCGAAGGCAAAGGTGGTCACGGTTTTGTATTCCGGTTACAAATGTTTGCAGCCGCTTGAAAGGGGGTCAGGGTTAGCGGATGAGGCTCACATCGAAGCCTGCCCTGAAGGCAAAGGTGGTCACGGTTTCGTATTCCGGTTACAAATGTTTGCAGCGGCTTGAAAGGGGGTCAGGGTTAGCGGATGAGGCTCACATCGAAACCTGCGCTGAAAGCAAAGGTGGTCACGGTTTTGTATTCCGGTTACAAATGTTTGCAGGGGCTTGAAAGGGGGTCAGGGTTAGCGGATGAGGCTCACATCGAAACCTGCGCCGAAGGCAAAGGTGGTCACGGTTTGTATTCCGGTTACAAATGTTTGCAGGGGCTTGAAAGGGGGTCAGGGTTAGCAGATGAGGCTCACATCGATACCTGCGCTGAAAGCAAAGGTGGTCACGGTTTTGTATTCCGGTTACAAATGTTTGCAGAGGCTTGAAAGGGGGTCAGGGTTAGCGGATGAGGCTCACATCGATACCTGCGCCAAAGGCAAAGGTGGTCACGGTTTCGTATTCCGGTTACAAATGTCTGCAGGGGCTTGAAAGGGGGTCAGGGTTAGCAGATGAGGCTCACATCGAAACCTGCGCCGAAGGCAAAGGGTCATTGGTTTCATATTCTGGTAAAGGATTTTTTTTTGCAAGGGCTTGAAAGGGGGTCAGGACTAACGGACAAGGCTCACATCCAAACCTGCGCGGAAGGCTAAGCGTTGCAAAAAGGGTGTGAACGACGGTTGGCAATATAAGATGAGGTTCACATGAAAGCCTGTGTCGCCGGCGAAGGGATAACAGTTCTGTGTACAGGATTTGTAATTGTTTGCAAGGGCTTAGAAGGGTGTCAGGGCTGGTGGATGAGGCTCACATCGAAACCTGCGCCGGCCAAGGGTTTAACAATAGTTTCAACAAGGCTTAGCCAGCAGCTAAGGACGAGGCTCACATCCAAACCTGCGCCGAAGGCCAAGGGTTCGAATGAAGGGTTTGATGAGGTTTAGCCAGTTTTGGGTTCTGGGTTAAGGGGGTAAGGGTTTAGGGTTTGAAATAACTGTTGGGTGATGCTTAGCCAGTCCGGATGAGGCTCACATGAAGGCCTGCGCCAACGGCACCGCAGGTCATGGTCGAAGATTTGTTCAGGACATCTGGAATATTTTGAAAGGGCTCACATCAACCTTGCGCCGCAGGGCAAGGGTTTACATTACGAAAAGAGGGTGGGTCAATAACATAATTATCAAAAGTATTTTCTTGTCACTTCAAATTATTTGCGCGGGTTCAACGGGTTAAATAGAGGGTTGGGCCAGCGGGGTTGCGGACAGGGTATGAAAAATAACATCATGACAGGTCCACCAGTCAGATCCATATGGTAGATCCGTGAGGTAGATCCACTGGATCTTTGAGTGATCCAGCTTACATCAATCCGACTGTTCACTGAACGCAGGAACAGCTCATGAACTGAAGCTCTGAAACCCCTAAACCTGCACAAGTAGCAGATCTGATGCCATGACCATTGTCAACGGTCATGACAGGTGCTGCGGACAACCTGCCAGCGCTCACATACTTGCGACTGCCTGGCTACTCCCCCCAAAGGGTGGTCTGGTGCAAACGGGACGCCTCCTGGTTTAGGTCGGATGCTAGATTTTTGTTTTGCCCCCTACCCACCCGCCCCCTCCTATGCACATTATTTGCACCCCCACAAGTGAGCAGCTTTGCTTCCAAGGCAATAGCGCCCCACCTGATGTGCCCATTCCCACCTGTACCAATCCCCTCGTGTAACAGGCCTCACCTGAATAATCTGCAGTCGATGCGTTTGGGCTACATTGAGCAAACCCGGGGTTCTGCAGGACACAAAGGGATCATCTTGTAAAAATAAGGATATGCATGGACTCATCCTCATGCACAGGCTTTCCTCATGCATGGGCTCATCTACATGCATGGGCTCATCATGCATGGGCTCGTCCTCATCCATGGGCTTGGCATCATGCATGTGTTCAGCATCATGCATGGGTCCAGCATCATGCATGAGATCATCTTCATACATGGGTTCAGCACCATGCATGGGATCATCTCCATGCATGGGTTCAGCATCATGCATGGGATCATCTTCACGCATGGGTTCAGCATCATGCATGGGATCATCTTCATGCATGGGTTCAGCATCATGCATGCCATAATCTTCATGCATGGGTTCAGCATCATGCATGGGATCATCTTCATGCATCGGATCCGTATCATGCATGGGCTCGGCATCATGCATGGGCTCAGCATCTTGCATGGGCTCAGCATCATGCATGGGTTCAGCCTCACGCATGGACACATCTTTATGCATGGGCTCAGCATCATGCATGGAATCATCTTCATGCATGGGCTCATCTTCATGCATGGGCTGAGCATTGTCATGCATGGGCTCAGCATCACGCTTGGGCTCAGCATCATGCATGGGCGCATCATCGTTCATGGGCGCATCATCTTGCGCATTTCAGCTCACCTGAACCAGGCATACAGGAAAGCTATCGGCAGTTCCTAGGAGCGCGAGCAGGGCAACGGAGGCTATCAACAGGACTAGACTGGCTTGCACCGTCATGCTGAATCAGCACGTCTGCTACAGCCGAATCAGCCCAGTGGAATGGATCGTAAGGGGATTGTCTGATCAGTCCATACGCATTTGATGTCGTGGAAAAGGGTCTGGGGCATCAGCTGTGGGCGGGCGTAGGGCCCCGAGCGCGTGAACGGGGAATGCACTCTGACAGATTGTTATGAAGGTAGCGTTTTTAATCGAGTAGGTGAAGGTTAGACCAAGGGGCGGCAAGCTGGGAAGGTGGCAATTTGCGCCACGAAACTGCCGCTGGGGATGGTCACTCCCTTCCGACTGCCTTCCGATACGAGGATGTGGCAGCTGGTGGCAACAAAGTTGTTACTTAGGGCGGAGAGGAATTAAGGGCGGGCTGTTTTTTGTGAAGAGGATATCTGCTCGATCGGAACTAGAGTAGCTGCTGATTAACTTCGTCGTCACGTCCACCTAGCCTGTCCTCCTAGCCTGTCCCGTCATCGGTCTTGGCTGGGTGGGTCTTGGACATGCTGGGAAGGTCAACCGATCATTCGCCACACTCTTTTATCAATGAGCATTGAGTCGACATGTGCCAGGCACATACGTGGCAGCGATGGGTTGATAAAAGCATGCGGATCATGAACTCAAACCTCCGCACCTCACCTAAACAGGCGGCACTGAAGCACCTTCGTGGCTCGAGTGCAACTACAGCTGTCATCAGAGGGCGGTCATCAGCAGGGGGTCATCATCTTCCAACCACCTGCCCACCAACTTCCCCACTGGCCTCACAGGCTCTTTATCGCGAGCCTGACATCAGTCCTCTCCATCACTGTCCTCTGGATCGATGTCATCGGAAATCTACTCTCCACGCACTACTCACCGCACACCCCATCCATCCAGCATCCCATCTCTGATCTGATCTCTGATCGCATGTTGGCATATTTGGGGGGCCATCTCCCTCAAAAGGAGGTCGACAAAAAGTGTGCAATGAAAACAAGGAAGGTACTATTTTGGCTGAGCATAACCAGTGGGGAGACAATGCTGAGCACTACTGACAATTTTCGGACTTGCAAAAATGGAAGTCAGTCCTAACTTGATGTTATCAATTTTCAAGAACCCTTTTCGGACACCCTTTCAAGTTTTCTCTGACTTCCACATTTGTTTCACCTACATTTTTGGTGACTTTCCCATGTCGAAAAATAGGCATTATCATCCCTCTCGCTTTAAGGGGGAAAATTAGTTGCTAAATGGAGACCTGCCATTTAATTAATAAATTGCTTTGTACAATCCTGAACATTGTAAGTGCCCAAAAACCTAAGTGCCACCAAGCAAAAACTATTAGTTGCTAATCAGCTGGTTGCTTAGCAATTAGGCTGAAGGCTAATATGAATCCTTATCTCAGTCTAGTAATTCCTTCTTTAGAAAGACGGGTTGCTGAACTAAACAATCAGGCAGAAAATATGCATGAATTATCATCTCACTCTTAGGAGTTCAAAATAGGCATGGTTCCCTATCTCAGTCTTAGGAAATCACTGAAAAAGGGTGTCCGAGTCGCTAAGTTCATGATGTTACACCTCTGGGCTGACTTTTTGTTTGTCGACGTGGCCGAGCTTCATTTCAGCGTGGCCCGGACTGAGAGGTGTAACGTCATTAACCTCTCAGTGGGCCCTGCTTAAATAAAGCTCAGCCACGTCAGCAAACAAAAGTCGGCTGAGGAACGCAAGAGAGAGGGCACAAGAGGAGAGAAAGGAACGCGTGTTCACCTCTCAAACAACAACAAACAAACAAAAAAAAGTTTGGCAAAGCAAATCCCCTGCCCCTGAGGTGACTAGCCATCAACAAGCTCAACTACATCTGCCACAGAAGCCAAGGCCTCTCACTCCTGCCTGCCCCGGTGCAGCTGGTGAAAGTCTGTAACGTCATTACGAGGACCAGCCCACCCCCGCTCCCGAAATCGGACATGACATAATACCTGTCGGCCCTAAGTGATGCCTTGATGATAGGGCATTGGAAGCAAAGCATGGAGCGCGTCCTCCACATGCTCACCATGTCCCCTAGCCCAGCATCGCTGACAGTGGCGTGTGTCACGCTGCTGATCATTGCGCCTTCCTCTAGCGTCGGCTGTGCTAACCGCGTTGAGATGCAACCCTAGGTTCGTGCAAAACTGCAAACCCGAGCACACGCCCTTTTGCTAGTGCGGCCCTTAGCATGCGCCAGTACGGTGCATGCTGTAGGCTCAAACCAGGCATGGTAGGCGGCCGCAGACCTGCATTCGGTGGCAGGTTCCCTGAGGTTTACCCGGCCGGTCACCTCCAACTGTGCCTGCTCGTAGACTGCGTCCACTTATGCCAACACTTGGGTGACGAGTAAAGGCTATAGGTCAGCCGCTGCCGGACACAGTTTGGGGACGGCTTATCCCCACTCGAGTTCCTTTAAGGCACCTAGCTATTCACTGCACCAGTCAATGACGTTACACCTCTGGGCCCTGCTCAAAAAGGCTCGGCCGCCCCGATTGTCTTCCCCTCTTCTGTTCCAGTTGTGGTCTTTGAAGCTTTCTGGCAGCAGGCGGGTGAAAATAGACAGCAGCGACACATCCAGGTTGAGAAATGTGCAAAACACCAGCGGCTGCGTTTTTTTTTTTTAACCGCTGCTGCTTGTGCGACATGAGGGTTTAAGTAGACAACAATGTGAGATCGGGGCCAGAAGGTCACGCATAGTGTTTGTCATTGGCATGTCTGGTGATGGTGGGGCAGTCTGATGGTTTGTGTACCAGTTGGGGGCAAAAGGGTGGTATGTGTTCTTGTTGAGGGGCAGTGAGTGGGGTGGGGTGTGTAGTGCTAGCGGTGTTGAGTGTGCGAGGGCAGTGTGCTGTTTTGTGCTCTATTCTTGAACCCTTGGGGACGTGATTCATCTCTCTTTCACTGTACGCAGGTGCTGCAGACAGGGGTACAGAGGGCGTGGGAGGGAGAGGTCGGTCTCATTCCGCGGGTAAGGGCAGGGCTTGGGGCGGAGTGAACGCGCCTTGTAGGGTGGGTGGGTCAGGGACCAATGCTTTCATCGTCTGCGCACGTAAGCTACTCTTCAGCTGCATTGTCGTCCACAGAGCCATGCAGGTTACAGCATACCGTATAGGATGCCTAGTGGGCCGAGGGGAGTTGAGGGTTGAGGAGAGAATTTTGTCCAGAGAGCTCTTAATATAGGCTGTCTTTGCTTTAGGGCTCAAGTCTTGGGGTGAAGGATACTGGTTAAGGTTGAGATCTTTTGAATCACCGCAAAGGGATTTTGTCTCACTTTGCTCGCATGGGCTGAAATCTCGTGAGGGTCTAGGGTCATGTGAGATCTGGAGCCAGGGGTGGGTCCGCCCCCATGCTCTCTTGGGCAGCAATGGAAGCGCTCTGCCTGGGAGGGCTGTCCGTCGTGACTTGCCTGCCAGCAGTGGCGATCCGCTTGTGGCCGGATCCGGATCCGTGCCTGCGGCCTCCCTGATCCGGCATGGCATTGCCAATCCGCACAGCTTCTAGGTCGCCCCAGCAGAAGAACTAAGCAGCCACAATGTAGGGTAGGCCTTGAGGAAGGGTGGGAACTGTGACGGGGAGGGGTGGGGAGAGCCAAGGGCCGAGGGGAGGGGTGTGAAGGACCAAGGTCTGAGGGGAGGGGTATGAAGGACCAAGGTCTGAGGGGAGGGGTGTGAAGGACCAAGGGCCGAGGGGAGGGGTGTGAAGGACCAAGGTCTGAGGGGAGGGGTGTAAAGGACCAAGGGCCGAGGGGAGGGGTGTGAAGGACCAAGGTCTGAGGGGAGGGGTGTGAAGGACCAAGGGCCGAGGGGAGGGGTGTGAAGGACCAAGGTCTGAGGGGAGGGGTGTGAAGGACCAAGGGCCGAGGGGAGGGGTGTGAAGGACCAAAGTCTGAGGGGAGGGGTGTGAAGGACCAAGGGCCGAGGGGAGGGGTGTGAAGGAACAAGGTCTGAGGGGAGGGATGTGAGGGACCAAGGGCCGAGGGGAGGGGTGTGAAGGACCAAGGTCTGAGGGGAGGGGTGTGAAGGACCAAGTTCTGAGGGGAGGGGTGAGAAGTAACAAGGTCTGAGGGGAAAGGTGGGGAGGTGAGGTGAGGACCGAGGAGAGGGGAGGGGAGGGCTCAAGGGAGGGGATGGGAGGGGGTCCAGCCACATTAAATGCTGCTGAAAACCGTAGGAGTGGGGACAGGAAGACGGGAGGCCTTGCGAGGAGGGTCCACACCAATGCCTTTTTTTTTCCAAATCCCCAAACCCTAAACCCTACTCAGGAGATTCCTCCGTTCTGACCTTCAACCTCAACCCTGGTCCAGAACCTCCCACCCTGACAGTCTACCTGCAGCCCAGGCCTGCTCTTCAGTAGCAGAAGCTGAAGCTGTACCGCAATAGGCAGCGGTAAGAAGCGGAGCAGTACAACCGTACCCGGGGGGTGTCATGCACACGGTGTCCAGCTGTACATCAGCAAGGCAGTATGTCCAGGCTGTCGGTACAGCTGCCCACAGCTGAGACTTCAGCTCGAGCCACCGTAACTGCCCTACCTTCCAGGCCCCAGGGCAGTATGGGACTTGATTTCTTAGGAAAATGGCTTTACTGCCTGGTTCTGAGGTACAGTTGTCATGCAGGTTTAAATACCATGCAGGTGTAAATACCATGCAGGTTTAAATACCATGCAGGTTTAAATACCATGCAGGTTTAAATACCATGCAGGTTTCAATACCATGCAGGTTTAAATACCATGCAGGTTTCAATACCATGCAGGTTTCAATACCATGCAGGTTTAAATACCATGCAGGTTTCAATACCATGCAGGTTTCAATACCATGCAGGTTTAAATACCATGCAGGTTTCAATACCATGCAGGTTTCAATACCATGCAGGCTTCAATACCATGCAGGTTTCAATACCATGCAGGTTTCAATACCATGCAGGTTTCAATACCATGCAGGTTTCAATACCATGCAGGTTTCAATACCATGCAGGTTTCAATACCATGCAGGTTTCAATACCATGCAGGTTTCAATACCATGCAGGTTTCAATACCATGCAGGTTTAACTACCATGCAGGTTTAAATACCATGCAGGTGCAGCCTACAAAACATAGGCTGGGTGGGGCTCCATCAGTTCATCCCACTGCATTGTGCATCAGGTGAGCATAAAACAGGATTTATAAGGGAATGGGCTGTACTGCCTGGGCCTGAGGGTCAGCTCTTTTGCAGGTACATCCTGCAGTACACAGGCTAAGCATTGATCCATCCCAATTCATTGTGGTTTCAGGGTGAAAAGAAAAATGCTGGTGAACTTAAAGTAAGAGACAGAACCTATGAACGTGCACGACATTCTGAAGTGGTTCTGGAGCCTTCTCCCCTATGAGACTGCAAGGCAGAAACTTACTTGCAGCTGCTGCTGTTGTGCTGCTGCTGCTGTTGCTGTAAAATTCATTCACTTGTGAAGTCATGGCAGACCAGTGTTTCCCTTCCTGTG